>OX235270.1:75576486-76830746 GCA_944472135.2 Trichobilharzia regenti | reverse complement strand
ATTGAGGAAAAATCGCTTTTGACTACTTATATAAAAAAAGGAGTTACTAAACACGTCACCTACTTACCTCCAAATAGTTTACAAGTGGTATAAATACAAATACGAGAAGACAAATTTCAGTCACAAGACTGTTGTTATTTTCCGACAGTATTTATGACATTCATTTACATGTACCATGGTTGAAGAGATTTGTGGTGTGGACATGAAAACACTACACAACGAAGCTTAACAACCCTTCATCCTCTGCATTCTTTTTCTGTAAGAAAAAGCTTAAGTATAAATGCCCAGTGAAGCTATACTAAATGAAAATGTCATCACTGTCAGTTACATTTGTTTGAAATATCAATTCGTATGTATACTTGGTTTTTTTTAACTATTTCTTACAATCAGTGTGCTTAAACAAAACATATTTGACATAACAAATTGATCAATCTCCCTATTCACAAATAAAAACTCAGTTGCAAATGTAGACTGATAAATTTTATTCTGAAAACCGCTATACGCTGATAATGACATTAGCTTTTAAATAAAAAAGAAACAATCAGTATCAGCACTCGTTTGTCATCCTGCTGTGTCTAGACTGTCTTCACCAGCTCTCTATACGAACAAACTCAGAGCGAAGAATAGCTAGTTTATTCAAATGATTTGCGTCCAGCTAGCTGACCAATTCCTGATCCTAAATTACTAAATGCTGGTTCAGTTTGCGAATTAACTACAAATTATATGTTCTACACTGAAATCACTGTTAGATGATTAATGATCCTTCTGCCCTACTGTAATATCAGCTGCGATTTCACTACCTGGTAGGTGATAGGACTATATTTTTTCAACATATTTTTTCAGCAGGTAAATTGTTATTTTTCAAAGAAAATAGTTCATTGTTCAATTTAACTTTTTGGGACACAAATACATGCTTCAGTGAATAACAACTGTTACATGAAATAGAATAAAACTATAAAATTTCTTTTTTCTTTATTTCTCTCAAAAATATTCTTCTTCAAGGAACATTCAAAAGTTTTGTCAACTCTTGATAGTCAAATGAAAAAATCCGAAATAGATCTAAAAATTCAGAGATTAATCAGAAAATTCTGGAAAATTCAAATATTTATTCATCAACACGCTGAAGAATTGAAAGCACAAAAGCACATTTACCAACTTTATAGGTAATTACAAATTTGATAAAAACGTTTAACTTGGTCGTAATTTCTACTGTTAAGTTTTAAACGGTTCTAGTTGACGTGAAACTGCATATGGTTACAAGGCTAGCGGAAACAAGAGAAACAGCCCACCAGCATACATAAGAATGCCAGAGACTAAATTCCTCTGTTTTTTCATCAGGCAGACAACTTTGGCATGATTATATCTACTTGACAGGATAGTTTCTTCTTCAAGCACCTAATGGTATTCTCGATGGAGTCACCACCATTATAAAGGGAGATATGACAGGCCTTGCAAAAGGCCTAACCATATTTTTATGTCAGTAATTTTGTGAACATTTCAACCAACTAATTTGTCGGCTTAACCATTCTCTCTCACACGTCTTATTATGTAAAGGGTTTAACTATAGGAAACTATTTTGAGTACCAAGTTAGAATTCTGAAACTAAATGAGATTTTCTGGATTTCATCATGAGCTGACATTGGTTAGAGAACCGTTGGAAAACCTGGGGGTACTGGACAACTGTTTCGTCCTAGTTTAGGACTCTTTAGCAGTATGCAGTCACCGGGATTCGAACCCAGGACCTTCTGGTTACAAGGCAAGCTCGTATACAATTGAGCCACTGGGACCCGATCCAATGGCCCACGAATTCTAACTTCTGCCAATTCACGACATAGCCCGACCCTAGCGAATGTCTTCAGCGAGTATTTGTCCTCAAACCCGACCTGCTGCACCTTACTGGTCACGACTTCTCACTAGAACCCCAGGTAACTACCTACCTGAATAGGGCCAATCGCTATTGAGCATCTCATTGATATTCAAGTGTTGGGTTGTAGGGATTTGAATATAAATGAGATTTTTTCAGAACAGTTATGCTGAATCACTAACAGCTTGCCAACTAAATTCCAACACAAAACATCAAGCTAGGAATTTATATTTCGAAATGAATGTGGAAAGACTGAAGAATGTTAAATTCTCGTTAGTGTTAACATCAGGATAAATCGAAATATTGAGTTTTGCTGATCAGAATCATTTTTACATTTCTTTTCAGAGATCTAGAAGATGAAAGGATTTGGACACATGAAAAACTTCTACTAGCTAATGACACCTACATAGGCCGTTCTCTGTTTGCTGTAAATCAACTGATTAGACAACATCGACTTCTAGTGAATGAAGTCGCCAACAGAACAAAGAGAACAGAGATTACACTCCAGGTGAGCAAGTGAATTAATTCTCAGTGCAATTTTTCATCATATTTCAAAATCAAAACAGAAGTGCTATAAACCAGGGCATATTTGGCACCTATTTCTCTGAAACCAGAATAGATAGAAAATACAAATCCACAGGTTTATATGAGCCTAAGTTGGTGAAGATTAGAGCAAAGCAAGAGTTTCATAGCCAAAAAGCACACTGACCCTGAACCACCACTTAGAGCTTAGATGCAAAAGTAGTCTCATAATCGTTAGAAAATTCATTAAAAGACTTTACAGACACGATATTACACTAGATAATTGTCCCTTATTTGTTGTAAGAGTGTCTCCGAGTTACTCCAAGGGTAATCCATAGAGAAATTATACCACGCGCATTAGATGTATTCATCTAAGTAACTGTAGAGCATGATGCTTTGGGATCCATTGATATTCTTGACTCTATTTTTTAACCTATCCTTAACCCTAAGCTTTAACAGAAACAAATACCTAGGGAATAAGCAGAATAGGTTGAGTCGCTATAATTCACTCTAACTGTAGAGTATTTTACCTACCCTAGCGAACAGATTTTCTCTTATAGGAAGAACTGCATCTGTAGCGATAGTTATTTCAAACTCTCCACACACATGCAAATCTTTGTAACTTCGGTTAATCCGCTTTTGGCAAAGAAGTGAAATACTCGGTCTTCATGGAACTCATTTGCCAAATCCATGAGAGTAGGCATGATTTGATTTGGAATAAACTTCCTTAGTGTTCTCTAAGTCTGATTGGTTCTTGAAGGGGAGCTTTTGACCTGACTTTGATTATGACACTTAAACTTCGTCAGGACTGCAACTGATAACTAGCATGCTGTTATTCAGCTGCTGTACACGGACATGACGGTTCATTGTCCAATGTCATTAATACACACCCGTACTAAAGTCTCAATTGATAAGCTTGAATAATCATAAATATAAGTATTCGGTAAGGAGTTGACTGCTTGGTCTTCAATCGTTTTTCGATATGAATTTCAGTATTAGAAAAACTACTTTAGAAGCAATCAAATTTCTATAAATCCACCAACTTTAGAATTCTGAATGAAGCGAGGAAGAGTGAATTTTCGAAATTAAATAGCATAATTCATTTTCATGGCTTTTCACAATACGTATATTACCTTAAACTTATGATTAATTACAATGGAATTACTACTAATATAACATACTTAACATTTGATAAAAGCTAAGTAAATTTTCTTGCTTCTATGGCAATATTTTTTCAAATGTAAGAGAGTAAGAACTGCGCTATGCAGTGATAATCAAAGACGATGTATACCTTATTATGTAGAATCTATAAAGAGAGGTCATATGAAGAATAAATAGGAAGCATTCGCCAATGAATCTGTGAGATCAGAAGTCTTGAAAACACAGTTTTTGTCGAATCGGAACAGAATGAATGATTTTCTTCGTTCCTGTATTGTGATGGATGTGTGTTGGTTAATAGTTTGATAGTATGGTCATCATTCTCCAACCACCTAGCATTTGTTTACAGAATTAATAAAACAAATTCTGTCTCCGTTGTTGGATCAGCGTTTCTGTTCCTCTCTCTGCTTTCACAGAGACGTACCCTACTCAGAATATAACCGAAGATGACTTGAATGTGAATTAGCGAGCCTACAGTGTTGTAAACTGCATTAACAGAAAAGATCCTTTTTGGTTCACCTAGTACTCTCCTACATGTTGTTTGTAGTATTTCATTTTTATTGAATAGATACTCGTTTTCCTTCCACACTCAGATATTAAGGTATCTCACCTTGTTGTATTCTGTGATTTATTATAAAATTTTCGAGTTGATTCGCTCATAATTACTGTAATACATTTTTCAGGAGTCGGATAAAATAATTACACGGTTTCAGTCTGTATTTCAAGAAATCTCGAACAATTCCTTTACAAGTGGTCAACACTCTACTCGGAAAACGACATCAGAAAAGCGAACTGGAGAAGACACTAGTGAATGTGCTGAAATTGAATTATTGACGGACACAGGCATTCACTATCGAATCCCTAGGAAAATTCTTAATGATCTGTATACAACGGCTAATGAATTTCGTCATGATTTGAAGAATTTAGACAACCGACTGACAAGGCGTACAGATCGTTTAAACATTGGCTATCAGTGTTTTATGCATCTCACTGAGTTCGCTGAATTACGCGGTTGGCTGCAAGAGTGTGAAGATCTATTGCTGTTGGAATCCAGAGCTAGTCGGGATACAATTACGGCTAAAACTGAACTGAGAAAACACGCTAATATAGAATTCCGTGTAAATAATTTACTGGCGAATTGTGTTCGAGAGTTTAGTAAGTTTTTATTCTTCTCCGAATTCTTTAAAATATCCAGTTGATTAAGTATTGCAAAAGACTATGCCAAGAGTATCTTAATGTTAGTTTCTTCTCATAACAACGTTTCTACTATACTAAATAAAGGTGGCTCGTTAAAAAATGCAATGCTAACTCTATGACCTGTGGAGATCTTCATTCTGTTGTCTTTTTTAATATGCCTTTTATTGCGCTAGTCTCCCGCTCTTTGGATACACCTCTCACCTGAGTATTATACACTGGGCTGTTACTCACCAAACCCATTGCTTGTACAAGCTATCAATGGATTGTGTTTATCGCTACCCCTTTTACCTGGTAAAAGTGATTATTCTCTACTGGCGTAAGAAGTGTGTGAACGAACGTGAATATCATTCTGACACTGGTTGTTTGGTAGTAAGAGGCAGTTCTCCGTGACAGCAAAAATAATCATTTAAAGGCTGACAGACTCTGTTATTCAGTTACAAATACAAAAATAAGTGTGCACCGAACTATTTATTAGTCAACATAAGGGAAATTATGCCAAAGTGAAACACAAGGTAGTATAAGCCATCCTCAGAATGATTTTATGCCCTGACGAGTGGACCTACGATTTACTGAACAAAGCGAAGAATTTTAAACTTTTAGTCAAAATAATGAATGATTCTACTGAACGTAATTACTTGAGACGTATTTGGTCAGCATTAATCCCTAGTTCAACAGTGAACTGCAGCCACTGAATAGTTGAAGATGTACTCATATTAAAACTGTATTTTTAAAAAATAGTCTGATTTTTTCATATATTCACATGTCACAAATAATATTGAATCGCATTATGTAATATGCCCACTTATTGAACGCACAGATGTCAAGAAAGTTATAATCAACAAGGAGACATTTGGTCTAGTGTTTAATTGTCACACGGTCACTATTTAAAGTTTAGGGGAGCAGTTTAACATAACATAACATAACATGAGCTTTATTCCAAATCAGTACTTGTGATACAGAATGGAATTCTCAGCATTTTACTACAATATTGCATCCAGTTTTTTACATTAACAATAAATAAAGTTCTACATAGATTAAAGTTATCTCAACAACATATTAGTATGTCGGTAGCAAAGCCAAAATTAAAGTGTTTGAAGGTGTTAGAAAAGTAGATACTACTAGCATATTTACTGGCGTAAGCGATAGCAAAATGGTCGAGATATACAGAGTGTGAAAGAACGAACAAGAATGTTTTAAGTAGAGTTTGCAAGGAAGAGAGAAACAAAACAGCACATAACAAAAATAAAATACAGAATGAAGAGCGAGAAAACGTTGTACCTATAAATGATGTGAGTTGGAAAGATCCATTGAGTGTGAAAGGCTGTTTCTCCACGAGTGAAGTTTTATTAAATTTCAAATCTACATAACACACGCTTCAGGAATGAAATAAATGGTACTTCCTTCTTTCTGAAACTGGGTTGAATGTGAAAGCTGTGCTCAGCATAGCTGAGTTAATTTTATCACTTAGGATGGGCAAATTAATACTGATACATCTAGAGCAATCTACAAAATCCGAATTCTATATAAACAAGATGATAAAATATTTAGCCATATCTATTCCATTCGATGAATGTGCATATTTATAGAAATCTTAACAGGATGTTTACTGCTCAAAAAGTTACAGCCAGCTTTAAATATAACTTACAGAGCTGATCATTCATAATTTCACTACTTAATATACTCATATTCCATGGTCAAAACTTTTCATGTAGAACTGGCACTTAGTATCAGATTCAGTCTGACATCTTATGCCTAGTTAAAAGTATGAATGGATTCCGATATTCACATGCCAGTGGATTGTAGTTTTTCTGTATGACATTTGTACAAAGAAACTACTTTGCAGCTGATCCTGAGAGCGTGAAAATAGATTATATGCTACATTCCACTGGTGGTCATTAGCATTTCAGCATATATATATATATATATATATATATATGTCAAATAATAGATTAGTTGTCAGCATCAACTAAGAGTCAATCGCTGTTTAATTCCTAATAAGCACCCAAATGATATAAATAATTATCCTGACCACATTTACCTGCCGATTATATGCTTGTACAATGGTAAATATTCCCATCTTAATGAAAAATGTTTATTCCTAGCTATATAATTTTCCGTAATCTTCAACCTGGTGTCAGTTTATGATGGAAATTACCCTTACATTAGATTGAAAAGAACAAGAAGTTCAGCAAGGATATCTTTTCGACAATTTCATTCTCAACAGCTGTACAATCACATTTATATAGATTAGTTTACATGGATATAAGTATAAAAATTGGGGATTGTGGTACAGTATAACTCCATTATGAGTTTTATTTTAAGTTTGTTTCCATGTTCCTCCTGATCACACTTGTAATCCGCCTAGAATAACCATTTTACAATTATATTCTAATCCTGTGTAATTTTTTGTTTCTATGCCACTTGTAACCTATATTCACACCTCCTAACTTACATTTCAAGTTCAAAATTCTGATTTCAATTTGTTTCCATGCTCATTTTGTTCACCCCAGTAATGCGTTCTATCCCTGCGTAGTTCTTGTTTCTAAGCCTCTTGTAATTCATATCAAGTTGAAAATAATTGTCACCTTTAAAATCATTTCTCCAGTTACCAAATACTAATTTTGCATACGTTGTAACTGTTTTCTAACCCTATGCAATCTTGTCTCTAGGCCCCTTGTAGTCTATATCCGTACCTTCAAAGTTTTATATCAAGTCGAGAATTCTTATCACCTTCGTTACTATGTGGAATTAGACAAACAATAATTGTATCCATGTAAATTAATGTATATAAATACGATTGTACAGCTGTTGAGAATGAAATTGTCGAAAAGATATCTTTGCTGAACTTCTTGTTCTTTTCAGTCTAATGTCTCGATGTGTATTTTCCACGATTTAAAAAAATTACCCTTAAAACTAAAATGTACATGTATTTTACGACTATAATATATGTCTCACAGTTGTTTCAAGAAAACCATCTTAACAACGGAGAGGCCTGGCTAAAATAAACATATTGTCAGAACAGTGCAGTTGTAGGGATTGAGAAAATCCACTGAACAAATTTCTCAATTACTTATGGTTAAAATGCAAAGTGGAATGAGAAGTTTATTCTAAGTATTTCGAATGATTAAGTTGCATTAGCTTGACAGAACATTGAAAGACTGAGAGAATATTTTATGCTCATTTTATAGCTTGATAGGTTACAAATAAAGAAATTAGAAATAAACAATGCTCATTGAAGGAAAAAAAGGGAATAAAATAATTAATTTATTGTGTACAGACATCAAATATATACGGCTCATAAGTGTTTTTTTTTATATTTTAGGCGAAAATGAACCACCATCCAATGTTTCAGCATAAAAATTGTTTTGTTTTTTTAATCTTTAGCAGAGATTTACGCTTTCCAATGCAGTTAAAATAGAATTAGATAGTTTTTATTGCCATTTCGCCTTATTGAAGAAATAGTACACTGTTTTTAATTTTGTTACCTACATGGTTCACTTTGTTTGTTGATACTAGGCTGAACAGTCTGATGTCTGCTGACATAGTGGTACCTAAATGAAAAGCTTCAACTTAGTGTTATTTGATAGGTGATGGCTGGCAGTCGAATGCAAAATATGTTCTATTTAGAACTCATCAGCTTTGACAAATAACAATTGATGCGCAGTGAACATAATATCGATCTTCTGATGCAGTAATCTGATGAATAAGGCTTCAGTGATTGAAACTTTGAATTTGAATCTCATTTGTGATGTAGTCACTGTGTGAGGTGCAGATACATCCAGGTGACAAATGCTACTGCTAGTCATCTGCCACAGAATAAAATTTTGTATTATGATACACCACAGGAAGGTTTGAAACATGAACCTTTAATCCAGCAGTGCTGCAGTGGAGCGGTTTCAGGCATCAAATAAATGAGTTACCTATGGACGTTCAGTGTGGAGCAGAGATGTCTCAAACTAGGCACTTCTGTTATCTTGTCTTTCTAAAGTGGTAAAACCACTTCAACATAATGAAAATGGTCCTAGTTCGCCAGAGAGACCTCACTGTAATGTAATGTGGCCTTAAACTTCTTTCACCATGTACTTCAATTACTATACGCCAACTTATTATATGAATTACTTCGTTTTTAAATTTGAAAGTCTGCGGAAAAATGGTTGAAAAATTTCATAATTCGGCGAAAAATTTGTCAACGTTTGTCTTATTTTTGATATTTGTCCGAGAGAAAAAGCTGAATTTTACTAAATAATTCATGCATTAACAAATGTCAAAGTATTTGTAAATACTTGTATACTTAAATCTCCATATCATATAGCTGGCTCAATATCTGGATGATAGATTATATGTTTGTGACTTAACGAATGACTGATCATTTATTATGGCAGGGATACTAAAATTCATTCCGTACTGAAATACGCTTTATTTAAGGAAATCAATCGATCGTAAAATAACGCTCACCTACCTTTACTTTGCTTAACAGTCATTCTGTTGTCATTAACCGATGAAATTAATAGTTGGATACGGTCAGATAAATGATTCAACCGCTGTTCATTATTCAGTAAACCTTAGTTCTCTGTCTAGGTGTGCTTACTGTGGGAGTTTGAATAAACGCACACTATTGGATTCGTGTTAATAACAGCTGTGAAATCAAATGCGATGAATGAAGCTACTTTTTGAATAGAAGTACAGCTAAATAGTTTGTTTAACTTCACTGAAACAAGAACTGTCCCGTCTTTTGAGATACATCATTAATATGGGTATTCATTTATTTCTGAGACTGTCTGTTTCTTGTACCAATCTAATCATGACTTTGGGATTAGTGGCAGTAAGTGACTGAGAGCCAATTACTATGAGCATGGAATCCATCAATTGTGCTCTAGACTAAAATTCTGTCGTCGTGTTCAACAAAGGATTAATTCAGACAGGTAAATTATCAGTTCAGGTCAACATATATAAGGTCTTTCGTAGAACACTATAAAATCCAAAAATGTTCAAATGACGTACCGTGTGATGTAAGATTGAATATCAACATTTTTACTTTATCAGAGAAATTAAGGAAAACAAAATGCCAATCATTTCACGAAACTCAAGATTTGTTTGATCCAAAAAGAATTACGGTAGAGTTTTTTCATTTAGGCGAAAAAACTACCGGTTGAACAAATAAGAATAGATTGTTTTAATAGGTGAAATCAACGAGTTATGCAGGCGACTACATAAACTATGAAAGTTCAAAATAAACTCAAGTTACTGTATGTTATCAGTTACAAAGACGAAATCGTATAGAGAAAAAACATGAAAGAAAACATGAAGATCTAAAGAAGGAACCTATTAGAAGATGAATACCCTACTAAGAAATCTGAAAGAAAAAATCATTAAACAGTGATTCTAAAAGTCTCCACTAATGTAAAGAAACTCAGACAACTGTTTTTGACAGACTAATGCGGAAGAATTGTCCAGTGCCGCTTGACTCTCTAATCGATATCGCTTCGTTGGAAAATTTTCACTGAAATCAGTTAGAATTTTAAAAACCCAAAAGCTAAAGAAAAATAGTCGATTTAATTTTAATTGAGTCAAATTCTTTATGAACGGGAACAATCTAAGCTAAATCTAAGTAAAACTTATGTATGAAATGTGAATATGTGTATTTTATTAGACCTAATTACATTGGTCGTACTGGATGAGCTACATACAAACTAGTGTAAATTGAGTGGTTTTATGCCACACGATGGAATGTGGTCATCAGATTAGGATGGAGCGGGCATTATAGGTAATATGTAACGTTCTCTGGTCTACTTTATCTTGAATTCATGGCTAAAATGATACAAGTCAACACCAGAAAACCTGATTTGTGTACCAAGAATATATATTTGCATTCACATTGTTTATCTTGGCTTACAATAGGGTCAATACATATACTGTCAATAGTCTATGAGAATTAAAATTGTGATGCTTCTTCCATACCATTCATTTTCCTCTCTCCCCTCGATGCATTGATGCTTCATACGCCTGCATTCTTGTGATCCTAACTGTTAGGCCCAATTATGTTTGTTACTTCCCGAGAATTATACACTCCACCATATTTTGTGTCATTTGTTTTTATAGCCAAATGTTTTTCATTATATGAAAGCATCATTACTTTATGATCGTTTGTCGCGGATGGCACAAACAAATGAATACATGCACATATTTATATTTCATGTCTAAACTAATTATAAATCGCTAGATTTCATCTTTGATTACTTTAAGTTTGTTCGCCCTAGTTTGACCTTCACCATTAAACAGTACTTACTGCTCTGACGCTGAATCATTTCAGGGTAAGCTTTTGCATAACAATTTAGTAGTACATTTATAAATGTAGAAAATGAAGAAGTTCTTGAAAACAATTGTCCTCTCTATTCATTCTTGTCATACAAAAAATTAAAGACTTTATATGTTTTCAATCACTGCATAAATAAAGGATAAATACTTAGGATTTCTTGAAGACTTCAAAATAATATGGAAGCAAAGATAACAAGGTTTAATTTGAACTTTCTGTACTGGAGAGCAGTGTGACCAATGTCACACTGAAGGCTCAAATACTTTTCTCTTCAGTTGTGTTGTTTATATTCACTGAGTTCACCTCATTTCCAAGCTTTAAGCTTCACATATTAATTTGGGTATAACTGAATTTTCATTCAATAATACTGGTCAATCTAATGTTAGCTAACGCAGTCTCCATGTTATGGACTCAAAAGTTGCCATCATGCCACGTATGAACGCAATAATCTCTGTGAGCATTATTAATTCACTGTTATGTCGTTCTCTTTACCTCCTCTGAAGTAAAAGCTATGATCGATACTGTTGCCAAACAGTGTTCTTTAGAGACTATCAGCTATTAGAAATGTTAATTTAGTAATGAAGCGAAATAACAACTTAATTAAAGATAGTAACGAACATTTTATTGGTGTTTTTAATAGCTAAGTATGCAGTTTTTGAAGTGAAATACTGAAACTAAAATAAGCTTCATTATTTTTAGTATCTCTGAAGTGTGTTGTATAACTTTGCATATTTTTGTTGAAAAGATCCTGAATTTTTTTGGCTAAATGGTTCAAAATTAAAGTTTTAAAATCAACTACACGTAATGTAAACTATTAATATGTGTTATGCTTTCACCCGAGACTTGATTAATGCCCACTGCGCCAACAGGATGAGAAAGACTTGAAATCTAGTCCTAGAATTAACTTGTTGTGATTCAACAAACCACATTCTCATTTGATAATAATGAAATAGTTAGCTTCACTTTCGTAACCGAGGCTATTTCATGAAAACTATTTAGGGATTTTTCAATAACTAATGATGTGAAAGGAATTAATAGAATAATGCCTAATTTCTTCCCTTTATGACACGTGTATCATCGGCATTCCCCAGTTGTGTTAACTTCAATTCTGTTCCTCTTTTTATATGAATGAAGTAATCAATTCAGAAGCAGTTGGAAGTGAATTAGTGAACAGAAACTTTGTTTTCTAGAACAAAGTTTCTTGTCTAGTTTCATTGGCTCAGCATCAAGATTAAGACGATTAGCGATGTTGACAATATTTTAAAGTTAATAAATTTAAACTGAAATCTCTTATTTCACTTGAAGTTTGAGTGTGTACAATACATTTAATTGTGAAAAGTTAGGAATTGTAGCACTATACGTATAATTAATCATAGGTGATAGTGTTAATTCATGAAGACTTAAATAAAAGCATTAGTCTGTTGCTACATGTCGTCTTCAAAAGTAATCAGAGCGACTTCTTGATTAGTTAAATGGGTGATATACTATATGAGTATAAACCTGCATTATCTGCATGTCTTTCCAACCAAGCTACTGCTTCAGGGTTAGGATTGCTAAAGACACACATTTTAGATGAAATTTTGACTTTCATGAAACAGCATACTGAATATCCTGTGTATGACTGAAAGACACAAAGGAGTTCATCAAAGGAGTTATTTATCTGCTGTTCGGTACGCAGATATACTCAAAATATGTTTACCGTATCACAGAATCATCATTTGCACATATCTTCGGTATTGTGCTACTTTCGTCTTCTGTATTGTGCTTCTTTGCCTTCCTTTAGTTTTCTCCATGTTGTTTCATTGGTACTGTTCATTTTTTCCACTTTACCATAAAATTTACCTCTCCGCTATTCAATATTCCTACAGGTCATATACAGATTTACATTTGTAACCATATACTACTTATAAATCTAGTTAGTAATACGCGTCATACACGTACTAGTATATTAGATTTTTCCTCTTTGTTGTACTTAAAATCAGGTCCACTTTTTCTTTTCCACTTAATTCTCTTCTTTCATGTACCAAGTAATCTGTATGTATTTCCGATGTTTCGATCTGCTACACAGAAGTCGGCTGTGTATAGCAGATAAGCAGACATGAAATACAAGGACACTGGTCTACTGTGTCACATTGGCCTCACTAACCTAGTTTAATATCATAAAACTCATCCACCTAGCGTATATTTCTTATCCTTTTTAAAGTGTGGTCATGGAATTATGTGTATATTTATACAATTCTATTGAGGATCAATACCACTAATTTATACATTTTACTGTAGGTCATATTTTTACTAGACACATGGGAATCAGTCTCTGTTTATTTTTTCCCCTGCGTAATCTATTTTCATTAAGTCTTCAAGATGCCGTAAAAAACTTTATTTCCACTATATTTTCTGTTTATTTATTATTATTTTATTCCACCCAAAAAACAAATTATTTCTCAGAAGATGTTTGTGAAATAACTTATTTAATCATAAATACTTTTTTAGTTGAAATCCAGAATCTAAATGCAGTACAGCAGCACTCTTGGTAACGGTGATTTAAAATGATTGACCTAGACAACAAATTAAGGTGTATTAGATGGTTAATAATGATAACAACTGGTTGATTGAAATTCACATCGAAAGAGAATTAAACTGAGAACATATAACAAAAGATGAGTTAGATACTACCAACCAATCTGCGAAGGAATTGAATTCTACTCATTTGTGTCTTTCTTTGAACCTATGAAGTATTTTTTTTTAATCATGAAGAAAGTAATGTTTTCTCCAAGTTCCCAACCTATATTATTTAATGACGAGGTCAAGACTTCTCAATGAGGTTATTCTACCTACGAGTAATTTTGGTCGAGTCTCATTTTTGTACGAAATGACTAAAAGATATACAGGTTTGACCACGGATTGATGTCAGTTAGAGAACCACTGGAAACCATCAAGGAGTACTTGACATATGTTTCATTCTAACTTGCAAATCATCAGCATTACGCACCCACTGGGGTTTGGACACAGGAGCTTCCCGTCACAAGGCAAGCTCGTATACCAATCAGCCACTGGTACCCGATTCATTGGCCAACCCATGAATTCTAACTTCTATCAATTCGTGATTTAGTGCGACCACCAACCAATGTCATCGGTGGGGCATCCATCCTCACACTTGACTGGATGGACCTCGCTGGTCACGATTTCTCACTAGAACTCCAGGACACTTCGTTCTGAATGCAGTCACTAGTGAGCATCAGATTAATTTTCAAGAGTTGGTTTGTAAGCATTTGATATTTCTCTAACTGATATCGATCCGTGGTCAAACTCGTAAAAACAAATCTAATCCTTGCAAAGCAACTCTTTAAAAGTTGTACGATAACTTCTGCTATCTAGCCTATGTAGTTGTGGGCTATATTCACAGGGTAAACATGCATTTCTTTAAGACTGAGGTTGTTAGTTTGAGTATTAGTGAAGTATCATTAGATTTGTTCAGTGTGAAATTAAGGTATGAAGTAATAGAAAATAACCCTCAAATGTTACTTGAAAAGACCTAGAACTTGTAAAATACTGTTCGCCAGCAAAAATAAAACGCTGAAAATTCAAATTTCACCAATTAGTAAATTGTTTACCAGGTAATCATATAAGTAAAATAAATTAAGAGTGACTTCACTAACAACTGTTAACACAAGTGTTGGTTGAAATTAGCTTAAGATGTTAGACGATGTGGAGTTTGCACAGAATTCAAGGCTTAAAATAATTATGGCTACTTTCTTTCTAACTGTAAAAATGTGCCACTGATGCTAGACGTAGAATAAGCGCCTTTAATATAAAAACTGGACATGGACAGTGTGGTAGAGTGTAGTCCAACTGTAGACCAATTTCACAAAATATAAAATATGCATTGATGCAGTACTGTTATTGATGACACTTCAGAACACAGTAATTTAGCTAACTGTAGAATGACCGACCAAAAGAGGAAAAACTCAGCATCCCCAGTGCATGCACTATTACATAGGTATAAAATAGAATTGAACAAAGCTACAGTTTTAAAAAGTAATGTATTTAGGGGAAGAGAAAGGTTGATCACTGAGTCTTTATTCACCGAATTTACACTAAACACATGTAATTGGAATGATACGACGCCGATACCAGATATATGAAGAATACAGTTACCTTTATAATCGAAGGATAAGAAACAATGCAGTTATAAAAACACAGTTTCGAATTCATATGTAATCTGATCATAAAATAATACAGTATCACTCATTTTCTAACTAAACACAATTGTTTTATTTATGGTACAATTAGAGCCTTTATTTATCTCATGATTTCCAGGTTATCTTATACTTATAAATGTCTCTCGAAAATAAAACAGTTGATGTGTTCTAGAAAAAACTGACCAGGTACTTTCTCATATCTTAAAGTATAAGTCACTTCTTCCATCTCCACCTTACTCTTAGTCATATTTTAATTTCATATTTAGAAAAATCAGATATTATTTCTGCTTTTACAAAGTAAACCTGCATGCTTCCATCCGAACAGAGTTAGTAGGCAAAACTAGCATCTCCAGACACCCAGTCCCGAATCGGTCAAAACGTGCTGTTAGTCACCACAAATTAAACAAGAACACCTTCATTTTTCACTATTCAAAATGTCTTAGTAGATGGAGTTATGTGAGACCAACTTCCCACAGACGTCTTATTCATATCTGTGATATTTCAGACTAGTCTAGAAAACAGTGTAAAGCAAAATAAAGCGATTACTTAGAGTCAAGATTTCTGCTTTTCATAATGCCGAGCCGAATAGCTCCTAAAAGGAACCAGAAAAAAATATACTGCTTCTTTTGACATTAACAAGACAAATAACAACAACAAAATATTGTTTAATATCATACCGACCAAAACGTTCGAAAAGATATTTAATATAGTATGGTATTCAGAAACCGCTGGTAAAATCCTCTTCTTTAACATAAAATTGTATCTTTGTCCATCAAATACAAGTACATAAATCATTTGTAAGCAGTGAAATCCTTTCATTTTTCCTGATACACTGGTGTGACGATTCTACCTCTTATAATTACACTGATTTTGCAATTTTCTTCCTATACGAAAACATTAACACATCCTGTTCCCCGTTTTGTTTACGTTATAACAGATGATAAGTCATTGAAACTACTGAACGAATTCACAGAGAGAAAAGAAAAGCTGAAGAATCAACTGGAATTAATAAAAACAAATGAGAGTTTAGAACAAGGCGTTAAACACTATTCTCAGTCTACAGTTTCTCATACAGCTATAGACGAGCTAAAAGGTAGTTCAACCGAAAATTTAGTTAGTCGACGCAAACTTCGTGGTCAAATTAAACAAATACGAAAACGTGTTCAAGTGATACAGTCCATTCAACAAATTATGGATCGTCAATATGCGAGTCTGATAGATGTATGCGTACAGAAGCGGCAAAGACTGGAAGAAATTTTAGCATTGAACATTGTTTATGAAGAAGTTTCTGACTTAAAGGTGAGTTTTCATAGATGATGAATTACTGCAATAATGTGATTAGTGTATAAAAGTTTGTTATTCAGCAAGGATTACTTCCATACTTCGGCTTTACTGTTTTCTCGTTTGTTTCCTTGATAACTCTAATCTATTATTAATCATTACTAATCATTATATCAATATATAGGAAGGTGTAGACTTCCAGGCTGGGGTCCTCGGGACGGTAAAAACAAGTGGTTGGAAACAATTGGTGACATGGCTCAAAATCGTTCTCAGTGGCGCAGATGCATCCACTCCTTGTGACTTATGATCTCCAATGAAACTGTTTTGTTTTTCTTTATTACTTCTTTGTCTCACGCCTCTGCTCACTGTTTCTATTATGCTTTTCTTGTACTTTCTTCTCTTCCTTCGGGTGCTACACGGAGTGTGGCGACTTGAACTGTCGCACATTTGTGCAAAGTTCTATGTCGAAAACAGACAGACAGACAGATTATATCAATAAGTTAAAAATATTGAATTACACAGTATCAGCAATGAAATTAATTTTTTCAAAACTTTTCACAGCTAAAAAACACCCTCTTCGGGGTAATTATCAGGAGACTTTGGACCTTGAGTACAAATACGATGTTGGTAACGCCTCCTACTCCAAAAGTGATTAGTGAGGATTTATGTCATTGAGAGGATATCAGCTCCTCTAAGGTTGCAGACACACCCTGCTGATGAGAGCCAACAAGCACTGAACCTAGGTTAAGGGCATCCAGCAGGCTACTTCCAATCATCTAACATTAATTCAGAGGGAACCATGACGATTAGTCTCCTTGTTTAGGGCTTACCCCAAAAACTTGACTGACAGAAGTGAGTCAGCACAAACACTAAGGACTGAAAAGTGGTCAACTCCCATTTGCAATTCCATGTGAACCTCTTATGAATGTTATATTCTGTGAAAAGTATTCAGTAGGATATATGCGACAACTTAATGATTTATTTTATCTTTCTTGTCCATGCCCTCTAAAACATCTTCCTGTAAAACACCCTAAATCCGTAATATCCCTTCAAATATCACAGTTACTTTTCCAAAAGAACTTGTTTGCAAGTTCAGTACGGTCAGTTGCATCAACTTCTATATAAGCACGGTATAATACAAGTTCGGTCGGTTGAGGAAAAAATTGGTCATCACCAAATCATCATCTCTTTGATGACATTTACATAAGTGTTACCACATCAATAAAAGAGGTAAAGGGGATTGATCCAATGGCACTTAATTACTTAAATTTCGATTTAAAATCAGAAACAAACTACACAGTAATATTTCCCATAAGTGAATAGTACCTGACTACATGATTTAAATATAGACTCATGCAACCAAAACTATTTTAGGCAACACAGTTTTGTCAAGTATTTGAACAACATGAAAATTAGTAGACAGAGGACAAGTAGTTCAGCGAAGAGTCTCTTTTTGGCGAATTCATTTTCATAGCTGTACAATCGCAAATATATATGGTTATTTTGTGTGTGTGTGTGTGTATACATTAAATTTGTCCAACGAAAATACAATTAGTAAGTTCAGATGAATTGGATGTTGATAAGAGGATAGCAACAAAAGTGATGAGTTGTTAAAAACGATTGTTAAAGAGGAGTAAGTTCAGGTGAATTGGATGTTCATATAAGAGGATAGTAACAAAAGTGATGCGTTGTCATAAATGATTGTTAAATAAGAGTTACGTAATGGCATGAATAGTTTGATGAATGAGTTGTGCTCAAAGGGTGTACGTGGAAACAAAATAATATACAGAATTACACAAGGGTTTTAAGTTAGAAAAATAAGCATACAAACAGAAGTAAGGTCAGATCAAACAAACAAAGAAAAGTTAGGTCAAATCAACGGAGTTGTTACCATGCGAGTAGAAGTGGTTGGATAATTTTCTTTTGTATGCATAGTTCTGGTTCCACCAACCGGATGGCTAGGGCTTCTGCGATGCAAAGAAGCCGGAATCGTACTGTCTTTGGAAGGTTGCTCTTCACTTTGTAGATTACTTTGAAGGAGGCGTTCGTTGAGATGGAATGACCAGTGTTGACGAGATGTCCGATTATTGCACTCCTTATATGGCCATTATTTCCTTTCTGTAGCCACGCTGGATAGTGTTCTTTGACCCTTTTTGACAGGATGCGCGTTGAACGACCGATGTACCTGGCTCCACAGCAACAGGTGAACTGATGTATACACATAGAAGTGGTCATGTGCGGAATCTTGTCCTTTGGGTTTCTGCAGATCAACGGGCGACAACTCATCACTTTTGTTGCTATCCTCTTATCAACATCCAATTCATCTGAACTTACTAATTGTATTTTCGTTGGACAAATTTAATGTATGCACACACACACACACACAAAATAACCATATATATTTGCGATTGTACAGCTATGACAATGAACTCGCCGAAAAGAGACTCTTCACTGAACTACTTGTCTTCTGTCTACTAATGTTCGAATGGGAATTATTCATGAATCAACATGAAAATGACTTTGTTTATTTATGTAGTCAGTAAGTTAAATCAGATGTGCAAACTGAAGCTTGTAGATTATTTGTAAATAAATACATTTACCCAACATCCATTCTGTCTAGTCACCTGGTCACATTTAGCTCACTCGTCAATTCATCTATCTAAGCTTCCTTGTTATGCATACACAGCTAACTGACGTGGCGCATAGTGAGAACAAAAATCATCCAGTCATCTAAAGATTTTAGCCTTGACATGAGATTCTGAAAAATTAGTACCCATATTTGCTATCTTCGATTGTTCATCAGAATATTAGTCAAAGTTAGTCGAACTATTTGTACAGCAGTAATTGTAATACTGAAGCCAATACTCTATCGAACTGCTTCCGTATGAATAACTTCTGTATCTATAACTACTTCTCTTAAATCAGTGATGAACTGAAGCCTAAATATGAGGTCACAATAAAACAGGAGAAAAAAGGAACCGACTCCACACCTAAAATTAATTTTGAATTAATTGAATTCAGTATATATATATATAACCTGGAGTTAATTAGCCATGAAGTTATTGCAGACAAAAGTAATAATAGTCTGAAATTTATTTGTTCTGCCATAATGAATCTTAAAATTGTTTTATTTTTATACAAATTATGGCAACATTTTCAAAAGAAAAATAATTACAGACATATATGAAGTCGGGTGAGGTATATGCTGATAGAAATTAGAGGGAATAATGCGTTTTGTTGTTACAGAATATATGACGCATTTTACGAATTTTAGAAGTTAAATGAAAACTTACTTTTTAAAAAAACCATTCTTTGTAAATGGTTGCTCTCAATCGTATTTTCCCACACAGGAAAGTTAAAGTAGAATGTTTAGCTGCCGTGTTTGTCCATTAAGGTCAAGCGCTTAATTTCAGGGAGATTTATGAATGACGGTTTATCTCTCTACTCATAAAGATATACTTGGAAAGTCTTTTAAGGCCAGTGAGAACTAGCGACTTGCTTTGTACTGGATTTGGACTGTGCTGTATAGCCCGATAATAACCTCACAAAGGATATCAGAACCGGTAAATTACGATATCACAACTGTACTATTCGAATTTTCGTTCAAAATCTTAAAGTCCATGGTTTTCACTACTTTATAATTCATTATGCGACACCATCGTTACCCTCAGTCTAGTTGTCCCTGGATTCCAGTGGCTTTTCAGACTAGTGTCTCTCTGTAACTGAATCAACCTAAAAGTAAATCTAAACCTCATGATACTTAAATACTGAATTTGCAGTTTACTGGAATACTTCACGTGATCCACTTAAAGTCTAGTAAATCGTATGTGAAATAAATAGAAGATTCCAGAATTTCAAAAAAAACTGGTTTCATAAACTGTCAGTATTTACGATCATACAGATAAAAATAAAATGAACAAGTGTCTATGAATTTTAGTAGCTATTAAATAGTAAAGAGATAAATACAACGGAAAGATTGAAAGCTACTCCAAACCTCCTACCAAGAAGGTTACTTTTGTAGCTACTAAGTGCAGAGATGAGTGTTTCGCATTTAAATAATCTCAGCAAACTAGTACAGAATTTGAATACTTTGTTCACTGGTTATTATGAATATTTTATTAAATATTCCCTTGATACCATTTATCAATTAACTAAGAGCAGTTGAGTGATTCACGCTGTTTTATCCAATACCGTGCTAAACTGTTGTACTAATTTTTAGAGAGCTAAAGTTTTATAACTTTAGAAGTCTGAACTGGTCTTACCTCCGTAATTATGAACGAAATCCTATTCTTCCAAGAGGCTTTCAAGTCTGTCTTATCGTCTTCTCCGAAGCGTATTTCCCAGCTTTCATCCAACACTGGTATTCTGTACTTAGTGATTTAGAAGTCTTGATTACTCAAGATCGATTACTGACCAGTGCCTGAAAGCCTGTTTCTGTAGAGCTTCTCTAACTATTGATGATAAAAATTTATTTATATGATACTTTACATCAGTAAAAAGCATAATATTATTTTGAAAATTTTGTAATTTTTATACAATCTACTAGAATTGGCTTAATCAACAAATTCTCATGGCTTCATCAACGTACACTGGTCGTAACTTAAACGAATGCGTACGAATCATCAATCAATTTGTGAATTTTGGTGGAAATCTTTTAGGCGAATCATTTGCAAGGTTTGTAGAAGTTGAACTGCGTTCACTTGATCCTATTGCGTCGTCCGAATATACGATGAATATAAGTGATCAGTTTGTACAGTCCCCTGGTTTTGCTGCTGAGCGTATTGAACGAGTTATGAATATGTGTCGGTGTTTAATATGCACAAAACATTCAGATTCACCACGTATAGCATTTTGGCAAGATATTCTGTCAGAAACATGGGCTGACCTACGTGAATTAATCAATTCAAGAGTCAAGTTATTGGTTACAGCTGCACATCGTTTTGTTTTTGTAACTCGATGTTCAGTAAGTCCTTCGTTTAACCTGCGTTTTTGTATATTTTATTTTCTACGAATACTGACATAGCCAGTTCTTTTGACAAGATAATTTAAGTTCAGATCATTTACCGTTTGATATCGACGGTAGGCACTAAGTTTTTATTTTATGTTTCAAATTATTTGACTACCTACTTATTCGTAAAACAGTTAAATATCTTCAATACAAAAAGGAGAAATGTGGTTCAACATCATTTTGCTGTTGTTGACTCTTAGTGAAGTAGTCCACATTATTTGTGTTCAGTTTGGCTCACTGTGGAGAACTGATGTCGTCTTTTCGAAGTAGGTGACATTTTGCAAAATTTCATAACGATGCAATAAGAAACATTCACTTGACTTCACTCTTATTAGTGACCTCGATGTCACGATGTTCAGATAATGGGGAATGTCGTAAGGTGCTAGTCTAAGTTAATTCCGAACGTATCACCTAGTCTGGTAATGAAACATCCATTACTGTATATCAAAACTACGGTAACACCAAACAGCTGCTATCTACATACACACACATTTGTTTTTCTACCCTGATTAAAACAATCTCTTCATGGTCCGATGGAAATACTATTTTATCTGTTACAATCTTTGTCTCTTACAGGAAACCCTCAAACTTGTTCAAGAAAAATCAGACCAGTTGTGTCAGTCTATAGGCAAGGACGTCCAGGTTATTTGTAAACAGCTATCTCTTTTGTCCGCGTTTGAACAGGATGTACAGGCTCTGGAGCCATTGGTAAGTAAACATATTACAGTGGTCACAATGATTGTGAAAGTCTAAGCAGTATTCATTTAGATGAAAGGCAAACCTAACAGCCACCTGACTTTACCAGCCTTAAACTATGATTCAGGAACCTGCATATCACATTCTTTCATCATAACTGATATATATATATTGATTTTTGAATACAGCTTGATTCCACACCGTAATTTCGGTACAAGTATGCAATTTTCAGCATGTGATATCGGTAGCCCAAATTTTGCAGGCCGACCATAGATATCAGGTGTGCGTCGGCAGGGGATCGAACCTCGGACCATGTGCATGATTGGCGAGAGTCCTAACCACTGTGCCACCGACGCACATATATATATATATATATATATATATACTGCTTTACCTATCTCAAGGCCGAAAGGTGGTAAGCAATTACAACTTATATGATGTTAGATAATTACATAGAACTTGAGGTTTTGCAAAAGAATACTTTGGTTGCATTAGGTTTCAGCCTGTTTAACTACATATTTATGCTGTTGCAATTCAGCATACCAATAGTTTATCCAAAACTTGAAATACGTGATCCCATCCATGATCATAATCTAACTTATATTGCAAACACTGATAATAGAAGTCATTACCAGCAGTATGTTTCCCTCCTATAAGTTAGTCACAATTGAGAAGAAAAACTTACTTACCACCCAATACATCTATATCATTGGAAAACCTGGGAGTAGTGGACAGCTGTTTCGTCCTAGTTTGTGACTCTTCATCAGTACGCACCCATCGGGATTCGAGTTCAGGACCTTCTGGTGGGTGCGTACTGATGAAGAGTCCCAAACTAGGACGAAACAGCTGTCCAGTATTCCCAGGTTTTCCAATAGTTCTGTAACTAATGTCAGCTCATGATGAAATCCTGTAAACCAATCAAATCCCAACAAACCAACACATAAACATCTATATCAGTCCGTCAATCCAAAGCCATTTCATATAATCTTATCAAGATTATATAAAAATTATACTGTTACAAAAATTTACACAAAAGTATCTGTCTGGAAGTGTGTAAATCTCATCAAAGTAGCACGCAATAATAGCTGACAGCAGATGTGCCGATGCTAGACGGAATTAACCATAGAAGTTCTCCAGTATATTTTCACAACTTCGTTCAGCTTACTTTTGAGTTACATTAAATGCAGCAGTGTTTTACTGTCAAAATGGTACACTTCTATGGGAAACAGTAATGATATGACTAGCAGGTACAAAGTGGAACAGTTGACAGCACAAATGTGAAATGCATATAACCAAATACAATCATGATGATCAAAAGTTATTCATAACTGTATAACTTGAAAACTAAATTTAGGGAAAAACATATATATGCCATCTGGTCATAGTATTGTGATGAGGCTTCTTAAAAGAGATAATTAGTTTTCTATAATCATATCAGAGTTCACGGTGTGCTGAAGTTCTGTTTAATTCACGTAAATTACCCATGCAGATATAGAAATAAGCACAGACAGTTCAGTTAAGATTCGTTTTCCGGTGAATTCATTCACTTAGCTGCATGTTCGCAATCACCCTCTTATATCAACATCCAATTCATCTGAACTTACTAATTGTACTTTCATTTGACAAATTTTAATGTACACACATACAAGACAACCATATATATATATATATATATATATATATATATATATATATATATATATGTGATTGTACAGCTATGACAATGAATTCGCCGAAAAGAGACTCTTCGCTGAACTATTGGTCTTCTGTCTATTAATGTTCGAATGGGAATTTTTTATGAAAATTATTTTTGTATGTATGTGTACATTAAGTGTGTTATTGTTTACGTCATCAGAATACATCAAAAATGTGATGAATAATCAAAACTGCAAATAGGGGAGGGGGAGATTATTAGATTTAGACCAGGGTTATGTAATATGAAAACATCCAGAAAAAAATTGGACATTAATGAAAGTACATGAAGATAAGTATCACAATAAATTATGCAGTAGACGAAAAGAGTGAACAGAAGGTTAGTTAAGAAAATGGTGATACTAAATGTCACACGGAAAATGCGCAAAAAAATGATAATATCTGGACTTAAAATTATACACAAGGTAGAAGGAGACTTTGCAGACGTACATACATACATAAATCAAGGTTTTCCATGACATTCGCTAAGACCTCAACAATACAAACTGCACTTGGATTCACCATTTTCAGGAGGCATTGCTTGACTTTGTTGATAACTTTGAATAAATTCTCCAGGCATAGTGACTAGTGCTGAATATATGTCGAATTATAGCACTTTTTATTGATCTATCTTTACATTTTCTTTGCCTAGCTGGATATTGTTCTTTGACTCCTATAGATCATAGACGCATCGAATGACCAATATATTCCACTTCGCGTGAACAAGTGGGTTGGTAAATGCAAAGAGAAGAGGTAGAATGTGATAGCTTATTTTTAGAGTTGTTGAAGAACTCTGGATAGCAAGAGAAGACCAGTAGTAATGTATCACCAAAGAATGTTCTTTTTAGGATATTTGATATTCTCTCCCTAAGATTATCGGCCAGAGGATAGACTCTGAACTCCACATTCATGTATAGCCTCTTCTCCAGAATAGAGATGGTCTATTCTTTGTTAGTTTTGGACTTCGTGTATTTATCTCTAAGCCGCGATTGAGGGCAATTCTAAGGTAATCACTTCCTCAAAAGAGTGGTTTCTTTATCCACTGATACAGAACTGCAGGTTCCCAAGATCCTGGTCTCAAGAGATATTATCAGGTTCTACTAGCAAATAATGGGACCCAAATGAAAAAAGATTGCAAGTGTTGGTATGTAGGGATTTGATCGGCTACAGGATTTCCATCATGAGCTGACATTAGTTAGAGAACCATTGGAAAACCTGGGAGTACTGGACAGCTGTTTCGTCCTAGTTTAGGACTCTTCATCAGCACGCACCCACCGGGATTCGAAACCAGGACCTTCCGGTTACAAGGCGAGCTCGTATACCATTAAGCCACTGGGACCCGATCCAATGGCCCACGAATTCTAACTTCTGCCAATTCACGATATAGCACGAACCCAGCCAATGTTTTCGGCGAGTATTTGTCCTCACATCCGACCTGCTGCACCCTTCTGGTCATGACTTCCCACTAGAACCCCACGTAACTACCTACCTGAATAGAGCCAGTCGCTAGTGAGCATCTCATTGATTTTCAAGTTTTGGTTTGTAGGGATTTGATTGGTTAAAAGATTTGTTGACTGGCTGCTCCAGCTGGGCTTTCTACATACTGATCTGTTCAATCAGTTTTTAACAATAACAATAACAATTTCGCTTTATTCCAGAAACAGTACTTGTGGTACAGTGTGGAATTTTCAGCACATATCTACAATATTGCATCTAATTTCATCGTACATTTAAAAGGAGTATTATAAAAAATAAAAATATATAAAAAAAAACAAAAAACAAAAAAAGAAACAGAAATAACAAAAAAAATGCAAATAAAAATACCAAGTAAAAAGGAAGATAAACACAAATAATGAAAAAAATATTTCAGTATTGGTTAGTGGAAGCTACGATATGTGTATGCGTGGTGAACAGTAACAGCTATAATCATACGGGAAATTATGAGATGTTCTTAAAAATGTTTATAGCCAAGATGATCAGTTAATTTGATTGAACAACACTAAGCAATCATAAGATAAACATTTCAGGTTGTGTTTTTTTTTATTGTCAGCACTAATGCGGTTGTTTGTAGTGGTAGTGTGAGGAATCATGCATAATACAAAATTTTTTAAGATGGTGATAGTGGCAATAACAAACAAGATTGTCAGTTAAATAGTGCCGAACAAAGAACAACCACAAAACTAATGTTACATGATGGTTAATGACGGGACAATTTTTAATAATCATAGTGATAATATAGTCGGACCCAGTAGATGTACAAAGAAGGAATAGAATAAAGAATAAAAATGTAAGCCAATGATAATAATTTTAAGCAGCTAAGTATGTTTAAGAAGGTTGTTCACTATAGAGTACAAATAAGAGAGTGTAAGGGGGAAATAACAAGGGCCAAAATTATGTTATTAACAACAAAGCAAGTCATAGGTTTCACGCTTAACATTGTCTCTGTCACTTAGAACACGGGCCAAATATGGTATCGTTGAGTTCCTATACTTGGTTGTACGAGCATATATTATTTTGTACTGATTTCTGGTTCTACCTGATGAGATGCAGGGAGAGAGTTGGGAATAGAGGGGGTGTTGGGGGTCAGAGAGTATGGTTTTAGACCATTTCTCACATGTATTCAGATGCTTATCCACTAATGTTGTGACGAGCTGACTGAGTTTTACACCGCTAGTCCTACTAACTACCTTCAACATCCTTCTCAGGATGGTATAATCCTTTTTCAGTAACCCAGGAAAGACTAACGGGGAACAGTAAAGTAGAATAGGTAGGATACGAGAGTTGACAAATTGTGAAAGCAGAGGTTGAGGGACTCCAGTTAGTCTGAGTTTCTTAATGTAGTAGGTTAGACGAAACACTTTCTTGGAAATCATTTGGATATGAGATGACCAAGTAAGGTCGGAAGATATAACTAATCCGAGGTATTTTGCATTAGACTTTGTTTCAATTATAGTCCCCTCAATTCTACAGACATCATGAGTGCTTACTAGTGTTTGTAGATCTCGTTTATGCCTAAAGGAGAAGTCGACAGTCTGGCATTTTGAGGGATTCAGCGTTAGGCCATTTAGTTTAGACCACTGACTGATGTCCGACAGGAAGCTATTTAATTTGAAGCAGTCTGACTGAGACTTAACGGGAAGCGAAACAGTCAGGTCATCTGCATATTTGACGAAGTTGATTTCGTCTGAGAGAGGTAAGTCATGTAAGAAGAAGGAAAAGAGAAACGGCGAGAGAACAGCACCCTGAGGAACACCAGCTTCAGTAAGCAAAGGAGAGGAAGCTACACCATTATATACCGTGTACTGCATCCTATTGGAGAAGTAAGAGTGCAGCCAGTTGATAGCCCAGGACTCAGTTTGTGTAAGGCTAAGCTTGTTTAACAAAAGGCCTCTAGGTACAGAGTCAAAAGCAGATGTGTAATCAAGGAAAGTACAACGGACATACTTGGCCCCTTTGTCTAAGGAGGATACAATGTTGTGATGAAACACAGCAGCAGCATCCAAAGTACTTCTACCCTGTTTGTAAGCAAACTGCTTTGGATCGTTTGAGAAGCTTAGGGAGGGAATGAGTTTTTGTAACAGTAATTTCTCCATCAGTTTCAAAAAAGGAGAGGTAATGGCAATTGGTCTAAACTTAACACTATCTCCAGAACCAGACTTGGGTACAGGGATGATTTTAATATCTTTCCACAGAGAAGGTACATTATTATTAGAAAAAGAAGTATTGAAAATGCTTGTAAGTGGGTTACTTAAAATATCAGCACATTTCTTTAAAACAATGGCAGGTATACCATCAGGGCCTAGACTCTGGGAAGGTTTAAGAGATTTCAAACATTTAAGAACATCAGAAGTATTGAAACGATGAAAGTCACTGGTCGTGTTATTAGTTAAATTGAAGGCAGAAAGGACATTTGGAGGGCGGATGAAAGATCTATTGAGAGTATTTACATCAATAGAAGAGGCAAAATTATTATGCTTACCACAACCAGTAATTTCTCTAAAAAGCTTCCATATGTTTTCTGAGGTTTTACAAGATAGTATTGTTTGATTATAAATGTTGTTTAGTCTCTTGATTTCAGATTTAATTTGGGTGTTTATCTTCTTAAGACCAGATTTATTCTTTGTCTTGTACAGCTTCTCTTTTTCTCTACGAAGTTTTTTGAGATGAGGGGAAGAAAAACGATCCATTCTTTTGAAAATTATCTGTTTTGGACAGCATATATCAAGACAGAATTTAAGATAGTCAGTCAAATTGGAAATAGTATCATCCAGTTTGTGTTCGTTGAAAAGTTCCCAGTTAGTGTCATTTAGCATACATCTTAGTTTGAGCATATTTTCTTGTGAGTAACACCTTTGCTGTGTTTTCTTGGACAGATTTGAGAAGATATTAAAGTGAGATCTGCTGTATATCTTAGGTAATATCCGAATAATACAATGATCTGAGTTCATGATAGGAGCACGTCGGCGTACTTCATATATTTCCTCATCATTAATGAACACTAGGTCAAGGGTTTTATCAAGTCGAGTAGGGAATTTAACAATATTGGCATGACCTAATGATACGAGGAAAGAACAATCACAGCAGTTAAAATCTCCTGTGACAACTGATAAAGAGTTTTCAAGATGTGTAACGGCGAATTCAGTGAATTCATCAGCAAAATCAGATAGATCAGATGCAGAACAGCCAGGAGTAACATAAATGTTAGAGATGAAGACGTATTTAAATTTGGATAAGTGTTTCGGGCGGCATTTGACCGTTATACAATCAATAAAGTCATTAGAGTAAGAAAAACATACGTTATTTGAAGTTGACCATTGAGAATGAATGAAAGTTGCAACACCTCCACCTCTTTTCTTTCTGGAGCATAGTCGATCTTGTCTAAACAATGTAAAACCATTTAGGGAAACCAGATTGTCATCATAGAGTTCATGGAGCCATGTTTCTTGTAATGCAACAATCGCCGTATTGTGATAAGTATCAGATGATAAGAGAGACTGGAGATGCATAATTTTGTTGGGAAGTGAACGGCAGTTTGAAGTGACAATAACAGGAATGGTTGTACGATATAAAGGTGTCTGTTTAAGTGCACGCTGCCAGCCAGCGTGATGTTTTCTCTTAGATTTATTAGATGCATTATTAGTTGCATGAAAGTCATATGGTTTAAAACGTTTAATGAATGAATTACTGTATTTTATGCGATTTGTGATCATATTTTATTAAAATTAGGAATGAAAACATGACTTATTAGATGCAATATGTAGATGCAGGAAAAAAGGTAGCCCAGATGTCAAACAGGCCGCCACCATCTCTGTCAGTTTTCTCTGTCAGTCGAAAATATACAAAGTTGATCCACTGTACGTGTTGTACTTTAATTATAGATTTACACATACAAAAAAACCTCATATAATTTCGATTGGACGAAAATGGAATGAACTACTTCATATCAAAAATAGGGGTTGCATGAATAGTGCCAACAAACAGCGTTTATAAAAATAATATTCCTCACAAACAAACAAACGCTTACAATAGTGCCATTACCAGGCATCTCCCTGATACAGGTTATGAGGTGGGAATCGCGAAATCCCCTAAAATGATCAAAATAGCTCAGTTCTCCTCAAGTTTGCCAAAGCAATCTCTATCAAACGGCTGAAACCCGATTTATGTGTTCAGAAGGAAGCATTTATCAGTCTTTCCTAGCCCTCGTAACTGGATGTCTTTATTCTCTACTTCATTTGATTACACAATATTTGGCTTTAACCTCACCCTCCCACGATGTAGTGTAATTTTGCTTGAGTTGAACTCAGTCACTTTTATCGTCTTGAACACCTCTTGCCCTTATTACGTAACTCCTTTACCATTGTCTGCCTACGTTCACTTTGTTTAAACTTGGACTTCCTGTGTAAAAGCTGTATGAGCATAATTTTCTGAGTGCTGTTCACTAAGTTCGGAACCTCGTGTCAGCTGACATCATGTAAAATTTGCAAGTATGTTAAAACTTTTCTGTAAATGAATTTAATAATTATTTATTTAGGTTGTAAGCAGCTGATGCAAAATTGACGAAATAAATGATGGTACCATGCTATTCCGCACAAACTGTTATTCCTGTTTTATTGAAATTTATGAAGGGGAATAAACGTGTGAAGTATAACTTAAAAACTAGGATAAAATTTCATAAACTGGAACCAAAATACTTTATGTCACAGACTGTAATCTCTTCAAATTCGTTAAAATGGGTTTTTTTATTCCTGACCTTAGCAAAACGGCTACTCACATTAATCACATACAAATTTTGATATACTTAAGCACAGGATTTCTTTCGAAAATGCAATGAGTTTTAAAATCAGACTGTGTAATGCGTTGATTATAGATTCATAATACAAGTAATTATTCTGGATACAACCAATATTGAATTGATGAATTATTAATCCAAGTAAATTAAACATATTAATAACTTGTAAAATACCCAGCATATAAGCTGCTGGACACTGTAACACTCTTTTAATACGCAAAACAGACATGTACAAGAACGAAGTTCAGCGGAATCAGTTACGGTTCCATTCAAAAAGAGAGTTTGGCTACAAGTCTACCATTTATTGAAAAGACAATTGACAGTTTTATCCAGCAAAAATTTTTTCATTATTATAAAGCTAAATATAGATAGCCAAAGGGTTGGTTGACATCATTTGAAAGTAGTGGGAAGGAAAATCTTACAAAATTTAAAATGGCGAGATATATGTATCTAGTGTGACGTTGGCCTATTTCATTGCACTTATGAATAATCATGAAGATAGGTGAATGCAAGTAAATCTTGAATCACCCACGATTGTGACTGCTTTTGAGGTGTATTCATCTACTTGTGGCATAGAGAAAAACATTTCAGTATCGCTTGTTACAGGGGATAATTAAATTACTGAAAGAATAAAGGAAATTATTTTCAGGCAGTAGTCAGTATTGGTTTCAAAGAAAACCAGCTTTCATCCTATGTGAGAAAAATTTTAGACTTCAACTCAGCATGGAATAAATAAAATGTTTGTATAAATAAATGAAATATGAAAAACGGGACACATGTAGTACTGATAAGCTAACTCAGATGCTAACAAGTATACCCAAAAATTCAAGCATGATTTTGAAACAGAAGATAAGGATGCATGCATTATACCGCCTGCACTGATAACCAAAGTTCTGAGTTGATCATTCAGTAAGACATTTAATAGAAAGTTACACAAATGTGGCGTATTAAACATCGGTCAGCAGTAAGATGGCTTCGAAAAAATGTTTGAGTCTAATAACTATATTGCACCTTTCACCAACAAAACTTGTGTAGAATGGCCGTTCCACCCGCTTAAGAGTGAGCTGGATGCAAGTGTACCAAAGTAAACCCATTTAAGCGTAATGCCTGATTTGAAAAACTACTCGAATACTGGTTGACTAGTCAAAAATGATAAATAATGCTAGATTCTAAGGGAATTAAGGAAACTATTTTTAAATGAAGATGTGATAAGATTAAGGGATGATAAGAGAGCGGTAGAAAATATAAATCAGGGATGGTGGAGACATCATAAGTTGGTTGTGTCTAATTAGGCCAAGGGAGGGATAACGGCTGTACGAACTTCTTTGGAATGCATAGTTTAGGCTTAATAGTTGGAATCCTTATCGCCCCAGCTATGTATGGTAGATGAATGCGAAGTCTAAAGATTTGGTGGAATACGACGGATTAACTTGAAAGCTTTCGTTTTCTCCACTACATGACTACTATCAACTAAATGTGATAAAAGGGAGCTGAGGATTGTTTTTGTCTGTCCTTTTCCAAATCGCGATGGGCAATCTCCGGTAAAAAATTGGCTAAGCTGTCTAGTAGTACGCCCAACACAACTGTCAATACAAGTACAGCTGAACTGATAAATGCACATAGACGCGGTAAACTATCTAGCTTATCTTTCGTTCGCGTCCTAATCATTCGTCGGGTAGAGAATGACAAACATCAGTTTGCTGAACAAAACGTTCTTCGTACACTCATGGAAAGTTTTTAAAATAAAACCACTTGACAAATCACCACTAAGTTGTAACTTAATAAATAGAGGTTTTCTACGTGTAGTCGTAGTTTCAGATCTTCTGTTCAATGTCTCCATTTTTCTTTATGAAACTGATCGCGCATTCTATCTCCGTCAAAGAATCACGAATATATTCAAATTTCTTTAGTAAGTGGTCATCCGTACATAGCTTTCTTGCTCTGCTCGTAACACATTTAACAACATTTTTTAAATATTTAATGAGCACATAACTAAGGAAGTGTGTGTAATGCTCTGTGAATGTGCTTTTTCTGTACATGCTTCTCCCAAGTGTCCCATCTTATCACCAACTTAGCAAGACTTCCAGAAAATGCAGTTTGTTGTCCTGCTCTTCTTCACAAGTAAAAGTAAGTGAAGGGTGGATGTTACTGAATTTTATCAACAACTCGTCTAGGTTTGCACTCCTACTAACGAAGAAAAATGCATCATGGACATAACGGTAATACATATCCAACTCCTTGGTGATAACTTTCACTCTCCTGTTTTTAAATTTTGCGACGAAGTCAGCTAATATCGGGCCTAATGGTGAATCCATAGCTATTCCATCTACTTGTCGGTGATACAAATTATTGAAGACAAAATACACATTCATTGCACATTTAAGGAGTAATTCTTTGGGGCCAAACAAGGGAATTCCTGAGTCCATTTATCTTCCAGTGATTTCCTCGTAGATTTAATCTGTCGTTTCGATAAATGGTACATTCGTCAACAGTGATGATACATCCGTGGATAATATACGTTTATCACTAATATTAATCTCGGATATTTTAGAAATGAAGTGGTAGACATCACTGATTATATGTGTTTGTGTGAAGTTGCGTGAAATGGCAAGTCAGTCATATCTAAAACTGGGCGAAGGAGAAGACTTGTTTTGGGCACTACGGATAGACCGTAAAGATGTGGAGTGTTGATACTCGTTGGTTTCATAGTCTCACACATGACTGGTGATGACGATGATGACTGATCTAACTGAAAACAATAATCTTCGCCTAAATGTGTTGTTCTAGATATAATTAATGGTAATACTCATATTTTCTAACTTTATTTTACCGAAATAAAACAAAATAACACACAGGTTAAATGGGTGGAAAATGCAGCTGATTGTCTTCTCCCTTTGTATTCTGGACAATGGGTTAAACGATTACGCCAACCAAGAGATAATCTTCTTTCTGTTTGGCATCAACTAAAAGAGAGAACAAAACTACGTCGGATTCGATTAAAACGTGCTATAGCTTTATACCGTTGGATATCAAATTTGGATGTATTGTTCAACTGGATTCAACAATGTCAAAAGGAATTAGAACGAATTGAAATGGATATCTGGAATGTGAATTCACAAGCTACGATAAGAAAAGCTGATAACATGTAAGCAAAGCAAAATGTTCATCTTATTACTATCCGATGTTTTTCTGGCTATTTCCTTAAAATAACTGATCATTTAGCAGTGACAGTTTATTTTAATTAGGGATTAGTTTTCCGTGATGGTTTTATTCTTAGCTGGATGTTTTTATAAAAAATCTGTATAACTTTTGTGACACTTATATCTTTGTTAAGCAATTTAAAACAAATACAAGACATACATATCTCAAGTACAGTGCTGTACAAAATCAGGGTTTCACAGAATAGAATAAATTCGTTATAATTCATTGTTAGAACGGTAGACAACTTAAATGCCAAATATAAGCTGAAATTAAGAGGTTAATCGTGAAAGTGAAATATAGTTGTTTCACAATCATGATAGGAAAAAACTGGTCATTTTAAAAGATAATGTACTCTGACAGTGAGGCGAAGGAAAGGAATATAAAAGAAACACCGTACATACTAGATAACTTTTCATGGATGATCTGATCATGAAGTGGATACACCAAGGATTAAATACTCTATTAAGCATAACATTCATTTCAGAGAAACTGACTCCTATCCATTATGCATGTTCATTGACAGAAGCTAAAGTATGTCAACTACATCATCTATCTTACTTTCTAATCCGCTTATGTATGTACTTTTGTATGTAGATTCAGAAGAGTAAAAAGTGTATCTAAGTGCTCTCTTTATTAAATTAGCACTTTAGGAATCGGCAGATATTCTCAAGCACTTCATTTCTCCTAGCGTTTATGGTGTAAACTCACCAGTAGTCTACTATTCCCTTTGAGTTATTTATAACAGATGCCCAAACACCTTATTCTCACCTGTGGGTGATTTAATAAACACAAATCGTCCTTCGTGTATTTAACATGGTCCTTTTACTTCTTTGGATGCCCTGTGCTCATATGAAAACAATATCACTACTTTGACATGTAAGCTTTGTCATCTGTCTACTGGTAGCTTACTACAGGACTAAGACACTGCCTCAAAAATTAATTCATGAAGATGCCGACTCTAGGGAAGTACGCAATAACCACTCTAGCCAGGAACAGTCGACTGGATACCTGTATTTAAGTCTTGTGGTTATTGACGCTCTTTCTGTAAAATGTGCCTGCAACATCGTAGAAACTGCTATCCCCTAGGAGACTTCAACTTAGTTCATCCAGCGTTACAGTCAGAAACGTGACCATTGTGTCATTTGAATTCATATTTAGCCTCTTGTAGGACTCCGGTAGATACGCTGACTGCACATTGACTAAGGTCCACCTTAATGTTCTTATTGCTTGGACACTCACTATCTTTTTGATGTGGTTTTGTTCTCTGAGCTGGATAGTTAGTTTGCGAAGCTTTCATCACCTTACTGGGTGACATCTTCAGCGCATACTTCAAATTGAAGTATGCGCTGAAGATGTCACCCAGTAAGGTGATGAAAGCTTCGCAAACTAACTATCCAGCTCAGAGAACAAAACCACATCAAAATTATCCACCTGAGCTACAAATCTTCTCTATCATACACTCACTATCATCATGCACTTTGAATTATTATTAGTATTAGATTTCTGGAGACACCAGTTCTTTCGAGGTTGCTTGGTGACTACATTGTATCACTAAGGATTATACATATGCCAATGGCTACACCACAGCGACTAGTCAGTGTGCAAAGCCTTGTGGATGGGCATTTATGATGTTACAACAAAGCTGAAACTACATTAAGTAATAACAGAAATCAATCCATTTAAATTAAGTGAAAAAATACTATATATGCATTTATTTGAAGAACACCGATATCCTATATATTCAATTTACTCTAGATTACTTATAGTTCATAACATGACATTAGATAAATTTGTCAAATAAAATAAATTCAGCCAAAAAATACTACTACTATCTGCTTAGGCAGAGAAAATGAATTATGCATAAGAGTTTTCCCATTGGGAATATTTTAAATGTTTTACATATTTAATGGAAGAATTAAGCACACTCTCTTTTTCCATATACAAATAAGAGAATAAAAGCTGAATTATCAGTCAGAAAGAAATACAGACTCCTACATCGTAAATAATCCACGCCTTTCATATTGTGTAAATAAAGCTCGCACAAGATTTACACTTTTGCATATTCCACCATTCAAACTAAAAAATTAAGTACAGAAGAAATAAATTCCATAACAATTATTTTGCTTGTTTTGGAGGATGTGAACAGTGTAACTTTGTTATATCACACTTTTTAAGATGTATTCATTGCATGTTTAATCTGAAATTGGAGCTAATCTGTGGAGCTGTAAGTTTGGACCGAAATGTGTATGTTTTTTAAAGGAAATTAAATGCTTCGTTTAATAAGGTTGCTAGATTCGCTTGTTGAAAGGCAGCACAGTACATTAATCATATTAAATTTAATGAGTTGAAAATATCAGTGGGTTTCCTGTATGTTCTGAGCTGCTCTTAGATAAGTAACACAAACTTTTGTAACAGTTTTTGAGATAAGCGATTAAGACTTTGGGAAAATGTCAGTGTTTCTGCGATACTGCTGATCGATATCAGTCAGCCGCTTACGCTAATTACTTCTGTAAACAGTGTACTTCCCTGAACGTCTTCTCTTTTTCATATGACTCAATGGGTATTTTCAAGATATTTTGTATTACACTGGAGAAAAATGGCAATAAAAGGCATTGCGAGAAAATAAATTTTTAGGGGAAAACGTCAACTGTTTATTTCATTCCCAGTGATGCATATTCTTCGAGTAGAGATCAAAATGAACTAAGACGGTAGTTTTTAGACCGTTTTTTAGACTTGATTTAGCAACGCCCTTCGCTTCACGCTACCATGTCTTTGAATGGATAGCACCATGAGTTTTGTCCACAAGTAAGCTCTACGTAGGAAATACTTTCGTATTTAAGGTGACAGATATAATGAAGGCTGATTGATCTCAGAATGTCTCTTTTACTCAGTCCGAGAGATTCTTATCAGATATTTCGTTTCACTTCAAGATTATCTCAAATAAAAAGAGCTTATTTAATCTTGGAATCTCACTAAGACACTATAGTTGTTACTTCTTTAGTGCATAGATCTAGTAGCTATCATGCTTTTGAGATGGGGGATGACATAACTTACAAGAAGGAAATTCGAAACCTAACAAGCAATAAATAGTCTTCAGATGTCAGTATACTTTTATAGAACCGCATTCACTTACTTCTTAGGCACTACCTTTACATACAAATGAAGCCTAAAACTTCAGTTATCCTTCTAGAACGTTGGTTGAGGAACGCTTGTCTTTTTCAAATTTGTAACTTGTGGATACGTTTTTTTTCAAATTAATGACTGACGTTCACTACTTTCATTAATCTCAACGAAAACAAATTCTGTTTAGTAATTAAAACTCCGCTGGGCAGTCGGAATTGAAGAAGGTGAAGCCCAATATATAATGTAAAACAGGCTGAATACTCATCTTCATTTTAAGGTGTTCAATCGCTTCAAAACTCTAAAGCATATAGCTCTTACAAGTGCATGAACGACACTTTTTTTACTATGGACAGTAGATGTGATTTTGAATTCATCAACAATTTCATTGTACAAAATATTAGTGGCAATGAGAGTATTTATGGTGGATTTCTATCGTTCAGTCTACAAAGCTATTTTAGATGTAACAACTCAATATGAAAATATGAATATTGTAATTGCGAACCAAGTAGGAAATTTCCCTAAAGATTTCGAAATAAGCGCTTCTTAACTCAAACAGCCAAAAACGCTGAATTATGGCTCTCTGTTATACTGATATATATATATATATATATATATATATATATATATATATATATATAAATCAGCATTCGAATCAATCACGTTTGAATTGTGATAACCAAATTCCAGTTACTTGTAGGAGAATTTCACCTTCTCTTTGATGCAAATGAATAGCTCATGTGTCAGACATTTCTCCTGTATAACCCAGATTTGATCGAACTACAAAGCAGTGTATTGTGTTAGTTGTTATTATTTATTATTATTGTTCCCTTGGGTTCCTAGTGAAACATAGGACTTCAACTGCACGTCTCCACTTGCTTCTGTCTTCTGCTGTACTTTTAACCTGCATTCACACCGTTTCAACTCCTCTTCACACGATCTCCTCGATGTCACCCATGCACTGACGTCCCACTCGCCGCTTTCCTTTCGGCCTTGTTCCACTCGAGCGATAGCCCGACGCGCGCGATGTCACCAGCCAGCGTCCTCAACGAGTGTCCAATCCATCTCAATCTACTTTCTCCTGCATATTTGTTGGGCGATTGGTTCGTGTTTTGTTTGTTCCTTCCCAAAGTTTCTTGTTAGTGATTCTTTCCGGCCCGGCCATCCGATCTTCAGTATAGAGCCAAAACAGCTGTTGATAAAGATCTGCAACAGGCTGTTGGAAATATTCATTGTGACCTGCCCGCCAAGTTTCTCATCCGTTCTATACAGAAAAACTGACTTGACGTTTTTATTGGAAATCCTACCGAATTTTGTTGTTGTTGTTGCTGAGTGACGAGGATTTCCAGATTGGTTTCAGGTTGATGAGTGAATGTGTTTCTCGCCTTCCCGATTCTCGCTCGATTTGACATCCTCGTCTGTTCCGACTGCCTGTAGTTGAGACAATGCTCCCTCCCTAGATAAGTGAATGAAGTAACCTCTTTCAAATCCCTCCCATTGATGATGATTGGCGCTGGATGTTGCTGCTGCTGTTATTGTTGCTGTTGGCTGGTTATTTTCATAACCTCAGTCTTGTCTATGTTCACCTGGAGCCCTATCTTCGCCGACTGCTTCTCCGACCAGTTTGTCGGTTTTCACTTGTAAGTCTTGGATTTTGTGTGACATCAAACATAAATCATCCACGCGCGAAATCCAGGTCTTCTAGGTTCTTCACGCCAGTCGGTCCAGGATATCCCTCTCTGTCTTCTCGTTCTCACTCACTGTCTGGCGCATAATCCAGTCCACCACAATTAGGAATATCATCGTGGGTGATAATAAGCACCCTTGTCTGACTCCTGTGTTTACTCCAAACGCCTCGCTGAGTTTTCCGTTGTGGATCACTTGACATGTTCCGTTGTCGAACAGCTGTTGAATGAGGTTGATGAATATTTGGGGTACACCGTACTACTCGAGTAGTTTCCAAATTACTCGCAGTCAACGCTGTTTCAAAGTCTATCAAATTGAGGTAGAGGTTTGATTGCCATTCTATGCCTTGTTCTGTGATGATGATGCGCAGAATTGCAATTTGGTCAGAACATGATTCGCCTTTCCTGAATCCAGCTTGTTCTGGTCGGAAATCTGTATCTAGTGAGTCCCTTATTCTCTCCAGGGTGATGTGACTCAGGATTTTACTTGGCGTCAACAGGAGCATGATTCCTCGCCAGTTCTTGCAGAGTGAGGCCTAGGTCGCCCTTCTTTGGTAGTTTCACGAGGTAACCTTTCCTCCAGTCAGTAGGCACCTTTCCCTCCTTTCAGACATATTGCAATAATGGAGTCAGCATATCCGCTTTCGTCTCTGGGTCCGCTTTCAGTGCTTCAAGGGGGATTCCATCTGGTCCAGCTCCTTTTCCAGCCTTCAGAAGCTTGACTGCATTCAAGACTTCAGCTCGCGTTGGAGGATTGGTGTCAACTCGCAGTTGTGTACGTGGTGTTGTTGGTATTTCTGGACGGGTTGCAGGTGATGGTCGGTTCAAGAGTCCTTTGAAGTGATTTGCTCATTGTTTAATCTGTCTTTCTTCCTTGGTAATTGGGTTCCCGTGGCTGTCTTTCATAGGTTTCGCTTGTGTTGGTCTCTTCCCAGATAGAGATTTGGTCATCTGGTATAGTGTCCTCAGGTCCCTTTTGCCTACTGCCTTTTCAGCTTCAGTGGCCAGGTTGTGGTCGAATTATCTTTTGTTCTTCCTGGCACTCTTCTTCACTTGTTTGTTCAGCGCTATGTACGTTGAGCTCAGCATCTCTTTCTCTTGCCCATCTTTCCATTGAATCATTTTCTCTTCCACAATTCTCCTCTCCTCTATTAGCTTTCAAGTGTCCATTGAGAGCCATTCGTTGTCTTGTCTCTTCTTTCTTCCTAGAACCGTTGAACACGTTTCGTCGAAAATCACCTTCGGAGAGTTAGTTCCAGTGGTCTTCCACGCATGATTCTTCAGTGATGTCACGTAGTGTTTCATGCTTCGCTCTGACAGTTGCAATGAAAGTGTCCTTCGTAGTTGTGTCCTTCAGTTTTTGAGTGTTGAACTTGCATTGTGGCCTATTCCCAGCTATCCTCGAGGCTTTAAGCTTCACCTTGAATGTCCCTTGTACTAGAAAGTGGTCTGAACCCACATTTGCTCCTCTCCTCAACCTTGTGTCCAGTAGGGTCTGTCTCCACTTTCATGAGATTGAGATAAAGTCTATCTGGTTTCTGGTGTGTCCATCTGGTGAAATCCATGTCGCCTTGTGTATATCCTTGTGTTTGAACACACTACCACCAATCACGAAATCATTGAAGGCGCAGAAGTCTGAGAAGAGTTCACCATTGTCATTCATTTCACCGAGGGCCTCACGACCCATGGTGAGTTCTCTTCCTGTGTTGTCTCCTCCCAGCTTCGCATTCATGTCGCCCATCAGGATTTTGATATCGCCATTTGGTACGTTGTCCATTACTGTTTGTATTTGTCTGTAGAACGCCTCCTTCTTCTCTTGTTCTGAGACGTTTGTAGGCGCATAGCATTGGATGATTGTGACCTTCCTTCCTTTTGAGTTGAACCTGGCTGTCATTATCCTGCATGAGGGCTTTGGCTGCTGTTGGTGACATCATGATGGCCACTCCTTCTGTGTACTCGTGATTGTCGTCTGGGTGACCGGAATAGATTACTGTCTCTCCAGTTGGTATTTGGGACCTTCCACATCCGTTCCATCTGCTTTCGCAGATTCCCAGCACTTCTATTCTATATCTCCTCATTTCTGCTGCTACCTGGGCAGCCTTTCCAGTGTCGTACATTTTACGAACATTCCAGGTACCCATCCTTATTTTTGCTTTCATCGAAAGAAGGCACATCGGCTGACTGGCTCCCCGAAGGCTTTTACCAGCCTGAGTCATTTCACTTCCCCGTTTCTAGCGAAAAATACGGTTACTGTTTAAATTTTTAGAATTCTTAATTTATTGGTACATTGAAGTTTCTGTAGCGATTTGGTTGTTTTACGGGGGTGGAGTTGCTGTCACCTCCCTCTTTATCCGGGCTTGGGACCGGCTAGAAAACTACCAAGCTAGTAGTCTAGGAGAGGTTTATGGTGTTAGTGGAAGTGGTAAATGTTTCGCACTAGTAGGCAGAATGCCACTATCCTCTATGCTGCCTTCATGATTTAGAATTTTTCCAGCTCACTCATTTAAGTCAATTCGAGAAAATAAAGATACGGTCCATTTTATGGCCAACAATATATCTCTGAAGTTTCCAATATTAATGAGAAAAATGAAGCTAATTCAAGCGAGTTAATTAGACAAGAATGGATTGTTGCCCGCCATTAGGACATAACAGCCAACAGTGCATCAGTATATCTTTCATTCAGAACAACTATTTTACACTCATATTTTTCCCTCCATTATTTTTCTCAAATTAAATTAAAAGACGGGGTTATTCGTTTTCAATAGAATAACTTTCAAAAGATATTTTCAGACATTGTTGCTTTTTAGGCTTGTAATAAATGTTTATTCCTTTTTGAATAATCAACGAAGATTTGCAGCTAATCACAGGGAAACACAAATTCTTTAAATTCATCTAAAATCTGTGAGTCTTTTGTGCTAGAAGATCTATATATATTTCATGAATTTGGTCCCAAAATATCATTACCTGCTTACAGGTGTTAGTTGGAAGCGGCTAACACCACAATTATCTTCTCGGTAAAGTTGACTTTAGACACAGAGTTAAACTTCTTCTTTCCACCTTGGCAAGCAAAGAAATGGAACTTGTATTTTCATTCCTATGATACTTTTATGGCAATCAGCTGCTTGCAGAGTAACACGTTTGTTAATGAAGTTAGGGGAGCATTTTTCTCTTGAAAGGCAAAGATGATACATTTAGTTTCTACATAAGGCATGAAGGAACTGCTTCACATCATCATGGTTCTTTTGAATAGTGCTTATAGTCATCTTATTTCCAAGATAAATGTACAACTTCATGCCCCTTGAAATTGAATCACATTAGCGTCAAAGTTAAACCAATCATCTGATGAGAATTAATATCACAGAAGCTGAATATATCAGAGTACTGAAATAAAGATTTTTACAGCGAAAATATTCAATTTGATAACATTTTATTCTAAATTTACTGTTATACTTGTACACATGATTCCATTACTTTATAGCAAGGTAAAGAAAGTCATTTCAGTTTATTTCTGTGCGATAACGAGTAAAGTTTAACAAAAGTTTTGTATTTTCAGCTACTTTATTATGAATTATTTCCAGTGTTTTTGACTAAGCTCACTATTTAGAAAATTTTATCCTTCATTTTAGCACAACAGAGAATATTAAATATGCTATAGGTCAAACACTTCAGCTACAGGCTGAATTGAACGCAAGACAAGATAAAGTGATGTCATGTTTAGATGAAGGTAAACGGTTGAACATTGCCTTCAAACAGCCTAGCGGGAAATATTTTAAATCAGAGTATCAGCAACACCATCAAGCAGATGAACTGAAACCACAGTCAGCTACTCTTTGTACAATGCAAACTGAAGAAGAATCTAACACTTCTATTGAGGAAAAGCAGAGACCTACTGCAAGCAGTCTAACTGTGGACGCTACCACTGAAAAAGATGTCAGCAGTAAATTGTCATCTATTCGACCAGAATATTCAGATTATCACTTAAAATCAGTGCGAATTGACGAGAAGCACGATCAAAAATCAGATACATCTTCGCTGAGTCAATCGACTCTGCAAAATTATGATCATGTTGAAGATGAAAATGATGAAATCATCCAAGATCTTCAGGCAAGAATGACCCAGTTGTTAACATCATGGTATAATTTACACAAAAAATGGTATCAGATATGCAGAAGACTAGAATTACAACTTAGTATAAATGAATTTGCCAGGTTAGTTTTAAAGACAAACTGTAAATAACATGAAAATTAATAGTCATAAATTTAAAACAACTGTTTTAAACCATTTCAAATAAGTAGTACATAGAAATTAGAAATATATGTGTATATGCACACTGAGGAGACCTAAAACGCTTTAGTAAGGCTAATTCTGTTGCATGATTATTGTCGTTTCCAGAAAGAACTCATTTCTTTATCAACAAAAGGACAAAACTTAAATAAAGACAGTTTCTTCCCTATTAAGTGTGAAAAGAATTCATAACAGACACATAACTCCAACTGATTTAATGAGAGATTATAAAATTCGGACAGAAGATACAAGTGTACTTAAATGGAAATGATGCTGACCGATAGTGACTATGATGAAGAGCTGCCGAATTGTACTAAGGTATGGTTTTGTAGTCAGTTATCATTAGATTAATTTATTCAGTTAGGCAAATACTAATTCCGGATTGGGAACAGTGCTGAAATTTGAATACCTTGTACATTATTGTAGTTACATGTCGTATATGGAGTGACTGTCAGATAGTAGGTAATGTGTGTCATAACCCCCCACTGTCGGTTCAGACCTATCATAAACTGTGTGAAAAGATGTTGTAATGTTAGAGATAACAAGGAAAACCGCACTGGTAGTTTAATGCGATATAATGTCCGTTTATTTGAACCATTCGATCGCTTACAATTGAGAGCAGATTTGTATTAAAATGGGGAAAATACAGCCTTTCACCTTAATACTCTCCGATAACGTTATGCAGGGTCGACTTTTCATGCTAAGTTAGGCGGAGACTTTAAGTTATACAACTCTGGCTCTATTCCGTTAGTGATGGCAAGTAATGGAACCCAGAAAAGGCGTTTGGTTCTATTTAACACTCATCAGTTAAACGTACTTAAATCCCCAGCAAACAACAAAGAATTCTGATCTAATAGAATCAGCCAATGTGAAGTTTATCATTGATAAATCCAAGAGGTTTACATCACTTGATTCATTCTGCCTTTGCAACTCATAGATCTTGATTTCCTTCGGAGTTATGCGTATGCATTTCTGTGACGTCCTGAGCTAGGAGTAAACAAACGTTTAGTGTTCACTGTTACTTAGTGGTTCGTCTAGTTGATGTCGATTTTAATGAAATCTATTTTGAAAATTCATTGGCTGATTCAGACAGAATGTCATAAATGTAAAATAAGAGGTACTATGTAACCTCATTAGCATGATTTCTTGAAAAATATAAGAAAGAAGAAAAGAGACAGGTACTGAATGAAGCTAAATGAACAACAAGTTGGCAATATTTGTTATCTTAAATTTCACTGTCTGAACTGTTTGCATTAAGACAATAGGATTTCTTCTCTAGCTGCAGTGGAGGAATTCAACTGAATTTTCATCCAGAAGTGAAGATATGGATAATGCTTTAAAAAATGTCACCTCATGAAATAAACACAGAAATATTTTGAAAGTATAGTACCTGTATCCGTTGATCTACTTGACAGATAACAAAGGACAGATCGCACGAAATAGGAATAGGAACATTTGTAGAAACGGTATCATTCATTTCAGTAATGACAACAAACTGTATACAACTTACTATCATTATGATGAAAGTATTCTACTTTCACTAATTCTAGTGAGGTCCTCCTTCTGTCTGAATCAAAGTGCACACTTATACCCCACTGTGACAAACAATTGCTTTATAATATGATTCCATGTATGGCGAATAAAGACTGCTCTTCTCCTTCCATCGTCGGTGGTATAGCGGCTAGCACGCTCGCCGACCATGCATATGGTCCGGGGTTCGATCCCCGGCCGGCGCACTCCTTTACCTCACTGAGCCAGAAATAATGCTGTTAAAGAGGAAAGGTTGGACATGAGGCTAGCAACCCCATCCTGTAAAAATTAAACACTGCTACAGAAACTTCAAGCCACTAGCTTGGAGCCCTATGTTCCACTGGGAATTTGAAGGAAAAATTATTATTATTATTATATTTCTCCTTCCATCATCATCATCATCATCTCATCCATACCATTTAATAAAAGGTACTTTTGAATGTCTTTTTGGCGAACCTTATCTCATTCAAATGTCTGAAACTACTACTGAAAAAAGTTGTGAAAGAAAAAATTGTATTTTGATAAAGAGGTTAATACGACTATTAATTTCTCTTGGCTTTCCTAAAGTTCTTAATCTGACTGCATTGATTTGCATTCCTATGACTTCCCTGTGAACACAACAGTAAAATGTTACTTGTTTATTTTTTGTGTGTATGACTGAACTCACTACTCTTAAATGTTTATTTAATTAATTCACTAACCTTATTCCGATTGATTCTTGTTTAAATTTCCTCATAACTTTACACCTTTAACGGCAAAATAACTTATCATTGTGTGTAAACTATTAAAATATAATTATACTTTCTTTAACCTGTCTAATTTTAAATCCCATGAAATTAAAATATATCCCTGAGTTCAAGTATTGGTTTGTGGGGATTTGGTTGATTGGTTACAGGATTTTATCATGAGCTGACATTAGTTAGAGAATCATTGGAAAACCTGGGAGTACTGGACAGCTGTTTCGTCGTAGTTTGGGACTCTTCAACAGTACGCACCCACCGGGATTCGAATCCAGGACCTTCTGGTTACAAGAGCCCCAAACTAGGACGAAACAGCTGTACAGTACTCCCAGGTTTTCCAGTGGTTCTCTAATTGATGTCAGCTCATGATGAAATCCTGTAACCTATCCCTGAGTTTTTATTTTTCCATGAATCGTTCATCTGATGGCGTTCTACCCGTATGCTGTATGTGTATGTATCAAAATCCCATAGTTAAGTGTTAAATTTCATGATGTACCCTGAAATTCATTGACATAGACTAATATTGAGAAAATGAATGAACAACCTGCTGACTAATACGTCATATACATTTTTTTTAGAAAATAATGCGTACATTCTACATCAGTCTGAGTATTTATCAGTTAAAATGACACTATTGTTTTCGTATTCATACTGATGAATCTTGTTAAGTTGTCTGAAAAGCCACACTTCTTTTTCCTTTGTCTATGCTTTTGAGATAATGCTTACTCATGAGATTTATTTTTTATTCCATCCGATTGTTTTGGTCATTTTGATTTTGGTATATTGAGTCTTTCAATGGATATCTTTACACCAACTTGAAGTTCATTCAAACACCATTTATATGACTATTACCACAATATGGTAAACAATTTTTAGAAAAACAAAAAAACAGATTCATTTGGCTAGATCTTACTTTGAATCCTAACGTTTACCCGGAATTTTTCTCTTACTCACTATAAAGAAATTACCATATTTCCTAACAATACTCAACTTCTCTTCTGTTGTTTAAAGTGTTGCAGATTCATTGGAGATTTGGTTATCGCTTCATTCATCAGAGGTAGAAACTTCAGAAACAGGAGATTCTATCAAAGAGACACTAACTTTGATTGATCGACTTGAAATACTCGAACGAAATTTACTACCACAAAAAGAAAGATACGAAAAAGTGAAACAACTCACAAAGGTTTGTTTATACCTTTAGGATTTTTTTTATTATCTGAATGTAACACATCACTTATTCTGCTGATTTACCCGATTCTGAAGGACCTAGCCTGGTTTGCATAACCTCGGCCTAACCAGCAAGTGGAATAACTAACTTGAATGTTTCGACCATCTTTAGTAAAGTGTGGTGAAGTATCTGAGAGAACACTGGCTTTTTGAATCGTTGACATAGTACATCTGTGACCGGAGCAAAATATTTCCCTGATCCCATGTACCTATAACAGGAATTATTTGATAAATCTAGTTGTCAAGTGTTGGTTTGCAGCCATTTGATTGATTACAGAGGGTGCCACGAGCTGACATCAGGTAGAACACCATTGGAAAGTCTAGGAGTACTGGTCAGCTGTTTCATTCCAGCTTGGGACTATTCATCAGTACGCACCCACAGGGGTTCGAACACGGGGTATTCCGGTTACGAGTTGAGCTCGTAGACCATTAATCCGCTAGGACCCAACTCAGTAGTCCCAGCTTCTGCCAGTCTGTGAAAAATATTTAGCGCAGCCATCAGCCAGTGTCACAGGTGAGTAACTGTCCCCTTGCCTGACTTGTTCGACCCCTCTTGTTACGACTTCTCACTAGAACCGCAGGTCATTCCGGGTTCTAGTGGCTGAATGGTCTACGAGCTCGTCTTACAATCGGAAGGTCCTGGATTTGATCTTCAGTGGGTACGTAGTGTTGAGGAGTCGCAAACTGGGATGAAACAACCTGCCAGTTCTATCGATCTTTCCAATGGTCTCTAACTAGTGTCAGCTCATTGTCAATCCTATGACTAACATTCAATAATTAATCTGATGCTCACTAGCGACTGGCTCTATACCGGAAGTTACCTGGATTTCTAGTAAGAAATCGTAGCAAGCGAGGTCCACCAAGTCTGGCAGGAAGATGGTTTCTCATCTGTGATACTGGCTGGTGGCTGCGCTAAATGTCTGTCACGAACTGGCAGAATGTGGAAATCTAGTTGTCACTAGAATTGTAAAACTACATCAATTTTTGTGATAATGCATCATCTTGTGGGTTTAACTTCTCAGGAGCCAATTTTTTGCACATCAATTGTTAAATAACATACGGGACAACTTTGTAAGCCTGACTAAACATTTTTTCGCTCATACCATTGTGTATGGGACACTCTAGTCACTGTGAAATATTTAATAGTAATCTACTGATAACACTAAAAGAAGTTTCTGGTAAAGTGGAAGAACTCCGGCTACTCAGGCGTTTTCTTCAGTATTTTGAGCAATATGCTATCAAGTACTCATGTTACCTCTCTCAGATAGATTATCCGCAAATATAGTCTTCTTACTGATGACAGCAGTTTGTTGCTGATGTATTTTCGGCCTACATGTTTTTCTTAATATATTCTTGGAGAACAACCATTTGAATGGATTAATTTCAGAAGTCTACGGGTTTATTATTCATAACATTACTCGACTGACATTTTTGAGTAATATACAATTTCTAAAATAGATACTGTGCTTATTTACTCTAAATAGATCTCTGAGGGGAAACGTCATAATGAAAAGGCTGCTGTCACAGCGATGCTTGTAAAGAATGACGATGCTTCAACAATTAACATTCCTTTTTAACACACATTATCATACTGTAGGGAATGAATAAATTCACAGAAACCAAGTTTACGGTAATCACTGATCAGATTTTTTATTGGATGAAAATTTTTATCTTAACCTCTATTAATTTCATTGCAAGTTGGTCTTACCTTCTGTTAGAAGGAGGTGGTAAATGTTTCACATAGATTTTCCGAAGCTCAAACAACTTGAAGTAAACAGATTCGGTCAGCTGTGTATGGCATGAAACTAGAGATTGACCTAAGCTTTAGCTTCGTTAATATTTTATTAGGTAGTATTGATTCTGATGAGTTGCATATTTCCTAACACCTTCATTTAAGGATTTATTTCCATTAAGACTAGAAATGAATGGCTCAGATAAACGGTTTTACATCGAAAAAAGATAACTCACCACTTCATAAACTTTAGTGATGGACATTTCTGTCAGTCACATGCTGAGAATAGTTCCGAAAATGAGTTTTTGAACTTGCCAACGTTTACCACACTGAGATTCTGCTTAACACATATATTACAGACAATTACATTGAAATGATTATGTTTAAATTCTAATTATATGTAATTTCTCATGCCTGAATAGTCTGTTAGTATTCTGAGAATCTTAGCCGAATTAAATAACAGTGAGGTAAACATTCGTTGGTATTGGTTATACAAAACATACATGAAACAATTTACATGCTAGCATTTCTCATATCTACTGATTATTTATTTATGATGGGTCTCTGTTTTACCGTTAAAATCATATATTATGACGGCATTGCAGTCATCTCAACTGTGTTTCCTCCTGACTAAGATAAGATCTCAAGGATGACTTCAAAGTAACTTTTCCCGAATGTTCGATGGTTTATTTCGAATGCATGAGTACTGATGGCTCAACCAAGTTGCACTAACTTTCATCAACCAATAAATACCTTTGGAAAACTGAACTAGTCACTTTAAAGTCGACTGTTATTATAAATTATGATCACACAGCCAAACTGCCTAACCACTCGTGGAAGCCACCACATGATAGTTTTACTGCTTAATAACGAACGCATCCCACCTAGTAGTGTCACCCAAAAGAAATGTAATTTTTCGGTAGGTATGCATAAGTGCCTGACACCATAATTCAATACGTCTTGCAAATATGCTGGAAATTCATTTCTATCTTATTCACCAATAAGCTACGTTGAAAGTAACGGCTGTTTCCCGTCCATAAAATAAAGTCGAAGGTTGTTTTCACTTGGTCGTTTATGAGTTTATTTTATCATAATCCCATTATAACAAACTGATGTGAGTTCTCTCCCCAAAACTCATTTTGCGCTGAAATGGTAAAAAGTGCCTTTGAAAATGTAGTCTAAACCAAACACTTAGTTGCTCTTTCTTCGTGCTTTATCCATCTGTGGCTTCAATATTTTAACGATTGCATTTGACCTACTGTTTGCATGTTTAAGTAGTTATCGTTTAACAGTAGAATAAAAATATCTTTCAATAAATTTATTACAGTTCGAAATAATTGACATTGAAGAGAATATGCTTAATCAACCAATAAGCTGTGTAAATATTAGTCGCAGTTCAGATACAGATGAATTAGAAACATTTTTAAAATATTACGGTTTGAAGCGAGGTGAGGAGTTAGATGAAAATTTGGATATAGTACGGAAGATGGGTAGAATTGATGATGGTTTCCAAGACGGTGTTGAATTAGATGCCATCAGTAATGGAGCGATGGAAGGTGAATCAATTTCTATAGGTAAGTTATTCATAATTTATACATAGTATTTTTCTTATCAAAATAACACAGAATTTTTCATCAGTCAAAGTCACGATATCTTTCTATATTAACGTTTTCTAATCACGCATGTAGAACCACATACCATGTCTGCTGGTGGGATGAATACTGTGTATCCTTCTGGTAATAAATTAGAAAAATCCTCATCATACGCCTTCGAAAGTTACCACAAAGTACGATCACACAGTGATGTCAATCTATCAATTCATAACTAAATCACAATAGCTCACCGGAAGTGATCATTAGACATGCCTGTACATACACTCAAGATTCAAGAAATCCCCCGAATTGTACAAGAAGGATTATTATTATATGTGTTAAACTTAATTATTAATTAATTTATTTATCTGATATAACACACAGTGAAAATCTCTTACTTACAGGAGGTTTATTCAGACACAGATAATTTTTTGTAATCGTATGATTAGTGATTCAGAAACTTGGAAACTTGGTCTATATAAATTCCAGTTCTTCTTTTCCCGTTCACCCTATGGGTAGTAAAATTTTCCAGGTGTTGAAAGTTCTTCTGTAAATAACAGTGTCACAAAGATGAAGAAAGTATGGTAAATAGGAAGACATTCAAAGAGCGAACAGTAATTCTTGAATTTTTGTCAATTCGGAAATGTTATTTAATTTGATTATAAACAGAAACGAGTAATTGAAGTATTAATGAAATTACCAATCACAGGGAAATGAAACGAATCATAAAAGTAGTATAATCGTGGTACACAAAACTTTTTCGCAAATATTGACGTACAAATTAATCACTGCAGCCTCTAACACGTTCATATGATATTTTTCCTATTAATCATAAACATTCTATCTTTGATTACTTAAGACTTTGACAAAAAGCTAATAACTAACTAGTAAACCACTCTGACTATTTATAAGTAGAAGAACAAAATTCTTTGTACTCATCGATTTGATTACAGAGATAAAATGCCAATCAAGATTAAATCAGATGAACTGTCAAGCAAAGAACAAAATGCATCAGACATCCTGATTTAACAGTTAGATCAGTTAACTTCTATGAATTCAGTATTCTAAAGATAAGTAGTTAACATAATATATGACATCATAGAGACTGAATGAATGGGACTGATGAATATCCTAATAACTTGACATTATGTTGTGAAGTAAGTGTACTCTAAACACAACAACACATTGCAGCGACTATCATCATTGTGTAAGACTATACTTAATAAAACTTTATTTTCTAAGTACTTGATAGGAGTCTATTAAACTTCATTAAGAATCAAAAGACTAGACAACATGGTGTTTGATTTACTTAACGATAAAGTCTAATGCCGTGTTTCACATCGACTAAATTATGAACGTAGAACTTTCCAAGAGTGTGTAAATTTTCATAGAGGTATCCAACAAGATGGAAAATTGTGTGTATAACGAAAACATCAAGGATGAAGGTGTACAAAGGGTTGAATAATCACCATCAGAAGATTGACGAAGTGTTTTTGGCATATTCATGGTGAGAAGAAGTAGACACACCCTGGCCACCATGGGGGATTTTAAGCGGTATTCACCAACAGTTTCCAGTTATCTAGAGTATGCAAATACAACTATCTACTTCTTCCTATTTGCCTTAAACCGGCAGTCAGACTTCATTAAATGGTGCTGTCTTCTTTCGATCATTCATTTTTTTATTTCATTTAGCAAAGTTTATCAGCAAAGTCAGTGTCTTAGCATGCGTGAAATTTGTTCAAAGCCAACGGTGACACAGTTTAGAGAATTCATCGTCTTACAAATAATATGGGAAAATCTAATGCGTATATAAGGATCACAGCTGAACTGATAAGTTAATAAGGTGTGAAGATATCGTATTATACACGGGCATAGTTACGCAGAATGACCATTTCTTTGAAATAAAGAACTATTCACTTATTTGTGTTTGAAATGAAATCAACAAATTGTTTTGGATTATTTTTTGCAAAGGTTGATTATTGAATAAAGAATGTTCTCTTAGAGAATTTCATCATTAAATTCTACAGTTATATATCCATAATAATGACTAAATGACTGTTATTGACAATATTAGTGGCTTTTAAAGAGTAACATAGAATCATTCAGATCAGAATTCCAAAAGTTGTTGGCATTTAGACTGTTAATTGATTATTGCAAATAACTTTTGGAATTCTGATAGAATTCAGTCTGCACCTAAGAGAGGACTAGACACATCACACTAGTTACTAGTGTCAAATCAAAATATCCACTAAAGTCCTACAGGAGGTCAATCGCGAGTCCGAATAGCTCAATGGGTGACACGGGTTCGAATCTCAGAGGGGACATGAGTTCCTTCAAGGTTGCAAATACACCTTGCTGACGAGTGCCAACTAGCACGAAACCTAGGTCCAAGGCCTCCTGTGGCCGATTACCTCCAACCATCTAATATCATCAAATTGCCAATGAAAGTCATTTTCCCATTATTACGGATACTAAACTGTAGAATTAGATGAAGTTATCTAAAAGAATATTCTTTGTTCAATAATCAATCTTTTGAAATTTTGAATAAGCATCTTCAATGAATTACTCTTCGTATTTGTTTTTCATTCCGGCTGCATAGAAACATTCGGTGATTATTTGATGCGAAAGCATGAATGGATTAATCACAATTGTAAATCACGTGATCGTTCCTGGTATGAACTATACATGGTGTTGAATATGTCGGTGAGACAACTATTGGCTTACAAGACGAAGTCAGATTACAATGAATCAAAGTATGTTCTGTGTTTCTATTTTGTTGATATTTTGTATTATTAATACATGTTTTCTGGTATTCTTGTTGCCGTTGGGATTTTAACATCAGTTCACATGACACCTTCAATGCTGTTTCAACAATAACAGAATTAGGTTCTATTTTTGTCATAAGATTACAAGACATTTTGATTTAACTGAATACAATGAACATGTCTAAATCGTTGCAGTCTTGATTAGTCTGTTGTTGTAGACTGAGTCTCAATGAATTTTGATCATTGTATTGATTATCTTTCTCTTTTTTAACCAGTTACACTAAGGTTTTGATGTTGGGTCGCAAAATGGACCACATTTTTCGTTCACCAATCTTCAGATTTTACTTTGAGCTTAGATCGAAGCCTTTTATTCGTCTAATTTTCTGGGTTCTTGTCTGCTTCGTCACTGTAGTTTTTACAAGAGAACTGATTCCATTTTTCCTACTTTCGTTTGGACATCAGTTGCTACTAGATATACCCAGGTCAGCAATAATTCCATAGTACATCTTTTGAGGGAAATTGTTCTTAAAAACTCCAAGGTTTTCTCAGTACATTCTTTACATTCACTTGTTTGGTGATGCATAACTTCGAAAATCCTCTAATTATTCTGAATACCTTTGTACCTCTTCAGGAACGGTGGTGATAAAGAGCTAAATGGTAACTGTTTTAATTTATAAGTCAATAAATACTGTATAAATTGAATGTCATGCCTTCAAAAATCCTTTCTAATTCTTTTTTCATATTAGATAAGTTTATTTTAAATATCACACAGTGATGCATTGTTAACAAGTGGATGGTGTACGCCGGACGCACGAGTTATCTAAATATTTAGTATCAGTGTTTTACCCCATTAGGTGTAGGTCAAAATCTAGGCTTACTAATTCATATATAATGAAACAGAAACTAGAGGGAATTCATTTCGAAAAAGATGAAAAAAAGATTAGTTTTGACATAACAAGTTTGTGTATTGATGTTCCCATTAATACAACTCTGGAGGCAGTTGGGAATGAACTCAAGATTGATCCGGAACTCAAAAGCAGAACTTAGCTCTTGGTTGATGAATTAATATTAAGTGTTCAGTTATGTGTCACCTCCCCTGTATTCAAATTTCAAAAAAATCATTAGAAACAAACGAATGGGGTGGTAATGGGATCACCACTATGCCCAACTGTAGCAGACATATTTATGGACAGGTGGGAACATAAGGCTGTTAAGACGTTTAATCCTGCTCCTAGGTTACGGTGGAGATATGTATATGACACATTCACTGTGCTGAAATCAGAGCATACTCTTTATTTTTCCACACATTTAAACTCAACAGTGGACGGAATTCAATTCACCTCTGAGTTAGAAAATGAACAGGGTGAGTTGGTCATGCTAGACTGTAGAATAAAACGAAAAAAAGATGGTGGTTTAGGTATTAGCATTTACAGGAAACCAACAGACTTTGATAAATAATTAGACTTTAATTTATCCCATCCAAAAGGGACGTCAGAGTGTAACAACAGAAGACAAGAGCCAAAAAACAGATCCTTTATTTACAAAATCTACACATATTTATAGATTTTTATGTACATATTATAGATTATTGTTAGCAGAAAAACACAGTCCTCTGATTGGTTGTTTCTCACTGGAAGTCAGTCTTTCATCTCTTTGTGGCTGTTTCTTGAAGTTCAGATCATCTATATGCCAACTGTATCCGCCTACACAAAGTCTTTGTTCTTACTTTTTTCGCGACCAATATTGGGGACATAAACATTGACGTAAATTACTGTCCACCAAACTTTGGCTAGCAGCCAGCTCTCACCACAAGAGGATTTAAGTAAAATTCTCGGTGACTGTGGAATTCGGGTGGCATTTAAACCAACCAACCAACCAACTTTCACAGAGATGAACTTTGTCGCTTACGGAAACAATAGTCTCAATTAAGAAAAATAATATAATTTACCAAATACCATGCAATTCTGACTGTGAGTGAGTGTGGTAGATCGCGGTCAGCTAGATTATTGAAACATAAAAATTTAGCTAGACCCAGAATAACTAACCCTGCTAAGGTAAATAACCTCGAAAAATTATTGATAGTCGCATTGCATTCACCTGCATGTAATCACTTAAGAGGGTGAGGTAAGATAAAAATACTAAAAATTAACGTAGTTAGGTGGAGAAAGAGGTTAATCACTTAAGTTTTATTTATCGATTGAACACCGCACACGTGCAAACGGAATGACGCTACGCCTTTTACTGGAGATATGAAAAAAGGCAACAAACAACAAAGGGAAGTTGGAGAGACAGAAAGAGTGAAAATATGCGTAAAACCGTTTGACTAAAACTGATGTGATTATTAGCAGCAATAATTTATGCTCGACACCTTGTCATCCAGTTGTTAATAATGCATCATAACTGTGTGATATTTAAAATAAACTTATCTCATATGGAATTAAATTCTACCACACTTTCTCACTCTTCTTAGACGTTTGGATGTATGACTACACTCGTTTGCCTATGCTCTTAACTGTCTTTTCGGCTATTTTTGGATATGTTTCACCTGATAAATTATTTAGTAAGCCCACTTCATTTGTTGAATTGAATTCTTGATTTTCCCGTCGATTGATTGGACCGAAGTGCTCGGTCTCAGGTTGACATGTCGGCTTCTTGTGCAGATGCTTCGACGATGTCCGGGCATTTAGTTAGTATACAATTGGTGGATGGTGGCTAGCAGTGGAATCCAGGATGCGCATTTCGTCCTATTTGGGACTCATCAGCTGGATGTACCTGCATTTCTCAGTGAGTGATGATGTTCCCACCGAGGCTCGAACCCAGTACCCATAGTTTCAAACGCCAAAGCGTTATCCACTAGACCACTTGGGCCACGAGAGCCACCTCTTGTGCAACGGGTCATATTAATTGTTGAATTGAATTCTTGATTTTCCCGTCGATTGATTGGACCGAAGTGCTCGGTCTCAGGTTGACATGTCGGCTTCTTGTGCAGATGCTTCGACGATGTCCGGGCATTTAGTTAGTATACAATTGGTGGATGGTGGCTAGCAGTGGAATCCAGGATGCGCATTTCGTCCTATTTGGGACTCGTCAGCTGGATGTACCTGCATTTCTCAGTGAGTGATGATGTTCCCACCGAGGCTCGAACCCAGTACCCATAGTTTCAAACGCCAAAGCGTTATCCACTAGACCACTTGGGCCACGAGAGCCACCTCTTGTGCAACGGGTCATATTAATTGTTGAATTGAATTCTTGATTTTCCCGTCGATTGATTGGACCGAAGTGCTCGGTCTCAGGTTGACATGTCGGCTTCTTGTGCAGATGCTTCGACGATGTCCGGGCATTTAGTTAGTATACAATTGGTGGATGGTGGCTAGCAGTGGAATCCAGGATGCGCATTTCGTCCTATTTGGGACTCGTCAGCTGGATGTACCTGCATTTCTCAGTGAGTGATGATGTTCCCACCGAGGCTCGAACCCAGTACCCATAGTTTCAAACGCCAAAGCGTTATCCACTAGACCACTTGGGCCACGAGAGCCACCTCTTGTGCAACGGGTCATATTAATTGTTGAATTGAATTCTTGATTTTCCCGTCGATTGATTGGACCGAAGTGCTCGGTCTCAGGTTGACATGTCGGCTTCTTGTGCAGATGCTTCGACGATGTCCGGGCATTTAGTTAGTATACAATTGGTGGATGGTGGCTAGCAGTGGAATCCAGGATGCGCATTTCGTCCTATTTGGGACTCGTCAGCTGGATGTACCTGCATTTCTCAGTGAGTGATGATGTTCCCACCGAGGCTCGAACCCAGTACCCATAGTTTCAAACGCCAAAGCGTTATCCACTAGACCACTTGGGCCACGAGAGCCACCTCTTGTGCAACGGGTCATATTAATTGTTGAATTGAATTCTTGATTTTCCCGTCGATTGATTGGACCGAAGTGCTCGGTCTCAGGTTGACATGTCGGCTTCTTGTGCAGATGCTTCGACGATGTCCGGGCATTTAGTTAGTATACAATTGGTGGATGGTGGCTAGCAGTGGAATCCAGGATGCGCATTTCGTCCTATTTGGGACTCGTCAGCTGGATGTACCTGCATTTCTCAGTGAGTGATGATGTTCCCACCGAGGCTCGAACCCAGTACCCATAGTTTCAAACGCCAAAGCGTTATCCACTAGACCACTTGGGCCACGAGAGCCACCTCTTGTGCAACGGGTCATATTAATTGTTGAATTGAATTCTTGATTTTCCCGTCGATTAATTGGACCGAAGTGCTCGGTCTCAGGTTGACATGTCGGCTTCTTGTGCAGATGCTTCGACGATGTCCGGGCATTTAGTTAGTATACAATTGGTGGATGGTGGCTAGCAGTGGAATCCAGGATGCGCATTTCGTCCTATTTGGGACTCGTCAGCTGGATGTACCTGCATTTCTCAGTGAGTGATGATGTTCCCACCGAGGCTCGAACCCAGTACCCATAGTTTCAAACGCCAAAGCGTTATCCACTAGACCACTTGGGCCACGAGAGCCACCTCTTGTGCAACGGGTCATATTAATTGTTGAATTGAATTCTTGATTTTCCCGTCGATTGATTGGACCGAAGTGCTCGGTCTCAGGTTGACATGTCGGCTTCTTGTGCAGATGCTTCGACGATGTCCGGGCATTTAGTTAGTATACAATTGGTGGATGGTGGCTAGCAGTGGAATCCAGGATGCGCATTTCGTCCTATTTGGGACTCGTCAGCTGGATGTACCTGCATTTCTCAGTGAGTGATGATGTTCCCACCGAGGCTCGAACCCAGTACCCATAGTTTCAAACGCCAAAGCGTTATCCACTAGACCACTTGGGCCACGAGAGCCACCTCTTGTGCAACGGGTCATATTAATTGTTGAATTGAATTCTTGATTTTCCCGTCGATTGATTGGACCGAAGTGCTCGGTCTCAGGTTGACATGTCGGCTTCTTGTGCAGATGCTTCGACGATGTCCGGGCATTTAGTTAGTATACAATTGGTGGATGGTGGCTAGCAGTGGAATCCAGGATGCGCATTTCGTCCTATTTGGGACTCGTCAGCTGGATGTACCTGCATTTCTCAGTGAGTGATGATGTTCCCACCGAGGCTCGAACCCAGTACCCATAGTTTCAAACGCCAAAGCGTTATCCACTAGACCACTTGGGCCACGAGAGCCACCTCTTGTGCAACGGGTCATATTGATTGTTGAATTGAATTCTTGATTTTCCCGTCGATTGATTGGACCGAAGTGCTCGGTCTCAGGTTGACATGTCGGCTTCTTGTGCAGATGCTTCGACGATGTCCGGGCATTTAGTTAGTATACAATTGGTGGATGGTGGCTAGCAGTGGAATCCAGGATGCGCATTTCGTCCTATTTGGGACTCGTCAGCTGGATGTACCTGCATTTCTCAGTGAGTGATGATGTTCCCACCGAGGCTCGAACCCAGTACCCATAGTTTCAAACGCCAAAGCGTTATCCACTAGACCACTTGGGCCACGAGAGCCACCTCTTGTGCAACGGGTCATATTAATTGTTGAATTGAATTCTTGATTTTCCCGTCGATTGATTGGACCGAAGTGCTCGGTCTCAGGTTGACATGTCGGCTTCTTGTGCAGATGCTTCGACGATGTCCGGGCATTTAGTTAGTATACAATTGGTGGATGGTGGCTAGCAGTGGAATCCAGGATGCGCATTTCGTCCTATTTGGGACTCGTCAGCTGGATGTACCTGCATTTCTCAGTGAGTGATGATGTTCCCACCGAGGCTCGAACCCAGTACCCATAGTTTCAAACGCCAAAGCGTTATCCACTAGACCACTTGGGCCACGAGAGCCACCTCTTGTGCAACGGGTCATATTGATTGTTGAATTGAATTCTTGATTTTCCCGTCGATTGATTGGACCGAAGTGCTCGGTCTCAGGTTGACATGTCGGCTTCTTGTGCAGATGCTTCGACGATGTCCGGGCATTTAGTTAGTATACAATTGGTGGATGGTGGCTAGCAGTGGAATCCAGGATGCGCATTTCGTCCTATTTGGGACTCGTCAGCTGGATGTACCTGCATTTCTCAGTGAGTGATGATGTTCCCACCGAGGCTCGAACCCAGTACCCATAGTTTCAAACGCCAAAGCGTTATCCACTAGACCACTTGGGCCACGAGAGCCACCTCTTGTGCAACGGGTCATATTAATTGTTGAATTGAATTCTTGATTTTCCCGTCGATTGATTGGACCGAAGTGCTCGGTCTCAGGTTGACATGTCGGCTTCTTGTGCAGATGCTTCGACGATGTCCGGGCATTTAGTTAGTATACAATTGGTGGATGGTGGCTAGCAGTGGAATCCAGGATGCGCATTTCGTCCTATTTGGGACTCGTCAGCTGGATGTACCTGCATTTCTCAGTGAGTGATGATGTTCCCACCGAGGCTCGAACCCAGTACCCATAGTTTCAAACGCCAAAGCGTTATCCACTAGACCACTTGGGCCACGAGAGCCACCTCTTGTGCAACGGGTCATATTGATTGTTGAATTGAATTCTTGATTTTCCCGTCGATTGATTGGACCGAAGTGCTCGGTCTCAGGTTGACATGTCGGCTTCTTGTGCAGATGCTTCGACGATGTCCGGGCATTTAGTTAGTATACAATTGGTGGATGGTGGCTAGCAGTGGAATCCAGGATGCGCATTTCGTCCTATTTGGGACTCGTCAGCTGGATGTACCTGCATTTCTCAGTGAGTGATGATGTTCCCACCGAGGCTCGAACCCAGTACCCATAGTTTCAAACGCCAAAGCGTTATCCACTAGACCACTTGGGCCACGAGAGCCACCTCTTGTGCAACGGGTCATATTAATTGTTGAATTGAATTCTTGATTTTCCCGTCGATTGATTGGACCGAAGTGCTCGGTCTCAGGTTGACATGTCGGCTTCTTGTGCAGATGCTTCGACGATGTCCGGGCATTTAGTTAGTATACAATTGGTGGATGGTGGCTAGCAGTGGAATCCAGGATGCGCATTTCGTCCTATTTGGGACTCGTCAGCTGGATGTACCTGCATTTCTCAGTGAGTGATGATGTTCCCACCGAGGCTCGAACCCAGTACCCATAGTTTCAAACGCCAAAGCGTTATCCACTAGACCACTTGGGCCACGAGAGCCACCTCTTGTGCAACGGGTCATATTGATTGTTGAATTGAATTCTTGATTTTCCCGTCGATTGATTGGACCGAAGTGCTCGGTCTCAGGTTGACATGTCGGCTTCTTGTGCAGATGCTTCGACGATGTCCGGGCATTTAGTTAGTATACAATTGGTGGATGGTGGCTAGCAGTGGAATCCAGGATGCGCATTTCGTCCTATTTGGGACTCGTCAGCTGGATGTACCTGCATTTCTCAGTGAGTGATGATGTTCCCACCGAGGCTCGAACCCAGTACCCATAGTTTCAAACGCCAAAGCGTTATCCACTAGACCACTTGGGCCACGAGAGCCACCTCTTGTGCAACGGGTCATATTAATTGTTGAATTGAATTCTTGATTTTCCCGTCGATTGATTGGACCGAAGTGCTCGGTCTCAGGTTGACATGTCGGCTTCTTGTGCAGATGCTTCGACGATGTCCGGGCATTTAGTTAGTATACAATTGGTGGATGGTGGCTAGCAGTGGAATCCAGGATGCGCATTTCGTCCTATTTGGGATTCGTCAGCTGGATGTACCTGCATTTCTCAGTGAGTGATGATGTTCCCACCGAGGCTCGAACCCAGTACCCATAGTTTCAAACGCCAAAGCGTTATCCACTAGACCACTTGGGCCACGAGAGCCACCTCTTGTGCAACGGGTCATATTAATTGTTGAATTGAATTCTTGATTTTCCCGTCGATTGATTGGACCGAAGTGCTCGGTCTCAGGTTGACATGTCGGCTTCTTGTGCAGATGCTTCGACGATGTCCGGGCATTTAGTTAGTATACAATTGGTGGATGGTGGCTAGCAGTGGAATCCAGGATGCGCATTTCGATGGGAACATCATCACTCACTGAGAAATGCAGGTACATCCAGCTGACGAGTCCCAAATAGGACGAAATGCGCATCCTGGATTCCACTGCTAGCCACCATCCACCAATTGTATACTAACTAAATGCCCGGACATCGTCGAAGCATCTGCACAAGAAGCCGACATGTCAACCTGAGACCGAGCACTTCGGTCCAATCAATCGACGGGAAAATCAAGAATTCAATTCAACAATTAATATGACCCGTTGCACAAGAGGTGGCTCTCGTGGCCCAAGTGGTCTAGTGGATAACGCTTTGGCGTTTGAAACTATGGGTACTGGGTTCGAGCCTCGGTGGGAACATCATCACTCACTGAGAAATGCAGGTACATCCAGCTGACGAGTCCCAAATAGGACGAAATGCGCATCCTGGATTCCACTGCTAGCCACCATCCACCAATTGTATACTAACTAAATGCCCGGACATCGTCGAAGCATCTGCACAAGAAGCCGACATGTCAACCTGAGACCGAGCACTTCGGTCCAATCAATCGACGGGAAAATCAAGAATTCAATTCAACAATTAATATGACCCGTTGCACAAGAGGTGGCTCTCGTGGCCCAAGTGGTCCAGTGGATAACGCTTTGGCGTTTGAAACTATGGGTACTGGGTTCGAGCCTCGGTGGGAACATCATCACTCACTGAGAAATGCAGGTACATCCAGCTGACGAGTCCCAAATAGGACGAAATGCGCATCCTGGATTCCACTGCTAGCCACCATCCACCAATTGTATACTAACTAAATGCCCGGACATCGTCGAAGCATCTGCACAAGAAGCCAACATGTCAACCTGAGACCGAGCACTTCGGTCCAATCAATCGACGGGAAAATCAAGAATTCAATTCAACAATTAATATGACCCGTTGCACAAGAGGTGGCTCTCGTGGCCCAAGTGGTCTAGTGGATAACGCTTTGGCGTTTGAAACTATGGGTACTGGGTTCGAGCCTCGGTGGGAACATCATCACTCACTGAGAAATGCAGGTACATCCAGCTGACGAGTCCCAAATAGGACGAAATGCGCATCCTGGATTCCACTGCTAGCCACCATCCACCAATTGTATACCACTTCATTTGAGTTTATTACATAAAGCTTCGTAATGAATGGCTTAAACAACTATAAGTAATTTCAACAACTGTGAAGTTTTAAGTAAACAGATGTTATTAAGAAGACATTGCAGAGAAGACAGTTTTCTTTTCGACGAAGTCCCATATGTTAATGAACTGTACGTGACAGAGTTAGTTTGGATAGAGAAATAAAAAATAAAAAAACATTGGTGCAGAATAACATGGATCCATTTTATTTCATTGGCCCTCATCACCTGCACACAACGTATAATATTTAATAAAAGAAGTCACTGTAATAGTATAATCACTTACTCCACTCTGTGATCGATCGTTCGAGACAATTCTAATCAGGACAAGAAGTATACGTCAGATAATCATTCCTCTCGTATTGAACGATCAGTTATGATCCACTGGCCTACATAACAATTAGGTGATTGCACCAATGCATTCATTGTTATTTTAGTAAACAGCATTTATAGATTTGTAATGACTAAAAGCATTTAAAAGAACAATCATAAAATAAAAACATGTGTCAACATGCTGGACCGACTTAAAATCTATGCAGTGTATTACACATTGAATAAACTTACTGGATTCTTGATTATAATGATATATTCTGTTTGGACAAACCTACTAACCTTAAACATTCACAGAGGAATGTAACAGTAGGATATTTTCTGTCTACTAGTGAATTCATTTACTATCTACACAATATTTTTGTTTTGAATAACAGTTGAGCTGGATCAAACCTACTTTAGACGATTAGAGTGATAGTCTTATAGCTGTAAGTAATGCTTTAAATTGACATTTACTGGAAGTTAACTGATTAGATATACTTTAAAATTCACAATTTATAGTTTCATATCCATTTGGTCTTAGTGATCTCACCAGTTAGGTAATTAATATACTTCTGGCAGTTATGTCAAAATACAGCCAACGTTCACTCTACCTCTTTGTCTTATTTACTTGTTCTGCCGAACAAAGATGAAAGTAGACCGAATGGACAGTTCATGAAGATGGTATCTATCAATATTTAGAGACTTTTATGATCATCTTCATGCTTCAAAGTTTGCCAAACATCCACGTGATCTGAGTTCGATTGGTGCACTCTGAAATCTCGCCTGGCTCTTAGTTAAACCCAGAAAGAAAATGTTTGGTGTGAGGTTAGCAGCTCCATCCCATAAAATGCTGACACCACTGTTACTACGAATTCGAAGCTCCAGCTGGAAGCCTTATCTTCTCCTTGGAATGCAAAGGAGTGAAAAATAATAACAATCTTCGTAATCATCCTCCGTTTCCATATTCCGATCCCCTGCTTACACATTTATTTCCTTATGCTAAATACCAACATTTCCAATGGAATGCTCATTTAACTGGATTGTGATCGATATATGTTTATTATCGATATTCGTTAGAATGTGACTTAATAAAGTGAATGGAAATCCATTCAAAACCAATCACTAAATGAATATTCTAGTAAGAAATATTAATTGTCCACTGACAATAATGCTGACAACACTTCAAAACAAACATTTTATACTTGTAAGCCACTTTCCTTAATTTTGCATAACCACTACTGAAAGCTGACAGTTACTCTCATGAGGTAACTGACACACTAAAAGCTACAACCGCCAGTTCTTCTAAATACTATCTGAAATGATGCATTCACAAGTCAAAGTGATGTCTACAATTGAAGATACAGCTGAATATTCATTTGTATTGATTGAATATCCGTGATACACTGATTCATTCATCAGCACAAACACTTTTCACTTTTATAGACATCTGCTTGTAGTCAATCAAATTATTTGGAAAATTAGGAGGAATTCCATTCCTCATGAAAACTTTTGTTTGCTTTCATATTTATCGATGACATTTGTCATCGCCGAAAACATTGGCTAGTGGTCGCGCTATGTCGTGAATTGGCAGAAGCTGGAATTCATGGGCCATTGGATTAGGTCCCATTGGGTTAATCGTCTACGAGCTCGCCTAGTAACCAGAAAGTCCCGGGTTTGAATCCCGGTGGGTGCGTACCATTGAAGAGTCCCTGACTGGGACAAAACAGTTGTCCAGTACTCCCAGGTTTTCATATGGTTCTCTAACCCCTATCAGCTCATGATGAAATACTGTAACCAATCAATCAAATCCCTACACACCAACACTTGAATTTCTAGTTTATTGAACCAATTATTGAAACTGTCACTCTTGTGAGGCATTAGCGCAAAACCGAGGAAACCTAGTAAAGTTCTTAGTTTATGATGAAGAATGACAGTAGCCCCGGTATCTGGATTCTGTTTGAAGTGTACTACCCGTAAAGTTTTTAAGCAGGAATGTTTATAAGTTTGCAACCAACACCTTCATTTAAATGAACAGACGAATGTTGCTGGGATACTGACATAATTATTTCTACAAATCTGCAAATGTATTCATTATTTTTAGTGAGTTTTTAAATTTTGTGTAAATACCCAATAAGTGACTTCTAAATACAAGACCCTCAGTAAAGTGCTTCCAGCTCGTCACTTCCGAGGTTCTTATATGATGTTCATTTCCTCAAAATCTACTTCAACCGATCGACATATAACCAAAGTTAAAAATGATTTTCCATCTACATTTCAGTCCTGAGAGTAACACATTTCGTGGAGAAATGGGATTATTGATTGGACCAAACCTACTAACCGCCAATGAGACATTAGATTATACAAAGCGACCGAACACTTTTCGGGTTACAGTTACCTCTACAGGCGCTCAGTATCTATTTCAAGTGAGTAAAAATTATTTCACTTATTTCTCTAGGCTTTTTTAAGAAATGCACATGTCAGCTTATTGATTCAAAACATTGTGAGATGATAGATACATCATAGTCCTACAAGTTGTTTGGACAACTGAGGTGCTTCTCTATCAGCAGAGGAACGGTTACGCAATACGTATCTTTTTCTACGTAGTCAGACCTATGACATATTTCAAGCATCGCACACATTTTGCATAGAAAAGTATTTTTTGTTGATATCAGGTAAAACAGCAAATGGAGGTAAATAGAAAATAAGTTGAATTTGAAGTTGAATGACAGTCGAGTACATTACAAAACATTGAATTCGTGTCACAAATTTCAATAGCTACAGCCTTGTAATCTACGGACAACCCAATAATGAGCTTACAGCTGAAGGTGATAGTCTGCAGTTATGTATTTTATGTCTTCACAGAGTATGCAGGGTATAGTTAGCATTAAGCTAGAATGACCATCAAATATTTTATTAGGTGAAAACCACATATAGTGAATTATCTGTAAATGTTATATATATATATATTCGTTTTACTCTTCAAACTAGGCTCCGAATTCTGAGATTATGTCAAAGTGGATCACTTCAATCCAAAACGCCAACCAACAAAAACGACCTACATCTGGTCCAACCATGATCACCTTATCAAGGCCTTCTGAAGAACTTGAAAGTCCACTGGTTATTATGGATATTCAAGGAACCCCAGCAACTTCTAAAAAATCGACATTAACACAAATATTACGGTCAAAAACAACACAACAAATTTCCTGTATAAGGAGACACAGTTCAGGTCAAGATGACAATGATGTAGATGATTTTGTTCAGAGTATAGAATCATCTCAAATTCGAATTAGGAGATTCCCCTCAGTACGTACAATGAAAGCCTTATCTCCAAGACAAGTAATGCGTTGGCTGACTTTCAAATATTCTTCTATTTCTTCTGCTTCGTCTACTGCCAGTCATCAAACTCCTACTCTACTTAGAAGCAGTACATCGCATAACATTGAAAGTGAACAGTCTTATCCATCAGTTCCAGTTCTACGCAAAAGCCAAACATCAGGTTCACTGCATAAAATTAGTAGATTTTCAATATCGAAGAAAAGTTCTAAAGAAATTTAAAGATATTTACTTATGGTGTCACCAGGCAACAATTCTATGTACTGAATAATTCAAATGTGTACTAGTCATTCCTTCAGGTCTTTTTGTGTTAATTTTTGTATCGTTTTCGTTGAACACATCAAGAATGTTGCCTTTATCAACAGTGTTTGTGCTATCCTTATTATTATAGAAAGCATGCAATGCATTTCCACCAAATCTGCTTAGAAAATAAATGTCGAGTTGATCACTATATAATTATTTATGTTTATTATTTGGCGGAAAGCTTAATGACACTGGGATCTAATTTGTTTAGATTGTGCTGAAGTATAGGAGAAATAATGGTTGTGTAGAGAACACGTTTTTTTTAATGAATAGTGAGTGAATGAAGATGGATCGCGGTAGCAGTCGAAGCAACAGCTACCAGATTTCTCACTCGACGGTCTACCAGATCATCATTTCACTACAGTCACCATGAGTAATGCCCACGTAACTGTCCGTTTATCACTCAACAACACCGATGGCAGTCTGACCAACAATATTGCTAATAATTCCAGCACTGGATTTGCATTATTCTTATTTTCCATGCCAGGTTTTGATTTCATTACAAATATGTAGACAATTCAATAAATAAATTAGGTCAAATCTTAAAAGTTACTTAATGCTAAAGGTGAAGTGGACAGATAATCAGAGTTAAAATAAATATCGTAAAAATGCGTATTACGGAGCATCTTCCTTCATGGTTCGGAAGACGTCAAATAAAATCTATAAGAAGTTTTATTTAATAGCGTTCACCAAGTGGACAGAAGAAGTGCCTCCGAAGTTATCTATTGCATTTCATAGAACCTTTCGAACCCGCCTTTCACGCATATCCGAAGCTAGGTGGATTCGACAGAACAATCCCAACAACAATTTTTGCATAAAAATGAAGTTTTGTTCTACTTCGGGTTCTAATTAAAACCCTCCAACCCTTTCTTATCTTCCCTTTCCTTCGTATTTTCATGATATTTATTTTAATTCTGATTGTCTGTCCACCTCACTTTTAGTACTACGTAATTTTTAAGATGTGATCTAATTTATTCATTGAACTGTCTACCAATATCTTCGTTCTTCTCATCGCCACCTGCATAAACCTTATTATCATTATCTCCCTCATCATTATAATCATCGTTATTATAGACACTTAACACTATTTTTATTATTTGATCCCAAAACTCACCGTCATTGGCTAAACTTTTTATATATCAATCTATTTTAAACATAGATACATGACTGAATGAAATGAAACCAAGATTCCTTATTGCTGTTTTCGTTCATATTTGCACTGTGCCACAAAGCGATCTTATAATTCAATTACGACTCACCTTTCTGCTTTAAAAAAGACTGGAGCTTACTTGTTCAGTGTATGAGAAACGTCAGACTGCATGTCATCAAGCTGTGTCAAATCGTAGTTTATTGAGTAGATACTAAATCTACTCGGCTGCTTTAAGTTAACGTATGCAATTTAACAATCCACTTTGTAAGATACACTGCAACATTATTCCTCTTTATAAACAAGTACAAGTACTTCATTCTCATTTTTCTCTAACTTGTTTAAGACTCTCAGTTGCATTTATATTCATAAATCTATCGGACGTAAGGAAACTGGAGATTAACTGGACGATTGCGATACACCACCTACCAGAACTAAGAGTAAGTTGAAGTTCTTCAATGAAGTATCAAGCTGGTAGACATGAACACCTGGGAACTGTTATAACTACATCATAAATAGTCATTTGGTACGGCTAATGCACATTATGCACAAAACACACCGAGTTGCATTTGATCGCTTTCTTTTGGGAAATGTTTACTGATTTAATAGTCAAGTGAAACAGCTTGCCGTCATATATTTCATCTCTTATTCACCATATGAGTTTACTTACTGCAAAAAAAGCTTATTGATGTTTCCCGTTCGCAGTCGCTTGGACGCCGGGAGGATTTCATTATTGCCTTAACATGCATTCTACCAGCTCATTGCCACTCCCCCATTTGTATCTCTGATCAATTTGTCCTGTGACACGACACAATATATTATTGTACAGAAAGCAGATGATCTCATAGAAAGAAGTGTAACCCTAGAACGATATAATAACAACAGTCTATCTGCATTATGATGACAAACATGAGTCCTATTTGACGGGAAAGTCATCCGCCAAGTTTATTCCATAAGGACAGTAAGCACACACAGAAAGCATTTCAGCATCATATTATTTATTAGGGAGTGTGAAAAGGTTAAATTATTCTATATTTGTCTATAAATTTACATTGTGATGAAAGCACTATAAATATTAGAAATAATAATAAATGACTAGTAGGCCACGGATTGCAAAGCAAAAAAAAAAAAACAAAAGGAACAGGAAAACCTGATAAAAGTTAGAAATATCAAGATAAAATTCATGCACATAATGATAATTTAAAAATAAGGGTGTGATCATTTCTGATTAGAGAATATTAAACTACTGTTGAAATAATAATAATAATGCTAAAATTAATTCTGAAAATTAACAAGGATTATTTGCTTTCCACGAAGACAAGATCGTAAATAGCCTCTAGGATACAGCCGACACTCCATGCTTGTGCTTCACAACTGTCTTTGCATAACTGAAAAGTGAAGAGAGAGAGAGAGAGAGGGGGGAAACATTCATTTTATAGTGGTCAGAGAGTAGCTTTTGTTAGGTAATAGAAAACAATAAACGTCAATTAGGATTATAAGTGTTTTGCAGGTTAAATGAAACACTGCATTAGCAGCCAACTGGGTGTAGTGTGATCCTAACAACAAAACTTTTGATTTAACTGCTGAAAAATCCAACACAATTTAGAAACCCTACCATCTCCCAATTATTCATTTAGTGCAACAGACTGTCACCACAACCGCCCACTAAGTGCACTGTACACAGATAATATTTTCGAGGATTACAACACACTTGTACTGTGGATTCCAACAGTTTCAAAATACGATAAGTTGTTAAGAGAAAAGAAGATCCAGCCCAGTTTTCCTACATTAACTGATTCAGTCTTTCTGTTGCTCGTTTGTTTGACAAACGGACAGATAGATAGAGTTATGCACCACTGATAACTGTTTAGTGCTCCACCTTATGATAAAAGAAATACAATAAGATGAAGACAAGACATGGACGAAAACACAAACCGAATTATCAAGAATCTCTAACTACAGATCCGATGTATCGAATTGGACAGAGCAAAATACTTCACATCACCCTTTGACAGATTGTGAAACATAGGCATTCCTACCAGCATCTGACAATCGTTATATTTCTTGACCTAAACGCGGAATTCGATTCTGTCAACCGAGAGGTCCTATGGTGATGCTTGACTGTAAAAAGAATCCCGAGAAAATACATTGCACTGATCAAGGCACTCTACTCGAACTCATGCAGCCAAGTGAGGGCTCACGGCGAGTTGTCATCCAAAGTGGTGACGACTAATGGTGTCTGTCAGGGATACCCACTATGCCCGTTTCTATTCAGTTTCATCATGGATACACTAATGGACTTAACCTTAACTCACTTCAGAGACTGAGCGATTGACTTCTTGCAAGGCTATAATCTCCTTGACTCAGAATATGCAGAGGATATAGTCCCCCCCCCCCCGCTAGCTGAAGACGCTAACAAAATGCACAGTCTTCTGAAAGCCTTGAGTTGTAGTCTGCGATTCGCTCCCGCCAAATGCAAGATGATGATACAGGACTCGACTACACTGACTCCTAGATTACAAATAGGAAGTGAAGTGGTAGAGCACGTTGACCGCTTCACTTATTTGGGAAGTTGCATCAACCAGCGCCAACAGGTTGATCGCTGACGAAATCTCAGCTGACTACGGATACAGAGGGCTAGTTTCGCACATGCCAGTTCACGCTGTCTCTGGCGTAGACGCCATATCCGGCTATCGACCAATGGGCGTGTGTACTGCCCATCAGTCCGCTCCATCCTCCTTCATAGATGTGAGACCTAGCCATTGACAGTTGAAGACATGAAAAGATTAGCTGTCTTTCATCGTAGGTGACTGATTTCTACCTCCCATGTGAAGTCGTGTAATAAGGTAAGTAATATTGAGTTCCGGCTTCGATAGAGTGCTAAGTAAGGCGGAAGGGAAATCAATCGACGAGGCTGTGAAGTTACATCGACTGACACGGTTAGGACATGTCTTACGTATGCATCACTAGCCATCGTTTTCCTCAACAATGGGCAGTGTTAGCTGAAATAGGGTCTGGCTGGAAAAGAGCCGGGTGTTCAAACCAAAACAGGTCCTCACCAGTCAATGAAATCCACAACAGTTAGTTTAAGCCAGCCACACAGGAAGGCGTAGACTTCCTGGTTGGGGTCCTCGGGACGGTGAACATCAATGGCTGGAGACAATCGGTGATATGGTTCAAAATCGTTCTCACTAGCTGGCGCAGATGAATCCACCCCTTGTGACTTATGATTTCCAATGAAACTATATTGTTCCTCCTTATTACTATTCCTTTGTCTCACACCTCTGCTTACCGTCTTTATTATGCATTTCTTTTTACTTTCTTCCTTTGCTTTGTGTGCTACATGGTGTGGTGACTTGAACTGCTGCACATCGGTGCAAAGTTCTATGTCAAAAACAGACAGACAGACAGATACTTTGCAAAATACACATCAACAGTCAATGACTTCGAGATTGGTGGCACCTCTAAGCCTGATGGTTCTTAACTTTCCATAACTCTAAACCTACTTCACTCACTATATCATGTCGGGGTGGGCGGTGAGAAGAAAGCATGATATATGAGTTAGGTATTCCTGGAGGTAAGATTTTGTAACTTTGTTGGATGGCTTACCTGTCTTATGCTCACCTTCTATATCTATCTATGTTTCATGATCTTGTCGAGCCTCCGCATTTAATAGCCGTAAACTAGAGAAAAGTTAACTGTTATGTAGCAATACCCTACTAAATATGCATTCAAACACCCCTCTTGTGTCATAACTATGGCAGTCCACCCAAAAAAACTTTCTGTATTGGTTCTGACACTTGAATAAATTTTACAAAATATATTTGGCGTAAGTGGGATGAATGATATGTTAACTGAAAAGCGCATCGCAGACATACTTAAATTGTCAACCAGTGTTTGGTAGACTCCGTATCATGTCAGTGTCTCTGTCGAATTTGATGATTTCATATGTATACCAACTCATGTAAGGGATCACCAGTAAACAGCATCAACTTTGTGAAGTGAATTCAGAGGGCAGAGATCTTTATATGCAAAGCTGTTGAATTAACAGTGAGTGAGTGACATTGCATCTTTCGATCAACGCAGTCAAATGTTGCAATCACGTCAAGAAATATTATAAGTGCTCAGCATCAGTGAGTGGGCCTATGTTTAAGGATCTGTCGAAGAGTGAAGACTGTATTTATACACACTCATCTAAGCCTGAAACCTGTCTGTTTTCCTCGAGTTCGTTTGTACAAAGCTTCACTCAGTTTTCTTAGGATTGTGAAACCTAGAATATTAAATACTAAGTTATTCAAACTGACTACCCTCTGATTACCCTTCAGAAGATTTGTTTCTTTATGCATAATCTGGTATGAGCAACAATCTACACCGCCGTATTCTCGCACTCCTACACACTAGCTGACATCTTACTTAATTTAAGCGATAATTCATCACTGCCATCTTTCAACACCTATGAGGACATACCATCAGATCCCGCTGCCTTGCTTCGTTTTAAACTAGAGATAGCCACTTTGTGAGCTTGCGCTCTATATAAGAACCAGTTTCTTTTGCAAAAATCACATAAAGCATCGTTCATGGGATGATAAATGCCATCAACATTATTCCAACAACAGACTGGATATGATACCGGACGAGTACAGCTGTCACGTTCACATAAATGTTTAATTAGTTTCTAAAATACCAACCAAATCCATTTATCGATTTGAGTGGATACGTAAGAGTCTTACAGGTGGCTGTTTTTGTATCTATCCAACTACAGCCATACCTGTGGAAGGACTCCGCGCAGACGTTCCAAAGAGCACCGATCTTCCACAGATCCTCTCTATTGAAAACCCATAGTAATGTTTGGGGTTGGAGTGAGACAGTGTATCTCCTAATACTGAAGTTAGCACAACTGGTCAAAAAGAGATGATTATCTGAACAAAATTACAAGGAATAAACAGACTACCTTAAGGTAATCTGAGAAGTACAATTTCGAAAGTTGAATTTTTGTGATTGCTTCTAGGTAAAGGAATAGAGTATAGCTGACACACTTTTTGTCTGAGGGGAATATTTTACTTCAACAAAATCCCTTTGCGACAGCAGTATTAGTTCACCCACAAACGCTGACAGTAGTATAAATGAGAGTCAGTTACTTAGTAGCTTACCTCACCATTTGCGTTTGTCAACTCGGGAAGGGAAAACCATTGACTTGACTGCAATCTATCGTTAAGTCTGGCGAGCATTTTTTGGCATTCTTTATCCACCTTAACAGTGAGATGATTCCATTTGTTAGGATCAAGTTGACTCAGTATACGAGAGAACAGAATACGAGCTCGGAGATAATATCCGGTTGGCCATATCCATTCTGGGCCCTACAATTAAAGTAAACTTCTCTTAGTATTCTGAAAAGTAAGTTTCATATCTGAAAATGGAGATGACATCAAAAATACATAACTTGGCTATCATCTTGTACACATGTATGAATTAACCATGCGTCATTTGGAACCATTAAAATAAATGGCTTTATTCAAATTTTATCTATATTACCCACTTCCAGTCTACATCTTTACGATTATTATTGTGTGAGTAAACTAGAAATCATTCCAGGTTTCCTGAGCTTTTGTATTTAAGTGTGGACGTGGTCTGATCACACCGTGAGCACTTATTACATCGAGACGTATCGGTAAGTCCCATAAATAATTAGCTATCATTTTCCTTCTTCTTCTTCTTCTTCTTGTCCGATTGTAAGTGAGGGAAGTTTTTTTTACCACCTAACTTGACTATGCATTTGATCGAATCACCTAAGGAAAAATCTTTATTATGTGTTGTTGAGCTTCACTACTGATCTACTTGGCTCGGAGATGAATTCCACATTAAATAAGCTTCTTTCATACGACATACAGTAATACAATACTAGTTATTGGTGTTGCATTGTTTCTGTTGCATTTGTTGGGTGTAAAATCGACGAACACAGATTCAGTGATGAAACTCTCTCCCCAACTATACACTATTTCTATCCTATCCTATACACTATAATGCATTTACATGCATTTGCATGCGTTGGTAATCACCAAGTTTTTTTTCCACATTACTTAACCTATCAGGGTCTATCAATCTAGGTCTAGCTAAAATTCTGAATAGTGATAGACTAACCTAAATAACCTTGATCTATCTGTTTATCCTATGGTTGACCTCACACAGTTATTATGTAGTATTTGATAGATTATATTATTTATAACCTACGATCTGTTCTCACTTGATACAGTTAATCACTACGTTTACCCCAGAAAATATACGGACTACTTATGTAACGTATGTAGATGCGCCACTAGGCTATCTGAGTCCCGTGAGGTAACAAAACGAATGTGTAATGAATAATCGTAACAGCACATTTGAAAGATTAAGATAAGGGGAATAATGCTTGTTACAACTGAAAACTAGCTACAGTAAAGTAAAAAAATTACCTGATGATAATTAAATCCTCGAGCTATAGCATAATCAGAGCTGTCATTTGAGTTGTCATAATATCCTCGATAGGCTAAATCATCTCGACCCAAAGTGCACATACCCAATGGACCAGCTAACTTTTTCTGAGCAATTTCAAGAGCATTCCATGCACGCTCAGGTGTAAATAATTCAGGAGCCTGTTTCATCAAAAGGGAATAGTAAACTAGTGAATAAAATGTAATATAGCATAATGCTTCTAAGTGAGCTCTATAAATCTACACAGATGAAACTATGTAACACAGTTTGTAACTACAACAAAATTATTTAATATTATAGAGGATTTACAACTTTGCCCAGTTGCCTTTCTATGGATTTTAAATGAGAAGGAAAGAAGAATCGATCATACCTGGGTGTCTTTTTTCTTCAGAACTAATCCAGTACATTCTACACCCTACAAGCCTCAAGCGAGAAATATTTTCGAGGAATGTATTTCCCGTTCACAAAAGTGGTTTTGATTCAAACACATTGAGGTGCATATTTACTAATGTAATATTGAACTGGAATCTACGACATCAAGACGGTGATTTCGTTCAACATGATAGAAAAAGAAACAGTAGTTTCAACACTTTATGCATAGCGAATCTTTCACGTTAAGTGAAGTGTGCGTCGGTGGCACAACGGTTAGGACTCTCGCCGACCATGTACATGGTCCGGGGTTCGAGGCCACGCCGACGCACACCTGATATCTATGGTCGGCCTGCGAAATTTGGGCTACCGATATCCATGCTGAAAATTCCATACTTGCACCAAAAATACTGTGTGGAATCAAGCTGTAAATAAAAAAAGTAAATTTTATGGTTGAGTATAGTAATCACTGAAACTTTGAGTGAAGTTAATAAGTAGTTAATGTGAAACACGGTTCCCAAGATTTCGTTGACCACTGTTTTATTGAGTATAGAAAAATGAATGAAGTACTTGGCATATGGAAACACACCCTTTAAACATCTCCGTGGATTACTTCATCTGATTTGCAAGAAGTACACAACATCTAACACATAAACGGTTGTGTGTTAAAAGTTTCCTTATTAGTATTCTAAACTGTCTTTGTTTCTATGTAGTTCAGCTTAATAGGAGAATTAGGTGTATAGACAGAATCTTTAGAGATCAAAAGAGAATAAAAGTGAATAACCCGGGGGGTATAGTGATTTTAATGACGGCTATTAAGCATTTAGTGGGGCTGGAACTGTGTTCAAAGAAATAAACTCACACCACTAATTTTAGTTTTTTTTTTAAAAATTTTGATTGTAGCTTGATATTTGGTACAAGCATGGAATTTTCAGCATGTGATATCTGTAGCCCGAATTTAGCAGTCCGACCACTGATATTAGGTGTGCGTCGGCCGGGGATCGAACGCCATACCATGTGCATGGTCGGCGAGCGTCCTAACCTCTGTGCCATCGACACATGTGGTATAACAATTTATTGTTAAATTTTAGTGACGAAGACCTCTCTCAGTAGCGTGGCTTCCTAAGAGTACGAGAATGCGAGACTCTTGAGAGCTTATTGTTATATATATATATATATATATATATATATATATATATATATGATTTCTACAGGATGTCAGAAAAGATCAATTGCTTGGAGCGGAATGATAAAAAGTCACTGGCAATGCATGCAATAATCTTTTCCAAGCGAAAAATATATCCAAATTTCAGCATAGCTGATAACAACTAGCAGTACGTACACAGCAACGAGTTCATGGCACCGTCAACTGAACATCTATCATTTACATACAAGAGTGTTGAATAATAAAAATTTCAGCTTAAAAAATAAGGTATTATTAGCCAATTATGACTGTCATTGTTAAATCCAAAAATCTAGATAATTATAAATGATTGAAAATTTTAGCTACATGCTGTCGCATGCTACGATTATTTCTTCAAAAAATTACCCTAGATAGTACACAGAAAAATCGGAACTAGGACGTAACAGCTGCTCGGGAATATTTATTTTGCAATGCTCCCTGGTTTGGTGTAAGCTTTAAAATAATCTAACTTCCGTAAAATGTAGAAGTGAATAGATATTCACCTCAGTTTTTCTGAAAACATGTTGCAAGCATGAAACACATACACTTAACAGCCAACTTACTACAACCATTGTGATGAAAAAGTTTGGACGCAGTTGATTATCTGTATATCCTGCAGATGAGCCAACAGAATCTCTATAAATCCCCTTATTATAAACTAATGAAGGGTCATTCGTGTTGTCCGGAATCCAGAAATAAGATTCAAACGAATTTTTCAACAGATTGGACCATTCTTTCCACGAAAATTCTTTATTCGATTGTAGTTTAACACCTAAATGTGGATAGTAATTCGCATGGGTTTTTTCTTGATTATGCGCCTTTTCCAACCACGACACAACTGCATACGCCAATCCTACTAATTCTACTGCAGAACCATCACGGGGTGTGGCTGGTATGCCTTTATTACCAGCTTTTGCAGAACTACCCATTTTGTCCATCCAAGTGCCGCAATTAAAAGCGTTACCACCACGAGGAAATCCTGTGTTTAAATCAATATTAGCCTCGACCTACAAAAAAAGAGGAAATATAGACTATGAAGTAAGTTCCGAACTAATAAAAGTATATATACCAGGATTTAAGTATATGATGAAAGCGTCTATGTCATCACACAGAACGTCTTTAATCACGGTATGTTTAATTGAGAAGATTCCGACAAAGATACTAGACAGTATGGCTTCGAACCGGGCGCAGTGATACAAATACACCGATACATTATATTCATTTTAAATTTAAGGTCACATTTGTTTACTTGCTTTATTTTCCGCCTTTTATTGTCTAACGGTACCTTCTATTTATGATTATGTATTACCACAAGAAAAAAAAACACTCTCACTTTAACATTCTATTCATTTATCTTCATTCGTTGACGGAAGAGTTAGTTACTAACCAACTTAACAATGTGGTTCTCTACTGCAAAACAAATAAAAACTAACCTTAAATCCTTCTGGTCTCATTTGTTCATCCAAATTAGGTCCAGCATTTCTTTCGATGAAATCAATGCCTAAAATATGTCGTTGTAAAGCCTCTTGCATTACTTCATGCAACGGTTGAACACAGTGACCGGACGTTGAAGTTGTCATGTATTCATCAGGCCATCCATCTGCATCATCATTCGGGAACCATCTGTAAACTGGACAGTTCAAAATACTATCAGACTTATCAACGTCTCCTTGCAAGCCACATTTTTCACTGCTTGTAATTGTTTGCTGATAAGCGACAATAGAATACAACCAATACCAAACTGCATCCCTGCAGTTATATCTTGGTCTAACAGTATAACCATCGCCAATCAGATTGGGTATCAATCCATGCCTTAATAAGCTTGCATAGCTGAGTATTAAGTTGGCAGCATCCTGTTAGTAAAATATTTTTTAAAAAAAAGAATTTTCGTGGTAATTAGATTATGAATGATTATAATAAAATCTTTTGAAGTAATACATTATCACATTTAGACCTAAGTTTTCTCTTTTACGTAGTTATGATAGTGAATGATAGCAATGCTGCTGGAGTTGAGAAACTTGAACTCCTCATTTATTTCAGGATACAACAATCAAAGTCAACATTTCACAAAGTAATTTTATAACCAAGCAAACCGGAACTAGTGGGGTCCATCATGTTACGTTGAAGTGGGCGCTTATTGAAAGCATTGTTCAGCACAGTACTATCTCACGAACTGACGAAGTTGGAATTCAAGAGTCATTGAATTCCAGTCCAGATGGCTGAATATTCAATATTAGCTTGGTCTGCTAACCTTAAGGTCCCCGGTTAGATCCTTGGCGGAGTCGTGGGTGGGCACTGATGAAGAGTACTAAAATAGAACGAAACAGCTGTCCACTGATCCCCGGTTTTCAATGATCTTTCTAACTGACGTTGGTTCATGACGAAAACTAGAACTAGTCTAACAAAACAGGCCACTACAACAAATTTGCCGGAGTATATACGAAATAGAACCTAAGCTAATTAATTAATATATCGTAGCGCGCTTTGCTTCAGCGTAAAACTGTTGACGAAAAACATTCGAGTGGAACTGTATTGACGCCTTAGAGAGACAGTAAAACCAAAGTTTTACCTTCAACTTTATAATGCAGTCACTAACCTAAAGTGGTTCTATCTTACGGGGAAGAATTTGCAAAGATAAGAGTTTGGTAAGTGTTGTGATAGAAGTGGTATGCTTAAGTCAATGGGCACACATGCATGACCCAGCTGGTAATACTATTGATCTTTATAGATCCAAGCAGTGATCACATTTTAAAGATATCAAACAATGATCCGCACAATGGAGCTCAGTTTGTTGAAAGAGAATCATATAAGGAAGGAGATATGCAGCAATTCCGCGAAACCTCTGAACTGAGATCTCAACTATGTACATAGGATAAACTTACAGGTTAAAGCCAATAAAAGGTGAAGGAAGCCGTTAAGCAAATGAACAACAAACTATTGAAGTAGTAAAGATGCATACAAGATTATTTTTTCATGTAGATTCATTTCTTTTACACTGTAGATGCTCAAGACCAGTCTTATTATTTTCATTAGCTTCGATTATGAAGTGTCAAAGAATTTAGTAGCCAATGGAGCTTCCAAGTCTTCAAAGTTCATAGAGGTCTGTTAAATTAGTTTACGAAATGGAGAATGAACTAAATAACAAGATACTTTATGGTACAGATTTTGCTGCATCTACTGACTGCATCGAACACTTATACGTTTACTGCTGAACATTACAGAAAATTATAACAGTCAACCAAGGCGGAAGATACGTCAAGCAAACAGTTGTTGCAGTTAAATGCTGGTAATTAATAAGTTTCCAGACCGTAGGTGTTACGAACTTCCTGGAATAATTTTAGTACCGAGTCAGATTGATTCATTATAAATTATTTAAATTAATCCCAGCATGTTGAGAAAATTAAATAAATTTTTTGATGATTAATAAAAATCCGAATAAATCTGCTGAAGAAGCTGTGGCTTACACAGCGAAACGTTCAGAAAAAATCTTGTTTCAATCTTTCTTAGCACGCTGGTAATTATTGTATCCATGTTTGCAGTTTATTGACCTTTCGTGTGAAAAACGCTGGCTACCACTAGCCCCCAACAATCACATTTCAACATATTTTACATAGGAATGCAGAGAAGTAACATAAAGCTGCACAATACATTGCAGGTGGACAGAAAACAGTGTGACCTTGAAACGAGCCAATGAAGTTGTTAAGATCATATGATTTTAGTGAATACACGTTTCTAAAACATATTTGAAAGTAAGTTGATCCTACCTGTGTATTCCTGAATACTAATAAAGGTTTGCTTGTTATTTCTGCAGGACAGACACAAGGAAGTAACATCATAATCCATTCCGGATTAAAGAAGAAATATAATATATGATAAGATGTAAGTACGGCAAGTTATATTATTATTGTTATTATGCCAGACAGACAATGGTACGATGACATTATAATAAGTCAGTGTTCGAAATAAAAGGCCCACAAACTGATTATTGTGTAGCATAACAAAACTGACCAACAGATATGACCTCGCGGGAATTCACTTCTGAAGATAAAATACAGTATAATTGTGACATTTTTGGCGATCACATTTTGCAGAAGACTATAATTACAGATATGCTCGAAGAGCTTTCATGTTTTAGTCGTGGATGTGTTCTACACGGAGAGAGATGGAAATACGATGAGACTTAGGTAATATGATGCTTAGAGTTTTAGTTGACAAAAAATTGATAACACTGGCGATAAGTGAACTCGTTTAAATCCAAAATAAAACTTTCAAATGAATGTTGTTTTTTAAAGATTTTACTATCAGTTCTTTTGAGAGAGAGAGAGAGAGAAAGAGAAAAACAATTCCCTATCCATCGATGAATGGAACCTATTGATTTTGTTTAACACTAATTTTATTGTAAGAGAAACCAAATTGGTTAAAATAAATTTTTTTTTCTTAAATCACGCTTTCCTGTCAAAGGAAAAACAATAACCATCCAAGTACATACATATCACCGGTCACGTTTTCTGCACACATGAACTATTTTATTAAACAGGAAGTTTCATCCATATGACATGCATAATGTTTAAAATATAAACTATATATATATATATATATATTCCAAAATATTTTGACTGATATCAGAGGTTGAGAGTGCATATCTCAAATTATGCAAACATTTATTCATATGTCGTTTGAATATTTTTTGATGTTTTTAAAATACAACCTGAATAGATGGAATTTCACTTCAGACTTAGCAAAATAAGTGAATTGCTAAAGTACTATTGTCATCATCCCCTTAGATTCTGAGTTGAACAGAGGGCTTCAGTAGCACTATTTCTGTTTCACCTTACTCTCTCTCTCTCTCTCTGAAGCCTATTTCAGTTTTCTCTGTGACGGCTCATAAACTTTCATCTAACAAAATCTCTTCTATATCACACCCTCAGACGCCCCGTCGGGTCCCACTTTAAAGACCTGGCGCAATTCGTCACTCATCCTTCTCCTAAGTATGTATCCGATCCACCTTCATCCTCTACTACGGCATACTCGTTGAGCAATACGTTGTTGGTTGATGTTAGATGCTTGAAGGCAGTCAGTCGTCAGGAAGCCTTGGAACTAGGTTTCGTACTAGTTGGTAGTCGTCAGCAAGGCATATCTGCAACCTTAAAGGAACTCATTTCCATTCTGAGAATCGAACCCGCGTCACCCAGTGCTGCAGTCAGAGACGTTACCACTGAGCTATTCAGACTCGCGGTTGACCTCCAAGGCTTTTTGCCTATTGCCTTCAACCATCTCTTCCACGGTGTGGGCAGCCGGGAAGTAACAAACACCCTCACAATCCGAAATGCACACGAAACCTCTCTAATACTCACTCATCTTTGTCTTCATCTCTATTGTCTTGCCTTCCTTCCACTGATGCAACTCCTCGACTTGATAGCTCCTCACTTCCTCTTCACTCTGTGTCCACTAAAAACGATGGAAGCCAAAAAACCACCACCGACAGCCTCTTAAAGCCGCGCCACCAATTTCATATAGGAGCTCTTAATGTTAGGACACTTTGCCAAATAGGACAACAAGCATCACTAGCCAAGACCCTGGCATCCCGAGCCATTGATGTATGTTGTGTTTCAGAAACACGCATACAAGACCCAAGTGTGGTTATTCACCTAACCCCACCTGGCCAACAGGTTGAATCTGCAAAATTCACCTTGAGGGTGTCAGGAGATGCCACAGCTAGTTCACGAGGATTAGCTGGCGTAGGGATAGCTTTGAGTACTAGGGCAGAAAAGACATTGCTTGACTGGATCCCGGTAGATAGCCGAATGTGTGCTGTCCGTCTGAACGGATCAGTAAAAAGGAGAAAGAACTGCACTACTCGCCGATGCCTTTTCGTAATCTCCGCCTACGCCCCCACTGACTGCAGTTCAGATGAAACGAAGGATGAGTTCTACCAAAAGCTGTCTAGTTTGGTGCGAAAGGCTAAACGCTCAGACATAGTCGTTCTAGCTGGTGACTTTAATGCTCAAGTAGGGAAATTGTGTCAATCTGAGAAGGATGTCGGTGGCACCTATGGAGTTCCGTGCCAGCGAACCGACAACGGTGACCGTCTCCTACAGTTCTGTTCTGATAATCATTTGTTTCTTGTAAGCACTAACTTCAAACACAAGGAGAGACACTGTTTGACTTGGAGACCCCCTTCATCAAACCAACGCTGGACACAAATAGACCACATAGCAATAAGCTATCGTTGGCGTGGGTCGGTAGGAGATTGTCGCTCCTTCTGGAACACATGTGTAGATACCGACCACACACTGGTCCGCGCTCGGGTGTGCTTACGACTGAACGGACGTAGGAAACAGCTGGCGGTAAAACCATCACGTCCCCAGCTCGATCAGGAAACTAAATCCGTATTTGAGGAAGAACTAGCTAAACACATATCTGTGTTCGACAGCTGAAGAAGCTTGGAAGAATATCCAGGCAGCCATAGATACAGCTGTAAAAGCTGTGAATAAGGTAAACCCAAAGGTGAGTAAAAACCACTGGATCTCCACCGCCTCATCCGAACTGATAGATGCTAGAAGACTTATTCCGGCGAGCTCCGAATTCAATGAGGAGCGAAAGCTGCACAAGAGGAAACTTACGAAAAGTCTCCGCAAGGACCGTGAACAGTGGTGGGTGACAAAGGCGAAAGAGATGGAAAAAGCTTCGGCGATAGGCAACTCTTTAGACTCATCAGGGAAACGGGTGGGAAAAGGTTAATCATAAGTGGAACAATCTCGGAATAAAATGGCACCATAATTAGCTCCCAGGATAGACGACTGGAACGCTGGAAAGAGCATTATGAGGAGCAGTTTAATTGGCCCACAGCCACGCTCAACCTGCCGAACATCCAACACCTCCCTGAATGGGATACAGACACAGGTCCTCCTTCCCTAAATGAGGTTACTAAAGCTGTCACCAATCTGAAACAAGGCAAAGCAGCGGGACCTGATGGAATGACTTCAGAGGTATTTAAGTACGGTGGAGACAGTTTACTGTCTGCATTAACTGAGGTTGTAGGCAGCGTCTGGGAATCAGAGGAAGTCCCGTCAGGTTGGTGTAAGTCACTGATTATCCCCATATACAAGAAGGGAGACAAGTCTTCCTGTGATAATCACAGAGGGATTAGCTTGACTAATATAGTATCTAAAGTCTTAGGCTCAATAATCATGCGTAGACTAAGTGGTGCTCGGGAGGCACAAACACGAGAGAGCCAGGCAGGCTTTAGACCAGGAAGAGGGTGTATTGATCATATCTCCACCCTTCAACAGAGGTATTCAACCGGCGTCTGACTAACCTAATATTTCTTGACCTAAAGAGAGCATTCGACTCTGTCGACGGAGAAGTTCTCCGGCAATGCTTGACTGTAAAATGAATACCGAGAAAATACATTGCACCGATCAGGAACTCTATTCGAACTCATTTAGTTAGCCAGGTGAGAGCTCACGGCGAGTTGTCATCCAAAGTGGTGACGACTAATGGTGTCCGTCAAGGATACCCATTATCCCCATTTCTATTCAATTTTATCATAGATGTACTAATGGACTTAACCTTAACTCACTTCAGAGACTGAGCGATTGACTTCTTGCAAGGCTATAATCTCCTTGACTCAGAATATGCAGAGGATATAGTCCCCCCCCCGCTAGCTGAAGACGCTAACAAAATGCACAGTCTTCTGAAAGCCTTGAGTTGTAGTCTGCGATTCGCTCCCGCCAAATGCAAGATGATGATACAGGACTCGACTACACTGACTCCTAGATTACAAATAGGAAGTGAAGTGGTAGAGCACGTTGACCGCTTCACTTATTTGGGAAGTTGCATCAACCAGCGCCAACAGGTTGATCGCTGACGAAATCTCAGCTGACTACGGATACAGAGGGCTAGTTTCGCACATGCCAGTTCACGCTGTCTCTGGCGTAGACGCCATATCCGGCTATCGACCAATGGGCGTGTGTACTGCCCATCAGTCCGCTCCATCCTCCTTCATAGGTGTGAGACCTAGCCATTGACAGTTGAAGACATGAAAAGATTAGCTGTCTTTCATCGTAGGTGACTGATTTCTACCTCCCATGTGAAGTCGTGTAATAAGGTAAGTAATATTGAGTTCCGGCTTCGATAGAGTGCTAAGTAAGGCGGAAGGGAAATCAATCGACGAGGCTGTGAAGTTACATCGACTGACACGGTTAGGACATGTCTTACGTATGCATCACTAGCCATCGTTTTCCTCAACAATGGGCAGTGTTAGCTGAAATAGGGTCTGGCTGGAAAAGAGCCGGGTGTTCAAACCAAAACAGGTCCTCACCAGTCAATGAAATCCACAACAGTTAGTTTAAGCCAGCCACACAGGAAGGCGTAGACTTCCTGGTTGGGGTCCTCGGGACGGTGAACACCTATGGCTGGAGACAATCGGTGATATGGTTCAAAATCGTTCTCACTAGCTGGCGCAGATGAATCCACCCCTTGTGACTTATGATTTCCAATGAAACTATATTGTTCCTCCTTATTACTATTCCTTTGTCTCAAACCTCTGCTTACCGTCTATATTATGCAGTTCTTCTACTTTCTTCCTTTGCTTTGTGTGCTACATGGTGTGGTGACTTGAACTGCTGCACATCGGTGCAAAGTTCTATGTCGAAAACAGACAGACAGACTTCAACCATATAACACCAACAATTCACAGTGCACCGCGACAGCGACCTACATAGAATGGTGGCCACACTGCAAACCTAACTGATAGAAATCAAACAAAGGACTAAACAGTTCACACTAGTTACTGGTGTCCCTAGGTTTGTTTATGCTTTACTCATGGCCATCTTATCTTCAGCATCGACAGAAGACAGCTGTTGATGAACATTTGCAGCCTGCTGGAAATGCTTTACTCCTTGTGCCAAGTTTCTGAGCCACATAGAATCATTGACTTGACATCAGTGTTGAAAATCCGGATCTTGTTCCTTATGTTGGGCGCAGTAGGTTTCCATATTGATTTCAGAGTAATGAAAGGCTATCTTGCTTGACATCGTCAACCGTATCACATGCGGTTGAAACACTTTGTTCAAATGGCTAGCCAGAATTCCAGTGGTTACAGTTAGCTGATTCGGTTGTTTTAGTTTAATCAAATCAAACAATCAAAACAAATCTGAATTCCCAATATTTGAAAGCTTGTTGTTCTGAGTCAAGCGAGCAACAGTGAACACAGTGATTAGAAATATCTCTCATTCTGAAAAAGAAAATAAGCGGATGATATCCACATATTTCTAAATGCTCTCCTGGGTATTATTATTATTATACGACTTGATTGATAATGCAGGTTAAACAAAGAAAAAGTGTAGAGGAGTATATCATTCAAATAGAAGCAAACAGAACAAGCTTCATGCGAATTCTCTAACAGTATAAGATAGTCAAAGCGAAGGACGTAATTATCCAAGATGAAATCCACTTCATCAGACAACAGACCAAGGGTAGAAGATGTCTTTTTATTTTTTTCGAAGTTCAGAATGTGTTTGTAGACTTTCCGATCCGAAAACTTGGTGTACTTGATATACTATTTCTATACAGCGAAACTGTTAACGTGTCAAACATTTGTCTACGCCATTTCATTAACGTGGAAGTTTACAACTTTCGAGACGAATACACGTATCACTTCAGAGAAGGAAAATACATCAGTCCAGGTTATAAAACCATGAAGAATCACTCAAAAACGTCGTGATACAACAACATGCATGCAAGAGAGAAAGAGAGAGAGAATGTAGAATAGAGATATTCCAAATCTGTAGGATGACAAAAAGATTATATATTTGCAATACTGTTAGTGATTTTCAGCAGCATCGGAGTCTATCACCACCGATCCTAGTGATCCCCAGGACTTCAATCAAACAGAATACTCCCAGTTGAGTGAGTCATACTAAAAGGTAATGACTTTACGTGTTGATACCAATCTTTTGTTCTCAATACGTTTAACTCTTCACCACTAATGGTCCTAATCCAGTTAATATTACACGATAAGAAAATGGTAACCGGGCATGCGTAACGCATACGCCAACTACTCCAATGATTGGCTTGTCCTTCTTAACTGAAACTCTATATTTGAGTTCAGCATTACCCACCCACCCCCGATGCTACAGAGTGAACGAAAGCATCTGTAGTAAGAAATATTCAAATCTATCCACACTTACCATGCGTATTCTGAAAGCAACTGAAGCGTAGTAGAAAAATCTGGATTTAAGATAGCATTCAATCAGTACTTTTCTGACTACTGGCTTTGCTTTGTACTAGCCGAGAGCTAACAACTCAGTACCCCACTCATATCTCTGTTTCAGTTTAGTCAATAAAAACCATGGAGATTATGAAAATTCACACTTCCAGTAATCATCCAATACTATAAAGTATTCCATTAAGTATAGGCAATTCATTTGCTGGTAAAAAAGGTGGTAGAAACTAACCCTGCTTATCTAATTGAACATGCTTCAATGTACAACTCCAGGCCATCATATGACACAGACAAGTGCATAAGAGAAGCAGAAGTATTATTGCTAAGTAAGTATTTCTTCAAGGTAGTAAACATGCACTCTTATATACTGGAGCAAAAAAACGGTTGAAAATTTATTTTTTTTAAACACATAAAAGTTGTATCAGTACCAGCGTATATAATGAATCACTTCGTTTTGTACACCTATATAAAGGAGAACAATCAACTACGAATACTGTCAGGGAAAATAAAGTCTACAAACAATTCTATGTCTCAGTACTCACTTCAAAACGTCCTGTTAAGAGAAGACATCCTCGTAAAGAGATAAATGTATCTCTGCCCCAAGAACGCCACATTCCTTCGGCAAAATGCGGTAGACCAGCAGCCAGACTGCAATACATTGCTCCAGGTTGTGATTCTTTTGACTGATTATTAGAAATTCTCCCTGGGATTCGACTGTTTCCAATATAACCATAAAACTGAATACTTGCTACTGCTAACCTTTTAGCTAACGAAGAACTAGTTCTTATCCAAGGTGCCATTCGTAAAGTAATCTGACAAATGAAAAATTATTGGTAATGAACAGTATGAATAATGCAACTCAACAATTAAAAGTATGTTCTCATGTACCACATAAATAAAGAAATTTGTGTGCTTTTACTGTGAGAGAAACTGATGAGCACGTAAATATCTCGATGGTTCAAATGTGCAGGTACTTCTTCACTGTCTGATTGTTCAACTAGACTTCTTTTTTTTAAAGGTACTAACAAAGTTGAAGTGAGTCTGTTAAACGCATTCAGTGTGATTATTGACGTCAAAAGTGTGTTGCAGTTATCGTATCATATACCACTCTTCATCGCTTTATTCACAACTAGAGAGTAAAATAGTCGAGAAATAGACTATTACATTACATTAGCGACATTATGCGATTATTTCCGTTCCTATTATTCATCATGTAAATCTTATATGAATTGTTACCAGGGTATAGTCTTATGGACTTAGAATATGCAGATGACATAGTCCTGTTAGGGGAAGATGCTGACAAAATGCAGAGTCTTCTGAACACCTTGAGCAGCAATCTTCGTATGTTTGGCATGCGATTCGCCCCTGTAAAATGTCAGATGCTGCTACAGGACTGGACTACGTCAACTCCTAGCTTAGTGATAGGGAGTGAAGTGATAGAACATGTTGACCACTTCACCTATTTGGGAAGTTGTATCAGCACCAACGGACTGATTGGCGACGAAATCTCAGCATGGATCCAAAAAGCTCGAGGTGCTTTCGCTGACTTACACCATCTCTGGCGTAGGCGTGACATCCGGCTATCAACCAAGGGACGTGTGTACTGCTCAGCAGTTCGCTCCGTCCTTCTCCATGGCTCTAAAACATGGCCAATACGAGTTGAAGACATGAAAAGGTTGACTGCTTTCGATCATAGATGTCTGCGATCTCTTTCTCACTTTAGGTGGTTTGATAAGGTAAGTAATGTTGACGTTAGGCGCAGAGTGTTGGGCAAAGAGGGAAAATCAATCGACGAAGCTATTAGGTTACATAGATTGAGATGGCTAGGTCACGTGCTGCGCATGCCTAACCATCGCCTCCCGCGACGGGCATTACTAGCTGATTTAGGTGCAGGTTGGAAAAGAGTAAGTGGTAACCAAACGAAAACATGGCATCAATCCATGAAATCCTTGATAGTTAAACTTAGTCAGGTAGGGAGATGTAGACTTACGGGTTGGGGCCCTCGGGACTCTAGGAATCAATGGCTGGAGACAATAGGTGACATGGCTCAAAATCGTTGTCAATGGCCAGCGCAGATGTATTCAGTCTCTGTAATCTTTCATATTTCTTTCTACCATTACCCGTTCTGTTTCGCTCTTATACTCTATTGATTCTCTTCACTCATCTTCTTGTCTACCTTTGTGTGCTATTTGGAAGGTGGCAACTCGAACTGCTGCACTTCGGTGCCAAGTTCTATGTTGAATCCAGACAGACAGACAGTTGTCGCTATGATCTCTAATTTGTTTATCACCAGATCAATAATGGTGGACAACAACATTGTTATGCTTGTTGAAAGATACAGAGAGAGAGAAGAATAGTATCTAAACTACAGTGATGGGAAGTTGTTAATTAAACAAATCTAAAATTACACAGATTAATATTAATCTCACTGGCATAAGATTTCAAACTTTATTTACTAGAAATTTGAAGCTAACCAGTATTCTTCAAAGAGTTTTCAGGATTTTACTTGATGCAGAATGAATGTAAGTCTTTTACAATCAAATCAAATGAATATTATGATATGTTAGTAATAATGCAAACTTCCAGAATAATACCGAAAATCATTTGCTGTAAAAGCACTCAAGTTTATGTACATAACTAATGTTTAAGTATAGCCTCCAATCGTATTATCACTATATATTTGCGCTTAGTTTGAAAGTTTAAGCATAGTGGAAGCCTGAGTGTTTATCTCAAGCTGTGTCCTTAGAATTCAATATGAAAGTGTATTATTCGTCCTCTGTGATAAAGTTAGAAATAAAAGATGAAGTGAAGTCAAATGAACTTGAAAGGTTTTACAATATGTAGTCAACCTGATAGCATGAACAGCCACCAAAGGATACCAATGAGTCTTTATAAATAAGTTCGTTAGTTGAAAAAGAAAAATTATTCACGGACAGTCTCCCTATCTTTTAATAAATTTTCGCCTCAATTTCAAGTTTGACCATGAATTGATGTAAGTTAGAGAACCACTGAGAACCAGAGCGTATTGAACGGCTGTTTTGTACTAGATTGGGACTCATCAGCATTGTATACACACGATCCTAACAGAGGTTGGGCCTAGGAGCTTCAGGTTACCAGGACAAGTACGTTGACCACTCAGCCACTTGGATAGGAAGCCAATGGTCTATGAATTGAAACCTTTGTCAGTTTGCAACTTTAGCTCGACTGCCAGCCAATGTGATTGGTAAGAATTTGTGCTCATAACCGACCTGATGGATGCCACTGATACAGTACTTTCTCCCTCTGAACGGTTTTCTAACTGACAATAACCCGTGATCAAACTTCAAAGAAATCAAATCCCCACACACTAACTATTTAAAAAATTTCAAGTTAATTCTTGAAAGTAGCCAACTATTTCAACATTGAATAGGTATCAATGATAGTAAGCTATATAAGAATTTTAGGCCTAGAGATAACGAGTGCGAAAGGTAACCTTAACGCATAAAATGGCACGTGTAAACGACAGGCACAATCAGAAAACAGAATAGGCTCGATAACAGTTTAATTTGAATATAGAGTAAAAGCAATTAAGCCATTTTAGAAAGAAAAGAAAAAAGTGAACTCACTTCAAGGTTGATAAATTCAGTTAGCGTATTAGTTAAGACTTCAAAGTATGCAGGAACCAAATATCGTGGAATATTTGACAATGGTTTATACATGATACGTAGTATTTCACTCATTTGAATAATTGCCTCAGTTATAAGTTTATCTGAATTAAGCGGTAATTTTGCCAAGCGATCAGTGAGATAGTGAGCTAACCAATCACCATGACGAAGATGTGAACAGATTGGATGGCCTAAATCATTTCGATCATTAATTCCTTGCAGTAGATTAGAGATACTCTAAAAATGTTAAGTGTTTAGAGCATAGAGAAATAGCAGTGAAAATAAATACAATATTATTCGTAAGTTAAATCAGAAACTTTTATTTTAAAATTATTCAACTTCCAGTATGTTTCGCATAGGGCAGTAAAATGGTACAAATGACAAGGAATACTTTACTGTGCTTTGATACCACACCAGAAACGTACAGAATACAGAAGTTCAACACTCTGCCTATATCCGTTATAATATTCGTCTACAAGTGCAGTCTAAGTTCTAATCGACATTTGTATAAATCAAAAGCAAATCTTAAATATGCGTCGGTGGCATAGCGATTAGGACGCTCGCCGACCATGCACATGGTTCGGAGTTCGATATCCGGCCACTGACGCACTCCCTTACCTCGCTAAGTCAGAAATAATGCTGGTAAAGAGGAAAGGTTGAGAATGAGGCTAGCAACCCCATCCTGTAAAATAAACACTGCTATAGAAACTTCAAGCCAATAGCTTGGAGCCCTATGTTCCACTGGGAACGTGAAGGAAAAAAATCTTAAATATGCATGAGATTTAGCTGCTTGAAACTTGTTGAATTTATCGAGGAAAATTCCACTGAATAATATTTCATCATATTTTGACATTTGTTTTCATTTATTTTTGGCCTTATTCTGACAATTCCTGATTTTTGGTTTATTTTTTGTCACGATGATGACAGTTACCTTCATTATGGCATTATTGTTGCTTTAAGCATTGCATTCTGTAATCCTCCACAGCAGGACTATAATATGGTGCTAACAATCAGTTAGTTTTTCTTTCTTAACCTTTACTGTAAGTCTACATCTTGTAGATGAATGATATATATATATATATATATATATATATATATATATATATATATATATATATAAGGCCAATCAATCAGCTTGTTGTAAGTCTCACTGTTAATCTTTAGCATATTTAAGTTAGAGGATACGTACATGTTCCCCAGTTAACCCAGTCAAAATAATTTATATTTCAGTTGGATTTTTCTATGACTATGAGCATTCTAACTTATTTCCCCTTAAAAAGTAGCTGTATATATTCGTAATTCATTTGACAGTTATTTACCCAGAAATGTGATTCTTAAATATCAGTTAGATCAGCGAAGAAATATCAGCGCATGAACTTAGCGTGGTGTATGCTACTGACAAGATTTATAAGTACTATATAGATGCAGATATAAGTATGTACATCATCTGCAAGAATATCGAATAGCGAAGAGATGGATTCAACGAACGGTGGTTTGTGAAACAAAATATAGAAAACATGAAAGGAAGACAAAAGTAGCAGAATTCGGAAGACATGTGCAAATTGTGATTCTATGATATAGTAAGAGAACTTTGCCTATATTTGTGTATCGGGGTTGCAACAAATAATTCCGTTGCCGAATTCTCTTATGCCCTGATGTTACGCCAATTTATGATTCAAGGAGAAACGAAAAGTGATGATAAAGATTTCAATATGCATTGAATACTAGTCTGTTATACTACTATGCGATTGAATACTAGATAAGATATCATTCCATAACAGGTTTTTATTGTATCCTACTACCGTCTACTTGCTTACACAGAATACCACCATGATAAAGAAACCTGAATCTGATGACACTTTTAAAAAAGTGTAATAAAACATTAAATCAAACAATTTTTCCCCCACTCACTTACCGAGAAACGCGCCTGCGAGTGCATTAAATTGCAACAAGTGCAAATTTTATTACCTCTAGTTTCTCCTACTACTAGTAATTTTGCGTTAAGCGGCAAAACAAAAACACGAGAAACTAAGAACAGATTTCGTGGAATGGAAAACTAAATAAACTTTTTTTTAACGTTGCTTCACTCAGCATATATCTGGCGATAGTGATTATGTTTCTTCTGTAATCTACCGTATGGAACGGTCTCTTTGACAGATTTGAGAAGGCAAAAAAGCCTCTTTTCGTTCCTTATTAACAAGATTTTTTCCCTAAACAATATCTATAGTCTTTAATATGTGACTGATGCGAACCACTAGAATATACATATATATGGACTGTGATGGACAAAGAAGCATCAGTAGGTGACATGTGAATACAGCATGCCTCGAACCCATGCACAGCACGTTGGTAATGCCACTTATATTCACATATATACATTATACGGGAATATTAGGCCTTATAGACTGTAGATCAGTATATTTTTTCTTAATTGCTGTGAGCTTAAACAGCACATGCAATTTCACAATAGTTAAATGTGAAAATTATTATACGCAAAACACAATCCACGTGAAAGTGTAGCAAGAACAGAACAGAACAACAACTAGAAAAATGCTTAAGTTTTCGATCCTACAGGAGAAACCAATAAGAATGCATGTCATAGTCTTGTGTTATACCACAGTTTGTATGCAAAGGCTGAAATACTATTCAGGACATTTAGATCATTGAATTCGACAAAAAGTAAAAGTGGATAGAAAAGACAACACATTTTCCTGTCTTGATGATTTTATGGTATGATTGAGAGAGAAAATGCCCACGCCTAAGTCATACAGTTAATAAGTGCTAAAGAAAATGTCAGTTAGGGAGAAAATCAGTCAATACTAAGGATGGTTTACAGTTGGTCAATTTTTCAGACCAAGGTTGGTACATGATCATAAATCACTGCTTAAAAACTGATAAATGATAAATAAAACGAATAATCAAATCACTTTGGTAAACGTCCACAAAATGACTAGATTTTAGTGGAACTGCGTTACTAAAGATTTGCTGTGAAACATAGAACATTATGACAAATGTTCTTTATCTATCGAACACGCCTAAATGACGCATACTGGCAATGTGCAACGACAGATATGATATATATTACTAGGTCGTTCACACTGAAGTAGGTCAGGCAGGATTTGAAACCAAGATACGATAACTGGAAGTTGAATGTTAATGCCAGAGTCGATCCACACCTCTATCAGATTCGCTATATTTCCATTAGGTGTTATATATATACAGCCAGCTTGGTATACTACGTTTACGTGTCACAGGAGTAGCTTAGGCCATTTCCCATACATCTGTTACACCACTTTGGATAATACCATAAAACTTATTATAATGGTCAAAACTAATTCACAGCATGAATAGAACTGCAAGTGTTTATATCATTTAAAGCATATATATACATAATTATTTGACTCGAGTATTACTGATTGATGACAGTAAAGTTGAACTAACTAGTAATTCATTGTGCGAATAATAAAAAGAATTTGTAAACATTTTAGCTCACATGTGAAGTGAATATATAGAGGACAGTGTTGTGAACTGAAATGGATTTCAGGTCAATTGAGAAATTCAAAAAACAAAACACCCTGCTATAAATATTACAATAATGCATATTTTTTTAAAGGTTTTCGCCTACTTGTATTGAGATAAAAAAAGCAAATAATTAATTAACTACACAGTCATCATATTTTGAGAATGGATTGTGAAGTACTTTTGTATCACTACAAAGCGATTGCAACGCGTCTTCGTCAATTATAATTTATTATATAGACAGTATAGTATATTTTGTAATAGCCAAATCATTTTATTGAAGTATGCAATAAATTGTTTACCAAGTAACAAAAACTCCTCCTGAAGAAACAAACCCTGTTGTTTGTCCAGTTATCATGGTTAAAATTCTCTGAAGTTCTCAGTGGAACATAGGGGGGGGCTTCAACAGCACATCGGTATTTCACCCTTCTTTAAGCAGTCGTCTTTAATTGGCTACAAGACTGTTCATAAGTTTTTATCTCCTTCTCATCCAATCCCCTACATGTCGTCCTCGAACGCCTAATTCAGGGTTCCTAACCATTCGTGCTCCACTCAAGCGTCTGCCTGGAGTGCGATGTTGTAACTCAGCCGTCTCCTCAGAGTGGGTGCGATGTATTTTCTTCGGCATACTTGTCAGGCTATGGTTCCCTCGTTGACTCGTTTCCAGAGTCCCTTGTCGTTAGTGGTTTCCGACAATCCGATCTACAGTATGAAGCGAAAGCAGCTGCTGGTATAAGTTTAAAACCCGCCTTTGATTGACACGCCATGTCTCTGAAGCACATAGAAAAACTAACTTGACATTAGCGTTGTTTGCCTAACAGTCAGCAGTTGTAAAAAATAAATTTTTGTCGAACAGAAGTTGGAAGTTGAAACAAGAGGTAAAGTTTTATCATCAGTAATCACTAGAAATCTGTCTGTCTGTTTGTTTTCGACATAGAACTTTGCACAAATGTGCGCCAGTTCAAGTCGCCACATTCCGTGTAGCACGCGAAGCAAGAGAAGAAAGTACAAGAAAAGCATAATAGAAACAGTGAGCAGAGGTGTGAGACAAAGGAGTAATAAAGAAATACAAAACAGTTTCATTGAAGATCATAAGTCACAGGGAGTGGATGCATCTGCGCCACTCAGAACGATTTTGAGCCATGTCACCAATTGTTTCCAACCATAGATTTTTACCGTCCCGAGGACCCCAGCCTGGAAGTCTACACCTTTCTACGTGGCTTAGACCAACTGTTGTGGATTTCATTGACTGATGCCAAGTTTTTGTTTAACCGCCGCTAGCTTTTTTCCAGCCTGACCCTATATCCGCTAACATTGCTCGTCGAGGGAGGCGATGGCTTGGCATACGTAACACATGTCCTAACCATCTCAGTCTTTGTAGCTTCACGACTTCGTCGATTGATTTCCCCTGTTTACCTAGAACTCTACGCCTAACCTCCATGTTGCTCACCTTATTATGCCACTTTACACGGGAAATAGAACGCAGGCACTTATGATCACTAGAAATCAATAAATTTTAAATGTAAACTCCACTGGTGTGATGTCAAACGAGCAAAAGATACTTCAGATTTACAACACACAAATCTAGTCAGTAGTGGCATTTATTCAGAAATGTTATTAATACACCATGATGACATTAAACTGTCACCGATTCATAAATATCGTTACAGCACACTTAACAAGTATGAGAAATACTATATAACTTGGAGATATTCAATGTTTCCACATATAAAGTATCAAAAGTAGATTTAATGACTCCAAGGAAGATATATCAAGTTTTTCCAGGTAAGCTAAGTTATGAATCAGAGCTTTTGGTAATGATTCAGAAGGAAATTAATAAGATATTAGCACTATGTTGCTATTGTCATGATTGGTAGTATCAGGGTTTACCGTATTATTTTTACCATCATAGTCAGTAAGATATTCGGTAACTCCTACACACAGAGGTATTCTGCCAATCCATAGTTAAGATAAAATATTCAAACGCTCTAATTACGGCTCCGAATGTTGTGTAAACATATCGATGATTAAACAACCTTATTTATCAACTATCCCCTATATAATTACAGCTGAGAGACATGGACGACAAATGAAACCGTAGGTTTTGTAAAAAAAAAGGTATACTAGTAGGATTTCCCTCATGTGTTAAAATCAAAATGTCCTATACGCGGAAGGAAAACCAACTGCTAAAGTTTCGAACGGGTAAACACTAAGCTAGCTGAAATATGTATCATGTGTACAACCGTGACTTTTATGTCATTTGATAACCTTATCTGAGAAATGATTAATTCCTAAAACACCTGACAGTGGCACACCAAAACAAGATAAAAACTCACGAAGTTCCTGGATGTAGATCTAAGACGTGTGGCAAAGTGTATTTTACACGACTGAGGTGCTCAAAGTTGCATATACCGCTGACTACAGCAATATCATTTCATACAATAACACTTAGATGACTTAACGATACATCAATGGAAATAAAAGGTGAGAGAAGATCAGCAACTATTCTAGTAAGAAACGTGGTGCTTATTTTCGAAAAAAGTATGGTACGCTGAAGAATATCAGTATAAGGACTACATACCAACATTATCTGTGTAGATACACTTAAACACACACAGCATACCTCGATTCCATAACACTGAACGACAGGTTGGATTCTATTATAACTAGTGAACTGTACACAATGTTCCAGAATAAAATGAAAATGTGTGCAACATGTGTTGAATTCAATAGAACAGACAAAAGACTGATAAAACTAACCTGAAATCCACAGTAAACTAATGTGCCCCATCCAGGAATCTGATAAGTATTGAAACCGCATCCATCAGCTAATTCTTCAGCTGAACATCTATAGAGCAATTTATTCAATTCAAGTAGATTTAAATTGCCCAAAAGGACTCTAATTGAATTTGGTTTCAGTACACTTTCTCGAGATGGTAAGCTCAAGGGAATATACGCATTTTCACCTTTACCCATTGCTTGACTTGTACGTGGTTCATATAAACGACAGTCGAACTGTAGATTAAAGAATCACTGTTAATTAGATTAAAGATTCTGGAAATAGTACAATGAGAAGTTATTAAACCTTCAGTTCACTGGAAATACACTAAACACCCCCATAAGATATAAAATGTTTGAAGTGTCAATTAAACTTCAGTGTTTATTATTAAGTCATGCACCAGACAAAATAATTAGCAACTGGATAATTAACTGACTTGTGAGACAGTAAAGGAGAGAACCATATTCAATAGAAATACCTACTGCCTTGTAGGTCACACTTGGTTGTGTAAAGGCTAGAGCTGCACTCTCAAACAAAAGGCCGAGTGATTCTGGGGACATCACTCGTACCAAATTCCCATGAAACTTCATGAACTCTCTTACAAATTGCCGCGCCTGGGCAGCGATGATTCGAGACGTTCATGAAGCCGGCTCATCCTCCCGTAGGAGATAGCCGAAGTAAAGTAAAGTAAGTAAATACCAAAGATACAAAAACCAAGTGTGAGGCTATGGATCAATATGAATGCAGGGATTTATTAATAATCGCGTTTGAACTCATGCCTCGGCAAACGAAAATCCTTTAGTGATTTTTTGTATTTGAGTGAAATGGAAAGAAATTTAACAACATGCACTACTTTTTCGAAACGAAAAGACACCTGTATGCTTAAATTAGTTTTCTTTAAAAATCCAAATTTTCAAACTAAAAGGGTTATTGTCAACACGATGATCAACCTCCCCTAGTTTTCAAGCCTGTCTCAAGCTGCTGAAAAGAGGCAGCATTGCGCGTCGGAGTAGCGACCCTATCTTAAAAAATCAACCAAACTCAGACAAAAACTTCAATGCTGAGAAAAATATGAAAAATATAAAAACATATTATTCGCTGGAATCGGAGAGGCGACATGACACAGTGGGCTGGTCAAAGCCTTCACGAAGACAGTCAGACAGTCGATGTCTCCCTTCCATAAAAGCGAAAATACGAATGAAGGCGTGGAATATTCCTACAATATCCGAAGCTGAGAAGGCTACCCAGGCAACCAACGAAATACGAAGATTTCGCATAGAAGTGCTGGGTATCTGCGAAAGCAGATGGAGATGGATGTGGATTATCAAAATTATCAACTGGTCACCTGTTACCCAGGCGAGAATCACAAACATACTGAAGCACTGAGTAACTATCATGTCACCAATAGCAGCCAAAGCACTAATGCAGTGAGAACCAACCTCTTCCTGCAGTATCATGACAACAAGATTCAACTCAAAAGGAAGGAAGGAATTTCACAATTATCCAATGCTACGCACAGTGCTAAAAACAACTCGGAACAAGAGAAGAAAGAAGATTTTTACAGACAACCACAAACATTAATGGACAACATCCCAAGTGGCGACATCAAAATCCTCATGGGCGATATGAATGCCAGCCAAACTGGGAGCAGACAATACGAGAACAGGACTCGTCATGGGTTGAGAGGCTCTCGGAGAAATGAATGACAATGGAAAACGCTTCTCAGACTTCTGCGCTTTCAATGATTTGGTGGTTGGAGACAGTGTGTACAAACGGAAGCATATACGCAAAACAGCATGGACTCGCCTGACAGACACACCACAAACCAGAGACATTTCATCTTATTGCTACTCAAGGAAGTAGAGACGCAGCCTACTGGATATGAAGTCGGGAAGAGGAGCAGATGTGGACTCAGACAATCATTCAGTTCAAGAACACTCCAAGGTAAAGCTGAAATCCATGAAAACAACTGGAGACAGACCACAATTAAATTTCGACATTCAGAAACTGAAAGACGAAAATACAAAAGATACCTTCCCTGAAGCCATCAGAGCAAAGTTGGAGACTGAACGTGTTATCACCGAGGAAACCTACGTGGAAGAACATTGAAACTCCCTGAGGGCAATATACAAGGAAGCGTGGACAACTGCTCTAGGAAGGAAGAAGGGACAAGAAACTCAATGGCTCTAAACGCACACATACCTGGAAGCTAATCCAGGAGAGGAGGATTGTGAAACGCATGACTCAATGCAATGATGGGCAACAGAAGGAGACGTTGAATTCAATGTACACTGTACTGAATCAAGAGAGACGTGAAGAAGAGTGCTAGGAGAGATAAAAGACAATTCTACAACACACTGGCCGGCAACTGAAGCAGAACAGACAGGGTGCAGGTAAGAGAGACCTCAGAACATTATGTCAGATAACAAGGTCTCTATCAGGGAAGAGGTCAACGCAGGCGGAACCTAAAAAAGATGGTCGAAAGAACCTTCTCACCGCAGAGGAGACACATAAAACAATGGGTAGATAACTTCAAAGGACTCTTGAATCCACCATAACCTGCAACTCATCCAGAAATACCACCAACAGCTGGCACGGAAACGCTGGTGGACACAAATCCTCCAACGAAAATAGAAATCCTAAATGCCATCAAGCTACTGAAGTCCGGGAAGGCAGAGAGGCCAGACAGAACTCCTCCACCTCCGAAGCACTGAAAACAGACTAAGAGACCTCAGTGGATATGCTGCGCTCACGCCACTACTGAAAATGTTTGGAAGGAAGGAAAGATACCTCGTCAAGCTGCAAAAGTAGGCCGACTCAGGTCCGTGCAAGAACTGGCGTGGAATAATGCTCTTGTCCACGTCAAGTAAAATACTAAGTCATGTCATCCTGGAGAGAATATAAGATACACTGGATACAGCACTCCACCAGCCCCACCGGAACAAGCTAGATTCAGGAAAGGCAAATCATGGGCCGATTAAATTGCAGCTATACGCATCGTCATCACAGAACAAAGCATGGAATGCCTGTCAGTCCTCCCTCTCTACCTCAACTTCATCGACTTCGAAAAGGCCTTCATCAGACAACACATCGTTGACCGAGAAGTAATCCGGAAACTACTTCATCACTACGATATGCAATGCCCAAGTCTTTACCAACCTCATTCAACAGCTGGCTATATGACAATGCCACGTATCAGGTGACCACAACGGAAAACTCAAAGAAGCTTTTGAAGTGAGCACAGAAGTAAGACAAGTCTGGCTGCCTATTATCACCAATGATACTCTTAATTGTGGTGGACTGGATTATGCGTCAGACCGTGAGTTGGGAGCGAGGAGACAGGAATACGCTGAACCACGGATGAGGAGACTCTAAGGGATCTGGATTTTGCAGATGATATATATCTAGTGCCACAGAGACTCGATGACTCACAGGCGGAAAACAACAGACTGAGTGAAGAAGTAGCCCGGAGAAGACAGGACATGAGATGAACGCAGACAAAACGGAGATGGTGAAGATAACCAACCAACAGCGACAACAAACAGCAGCAATCAAATATCAAGGGAGTAAATTCGAAAGAGATCACTTCCTTCACACAGCTAGGCAGCATCGTCCCAAATGTAGGCCGAACGGATGAGGACGTCAAAAGGAGAATCGTAAACGCGAGATACACCTTTATAAATCTGAAACCACTTTGGAAATCTTCTGCGCTCCACAGTATAAAGAACAAGATTCGGACTTTCAACACCAATGTTAAGTCAGTCATTACTTCTATATGAATCAGAAACTTGCACTATGTGTCATTAAAAGCATTTGTAACAGGTTACAGACTTTTATCAACAGTCGCCTTCATACTGACGATCAAATGGCCAGAAAGAATTGGCAGCAAAAAACTCTAGGAACAAGCCAACCAAGAGCCCATCGCTCAACAGGTACGCAGAAGAAAATGGAAATGGATTGGGTCTACTCTGAGAAAGCCGTCGATTGGGGGCGTCCCAGTGTGACATGAGGGTGTTCGTGCGAGGAGATAAGAGACTATGTGCAATCGTAGGACCAGCTACAAAGGACCACAGAGTCTAGGACAATGCGGAGACGTGTTGTTGAAGCCCTATATCCCACCCGTAACCCACGGAAACAATAATAACGATGATAATAATACAATTCGATTCATACAGTTGTCATAAAACACATTTACTGTTAGACACTGGATACTTAAATAAAGTATAACTATATTTTTAATGGATACTTATATCTATCCAGGGGTATATATAAAGAAACTTCATCGTATGCCTCGTGAGAAAAAGAAAAGGCATTTATTTTTCAAGCATAATCTTCGTCATTCACAACTTTTCATAAAAATCCTGCTAATATTGTAGAACCATCTAATCGAATTGGTTAATTTACTACATAAAAACGTATTTGTTCGCGACCGAAAAAACGCAACATAAATACACTATCCCTTACTTCACGACATATTATCTCGTGCTATGGTTAGGGTGTACAAATGCAAAAAAATACTATAGCACTCTTGGATAAAAATAAGTATCTGTAATTGAGTCTAAAACAATCACTATTGGTCTGGTCGAATGGTAAGCTAGGGACAAGAAAAAATTACGGTACCTTGCAACTCATCCATCGACTAATTTTTCTCTGGTATTAATTTTATCAATCCTACCAATATTTTCAAAATCAATTCAAGTGCTTCAATATACAGAAGATGCTATAAGTCGGTGACAATTAATCCCCACAAACGAGCCAATAATCATTTAAAATTTCAACCATAAAAGTCAATAGGTTTCAGGTTATGTGACCACCTTAATGGGATTATGAGTAATAAAATTGTGCTCGAAATGTCATCAGTAGTTGGTACTGCATCAATGTGTTTTATCAAGCATAAATATTCAATGACAGAAGGCAAATTATCCTTTGATGTGTAACTGAATACAGTTCCAATACTAACCATGCTTTATTACTTGGTTGGGCTGATCAAAAAACTGTTTACTTATATAGGCTATGCCTATCCGGTTAGTAAAAGCTATTCACGACGACCTATACAGTTAAAGAAATGGACTCCTAGTGCTAGCGAAAGTTTTCCAATTTTGTTATCTTCAGGAGCTTCAACTGATTACGTGCTATAAATCAATATCCAGGTGAACGAGGCTCAAATACTAATGTACAAGACCCAGAATCAAGAATTTATGTGCAATCTTTTAACGTTTTGTCGGTTTGGAGAGAAAATACAAGCAAGGTTAAAATGGCAGCAAAGGGTAAGCTGATATATATATATATATATATATATATATATATATATATATATATATATATATATAGATATATATATATATATAAATGAAAATATATAGCACAAGTAACTAATATTTTAAGCATCACTCGATCATTTGCTAATCATGAGAATTAAGAAAGCCATATATTTCTTTCGGTTCTTAGAGCATGCAGTGATTTATACACAGCTATGTATTCGATTAACACTAACCTGCTGTGACATGAAATTATGCAAATCGGCAATAGCTTGTTGTTGATTATCGTCTAATTTAACTGAAACAATCACCACTGAACCTGGTGGGAAGTTATGAAATACCAGGCTATCCACAACAACACCAGATTCATCTTGATGTGTATTCAAATGAAATGTTCTGCTTTCACTGGCTGCTACATTCTGCAAAATTGAATACTGCATACACATTAAACCATTTATATACTAGGAGAGAGAGAGAGAGAGAAAGGGGGGAAACAAAATAAACTTTGTAAAACAATTGAATGAATATAACTATAGAATTAAGGCATAAGCTCAAAACTACTTAGTTTACTGATTTGTGAAGTCTCATTGAGGGCAGGAGGGGCGGGCGGACGGAGCAACGCCTTCTTTGGTAACATTAGAAACATTTTCCAATAGGTTGACCTATAAATATATATATATATATGAGCACATATTTTGGAAATTAAAAGAATACTTTTTGAAGCGTGATGATACACACACCACTAGCTACTTTTCCTACTTAGAGAAGATATATTGGAAATTCCGAATGGTATTTACTCAGCAAAGAAGCAAACTGATATGTGTTATTGGAAACAACAGTATCAGATAAAAATTACTAGCAAATTAGGATTATACGTTAGTTACTACTTTTATTGCAACTATTAGATGGACAGGTGAATAATAGACCTCTTCATATATAATGCTGTGAACCCTGACAATTAGAAAGACTCTGAGCTTGTGGATACCAAATATTTAATATATTTACTACTATTGTAATAGCAGAAGACAAAGGCCAGACAACAGATCGTTTACTTAGGAAATCAACAGATATGTATAGATTTTCATGTACATTATTATAGATTATTGTAAGCGAACAAACACAGTCTTCTGATTGGTGGTTCCTTGCTGAACGTTAATGTTTCATGTCTGTGTGGCCGTTTCTTGAAATTCAGATTATCGATCTGCAGATTGCATCCGCCTACGCCAAGGCTGCTGTGATTGGTTGTTGAGTCAGTCTTTGTTTTTATTTTTCTCATGACCAATATTGGGGACGTAAACATTGACGTAAATTACTGTCTACCAATTTTCGGCTAGCAGCCAAATCTCACCACACTAGGATCTGTATTTGGTAAACTGATAACAATGAGAATTTATGCAGTCGTGTTTTGGTCTGAATAGCGCATAAAAATGAATGAAATTATGGCCTTGAAAATAAGTCCATCAACAGGAACAGCATATTATAGAGTAATTAGTGAAATGATCGGCTCAGCAGTCTAATTACAAAGACTACCATAGACTGTAACTTTTAGGGGAACTAAAGAAAGAAGTTACAAAGCAAAAAAGATATACTCCACACGATTTCAGTCAACAAAACACAAGCACCACTCTGGAATCAAATCTATACATGTACAAACACACAGAAATTTTAGTTATCCGGTTAGTGGATGAATAGCTTTTGCTGTTAAAATCGTTGCTGTTACTTCATTCAAACTTACGCATCAGGGAAAAACAGTATTAGTTTAGCTGATGGCTGAATCCAATAAGCATGTTGTTTCCCGCTTGCAACGCATCCATTTGTATAACAGTAAGCGACAGTGTTCACTCATTAAAATAGAACCTAGTCTGAGCTATAAATTGCAGCATTTAGCGGGAGCCAAATGGACCTTTCCCTTAGATTTCATCGATCACAAATTCGCCAGAAGTGACATTACTCCCTGCATAAGCGGAATGGCTGACGCGTTCAGTCACTGAGCTCCTTATACTCAAATTCAAGTAGTTAGCCAAAGTATTCGGAAGAGTCTAAAACTTGTCAGTGTTTTCATCCAACAGAACTATGTCACCTGAACTCTGTAAGTCAACTCAGGAATCTACAGAGAGTCCTACGAATCCAAGTAGAGAAATGAAAACCTCTAAAAACATATCTATTATGAGGCTGAATGAAGGTGATAATCAATCAATACTGCTGCGCGAAATGTTTTTTGCCTGCAATTTATGTCGATAACATAAATCCATGAGCTTCCTTTCATAATTCTCATTTTTTGATTTTGAGGGGAGCAACCCAAAAAGTTGCTTCTCTCTAAACTTTTACTTAATGTAATCATTCTTTTCTCAGGCGTGAGGCTAGCAACCCCACCCTGTAAACAAAAATTGCTACAGAATCTTCAGTATGCTGAACCTCCTTGCACCAAAAGAAAAAGTCTGTGTAGGAACATGGAACGTCCGAACTATGTACGAGACTGGAAAAGCTGCCCAGATCGCCAACGAGATGAAAAGATACGGAATACAAGTGCTGGGAATATGTGAGAGCAGATGGAATGGGAGTGGACTCACCAAATTGTCAACAGGTGAGTCAGTGATCTACTCCGGTCACCCAGAAGATAACCACACGCACACCGAGGGCGTGGCTATCATGATGTCACCAACGGCAACGAAAGCCCTGATACAATGGGAGGCGATTTCGTCCAGGATAATGACCGCCAGGTTCAACTCCAAAGGAAGGAAAGTGTCAATCATACAATGTTATGCACCCACAAACAACGCAGACCTCGAGAAGAAAGAAGAATTCTACAGGCAACTACAGGCAACAATGGACAATACTCCAGCTGGCGACATGAAAATACTAATGGGAGACATGAACGCCAAACTGGGACCAGACAATACGGGAAGGGAACTCATCATGGGTAGAGAAGCTCTAGGAGAAATGAATGAAAACGGAGAACTCTTCGCCGACTTCTGCGCCTTCAACGAACTGGTGATTGGTGGCAGTGTATACAAGCACAAAGATATCCACAAGGCTACATGGGTGTCACCAGACGGGCAAACCAAAAACCAAATCGACTTCATCTCAATCTCAAGGAAGTGGAGGCGCAGCCTACTGGACACAAAAGCAAGAAGAGGAGCAGACGTTGGCTCAGACCACTATCTCGTACAAGGGACAATCCAAATCAAATTAAAAGCTTTCAGGGAATCAGGAGCTGCAGATAGACCACAAGCCAAGTTCAACACTCAAAAGCTGAAGGACCAGGCTACAAAGGACATCTTCATTGCAAGCATAAAGGACAAAGTCGAGACACAAATCAACACTAGCGAAGAGGTCGGCGTTGAAAAGCACTGGAACAACTTGAAAACGGTGTGGAGCCAAACCTGCATAGAAATTCTAGGCAGAAAAAAGAGACAGGACAAACAGTGGCTCACTACGGACACTTGGAAACTAATAGAAGAGAGAAGGACAGTGAAGCAAAAGATTATCCAGTGCACGGACGAGCAACAAAAACAGGAGCTGAATGCAAGCTACAATACACTGAACAAAAGAGTGAAGAAAAGTGCCAGGGAAGACAAAAGAAAATATTATGAAACCATGGCAAACGAAGCAGAACAAGCTGCAGGCAAAGGAGACCTCGCCACACTCTACCAAACAACTAGGAACCTTTCGGGCAAACGTTCGACACAGATTAAGCCAATAAAGGACGACAATGGAAAGTCAATCACCAAAGAGGTGGAACAGAGAAAGCACTGGGTTGAACACTTCAAAAGACTTCTAAATCGTCCGCCACCTACAACACGTCCAGCAATACCAACAACGGAAGCAGAACTACCAGTGAACACTGACCCCCCGACGAAATCAGAAGTCCTGAATGCAATCAAGATGCTTAAAACTGGGAAAACACCGGGACCAGATGGAATCCCAGCAGAGGCTTTGAAAATAGACCCAGAGACAACAGCGGACTTGATGACACCACTACTGGAGAAGGTGTGGAAAGAGGGCAAAGTACCCGAGGATTGGAAGAACAGTTACTTATTCAAACTTCCAAAGAAAGGAGACTTAAGTCAATGTAAAAACTGGCGTGGAATTATGCTTCTGTCCATTCCAAGCAAGATACTAAGTCGCATCATCCTGGAGAGAATCAAACAAGCCCTAGATGAAAAACTTCGTCCGGAACAGGCTGGATTCAGGAGAAACAAATCATGTATTGATCAAATCGCCACTCTACGGATCATCATTGAACAAAGCTTGGAATGGCAGTCACCTCTCTATCTCAACTTCATCGACTTTGAAAAGGCCTTCGACAGCGTCGATCGAGAGGTCATTTGGAAACTACTTCGCTACTACGGGGTCCCATCGACAATTATACACCTCATCCAACAGTTATACGACAATGCTGCATGCCAAGTAATCCACAACGGGAAACTTACGGAAGCCTTCGAAGTGAGGACGGGAGTGAGGCAAGGCTGTCTACTATCACCAATGATCTTCCTGATTGCAATTGATTGGATAATGCGACAGACAACGGCAACCAACGAGGGAACAGGCATAAAATGGACTGACACAAAAGACTTGGAGGATCTGGATTTCGCCGATGATATATGTCTGATTTCCCATAAACTGGAAGATATGCAAATGAAAAGTAACAAGTTGGCAGAAGAAGCATCAAAGATAGGACTTCACGTGAACATAGATAAAACAGAGATGATGAAGATTCCTTGCCAACATCAACAGCAACAACAGACCACAATAAGCATAAATGGGAAGAACCTGAAAGAAACAACCTCCTTCACCTACCTGGGAAGCATCGTCTCAACTACAGGCGGAACTGACGAGGACATCAAAGCCAGAATCGGAAAAGCAAGACAAGCTTTCATTACTCTCAAATCTGTGTGGAGGTCAACAGCAATCAGCATCAAAAATAAGATCCGGATTTTCAACTCCAATGTGAAGTCAGTGCTACTATACGGATCAGAGACTTGGCGAGTCATAAAGAGCATCTCAAACAAACTTCAAACCTTCATTAACAACTGTCTCCGCTCAATACTCAAGATCAGATGGCCAGAAAAGATCAGCAACAGGGATCTCTGGGAGCGAACCAATCAGGAACCGATTGTGAAACAAATAGGCAGAAAGAAATGGAGATGGATTGGCCATACGCTGAGGAAACCATCAAGTGACATCACTAGACAAGCCCTCGAGTGGAACCCGAAAGGGAGGCGGCGAGTTGGTCGTCCAAGGGTGACTTGGAGGAGGTCATGTGAAGAGGAGATGAAAGCATGTGGGCAGACCTGGAGCAGGGTGAAAAAGTTGTCAGAAAACCGAAGTCAATGGAGGTGCGCAGCTGAAGCCCTATGTTCCTCTAGGAACTAAAGGATACAATAATAAATAATAATAATAATAATAATAGACGAAATGCTAAAGTCTATGAAATAAGAATGAAGTATTTAATGAAGCCTTGGGGTTTGTTTTTTTGTTTGTTAGCGGACGAAATGACATTTTGGAGGCTGGTTTTAATCGCCACTCTTTATGAAAACAGCAACAAATAGGCCCCAGACTTTCGGGGGGGGGGGGGGAGAGATTACTTGACTGAACCGTTACATCTTAAATAAAAGCAATCACATGTACACATCCTCTATGTTGTGAAATACGCGTCAACATTTAAATAAATAAATGTAACACACCTTTGGATCCTTTTTGAAATTTTTCTGTGGTGGATAATCACCTTTAAAGGTGCTGAGAATTTCACACAGTAATCTATTCACTCGCCCACCTAGTTTTATTGGTTGAAAATCTGAATGATGTGGATTCGGACCGGGATCGTAGAAAGCTGTATGCGTTACCAGTAAGACAGCTTCACGCGTTTCTGGACAGAATCGTGTCACAGCTAATATATTTGGAGTAACCTTGAAAAAAAGTGAAAAACACTCAAAGAATAAAACGTCTATCTTTCTTTCTCTAATCGAAATATTGTCAGCCTATCTGCTTATAATACTTAAATTATCAAATCAAACGTAATAGAAAAAAGAAAGAGATGCCTGGAGGTAACGACCCTACACTACAAGAACTATCAAACTGCTACACAAACTTCAACGCACAAAATATATATTAGGAATACAAAAATTTAAATAAAAATCTTATTCTTCAGTGGAATCGCAGGAGCGACATGACACAAAGGGCTGGTCAAAGCCTTCGCGAAGCCAGTCAGACAGTCAATGTTTCTCTTCCATAAAATCAAAAATAAGAATGGAATGTTCTTACAATATCCGAAGCTGGGAAGGCTACCCAGGCAGCCAACGAAATACGAAGATTTCGCATAGAAGTGTTTGGTGAAGAAGCAGTCCGGAGAAGACAGGACTCCAGGTGAACATAGAGAAGACGGAGGTGATGAAGGCGACCAACCAAGAGCAGCAGCAACAACAACAACTAGCAGCAATCGCCATCAAAGGGAGAAATTTAACAGAACTTACTTCCTTCACTTATCTCGGAAGCATCATTTCAACTACAGGCACGATGAACATGTCAAAGTCAGAATCGGAAAGGCAAGGCATGTCTTCATCTACCTGAAACCAGTTTGGAAATCTTCTACACTCAGTATAAGGAAGAGGACTATCATTTTCAACACAAATGTCAGTGAAGTCACTTCTTTTATACGGGTGAGAAACTTGGCCAGCGTGTCACAAAAAGGATTCCCAACAGAGCATTGCAGGTTTTTATCAACAGCTACCTTCGCTGGCTCCGAACTGAAGATCAAATTAGTGACAAGAAACTCTGGCTGGCAGGCAACAAACCAACCAACAGCCGACCGCTCAACAAGTATGTAGACGAAAAAGAAGATGGATCGGGCATACATTGAGGAAGCCATCGACGGGAATCGCGCGCCAGGCCATCGCTCGAGTGGAATCCATATGGGAAGCGACGACTGGGTCGTCAGTGCGAGGGTGACATAGAGGAGATCGACTGAAGAGGAGACGAGAGATTATGGGCAATCGTGGACCCAGCTGAAGAGGATGGCAGAAAACAGAAGAAAGTAGAGATGTGTCGCTGAAGCCTTATGTTTCACTCGGAATCCAAGGGAATGGTAGTAATAATCATGTCATTCTCGTATTAAGTTTCCAAGAGTTATATCAACAGTCGAAAGCTCTAAATTTCGTGACCCATTTAAATTTAAAAATGGACAATAGGATTAAAATTCACCGTTTCTCATATATCCTCATTCAATCCAGTCTAAGCATCAGCACGTCGCAAATGAACCAAGATGTAGATCGTATTAAATCACGTAACTGTTTTAAACTTGAACTATAAAATAATGTAGTGGAGTGTTCTTAAACAGCTTAAGCCTAGGTCACCACAGTTGGGTGGAGTACTGGAAACGAAGAAGCAGGGGACTCAAACAATTATTATGTTACTATTATTTCCTTGCGTTCCGAGTGAAACATAGGGCTTCAACAAGACATCTACACTTTGTTCTGTTTTCTGCCATCCTCTTCATCTCAAACAATAGGCAATCACAATTCCCTTGTGAGGTCAAACCTAAAGGCAGTAGTCCACGTGACACAAATGTTAGCGTTCAGCTATTGGGCAGATCTGTGATAGTTTACATTACGCTACATTACAAAATTAGTGAAAGTTTAGAAAAATTTAGACTGGAATGTAAGGGACCACCAATAAGATGCCAGAGTCCTCCGTTTAACCACAGAGTGAGACATACGTTCCCACTGCTAAGAATTCCAAGATGAGGATCTATAGCGCCATCTAGTTTCAAATGATAGACCAAGCGATACTGGATTTCGTCAAAACGTACCACAAACTGGTCAGTTTAACTTTCACGACTATTCTCACTTAACAACGAAAACAAACATTATGACCGACGCAGTTTCAACGCATAAAATATAAAAGGTAAGAGTTTTCCCCCATTGAACCTTAAACAGGATGAACATAAGTGTATGAGATAGAAAAATATCCCTTCTTGTGGCTTTAATAATACTGAAATAATTACTGTCTTTTATAATTACGGATGGCGTTATTGTTTATCCTAAGAAAAAGTCTATCTGAAGAATATAATACTTCTGTACAATACACTGCAAACAATTTAATTACACATCTACTTGTCAAATCATTTTGTGTGTTAAACCTTATCATCAAACTAAACTATCAAACAGCCACAACCGTATTATTAATCTTTTTTATATTACACTTTCCTTTGTTTTAATTAGCCTTTAGTTTCTTTATTCATATGAAAAAATAGGCATAGGATAAGGCTATATGAGATTGATTGTACAATCAAACCATGCTTCACATAAACTCCTTTAGATAACACTAATACAGATAAGTACAATTGTATGGCGATTTGTGGGAATCAGTAATGTGAGAACAGGGTGAATATTATCTGCCATCACATGTAGTCAAAAAACTGAATAAACAATATGACAGTTGGATGTGGGTTTATATAAATGGGTTTCAATTTGCACTGATCGTGATTCCATTATATATAAAGTTTGCTTACTACACTGACTTTTAATGTTTGCTTGAAATAGTACTTTAAGCGATGATATCACAATTGTTCCCATTTCTTCACTGCATTCTTGATTGTTTTTACCCATGGCATTTCAGAACAAACTTACAAAACATTTTGCTAGGCTTAAATATTTTAAGTCAACCAATCAACTACACAAACACAAATAATGCAACATTTAAGTAATTAAATCAAAGTTGAAATCATTAAGCTTTTAAACACAACATTGAAAGATATATCGTGTACCTGGTCAACAAATGCTTCATAAAATCCTTCAGATGATAACCATCTATGCAATTCATTTAGTATAGATTTAGGCTTAATTATGCCAATATCATAATTCACTTGGTTAGGCCACTGAGAATAGTAGCGTTCTTCTTTGACAACGTCAATGTAGTGTGGAACTAATTCATCGTAACCTCGCGTACTACCTACTGCACAACATGCAAACGATCCAATCGCAGATAGTGGTAAATAGTTGAAAACAGAATGTTTTTCCAATACACTGGGATTATCATGTGTTTGATCATACAGGACAGCGTGCGATATGCTTGGATATAAACGACGTGGTCTTGATCTTTCAAAAAATGCTCCAGCAGGTTGAACTGCACCGTAACGATGCACTTGTCGACCCAAATCTTGACAATCATTGGCTGATAATGACTCTAACGGTAGAGATCATTTAATTTAACCAAAGTTATAGAAAATTGATGACGAAATTGATATTTTACAAACCAACAACAAACAAGTTTCATGTACCAAATAAAAAGTAAATGAATAAATAAAAGAATAAACATCCTTGACATATTTACTATGTAAAAATCTTTGGAATGAGTCAGATTTCAACGAATCACCTCAAATCGACAGAAATATAGCACTGATAACAAAATGTCACTATTTTTCAAAATTTACACATTTCTGATTGAAAACCTGATTTAAGCACTATATAATCAAAGATAAAATTACACATATCAGATAAATGATGTTGGATAAAGATATCTTTGAAAAAAGTCAAGAGGATTGTCATATGAACATCTATTAAATCATATTATCTGGTAATGAAATATCCATAATCCTATATCCAAGTTTAGAGACGACAGAACTCTTATCAAAATCACCCCAACCAAAAATTTCTACTACCACTTCAAAAAAAGTGCATACAACAATGAATTAAGTTTATTGTTACTAAGGTAATTGTCTAAATTTCTACGTTTTTTTGTCAAGCAGTAATTCCTGACAAAAATAATAGCATTCCCTATCCAATGTTTGGTACATCAGTGGTTCACATACGTGGTCCGAAGTTCGATCCCTCGTTGACCCACTTCTCAATCTCGCTTAGTCGGTAGAAAGCCCGGTAAAGGGGGAAACTTGGGCATGAGGCTAGCAACCTCACCCCGCAAAACCTAATCACTGCTAATGAAGCTTCACAGATTAAGCTTGAAGCTATATGTTCCACTGGGAAAGCGAAGGATTAAAATCAAAATAATTTTCGATATTTTACCCAATTACCAAAAGAGTTTATAATATTTCTGCTGACGTGTTTTAAACTCTAATGACACGAAACAAGAATATACTGCGTGTAAAATGCGGTCAGTAGACGACAACTATGACAAGTCTCCGATGCGAACTCGTATATATATATATATATATATATATATATATATATACTGTTGCAACTAACACCGAATATTACAGTTTGGTGTTGATTAACATCTGGTGACCGAAGAGTAACCAAAGCAAACAGCATAAGTAATCCGTTCAATAGACAAATTAATGAGTTATGCTTGATAATAGTAATAATGAGTGTTAAATAGTTACCCAAAGTCTTATCAAAACTTACCACGTATTAAAGAGCTAAGGCCTAATTTATTAATGAAAATATTATCAACATATTCTCCACCAGTGAATAACTCTGCGACTACATAAAGATTTGGCCGTACAGCTCTAGCTTTATCAATCATATACTGTGCCACGTGAAGAGGTGTACTATGACAATTATCCAATCGCACTGCATGAAATATTTTTGCAGTTAGTTCGCTATACTTTGTCATTCGATCCCACAGATAAGGACTGTCTTCAGGTTTATCTCCATAACTGCAATGCGAAACAAAAAATAAGTGTAAAATTCAAACATTAAGTGAGGAGATTGAATAATTTAGATATCATTACTGTTGATCATTTCAGTTTCTCAGCATGAAGAGGAACTTTCCTATCATAACTGCGTGAAGATCAACCTGATTCATATTTGCGAAGTTTTGGGGTACAGTCAATGGCTAAATAAAAGACAGAAAACGACGGTTTCCGTGGCAAAAACAAACTCTAATCAAATTTCTACAATTGGACAGGCGCTACAAAATAAACACCTCTACTGGCAAACCAATCCGATTAAGATACAATCTAGTCAATTCACAACCAATAAGTGGAGTGGTGACTGTCTGTCTGTCTGGATTCAACATAGAACTTGGCACCGAAGTTCATCATTCCGAGTTGCCACGTTCCAAATAGCACACAAAGGTAGACAAGAAGATGAGTGAAGAGTATCAATAGAGTTTGACAAGTATAAGAGCGAAACAGAACGGGTAATGGTAGAAAGAAATATGAAAGATTACAGAGATTGAATACATCTGCGCTGGCCATTGACAACGATTTTGAGCCATGTCACCTATTGTCTCCAGCCATTGATTCCTAGAGTCCCGAGGGCCCCAACCCGGAAGTCCGCATCTCCCTACCGGACTCAGTTTAACTATCAAGGATTTCATGGATTGATGCCATGTTTTCGTTTGGTCACCACTTACTCTTTTCCAACCTGCACCTAAATCAGCTAGTAATGCCCGTCGGGGGAGGCGATGGTTAGGCATGCGCAGCACGTGACCTAGCCATCTCAATCTATGTGACTTTATAGCCAAGTCAATTGATTGATTGGAGTGGTGATAATCAGAACTAAACGGCAGATCAAACTACTTGTGTCACATAGTTAAAAATGCTCGGGAATAGCATCTATATTACAAGACCTTTTATTTAAACATATGCCAGGTACGGTATGACCACCAAGATATGCTCCATACCAGAACTATTGAACAACTGTATGAGGAAAAGATAAAGAAAGTAACTAGAAAACAACCAAACGAAACAGGTAACAGTACTTATTAAGTATACATATAGAAATTTCCATTAATGTATACTGCTTTGCGTTTCTGAAAGCGAGAATTTCACGCATGTTCGTCATTGACTTCAACTCATATTTGATGAAATATATTGACCATGAATTTCATGATCTCTAGGTTCCAATGCACGGAGTTATGAAGCATCAACTGGTGCTTGGCTGACACAGCTAGTCCCCTTCCCACCGCGCCACCTCTTCGTTATTGTCTATCAATGCCAGTGTTCGCTCACAATGAACGATACAGAAACTTCTGGGTCACATTTACAATACATGTGCAACTCATCAAAAAAGAAGAGTCATCCAAACACTCGCCGTATGACGTCATAACTGCGCCTTTAGTGGTGCAAATGGATGCAAGAAATTCAATGGAAACAGTGGAGATTAAACAGACACAGTCGCTCAGAGAACCTGTTTGACATGATTAGAGCACGACTACACCCGATGTTAGGTGATGAAACTAACAACAAAACGGTTTTAAGAGTTATCCAGGATGACAAAAACCACTCAGGCTGTAGTTTTAATTCCATCTTTCATACCTCAGTCAGTGATTGTACAACTACCTATAAACACGAACTTTCTAACTACTTCTCATGATTCTCCTGACTCCGAGTATTGGTACAGACCTCTGTGAATCTTGCAACAACATACAGTGCCTGCAGAACTCTGACAAAACAAGATATAGATATTCTTTAGTGAAGTAACACTTCACACTTACATATTATTTCTTGATTATTGATTTTGGTCTCTGTTGACAATGGTATCCAGACAAGAGACTGTTTAGTCACAGATTAAAAGCCCAGACAGTCTACTCTTATAAAGGATAAAAAATCATCAAAATAGCAACTATTTGTAGGCTGCTATCATGTGGGGTGGTGCAGATACTTCGTGAAGAGTATATATTCGGTTTATATTTCCCTCTTTATTTTGGAGTATTTTCCACAGAAAGGTTTATACCAAATCTTTGGAAATAACTGTAGCTAGGTTGCCAAATCAACTATATGTAATCCAACTTTGATGCACTGAAAAGACAACAGCCATTCAAATTTAGTATACTTACAATTACTGCATGAGTAAAAATCATACTAGAAATTTAGTTATGACCTTAGGTTACTTAGCCTCAGATTTGTCTTGCATGTTTAAGTGTATCTTCACTTTCCTCAGTATTGAGATGTAAATTATTCAAAGAGAAAAACTATTGTTACAAAAATCATTTTGCTAAGGAGCACTGGTAATCCTCCCTTCTTCACTAAATCATAATCAAGGAAACATACAGACTCATAGTGCAGCTATTTAGTGAACTGCTCTATATAGGTCTCACTTTCGAACAATTTAAACTCCAAAATGAAATACCGGTGACAGCAGAGAGCATGATTGTCTCATGACAGTCTACCACCAAAAAAACTACCAAAAACACAAGAATGAAGTTATGACGATGTAAGAACAAATAATGTTGTTACATTCGCCTTGAACCAGAAGGTTCTGGGTTCGAACCCCGGTGGGTACGCATTACTGAAGAGCCCCAAATTAGGACGGAATTGTTGTCCAGTACTCCTTGTTGGTTTTCAACGGTTCCCTAACCGATGTCAGCTCATGATGAAATCTTGTAACCAATATTGTTACAATTGTGTATTTCAATAAATGTATCTTTCTGTACTTTCAGAAGTCCAAAAGGACAATAAATTAGATCAAAAAAGCTCTAAATCCTTAAGTCCACAAAAGTGTACAAAATCTTTAATATCTTCAAGGGTAATCTGGTGTCAGTCACACAGATTCCTCAAAAGTGCAAAAGTGTACAACTTAATACTCTCAAAAATTACCGTAGCTTCACTGAATCTCCCCATACAATCAGTTCACGGCGTAAATACACGAAAGAACTGGGCTCTGCAAAGTTTCTGAGGGGATCATCATTCATCACCCACCCGTTAAAAGCCATAATTTTCGCTGCATCCTTGGTTTCTAGAACCGCTTCGGCTTGTTCAATAGTCTCTACATTTGGCACGGGATGATAAAAGTATCTGTGAAGAAATTAAAAATAAAGCATATTAGTAACAGTTCAAATAAAATAAGGCTTTCTGTACCTATTTTTACTTTTAGTTAACGCGACAGTGTAAGACAAATACTGAAATAATGGAGTACTGAGCAAAGCAAAAAAGATTATTATCTTGATGTTCAAACCGGTTTCAGTAATGAGAATGGACAGATAATCAATACTCCACACAAAAAGTACATTGATACAAATCTGAATAGTGATTTCTGAAATTAAATATCAGTCTGATTGCCAAAACTACCTTATATGACCCTAAATTGTTGGTTATTCATCCTTCTTTCCTTTTGAAAGATTGACTTATGACGTTAGTGCGATCAATCGAATATTTCCAATTCCCAAAATACAATGCAGGTATTTACGCTAACCAGGATATAATTACAATATAGGGTCTTACAAATCAGGCATTATTGAAAATCCATGTCAAATCTCATCAATCTTTACCAATCCTGTTTTCCAAAGATGTGCTTGAAAAAATTATTCCTCAGTCGAAATTTTCTGCAGTAACTATACATATTAGGTGAATTTCCACTTTTTATTTCACCACACCACCTCATACATTACACAATAATTTTAGCAAGGAAATGTATAAAAAGAATTGTAGTAAAATATCCACTCATTGTTCCGGAGTGAATTCCTTTGACCAAATAAAGGTAATATGGGCCATACAAAATTAGTGTCAGGGCGACTGTAACACACCCTACAGCTCTAAATTCCGAAAGAAGTAATTGCTGTGCAACGACCAGACGAATACTTTAAAAAACTTTCCTTCATTCGCGTCCAACTGAAATATACGGCTTCAGCCTTTGGTTTTTATGGGGTGAGGTTGGTGGCCTCACCCCCAACCTTTCCTCTTTTACGGCCTTACTACTGAGTAGTAGTAGGTCTCGGAGTGTATGGACTGAGAATCAGACCCGAACCTTCCGCGTGATTGAACCGCAGACGCGCCTAAACATACTTGAGAGAAATATAACAAGGCTTCATTTCCATTCATCTGAAACACTCATACGGCTGAATTTAAAGTGAAGTTAGAAAAGGAAAATACAAAGGTCAAAATATTGCTAAGCTATCCCGTAACCAGGGGTTGTTTATAACAGCAGCTTATTTCGCAGTTCCAGTAAAGAATAAACAAAAATGTCTTTGTATGTATAAGTAAATATAAACTATTCACTGAAGTGCTTAGTGATCGCTCAGCATGTCCAACAAAGAGTAATGACACATTACAATTACCATGAATGCACATCTCAAATCAAAGGAATGAAGTGCCACACTTACGCCCACATTATTGGTGTATCTGGTGTAACTGTTGTAAGCTTTAGTCCATTCGGGTCATAAAATCGATAGCGAGCATTAGCCAAAACATTTCCTACTGCAACTTGTAAGTGATGCTTGATTTCATTAATCTTATCATTATTCAAATAGGTTAGTCTGCTTCGTAAATCTTTAGCTGCATTTTCAGCTTCGGTCAGAGAGAGAGGAAGTTGACTCTCTTTCCCCACAATAAGCTGATAAGCAGTAGGAAAATCAACAGTGGCTCCAAATCTTTTTCCTCTTCTGGGTCCGTCAACTTTAAGACACAAGTTTGATGTGTTTTGAGTAGATTTTGGGTCCAAATTTTGTTTAGCTGAATTCGAAAAAAAGAGAAAAATTAAGCTAACATGAGTAAATACCAACTCAAAACTAAAACACCAACTGGCGCTTCCCACCTCTATTTAATGGTATCACATAGCATGGATTTCTTCAGTATATTCAACTGTAAACGTTTAAAAATTCCAGTAGAACTGGTGATAAACGATTTCATAAGTACATCCTGTTATTGTGTGGGAAACCAAGCATGTTACAAACATTAAACATTGGAAAAACTAAAGTCCGATACATAAGAATGTAGATAAATCACCGAGTTGAAACCAGTTATATTTATAGAAACTCACTTAACCAAACGATAAACTCCTGTGAAACCAAATCAATGTCTGCCAAGAAAAACTCGTACAGCTTAGCTGGACCTATTTTCTGAGTGAGCCACCATTCCATTGCTGGCAGCTCGCTATCGGGATTCTTCAGGACAGATGGGATGCCTTGGCTGGCAAGCGATCCTGTGCTGGCCTCCATTGTTAAACGCCAAACAATATGGTCAAGTAGATAAGCTGGTACTAGGTGAGGAGAGTTGACAACATTATAAGCACATTCAGGATGTTCATGGACCCAGGGACTATCATTTGATGTGTGATTGAAGACAAGGTCGGTCATACTAAGTACTGCCCAGTTATTTTCTAAATGTCGGACGAAATCCTCAACATCAGACCAATCAACCGTTTTGTTTGCTCCAGGTGGGGTAAAACTGGGATTTACTCTAAGTTGATCCCGAAGGGAATAAGCGGAGCGAGAATAACCAAGTTCCTGAAAAGAAAGGAAAAATGCACAATATCACTTGAGAATAGTGAAAGATGCTGCGCAACAAGATATGTAAGGAATTCTGATATAAATTTCAGAATCTAAGATCCTTCTAACTATAAGATGTATGAAGACCTGCTACAAAATCATATGCGAAAAAATCACTAAAAAAGGTACAAACCTGAAGAGGTGTAAAATGAATCATGTTGTATCCACCTTCCTTAACCGCCTGAAGTCTCGATTCCCATTCAGGGAATGGGCCCAAGTTTTTAGATAAGTAAGATTGAAGTACAACACCACTTAAATCCCACTCCATTCCACAGCTCTTTTCGCATGACCCAATGATAACTTGTCTCCCAGTGAACGAAGGGTCTACACTGATATATCCACACCCTGCAATGCTTTCTTTTACGTACATATTGCTTGTCGACAAACATGGAGCCGATCCATCTTTCGAAAAATAAAACTGAAACGCGCCACACACTGACGAAGTTTTTAGTTCGAAAAAATTATCAAAACAATCTAATTTATGCCCCCGATGGTCGGATTCTTCAAAACAAGTTCTCTATATTTTAGCCTTTGAAATGATTGACCAGATTCTGGGTAATTGATGAAAAACCGAACATTTTCACCAACCAAAGATACGTCCAGAACGAAATGTATTATATCATCTGTTCGTTAAAAGCAACATTCAAATTAAAATACCTTTCTTGGCTCTGAAAAGTTGTCCCTCTGTGTTCATCCCATCATAAAGTAGGTAGTATAGCACGGTTTTTTTCCTCATTCTTGCCCAACAAACTTCATAGATCTAACTCCACAGGTCAATCGACGCGCCGTTTATCAGCTAGGGTGTGATTGGTGGCTGGACTTATTATCACGTACTGTTGAAGTTCCGCTTGGAAATTTTTTTCGCCAATAATTTTTAATAAAATTGTGTTATATGTTATCTAAACTGAGGGAAATTCCCATTTTTTGGCTAGTTATGTTGGTGTCCGCGTCATGTGATCTGACTGCGACACACTTTTAGCATATGGGTTGCAATGATTAGTGTTTCAGGCGGACTGTATCAAAATATAGGTGTAATGAGGAAGATATGCTAGTTAGAGGGTAATGCCATTTACACAATTCGTTTACTCCATGTAGAAGCTGCTCCTTTTGGCATAGTATCATCCAATGAAGACTTCGAAGTCTTGATGACATGAACATGTCACAGGATATCAATACAGCCTATTTTCGTGTGAAGAACAGTCTTTTTTGACAAAATAATTCTCTCGGTACTTGGAAATCACCTGCAAATTCTATCAGAATCGTTTGTGGGAACCTAAGTTATCATTTAGATGTGCCTTTCACACTATCTGTGGTTGGACAGGAATTATGGTAAGTTGAAAGGTTATCTCTAAGTGGATTTCATGTATATTGGCACTGATTGGTGCAGTGTACTATGGGTTATGTGGATTAAATGTACAAAAATGTCTCAACTTTAATAATATTGTGCCATTGTCTGCTTAGCTGACTGATAGGATAACAAACGAAGGTGGTTGTCACGATTATTGCAAGTACAGTGCAGTGGAGAAGGTAATTACTCGTTTAAGTTTCCTTGTTGTTCCAATTGATGCACTCAATCATTACACGGTATGATAACACGCATGAGTTGCGGTGATTATGAGAAGTGAATCTATTCAGCTTTATTATCATTAATATGAATTTATTGTCTGTTTTACAATTTCCACTGACTGTATACTTAATGCTGCAATATTTTTTGATCACCAATAGTAGAGATGAATTTCTCCTGAGATTTCCATTTAGACAAAGCAGTACAGATGCGCTATGACGATTGCATTTTCTAGTTTGCATCATGTGACATTAGTATCCTCATCAACACAACAGGTCTGTGTACTTTACAATAGTTGAGCGTTTCACTATGTTGTTAGCACTGTGCATAGCTGTTTAGAGTTTAGGCATGTTCAGCTTATATTTGATGCCTATAGTCTCCTAAATATGGAAATGTGATTTCTGTAGGATTCACAAAACCTTGTGGATTGGACATTACTGAGATTGTGGATTAATTTCTAAGTTATACATTTGCAATACTTCATTTCATGTAAAAGTATTTAGCGTGAAGTTGATCTGCAAGTAAGCTTGATGAGAGAATGACGCCCCAATTGTATGGATGTTCCGGAGATTGTCTTGAAATTTGCGTATAATCCTCAAATACAGGAAAACATATGATGTCTATTTATGCGTACAGCGTCAACATAAATATCACCTGTAGACTACAGATACATTTATCTGCATGAGATATTACGGATAATTTCAGCCGTGATTGGTTATGATACCCTAATCAATACTCAACAATAGCGCTAGTAGATTTCTCACAAAATTCTTTTGTTTCCCTTTGTGAGACGAAAGATGGATGAGTTAACACTTAATTTGGCCAAGTTAAACTTTAATCACCAATTTGAGGAGGACTGTGTTTTCCAGTGTTCCCTGGGTTTAGGGTTGCTCCGGAGGGAGCGAACTTGTTCGTGTGGTGGTGTCATGACTTTTAAAAGGTATAGCAGGTCAACTGATGGATTTATCCATCGTTGCGCTATATGCTTGAAGAGAGTGAGCATTAGAAAGGGCAAGCTGATAATTTTGATATTTCGTAGGAACTTTTTTGTCAAGGTCACACCTCTACTAGACGTAAATTTTGTATACCTGAAACTACTGAAATCCGCAACTGCTGAGTTGGAGGATAGCCTCGTCTCAACAGTTCAATGGTATCAGCATTGCAGAGATATTGTTTCTTGGAAAATGGAGAAAATCAATTCTTTGTTGGGTGGAGAAGACGTTGTTGTGCACATCGATGAAACCGTGCTGGTGAAAAAGAAATCGAACCGTGGTCGCCAGCCAGCGAACAATATTTGGGTAATAGGTTTATGCGACACCTCCCTCCGGAAAGGATTCGTGGAAAGAATAGCAGATAGAACGGCGACTACTCTAATGCCTGTTATAACCAGACTTGTAAAACGGGGATCAATAATACAAAGCCTGTATTCATCTTTTTTATGAGACAAAGTGTTTCAGTGTGTGGAGATCACCGGCAGACAAATGGCGATGCTTTAGACTTTGAATGAAATCCAACATGCTATGCAGATCAGTAACATTAAAGAGAAACTTTCGTGCTAGTGGTAAATTCAACTGCTCTCATTGTTTCTAGTACTGGATTCCTCAAACTACTGAGAACTTGATTTTCATTTTGTTACTCAATGAGAAATTTAGAATTTGGAAGGGAAGACATTTTTATTGGAGACGTGTTCATTTCACCTTGTGCCATTGTATCTGCTTCATATTGACTGAATGTATCTTCATTTTTACCCATCGCATCCATGAAAGGATTTGAAGTGGAGAACTGAATTTGAAAATAATGAAATTCTCAATAAACTTAACAATTTCATGTCGTATATTTCAAATATTTATTTGTTCATTGTTTATTTAGTAAAGAAGTCGATACAATGCAAAGGTTACCATTCCCTGTCGTCTCTGGGATATATTCAAAATAAAGTGAACATTTCAAGTGATTTTCTGGATCCCGATACGAGGACACACACAGATTATATAGAAGCATTATGAGAGAGTTTGAAACACAGCATAAGGGTTATAAATGGAACTCCAAAGAAATTGATTTGTAGTTATTTAGATGAATATATGTTGTCAGCCACGTCTCGTAAACCGTTAATGCCCAGCTCTTCCTGCACTCGGGCTCACACTGTTCCTTGAAGTTTCTCAGAAACGCTTAGTAATAACGGACGAAAAAACCAAAACACCAATTGTTGACTCGAGGATTCTTTATTGTAACACCAACATATAATCACTGTTACAACTAAGGTCTGTGAACAAATATTACACTAATAAATCACAATTATTAACCTTTCGAACACTGAATCCAAAAAATACAATCTTATTGACAGATAATACACATAACTCACTGTTTGGATTTGTGGAATTTTTAAACATAAACACATCTATAATTGTATATATTGTTGGATTTATATGTTCAAGTTGCTCCAAGTCAGTGAGTTTATGGTTAAGATATCATTTTAGTTAACTGTACTGAACTATATTGCATGTTGTCTTATTGTATAGTTGTCGTCGCTTTTTGCCCTTTTTTCTGTGAACTGTTTCCTTTGTTGATGTTGTTCTCATTGTTTGTCCGTTATTTTCTGATTTTGAGGGGAGCAACCCAAAAAGTTGCTTCTCTCTAAACTTTTACTTAATGTAATCATTCTTTTCTCAGGCGTGAGGCTAGCAACCCCACCCTGTAAACAAAAATTGCTAAAGAAACTTCAGTATGATGAACCTCCTTGCACCAAAAGAAAAAGTCTGTGTAGGAACATGGAACGTCCGAACTATGTACGAGACTGGGAAAGCTGCCCAGATCGCCAACGAGATGAAAAGATACGGAATACAAGTGCTGGGAATATGTGAGAGCAGATGGAATGGGAGTGGACTCACCAAATTGTCAACAGGTGAGTCAGTGATCTACTCCGGTCACCCAGAAGATAACCACACGCACACCGAGGGCGTGGCTATCATGATGTCACCAACGGCAACGAAAGCCCTGATACAATGGGAGGCGATTTCGTCCAGGATAATGACCGCCAGGTTCAACTCCAAAGGAAGGAAAGTGTCAATCATACAATGTTATGCACCCACAAACAACGCAGACCTCGAGAAGAAAGAAGAATTCTACAGGCAACTACAGGCAACAATGGACAATACTCCAGCTGGCGACATGAAAATACTAATGGGAGACATGAACGCCAAACTGGGACCAGACAATACGGGAAGGGAACTCATCATGGGTAGAGAAGCTCTAGGAGAAATGAATGAAAACGGAGAACTCTTCGCCGACTTCTGCGCCTTCAACGAACTGGTGATTGGTGGCAGTGTATACAAGCACAAAGATATCCACAAGGCTACATGGGTGTCACCAGACGGGCAAACCAAAAACCAAATCGACTTCATCTCAATCTCAAGGAAGTGGAGGCGCAGCCTACTGGACACAAAAGCAAGAAGAGGAGCAGACGTTGGCTCAGACCACTATCTCGTACAAGGGACAATCCAAATCAAATTAAAAGCTTTCAGGGAATCAGGAGCTGCAGATAGACCACAAGCCAAGTTCAACACTCAAAAGCTGAAGGACCAGGCTACAAAGGACATCTTCATTGCAAGCATAAAGGACAAAGCCGAGACACAAATCAACACTAGCGAAGAGGTCGGCGTTGAAAAGCACTGGAACAACTTGAAAACGGTGTGGAGCCAAACCTGCATAGAAATTCTAGGCAGAAAAAAGAGACAGGACAAACAGTGGCTCACTACGGACACTTGGAAACTAATAGAAGAGAGAAGGACAGTGAAGCAAAAGATTATCCAGTGCACGACGAGCAACAAAAACAGGAGCTGAATGCAAGCTACAATACACTGAACAAAAGAGTGAAGAAAAGTGCCAGGGAAGACAAAAGAAAATATTATGAAACCATGGCAAACGAAGCAGAACAAGCTGCAGGCAAAGGAGACCTCGCCACACTCTACCAAACAACTAGGAACCTTTCGGGCAAACGTTCGACACAGATTAAGCCAATAAAGGACGACAATGGAAAGTCAATCACCAAAGAGGTGGAACAGAGAAAGCACTGGGTTGAACACTTCAAAAGACTTCTAAATCGTCCGCCACCTACAACACGTCCAGCAATACCAACAACGGAAGCAGAACTACCAGTGAACACTGACCCCCCGACGAAATCAGAAGTCCTGAATGCAATCAAGATGCTTAAAACTGGGAAAACACCGGGACCAGATGGAATCCCAGCAGAGGCTTTGAAAATAGACCCAGAGACAACAGCGGACTTGATGACACCACTACTGGAGAAGGTGTGGAAAGAGGGCAAAGTACCCGAGGATTGGAAGAACAGTTACTTATTCAAACTTCCAAAGAAAGGAGACTTAAGTCAATGTAAAAACTGGCGTGGAATTATGCTTCTGTCCATTCCAAGCAAGATACTAAGTCGCATCATCCTGGAGAGAATCAAACAAGCCCTAGATGAAAAACTTCGTCCGGAACAGGCTGGATTCAGGAGAAACAAATCATGTATTGATCAAATCGCCACTCTACGGATCATCATTGAACAAAGCTTGGAATGGCAGTCACCTCTCTATCTCAACTTCATCGACTTTGAAAAGGCCTTCGACAGCGTCGATCGAGAGGTCATTTGGAAACTACTTCGCTACTACGGGGTCCCATCGACAATTATACACCTCATCCAACAGTTATACGACAATGCTGCATGCCAAGTAATCCACAACGGGAAACTTACGGAAGCCTTCGAAGTGAGGACGGGAGTGAGGCAAGGCTGTCTACTATCACCAATGATCTTCCTGATTGCAATTGATTGGATAATGCGACAGACAACGGCAACCAACGAGGGAACAGGCATAAAATGGACTGACACAAAAGACTTGGAGGATCTGGATTTCGCCGATGATATATGTCTGATTTCCCATAAACTGGAAGATATGCAAGTGAAAAGTAACAAGTTGGCAGAAGAAGCATCAAAGATAGGACTTCACGTGAACATAGATAAAACAGAGATGATGAAGATTCCTAGCCAACATCAACAACACCAACAGACCACAATAAGCATAAATGGGAAGAACCTGAAAGAAACAACCTCCTTCACCTACCTGGGAAGCATCGTCTCAACTACAGGCGGAACTGACGAGGACATCAAAGCCAGAATCGGAAAAGCAAGACAAGCTTTCATTACTCTCAAATCTGTGTGGAGGTCAACAGCACTCAGCATCAAAAATAAGATCCGGATTTTCAACTCCAATGTGAAGTCAGTGCTACTATACGGATCAGAGACTTGGCGAGTCATAAAGAGCATCTCAAACAAACTTCAAACCTTCATTAACAACTGTCTCCGCTCAATACTCAAGATCAGATGGCCAGAAAAGATCAGCAACAGGGATCTCTGGGAGCGAACCAATCAGGAACCGATTGTGAAACAAATAGGCAGAAAGAAATGGAGATGGATTGGCCATACGCTGAGGAAACCATCAAGTGACATCACTAGACAAGCCCTCGAGTGGAACCCGAAAGGGAGGCGGCGAGTTGGTCGTCCAAGGGTGACTTGGAGGAGGTCATGCGAGGAGGAGATGAAAGCATGTGGACAGACCTGGAGCAGGGTGAAAAAGTTGTCAGAAAACCGAAGTCAATGGAGGTGCGCAGCTGAAGCCCTATGTTCCTCTAGGAACTAAAGGATACAATTATAATAATAAATCGCAATATTACTTCTGACGGTTTTCTGCTGACTTCTTTCTGAACAGCGACCGATGAGACGATGACTGTCGTATTGATGCCTCCGCGAAAATTGGGGAAGTTGGTTTTGAGCAAACAACCATGAATGATCGTTCAATCTTCAACTACATTGACACTCCCCGGCAAAAAACGGATCCATCCCTTTTTTCCATCACGAGCAATACACGTTGACTTGAATGTCATTGCGAGAACCTGGAATACAAGGACAGAGCTGAAATGGAAAACAAACAGAAAAGCCAACACATCACAAGCATACCCACAGCACAATCTCACACATCAATGACGACCTGCGCCTTCAAGTTAAAGGCATCCTCTTATCTATTCACTACCAATTACCACTGAAATCGCTTGTCACCCATTCTGCCTCAGTTCTAGTAACGGTGACGTATGCGAGCCTCAGTCGTTTACACTCTTTCTCCCCGGTGTGTGGGACCACAGCTAATCATTATCTCCGTATGCATTTCATTCTCAGCAATGGCCTCCCCGGCGTATACGACCCATCTGCTATCTCTAACATCAATCAATTCATTCACGGATGTAGAAGACTCAAAACAACTTCAGAAGTAATCACGACGAAAATTTTAACAAAATTATGCAATAACAACAAGGTACGGAAACGACAGGTAAACACAATGAATCCCAAATACATTAATTGATATGACACACCACACATATATACAAACAGTACACACAAACTCACAGATCGTGTCTCGATGGAATTCCTTTGAAGAATTGCAGGACTTACACCAGTACGCCTGCAACCCTTCACAGGTTGACGACTGTAAGTTGCGGAATGTACGGACACAAACAAGATTAACCAACAATTACGATAATTGGAACTCACGCAATTATTTAACACAAACATATGTACAATCAACACATCAAATGTTGTGGATTCTGCCTCGACAAACTACCCTTGAAGAACTGTATGACTTACAGCAGTACGCCTACAACCCTTCTCAGGTTGATGATACAAGTGGAAGTCGTCCGGACACAAACAGAATTACCAACAGCTAGATGACAGATGATATCAATTCAGTATATACAACATGAAAGTATGTACAAAATCAAACACCAAGCACATTGGAATGCTCATTGATGCGCTACCCTTTAAAGAATTGTAGGACTTACAGCAGTACGCCTACAACCCTTCTCAGGTTGACGCCCTAGGTTGGAAAATCGTCGCAGAGTTCATTTGCTGACTTCCTTCTATCAGCTATACCCTCAAATCCGAACGGTAACACGCTCATGTCATTGTATCGTAGAATATAGATGACTAACAAACACACGACGTATCTGGTCAACCAAGCGTAGAAACAGAGTAATTTACACCAAAGATAATAACATTCAAATAGTAACTTGAAACTAGAAATGCCTTTATTCATGCAAGTCAATCTAACAATTACTCTCTCGTTTACACTTGGCCTATCCTCACTAAACTGAGCAATATCTTTCGTCTTTTCAAACGCACCAATACTATCATAGTCATTGCACAAGATACTTGAGTTGATGGGCGTCCTTCTCATTGTGGATGACAACACCAACGACGACTGATTGATACCAGTTGATGAAGTTAGCGGTGGATCAGAAGCTGTTGTTGCTCGGCTTTCGGAAATTTGTCCACCTGCAAGACCACCTCCGCTGCTGTCTTTTACTATCAGCTCAGGTTTAGCACTAGCATCTGATGATAGGTGGGCTACATGCTGATCACTTACACTGACGGTCTCACAAGTATGCATGCCTTCTGCAACTGCATCTGCATTTATTTCTACTTCACGTTCAAGTTGTACAGAACCTTTTTTCAACTTAGCAGTAATAGGCATATCCCTCATCTCATCATGATCAACCAAAGACAAATGTGCACTATCATGATCATTATCACAAATATTCAATTTACCATCATCTATCTGGTTGAATTCATCATTTTCAAACTCTTTAATAACAGAAGTAGATGATTTGTGTTCCTCCTCCCAAATCCTTAAAGTTTTTATATCTTCACTTTGCCTAGTAATACCTTTTAAACTTGTGGAGTCAGAACTAGACTCTGAAGCAGCACCTCTATTCTGTGACACTCTATTCAACAATGCTTTACCAGTTGCAACTACAGACTTCTTCACCGCATCGTTATCGTCACACAATTCGGAGTCTGGCCTGGGGTTTACATTTAGTTTATCACTGAACTTGCTCACTGGTTCACAGTTCACCTTTGTATGCACCTCTTGCAAACGTGTAAAACACAACCGTGCTTGTCTTGCATCTTGTAACTTATCTGTTGAGGATGTACTACGAAACCTGTTACACTCACTAGGTCTATATGCATTACTAGAAATCATGGAGACTTCTCGATATCCACCTCTCTGAGGCCTATTCGTCATCAATGATTGCATTTTACCCTCAGACTGCTCTATTCTAGGGGTGAGATTCAATATACTGGCAAACTTGTTCATCGATTGATTGACACTATCTTTTACTAGTTTCAGGATATCATCAAATTTTGGCTCGATACCCTCATCCTCCGTACGGGAGCTTATCTTCACCCACTTCCTTTGCAGTCGAGTAGGTAGGCGTCTTGCTATTACTTCTACTATAAAAATCGAGTTGAGGTCACTCATGCAATTCATCGAAATCAACGCATTCTTGTAGATCAGCAAATTATCTAAAAACTCAGTGAGTGCCTTGGAGTCATCTTGTATTTGACCATCATAACCTTAACAGCCTCGAAAAATTTCCCTACAATCATCGAAGTTCTTCCAAACATTTGACGTAGTATGCTCATAAACTAGTAGTAACCCTTTTCGGCTTCATAAACTTACAGCAATGAATAGCTCTTGAAGCATCTCCAGTGCAATACCTCATCAAATACATCAATTTCAATTCATCACTTAATAGAAAACTACTCAGCATGATCTCAAACTCCTTAACAAACTGTAAATAATCAGCCGGGTTTCCGTCGAAACACCGTGGTTCAAATTTAGGGAGTTTGATGTTCCTATTATCCCTGAACAGCGAAACAGTGACATCAACCATGTCATGCTTAACATCAGACACATCGTTACAATTAACAGACAAGTCACCATGACTTACTTTCCTGTTTGCATCCAAGACGCTCTGTCCCTTCTTTGACCCAGGCATTGTTGAACTTGAACCAATTCCAAAAGGTTCCAGATATTGCTTGTTCAAAGAGGACTTGACCGGCACCAGGAAAGATGAACGGTGACTATCCAAAAGTCGTGCCAACTGTCCAAAACCGTTTAAAAACTGACGTTGTACCGTCAGAAACTGTCAGCTACGTCTCATAAACCGTTAATGCCCAGCTCTTCCTGCACTCGGGCTCACACTGTTCCTTGAAGTTTCTCAGAAACGCTTAGTAATAATGGACGAAGAAACCAAAACACCAATTGTTGACTCGAGGATTCTTTATTGTAACACCAACATATAATCACTGTTACAACTAAGGTCTGTGAACAAATATTACACTAATAAATCACAATATTACTTCTGACGGTTTTCTGCTGACTTCTTTCTGAACAGCGACCGATGAGACGATGACTGTCGTATTGATGCCTCCGCGAAAATTGGGGAAGTTGGTTTTGAGCAAACAATCATGAATGATCGTTCAATCTTCAACCGCATTGACAACGTACGTGTGAATTATATTGCGAACAGCAACCGATAATTTGTGTAAAATACAGTTAACTATAACTTGAAGGAAGTTTAGATGTGAACGAAATGCGTTCACCAATTTAGAAACCGAAATTTTGGTCATAATCACGAAGATATAAACCTTACTTCGGTACTGGCCCCATCTTCCGGAGTTCCTTAATCATTTACTAACTCCTACTGGCAATTTCCCATTGTGTTGTAAGAGCCTTACAGCGTAACCACACGTTACCCACAAAGGTTGTGATTTGAGGTAAACGCTCTACCACAGCCAAAGAAACCCTTTGCATGGCTGAGCTTCACTTCAAAATATACGTATACTGACCCGCTGACACTGCTCACCCATACATTCATTCTCATTATTGTATCATTGTTCCAACTCATCAAGATATCTCCCCAGGTCTATTAAAATTTTACTATCACTTTTAAAAGTAATAACGATACATCTGTTTCATCTTCATTAATGGAAGTGTGACACTTAAGCAGCGTGGCAGAACTTGACTCCGCATTAGATTAGTTTGCGTGGAGTTATACGTAATGATGCAGTTTTATTAGGTGAATAATAGCATGCTATTTGAAATAAACGCATCTGATATGACATTTCATCTCCAGCTGTTTTCATGTGATCGATATTAATAATTTCACCACGTAAGGTAGTCCTATATTCTCTCTAGTCTGTAAGGCTACCTTCATCTGCTGAATGAAAAGTTCCGTTCCTTATTTTTGACTACGTCCTTCTATTTTTCCTTGACTAGACTCCAGCCCTCACTTTGTTTCTTCGTTAACTGTTACTTTCTCTTTAATTATGTCTCGAAAATTCTCCACTCACATCTGTTCAATGAAAATCTGTATATATGTCTAAGAAACATTTGCTTGCATTAATGAATATTTTTAAAGTCATGTACTTTAAGTTTGAGTAATTGCATTATCTGTTCCCTCTTTGTTCAAATACTGACTGACACAAATGCAAACAAATGAACAAAACTTTAGCATTTCCTAGCACTTAAGCTCATCAGCTTTTGTATCAGTATTAATAATCATATCCACACATTTTTCACTCTAATTTTTTCCCGAAAGTACTCATAAGACTGGTTACTGAGGGATTTCAGCAGTGTCTGGGGTTTTGTATTTTTCCTTCAATGATAAATATATTCGCTATTCTTTGCTTATATAATCTATCTGGTGAGACAGAATATTAAACACAGAGAAAATTGAGAGCAACAGAGTCTGGTGGATTAGGGTTATTTCCTATTTTGAATGATGTGTTTAGAAGAAACATTCGCCTTGCAATTGTGTGTTCTTCTGTATGTAGTCCACTTGTGCTGTGAATATTATCAGAAACAACTGGTCAAAAGGATGACATCTGACGAGTAATAATAATGTATATTTTCATATAAACAGAAATTTACACGAAAATGCATGCCATTTTTACAGGCACGATCAAGTATGATATAATATCAAATCGTAGATTGTCTACAAGTTAATAATGTTTCAACAGCTAAATATTTGATATATATATGTATACACTCATTGTCTGAAACCAGTTTGACAGTCAGAGTGCAGAACTACCCTTTGAAGCTGAAACAAGTGTTTAGGTCAGGTAGGCCAATTATTCCAAAAAATACAGCGACAAATACGTCGTGAAATTATTAATATCGATCACATGAAAACAGCTGGAGATGAAATGTCATATCAGATGCGTTTATTTCAAATAGCATGCTATTATTCACCTAATAAAACTGCATCATTACGTATAACTCCACGCAAACTAATCTAATGCGGAGTCAAGTTCTGCCACGCTGCTTAAGTGTCACACTTCCATTAATGAAGATGAAACAGATGTATCGTTATTACTTTTAAAAGTGATAGTAAAATTTTAATAGACCTGGGGAGATATCTTGATGAGTTGGAACAATGATACAATAATGAGAATGAATGTATGGGTGAGCAGTGTCAGCGGGTCAGTATACGTATATTTTGAAGTGAAGCTCAGCCATGCAAAGGGTTTCTTTGGCTGTGGTAGAGCGTTTACCTCAAATCACAACCTTTGTGGGTAACGTGTGGTTACGCTGTAAGGCTCTTACAACACAATGGGAAATTGCCAGTAGGAGTTAGTAAATGATTAAGGAACTCCGGAAGATGGGGCCAGTACCGAAGTAAGGTTTATATCTTCGTGATTATGACCAAAATTTCGGTTTCTAAATTGGTGAACGCATTTCGTTCACATCTAAACTTCCTTCAAGTTATAGTTAACTGTATTTTACACAAATTATCGGTTGCTGTTCGCAATATAATTCACACGTACGTTGTCAATGCGGTTGAAGATTGAACGATCATTCATGATTGTTTGCTCAAAACCAACTTCCCCAATTTTCGCGGAGGCATCAATACGACAGTCATCGTCTCATCGGTCGCTGTTCAGAAAGAAGTCAGCAGAAAACCGTCAGAAGTAATATTGTGATTTATTAGTGTAATATTTGTTCACAGACCTTAGTTGTAACAGTGATTATATGTTGGTGTTACAATAAAGAATCCTCGAGTCAACAATTGGTGTTTTGGTTTCTTCGTCCATTATTACTAAGCGTTTCTGAGAAACTTCAAGGAACAGTGTGAGCCCGAGTGCAGGAAGAGCTGGGCATTAACGGTTTATGAGACGTAGCTGACAGTTTCTGACGGTACAACGTCAGTTTTTAAACGGTTTTGGACAGTTGGCACGACTTTTGGATAGTCACCGTTCATCTTTCCTGGTGCCGGTCAAGTCCTCTTTGAACAAGCAATATCTGGAACCTTTTTGGAATTGGTTCAAGTTCAACAATGCCTGGGTCAAAGAAGGGACAGAGCGTCTTGGATGCAAACAGGAAAGTAAGTCATGGTGACTTGTCTGTTAATTGTAACGATGTGTCTGATGTTAAGCATGACATGGTTGATGTCACTGTTTCGCTGTTCAGGGATAATAGGAACATCAAACTCCCTAAATTTGAACCACGGTGTTTCGACGGAAACCCGGCTGATTATTTACAGTTTGTTAAGGAGTTTGAGATCATGCTGAGTAGTTTTCTATTAAGTGATGAATTGAAATTGATGTATTTGATGAGGTATTGCACTGGAGATGCTTCAAGAGCTGTACATTGCTGTAAGCTCATGCCCCCTGTTTAGGGATACGCTGAGGCTATGAGCATATTACTTCAAATGTTTGGAAGACCTTCGATGATTGTAAGGAACGTATACGAAGCTGTCAAATGTAACGGCAGTCAACTTGAGGATGACTCCAAGGCACTCACTTTGTTTTTGTATAATCTTATGACTTATAAGAATACCTTGATTTCTATGAATTGCGGGAGTGACCTCAACTCGAGCTCAGTCCTAGAGGTAATTGCGAGACGCCTACCTAATCTGCTGCAGAAGAAGTGGGTAAAAATAAGCTATCGTATAGAGGATGTGGGTATCTAGCCAAGGTTTGATGATATTCTTAGACTGGTGAAGGACAGTGTCAACCAGGCGATGGGCAAATTCGCCAGCATTTTTCATTCTAAGGTAGAACCTAAGGAACCAAATTTGTGTACTTCTGTTATTAAAGAGTTTGAAAATGATGAATTCAACCAGATAGATGATGGTAAATTGAATATTTGTGATAATGATCATGATAGTGCACATTTGTCTTTGGTTGATCACGATGAGATGAGGGATATGCCTATTACTGCTAAGTTGAAAAAAGGTTCTGTACAACTTGAACGTGAAGTAGAAATAAATGCAGATGCAGTTGCAGAAGGCATGCATACTTGTGAGACCGTCAGTGTAAGTGATCAGCATGTAGCCCACCTATCATCAGATGCTAGTGCTAAACCTGAGCTGATAGTAAAAGACAGCAGCGGAGGTGGTCTTGCAGGTGGACAAATTTCCGAAAGCCGAGCAACAACAGCTTCTGATCCACCGCTAACTTCATCAACTGGTATCAATCAGTCGTCGTTGGTGTTGTCATCCACAATGAGAAGGACGCCCATCAACTCAAGTATCTTGTGCAATGACTATGATAGTATTGGTGCGTTTGAAAAGACGAAAGATATTGCTCAGTTTAGTGAGGATAGGCCAAGTGTAAACGAGAGAGTAATTGTTAGATTGACTTGCATGAATAAAGGCATTTCTAGTTTCAAGTTACTATTTGAATGTTATTATCTTTGGTGTAAATTACTCTGTTTCTACGCTTGGTTGACCAGATACGTCGTGTGTTTGTTAGTCATCTATATTCTACGATACAATGACATGAGCGTGTTACCGTTCGGATTTGAGGGTATAGCTGATAGAAGGAAGTCAGCAAATGAACTCTGCGACGATTTTCCAACCTAGGGCGTCAACCTGAGAAGGGTTGTAGGCGTACTGCTGTAAGTCCTACAGTTCTTCAAAGGGTAGCGCATCAATGAGCATTCCAATGTGCTTGGTGTTTGATTTTGTACATACTTTCATGTTGTATATACTGAATTGATATCATCTGTCATCTAGCTGTTGGTAATTCTGTTTGTGTCCGGACGACTTCCACTTGTATCATCAACCTGAGAAGGGTTGTAGGCGTACTGCTGTAAGTCATACAGTTCTTCAAGGGTAGTTTGTCGAGGCAGAATCCACAACATTTGATGTGTTGATTGTACATATGTTTGTGTTAAATAATTGCGTGAGTTCCAATTATCGTAATTGTTGGTTAATCTTGTTTGTGTCCGTACATTCCGCAACTTACAGTCGTCAACCTGTGAAGGGTTGCAGGCGTACTGGTGTAAGTCCTGCAATTCTTCAAAGGAATTCCATCGAGACACGATCTGTGAGTTTGTGTGTACTGTTTGTATATATGTGTGGTGTGTCATATCAATTAATGTATTTGGGATTCATTGTGTTTACCTGTCGTTTCCGTACCTTGTTGTTATTGCATAATTTTGTTAAAATTTTCGTCGTGATTACTTCTGAAGTTGTTTTGAGTCTTCTACATCCGTGAATGAATTGATTGATGTTAGAGATAGCAGATGGGTCGTATACGCCGGGGAGGCCATTGCTGAGAATGAAATGCATACGGAGATAATGATTAGCTGTGGTCCCACACACCGGGGAGAAAGAGTGTAAACGACTGAGGCTCGCATACGTCACCGTTACTAGAACTGAGGCAGAATGGGTGACAAGCGATTTCAGTGGTAATTGGTAGTGAATAGATAAGAGGATGCCTTTAACTTGAAGGCGCAGGTCGTCATTGATGTGTGAGATTGTGCTGTGGGTATGCTTGTGATGTGTTGGCTTTTCTGTTTGTTTTCCATTTCAGCTCTGTCCTTGTATTCCAGGTTCTCGCAATGACATTCAAGTCAACGTGTATTGCTCGTGATGGAAAAAAGGGATGGATCCGTTTTTTGCCGGGGAGTGTCAATGTAGTTGAAGATTGAACGATCATTCATGGTTGTTTGCTCAAAACCAACTTCCCCAATTTTCGCGGAGGCATCAATACGACAGTCATCGTCTCATCGGTCGCTGTTCAGAAAGAAGTCAGCAGAAAACCGTCAGAAGTAATATTGTGATTTATTAGTGTAATATTTGTTCACAGACCTTAGTTGTAACAGTGATTATATGTTGGTGTTACAATAAAGAATCCTCGAGTCAACAATTGGTGTTTTGGTTTCTTCGTCCATTATTACTAAGCGTTTCTGAGAAACTTCAAGGAACAGTGTGAGCCCGAGTGCAGGAAGAGCTGGGCATTAACGGTTTATGAGACGTGGGTGACATACTTACTATTTGGTCTATTTTTCATTAACACGCCTAATTACGCAAACATTTACACTGAATTTAAATACCAATTCTACAGGTGGTGGATTCTTTAACATCTACTGGAATTACCTGAATTTGACAGACATGACTGGGAACTATTGTTCACTCAACTAGAGCACTACTTTGTCCTGTATAATAGTGCGGCTGAAACATCCAGGTATAAGTATATTTTTTCTCAGTTCCTCATGAAATTATCAAGGAAATTCAGAAACGTCTACTTCAACCTGAAACAAGCATCTGTGCACTTAAGCGCATATGATAAAACGCCCCTCTGAGTCAGATAACCAGCATACTCAACAGAATTGGAGAGGGATCCTCATCACAGTTCTTCCTCTGCCTACCACACCTTGTAAGGGACAGTGCGCTGGAAGACGCTGTAGTGAAGTATGTTGTACACGAGCCCTTCCTGAGTATATGCAACAGTTACTGGATGTTCAAGATGCTGACTAATCTCTTGAAAATTTATCACTCACAGCTTAGGGAGTATTGGGGAGGAGAAGACTCACAGAAGTGAAAGAGAATCGCCTGAAATTGAGCGAATTCCCAATATTCTCACAGCAGTGGCCAGCAAAGAGTCATGAACAGAACGACCGTCTTTAATTTATCTAGCAAATTACAAATGAGACAGTCTGGGAGACCAGCTGGTTGGGCTGCGTTAATGAAGTCGAGCTCGCTTCCTGTTGGTTTCGACAAATAACAACGGTGGTGATTAGCGTATGGTCATCTATTTTATCGTATCTGAGTTTTAACTGTACTACCTACTGACACTTTGGCCTGGCTTATGTAACGCGGTAATCGGGCTGTTCTTAACACCACCCCCACTAACTGCGGGGGCATTTAATCCTTACAGTTGCCGAGAGGTGTATTTCCTGACGAAGACTTGAAGAGAATCTAGAGGTATACGATATCACCACGGAGAAGCTGCTGAGCTCTCGTCCACTGAAAAACCAACAATTCAACCTAAGTTTTAACCCAAAAAGAGGGATAAATTGGTAGTTGAAGGTTCGACTGATTTCACTATTTCCTCAGATCCCCTATAATAGACGGATCAATAGAGCACATTTGTCGTTAAAGAGTAGGCCCAGACATACCAGACCAACTCTAGTTGTATTATCAGAGGCTTGATACACGGTTAACTAAACGCACACAACCACATGCCTGTCCTAAACAGTCTCACAAACAACAGTGAAACGATTAACCCCTAGTTAGCTGGCGATTACAGAGGATATAGGTAACTTCCGAGTAAAATCCGAAATACAGTGTACGGCTGGCCTTTTCGTCTTCTCACAGGTCGATACTGTCTGCTCGCTTCATTCATAACCGTTTTGTATACTTTGGATTTTGCAGGAACCTCTTTTCCTCGCCCAAAGAGTATTCTACAACCGGTACACAGCCTCTTCCGGTGAACACGACTCCAGCAGTGGACGTTTGTGGATTATATCAGTAATTTTCAGCGGTGGATTTTAACTGTGTAATCAAGTAACCGACTAGTTTACATAACTCAATACTGTATTCCTTATAATATTCTGTTACACTATCATCTCACTAACTTGGATTTTCTATCAAATACTTACTCAGTTACTGAGACTGATAGAAAGTCCCCCACAGGTGTTTGAACAGTCGTCCACTGTGTATAGAGGATAAAAGATCTGACACAGACTTCTCAGGGGCTGCACTCAAAACCATACCAAAAATGAACGCCCAGCCAAGAAGACAGAAGTCCCATGTTACGCCGCAGGTGACCAATATAAACCAGATTGTGACCTGTCGCAGAGGAAACTGCTCGGCGGCCTAGGTTTTAAGTGACAGCTCTCATGGAATCTTACTATTCCATAATTAGACGTCGTCCTTGGGCACCGACTCCCCTGAAGGCATGACTTATTAGTGGGTGATCGAAAGAGAGTGGCATAGTGGGCGGGCGTTATTGGTTAAATATAGTCCAATCTGCACCAGTATCGGCTGAGAGTCTTCGGAATTTCCAACTTTGAAGGCACCTAACCCCAAACTCCAGTGGCTGGCCCTAAAACTGCTCGTAGTATGAGGTTACATGACCCTGCAGTATTCTCCAAGCCAAGGAGATTGTCCCGGACAAAATATAAATTCATAAGGCTGAATCTAACTATATACTTAATAATAGTAACCTGTATTTTGTATAAACCAGTGTTTACAAGAAATGCACTCCATTTTTACAGTCACGACCACTTCTGTTATAAAATACAATCCTAAAGTATCATAAATTAATACTTTTTCAGAAGTTTAAAATGCTCAGTTATTGTACAAGCAATCAGAACGGGTTCTCATAAATGTTAAATTGTAAACCTCTCACTAAGGTCACCATCAAAGTTGAGTGACAAACCAAACTTTGTTCCGTTTCCTGCTGATAGTTATGGTCAGCCAGTGCAGATTATCTGGTGCTCGAATTATCATTATGGTTCCCCGTTACATATGGTGCCAAAGAAAAATCGCGCTGATATTCGCCCTTCTGACAATTACGGTGCCCATAATAAGCCAACCGTCTCAGACGGGTGCCCGATACCATACATTCAAGACTGTATTAATAGTCCCCGTGGTGCTACAATATTTACCTAAAGTTGACTTAATTCGCGCCCATGACAATATTCCGGTGGTTGAGGAAGATATGCATAAAACAGCTCCATTTATATGACATGAGTTTATCCGGATGCTGCTCAGACTTTCCAAATATTTATTTACGACTTGATGCGTGAAGTGCCCCTAACGAGGAGTACACAGTCGAAATGCTTATCGCTAACACGAATGTAAATACACATTTGAACGGTATATCACAAACTGGAGGACAGTGTCATGAAAATCAGCTGAAGTGGGTCTTGGGTAGTAGAATTAATAGAGTCCCCATTGCATGTCAATGACAGCACGGGGGGTCGTACCGAGGAGGTGGATACAGTATCCCCTATCTACTTCCATAACTCATATCCGAAGTTTTCATAGGTTGGTCAACTTTCATAGATGCTTTGCACTTAATTGTGCACAATATATACAGCCCCGGAATGATTCATTAAGAGAGAAAACGAGAGGATTTTTAGCCTTCGAAAGAGGCAACTTACACATTCCTACAGTTGAATGAAGCATTGGCGAATGGTTCAACCCTTGGATATTCTGATTCAGATGCTGTTCCTGCATTAATCTAGGGCGCATCCGACAACGACATGAGAAAGGCTCTAAATCAACCAGTTGAAAACAGCTAGAAACTGATAGCATTTTGCTCTAAACGGCTTGATCCTACAGAAACTAGGTATTCCGGTTGCTAGCAATCTAAATACCAGCCTAACACATTCGCCATATGCCAGAGGTCAGACCATACAGACCACAAGTCTCTTACACGGTCATTGTGAAAACGGACAAATTCTACGCGCGATTCGTCCCCTTGATTTTATATTACAGTTAACCAGTGAAGGGGAAGGAGAATTATGTTGCTGATGTACTGTTCATAATGTTGAGGAATACAATTCGACGAACCTCGGCAAACTTCAAGGCACTGGCTGAAATCCAGAAAAAAGCGACCAAGAGTTAACGTAAATCAAATGACTCTAGTCACAGCCTTGAACAATAACTATCTCCTATAGATGGCAATTTGACATACCGCGGCAGAGCGGAAGAATGACCCAGGCTCTATGTCACTAAAACTATGCAGAATGCTACATTTGGAAATTTTCGCTCGTTATCGCACCCTGGAGCAAAACCCTCAGCTAAAGCAAAGATATACTTGACCAAATCTACAACGCGACGCACAGATTTGGGCTGGACAGTGATTGGTATACCAGAGGGCTAAAATAAACAGATACACAATGTGACCCTTGGGAACATTCTTGCAGCCAGATACTCGTTTCACCCACGGTCACGTGGACTTGCCGCACCCAAGCGGTATCACTCACCAGCTCACATCCATATGCAGGTTCATCAGGATCTTGGTAGCTGCACTGCTTAATGATATCATAGAGTATGCGGTAGCGCAAGCCCTTCCAAAACACTGGGCGGTCATGTTCGACGAGCATGCAACAATAAGAGTTGACAGGACAGCACAATTCAAGTGAGAGCTTTTGAACAACTTGTTTAAGTTCCTCGGGTCTTGCGGAATCCGCTGCACAGCTTGTCACCCTCAAGCTAATAGGATGATAGAACGCTCCCGTCAGCGAATGAAAGATGCATTATCATCTCACTCTAATATCACTAAATGGATATACTTCCTACCTACTTGGCATCCGAACACCAATAAAAACTTATGCCAAATGTTCCACCGCAGATATGGTATTCGGAACCACATAAAGACTACCTAGAGAGTTTACCAGTTCTAGAGGGTCCGTGGAAAGAATAATTGGCAAAATAAATACACAAATTCACTTTTTCCGTAGATATTTTTTAAACAATGATAAATATGATAAAATTGAAACAAGGGCATGTGTAATTTGCCTTTTGTGATTTGTAAACAATTAGCAGAAAAAATGCTTGACTTTTTTTCTTGAAACCGTGTTACATTAGTTCAAATTTTGGTCGAAAGTTAATTTAAGCAATAATGCAAACCCCTTTTCTCCACGAATAAAACCGAATCTGATCTCAAAATAGACACTAAGGCAGTACATATTTCTCTCTCCATGGTTAGGTGAGTCGATTCTTCTCATAAGCTAGCCAAACCCTACCAACCAAAAGTTAGATTCACCCTTTTTTCTCGACAATTAGGTATCTTTCCGAGCGTTCTTCAGTGAAGAAAAACAAGGGAAAATAACCTTATACCAAAGGTGAGGTGGACGAAAGTCGGTGCATGCCATTCAAGAAGAGTTTTACCCACGCAGTAATAATACAATACACCATGTCAACCTTATTCGTTTTTACTTATTAAACATTACTATTACGATGGGCGACCTTTCGATTGTTCTAAATACACAAAACCTACTATTTATAACTTTTATGCAAGAATGAATGCAGTGTGTTGCCTCCATTTTAGAGTGTTGCAAACTGCCGTGGATTACCAAATAAGTGTTGATATGTTATCGCCAGTCTTGCACATATACTTTAAATATAACATATCTGCTGTGTATTTTTTCTTTTAATAAACCAGACTTCATATGTGCACAACATTATTTCATGAAAACCTGCTGTCAACGGAAGTGAACATTGAAGGTTTGTTTTTGGAACTGGTAGCCATTGGTGGACAACTCGAAGGCGGGAATGGTTCGATCGTGTACAGGTTCGACGAGGACGAACGAAAACGAATAAAAGTACATAATAATTTCGTATAAAATATTTGATTATAGACTTGTATTATTCTCCGCTTTAATTGCCAAACAATATAACTTCTTACAATACTGGTGCTTTGGAGTTGAAGTCGAAGAAAGCACAAAATATTTATCGGTGCGGAGCGTCTTCGTAAAAATATGAACTTAGGGTTATGTTCCTTGACAGTTTCTATTGGTTTTCTGGAGTGCCTGCTGGGGCAGTTTTTATTCACCTGTTCGCTTTCTGGAGCGCCTTCTGGAAATCTTCTGGGAGTACTTACTCGGTCTGCAGCTAGCATCTTTGGACAAGGATTATCAACGCAGTTTGGATCCTTAGGTGACGTTGGATAATGCCCGGGTCAAGGAAGGGACGTAGCATCGTGGAAGCAGACAAAAAGGGAAGTAACGATTAGTTGCTTGTTAAATGTAATGATATTCATGATGCTCAGCATGATGAGTCTGTTGTTCATGGTTCGCCGTTTAGGGATAGTAGTGATTTAAGGTTCCCCAAGTTTGAAACTCGGTACTTTGATGAAAATCCAGCTGACTACCCACAGCTTATCAAGGAGTTTGAGGTCATGCTGAGTGATTTTCTTTTAGATGACGAAATGAAGTTAATGTATTTGTTGAGGTATTGTACTGGTGTTGCTGCAAGAGCCATACAGTGCTGCAAGTTTATGTCCCCGAACGAAGGATATACAGAGGCTGAGGCTACTACGTAAAAGGTTTGGAAAACCATTTGTGGTATCCCGTAGTATTTTTTGGACCGTGAAAGGTATTGAATCACAGTTAAATGATAATCCAGAGGAACTCACAGGATTCTTGGACAGTTTAATGGTATATGGAAATACTCTTGTGTCTCCAAATTGCGTAGACAAATCGAATTCAAGTTTGTTTTGTTTTTGATTACAGCTCGATTCCACACCGTATTTTTGGTACAAGTATGGAATTTTCAGCATGGATATCGGTAGCCCAAATTTCGCAGGCCGACCATAGATATCGTGTGTGCGTTGGCGCCGGCTCGAACCCCGGACCATGTGCATGGTCGGCAAGAGTCCTTACCACTGTGCCACCGACTGTTGCCGAGAGATCACCAGTTCGTCTGCAAAGAAAGTTAATAAAGATCAGCTCCCGTCTAGACGAGGAGTGTTTAGAGGCCGGGTTGGATGATATTGTGAGCCTGGTGAAGGACAGTGTCAACCAAGCTATGAGCAAGACTGCTAGTATAATACATCCCACCCCTAGAAAAGATAAATCAGAGAGCAAAACGCAATCATTTATGATGAAACGGTCTCAGAGAAGCGGATATCGAGAAAGCTCTGTGGTGTCTGGTAATGCATATAAACTTAATGAGTGTAACAGCTTCCGTGGGGCATCCCCAACAGATAGGTTACAAGTTGCGAGACAAAAACAGTTGTGTTTTACACGTTTGCGAGAAGTCCATACAAAAGTGAACTGTGAAGAAGTGACCAAGTTTAGTGGTAAGCTAAAAGCGAAGTCAGCGTCATCAAGTTCTGGCTCCCGATCGTGCGACGATAGTGATGCGGTGAAAAAGTCTGTAGCTGCAACTGGTAAGCCTTTGTTGAATAGTGTCACAGACGACACCACAGTTTGTGCAGGAGAAGAGAGTTACAGTTTCAGAGTCCAGTTCTGACTCCATAAGTTTTCAAAGTATTACTAGTCAGAGTGGAGGTACAACACATTTGAGGATTTGTGAGCAAGAACTCGAATTGTCTACTTCTGTTATTAAAGAGTTTGAGAATGATGAAGTCGATTATACAAACGGTGGTAAAGTGGATATTTAGGACAATTATCATGATAATGGCTGATCATGATGAGATTAACGGAATGCCTACTACTGCTAAGTTGAACAAAGGTTCTGTACATTGTAAACGTGAAGTGCACTTATAGGCAGATGCGGTGGCAGAAGGTATGGATACTCGTGAGACTGTCAGTGCAATTGATCAGCGTGTAGCCCACCTATCGACAGAGGTTAAGACTTAACTGGAGACAATCATAAAACATAGCAGTGGCAGTGATCCCAAAGTTAGACAAACTTCTAAAGATCGAACAACAACGGCTTCTGATGCACCGCTAAGTTCATCAACTGGTATCAATCAGTCGTCGTTGGTGTCGTCATCCACAAGGAAAGGGAGGCCCATGAACTCACGTGTCTTATGCTATGACTATGCTAGTATCAGCCTGTTTGAAAGGATGAAAGTCAATGGTCAGTTAAATGAGGATAAGCCAACTGTGTATGAGAGTGTAACCGTTAAACTGACTTGCACGAATAAAGGCCTTTCAAGTTTCAAATTACTATTTGAATGTTATTATCTTTGATGTAAATTGCTCTGTACCCAAGCTTGGTTGATCAGATACGTCGTATTTTTGTTAGTCATCTATATTCTACGATACGATGACATGGGCGTGTTACCATTCAAAGTTGAGGATGTAGACGACGGAAGGAGGTCAGCAAATGAACTCTGCAACGATTTTCCAACCTAGGGCGTCAACCTGAGAAGGGTTGTGGGCGTACTGCTGCAATTCCTACAATTCTTCAAGTGTAGTACATCGGTGCGCAGTCCATCGTACTTGGTGCGTTGTTTTGTACATATGTTCATGTTGCATATACTGAATTGGTATTATCTCTCATCTATCTGTTGGTAAATTTATTTTGTGTCCAGACGTCTTACACTTGTATCATCAACCTGAGAAGGAATGTAGGCGTACTGCTGTAAGTCCTACAGTTCTTCAAGGGTAGTTTGTCGAGGCAGAATCCACAAAATTTGATGTATTGATTATCAATATGTTTGTGTTAAATAATTGAGTGGGTTCACATCTCCTGCGGGGGAAGCCACTTCGAAGGCTGGTGAAATGTTCTATGGGCCATAGTTCATAGGCCCCATGATATGTTGTACTGGGCCAATGTAATAATAGATTTTGTTTGCTTACGGTCAAAGGAGTTGTCTGAGGACAGTGTTGTAGTGTTTGTCCAGTCAACTGTGAGGGTGTTGAAGCTACCGGCTATGGGATTCCGAAATAGGTGTTAGTGAGGACGTACCCATTATCTTCGTGGAACTATTTAATCTGTTTTTAAGTATGGGAGTTGCCCAGAAGGCGGGAAGCCGTCGTTTACAACTGCAAGGCACAAATCAGGACCAACTTACAACATCAGAAACTGCCGGCCCACCAACATCACCTCGGTAGTTTCCAGGGCTGTGGGAAGGTTTATAATTCAAAATATTACTTCATACCTCCTCGATCAAGTGTTTTTACTACAGCGCAACACGGCTTCCTAGTAAGTCTATCATCCATCACATGCCCACTTGACTATTTTGATTATTTTACTACTAGGCGCGATCGTGGTTTGCTTGTCACGACTCTCCTCTTTGACTTCGTGACAGCCTTTGATAAGTTCCCTCCCGGAAGATCTATTCTTAATCTAAGTTAGTGCGGGTTCCAAGACCCCTTGTTATCCCGGCTCCATTCCTTTTTGGAAGAACACTCCCAAGTTGTGAAATTCTCAAATTATTACTCTGATCAAGACCTATAATAAATGCAGAGATCCAGGCTGGTGTGCTAAAAGCATTGTTTTCCTTCATTTATATCGATGATATCTGCATGATACAACATAATTCACTGTCGACGAAAATTGCCTACAGTTCACCCCGTTTGACCCTGGAGCAATGGTTGGCAACTGCTATGCAGTTTCGACTAATGTCGTATTCTACGCCTCAGTAATTCCCAACCTAATTTTGGATTACTCCTAGGTGACCCAGTTCTATGAACCCTTCATCTCAAAGACGACCTAGGCGTCATATGAGCACAAAAACTTAACAAATACTGAGTACGCCTAACCAGTTGTCGCTAAGTATTGAGTGCTCACAGGCTTGTTGAGTCAAAAACCGAGGTTTAAGTAAAAAACTGAGGTTAAGGTTTTCTTGCGCGCAGTCATGGTTAGTCCAGTATTCGAATACTTCAACGTCGTTCTCCGTTTAATGCACTGTTGGTACGTGGTCGCCAATCTCTTACTGAATTCCAATACCTATCGAGTCTGAAAAAGTCCTCCGGTCAACGCATCCATATTTCACTCATATAGGTTGTTCCACTAACTGTAGTTATACTCGCCTGAGTACAACAAACACAATATGGGAAAATTCACTCGCTTCAGACGTCGTACCAAACAAAACATGTGGCGGAAATTGCCCTATTCTCTTCCCAATCCTTGTCCCTAGGTTCAGCTTATTTGAAATCCTGTCAGGTATCTCATGCAGGTTAACAGGGCTAAAACCTATGTCTAATTTTCTTAAAAATATAATTATGAAACGATTTGTAATCGTAACTTCCATAGTATAAGTAAATCAGTACTTTGGAATGCTCAGCATATACCATATAAAAGTGCTCCTGAAAACTTGGCATAATAAGTTCAGCCACTTGACTGTTTTCTTCAGGTTCATCCTATCCACATATATCATCAATTTTCCCATTGCTTATTTCACACTATTCAATGAACCATGGCTTATTTTCCCCTAGAACTCAGCACTATTATACCTCAAACTAATTTAAAGTTTCCTGTGATGTACGTTTATATACACATTAGAATGATGCGATGAAGGATTTCTCCACGTATCCTTGCGACTGGTGACCTAATGAGAAGCTTTTGTCATGAAAGCTACTGAAATGCAGTATGCTGCATGACTGATAAACGCACGAAGCAATGAGATGATGGCTACTGCTATAAAAAATCCCAGAGCATAACATCAAAAAGGAGAGAGGATGGCGCATGCTGATCAGAAGGATTTGTAATGGTCACATGTGTGGATGGAGCCATTCTGCTGGGCAACAATATGTGTTTTGACGGTTGGAGGCTGCAACAGGAGCCTCGATCCTTATATGAAGCAACAACTGTAGTTGTTTGGATTTCGATAAAAAAAATAATGCTTCTTCTATAACACCAACTAATACGCATAGTTTCTTGTCAAGATGCAATCCCGTGAGCCCTAAAAATTTCGTGAGACATCTTATGGGCCAACACGTCCTACATGTTCTACATCTTCGGATTTACTTCTGAATAAACTATCACCTATAAACTCCTTAAAGATTTTTGACTGAGCACTACTGTAATCCGCTACATCACAGGTGTCTATGCTATTTGTGAGGCCGAAACCTATACCTTCCATATATATATATATATATATTCCATGCTTCCTTGAAATGTGGTTGCACCAGAAGATAATTAAAAGAATAATTTGGTGAAAGAAAGCTATATTTTCTTCGAAAACACCATGAATTCGACCGTCAGACCAGTCTAGTTAGTATTATTCTCTGCAAGCAAACATTGTCTTCTTCAGAACCACACAGCTGTTTCTTATTTATCTTCTGTAATTGTATTAATAATAATATAGTACCTTGTGATTTATTCCAATCAGCAGTTACTCAGAGTTTTCATAAAATAGCTTACAGCCACACGAAGAAACAGCATTTTTCTAAATAATGATTGTTCATCGACTGACTAAAACACACCGCAGGAAAGAAAACGAAGTTTGGGTTTCCGCTTAACCATTTTGACGACCTTGGTGACGGCTGTATAATTTTACACTTATGTGGACCCATTTTAATTGCTGGCATTCTAACCTTTTTAATCAAAAAGTACTAGTTCATTGGTATTTTGCGAATGTAATCTACGCATTGTCTGATCGTGTCTGTTAAAATGGCATTCATTTCATTTAACATTACCTATCAAATTGAAATATAATTTATCGTATGAGTTTCGCGGCTTATTCTTGATTTCATATTGTTGTATTTCGTTGGTGCGATTGGCATAGTCACTAGGAATACTCTTGTTAAAATCAAGATTTCGATCTACCATGCAACTGACATGTCACGCTTCAACCAACTTACAAGACGAAGGATGACCCAGGTTCATATTTAATGTTTACGAGGTAAAACAGAACATCATCTAGCTGATGGGATCGTATTGACGGTAATAAACTTTGCATCAGCTCTGTATAGTTCCTTTAGGACTTGACGGCATGAGAAAGAATGGGACGATTTCCAATATCCCCCTCTATTTTTCGTTAAAGATATTTCACCTTCCACTCAGATCGCTGCTGAAAAAGGAGAAAAGACTTGATCTCATGGAGCTGATCAATCACATAGTAGCTATTGAGCATTTCTTTTGATTCCTAATTAACAAAGATGTCTTCTTTCAAGTGATGCCGTCAACTTTTGTTTTAAAACCCGATATACATAACGCCCAAGGGTGTTTTCAGTTTTTATCCTCATTTAGAGAAAAACAACTATAATCGAAGTGAACTCATATGCCTTTCTTCAATTTTATTTTTTTATTTGCTGACGTCAACGCCTTTCTTGCTTAACATAACCACATAGCATATGCCATTTGGAGGAGCAGCTTTCCTGAATATCCCCGCTAATTGTAGATTGGCAGGCAGTTACTATGTTGGCTTAACGACAGATTTTATATATTAAGCACTTTTTCGGGAGGGGGAATCTTGATTTGAAATGTTTTCTCGTGCATCCAATATCGGCGGCGTAATGTACTTTTCTGAGTTACTACTGTTGTACTTGTACCAGAAAACGTCACTTGACACTGATATCCAATTAATATAATGAATAAAAAGAGGCCGAAGTTAAAAAAGTCGGATCTTTACCCATGAATCGTTATATATTATAAATACCATATTTTAATGAAAAACTAAGAAAAATGGTGGAAAGTAGACACTCTCAACAGTTTGAGTGAACATGAATAGTACATCAAATTTCGTTGTTTATTTGCATGAGGAATGTTAAACCCATGAGTAAATTATTGATCACGTTAAGAAAAAAGAAATAAATTAGGCAATTGAAGTGTACTGTGCGAAATTCTGAAGTGGTGTTTTGAAAATCTGAGCTATGAAAACATGGCAAAATTCAGAAGAGTTTAAAGCTATAAAGCGGTGTTAGTTCATTTGTTCCACCTCCAAATGTAACTGAAACATTTCATGCCAGGCTAGATGACGCACTAAGGAAAAAATAGCGCTTTACGATTATGGTGCATTTTCAAACAGGTATTACTACGTTGCCTATCAATTTCGTTAACTGTGCAATTTCCCCGGAGCGATAAGCAAGAGAGATACAGGTAATCGACATAAATGCATATATTTACAAAAGAACAGCAGTCAAACAGTACATATTCACACTAAAAAGGATTTATAACAATTCAGTGAAAAAATTCATAGTTGTAGATTTTTCATGAATACATCATAATCAAGTTAAAGTCCACTAATCGTTTTATCCACAATATGTGTATCACTTTCCCTCTGGCAGTAGGTTCGGAATTGGTGACATTTTTGCACGTGTTTGCTCGGCAATTTATTCACTGCTTATTTTCATATAATCCCTGAAATTATGGTCCAAATCTCTAAAAAACGTGTTCGTAGAAGCACAATTCTTCTAGATAGTGGCTCAAATTCGGTTAAAACTGCTTTGCCGCCCTGCAATTCAGTATGAACTACTAGCTGTCAAAATGGTTTGAGTGCAGATCTCACTCCTGTGATGCACTCGTGATGTTATGATGAAAATGCTGACTAAACCATACAAGTGTATCACTTATTTTAATTATTACCAAATATAAACATAAATCAAGAATAAGACTCGATGCCGTACACACCAAAGTTATATGGGGGAATTACTTCAAGCATTTGTAATCCATCCATTACATACTTGGATTGTTTTGTTAATGTGAAGGCAATATGTCTATATATTTTGATGTGCTCCATGAATGCCTAGTTATCAGAATGTTCCCACAAACCAAAGACAAAAATGACAGCAACCATGTAATTTAACAATAAACCAAATTTATGTAATTTAAATCATACTTATCCATTTCTGTACAGTCGGTGTGTCCTACACAGGTAGGAAAAATACGTATTTTATTAAAACATTATTAGGTATGATTGCTAATCGTATATGTCAATTATCATATTGATGATGCCTATAAACTGCCGTCCTTCATGTACAAAATGAGGATATATTATTACTAAGATGTTTTGTTAGAGAACTCTGAGTTCTGTAAATTAAACCTCCTTGTGAAAGATGTCCAGAGGCAAGTAAGTGAACATCAGGAAAAATGAGGTCAGTTTGATATTATGTCACTTCCAATCTCAAACACAATAGACAGCCGTTCTGATATTGGCCAGGTTAAGTCTTTAATGCATGTAACTCAAAACAAGCTTTCGGATTTAGACCCAATTGCCTGTCTGTTAAAAAAGCATCCTAAAACATCTCCAGACAACCTAAATAAAGCTGAAAATCTGATTGACTGCTTGGATGCGAAGGTGATTAAGCGTATAATCTCTTCTCACCAGGCTATAGTTAACAACGTTTTCTCTGCCTATGAAGACTGTAAGACACAAAATCCTGATTTGTCGCGGCATGAATGCAAAAGACTTCGTAAAAAGTCTAACCAGGCTAATAAAATAAAAAAGAAATAGAAGTTGAAAATTGCCTGAAGCTGAAGTTTAAATACAAACTCCCGAATGAAAGTACATGGTATGAGTCCGCTACTTCAGAAGGACACCTGACTGAATACTTCAGAAAAACAGTAGGTAATATCAAGCCCTTGCTTTTCTTTTACAGAGTTCATGCACTTTGACTTTTGTGTCTAAATCCTTTTCAATCTACATAAGTAGGTGAAATTACCACCTTGTTTTCACTTAAACTAATTGGTCGCAGAAATGACTGTAGAATATCGGGGAAATAATATTTCTTGAAAAAAACAATAAAAAAATGATGAACCCCATGTCTGTCATATATTTTGAATTATTAACGCCTTTTATATACTTCTGCACCGGTTTTCTTATGCCTTCTTCTCTTTTCGAAGGTACTGCCTTCAACGAAGGCACTGATACAGCGCTACTATTCTCCACCTATTCGTGATATTGCTAGCTCATCTGGTAAATAACGGGATCATCTATATCATAACATCTGCTGACAAGTTCAAAGCCGGTCTCATATACAACTGGAAATGTCACAAATATGGTGTATATACGGGTGAATTTGAAGTTTCATAGACTTTGAAACACTTTATGAATCATTTACTGATAATTATTGTTTATTCTGCATCTCTTATGTATCACGTCAGCGCCTGTACAAAAATGCTACTTACCTTCCACAACTAACGCAATCATTTATAATTCCCGCGTGAAACTGACATGTATTTTTTTTCACCCTCATTTTAGATTTGACGCTATATCTATTTCCTTATCTGTACACTTCATTTTAAATGTTTTTCTCACATTTACCAGTATTCATATTATATGTTCTATAAGTTCTAATAAGTGTACATATGTACATGCCTGTAAAAATGGCTGGTTTCCGTTCCAGAAATAAAATATTATTATTAATCGTCCCATCATTTTTAAATTCAGTAATCCCCTTGATGCCAGTAAGTTTACTCAGTGTCAGGATCACTTAAGACCGAAGATCAGTTATAAGTCTATAACCGTAGCTCAGGATAAAACACTGTGTCAACGCTGAATAATGCGTAGTAATAACCTGGTCACCTCCTCTGACTTGGATTTACCAAAAAAGGGATCGTGTACAGCAACATTCACCCAGTGCTGACACTAGCATTCAGCAAACTACCCAGGAACCACGCTTGCCAATGGAACCAGGAACTGATTTAGATACAACTACCCTGTAAATAAAGCCTCATCGAAAGATGTTAAAATAGCTAGAACTTCTGGAAGTTGTTCTAAGAAATTTTCCCCCAAACGTAGTAACCTCACCACGATGAACAAATTTTGCAGGGTTGAGACTAATGATGAGGAAGAATAATTTGTATTCAATGAGCCTGCTGAGAGTAAGAATGTCAACGAGCCATCTCTTGTTACGAAAAACTCCGCTCGCAAAACAAGTATATCTGGAGGTTTTCAGCATGCTCCGCCTTATAGAAAGTCAGGCTCCAAGACTCCCAAAGTTTTGCAGCCAAAGCACCTTCCCTCGCAATTCCCTTAAAGTTATAAAAACAACACGAAGGTGTTTACCGGCATGACGAATAGCAGTTGGATGGGTAGACCTTTTTATGCTGTGCTTTTTAACCGTCAACCCAGGCCTAACCTCTATTATATCAAAGATCACATGGTAAATTTTCCAGGTGTCCCGAATCACTGGTTTGACCCATGGCACCTGGGACCACCTCATTGCACTCCAACCTTGATGTACAGACACCCAGTCCGACCGCCCTATCATCCATAAACCCTTGTGGTGCTGACGCACAAATAGATCTAGGTTATGGCGGCATTTTAAGCCAGTTTGCAGTATCCCGTGACCTATTCGCGATGTTGCTAATTAATGCGCGTTCCTTAATCAATAAGATATCTGAACTAAGGACATTATTATTAATCGCTAAGCCTACTGTAGCTCTGATTACTGAATCATGGTGCTCATCCTATGCACTTGATGTGCATATAGGTATCGATGATCGGTAGATATGGTGGTGGTCACTAAGGTGAATCGCCCCATTCTGCAGGAACAGCAATATGCAATTTAACGGCTCGAGATTTTTCTGATTTATATGAGGGCTTAGATCTTTATCTTGAAAAAGATAATAATGAACGCTTAAACAGATCATGCTTCTGCCCTTAAATATATACTATTCGCTCAGCCTACTGTTGAGATGCGACCTCGTGGATTCTGAAGAGATTCATGAGGCATCTTATAAATTAACTTGCTGAACACTCCTTAATGCTTCTGTTTATCTCCTGATGCCAAAAAATCATAAGGTCCTTGTAAATCTGGCAACATTACCCTCAACTTATGCGTTCGATAAGGTCTAAGAGAAGCGCGTAAAAGTGTATTAATTGGATTATTGTCGTTTTGATGTCTTCTGTCCTCATTCAATATGGCTTAATCTGAGAATTGAATGAACTAGTGAACTTCTTTTGTTGCACCTAGATGAGCCATAGCTTTCATGAAAAGAGATTGTAGTGCGATCCACTTTGAAAAGCGAATGTCACGAAATAATGTAGTTTATACCTGCTTGTTGAGAAAATACTGGATATTGGAAAGGCTGTCCTTGAAATTTTCGAATTCTAGGTGACCTTGTCAAACCCACGACCTAGACCTAATATTATAATTACTATTATTATTATTAATATTACCGATATATATATTATTCTACAAACTTAATGGGATGACTATTGTTACGTTTCCTATTTTCGTTTCTGTCTCTTAGTCTGAATAGCTTCACTAATTATATCTATTATTATTATTACTATTATTATTATTATTACTATCTCTTTTCTCTTGTCGACAATACCGAAGGACTAACTGGCGAAAGGACCAACTCCAATCACAGTAGTAACAGTCTTAACATACCTCATACTACAAACCACATATAATTAATCCCAGCACTACTCCCTTTGGAGTCAACCAAAGCTACGACAGTCGAGTGGCGGGACAAGCTACGCAGAAGTTTACCGAAGATCAAGAACCTATACCTCACAATCAAGAAGCGAGCACAAAGAAATCAAATTGGTTTATACTAGCTCGTAAAAACGATATTGGATATTGGCTCCAAAATTGCGTTTACCAATCACCGTGGGAGGTTGGTTTTTCTGTTAGTTCCTTTGGATTCTAGGTTTTGAGAGTTGTAGTTTTTAATTTTTGGTGGTTTATGCGTTTACAGATGAGTAAGTATTTGTAATAAGTGAGTGGTTCTGACTACAGTGGCACAGTGGTTAGGACTCTAGCCGACCATGCACATATGTACATGTGGTCCGGGGTTCGATCCCCTGCCGGCGCACACCTCATATCTATGGTCGGCCTGCGAAATTCGGGTTACCGATATCACGTGCTAAAGATTCCATACGAAAAATGCGGTGTGGAATGAAGCTGCAATCAAGAGAATAAAATATCTGTAGTCCTGGTTGTGGACGTATGGTGGCAAGTGATGTAAAGTTGTGACTTAGCTAATGTTATTTTAGAATAGAAGCATGTACTTTAACATTGAAATTTCGAAATGTCCGTACATTTAGTGACTAGCAGTTCGTTTGCGCAGCACATAAATGTCTAAAAAAATAACTACCTTAAGGTAGCTACTAATTAGTAGCCTATGAACTGTGACAAGTTTTTTTATAGAGACACCAGTGGTTTAGCCAAGTCTCTTTTTTCGGCGAATTCATTTTTACAGCTGTGCAATCGCAAATATATATGGTCATTTTCTTTGTGTGTACATTAAATTTGTTAAGCGAAGATACGATTAGTAAGTTTTTGGTGAAGTTACGTAGTACAAAAAGCGTTCAGAGGAATTGGCTGTTGATATAAGAGGGTAGTAACAAAAGTGATGAGTTGTCACAAACGATTGTTAAGGAAGAGTTTAGTAATAGCAAGTTTCTTTCATTTTGGCAATATTTCGAGTAGAATTGCCAAAATAAGAAGGGTGTGTAGATTATTTAAATATGATGAGGGATTTACTGAAGTGCGACCAATTGGTTTATTCCACAATTCACAAACTCCTCACTGACATATTTGACATCAACCGAACTGCGGGTTTGCTGTAACTGATGATTTCGATATGGTCATGCTACCAAGTTAGCCCCACACTACCCGTGCTTGTTGCTGATTTTCACGCGACGTATCGAGTAGTTTTTTTCTCTCAGAAGTGATATTGTGGCTAAAGATATTAAGAATATTCTTAGCATATTTTGACGTTATTATGCTGTGGAATTATTGATTTCAACCAAACAACTGTACATATTGAGATCTGCTGCCAAACTGTTGTATATAATGCATTTTAGGTACCTATGGACGACTGTGAATTAGATATATTACAAAAAGAACTCGAGGCTGACTACTCAGACGCCCTTAAATACGTAGACCGTGAATTAGAGAAGAAAACAACAACAATCTCTGTTGATGATTATGAGCGAATACAGAAAATTGGCCAGGGAACATTTGGTGAAGTATTTAAAGTACGTCACAAGGTTACCAAACAACTTTATGCTCTAAAACGTCTTAAAATAGAACAAGAAACAGAAGGTGTAAGTAACCTGCAATATTATTCACTGTTTCCAGTTTCCAGTTACTGCATTACGTGAGATCAAAATTCTGAGTTCACTTTCCCACGAAAATATTGTGCGCTTAAGAGGTGTTTGTCATAAAAGAGGTAAGTTGTGTATGTGATCTGATGGAGAATTTATTTACAGTCTTGTACATAAATTACAGATATGAATTCTATCTTCTGTTTGACATTTGTGAACATGATCTCGCTGGATTACTGGCTCAAGCAATTGAATTGAGTCTACCGGTCAAGAAAAGCATTATGCAGCAACTCCTTACGGGACTTAGCTTTTTACACAGGTAAATTTATATCTGATTTAAATTTCTTATCTAAGATATCGATTTTGAAAATAAGGTTTCTTACTACGATCTACTTATTGAAACCGAAAGCCTTGTGGTATTTTCATTTATTGCTAAACCTTCAATAAAAGAGAAAAGTAGTATCTCTGTAGTAATGTTCAGTCTTTGAGCAGAGTAATTGTGCAACCCTCCCCGCTCTAAGATGTTAGTCATTGATGAAATTGTTTTGAAATCAGTAGTTTCCCTAGAGAAGTGACAAATGTTATCTCTTGGCCGAAGCGAGAAGAAAAATTTGCGGAATGAAGTGTGCACATCTTATTTCGAGGCTTCTCTTCAACTGCAGACACCTTAAATATACATAGTGCTAACAAAATAATGACATACATTTTTCTATTCTGTTGTCAGTAGTTTGGCATGAAGATCGTAGTTTAGAGAGGCAACATTGGGTGAACTGCGATGACATGATTAGTAACAAGTAACGCAGAAAGATTGATTATTCATGTTAGGTTTGGTAGAATATGGGAGAAGCTTTGTTAGTTCAAATCCAAAAGTATTTACTGAGAAATTTAGTGGTCTGAACATCTTCAATAAATTCTTAGTGTCTTTCGACATATCCTCTTTGTTCACTAACATCCCACTTGAATAGATAATCGAGATTCTTTGCAAACAGTATCAATTGCTTCCTTTGCCAAGTGATGTGGGAAAACTGCTAATGCCATACTAAAATATGTACAATTTCGTTTCATAACGAACTGTTATTTTTATCCGACCATGTAGGAAGGTGTAGACTTTCTTGTTACGGTCCCAGAGATATATTAAGAATCTATGGTTGGAGATTACAGGTGAACTCGCCCGATAACGCACATGTATTCATTGTTATCTAGATTTTCAAATTCTTGATTTTCCACTATATGATCATGTTTTCTCGCGTACATTTCCGTTTATTATGGTTTTATCGCATATCTGCTCTCTAGCTCTGTATATGCCCATGTGAAGTGTGATAACGTGGAGTGCTACACCTCAGTGCAACTCCCTATGTTGATAACTTATTTCATTTCAGCGTAAATGTGTCACCTCTTAAGTCAATAATTTTTTATCTAGTATGAAGTAGATAAGAATTTTGTAAATCCTTTTATTTAAATTGTTTACAGTTGGAAGTGGTTGGAAGGAATAGAGGAAGTCACGTGATCTCACCTACAGAGAATATGCATGGAGTAATCGTCATTAGTTTTATCTGTGATTACTAGTTAATGGTGTCCTGGACTGTGGAGTAGCAATACCTTTTGATTTTAATGCGGTAGCTGAAAGCCAACTCATTACAACTATATCACTGTTCCACTGGAAAATTGCCTTTCTGTTTCTTCAAATCAGTTTCCCGGTTGGTGGCTAATATACGATACAGAAGCTGCTGGGGCAACACAAGTAATATTTATTACACAAGTCATTTAACTACAATAAGATTGCTTACTACTATTTTATCCTTTGTTCATTATCACCATATGTTTTCTCATTAAGTTAGTTTACAGAGTTAATTATTCAAGTGAAACTATTTTTTATAGGAACCATGTTCTCCACCGGGACTTAAAATCATCTAATATATTAATTGACCGTGAGGGTGTTTTAAAAATAGCAGACTTTGGACTGGCCCGGTTGATGTTCAGATCTATTAGACCTGACCGTCCTTCTCGCTACACTGGTCGTGTAGTAACTTTATGGTATCGACCGCCAGAAATTCTGCTCAATGATCGTTTTTACGGGCGAGCAGTAGATATCTGGGGTGCTGGTTGTATTATGGCTGAACTTTGGACCACTTGTCCGATTTTGCAGGTATGTCTGATCATTTTTTCCGATAGCTGGTCTTTATGTGCTACTGTGATTCGACCTCCACATGTATATTGCAGTGCATAGATTTATAAGACGCTGATAATAGCTGAGTGACATGAAGTCACTGTTGCTGAAAGAATATAGGTAATGCTTTCGTATGAGATACGTAAATTTGATATAATATAGGATAAATCTCAATTTAGACATGCATATATATATATATATATATATATATATATATATATATATATATATATATATATATATATATGTAGTACAGCCACAGACGATCTAACTAGAAAGTAAATATTTCTTCGCCCAATCCTTTTGTCTTCTAAATATTTGACATAAGACAGTGAAACAGTAATGATGTGTGATGATGGACAAACTGCTCAGCAGTCTACTCTAGATTTTCTAGTATTTTCCGATGCATGAGTTGGGAGTAAATTACCAAAATATGAGTGTACTGAGGTCCTTTTTGTGTGAAAAATTAATTCATGCCATATTGGTTACGTTAAATATGTTGGTGTCGAGACATTTCCTTCTCCTTAGTAATCCTTCTATTATCTTTATTAATTACAGTCTTTTTATTTTCATTAGTCTTCATTTTTCCATAAAACTGATTTATTAAATGACTAGGTGTTGAAAGTGTATTGTGCAAATATACGAAGCACATATTTTTAGAATAATTCTCTTCTGTGTTGACATCATTCAAGTTTCCGCTAGTTGAGGTGAAAATCTGGTGACTTCAAATAAGCACCCGCATTATGAGAATAGAGCGCCAAATGAAACGTTACTGATGGAAAATAAGTACTCAGAAACCGCCATCATTTAATTTAAAGTGTCAGTGGGCAACGCACGTAGCATTTACCTTAGTAGCATAAGCTATCCACCTGTGTGTATTTATGTATGGTCTAATTATTGGCATTCATTTGTCCAATTTCCTACATATATGTTGCGTGTGAAAGACCAAACAGGACTGTACAGAGTTCTCTGCTGCTTTAAATAAGAGCTTGAGTCTTTTGCTTCGAAAGGTGTCAGATTTCATACAAGAATACGTGATGTACACTGAGACTGTCACGTCACAAAGTGACACTTATTCTTTCACTAGCTAGTTTTAGCGTTTGAAAGCACAGTTTAGACATATATATATATATAAGTTAATGTGAAATGCATTCAGACTTCAAATTGATTCTATTGAATGATCTTATTGATTGCTGACTATCAACTGCTTTGTCCTCTACTGCTCTTTGTGTCGCTGAATCCATCGAGTGATTATGAAACCTAAATACAATATCTCTTTGATTAGTGAGGTACTTTGTACTCTTTTTATAACCTGGAATATTGTCCTACCACCACCCACTACCAAAAAATTACATAATTATTGGGTTGCAGGTGCTTTTCAATTATTGTCAATAATAATTCTACACTGAGATTAGGTGCATACGGACTACTAAGACTGTTTATGGAATGATATCGTTTTTTAAACATCGTAAATTGAATATACGGTGATTATACCAATTTGAATCCGAATGAATCTGATGAAGAAGCTTTGGCTTACACGGCGAAACGTTCAGAAAAATCTTGTTTTGATTTTCCTAACACGCTGGGATTAATTTAAATAGTTTATAATGTACTAAAACTTTTAAATCACTCAATCTTTGGCATGTCTAAGAGGGATCGTGTGGGTATTTATTACTTATGTCAGTAAATACAGTTATTTTAGTCAAAATACAATTAAGTAGTTGTAGAGTGAAATATTTGAAACATGTCAATTCAAGGCATCACCAATGTACATTTTTTGACATTTGATGGGATAAAAAGAGATACTAATAAGCCAACGTTTAAAGTTCTAATTTTTTTTACAGCTAGTAAATATAAAACTTTATTGTCTGAAGATGTCTGTTGTACATTTCAAATATTGACTAGTGAACAAATAATATTCTTTTCGGTAACTTCTTCAGCTTCTACACTTGTATATGCATATTAGTAAGGGAATACGTGTTAATTGACAACACTAATGTTTCTACCACAGTGCACTAATTCTATTCTTATTTCAACATTCGTGGATTTTGTTGTTGTTGATGATAGCATTGATTCATTAAGACGTTCAAATTTAATTTTATTGGTTATCATTTCTCGCAGAGAGTCAGTCTTTATTATTATATTATGAATTTAGGAAAGTTTTCTATAGTTTGGTTTGTAAGGGTTAGTTATGTTTTACCAGTTGACCACGGATTGACATCAGTTAGAGAACCATTGAAAATCAGGGAGTACTAGACAGCTGCTGTTTCATCCTAGTTTGGAATGTCAATCCGTGATCAACTGGTAAAAAAATTTAGGAAAGCTTGAATAATTTCCTAAACCTATACCTGATTGTTCTCTCTTCCTATTTCTGTCTCTGATTTCGTCTAATAAATTTGACTGGCATACATTTTTCTGTCAGGTTGAATCTTTCGCTATTCTGTACACAAGCTTTCTCCTAAGAAGTCATAGGTATGTAATCAGTTAATTTTTGTATCATATTTCTGTAGTTAGTTAGCCGATGCCTTTTCGTAATCTCCGCCTACGCCCCCACTGACTGCAGTTCGGATGAAACGAAGGATGAGTTCTACCAAAAGCTGTCTAGTTTGGTGCGAAAGGCTAAACGCTCAGATATAGTCGTTCTAGCTGGTGACTTTAATGCTCAAGTAGGGAAATTGTGTCAATCTGAGAAGGATGTCGGTGGCACCTATGGAGTTCCGTGCCAGCGAACCGACAACGGTGACCGTCTCCTACAGTTCTGTTCAGATAATCATTTGTTTCTTGTAAGCACTAACTTTAAACACAAGGAGAGACACTGTTTAACCTGGCGACCCCCATCATCAAACCAACGCTGGACACAAATAGACCACATAGCAATAAGCTATCGTTGGCGTGGGTCGGTAGGAGATTGTCGCTCCTTCTGGAACACGTGTGTAGATACCGACCACACACTGGTCCGGGCTCGTGTGTGCTTACGACTGAACGGACGTAGGAAACAGCTGGCGGTAAAACCATCACGTCCCCAGCTCGATCAGGAAACTAAATCCCTATTTGAGGAAGAACTAGCTAAACGCATATCTGTGTTCGACAGCTGTGCTCACCCTGGAGAAGCCTGGAAGAATATTCAGTCAGCTATAGATACAGCTGTAAAAGCTGTGAATAAGAAATCCAAAGGTGAGTAAAAACCACTGGATTTCGACTGCCTCATCCGAACTGATAGATGCTAGAAGACTTATTCCGGCGAGCTCCGAATTCAATGAGGAGCGAAAGCTGCACAAAAGGAAACTTACTAAAAGTCTCCGCAAGGACCGTGAACAGTGGTGGGTGACAAAGGCAAAAGAGATGGAAAAAGCATCGGCGATAGGCAACACTAGGCAACTCTTTAGACTCATCAGGAAACGGGTGGGAGAAGGCAATCATAAGTGAGACTATTTCTGAGAAAAATGGCTCCTTAATTAGCTCTCAGGATAGACGCCTTGAACGCTGGAAAGAACACTTTGAGGACAATTTAACTTGCCTACAGCCACACTGAACCTCCCCCATCCACACACACCCGAATGGGATATAGACACTGGTCCGCCGTCTGTAGTGAGGTCACAAAAGCTATCAGTAATTTGAAACGAGGCAAAGCGGCAGGACCCGACGGAATTATTCCGGAGGTGTTTAAATATGGGGGTGACATACTAGTTTGTAGATTAACTGAGGTACTAGGCAAAGTCTGGGAATCAGAGACAGTGCCATCAGACTGGGGTAAGTCACTTATTATACCGATATTCAAGAAGGGAAACAAGTCCTCGTGTGATAATCATAGGGGGATCAGCCTAACGAACATAGTCTCTAAAATCCTAGGCTCAGTAATCATGCATAGACTAAGCAGAACTCGGGAGGAACAGACAAGGGAAAATCAAGCAGGCTTTAGACCAGGTAGAGGGTGCATAGATCATATCTTCACTCTTCGACAGATTCTAGAACATAGACACACTTTTCGGCGTCCAACAATTGTCATATTTCTTGACTTGAAGGCGGCCTTCGACTCCGTGGATCGAAAGGTACTATGGCAATGTCTGACTGTGAAGGGAGTGCCAAGAAAGTACATTGCACTAATCAAGGCACTCTATTCAAACTCACGTAGTCGTGTAAGGGCTTATGGGGAATTGTCATCTGAATTGGTAACAACCAGTGGTGTCCGACAGGGATGTCCACTTTCCCCATTTCTGTTTAACTTCATCATAGATATGCTGATGGAAGTATCCTTAACTGAACGTAATGACTTAGGAATCGACTTGTTACCAGGGAATAGTCTTATGGACTTAGAATATGCAGATGACATAGTCCTGTTAGGGGAGGATGCTGACAAAATGCAGAGTCTTCTGAACACCTTGAGCAGCAATCTTCGTATGTTTGGCATGCGATTCGCCCCTGCAAAATGTAAGATGCTGCTACAGGACTGGACACGTCAACTCCTAACTTAGTGATAGGGAGTGAAGTGATAGAACATGTTGACCACTTCACCTACTTGGGAAGTTGTATTAGCACCAACGGACTGATTGGCGATGAAATCTCAGCACGGATCCGAAAAGCTCGAGCTGCTTTCGCTGACTTACACCATCTCTGGCGTAGGCGTGACATCCGGTTATCAACCAAGGGACGTGTGTACTGCTCATCAGTTCGCTCCGTCCTTCTCTATGGCTCTGAAACATGGCCAATACGCGTTGAAGACATGAAAAGGTTGACTGCTTTCGATCATAGATGTCTGCGATCTCTGTCTCACGTTAGGTGGTTTCATAAGGTAAGTAATGTTGACGTTAGGCGTAGAGTGTTGGGCAAAGAGGGAAAATCAATCGACGAGGCTATAAAGTTACATAGACTAAGATGGCTAGGTCACGTGCTGCGCATGCCTAACCACCGCCTCCCCCGACGGGCATTACTAGCTGATATAGGTGCAGGTTGGAAAAGAGCCAGTGGTGGCCAAACAAAAACATGGCATCAATCCATGAAATCCTTGACAGTTAAACTGAGTCAGGTAGGGAGATGCAGACTCCGGGTTGGGGCCCTCGGGACTCTAGGAATCAATGGCTGGAGACAATAGGTGACATGGCTCAAAATCGTTGTCAATGGCGCAGATGTATTCAGTCTCTGTAATCTTTCATATTCCTTTCTACCATTACCCATTCTGTTTCACTCTTATACTTGTCAAACTCTATTGATTCTCTTCACTCATCTTCTTGTCTACCTCTGTGTGCTATTTGGAACGTGGCAACTCGAACTGCTGCACTTCGGTGCCAAGTTCTATGTTGAATCCGGACAGACAGACAGAGTTAGTTCAGTAGAAGTTGTATTAACTTATATTGAATTCTGTTACAAGTTATTTTTCCCCTTATTAATTTCCCCTTTCAATAATTTTTGCCATCGTTTAAAGGGTGAAAATGAGTTGCTTCAACTCAACCTAATCATTCAACTATGCGGGTCCATTACACCTGAAGTTTGGCCGTCAGTTCAAAATCTAGAAACTTATCAAAAAATAAAACTACCCAAGGAGATTAAGCGCCACTTAAAAGAGAAACTTTCGCCACAGATCTCATGTTTTTCAGCAGTTGACTTAATCGATAAGTTGCTTGTTTTAGATCCAACTAAACGTCTCACTGCTGAACAGGCTTTATCACACAATTTTTTCCGCGAAGATCCACCTCCAGGTGATTTGAGCTGTCTGTCAAAGAATGGTGGATCATTTTTAGAGTATTTAGGAAGATGCAATCTCCCAATACAACGTGGAATGGCGAACAACTTCCGGAACCCTGCCAATCCGAATTTCGTTTCTAGACATGGTCCCGGTGGTGGACCTAATCAACAAATTATTGCTCAACCCTATCGATACTGTGGTCTTCCGGCCGATCAGGACTCATCTAACATAAATGATCGTATATTTTGATCAGATTTCATTGGTGTTGTGTTTTCACATTTTCCAAATTGTATATAGCTTTCCTGATAACTGCATTTATTTTTTTACTACAACTTAAACAGTACGCACAAAGAGAGTAGGGTATTTATTATTCATTATTGTGATAAACAGAGTTCCACTGAATCTACTCTGTGAAATGTGATTTGTATTTTTTTTTATCTGCCTTTGGTATTTATTATTCAAAACTGTGAGATTTGTATTTTTTTTTCCAAAAGAACAATAAATAGGTAAATAAAGGAGAGTGACGAAATGTAATCAACCACTAACCGCAGTGCATTTTTGTACGTTACTCTCTTAGTCTTTTTTTTATAGAATTCCATTTTTGCCAGTGAACTTTACTGAATGATTTGAGTGATTATATTTTGTTGTAATTTAGTCAGTATTTTTTAATCAGGATGTGTAAACTGAATCTGATATTTAGTTATTATAAATAAAAAAACGAGATGATATTGCATTTAAGAAGTGCATGAATTATACTCCAATATACATCACTGCGATCCATTCCAAAGAACAACACGCAGAGTCTTAAAGCACCAGATCCTTGCCGTTTCATGAACTCTTGCTAGACAACTTGATTATTATTGACTTTTTCGGTGTCTTAGTCTGCCTGTTTTCCGTTTCTTCTCAATCCAGTTTGAATGGCATACGTTGTAATCACGTCGGTTGCGGGGATTCACAACCTCGACACATTTGTTTATTTTTGCTAAAGCTCCACTTCTAATGTGGTTGTTACAAAGCAGGCGAATACCATAAGTGTCGACAAATATACCGCTTTACGTCTTTCTATTTCTACTGACGTAATATCTAAAGCTTTCCACTGTGTTGTCATTTAATGTGTTTAGTGAATGAGTGTTTTTTCGTTGCGGAATAACTTGCATACAGAACAGCCATAATTTAATTAAGTCTATGCCCACAACGTGATGTGTATTTTTTGTGGTCAAAGTTGGATTGAGTCACGGAGAGTTGAAAACTGATAGCTTATACGAATAGAAGAACTCTTTCGCTTCATGTGAATGTCAGTTGACCTTTCAAACCATAGCAGATTGCTTTGACATGAAAAGAAGCAGTGACATTTTTTAAAGACATCCTATAATACTTTGTTGTCCGTTTAAAATGCCATCAGTAAGGTGTTTCATTCTTAGATTTCTGATACTAACCAACTGATTTGGATTATTCACAGAGGATTGTAAATCAGGTCAGTTGTCGTTAAACCATACAAAATAAGCTGTAAACGAGTCTTTTTCTTCTACAGAGGTGCGTATTACTCGTTCTGAAAGTGTGGATATGGCCACAATGCTGGGATTGGGCTGTATGGGACTGACTCCTGTCAAATATAAGTTAGTGCGTATGTTTTTTAATGCATGTGACCCTAAGCGACTTTGGATTTGGCGTATTACCATCACTCTTGACAGTCACTGGTCCTAATCACTAGTGATTAGACTAAACGTAGTTACCGTCATGGTGTGAGTTGTTTACACTATTTTGGAGTGGTGTGGGGGAGGGAGTCTGTGAGCGAAGTCGTACTGCAGTAAAGTATTCCCCTCAGATGACCATTAGTTCTGCCTTCCTGCTATGGAGAGGAGAGATTCGGAAGGGTTGACCACGAAAGTAGTGCATTCTGACTCGCCTGACAATCTTCCACTTTCATTCCCATCACCTTCGTCATCTTGTGTTCCTCGTAATATTGATATTATCCCACAGGCAGGTCTCTCGTCTTCTCTTAACTCTGTGACTTCTAACAGCGATTAGAGCCGGAAAAACATAAGTGATGGTCTCTTGAAACCACTCTGGCAACTTCATATTAGAGCGCTTAATGTCAGAACGCTATGTCAAACAGGACACCATGCTTCACTGACCAGAAATTTGGCGCCTCTGGTCATGGATGTCTTGTGTTTTGGAGTCATGTGTACATGACACAAGTGTGATTACTCACATGCCCACCCGTTGTAGTCAACAGATGGGTTTACAAAATCCACCTAATGGCTATCGGGAGATTCTTCGATATTTTTGCGGGGACTGTCAGGTGTAGTGGTAGCATTGAGTTGTAGGGCGAAAATGCCCTAGTTGATAGGATCCCGGTAAATAGTCGTATGTATGATGTCCACCTAAACAGTTCCGTAATAAAAAGGAAGGACTGCTCTACCACTCGTTGATGTCTTTTCATAATCAGTTACACTCCCCACAACAGACTGCATTTCGCACGAAATAGAGAATGAGTTCTAACAAAAGCTGTCTGATTTTTTGCTGGGGGGAAACACTCATATATGGTCGTTCTAACGGGCTATTTCAGTACTCAAATAGGGAAGTTGTGCTATTGAGAGAAGTATATTGGAAGCCAATCGGAGTTCCATGTAGTCGGTCTGCAGTGGTGATCGCCTTCCATAGTTATCTTGAGACAATCATCTGTTTCTGATCAGTACTAACTTCAAACACAAAGAGACATTGCCTAACATGGTGACTTCCATCAAATTAACAATGGATTCAGCAGACCATATAGCGATAAGCTTGGATTTGTATATCTGCTTCGAAAGGCATGTTTTGGAGACGTCAGTTCATGCACCTCCTATTCATTTGTGTTCATAAGTCTCCTTCTGATCACCTCTTATTGATTAATCCGCCGCTAATCACTTCCAAACGACATTGAGTTGAATATATGACGTCATTACTAATCGCCGCCAACAACTGCTACCTTGCAGTGGTGGTCATATTTGAATATTTCAGTGACCCAACAAGCTAAACTGGCTGGGACTCATGTTCCTGCGGGTCCTACCATGTCAGGAAGGTTGTTTGGATAACGGTTAGGCTAAAAGCAGTTACCATGGGGTACATGGGCTCCAGAATGCAATCGGGTCAAATGGCGTATAGACCCATATGGGTCACCGACAACCATGGGGATGCAGCTCCTGACGCTGCTCCGCCGCCTTGGGGATTAGACTTCAAGTCAAAGGCTTGAGGGTGGTCCTTTAAGAAAACCACCTCCTTCGGTCTGGGCGCCCGGGCAGTATTCCAGCCCTCACACAATAAATGAAATGAAGCAACAAACTATCAGTGAAACTTATCGCGCGCTCGTAACAATGCTTTCAAGCAATAATGATGTCTCAAGTAACTTATGTTTTTCCAACCTTACTTTTATTTTTATACACAGATTCCTGTACTTTACCTTTGCTATCCTTGACTTCTTAACCTTCGACAGCCTTTCGCCTTTGTCTGGATTCCCAGCCTATCTGTGTCGTTTCGAGATATTAGTGAGTAACCCTCAAAATGGTTGTCCCCAATGTGACATCTAACACAGATATCCTGAAACCGCGTGCCGCGTTCAAGCTAGCCACCTACAATGTTCGGACGCTGAATCAAATCAGATAACAGGCAGGGTTGGTCAGAACATAGGAAAGCCTCGCTATCGATGTCTGCTGCATTTCGCAGACCCGCATTCAAAATCCCAGTGAAGTGCTTCGACTATCCTCTCCATCTGGAAGTTCTAGTAATGTGTACCACCTGCGCTTATCCGGGGACCCTGTGGCGTCGACATCCGGCGTAGCTGGTGTCGGTGTCTCACTGAGCGCTAGGGTCGAAGCTGCATCGCTCGACTGGATTCCCATTGACAGTCGTTTATGTGCTGTGAGGCTGGAAGGTTATCCGAAAGTAAGGAGTAGTAGGCCAGATAGGTGGTGTCTATTTGTTGTCTCTGCCTATGCACTGACGGATTGCAGCCTGGATGCAATAAAGGATGAGTTCTATTACCAACTTAGCGATCTCTTGAAACAGGCGGGTCGGAAGGATATCATAGTGCTGGCTGGGGACTTGAATGAACAGGTCGGGCGTCTAAGCTCAGAAGAGGATCGTCTAGGTGGTCAACAGGGCCTACATGGTCGCAGGTCAGATAATGGGGACCGTCTTCTGCAGCTTTGCGCGGATCACAACCTATTTCTAGCCATCACCAGCTTCCGGCACAGCCATCGCCGTGGCGCTACCTTGCGTCCTCCGTCTGTGAGTCAAGCTTGGACTCAGATTGATCATACTGTTGTCAGTTTCCGGTGGCATGGATTCATACAAGACTGCCGCTCCTTCTGGAGCACATCCCTGGACTTCGATCATGCGTCAGCGTGCGCCAAGTTCGTCTTGCGATTTGGCGGGGTTCATAAAGGGCGTCGTCTAAACGTTGATGTGAGCAGACTAGTAGCACCTGCTACTTCTTTGAAATACTAGAATGTGTTACAATCAGTGCTTGCCAGCAACCCCCCAAGTAGTATAGATGAACATTGGCTTCATCTGCAGGACGTCATGCAAATGGCGAGTGTTGCGGCTTTAAAGAATGCTTCACTAAAAACCACTAGGTTTCTGTCTGTCTGTCTGTCTGTTTTCGACATAGAACTTTGCACAAATGTGCGGAAGTTCAAGTCGCCACATTCCGTGTAGCACGCGAAGCAAGAGAAGAAAGTACAAGAAAAGCAAATAGAAACAGTGAGCAGAGGTGTGAGACAAAGGAGTAATAAAGAAATACAAAACAGTTTCATTGGAGATCATAAGACTAGGTTTCTGCGAGTTCCGTGCAACTCCAGCCGGTCCATTCCGGCTGGCAGCGAATAAAACAATGAGCGAAAGGCGCTCACGTGCAAGATAAGACAGTGTTTACGTAAGGACCGCGAAGCCTCGTTGTCAGAACGTGCATGTAAGATGGAGTCAGCTGCGGCATCTGGCAACAATCGGAAACTGTTCCAACTCATTCGAGTTACCAGAACCACGAAACAAGGTGTCAGCGAGACGGTGTGTGAGGCAGATGGCACGTCAGTTGCTAGCTTGAAAAGATGCCTGGAACGCTGGGCAGAGCACATCGGGAAACAGTTTAGCTGGCCACCAGCTTCAGTGTCTGCTGTCATTAGCCCCAGTGCTCCTTGGTCGGTTAGTACCGACCTACCCTACGAAGCAGAGGTCCGTAAGGAACTCCAAGTGTTGAAACGCCATAAGGTGCCTGGCCCAGAAAATCTACCTCCGGCTCTTTCTAAAGATGGTGGCGAGACTCACAATTTTTTATTTCTATCTTATTTTTTAATTTTTGATTACAGCTTGATTCCACACTGTATTTTTTGGTACAGGTATGGAATTTTCGGCAAGGATATCGGTAGCCTAAATTTTGCAGACCAACCATAGATATCAGGTGTGCGTCGGCAGGGGATCGAACCTCGGGCCATGTGCATGGTCGGCGAGAGTCCTAACCAGTGTGTCACCGACGCACTTACTGGGTTGTTCAGGAAGGTATGGGAGACTGAGAGTGTACCATCAATGTGGAACGAAGCCATTATCGTCCCCATTTTTAAAAAGGGTCGACGTAATCCATGTGACAATCATAGGGGTATCAGTTTGCTACTAGTCGCGTCTAAAATATTGGCTGCTTTCTTGCTTCGCAGGCTGTGCAAAGTACGTGAGGGATTGATTCGCGAAGAGCAGGCTGGGTTTTGTTCAGGTCGTGGATACATTGATCATGTGTTCACCCTTCGCCAGTTGTTGGAACACCGCCACACGTATTGCAGGCCAACGATCGTTGTGTTTCTTGATGCTAGGGCTGCCTTCGATTCGTTGGACAGAACTGTGCTCTGGAACTGTCTGTTAGGGGTGTACCTGAGGAATGTGTTAACATCGTGAAAGCCCTATACAGAAACACGTTAGGTAGAGTGAGTGTATACAACCAACTATCATCACTGTTCCCAACCAACAGTGGGGTTAGACAGGTTTGCCCAATCTCTTCATTTCTCTTCAACTTTGCCATCGATGACATTCTGGAGTCAGCTCTGAAGGATGTGCGTGAAGGCGGTGTAGATCTGCTACCTGGAGATAGACTTTTCGACCTCGAGTATGCAGACGATAACGTCTTACTGTGCGATAGCATGCAGGCTGCCCAAATCGCACTTAATCAGTTGGCGATCAGTGTCTGTAAGTATGGTATGTACTTTGCGCCGTCTAAGTGCAAAGTACTGTTACAAGATCGGCAGGAGCCTGTACCTGCACTGACTTTGTCGGTGAGTGCTGGCGGAGGAGTGACGGATGAGATTTCCAACCATATAATGAAGGCTAGGGTGGCATACATCAACTTGAGCCACCTATGGCGCCGTCGCAACGTTAGCCTGGCTGACAAAGGTCGGGTATACAATGCTTCGGTGCGGGCTGTCTTGCTCTACGCCTGTGGAACCTGGCCTATCCGAGCTGAGGATGTGCGGCGACTCTGCGTGTTCGATCATCGCTGTCTCCGCAGGATTGCTTGCGTTCGATGGCATCATCGCGTGAGTAATTCTGAGGTTCGGCGGCGTGTGTTTGAACACAATGGAGACCACCATTCATTGAGTGCCATCATCTGGAAACACCGGCTCCGGTGGCTTGGACGTGTGCTGCAAATGTCATCCCAGAGGCTTCCGTACAGGTTTCTGTTCGCTAGCCCTGGGACGGGATGGAAAAGGCGGAGAGGTGGTCAGTCCATGACGTGGCGTCGTGGGATGAAGGATATTTGTGCTAGATTAGCATCGGTTGGTGTGTCACAACTCCCTGGTTGGGGTCCGAGAGATAGCTCAAATCGATGGCTCGGAACGTTATCGGATATGGCCAAGAATCGTAATCAGTGGCGAACGTGTTGCAATTTCCTTCTTTCTTCCCTTCCCGACGATAGTTAACGAATACTGTTTGAACTTGTTAAGCATGACTGTTTTCCTTCCAGGTCAAGTTCTTTATCCGTTCTATACCTATATTTCTTTTGCTTTTGATCTATGTTGTTTTATCATTATTGTGTGGCGTATCTTTCTTGGTGCCATATTGTACCAAGTTTTTTCTGCGTTTAAATGAAATAAATAATCTTGATAGAACGGGATCTCAGTTTTGCTCTATTAACTGCCACTTTTGCAAGTTCCTCCAGAAGCTTTGACTATTTTTAAGCCACAAGAGTAGTCCTTATCTCATCAGTCTTATCGATTAAGTATTGAAAAATGAAGTAAAATTTGGCTAAGCGTTGTAATTTTGAGTGAATGAAGGTCAGAGCTAAATATAATGTTAGTCACCTGCTCACATGAGTTGATTACAGAAATTTAATCTCGTAATAAAACCAGCAAAAAAACAACAACTCATCTTTAGAGAATCTATATACAGATGACACATTTTTGATTAAGAAAACCTAAAATGAAGCAACTATCGTCTTTAGCAAGTTTGATTGTGTGCAACCACTAATAAACTTTACAATCGAGAAACAAACGAGTGATAGTATTTCATTCCTAGACGTCTTTTCGACTAAGTAAGTGGATAGTACATCAGGAAGACTTGTGTATAGAAAGTCTGCAGTGAAATGTCAGAATACTCTTTTGTTAGTTTTTGCACCTCTGAAATATAAACGCTACTCAGTAAAGTATTTGATTCATATAGCTAAGATAATCTGCTCCAGCTTATGTAAACTAGAAGAAGATGAAGAAGCACTTAGCCATATAATCGACACCTGGTTGAATGTAAATTTAGCATATGAGGAGATATTTTAGCTAACCTTGTTAACAACACCGTAGAATATCCAACAACTCTAAGAAGTTTAGCTGGTCAGACAATCTTTAAAGTTATTCGATATTAACGAGAGATTTATTTAAAACTAAAATCAACTGAGGAGCTGTTCAGTCCTAACTTAGAACTATTAGTTGAGCTTGGCTGTGAACTTAGTATCATTTAGCCATGAGGTAGGAACAAATAATCCTGCTTCTCAACTTTTGCACTTCATCAGCATAATCAGATCGCTGTTTTTCCCTATGCTTGGTGATTTGACTGTTTTAAACATTTCATCTGTGTTTATATTTGACAATTCTTTTTACTGATGTAAATGCTGATTAGAATGAAAAAAGAAATAACCACTAAAATCAGCAGCCTTTTGTATTGATTATAAACATCTAAAATAGATGAATAGTGTTGTCAGCGTTTGGCTTGAACATGTTTTTTTTTTGGCTTGACATCACCAGTATATATTATCTATACATAATGAAAATAATAAATTGTCTTTAATTAAAAAATAGTACTCGAGAAATTGTTTATCATTTGATAAACTGCCATATTCAGGATGCCATTCTGAAGTGGTTAGTAATCTTAGTTGGGAATAGATTGTCCAACTGATATAACATCACCTTCCCCAGATGAGTGTTTTTTCCCGTCGACTGTCTTCACACTCATGCCGTCTTCATATGGATTACTTAGTTGATGGTGTATACACGTGTCGGGAGAAATTCTGTTTTTATATGTTACCTTAAAAAACAGTGATAATAATAATAATGTGTTATGTGCTAGCAGTTGTATTATATTCATAAAATAAGATTGAGGAAATAAGCGAAAAAGAATTCCTGTTTAACAGTTCAGTTTATCTGAGGTAACCTTATGCGCTATCAACTTCTCCATCCACCCTGTTATATTAGATTTTAAAACTATCATCTTATCCTGAATAAAGGCGTTTCTAGACGAGTCTAAATGGTTTAAATTGATGATAAAAGCTAATAATCCCAGCTGGATATATGATTTTAAAGTTCACAAGTCAGAATATCTTACTGCGTCTATAATTGACTTTAGAAATTCTCCTGATTGTTTAAATATTTACCTATGGTATTAAATCCGCTCAGAAGCCACTCAAATGTAGACTGACGAATTCTTATGAATTAAGACATAGATTAGATAATTTAAGATTAGATGATGAAGAAAAAAATGATTAGTTTCGACACCGTTAGTTTGTATACATGATTGCCGATAAATATGGCAGTAGAAACGACCAATAACTTGAACCCAGAACAAAAGTGTTGCTAGAAGACAGAGTGCTAGGTGTGCAGCTGTGCCTGACTTCTACAGTATCGAAATTCCAAGGGAAAATATAAAAACGGACGTAGGGAGTTCCTATGGGGTCTCCAATATCCCCGATAGTTACAAATAAATTCGTGGATAGGTGGGAAAAATTTGCCATTGAAACGTTCAGCCTCACTCCCTCCCAAAGTGTGGTGGAGGTATGTGGGTCACAAATGCCATGTACTAAAAACATAAAAAAATTAAGCTTTTAAACACTTCCGTCCAAAGGTAGAGACAGTTCAATTCACTTGTGAACTTGAAAGTTAGAAAGGGGAGAATAGACTATAGCACAAAAGATAGGGAGTTAAACACTACAGTTTACAGGACAGCTACATTTCGATTTCGGTTCATTCCCCCCCCCTCCCTCTATGTAAATAAAAATAGGATCGATGAAATATTTAAGTATAAGGGTAAGAGTTTTCGTATATAATAGTATAAGACAATTCATCAGTGTGGAAGAAATGCCAGGAGTTATGATATATAGGGCTGAATAGATAGGTTAATCAAAAGCCAGTCATATTACATCAAGAAATCATCAAATATTATGAATTAAAAGACAATCTGAACGAAGAATATTCTTTTCAATAATTTCTCTTCAGGTTCTTACAATAATAAAATATAATATTTGTTGTCGTTACAATAAATAAAAAAACTCAAATGAAATCAAAACAAGAGGATTCAAGAACCCTATCCAGCATGGTAGCAAAAACGCAATAGTGGTGCAATAAGGAGTGCGATAGCTGAACACCTGGTTGACACTGATCATTCCATTTCAACAAACGCCTCCTTCAAAGTAATCTACAGAGTCAAGAATAACCTGTCAAAGGCAATACATTTTCGTCTTTTTTATATCGCTGAAGCTCTGTGCGTTCACATAGAAAAACCGGAGCTGTGCGTACAAAAGAGAATTACTCAACCACTTCTACTGTCATGGAAACGACTATTTTTGTTTTGATTTTATTTGAGTTTTTTTTATTTTGGTAACTTAATTTTGTTTCTTTGCCTGTTCTTTAATTGCTTAGAATTCTTGTATTCATTCAGAACTCTTACGTAATTTCGTATTATCTACTTTGTTTATATGTGCATCCTGAGTAAAATTGACTCATCAAACTATTCATATTATTATTACATAACTTCTTTTAACAAGTGTTTGTGACAACTCATCTCCTTTGCTACTACCGTAATTTCATTAACACCTAATTTTCTTGACTTGTATTACCAATCTTCATCTATTTAGTTAAAATATCCATAGCCAATTGTAATTTTGTTTGACAAACTTAATGTACACATACATTCAAAATAACATATATTTGCGATTGTACAGCTAAGAAAATGAATTCGCCGAAAAGAGTCTCTTCGCTGATCTACGTGTTTTGTTTTCATAATAGATTTGCAGAGTATGGGGTAGGAAAATTGACAAGTCAGTTCAAGGTTATAAAAGGTGTAAGGCGAGTGGCTAGTACAACGTGGTCTGCGTTAAACAGAAGATAGTAAGACTGCAATGACAGCTTCATAATCAAATAACAAATATGTGGAATGAAACAGGTAGAAGTGGTTCATATGGATTTAGTAGATTATTATTAGTGATATCTCTTTTTTCAATATATGCTTCCACCTGTTTTATTTCACATATTCGTTATTTGATTATGAAGCTGTCATTGCAGTCTTACTATCTCCTGTTTAACACAGACCACCTTGTACTAGCCACTCACCTTACACCTTTTATAACCTTGAACTGTCTTGTCAATCTATTATGATTAATCACCACCATTGTCTCCCGTTTCACAATATTTTGGTAATCGATTTCAGCCTACCACGTTTGTCACACAAATACGACTATTTATTTCGACACCCCATAACTAATCTGTTATTCTACGTAAAAAGGCACATAACTGGCCTTTATTGTAACGATAACAAATATTATATTTTATAATTGTAAGAACCTGAAGAGAAATTATTGAAAAGAATATTCTTCGTTCAGATTGTCTTTTAATTCATAATATTTAATGATTTCTTGATGTAATGACTGGCTTTTGATTAACCTATCTATTCAGCCCTATATATCATAAGGGTAAGAGACTTAATGGTTTTTAGGAAAATCGAAGACAAGAAGTGAGGAACATAAGAGAAGTTTTAAAACTTAACAGTTATCCTGATAAATTAATCAGGAAGTATGTAGGGAAATGTAAAGATAAAACTGATAATAATGAAAGAAATATTAATAATAATAATGATGACGTGCATGACAGACATGGACAGATTGATGACAACATCAACAATCAGGAAACAAAGTCATCAGTAGTACTTCCTAGCAAAAAAGAAAACTTGTAGACCTTACGTGAAATTCTTATCAATGCAGGGATAAAAGTGGCATTCTGTGGAGCCCACTAAATAGACGAATTTAGGTGAATCTGATACCCTGAAATGATTGTCAGGTCAAATATATAGATGAAGGTAGCAAGGCACAAAAACCTAGCAAAATCTAGATTGGTTGACCATAACAAGCTAAGAAATCTAGAAAATAGCTCATCTATAGTACTACATGCAAAAACACACAATTATAAAATAGGATGGGATAAAATCCAATATAATAGAGTGGGGGGGGGGACAGGTTGGTAGTGGAAGCTGGGATTTAACACCTGCCCTGGACATCTGACAAATTCTACTCCCCCTACAACGAATAGGAAGCGATGAAGAGAATTATAAAATGGAAATTTCGAAGTTTAGTTGTAATTGGCATGATTGTGAACAATGAGTTGTGTTAGATACATCATCGAGTAAATAAGGCTTAATAACTCGTTTTACCCTTTCCATTAGGCTATTCTACTACTAAATATTAATGATCTATACCTCGACGCCCCAAAAACTATTTTAAATTGTCTGCATTTGACTATACGCAACTAAGTGAAATGCCCTTATGTTATCCTATTGAATTTGTTGATCAGGCTTTGCTCAAGCTGAAAACTGAAAGTCGTAAATGATCGAGATTAATGAACATAAATTGTAATTTAACACAAAATATCTCACCTCGTCACTCGCTGTTTGTGATGGGAAACAACTAGGTAAGTGTCTGTAGACTGCGCGAGCTTGCCAAGCTAATAATCTAGGATTAACTGGAGATCGACTGTTAAAACCTAGATAAGAAGTACATTAAAAAAAAATAATTTTTGTTCCATTTGAATGAGTTAAGATAATATTGTTATGAATAACAATAATAATAATATTCGATATACCTTCAACTAGTCATACAAAAGCTGTTATTTCTTTCACATGGTCTCATTGTCATTATCTAATAACTTTGTGCGTTCATTTAGAAATCCACACACAGTTTGATACAAGATTTCGTGTTCTTTTAGCTGAACATATAACGGAAACTTTGGAATTGTTCATCTACTTGTTGGGAATAATTCCCCATATGCTAAGCGAATAAATCGTCGTACTGCTCGACGATCAGGTGGAATAACTGATAGCCTAATTGATAGTAGCTATCCAGCTGTTATATTTGACCATGGAGATTGCAGTGTCATCATTTGTATCTACAACAAGTGATTTATTGTGATATACATCCAAGCCAAATATCCTCCTGAAAACACGACAGTATATACTGATTTGACAATAGTGTATCAGTCTATTTCGGAGGAATAACCTTGTCTTTCAGAAAAGCGAACAAGTGTATTGTTCTTGAGTTGATATTTCTAGCACAACCATTCTATTTAAACAGAGGGAAGCTAATAAGTAGATAAAAGTGTAACAACATAAGGCAAGGTATGGAGGCCAAAGTGTATTTTTTGTTGATCAAACCGCTGTTTATATGTGTACAGTTTATATTTGTTAACCAATCACTGAGCATGTGATTTCGGTTTGCATCAAACGACATGAAATAGAATGTTCAAATATACAAAGTATTCTGTTACCAATGCAGTAATGAACTGTGGGAATATGTCAGAACAGTATTCCGTTGGCGCACATTGTCTGTAACACACCACCACAAAAGGGTTATCACACTCAACAGTTCCACTTGGTCTCTTTAATCTACAATAGTTGGTCTGCTGATTCCGACTTCTAGTGAATTGTTGTATAGTTCTGAATTCTAGCAGTTTATGCGCTGATTATGATCAAGCTGATCCTTCCTATCTTAATAACTAGGATAGTAATTTTCTTTATTCTTGAAGAGTAGTGCAGTCACTGATTGATGTTATTTGAAAGCAATCGTTTTCGAATTACACAATTCTGTTGTTAATGTGTTTAGAGAAGCTCATAATCTTTAACAATTTCAATTAAGTGTTTGTAATGTTTTCTCGTTAAGCTTTACAGACATTTCTGTTTCTCACCCCACTCAAAAACGCTCCAGGCTTATTGTTCTTGTTCCAACAAAATCACAATTACAGAGCGGAAATAAAGATTTAATGAAAGGCAAATACAATAGCTGCCCAAATGTCTTGATTCACCCTTCTCAACAAATATTGAACTGAATCCACTTTTCGTGTTTTTCTTCAAAAAATCGCCTGATATTACCTATTGCGTTTTTCTCAGCCTTCACGTATTTTGATCATAGACACAGAATAGTGTATGGAAATTCGTTTTAAAAGGGATGAAGCCACATCGTAATTCAGGCGAAAATATACTTTTATTTAGTCAAACTTTCAACTGTCAAAGCGAACGGATATGGAAATCATAAAAGTGGTTGACATCTAAGCAGTCAAGGATAGAAGACAGTAGATGCTTAGAAATTTAAGATGTAGAAAAATGCTACACTGTTCAAGTGACTGATGCGACGAGAAACCCTACTATTTTTCATCGAATTTTTCGATATACACGAATTAGTCACACTATAGTACATAGATCTAATTTTTGGCACGTCATTTTTGCATGCCTGGATGGATTCTCTCATACCACTTATTGATGTATTACCTTATTTTCTCTCACCCTACCTTCGACCTCTGGAGTCCTGTTGGTTGTCCACTGTCCTTATTTATAAATGACATCAGTGCTTCTCAAGGTCACTTTGGGCGCAAGTGCTGTAAACCGTTTTTGACTGTTGTTTCCAGACCGTAAAAGCTCTCTTATCAACGTCCAGTCTTTTCTCCTGTCTTTGATTGAGGGCAGTGTCATTGTTATTATTATTAGGACAGATTAGCCAGCGCATTTAGTTTTCGCTCAAAGTCTACCAGGTCGTAGTTCCAGTCATAACACACTATAGTAACCAAAAGAATCATCAAATCTTGCAGTGTTCACAAGAGTCAGGTGACAGAGTGTAGATGCATGATTCACCGCGAGGTATTTTATGCCAATCCTCTGGAAATGTTTCTGTATATTGTGCTAGCCATAGAATATGCCTGAATGATGTTCAGTGTAAATTGTTGAATACTTTCTGTTTTAATTATTTTCTCAATGCTTGATGATGGGATGTATATGACCATATATGGAAGGCTTATTATTATATTTTCCTTTTATTCCTAGAGGAACATAGGGCTTCAGCCACACGTCTCCATTGCGTTCGGTTCTCAGCCGACGTTTTCCCATGGTTCTACATCTGCCCACATGTTTCCATCTCCTCTTTACATGGACTCCTCCGTGGCACCATCGCACCGACGACCAACTCGCCTCATCTTGCTCGGATTCCACTCGAGAGCCTGTCGTGAGATGCTACTTGATGGTTTCCTCAGAGTATGGCCAATCCACCTCCGTTCCTTCTTGCATATTTATCGCACAATTGGTTCCTGGTTGGCTCGTTCCCAGACATTCCTGTTGCCGATATTTTCTGGCCGGCCATCTGATCTTGACTAGTATTGAGCGAAGACAGCTGTTGATGAAGGTTTGTTTGAAGTGCCCTTCGTGACGCGCCATGTCTCTGGTCCCTATAGTAGCACTGACTTCACATTGGAGTCGAAAATCAGCATCTTAGTTTTTATGCTCAGTGCTGTTGATCTCCACACAGACTTGCGAGTAATGAAAGCTTGTCTTGCTTTCCCGATTCTCGCTTTGATATCCTCGTCAGTTCCGTTCGGGTTTAGTTGAAAGGATGCTTCCCAGGTAGGTAGACAGGTGAAGGAGGTTGTTTCTTTCAGGTTCCTCCTATTTATGCTGATTGTTGTCTGTTGCTGTTGTTGTCGCTGCTGTTGGCCAGGAATCCTCATCACCTCTGTTTTCCCTATGTCCACCTGTTCTCTGAATGCTTCTTCTGCCAACTTGTCGCTTTTCAATTGCATATCCTTCATTTTGTGGAAAATCAGACAAATACCATTGGCGAAGTCCATATCCTCCAAACTTTTTGTGTGGGTCCATCTTATACCTGTCTCTTAATTTCCTGGCCCGCTGTCTGTCGCATTTTCCAGTCTACCGCATTCACGAAAATCATTGGAGATAGTAGGCAGCCAGCCAGACTTGTCTTACTCCCGTCTTCACTTCGAAGGATTCCGTGAGTTTACCGTTGTTGGCTACCCGGGATGCAGCATTGTCGCACAACTTTTGGATGATGTGTATGATTGTTGGTAGCACCCTGTTGTAACGAAGTAGTTTTCAATTCACCTCTCGATCTATGCTGTCGAAGGCCTTTTCAAAGTCGATGAAGTTGAGGTAGAGAACTGACTACCATTCCAAGCTCTGTTCAATGATGATTCGTAGTGTTGCTATTTGGACAATGCATTATTTGTTCCTCCTGAGTCCATCCTGTTCCGATCAAAGCTTTTCATCCAGGACATGTTTGGTACTCTCCAAGATGATGCGGCTTAGTATTCTGCTTGGGATGGACAGGAGAATAATGCCGCGCCAGTTCTTGCATCGACTTAAGTCTCCTTTCTTTGGCACTTTGAATAAGTAGCTCTTCTTCCAATCCGCACGTACTTTGCCCTCTTTCCAGATCTTCTGCAGTAATGGCATCATCAAGTCCGCTGTTGTCTCTGGGTCCATTTTGAATGCTTCTGCTGGGATTCCATCTGATCCTGCTGCTTTTCCAGTCTTTAGTATCTTCATTGCCTTCAGGACTTCTGTTCTCGTCGGAGGGTTGATGTCCATTGGTGGTTCTGCTTTCTTTGTTAGTATTATTGGGTGCGTTGTAAATGGTGGTCGATTTAGAAGTCTTTTGAAGTGTTCGGTCCAGTGTCTCCTTTGCTCCACTCCTTTGGTGATTGACTTTCCATTTGTCATCCTTCAATGCCTTAATTTGTGTCAAACTTTTTCCCAATAGGTACCTAGTTGTTTGGTAGAGTGTTGAGAGGTCTCCTTTGCCTGCAGCTTGTTCTGCTTCACTTCCCATGGCTTCATAATATTTTCTTTTGTCTTCCCTGGCACTCTTCTTTACTCTTTTGTTCAGTGTATTGTGATCTGCATTCAGCTCCTGTTTTTGTTACTCATCGATGCACTGAAAAATCTTTTGTTTCACGATCCTTCTTTCCTCTATTAGTCTACATGTGCCTATGGAAAGTTCAGAGGACAAATAATTTCCATTAAAGTCTGAGCAAGGACAGAAAGGAGGATCTGTAACTGCATATTTGAGAGTATCCAAATAAAAGTCCATCTAAAAGGTGCAAAATTCTCCAACATTGCGATCGCTCATCACTTGGTAGATAGTGGCCATAGAATTGATGTTTTAACATCACTTAAAATATCTGAAGCGCAAGCTAGTTCTAGTACTACTATTACGTACCACTGAAGCGATATTCATTAAAGTGTTAATTAGAAGATATCAATGGTCTTTACTTTCGTGCTCAATAACAAAAATACATGAATACATTTTATACTGATATAAAAATTGTTTTCAGTTTCATATAGATGACAAAATCAAAGTAATAAAATGATATCACATTATCTTACTGATGTTCTTATATTTTTCCAAAAGTGATATATTTGTCCTAATAAGAGGTAAATTCTTTTTACCCTTTTACCCGTAGAGGATCTTCATGTTCACATTATGTGCACTTCATTGTTATCTTCATTACATTAGTGATGAAGAAGTTAGACTACATCGATATAACTTTACAGCTCTTGATACGAATATTAAGAAGCATCAAAAAAGTAATTTAACTGTACTCTACTTGGCTTCAGAGAAGCAACCATGGGTCACAGATTCAAACTTAACTTTTTTAACGATTAGCTATTAACAATATAAAAAGCTACTTTTGGAGTTTGTTTTATGGTGTTGTGATTATTGTATTAAAGAGTAACTGATAGCAACATCAAAGAATAGATACCGAAGTCAAACGACTCAGAACCAACAAATCAAATCACTCAGCACTACAAATGGATGCTTTCCTTAATCTTCGTTGCAAGTTTCATCCTGACTCAGCGTTAAGGTTAGGGTAGGTTAAAGATAAGTTTATTGTTCAGGTTAGAGTACATTTTGCAACAAAGATTATGCAAAGCATCTATTTGTAATGCTTAGCGATCTCATCGGTCGGCTCAAGGTCGTTTGAATTTGGTGTCATTTCTTTACTGTTGTCTAACTGGTTTCATATTTACTTTGGAATCAAGAATTTTCGTTAATGTCTATAAAAAAATAAATTGATAAATCTTACCTGAAAATGCACTGACCAGAAAACCTAAAGAGATCCCCACAATAAGACATGCCAGCGAATAGTATAGGTATGACAGGGAATAAAATGACCATTTTGCACCTGCTGCATTTACACTGGATGATGCATTTTGTAGAATGTTGGAAGAGCAATTGGAAACTGATAATGGTAAATAACTTATATTGTCTGATGAATAACTGAAAGTAGCTCCTATTGACAACCATAGGCCGCATACAAAACTGCTGATTAATGCACAGATTCCACCCTGGATCAACAAAAACATGAATGGTGTCGTACAAGTTAATGCTTTGCTAAAGGCATACTTCGTGTATGAAACTCTGCAAGAGGAAAAAAATTTTAACTAGATTATACTCAGCTAAATGATAATAACTAGAACTGAAGGCAGATTTACTTTCCACATGAAAAAATATCTATCGAAGCAGACATTATTTAAATTATTAGGGCATTTATTCATATTGCTATTTTTGACATGGACCTGAAATATGCAACTAAATTTGCTCATATAATCTATACTACTAAATGATTGATATGAGTAGCTGGACGCCAATCACATTAACCATTAGCACCTACTAACCAGATCGAAGCAATCTGAACGCCGGACGATTGTTTTATTCATATGAGGCTGAGTTCATCAATGATGAACCTGGTTTAACTCAGCTCAGAGAGCTGCATCACTTAAAATCACACGAAGTCTGGGTAGGCACCTGGGTGAACTGGTGTTTAGATCACTTCGAACTGATAAGAAAGTAGTATACCGCATGAAATTAGTTGTGTGCAACTGCCCATACTAATAAGTCAGCAACATACACATATATGCATTTATGCCTGCCTTTGCGACCACCATTTCTATTATCAAGAAGGTGACATACGATTTCTGAATTGGTGGCATTTCACCTCGAACTGAAAAGATTGCAAATTAGGAATTTGAATCGAATTTGTGTTTATTCGAATGAACTGCATTACTCACAGTGTAAAACAACACAAAATTAATCCTCTCAGCAGTTAGTTACCTTTGTTTAAAGAGGTACTCATCTGATTAGATTGACAAAATGTTTGGAGAAGTGAATGAATCTTATCTGTCTTTCCTTCCAAGGCAATTCCTCTGGCATGTATGTGTGAATTTGTAAGCATAATTAGATTTGATTTCTGGTGAGTACTTATCCAGTTCCGACTAGTACCACAAACAAACAAGTTAAGCTGACGGATAAGTTATGGCAAGACCAACTCCTAGTGTTTTTTTACCCATTGTGACACATCATCTCCTCTGAAGGTTAGTTGGATAAATAAAGTCTTAGCCTCGAGCGTAACAACGTTCTTTTGATTAGGCGAATTTCATCTGCATATTAAAACAAGACACTCTTATGTGGACAATCACTTTTCATAGAAGTCTAATTTTTTATGCAAGCTATCTTCAAAGAAAAGTTTCCGCGATCCTTCAGACAGCGACTGGACAGAAAATAAAATGATTTAGGTACTGTCCAACACAGGTATCTTAGGCGGTCATCGCCAACACTGTTTACAGATTCCCATGTACACTCCAGAAGTACCTTAGGAGGACAGGAAAGTGGCGATCTATTTGCTTCTGTAAACACATTCCAAAAAGTTATAATCATTTTGCTAGCATACAACACTATCTTGTTAATATTATAAAATGGCTTGAATTCCCACAAAAGACAATTTAACTGATAAGATAAACTAGAACTAAGTTACTTCAATTGTTTGTCCTCAAAATGAACTATAAAACACAATGCGCAGATGCAGGATTTATTTTCTAGTTATATTAAGCATTAACAATAATTTGATAAGTATGACATTTACAATTGGCTGATTGGAACAGATGAAAAAAGAGGCATCGTTGTTAGTTCCTCAGTTGGTACAACTGTCATCATGACACAGGAGGAGACGATTTTAAGTCTCATGTAGGAAGTGACTTCACTGAATATTTTGCCGGGGTCTATTGCATCAGTGTTTCTCAAAATACTAAACGCCATGCCGTAAAGTGAAGTTTCAACTCCACTAGGATTTTCCGACATACATTGTTTCAAGAGCACCAGACACTCAATATAATATGTTGCGTAACGTTAAAAATTTCTTAATACAACTGACTGTCAACAGTTTCACTGTTCCATTTGCCTGACAGACAAATCATCATTGGTATACGGCACTAAGCTTCTGTCTATATAAGGCGCATTTCTCAGCGGTTACTGACACGTGGTGTCGAAATACAAGATAACAGAATCCTGTTGTATATTTCTTATTAATTACAGCTGAATTTCAACCTATGAAATATTTATTACAAGTTGACTAAGTGAAGCAATATATTACAAAGGCGTATCAGAAACTGTAACAGAGAAGATCTGTAGCTCAAGTGGATGATTTCGATTTGGTTGTGTTCTCTGAACTGGTTGATTTATTCGCGAAGCTTTCGTTTTATATACTAAAACCTGAGCTGAGAATGTTGTCCACGAGGACAACGGGAGCTTTACAATCAAATCAACCAGTTTCAAGAACAAAACTAAATGATAAATACCGTAAATTGTGCCGAAAGTAGAAGTCCTCATGATCTGAACACAACACATATACTTTGGTTAATACTTTTACATATGACATACCATTAAAACTTCAAACTTTTCTTATTGTAAACAGTGAAAAGCACTATAATACCCAGTGGTTGTAATTCTTATTACACTGTCATTACGATAATATCTTTAATAAAATGAAAATATCTTACTTTAGCGTTAATACAAGGGAAAAGTATGCCAGCGGTGAATACAGTTAATATTGGACCACCGATAGCTCCAAATAAAGCGAATGATATTTGTAGAATATGTGAACTGGATAAAGCGAAGATAAATGCTAAACCAACTGTTGAAATACCAAATATAAAACCTGAAAACGTTTTTTTACAGTAAAATAGTAAAGTACAAATGAATAAACAAAATATACTTGGAATAAGTAAATAAAAATCTCATTTATCTAGGAGTATGAAAAATGATTTTAATGAATTAATTTCACGGAGGATTTTATCATGAGCTGACAACAGTTAGAGAACCATTGGAAAACCTGGGAGTATTGGACAGCTGTTTCTCCCTGGTTTGGGACTCTTTATCAGTACGCACTCACCGGGGTTTGAACCCAGAACCCTGCTGAAGAGTCCCGAACTAGGACGAAACAGCTGTCCAATACTCCCAGGTTTTCCAGTGGTTCTCTAACTGATGTCAGCTCATGATGAAATCCTCCATGCAATCAAACAAAATCACTACAAAACCAATACTTGAAAGTTAATTTCACGTTTAACCTGTACATCAGCTAAGTAGAACGATGACATTGTTAACAACTAGTACAGCGCTCAGATAGTAATCCGGAGACTGTTGGTTCGAGTACCCAGATTTCCACCTCACCTTCACCTATCAGACTATTACATCAATAATGGTCTGTCGATCGAAAACTATCCGAGATAATCTGACCATCAATTAAAAAGTAAAAATACTGAGAGCGTACGAAGCATAGGATGCGGAAACATTACTATAATATGCTTTACGTGATCTATTGTCGGTTAACTGATTTAGTATGTATCAGTTTTATCTGTTTCTCTTTAGGATTTCGTTATAAAAACGTGTTGTATCCTTTTAGGATATTACAACAAATTAGTCGAAAGTCAATTTTTTATTAACACATAATTAGGGGAGAAAAAGTATTTCCAAAAAAATATAGACGACATTACCAAGTTCTATCTAATTCAGAGTAGCAGAATTTTAGTGCATCAATGAAATCAGTGTCGTTAAAAAAAGTCTCATCTAATGAAAGCACTGCAAGGAAAACAAATACTGGTGTCGCAGGAGGATGAACTAATATTATCATAGAGAGATAACTTCAGAACCAGACTAGATCAGGACTGACGAGTGAAACTCATCTGCTGTCAAAAGAAAAAGTGACTCTCAGAGAGGCACTATTACAGTCTCTATGAATTCTCCGGATGAATAAACTCTTCATCTGACTTAGACTACAGCTCTTTTGAATTATAATACTCTTTTTACTAGGCCCTTGGCAATAAATTCTTTTTGGTGCTTGAGGCAGTAGATACCATACAACCTGTCTTCAGTCGTCTCTATATGATTAACTGAACTTCTTTGATTCAATTCGTTTTCATTTTCTTACAGAATGTTAATTGTTATTGTTATTATAATAATCCGAGTATTATTATTATTATTGTTATTAACAGTATGAGTGTGCATAATGTGTGTATACAAGCTATAGTAATCATCGAAATGAATTCCGATTAAGCATCACAAAACAAAATTATCGACATTGTCTCATCATTCTCATAAGATATATGCAAAGATTATTTTGAAAAATAAACGTTTGGTTCACATGGTGATTAACAAACTATTGGAAATTTCAAAAAACACAGTGCTAACGAATAAAGCTAAGTAGAAGTTGTTCAAATCGTGCATAATTTATTCTGAAAAGTATCCATTTCAGGGGCATATTTGCTCTCTAATAATGCGTAACATTAGTCTCTACAAATAATTTCCTCAGGAAAATTTAAATCTCAGGAGGTGTGGATCAGCATTGGTCTTGTGTTCAAGTATAAAACGGATAAATAAAGGGGACTTTAAATTGCAAATTATTCATCTGTTTAAAATTAAGTTATCAAGCAGAACATCGGTGATTTTCGGGTAACGGATTCGTGTATACCTATCTATTAAGTTTGGAACATGTAACTACCTATTCAGAGTTCTCTCTGAAATAAACTGCTCTTCGATTAATATTGTGTATTTTTCTTTTATCGAAACATCAATCAGGCTGATATTGAATCAAACAAAAGGCGACGAAAAACATACCTAAGTATAAGGCAACTCGATATTTCCATTTCTCTGAAATATCAACACTTTTCCAATGAATATATAACGGACGTATTATATCTTCTAGAGTAACATTAGCCAAACTGTTCACACCCGAAGATACAGTACTAAAACAGAAGTAGAATATGTTCAAAAACAATTTTTTGCCTAAAGAAAAGTTCAAACAGTACTGTACAATAATACAAAACTCATCACACGTAAAATAATGCTAAAGGACAAGTCTAGACAGCTCCTAATCTAACTAAAGAGAGAGTATGTGTGTGTGTGTGTGTGTGTGTGTGTGTGTGTGTGTGTGTGTGTAGTAATCAAATATGTTGACTGTTTCAAATATTTGTAAGTTTACATAAATTCCACATCAGCTTCACGCTTATGTATTTTCATGCTATCTATCATATAGCATACCTATCAAACAGCATTTCGCTTTATCCTACTCAACGGCTATTAAAGCAGTAGACTATAGGAAACAGCAAGTATTTAATCACAGGTTCCATCATTCACATTAGCTTCAGAGAAACACTAAATAATCCCAGAGTCAAATGCAAGTCTGTAAGTATGAAGTTGATGACTTTTTGAACGTTTAAATCTGAGGTGGTTGAGGCAATTTCAATCTGTGCATCTATAGACGAACTTTTCTGGCTGAGTTAAGACTAAGTGCGAGGAGTATTATGAATCGTTAGACAAAAATACAATACCAGTTCATCATTTCGTAGACTACTGATCTCGGACACCTAGGAAAGTGAAAATTATATAAATCAGGTCTTTTCATACATTTATTCCCCTTAATGAATTTGAACAAAGCAAGAATTACAGTTCTTGCTTTGTTCAAATAAATCAGGTCCTTAAGATGTTGAGACTCTTGTAGTGCACCATAAAACAGTTTATGCTGTCAAAGATTTGATCTCTCTTCATCGCTATTAGAATTCTAAACATCAGAAAAAGAATAACAAAGTGGTTCACTAAGTGATGAAATAGTGCAATTCAAATTGTCTGTCAGTACGTCTAATGCGATCAATTGATGTGTAAGCCTCTAAGTCAATTCTGTATTCTAGTACTAAAGGATTGTTAGGGAATTAAAAACACTTCTAGAGTCAGTGATTGGGACAACAATGGGTATGTCTGTAAGCAGCGAGTGAATTCAAAACATGCTGCATTACAACCATATCACAACAGCACACTCACATTTTGTATTAAGAAAAATAAATACTTCTTATACTATGAGGCGCGGTTTATGTAAGATAGTACACAAAACCTTTATTCAGTAATCCATGGGTTGGCAGCACAAATCTTGCAGTAAGCTAGTTGAACAATTCAGTTTCACTTATCACTCAGAAAGTGCATTATTAGACATCAGAGTCATTAACACTTCTGTAAATAAAAGTTAAGCTATTCTACTTATATATATCATTAAGTGACGATGTCCTATAAACAGCACCGGTTTTTTGAATGTTTCAGCTAGATTTCACCTCCCTATCTGAAGAAATATCAATTTCACCTTTTGAAATTCACTGACAGGGGAAATAACGAAATGAATATTTAATGACTCATTTTGAAGCATGGCTCATTATAAGAAAACACAGACTGACTGATTAAAATCAAAATGCTTTTTACCACGTTTAATTTGCAACAATAAGTTTGAAAACAGTCTCAAAAGTGATCCAGATCCAGTTCTCTTCTTCATATAGTCAATTTTTGAAAGTAAATGGTATGCCTTCTTCCTCCTTTTTGCTTTTATATTATCACTAGTATAACTAGACACGTGCTGAATCAAGCACATTCGGCATCCTATCCAACTAATATTTATACGGCTGACAATAACAATCCTCATATTGACAGTCTTCACTTTTTTCAACAAGCCCAAAGTTTTTTTCAATTAAAAGAGGTGTAAAATTCATACCGTTTCCCCATACAGAATTTCATCGTACACGACAAAATAATTGAAATAGCTTCCTGCTACGCCTATTTGCACAGTTTTCAAAAAATTACAGTGCACTGATCGAACACTCAAGCAAATGAAACACTCAGTACAATTTCATGTGTGTATGAATTAATGGCTATTCAGTTTTGTTGTAGTCCTTGACTAGCTGCAAAGATTATGCATACAGTTGGACTAAAAAGTTCCGAACTTGCTCATCTTAATATTATACAGCGATAAATAAATATACTTATAGTGTTTTAACACTCTTGCCAACCACGCACGTGGTACGGGGTCGATTCCAGGCCGATGCGTTTCTAAACCTAGCTTGACCGGTTATAGACCCAGTAAGAACAGAATGTTGGACATAAGTCTAGCAATCACAACCCGTAAAAAGACCAGTACCACTCCTACTGGCACTTCAGAGTTCAAGCTTGAAATCCACTCTGAACGCAGAGTGATGAAAAACAAACAAAATATTTAAAAATAATTTCTATTTTTTATTTTCTCAATACTAAATTTAAACATTCCTACTTTCGTAACAGTGAAAAATCTTCAGAATGCCTTATCATAAAACAAATACAAATAAGTCATGGTGTAGAGATGTAGAGATGGAAACTTGCTACTGCTACTACTCTGCTCAGAATAAAATCATTCATAAGCTTTTCGAGGGTAGTGAAAAGATATCTTAGGAGAGGATTAAACACTAATCATATTGTATGCAAATGCCTGATAATATTTTATTCAAGTCAGTTTTTGTTTTTTACCCGTTTATTGAGTGAATCAAAATGTTTGGCTTCTCTTGACATGTCAGCTCCTGGCACGGACGCTTTAACGATGTGTGAAGATTGACACTGGTGCTATTTGGTGGATGGATTCCACGGACAGTCACAATCCAACAAATAACATGAATGCTCGATAAGTTTACAAATATCCACCTGCATCACTATATTACATCCTAAATTCAACATGCCTAGACAAATATAGTCACACTTTTGATGAGGAGGACTAACTATTCCTTTGTAATGCCAAGAAGTTTCAAAAACACTCACTTTCAAATGAAACTGACAGTCGGTTAACATTAGGATATAGGATCAAACCTTTGGTCGATTTAAGAAGAATAATGTGGCTGAGAAATGACCTGTTCAACCAATAATCAATTGTAATGAGGACAAAGAACAGCAGACTAGCAGTATAACAAAGATTCATTCTTATCATGATAAAATCAAATTCAAAGTCATAGAAGCCAATCAATATTAGCAAATTTCTTCTCATAACTACAAGTGAACGAAATCCAAAGACTAGAAACACAACAATCTTAGCTGTCTCACAAATACGCATAATGTTGTGCCTGCCTGACTTCTCAACAAAGGTGCTGTTACTGACGCCATTAATCCTGCTAATGAAACACTCAGGATTAGGTGGCCGAACTCCAATAAAGGTAAATATTTATCATACAAAGATAATAAGCTTTTTTCGATCAACCTCAAGTTGTCTGTAAACTTATAAAAAAGCTTTTTGTACCTATGTGAAAATGAAACTCCTATGACCTTCTTTCTATACAACGCTTAAATTCTTGTTTATCTAAGAAGGCGTGAAGGATGTTGGTTAAAATAAAGATGTACTGTCTGAAAAAACCTAATGTCTTCTTAATTTGATTGTAGTCTCTAGACCAACTCTATATCACATGCTGAAAATGCCATACTTGTACCAAAATTACGGTGTGAAATAAAACTATAATCAAAAAATATAAAATATTTTGAAACGTTTTCTAAAATTCGACTAAAATTATACCAGTGATGAGGATCCAACCGAGAGGAAACGTCATAAAATATATTTAATGCTAAAAATATTTTTAGTATGCATTATCCACTTACTGATTACTTAACTCTCTCTCTCCCTCCCTCTCTCTGTCTGTGACACACTTACCTTAAGGCAGCTGCAAAAATAACTGACAGAAACACTCCTCGAACAAGTACAACTCCATCGAATAAAACCATTACAGCGTATGGTAGTATTTGATCATAATTTTTAATTAATCCACTCTTAACTGGATCACAACCGGAAAAATAAGCATACATAGCTAAACCAGTGAACAGTTGAAAGGCTAAGAATACACTTGTCAAGGGAATATTCAGTAGAATGGCTCTATATTAAAAAAATAAGATATGCAAACAAACACAAAAGTATATATTGTTTAGCAAAATTTACTTGAAAAAACAGTCACATATTTTTTTATCAAATATTAGTAGTTTGAGTTAAATGACAAAATATTTATAGGGTTATGAATCTTTACATACTTATAATTGCCTACCCCAAGCTGTTTTTTGTCAAACTGTGGAAGTTATCAAATCAACGCATGAGGTTAGTTTATGAAGACGCTGTCTGTAAATCTAAACCAAGTATACGGGCAGCTGACTGGTTCATCTGATCCCACAAACTATGAGCTATGAGCCACGCTTATTGTGTGATAGCTTCTGATACCAACCACTTGCCCCATCTGAAATAGGTTGAGTAGGATTCGAACTCAGTTACAACTGGTTGAAACCCTAGTGTCTCCTAGTGAGATCGCAAGATCATTCACCTTACAAATGTCAAGCACTTTCAGTAATCTTTATTAAATTAATCTGTTCATTCTCATGTGTGTATTTGGCTAGCGACCTTTAGTTTTTTATCTGTTCAACATCTGTTCGCTGATGAACCTCTGGCTACGTTACTGTATGATGTAAACGGATAATATATGACGCGTTTATTAAAGACGAGAAGACGACTCAGTTACGGACTGACATAGTCTATTGTCGCTGCATATTACTAAAAAGTATTACATTCTAATACAGCAGTACTTTTTAGGTTTTAACACTTCTCCATCTGATGTTCGTTTTCAATGAGAAAGAACATTTCTGAAGGTTTTTCTATAGCCCCCCCCCCAAAGAAAAACTCTCAAATGAACAGATACTAATAGATTACATGAAAGTATCTTCATCGGTAATATCCAACATGAACTCATATTGTCCAAAGTCATCTCTGCTGACTTTTTCCATACAAAGTAACCCTTAAAATGCGAAAAAATTCTACCTTAGCTGAAGTTTTGTCTCATGGGATTTTCACTTTAAAAGCACTGAACTTCTGAAGTGAGTACACGTTCAATTGGTTCTTACACTTCAACCTTGCAGTTATTATCATTAATTATTTCTTTAGGTTCTGAGTGGAACATGGGACTTCAACAGGACAAATCTACTTTTTCCTGCTCTCCGAAGTCCTCTTTAGCTGACTTTATGATTTTCCACAAATTTTCATTTCCTCTTGACACGATCTCTTCCATATCCCGCTCGGACGCTCAACTTGTCATCTCTTATTTATCTTCTACTCGACAGTCTGGTGCGTAGTGTCACTCAACGGCCTCCTTAGAGTGTTTCCGATCCACCTCAGTCATCACAAGGAAATTCAAAGCAACATATGTTAAACTATACATTATACAGTAAACCTAGAATTCACTATTATGATACGGTGTGTTTATTCTATCTAAAACACACTTTGAAATAATGATAATTATCAAATGGTGTCTCTACAATAATTAATTCTGTTGTCTGTGTACAATGTACACTTTCAAGCTTATCAATCAACAGCAGCCAGATTATTAACAACGTTGAGTTTTGTCGAAAGATATCAAAACAAAACATCATCACACAAAATGTTTGAATAGTGTTCACAGCAGTGTCAGTAATCACACTAATTTGTCGCACATATGTAAGCCTCTGAATTCTGTCGTATTGTTAGTTGATTCCAGCACCATATATAAAAGAATGGTTTGTTGATTTATTAAACTACCTATTTACTGAAACTTTACACGCATGCTGTGCAAAGTAAAACGCTGATATATATATATATATCTTCGGTAACATTGTTGGATAGGTTCAATTTTCTGACTTGTCCACCATGGTCAAATATCCTTCATCGTACAATCTGCTAATGCATAGAAAAGCATCCTGCATAAGTCCAGAATGAGTGTAGAACGTGTAAACAGCATACAAAAATCTCGGAAACTTTGAATAAAGATCATTTATATTTTCACCTAGTACACTATGCATATATATATATATATATATATATATATATATATATATTCACAAATTATCAGTTTCAAACTGTCTTGAGTATCAAAAATAAAAATTAAGGCCTCTGACTAAAAGCCGTTGACCAACCGTAAAACCGATATGCTTTTTTATGTAAATGCGATTTCATTTGTCTAATATACACAATTTATTAACTACTAACATAATAACTTTGAGAAATAGTAATAAAAAACCGAATTCTTGAAACTATCCAACATTAGTCTGATTAAATTCACAGTTTTAATAGTGTGAAATATTCCCATATCATGAATTAAAAGGCAATATGAACTAAGAATATTCTTTTCAATAATTTCTCTTCAGGTTCTTACAATTATAAAATATAATATTTGTTGTCGTTACAATAAAGGCCAGTTATGTGCCTTTTTACGTAGAATAACAGATTAGTTATGGGGTGTCGAAATAAATAGTAGTATTTGTGTGACAAACGTGGTAGGCTGAAATCGATTAGAAAATATTGTGAAACGGGAGACAATGGTGGTGATTAGTCATAATAGATTTGTAGAGTGTGGGGTAGGAAAATTGACAAGGCAGTTCAAGGTTATAAAAGGTGTAAGGTGAGTGGCTAGTACAAGGTGGTCTGTGTTAAACAGGAGATGGTAAGACTGCATTGACAGCTTCATAATGAAATAACGAATATATGAAATGAAACAGGTGGAGGCATAAATTGAGAAATGAGGTTATATCACTAATAATAAGTCCAGATAGTGTTTTTTTCCTTTGCTTATTATTACAAATATTATTTACCAATTTGAATGTACGTGTGGACACACATACATAGGGAGGACTCATCGATCTCTGCAAGTAAGGGCTTCAGAGCATATTCCAAAATGGCTCCAGAAACAAATGGAATCATCAGAACCTATTAACGGTGAGAACAGGAGACCTAGCTCTTCTATTGCGAAACATATTATAGAGACAGGTCATAAAATTGATGTTAACAGATCTTTTAAACCTATCTATAAAACGTGTTTGGGGCGTATCCTAAAGTTTGTAGAAGCCTTAGCAATTAGAAAATTCAAGCCACCTTTATGCGTTCAAAAACAATTTGTCATCACATTAAACCTTCCTTGGTAAATTTTGTTTTGATACCATAGCAGATGTACTATTACCTCTGCTATTTGGTTTAGTGGTCTTCATTTTTATTTTTTGACCTTGAATATGTCCTTTTAACTTGACCTAAGTCTATTTTTCTCACCTCTTACCTCTTTATTAATTTTTTATATATATATTCCTATGACAAGTCCGTGTGTGATCAGATTGTTCGAAATGTGTTGCGCAAATACATTACACGATTCAGACAAATTACGTCTTCTTATTGCTTTATCTAAACAAATATTATTATTACAACTATTATTATTCGTCACAATCTATGCCCTTCATGCAAACATTCCCTCAATAGTATACAGTTATGTTGGGCGTGCTACTAGACAGCTTAGCCAACGTGTTAGTGAACATCTTCCGTCGTGGTTTAGCAAAGAACAGACAAAAACAATCCGTCGCTCAATTTTATCACATTTAATTGATAGTGGTCATGTAGTCGAGAAAACGAGAGCCTTCAAAGTAATTCATCGTATCCCACCGAATCTTTCCAATAGACTTCGTATTCGTCTACTGCACACAGCTGAGGCGATAGGCATTCGAACTATTAAACCTAAACTGTGCATTCAAAAAAGCTCGTACAGCCATTATCCCTCCCTTGACCTATTAAGACATAACCAACTAAAGACTTCTACACAACCGCTTGTTTATATTTTCAACCCCTTTCTTATCATCCCTTAATCTTATCTTCATTATAAACGTGTTTTATTTCCTTCCCATGCAATCTAACATTACTTAATCGGTTCATTTGTTTTACTAGCCTTTATTGACTATTTCCACCTGATCATTTATTTGTTTAGTCAAGCTGTTTTTCATTATTCGTGTTATCACAGATTTCCTCACTTTTTCATCCTTATTATTGATAAGACCATTATTATTATCATTACTACTATTATGACTAATTGCACAATTTATCCCATAGATAAAACACCATGATTGGTCTATATTTGAATTTTTAATTGTTAACTTATATATATTAGAGTTACGCCTGATGAGATCTAATTGAAAAAAAACACTGTCCGCTTAAATGTGTTGACCTAAATTTTACTATGGGAATATTTAATATATTGAAATCTATTACGACTAATCACCACCATTGTCTCCCGTTTCACAATATTTTCTAATCGATTTCAGCCTACCACGTTTGTCACACATATACTACTATTTATTTCGACACCCCATAACTAATCTGTTATTCTACGTAAAAAGGCACATAACTGGCCTTTATTGTAACGATAACAAATATTATATTTTATAATTGTAAGAACCTGAAGAGAAATTACCGAAAAGAATATTCTTCATTCAGATTGACTTTTAAACTCAGTTAATAAGTGACGAACATGAAACAAGTCCATTTACTCAATGATCAATAGTCAGGTGAAATGTCTGCTTCAATTATTCATTTTTCAAATAACTGACTTATTGACATGTTTGTACTTGAAAATTTTGAAACTGAGGAAGCCTGGTGTCCTGTTCGGCTATGAATCAGTTGGATAGTTATTCGTTAGTTTCCTCTCTCTCTCTCCCTGATATCGCCTAGCAAGCACTGAATATATATCAGGTGACGATATGTGTGGCCTCAGTTTTTTCTTTACAAAATGATTTACATTGAGAAAGTGTCGAGAAGGTCAAAGATAGTAGTCTGAATATTTATTTCTTTTTTGCCAAAGAAAGTCATGGTAGAATTTCACCTCAGACTGTACATTTTTTCTCGTTGAAAATATACTGTCTGATCAATAAACTGATTTAAAAGAAGGAATGCATCCACAGCATAGTGGCATGATACTTTTCAATAAGGCTGTAATTCTTTCATAAAATTGTCTACTAACTAGTTTAATTATGTATATATCACCTAAATACTTAAGTTTACTTATATCACATATTGATTATGCTGACTGTTAGCTGTGCTTTTTGACCAAGAGAGAGAGAGAGAGAGAAGACATCATACCTCAAATGACAGTCTTAGTTTAGATCTCAGTGATTACTAATGTATATTTACAGATATTTCAAATACGTAACTGTTTGTTACTAAACAGTGAAGTACAATGTAAATAATCAATATGATCTTGGAGAATTAAATAAGAACTGGATCCCAAAGTCATGTTGTACTGTGTAAAGCTATAAAATAAGTAAGCACTTAGAGAAGGTATTAACCACTTTTTAAAGTAAAATGCGAGAAGTTACTGTTTACGCAATAGGCTCAATGGAAGGGGGACACTTATGACGAAGTTCAAAAAAAGACTTCACTGTTTAAACTGCACCATCGTTATATTAGTTAAACTGAATTAAAGCCAGAGCCACCTTTCTACAATGCATATTTTGAATAGCTTTTTTAACTAGCTGCATTAAAGTAACCCCTAATGGCTTCATGACTTTCATGTATCCACACACTGACATAAGTGATTATTATTATTACTACTACTATTCTGGGTACATCAGAAAAGGTGTCTTCAGTATCTGGAAAGGACACTTACTTACAGATGAGTGAGGGTTGAAATACTTGTTGATTATCTGCACTGAAAATTGCAATACAAGTATCTTGCCATTGAAATTGACTTCCCTTCAGAATGCAAAATGATCAATAATTAAAGACTATGGTGTCTAACAAAAGACTGTTTCTTTTAAGACTTATAATAAGGTAAAGCAAGCAAAATGTATTTTCTCTGACTCTGGTCTTATAAGTAGTTAGTAAGTGCTTTCGGATGAATTATGCGTCTAAATCAGATACAGGTTATATTCGAATCTCCTTAAAACGAAACCTCTAAATACTTGACAATATATTTATGAGTTGTATACAAGTTGCACATCTGATCATTTGTGACTTCGAAAGGGTAATACCCTAATGAAATCAATAAAAGTAACCTACACTTGTGGAATAACACTGAAGAAGAACTAAACGGTAAAACATAATGACAATATTTTTGTGTGTGGTTGTGTTCTGTGAGTTGAGTGTTTTAGTTGCTAAGCTTTCATTGCCATCCTCGGAGAGTACTTCGACTACAACAAAACCATTCGATTGAATTACAAATATTCTCCATTATGTAATGACCGTACATCAGATGAACGTTAAGAACACTTTAGTTATTACAAGTAAGTTGTATTTTTTTGACTAAGCACAGTATCACGTGACAAAAGGTAACAAAAGTTAAGAGCTACTTAGAAGTCAAATTCGCTACTTGCAAAACTGTTTCGCAATTTTGCAACTTAATGTTCAATTTACACACTTCGACGTACCCATTTCAACACAGCTACCTTTGCAGACCAAAGTTACTCAGATCACAACATGTGATATTCTTGACACCGTAAACTGTAGCCAAAAAACCAAACATAAATGCATATTACCATATACTTTAGATTGGTTGAGAGGAGTAGTTGCACACCACTCAGATCAAACAGTAGCGCTTGCTAGCCAAATAGAAGTGATTCAAACACTCGGTGGCCGTTTCGCTCGCTTGAAGCTTAGCTCACCAGCGATGTATCTCCAGTTTGGTCTGCCTTAGTGTGTCAAATCAGTTCAAACTACCCCATTTCTGCCAGTTACTTGGAGGAAATGTTAACACCATATATAAAAATCCGCAAACTAACTATACTAACAATAATGGTGATCATCGGTTACCGCTTTCTGGGAACCTAGTAAATTTACAACTGCTAGTTTTAACAACCACTGTCAGCAATCGATTAATTATATGGTAACTTGTTTTGCTTTCAAATTATACCAGTGCTGTTTTGTTTCAGATTGTATAAAGAAGACCAATTCCCCTAATAGATTCAAATACTTCACATCAGTCTGTGTTAAGAGGCACTGAACTTATGCTAAGTGAAATCACCAGAAGATTATCTCCTTGCATATGCTTTTGTCCACTTGCAAGGGATGCTGAATATCTGGACTTTAAGTAATTAGTTTTTACTGTTGAAAATTTTCGTGTCTTTTGTTCACGAGTTAGGCGACACTAAACACATTTGCGTGTCACGGAGTGTTTGAATATGTAGGTGGCGCAGTTATTTTCACAGAAGGCCAGAATTACCGTGGTAGTTCTCAAACTTTTCATCGTTTCACGCCAGTTCAGCAGGAAACATGCTTGAGCACAATCTGGTCAATTAAGATAAGTATAATCCAGCACATATTTGTTCATAACATTTCTTTCTGGAATTTTTTTTCCTTCACGTTCCCAGTGGAACATAGGGCTTCAAGCTAGTGGCTTGAAGTTTCTGTAGCAGTGTTTATTTTACAGGATGGGGTTGCTAGCCTCATGCCCAACCTTTCCTCTTTACCAGCATTATTTCTGGCTTAGCGAGGTAAAGGAGTGCGTCGGCCGGGGATCGAACCCCGGGCCATGTGCATGGTCGGCGAGCGTCCTAACCGCTATGCCACCGACGCTCTGGGATTAATTTACAAATATTTTAATAATGCTGTTCATAAATAGATCTCCTGTACACTAAAAGTAAGACTAATCAGGTGTCATTTTTTATTGCTAGGTAATTTCTTTTCCACTCACATAAGCATACAATGAGATAGACAGTTGGTGTAATTTATTAGAATGGTGTTTTTAATTCTGAAAATATTTTTTGAAAAGAAAGGGAAACACAACAGCCGCCAGGAGTATTAAGTAATAACTCTGTTAGAAATTGCACTACATAGGAGATAACACTCATCAATTGACCGAAATTCAACGTGAGAAGAATGTGAGGCCTACATCCTCCTTGAGTGGTTTACTGTTTACAAACAACTGGAAGAAGCGAAATAGCAGCAGAAAAAGTTATTTCTATGATACTCATGATACTTAACTGTGTATGTCAATTCAATTTTGGAAATGAATGCACTGAATAGGGAACATGTGTATAGCTGGTGCGATATAATGAGACTATAAACCAACAAAGCAGCAATAAGTCAGTCTACTACACAATCATACATCACGTAGAATGATGCAACGGTAATATATATATATATATATATATATATATATATATATATATATATATATATATATATATATATATATATTAAAGTCAAACACATCATCTTACCTTCGAGCAGTTTTTAAGTCCCGGCAAGCCATATATCGTTGAATCTGTGTTTGATTAGCACCGAATATACTAAGAACTAATCCAGAACCACCGAATATTAATGTCCAAAATGTATGGCGTTTAAAAGGGTCAAAACTAAAACTGGAAATATGAAAACAATGACTGGATGGATATCAAAAGATTTTAAGAGTATTCAAATGTTTCTTAACTGTATTCATCTTACAAAAATATACTTACCATCTGCAAACACATAAGATTAGGCACGTGTATTCACCATATGCTCCACTCGCAACCCAAGGGAATAACAACAACAGTGAATTATGACAGAAAGAAATGCACTTTAATCGTACAGCTGACTGTGCAATAGGAAAGGAACTACAAATATGATATAATCAGACGATACCGACAGGAGGTTAGATGTCAGGAATCAAAACACAACTTTCTTTCTTGTTGAAAGTCATAAATAAGGCTTTTCTTTGTCTACTAAAACATCCCTTAAATTGTATCCGTCGGTTTTGAAAATGTAGACATCATCACCAAGTTATTCAGATCACTACCGATATTCTGCAGAACTGGTTGAAATAAATGAATCGGCTGCTCGTTGGTCACTTATCAGCTGTTTACAAATAGCAAAATTTGGACAGACAATATGAAAGAATATTAACGTAAACTAACTCTTTGGCGTTTTGTATTTTCTGAGATAATATCACAATAGTAAAAATAATAGAACGGTGTCAAATCTTTGATCAGTTATCTGTGTTCTAAAGATACCTTTCTCTGACTACAAACACTTGATTAATTGCAAGGAACAGTTGCTGTAAGTAGAACATACGAAAATATTCGAGGTTGTTGGTTGCAAGCGAATTCTATTAGCTCTTCATATTAAGTAAAACAATATGGTTACCATGATTAACAGTGAGGTTTAGTGTAAAATGCTTACTAATGAGAATCAGTTAGTTTATGAAATTATAAATACCTATTGATTAGACTGGTATGCTGTGCTATCCTCGTAGAGGATGACCTGTGTTAACCGAAGAAGCTTTATATTGGTAAAAATGATAAAAATGACTACTTTTAGACACCTCATGAGATGGCTAGGATTACTTACATTAACTCAGGTTCATACTCTTCTGATCGTCACCTAGTTCCCGGGGAGGTGAAATTATATTCATCCAATCATTTCTCGCCCTTTTTTCCATCATAATATTATTCCACTTTTGTTGCTTAGCTTTATGTGCTTTATCAGGGTGTAAGAACTTGATTTGTTACAATTTCCCCCCTAAGTCTTACGTCGACTTGTAAGATAGTCAGTCAAATTATGATTGTAATCCAGTTACATTTGAAAAGTTGTCAAATGAGGAAAAAAATAAGCATCAGTTTTAATTCCCTAAAAATTAATTTAAATTTAGATTTAACACTTAATTAGAATCTTCACTCTGTTTTGAATCAAAACGCCTTCAGATATGCACAAAAGTTGTCATAATGAGAGATTTAATTATTCCACAGAGCTTTCTTACATACGAGACAGGTGTAACTCAAGGTATTAATCACCTTTTTTTATAACGATAGTGGCAATGACAGCAAGAGAAAATCCACTAGCTAACGATGTTCCATTCTCTTATTTTCTCCTACAGTTCGCTTCATGACAATGCCTACTCCAGATTGTATTTTTTTTAATGAAACGATGCCTGCAGCTAATTGGTAGTGTCTATGACAAATAAGAACTTAGTATCAATATCAGTAATGATGATGATGATAATAATAATAATAATAGTCAGTGTTTTTCACGTAAACCTCAGAGATAAATTAGCATTTATAGTAGTCAGTTATAAATAAACGAGTAATTTTCTGGTAAGGGTTAATTAGTAAAACTTTCAATGAAAGGAAATATAACCACTTACTCAAAGGATTGAACACGCTGACCCTCTAATACTTTATCCCATAACGGTTTTAAACCGCCAATTTTAAGAGTAATTAAGACTGTGATGATACAAAATCCTCCGATAAGAATAATAAGTTGAAAAAGATCTACCCAGACAACTGCACGAATACCACCCTGAAAAGAATAAATTTTACATCAATGAACAGATCAGTTGCGTATTGGCGTTTTCATAGTGTTTTTAATCCCCTACAAATTTTAGGAAACTTCAATCTAATAACGTGAACAAGTGTTTAATTTTCCCGTAGACATGATATTTATTCTAATTACTGTTTTAAAACATCAATAAGCCTGAATGCAGTAAAAAAATCATCGGAAAGTTTGGGGTGAAAAAAGAATTTAAAAAAGAAAATGATTTCTCTGTAAAACGTGGGAACTCCATTGGTTATTCTGGTGTACATACATCCAACTGACGAGTCACCAGTACAATGGGTCGCATGTGTTGCATATCGTCGATAGCCGCTGACAAACACCTTATCAATCTAAAATTGAAGGATGCAAAGGTATTTTTCACTACTTAGAGCGTTTTCAAGGCACACACTGGTCACAGTCCTTATCATTCAAAGGTCAGTAATTTACCACTATGTGTGATCCCAATTTCGTGAAATTAGGTAGAAATTTTTCGCACATTCCTATACTGGAGTGTGAGCCTCCCTTTTTTTGTAAAAACAGGCTTGCATACTGATGACCTGCCTTTTTTGACGATGGTAAGTGAACTTGAATACTTTTGAACCAAGGCAGATGGTTGCGTTAATAAGGCTGTATTTCAAGACTCAAGGTTATACAGGAATAGAACAGCCCTATAGTATTGGATAGTGAAAAAAAATTTATTTTTGGAAAACTCTTCAGAACTATACTTAAAACCATTAAGTTTTATAGACACTAAGGCGATTTCACTTTTTTTCCATATTTACTCATTAACACTTCGACAAATTCAAATATCGAAAAATGATCGACACATGTAACTACAATGCTGAATGAATATTTCGCCAACTTCGATTGGTTTGGCTTCAAATAGCAGAAATGTGATGATTTCTGAAGTGCACTGTGTACTTCGATAGTACAAAGGTGAATTAACAAACTGCAAAATGCACTCTAAATAGCCTACACGTTATTATACAGCAATTTAATATCATCTATAAAGCCTTTTTGAATGAAAGCAGCCTTTGGAAATACCAATAATTGAGCAAGTTACAAACTTAACCATCATTTGTTGTACTGAATATTTTCTTCAACTTAGCTAGTAGAAAATACAGAATAGAAATTTGTCACTAAAGTGTATTCCAAATGAACACACTGAAAATCTAATCTAAGAGTGGAATTCAGGCAGTACAGTCAAATAATACTACTCCATATTGAATAGATTTATTTGATACAAAAACAGTGATATAGTGTTAATAACTGGATGATGTTTCGCGTATGGAGGACTACATCATGAGCTGAAATCATTCAGAGAACCATTGGAAAACCACCAGGGAGTACTGGACAGCTGCTTCATCCTATCTTGGGACTCTTCAGCAGCACGCAACCACTACAGGGGTTTCGAACTCACGACCTTCTGGTTACAAGGTGTGCTCGTGCCACAATTCATTTCTCATAACCATATCATATCACGTCAAATCACATCACATCGATATGATTGTAAGCAACAAACTGTGCATGAAACATGATTATTAATAATGTATCAGTGTGTGTGTTTGTGTTTGTGGAATACTGTGAAATATTTAGAAAGATTAAATAACAATCCAGTTAGAGGAATTTTTGGCAGTTTACAATCACAGATTGACGACTTTTTATGGTAAAAAAAACTAAGTTTATGGCTCCTTGAGTTTATTATCTTTTTCTTGCTGACGCTAAATATGTCACACCATACTACAACACACACAAAATAATTATCAATATTGTTTTTGTTAGCTCAAAAATAATATTTTATATTATTGAATAAAACAGCTATGAAGATGAACACTGTTAACAGCTTCAGGTATAAAAATGATCTGGTGGTTTTTATTGGTCTGTTCACTTTAATTTTCTTTCTAAAAGCTTCTACCTTTAATTTTGTCGCTTTTTTCATTAGACAGTAAATTTTGGGGAGAATAAGATTAGCAAATAATTCGGTGAGATTTATCTACTAACAGTCGATAGTTATCAGCACATGCATCAGGCTTAAATAATGTACACGCATATGTGCGTTACACATTTTACTGAGATACAAAACTTACAATAGCTGTGTAAAAAGTAGCAACCGTGCCAGTAGACAGTATTGATACCCATATAGGTAGACCGCTAACTGAAAACAATAGAAAACAGAATATGCAATTCAAGAAAAAATGAAAGAAAAAGATATCACTCATCGGCTCATGTGATCATACTCAACCTACAATCACGTGTCAGTCATAAATATCTTGTTAATCAAACTGACTCTGAAACCTACTAATAGAACAACTACTTCTGCTCAGTCAGTAGGACAGAGGATCTGCAAGATTATATTATTATTTCTTTTAATTCTTAGAGGAACATAGGGCTTCAGCTGCATGTCTCTATTGCTTTCGGTTCTCTGCTAAAGTTTTCACCTGGCTCCAGGTCTGCCCACATGCTTTCATCTCCTCTTCACATGACCTCCTCCAACTCACCCTTGGACAACCAACTCGCTGCTTCCCTTTTAGGTTCCACTCGAGCCATGGCTTGTCTAGTGATGTCACTTGATGGTTTCCTCAAAGTATGGCCAATCCACCTCCATTTCTTCCTGCCTATTTATTGCACAATCGGTTCCTGGTTGGTTCGCTCAATGCCATAGATCCCTGTTGCTGATCTTTTCTGGCCGGCTATCTGATCTTGAGTACTGAGCGAAGGCAGCTGTTGATGAAGGTCTGAAGTTTGTTTGAGGTGCTCTTTATGACGCGCAGTGCAAGTCTCTGATCCGTATAGTAAGTAGCACTGACTCCACATTGGAGTTGAAAATCCGGATTTTATTTTTGATTCTGAGTGCTGTTGACCTCTACACAGACTTGAGAGTAATGAGGGCTTGTCTTGCTTTCCCGATCCTTGCTTTGATATCCTCGTCTGCAAGATAGAGGAAATTAATTCAACTGTTAAATGATCCAAATTTTTATTCCAGCCGCGGGAGCCTACTTAAAACCTGGGCTACCAAAAGCTTCCTTTTCTCTACTGCATATATTTTCTCTCGTTCAGTTTGTTTTGATCGATTAAGATATGACCTCTAATGGTATTGTCTACTCTCGTATGTATTTCAAATGCTTACAAGCTTCTGATTCGCAAGTCGCTATTCAACTTGAGGAATGGTCTTACTATGGATAGCAACGTATTCCAATACATGAGGTAACTGTTTTTCAGCTATGTTCTTGAGTCTCAAAATGTACTCGTGAACATCTTACAATCGGCTTTCGACTATATATTGTGAATTTTTCAAAGGACACCAAAGAGATATATATAGAATGGTCTGTGCTTCAGTTTAGAGACCATTGTGTCACAGGAAGTACTGCCAAGTATTAGTTTACTTGGAGGTATTATACAAAGGGAAAATATCATGCAATGAAAAACTCTGAAAATTCTGTACATTATATAACTACTGTCCAGAATAAACATGCTATTATTATGAAATGACAATGCCATTAAACACAGATATCAGACTTTATAAATAAACAGTGGGTATCTCAGCTAGTTTGAGAAATAATGAGTTGTAAAACAAAAAAAATAATTAAACATCCTTATTACAGTTTAGAATTAATACTAATTACTGAACTTACACAAATTAACAATCAGCGTAAATTCAACTACACGTGATTTATGCTACAAACAATGTCATTAATACTTAACTGAACTTTTTTTTGATCAGAAAGAAATTTATTTAACACATGTCTAAGAGTATGTATGTCTATTGATTGATTGGTTGACCAACCAACTAAGTTGTTAACTGATTAACTAATTCAACAGACTGACTCAGAAATGATTGTTTAATTAGTAAAAACAATCATGAGTACTACATTATCAATAAAAACTTTTGGAGTCAGTGTCATCAACACACACTGAAAGAAGGCAAGGAATTTATTACAAAAGCACACACAAATGTAGAGATAGTCACTCACCTTGACTAAATGCCAAAGCAGGAGCATACAGTGCAAGCGCAATATACACTGTCTGTACACATGGTTTATTTTCAACAGATTTGAGTGGAGGCAGAGGAAAACAGAAGAGAACAACAAAAATACAATGAAACAAAACACACGAAGTAGTCACACAGAAAAGTTAGTACAGAGATATGTGATGTGTTCAGACAGGATGACGTGGTCATGAAAAAATTCAATTTCCTAAGAAATCACGTCAAATTATCATTTCACAACACGATTAACTCCAGTGTTCATGGAACAATAGCTTGTTTAGTTGATTCATACATTCATAGGACAAAAGGAACCTCGGAAAGTCACTCACAGAAAGAAACAGATAAAGTAAAGATGAAAGTTGAAAAAAAAGTGGAAGCCAAAATAACTGGAAGTGAATTATTCAACTTAATAATCAGCCTGAATAAATTCCGATCAAAAACCCATTGAATGAAAGACATGCTCAGTTTCATCTAACATGAGGTATTGGTGAAGGCAACACCCGGACTGAATTCTCATGCTTTTTAGCAGAAAACGAAGAGTTTGTGAAGTAGTAACTTGCTAAAACAAAAAATTCAAACATATGATGATACAGAGAATGATTCCAAGATAATTTTTGCTAACTCTAATTGAATTTTAGATTTTCCCGTCGATTGATTGGACCGAAGTGCTCGGTCTCAGGTTGACATGTCGGCTTCTTCTACAGATGCTTCGACGATGTCTGAGCATTTTTAATTGGTATTCAATTGGTGGATGGTGACTAGCAGTGGAATCCAGGATGCGCGCTTCGTCCTATCTTGGACTCGTCAGGTGGATGTACCAGCCGACATGTCAACCTGAGACCGAACACTTCGGTCCAATCAATCGACGGGAAAGTGCGAAATTCAATTAAATAATTAATATGACTCTCTCCACAAGAGTTGGCCAGCTCTCGTGGCCCGAGTGGTCTAGTGGATAACGCTTTTGCGTTTGAAACTATGGGCACTGGGTTCGAGGCTCGGTGGGAACAACATCCCTCACTGAGAAACGCAGGTAAATCCAGGTGATAAGTCCCAAATGGGACGAAATGTGCATCCTGGATTCCACAGTTAGTCATCATCCACCAATTGAAAACGTTTCATACTCTCTTTACTGATTGACAGTGCTTTACAAATTGTTAACTTTATTGTATTTGACGCAGTAGTAGTAGTAGTAGTAGAGGTCTGAATTATGCACTGAATAAAGTAAACTCAGTAGGTAATCCGTCGAAGTAAAAAGAAAAGATGACATATAATGATAATTTAGTGACAAATCACTCGGATAAATCGTTAGTTAATTACAATCAACTTCATTCCAGTCAACTTAAAAGTAATTCAGTGTTAATTTTGAGATAAACCGTTCGCCAGTTTCTTTGAGTAGGACTAGAAAATTCAAACGGCTGACCTTTCTATAACTAATAGGTAAATATTTAACATAATGATATGATAATCGCTTGAAAAAGTATACCACAAAGATTTCAACTTAGAAATTAAACAGATAAGCACTGACCAGGGAAACAGAATATTTTCAAGTACTGATTTTGTAGGGAATTTTTTGATTGGTTAGGGGATTTTATAATGAGCTGACATCAGTGAGAGAAACACCGGAAAACCTGGGAGTACTGAACGACTGTTTCGTTCCAATTTTGGACTCTTTAGGAGTACGCAATCACCGGGGTTCGAACTCAGGAACTCCAATAAATCAAACAAAATCCCTACAAACCCACTACTTGAAAGTTAATCTGATGCTCACTAGCAACTGGCCATATTCAAGCAGTTACCTAGGATTCTAGGGGGAAGCCATGACCAGGAGGATATAGCAGGTTGAAGGTTAGGCAGTAACTCAACAAATAAGACATTGTGAAGTGGTCGCGCTATGTCGTCAATTGGCAGAAGTTAGAGTTAATGGGCTGGCCATTGGATAAAGTGCCAGTGGCGTAATGGGCTACGAGTTCGCCTTGTCGTGGGTTCGAACCCCTGTGGCGGGTGTGTGCTGGTCAAGAGTCCCAAATTAGGAGGAAAAAGCTGTCCAGTGCTCCTTGGTGGTTTTCCAATGGTTTTCTAACTGATTTCAGCTCATGATGAAATCGTTCGTTCAATAAAATAGAATGTGTTGAATTCAGTTCCATATGAACTCGAAGATTACTTTGTTTAAGAAGTGAGAAATGACTTTAAATCAGTCAACTTTCTTTATAGCACCACATTTCACAGCAGGTCTGAAAGCTGAAACTAACTCGATAGATATATGCAATTGTTTTGAATCAAGATTATTATTAGTTTGGATTAGCCAGAACATTCAGACGAACCAAGTGTATATAAGAAAGTTAACCTGTGAATTGCATAACTTTTGTGGTCATACTACTATCATTCAAAATATCAGAACTAAAACTGCAAATTTGGGATGTATAGTTGATATTGAGACATAAAAATGTGGCTAAAGCTGCCAGTGTTTGGATAGTTCCATGTTTACGTTTTCGTCCAATAAACTTTCAACATCAACCTAGCCATCATCTTTAGTACTCTCTGTGAGCAAGTGAAGCTGATACACCATTCAAAATTACTTGAAGAAGTTATCATTGGACAAAGATAAAAAAAGTGTGCGTTGGTGGCTCAGAGACAGAATACATCTCAGTCATGTACATGGTCTGAGATTCGATCCCTAGCTGACACACATCTGTACCTAGCTTAACCGGTAGTAAGCTTGGTAAAAAGGAAAAGTTGGGGGGGAGGTGGCTAGCAGCCTCACTCTGTAAAGAAAACCACTGCTACTGAAACTTCAAGGCTTGAAGTCCTATGTATCATTCAGAAAGCAAAACACTAAGCTAAAAATATAATGTACAAAGAAGTAATAGATGACTGTTATCCTGCTTTATAACTGGTGTATCTACGGAAATTCTACTTATTTGATTTCTAGTTTACGTGCTTATTTCACTTTGACCTATGGGCTGATGTTCTTATGATTGAACTTTTCTTAACACTGAATTAAATTCTGTTGAAGGTGTTTCCGATGGATTTATTCTTATTTATTCTTCACAACTACAGAATCTTAGATTATCATTCATAACCAATGATAGGCATGATATTTCCGGTGGGAGATGATTCTTGAACCAGTAAATTGATTAAACTTCCACGCCTTAGTGTAGTGCTGTTGTCAATACTATAAATATTATTCTTTCAAATGAATGACAAATAACAAATTGAATGGAGAATTTATGTCAGCGGTACTGATGAAGGTATTTGAATAACAGTGTGTTTTCCTGTCTCCCATTGGTCATCTTACGTGTGAATCTATCCAAAACGATAGTTGACCCCTATCAGATCAGTATAAAGAAAATATCATAAAATTAAGCACCAGAAGTACAAGTACTTGAGAAGAAAATCGAATTCCCCAAATCTAACCTGATAACCAGTTAAGTAATGTTCTTCACACAATCACAATAACCACTTGGTTATTTTACTCAGGTTTCATATCTGCAAGATATTGAGTCACTCTGGATCTATTGTGTTTCAGTAATGACATCCATCAGCCTTGTACAAAGAATTCGGAGGAATCTGGCAAAATTCACTGTTTCCTATTTCAGATATGCTCGTCGAGGGTCAATAACGCTGGAGATTTGTCTAATAATGCCAGTCTCATCTGAATACAGATAATAAATAAATCCCCAGTGAACTTCAGTTCAGTTGTTCTCACTGTTCGAATCAAATAATGGGAAGGTAGGTAAAAAGGTGTAGATTTATTGATAATAAGTACCACCAGTTTGAATTCTGAATAAGATAAACTTTTACAGGGAAGATATATAAACTGTTATTATGCTTTATCAGCTTTAAGCGTTTAGCAAGAACATTTTCAAATTAAACAGGTTCATCAATGTATCCTGAATCTAAGAGTGAACACTATTATAATAATAAGTATTATTGAATATATCCTTGTTAAATTTAACTAAAATACCTCATTACTAAGTAGGTAAAATATAAATATTCACAAGGTAGTATTATTAGAATTTATCAAGGAAAATACTCAGGGTACTATTTTTCCATAATATTTCATTATTGAACTAAACTGTACGACACCTGGTCCTGAAATCATAATTTCAAGAGAGTTAATATATTTTCTTGTTGTTGATGTCAGATAGGTAGATAGATAGACAGTATCAACAAAGAACTTCACATTGCAATGTAATGGTTAAACTTATCACATATCATATCTGTACACCAAGCGACAGTCAGACAGTACAGTGACAGAGCTCAGACAATGAAGATGAAGAAATCAGATATCACGGTCAAAAAAAAGCTAAAGAATGGATACATTTGAAGCAGTGGGATCGATAATGAATCATGTCACCCTTATGTCGCTAAATATAAGCTTATATTGTTCATCTGAAACTCAATCAGGTGAAGTACAATTTTCTGTCGAATCAACTGCATCATAGGTTGACGCAGTATCTTGGTTTAGCCTCTTCTAACTTTTTTTTCGAAATGACCTTACTTCACTGGATTTAACACAGTATACTCCACCCTAATTTGTATCCTATCTGAACTATAAGTAGAAGACTTAATGTATGACAGAGGAGCCTTCTGCTTTCTGAAAACAGAAATCACTAGAAACATATGTATTATAAAGGTGAGTAAAAATGGAAAGCAAATATCCTTGATGCATACAACTCGATGTTAATAGCACATGTCCCCCTCCCCCATGAAACTCAGTTGACCTGTAAGTTTTCTAGTATACAGCCTTCACTAGGTGGTGTGTCTTAGGAGCATCTCTTTCGATGGGAGATACTGCTATAAAAACAAACTGTCGATGGAGTTGGACACAGCCTCCAAGTCAAGAAATACAAACGTTGTCATTCTGCAGTACGATAAGTTTGTGTCCCAGGAAATCAGCCTAGTTTGTTGTCCTCTAGTTGCAATTGAGGTTTCAAAGAACTATAAATCCTGGTAATTCGAAAATACATTGGTTGAGTCAGTTTTCACGCAGTCATCAGAAAAGGACCTTCCTTCTTTCCTTCCTTCGAATTTATACATTCAGTGATTCAAACTAGTTATTGATGAACATGGAAAGAATTGGAAATATCTGTCTTTTTGTCAGAACAGTTTAATAGGGAAACCAGTGAATATTGTAATGTTGTATTCGAAAATTTCATCCTCCTTTGACTTAGAAATCTGAATATCAGTCACCAAGCTTAGCGAAGTAGTACTGTGATGCACTAAATTGTATAATATGAAATTGACAAGCATTGGTCGTAAATACAAAATTTCTTCATGACAGGATATGCTGGAAAATTGACAGACAGATGATATTCCGCTGTATCTGAATTCAAACCACCTCCCAGAATAAATTAAATCTTATAAAAACACATACAGCATAAATATTAACGCACACTACTTACCATTTGTAATATAAATATTAAAGAAGCTATCCATCGGACAGGCTTTCCAAATCTCATCTGAAGATACTATTTGACATGGAATGGAAGAAAAACAGTTTGCCTTAGTGTTATCTTTTGCTGACATTATGATTCACTGATGAGCAATTAGTAAAAACAAAAGCTGACAACTATTGCCTCCTGTTGACTAACTTCCAGTATTTATTAACATAATGTAATCTGTTACAATACTACGCAGCACACTACAGACTTGGGACAAGGTTTTAATGAGCAGTGTACAAACACTGATTCTTGCGAAGTTAAAATAAGATGGAAAGGTTGATCTAGTATTTGTTTATTGAAAACCAGGCAGTGAAGACGCCATAGTTACGCTTTTTTTGGATCGGACAAATGAATATAAAGCAGATATTGTATCAGCAAACAAAGTAAGTAGGAATAACTGTCAACTTTTAGTCTCTATGGTTTCTAAAACTTTACTATTCCAAAAGCAAACTTCACTAATTAGACTGTCGTATTTACATTAGTAAATTATATAAGAATCTGTGAACAAAAATGTTCTTAAACAAGATGCGCAAGGCTATGTGATAACTGAATCGATGCAGTCTATATCACACTCACCATCCAGGAACTGTCAGTAGCAAATAAATGCCTAAATTTAAGATAAGTAGTTGGATATTTTTATGCTGATATACTAAAAAGATATAAATAACCACTTATTATATGCAGACGAGTGGAGATAGAATTTTTCCTCCGTTTAGAAACTCTCCAAAATCATGTAAAGTTAGTCAGCTTGCTGATTTTAAAACATAAGTTTAGAATGTCTTTTCTCAATGACATAAACAAACCAGATTTTTTACATTATAGTGAAAAATCGCCAAAATACAACAACAATCAACCAACAGAGTCTATTTTGAAATGAACCATTTTCTCTCTAATACCTTTCTGTAGTCAACATATGACTTAATTTTAGATTGTTATCAGTGCCATGGACAACCTGCAAATAGCATTATAACATGGTAAAAATCAAATCGATCAACTTACTTCATGAGCACTGTTTAATCTTAGCTTATAAAACACCGGCATGTAGACATATGCTGCCACTGGAAAGGCTATTAAATAACCCCCAACTAATAATATAAACTGTACACCAAATTTATATGCTTCAGATGCGGTACCTAGAATACCGACTGCAGACAAAAAGCTGGCCATCACGCTGGCGACAATAGGCAGTAGTGTTAATTTACGATCACCTAGAAACAGCTCCTCCACGTCCATTTTCTTTTTCTTCGATTTATAATTAGCACCACGGAAACAACAAGAAATTTTCCCCCAAATCACTTCATTGTATCGATGATATATCCCGATAAGCGAATAGCAGACGAGTGAAATAGCAAAGATTAGATAATCTGACCAGTGGAATGCTGGAATCGTCATGTGACCCAGTAAAATAGTGGAATTCCTTCAAAACAAATAAAAACGAATGAAAAATGTACATATTTTACTAGCAAAATAAAATTTGAAAAACAAAAAGCATTCACTGTTTAAGACATAACAAACTATTTGATTCACTTTGGTATTTTTCGGAGCTCTTAGACAGTGAGATAATAAAATTATTGTGAATTAAAAAAAGATTACGTTGTACAGTTACACAATGCTCCTACAGATATGAAATGCTTTGCAGAAATACGGATACCGTAATACTGCAGTCGTCGGAGAATAGGACAATGAAATCACAGTGAAAATGTATTTAAGAATTGGATTTTTAAATTTCAATAAACCAAATGAAGGAAAGTCAAGAAACATTTTACACACCGCATCTGTAAACTTGGGGTTTACACGTCTCAAAATAATTAGGTAGGCGTATCTGCATGCAAGTGTGTCGGTGCCAACCACGCAGGTGGTTCGGGGTTCGAATATCGGCCGACGCACGCCTTCACCTCGCTAAGCCAGTAATAAGACTGGTAAACAGGGAAGGTTGGGCATGAGGCTGGCAACCTGGTCACATAAAAATAGTAAGACACCACTAGTACCGAAACTTCAAAGCTCCAATGTGAAACCGTATGTTCCACTGGGAACGTTACGGAATAAAATAAGTAAATATTAATAAATCTGCATGCCGTTTAATACTTAAGTGAGAAACTAACTGAACTAAGTGCTTTTTGTTGCGAGGCTCGGTATTTTTCAAAATCTCAGTTATGATAATACGAGTATTTACCGACCTTATATTTAACATGTGTACACTGGATTTTTGTTTCAACCTGGATTATCCACTTTTAAGAGTTCGAGTGTCAGAAGGTGACAACTACTTTTTCCTGTTCTGCATTAGTATCTGAATTTATGTGGATGCCAGTCGATTGAAAGTGATTAAGTACTCACCTGTTTATCAGCCTATATCAGTTTGAATACACTGATTAGACAACTTCCTGTAAATAATATGTGTTTTATTTGTCAAATATAGGATAAAAACTTGAACTGTTTGAAGAAATCTGTTACTGATAATATATTTAATGAAATAAGCAAAGACTTATGCCTATGCATTTTCAAATACGAACAGTGTATCCGCACATTTTCATGTTATAAGCTTCAGTCATTTAAAAATAACTCGAAAGAGGAAAAGAAGAGTAATCATTTGAGTGGAGTATAAAGAATCCAACTGACGAATTGACCTAGAACTTTCCACTAAAGTGACACACTTTAAGTAGCCTCACTTCAATTAAGTAAACAGTAGGGAAAAAAAACAAATTTGGTAATACTACCACAGATGCTTTCAATAAATGGCATCAAAAATTATAAATAGCAGTGCCTGTTGAACAAGCTGTATTTCAGTTAGAAAGTTTCATTATTCTTTAAAATAGACAGAGATATATAAAATGTAATGGTAGTGGTAAATTCAAGTTTAAATCAGAATAAAAATACCTGTCATATTGCTAGACCTTGTTTATTGCTTTTGAACTCTAATTCGCTGACAGTTTAATCTGTCTTATTAGCTTACTGACACATTTGGTTCCTACAACTTTAAGGAAGTACATCAAGTTATTACTAATGCATATAGTGATATATTACACCTTTTCAAAAACTAAAAAGAGTTACAACAGAATAAATTAGGGCTTAAAACAGCATTTTGTATAGATTAACCATTATGTCGAAAACCTGATAAACAGAGTCTGCAAAATGCAGCTCTTTGGACTAAGTGTAAAGGATGTTTATGTCATCAAGAGAGATTACAATTTCATTTTGAACTCTTAAGCAAGATGTCAGACATTTGATAAACAAATACGCAAAAAACTGTTGACAGCCTAAAATAGATGGTTTGTTTGCTGTATTAACCAGAGATCTAGAAATGTCTACTGAATACCCGTTCTCTTAAGCACCAATATGCTTTAAATTAATTCAGAAAACCACCTAAGCACTTTATATCTGTTTTGTCAAAGTACTAAACAGTAATTCATACTTAATTGAATTTTAGAGTTTCCCGTCGATTGATTGGACCGAAGTGCTCGGTCTCAGGTTGACATGTCGGCTTCTTCTACAGATGCTTCGACGATGTCTGGGCATTTTTAATTGGTATTCAATTGGTGGATGGTGACTAGCAGTGGAATCCAGGATGCGCGCTTCGTCCTATCTTGGACTCGTCAGGTGGATGTGCCAGCCGACATGTCAACCTGAGACCGAACACTTCGGTCCAATCAATCGACGGGAAAGTGCGAAATTGAATTAAATAATTAATATGACTCTCTCCACAAGAGTTGGCCAGCTCTCGTGGCCCGAGTGGTCTAGTGGATAACGCTTTTGCGTTTGAAACTATGGGCACTGGGTTCGAGGCTCGGTGGGAACATCATCACTCACTGAGAAGTGCGTGATCTATTGGTTTGTATACGAATAATTATACGTCCTTCGTTTCATTTTAAATAGAATGCAGGTACGTCCAGCTGACAAGTCCCGAACAGGATGAAACGCGCATCCTGGATTCCACTGCTAGTCACCATTCACCAATTAAAGTAATTCATGTATATGGACAAAATTAGCACTTGTAGGTTACCTGCTAGCTCTTAACCAAATTATTGAATACTTTATTTTATACAACAGCTTCAAGATGTATCTGATTATTGTTGTCTTTGATCAACTGTGGATTGTCATTACAGCGTTGTTACCATTCCAGTTAGAGTAAATGAGTACTAGGTTTCTAAGTGACTAAAGTTTTAGTTTTACACGTATCCTTCATAAACCTAATGATGGTCAGCTTGAACCTAACGAAAATATGTAGATATTTTCTTCAGCTTTAGAAAACATGCAGATTTAACAAGACTTCTGTCTTCCAAGTAACCTGTAAGCATCATGATTGATACAACGGGATTAAGCATAACCAAATGAAAATTATTATAAATTCAACAGAGAATGTGAATTATACCAAACACTTTATAACGAACATCAGTCTCATGCTAATTATTAAATGACGGCATGGAGTTCAAACAGGTGTATCCCTACGAATTGCCTCCTTTTCAAAAGAAACATAAAATTAAGCGCAAGTAACAAAATGCTGCTGCAACGAAAATTTGGAATTGAATCACAGAATAATGAAATCAACAAAAAATATGGATTTTCAAGGTAATTAGAAGTAATATCAACAGGAATCTGTAACCCCTAGTTCTTAACATCTTGAGGGATCCAGTCAGAGAGTCTAAACCTCTCTATATGTCTCAGGCCACCTGTTTAGAGCTTCGATGACTGGTGTACCATGTGTAGCTCTTTACCTACCTAGTCTCACCTCTACTAAAGAAATCCTCTCATTTTCACTAAATTTCGGCTGCATGTTATTAATCGCATCAGTACTAGTTTCCTTCAGTTTTACAGTCATAATAAGCTACTTGTTAGAATACTGTGTTTGAATGTGTTTGAATTGAAATAGAATTTTAAGATTATTTATTATCTTCCTCTGATGTGACTATAAAATCACTCGTCCTTTTTCCCATCTATCTGCAATTGATCAGCAACACTCGTACTATTATTTCTGAATGTACATTATCTCACATTGATTTTTAATCCAATGTCTAATCGATTTCACACATGTATATAAATGAAAGAACAAAGTTGTGTGAGTAACTTGATATGATTATGAGCAATAGTTTGTGCTCGAAACGTCATCAGTTAATATAACTGTACAACACTGTGTGATTTATCAAAATAAAATCTTATCCATAATGGAGTTATACTCTACCACAGTGCCCAAGTTTTGTACCTCCTGCATACTTTTGCACCGGGCTTACTTCTCCTTCTTAAGGACCCTATATAGTTCAGTGTTTTCGTTTTTATGTCAAACTAAGCATATTCTCACAAAACTTATCTTTTAGTGAGTCTAAACTGCGGTTTATGAGTCAAAAAGGCAGGTCATAAGAAGGGACATTGATGCACACTAAACGGATAGTCGGCAGAAAAAGGTCTATCTATTTCAAACCAGGAGGTGAGATTTTTTCTCCAGACTCCAATACCACCTCTATACCGGCAGATCTACAATAAATAACCGAGGAATTCCTGACACCTTTCATACTGATAAGTAGGAAAAATTGGACGGTCTCGCCCGCTAAACAATCACATGTTCGTCGCCTTATGGATAGTCGTCAATATATCTTCTCACCCCTAGTTATAGATTTAGTAACTGCAATTTGGACCCAGTGAGTACTAGTAATGGTCACTGAAATGCCTTATAGAAATTTCACCAGAAATGACATTAGCCTGCATAAGAGAAGATTAAGAAACTTAGTGGATAAGGTCTGGGGAATAAGTAATGTAGAGAGGATTTGTAGTGAACATAAGAACTGTATTCTCTAATTTGAGCCGTCAGACGATGCTAGTCAAGCGGAAATCTACTAAAAAGGCGCACAAGAGATCAAAATGGTATGAAGATGGCTCATTTAGTCACTCAGTGCCTACAATTCACACTACGTTAAAGACTTCAATGCTGTAAAACTAAAACGCGACCATACATGTGGACACCTTTTATTAGTTTATTAACAATTCATTGACTAGTTTGATAAATTTGCAAAATTATTTGCTAATCTGTACGTAAATATAAATTGCCACTCAAGGATGTTGACAGCCGTGTGCAGCTAAAAAATGATTGAAACCTTCAATTATTATCTGTGACTGCTAAAGTGAAAGAAACAAAGGTGCTACGACATAACACATCACGATTCTGGACAGCAGTATTTTGAGTTCAATCCATCTTAGGAACTCAGTGTTAACAAAGCCAATTTGTTTTAAGGTGATGAAATTTAGCATCACTGTGGTTTAAAAGTTTAAATACTGTGAATTCAAATCAAGAAGAAAACCATTCTGCCTACTTATAAAAATTTTCAGTCGGTGTTTGATTATTGAAAAATCACCTTAAGTAATTTAGGTTATTCTAAATACAATTGCGCAGACGATGGACACTGATACCCATATTATTAAATTTGCATCATTAACCTCAATCCTCATTTCTGATTCTCCCTTATCAGCCGTGAAATATGGTAAAGGTATCTTCGCCTGTATCACTCATTTGCGGCCACTGAATAACCGAAATTACTAAGAATGCCCCGTAAGATGTAAGAACTAAGTGGTATAATGCATTGTGACATGTGCAGTAGTTTCCAGCATTACTAAGACATCAAGCAAACGGATCCTAACAACAGTTTTTTAAATCCGACAAATCTTGATATTCTGTAGCTTAAATGTCTGACGTGGAAGGAGAATGTTTACACATACTGAAATACCACCAAACCCTACGAGAAATATTCGTTGACATGGGGTTCTTTCCAAAAATAGCTGAAGTATTCAGACTTAGGTGTGGTAATCACACATTAAGTGCATAATTGTTAGTTTGAGGCTTATACTACCCCGTTTCGATGATAAAAGTAGGTGCACTGAGACTGTTGATTACGTAGCTCAAAACCGCTCTCACTGGCGTAGATATACTGACTCCTTCTTATCTTCTTAATTATTAAAATCTTTGGTTTTTCTGCACAATTACCTTTTTCGTATACATTTTATTTTACTGTAGTTCCACTGCAATTATTTCTATATATTTGTGTGTACCTCTACTCGAAACTTTGCTTCTTGTGTATAGAAATTAGAATTAGTGAAAAATGCTACCAAAGTCAACATTTTGCTCTTCGAATTTACAGTATGCATAATATTATCAGCAACAGTATTTGATGACATGCAGCACTTTTAAGATTTCCAATTATAATGTACTTCATGGACAGACACTTATCAAGAAATGAACTAAACGCTTGAGAGTCAATACCAGTGGAAGGGTTTTTCAGGAATAATGTTGATCAACACTGTAAGGATAATTACATGATAAAGTGGATTGGAAAATCTGCAGCTAACTTTTCTTAATACTTTTATTCGGTAAATAAAATAAAAATTAGGTGCAGCTCAATAAATGCATGGCAAGAATAATCAAAATATTCTGAGTGACAGAGCTACACCTCTTTGAGAAAACCAAATAATTCCTACATTTGAACTTTATACGCAGCAAGTGGACGTGGAATTTGTCATTAAGAAGTACATTATCTCCTTGCGAGATGATATTACCGTCAATATTCATTGATCACTTTTGCACAGACAGTAAAACACTTGAAAACACTCCGACATTTCCAGATAATGATAAACATGGAAAACATATGGCGACTGGAATGTACCGTTGAAAAAAACACAGACATTTCTCCGTAATTGTGACAGATCTTCATGCAAATATTAATGATGAGAAGAAAATAATTGACCTCTTCTTTCTAACCTTAACGAATTCTGCTATAGTTAAAGTGTTACTGTAGCTACAGAAATAAACCTCAAATCACGAACAAATGGAATTTAACCAGATATGAAAACATACATATTGTAGGAAAAACACGAGTAAAATGATAAAAAAGCAGCAAAACGTCACTATTCTGCTCCTATACATAGGATGAAACGTGGAAAACACGTGTGTCAGGAAGATGCTTCCCACACCCAGTAACCCACCATCATCCAAGTTTCCAACTGAATAACTGTGATTCCTCCCAGAATTTAGACACTTTGCAAACATATATCGAAACTTTCAGCGTCATCTGAAGAAATATTCCCAATTTAAACGCTTTTTGAACACAACCTACAATAATGTTTTCCCATTATACTGATATTTACAATGGAAATATCTGACTAAAACGAAGCTCTTGACAATAACTTTGATACATGTTACATGACTGCATTAACCAGGTATGTGGGACACAAACTTCCGCTTTTCTTACTTGAATTATACAGCCCTCTTATGTTAAAGTCAGGACTTCAATGTTTTTGGGCGACAACACAATAAGTAAATGAAAACAGCGCTCACACAAGGTCAGATGTTGTAGGACACTAAAACACATTCATTACAAATTGCGTCGAGACAGACGCTAGAAAATTCGTTCTCAGAGTTTTAAAGCGCTAAAAATAGAATTTTTCTTGATAAGTTTATATGGTGCACAAAGTAAGGTGAATAATTCTAAATGAGTTTGACACCATTAAAAATCTATCTGAGCATCTGGTTTGGCATCTCTAACAACCAAGATGTTTTGACACAGAAATGCCTGTTCAGTTCAATGTTTTATGGCACAGGTACGAATTCAAGCATACTCGCCATTTGTCAACTTGGCATGTTAATTTCTAATGTCCGTGCATGACTGCTAGAGAGCAAAACAGGTGCACTGAATGTTGATGAACATACGAGTGGAGTACCATAGAGTCGTCTCTTCCTTATCTTGTCATCTAAATTCACTATCGATTAAAGAAGACATCCAAAAATTAGAAAAAATTTTGTCTGCGTTGAGATTCTATGCTATATATTGTGCAAAGCTATCTGGATAATAGACTGACTATCATGTGCTGTGTTTAGGCGCTGCTTGACAATTTCTAGTCTACGACCTGCTGGCACATCCCATCTCAAACCCATTTCACAAATGCGATTTACTTGGAAACAATATTTGGGGAGAAACACCCTCGCCTCTAATACATCACTGATTATTTTGAATTGTGTATCATAGCATGAGATTAAAAAACGATGTCTTGCATAAATCAGCCTTATTACAATGTCATAGTTTCCTTTGCTCAGTTGTTCTGTTCCCGGACAGAGCTTCTAACTGCTAGTTCCTTCTGGCAGGCTGGCCAATCGATCTTCAGTACAGATAGAAAGCAGTTGTTGATAAACTTATGCAGTAACCTGTCGGAAATGCTTTTCCTGACACGCCGGCCAAGTTTCTAACCCGTACAGAAGAACCGACTGACTTAACATTGGTGTCGAAAATCCGAATCCTGTTACCTATGCTGACTGAGTGAAGCGAAAGATTTCGAAACTGGTTTCAGACTGACGAAGGTGAATCTGGCCTTGCCGATCCTGACTATGATATCTTCATCCGTTCCGCTTGAAGATGAAACGATAAGTGAAGGGTTAACCTCATTGAAATCTCTCCCGCTGATGGTGATTGGTGCTGGTTGTTGTTGGTTTGTTGGCTTTATCACTTCCATCTTCTCCATTTTTACTTGCGGTCCCGACTTCGCTCCTAGCCTCATGTGCCAGTTTGTTGGTTTTCGCCTGTAAGTCTTCGAGGTTGTATGATATTAGACACATATCATCTGCGAAGTCCACATCTTCTTCTGGAGTCTTCTCATCGGCGGTTAAGCGTATTCCTGTCTCCTCGCTCCCAACTCACGGTCTGACACATAATCCGGCCCACCACGATTAGGAATATCATCGGCGATAATAGGCAGTCAAAACTGTCTTACTTCTGTATGCACTTCGAACGCCTCACTGATTTTTCCGTTGTGGATAACTTGACACGTGGTATTGTCATATAGCCGGCTGTTGAATGAGTTTGATAAAGAATTGGACACTGCATGCCGTAGTGATAAAGCGGTTTCCAAATTACTTCTCGGTCAATGATATGCTGCCTTTTTCTCCTTCACGTTCCCCAGCGGAAAATAGGGCTTCAAGCTAATGGCATGAAGTTTCTTCAGCAGTGTTTAATTTTACAGGATGGGGTTGCTAGCCTCATGCCCAAACTTTCCTCTTTACCAGCATTATTTCTGACTTAGCGAGGTAAAGGAGTACGTCGTACAGGGATCTATCCCCGGAACATGTGCATGGTCGGCGAGCATCCTGACCGCTATATCACCGACGCAACTGTCCTCTCTGGTGAAGGCATTTTCGAAGTCGATGAAATTGAGGTAGGGAAAGGTCTGAAAGGCATCCTATGCGTTGTTACGTGGTGACGATGAGTAGAGTTGTAAATTGATCAGCCCATGAGTTCTGCATCCAGCGTATCTTTTATTCTCTCCAGGATGATGCGACTTGGTATTTTACCTGACGTAGAAAATAGCATTATTCCACGCCAGTTCTTACAGAGTGAGACTTAGGTTGGTCTTCTTTGCCAGTTTGACGAAATAGCCAGCCCTTCTCGCAATCGACAGGTAACTCTCCTCCTTTTCAAGGCTTTTACAGTAATGGCATGAGCATACGGACTGCAGTCTCTGAGTCCGTTTTCAGTGCTTCGGGAGAATTCCGTCCGGTCCTGCTGCCCCGCCGAAATTCAGTAACTTGATCGCATTTAGGATTTCTGCTTTCGTTTGAGGATTGGTGTCCACTGGTTGGTGGTTCTGTGTGTGGTGTTGGTGGTGGTAGTATGTCTGGGCGAGTTGCAGGTGACGGTCGACTCAAGAGTCGTTTGAAGTGATCAGCCCATTGTTTTAATTATTTCTCCTCCCTAGTAATCAGGTTCCAATGAATATCTTTTATTGGTTTCATTGTCCGGCCTGATCTCTTTCCGGATAGAAACCTGACATATTGTCTCTTCTGCCCACGACCTGCTTCGCTTCAGTTTCCAGTGTGTCGTAGAATTCTCTTTCGTCTCTCCCAGCGCGCTTCTTCGCGTCTTTCCTGATTAAGTGCAATGTTCAGTGAACTCAGCTTCTCCTTCTGTCGCCCATCTATGCATTGAGTCATCTTCTCTTTCATCATCCGCCTCTTTTCGATTAGCTTCCAAGTAGGTGTCCGTTGAGAGAGATTCTTAGTCATGTCTCTTCTTTCTTCCTAGAACAGTTGTCCATGCTGCCTTGAACATCGCTTTCAGAGAGTTCCAGTGTTCTTCCTCGTAGGATCCCACAGAGATACCACATAGTGTCTTCGAATTCGCCCTGATAGTTGCAACGACGGCGTCTTCTGTAGTTTCGTCTTTCAGCTTCTGAATGTTGAACTTGAACTGTGATCTGTCTCAAGTTTTTTTGAAGTATTTCGGTTTCAACTCGAAGGTCTGAGCCCACATCTTCTCCCCTTCTCGATTTTGTATCCAGCAGGCTGCGTCTCTACTTCATTGAGCAGCATTGAAATGAAATCTAACTGGTTCGTCGTTTGTCCGTCAGGCGAAATCCATTTTACTTTGTGCATATCTTCGTGATCGTACACGCTTCTCTCATCGCTTGATCATTGGAAGCGAGGAAGTCTGATAATAATTCTCTATATTTTTCTGTTACAGCTACAGACATATACTGAAACATTCAGAACTTAACGGATAAAGATTATTTATTGTGATCGAGCAAGTCATATCTGTAATATTGTGCAAATTTCATACTCTAAGATATACTCAGATATATATCTAACACAGATAAACTAATAATAACAAGTTGATCGTAGGAAATGTTCACTTCAGCCTCAACGTTCTCAAACACATATGAGTGCTTGTCCAGTTATGATTACTGCGTAAACACACGTTATATAATGGAAGCACGTCTAATGGTGAATGCAACTGACCAACTGCCTTCAACAGAAAACGGCTGATGTATATGCCAGTGACATATGAAACTCTGACATCCAGTATCCAATGTAGTTTTACAATCTGGAGTAAACCAATTTGATTTCTTTGTGCTCATTTCCTGATTGTGAGTTAAAGGTTTCTGCTTTTCAGTAAAATCGTGCACCTTTCGTTCTGCCACTCGACTGTCGTAGCTATCGTTGACCCCTAAAGGAGCAGTGCTGGGATTAATTATATTTCGTTTGTTGTATGCGGTGTGTTAGGACTGTTACTGGTGTGAATGAAGTTGATCCTTTTGAATATTGATAGTAACACCATGTTGGCGTAACCTTTCAATCGCCAAGTCCAAGTGTCTAAGGTGAGTTCCCTTCTCTGGACTGGCAATGAGGCAGTCATCTCAGTATGTGTATACAAAGTCGAGACCGTGAAATATTTCAACGATGAAGCGTTGGGATGTTTGGGCTGCATTCCGGAGACCGAATGGCATACATGGAAACTCAAAAAGCCTCCTATAGCTGCTTCTAGTTCTATCAGATGAAATGCAAGGAGATAGCTGCGTATAGAGAGGATGCTCGGGGTCTGACAACATTGTATTCGCTAGTTTCTTACATGACATTATATGTCTATCCACAATAGTGTCAACCAGTTGGTTTAACGATATCCCACTTGCCCTACTAACGGCTTTTAGTGCCCTTCTCAGCAAAGCAAAGTCTTTCTTAAGTAGTCCAGGAAAGATTAATGGGGGCAGTAAAGGGGATGGGTAGAATACAAGAATTAACGAACTGAGAGAGCAAAGACTGCTTTATACCAGACTGCTTAAATTTCCTTACGTAGAACGTTAAGCGAAACATCTTTCTAGTAACTAGCAAGATGTGGGAAGACCAGGAAAGATCGGTGGAAAAACTCAACCCAAGGTACTTGACATTAGATGTATTTTCAACCTCTGTGCCATCAATGATAATGAGGCCATGTGAGCTAACTAGTTGTTGTAGGTCACATTTACGTCTGACACTGAAATTGACTACCTGACATTTAGACGGATTTAGCTTAAGACCGTTTGAAGAGGACCACTGACTAATTTCTGACAGAAGTTATTTAATTTGGAACAATCCGACTGGGAGTTGACAGACATAGAAACAGAGAGGTCATCAGCATACTTAACAAAAGTGGCTACACCAGAATGAGGCAAGTCATGTAAGAAAAAAGAAAACAGGAAAGGAGAAAGAACAGCACCTTGGGGAACACCAGCTAAAGTAAGTGAGGTGGTGGAGGACTTTCCATTGTAGACGGTGTACTGCTTCATATCAGAAAAATAGGAATGCAATCACTTATTTGTTCAGCTCTCAGCCTGTGTTGCAGCAAGCTTACTTAGCAAGAGAGACCTGGGAACAGAGTCAAATGCAGATGTGTAATCAAGAAGGCACACCGAACGTATTTAGCTCCTTTATCTAAACTAGAGACTATATTATGATGTAGGACTACAGCGGCATCTAACGTACACCTACTATGTTTGTAAGCAAACTGGTTTGGGTCGTTGAAAGTTTTTAAAGAGGGTTCATAACTTTCAAAAAAGGTGAGGTAATTGCAATGGGTCTAAACTTAACAATAGGTCCACTTGTTGATTTAGGCACTGGAACGATCTTGATATTTTTCCATGATTCAGGTATAATACTTTCGGAAAAGGATTCGTTGAAAATGTCAGTGAATGGGGAACACAAGATGTCGGCACACTTCTTAAGGATAACAGCAGGAACACCATCAGGACCAAGGGACTGAGTAGGTTTGAGAGATTGAAGACACTTGAAGACATCATTCGTATTAAGGCATGAGAAGCAGTCATTATTTACACTATCTGAGTAAGGAGTCATGACATCTGCAGGGATACATATAAAGGATTTATTAAGCATGCCAACATCTACAGAAATATCATTCATTATTTGCTTACCACCTGTGATTTCCTTTAATAACTTCCGCATATTAGATGGGGATTTACATGAAAGAAACTTCTGGTTATAGAGAACATTCAATCTTTGTAATTCAAGTTTAATCAAAGCGTTCATTCTCTTAACACCAGATTTGTTTTTCATTTTGAACGACCTCTCTTTTTCACGGCGGAGCTTTTTGAGTTGAAAAGCGGTCGAATTTTAAGAAGATTGTCTCTTTTGCATAACAAACATCAAGACAGAAATTAAGATAATGTGTTATGTTGGTAACTGTGTTATCAGCAGATTGTTCAGTAAATAGGTCCCAGTTTGTGTCTTTTAACATGGTCCTTAGATTCAGTATGTTGTCATGAGAATAACATCTGTGTTGCGTTTTCTTTCCAAGGTGTGAGAAGACCCTTTTGTGCTGCTTTCCATAAACTTTGGGCAATATTCTTATGATACAGTTATCAGAATTGAGTAGTGGAGCTCTTTTTCGAGCTCCAAATATTCCTGTGTCATTTGATAACACAAGATCTAGAGTGTTATCCATTCTAGTCGAAAAGTTGACAACGTTATCGTGTCCAAGTGAAATTAGTAAGCTGTGATCACTAGAATTAAAATCTCCAGTAACTATAGACAAGGAATTTCCTAAGGAAGTGGCAGCAAGGGAGGTAAATTCATCCGCAAATAGAGACAATTCTGTGGAATTGCATCCAGGAGCAATATAAATGTTCGAGATGTAAATGTAGTTGTATTTAGACAAATGTTTAGGTCGACACTTAACGGTGAGACAGTCAATATTGTCACTAGAGAATTTGAAACATACATTATTAGACGTTCACCATTGTGAATTGGTGAAGACGACGAAACAGCCACCGCATTTCTTCCTGGAGCTACACCGATCTTGTCTGAATAATTTGAAATCATTCAGACACACTAGATTGTCATCATAAAGATCATGTAGCCATGTCTCTTGAAGTGATATGATCCCAGTATTACGATGTATAATAAGGGACACAAGTGATTGAAGACAGTTAATTGTAGCTGGCAGGGAGCGAGAATTTGAACTGATAATTGCAGGAACAGTCATGAATTGAACCCGGGTATTTTTTAAGGCTCTTCGCCACCCAGCATGATCCTATTTTGTCTTTTTATGAAAATGCAAGTCAGCAGGTTTTTAGGATAATAAATAGTTGCGAGAATAAATAATTCGATAAAAGGTCGTATTTGAATAGGATTTAGTAATTTTAAATGAATTGGAAATGAGAAATGAGATGGTGTCTGGTACCAGCAACTTCTAAATCATTTCTTTCTCGTGAAGCAAAGGCAAAGAAAAACACCAAAATTGATTGTACAAATTACGAGATATCTTTCGGAACCGATTCACGGACTGAAGCGAAGCCTGAGCTCGCCAGTTATCGTGCACGAAAGTGATAACACGAAGTATCAAATAGCGGGATGCATGACCGGAAGACTTCAGATAAACAAGTCGACTTAAACTCCAAGGGTCAGCATCAAATGTTCACAGATAATTCCTATGGTCACGAAGTAGTGTTTCTCCTAGACATATTATATACCTATGGACAATTATTTTGGTGAATTATCTACCGAGACAGTACCTTATAATATAATAAATGTATAGATACTCAAGATCTAAAAAAGTATAAAGCTACGAGAATGAAAAGATTACCGTGAGGTAGATAAGTCATATTTCGGAGAGAAGACAAACAGAACAGACCTCACTAGACAGAACTCTGACATGCATGCGAGAGCTGCATATGGTTATTTACTTGACCCCTCCGGCTAATAGAGTGAGGCTCTAGTGACCCGTTTTATTACTGATCTTTGTAGTATACTTTCACTATGTAATTGGACTTTGTTTTGTTTATCACTCTAAATATTGCGTGTTACAGTTGATACTCTTGTGCACGCTCGACTTTTGAATTCTGACTACTGCGAGTTATCATCGGACTCATTGTGCCTCTACTTCGACTCAAACAACACCTTCAGTTTTTGAGCAGAGCCCATTCCACTGGAGCCAACAGTTTTCTTGCTCGTAGACATGTGATTACCTATAGTACTGTCATTCTCACCCTGATGGTTCAAAGTGTTTCGTCAATCACTCCATCCCTTAAACTAGATTTTGTACTCCTTGTTGGTCTAACACATCTGTCTGTTATTTCCGGTTTTATTGCTATGGGATTCGGGACAAATTTTCGGGAAACTCTGATATCGTTTTTTCTGGATCGCATTTCGAAATGCGTCGGTATCTATACAGTCTCTACACAATAATCGTGATCCATGGTACAAAAGAAGCGTCAACACTCAGCACTACCACAGTTTACCTTTGTCAATCTACCTGACAGCGTGGTGCAACAATGAATATCAAAAAGAGCACTACAACAAATATGTGAACCCGACATAGCTGATCGACGAAGTCATTTTGAATTACACACTGGATTTAATCATCACTGCTATCGTATCAACTTTGATGACTGCATAACATTTGGATTTATGTATATATGTATTCACTGATATTTTTTTAAAAATCTTTCGGTGAGCAGACCATTTGTGGACATTTTTGAACTTATAAGTTCAAAAACAGGTATACCTATATTCTGTTCTGCTCGCGCTTACATTTTGTATTTTGCTATCATCGATATATATATATATATATATATATATATATTGTTTTCTACACTTTTTGTAATATTATTTAATACTGATAACGACACTTCAAGTAGAAGGTCTGTAGCTGCAGTTACCATATCCATACCACCTTTTAAACCTAATGTTCCATATTTGTGGTTCACTCGCCTAGAACACTACTTCCTAGCTAACAACGTCACTTCTCAAACTACAAAATTTGTCTATGCAAGCTCCATCTTACCGGATGAAATAGCAGAGCAAGTACGGGAGACGCTCATAAATCCAGATCCAGAAACTCCGTACGATGTTTTAAAGCAGAAAGTTATTAAGGTTGCTTCATTATCGGATCAGAAAGCTGTTGATCAACTGCTCAGGAATATTAGTCTGGGTGATAGACCACCTTCCCAATTTTGATTTGTATAATCCTCGTTGTTTTTGCTAAGGATCTAGACTCATGTTTAATTCTCGAGTTGTCAAAAGATGCATGTTGCTGTCCTACAGATTGGAGCGATTCACATTTATAACCACTACCACATCTGCTGATCAGCATGCGCCACCCTCCCTCCATTTTTAATGCTAGGCTGAGATTTTTTGGAATAACTGTAGTTGTAGCACTGCATTGCTTTGAGCCCGCCTCAATCATACAGTATGCTATACATTATTAGCTTTCATGACAGATCCTTCCCATTATGTCACCAGATACATTGGTATCTGAGGTCATTCTTAGCAGTATTGCCTTTATACATGCGTACATGTATATAAGTATTTGTTAGGAACGACTAGGAATTTGAGTTTACTTTAGGAAGTATAAAGTATGGAATTAGCTAGTATTACGGCAACTAAGTTATAGTCTATTTAGCAGAGTGAAGTGGGTAGTGGAACAATTAATGACAAATTTGTGTGAAGTGATCCCGAGGAAAACAGCTGGTTAACAGAACTTGTTATGCTAAATTTTCATGACCGATCTTCATATGGTATGCGTCAGACATTGCAAAGCAACTCTTCAACTTGTGTTATATCAAAAGCAATGCGAAATGTTATAAAATTATACATTTTAGAAAAGTATATGAGAAAAGGTAGTTATTAACTGAGCAAAGTAATCTCGACACAAAAAATAGCAGTGTATTATTGACTGTATATATATGTAAAATGTTAAAGGGTATGGTTGCGAATATAATTGCTTCTAGAGTCACTTATTATAACACAACTTATTGAAGATTATCGAGGATGTAAAATGGGTAAATTATTTAGACGTTCGCTGTGTAAGTCGTAGAGTGGAGTTATATGTAAGTGACTACACTGAAGACAGAACCGGCTTTCATTTACCATTCTACCAACAGTTTTGGTCTTTTAGACGAGCTAGGGTGAACATGTTAATATGTCTTTCTAGGCTCCGATTGAACTCATAGGGGTTTTCACAACATCTAATTTCAGATGGTAGTTGATTCCAAGGAGTACAATATTTATTGGTGAAAAACTTTGCCCTAATGGATTTCCTGTGGGTATCCACCTTGAGAAGGTAGTCGTGATTTCACAGCTGATATGATTTGATATTTGCCCACGTTATGGATGATTTACTGTAACAATCTTTTCTAATAACTCTGAAGAGTAGGGATAAGTTGCACTTCACTCTCCTTAACCATAGGGGTTCTGATTTCAGTCGTATACACCTGTCAACATATTCCAATACTTGGTCGATTCCTATTTTGCGTTTCGTGAAGAATTTCTGAAAACTTTCGATTTTTTCTCAGCCTATAGCCCTTAGGTAAACATATAGGAGACCACAATTCAAAGTTTTCAGCGAATCAATGTCTGATATATAGATTTGTATATATATATATATATATATTCAGCTAATCTTGCTTCTTGAGTGTCTTGTCTTGTCTTCCTCCCATTGTGAATTATTCCACAGGAAGCTCCCTCAACGCTTCTTAATTCTGCGTCCGCTAACAGCGACTGGACTCGGAGAAAACACTACTGATAGTCTCGTATAACCACACCGTCTGTTTTGGTTGAAGTACTCAAAAATGTTATCTTTCGCCAAACAGAACAGACCTCACTAGACAGAACTCTGACACGCATGCGAGACCTACATATGGTTATTTACTTGACCCCTCCGGTTAATAGAGTGAGCCTGCAAAATCCACTTTACGGCTGTTGGGAGATACTTTGATTACGTTCCGGGGATTTATAAGTGTAGGGATAGCATTGGGTGCTAGCGAAGAAAACTCGCTGCTCAACTAGATCTCGGTGGATAATGATGATATATGTGCTGTCTTGAAGAAAGATTGCCTTACGCGTTGACGTCTTTTCATGTTCTCTATCTACACGCAACTGACTGCATTTCGTATGGAGGTAAGGGTGATTTTTATGAAGGACTTCATAATTCTCTGTATTGTTGTTCTTTTTGATCACAATTGGGCACACCTCTGTCCGTTAATTTCTCAGGGTTTTTATTTTTCCTAACTTTTTTTTCTGGACTTACCCTACGTAAATCGAAAGGCACACTAATATCTTTAGAAACGTCTATTATTAAAGTGATCGAAATTCATATGTTGAGCTAATACATTAAAATCACTTTTTATTGCGCAATATGCAGAATGATAATCAAATCGAAGTCCAATTACGTAGTGAATGTATACTACAAAGATGAGTAATAAAATGGGTCATTACAATAGCCCCTCCGTAGAGTGCAGGTAAATGAAATTTAGCTGTATTTCTAATTTTATTTTAATTTAAAATGACAGAAATATATATGAGTTTCTGGTTTGAAAACCGAATTGAGTATTTTAAGTTTTCTGAGGTACGCTAATATTACTGTAGATATTCGAAAATGCTAACAACTTTGAAATGAGCCAAAATGTTTAGAATGTTGTGCAAACTGTAACAATAAAAACGTAAAAATTATTAGAATAATAATGAGGTTGTTATTGTAAAGTGTGACAGAATAGATTTATATCTTACATACAGTTAATAGCACAGTAATAAGGAAGTATGGAAATGATTTAGAAATAAATTGTCTGTACAAATGTTTGTAGCCAATGTACTCGCCTGCCTGACCTTGTGTTTCTTTCTGTTTTGTTGGCCCGAATATCACTAGGTTTTGAATCTTGAGAGCAGGAATCATTTTGTGGTGTAGCTTTAGATGATGTTGATTGCTTGGGTAAACATTCAGCCACCTCTATTTCCATGAAAGCTGGTTTTCTACGATCGATGCGACATCTGATGCATCTGTCATAATAGCTATAGGAGCCTCACGACGTACGAGTATAGTTTCTGAGCTTAGAGAATGTTTCAGCTTTTCAAATGCTTCGATTGCTGAAGTATCCATGTGCAGCGATTTTGCGTAACCTTTTAGTAAATCTGTCAGTGGTTGGGCAAGCTGTGCACAGTGAGGAATGAAACGGCGATAAAAATTGACGAGACCAAGGAATCTGTGTAACTTTTTGAAAGAATCTGGGATGGGTTATTCTTATATGACTTGAAGTTGTTCTGCTATCAGTCGAATGTCTTGATTGTCTACCTGATGCCCCGAAAATTGTATAGTTTTCTCAGCGAATTCACATTTACTTGGTTTAATGACAATTCCATATTAGGCCAAGCGTTTAAAGAGTGTTTCTAAGTGATGCTGGTGCTCTTCAGTTGATTTACTTGCAACCAGCATATCATCGATATAGGCGTAAGCGAATGTGAGGCCGTGCAGGACCTGGTCGATGAATCGCTGAAATGTTTGTGCTGTGTTAGTTAGACCAAATGGCAGACGAACGAACTCAAATAAGCCAAAAGGAGTGGTTACCGCAGTTTTGGGGATGTCCTTAGGTTCGACCGGTATATGGTATATGTGGACGAACGAGGTCAATTTTGGAAAATATTTGAGCACCTGCCATGTTATGAAAAAAAATCGTGAATGTGAGGAATTGGGTATCTATTGGCTATCGTGTGCTTATTTAAAGCTCGGTAATCTCCACATGGTCGTATCTATGTTGAGTTTTTCTTTGGAACCAGAAGAAGTGGTGATGACCATGGACTGTTTGACGGTCGTATTATTCCTAGATCCAACAATCTGCTGAACTCTGCTTTTGCTATTTGCATTTTGGCCGGATTTAAACGACGTGGTTTTGCTGTGACAGGTGGACCTTTAGTTACAATATGGTGCGTTATGTTGTGTTTGGGAGAGGCTGTTGAGTAATCGCTCTGTGTGAGTTCAGGAAATTTCTTTAGCAATATCTCGTACGGGGATAATTGATCTGATGTAGCTACCATCAAGCGGATACTCTCGACATCGGTGCAGATGCCTGAAATCGATCGTTTTCGATTGCTGTTTATCAGTCTATGGCGACTAAAGTCGACTAGCAATTCGTAGTGCCGAAGAAAATCCATCCCAATAATAGGAAAGTTTATATCGGCTATGACGAACTCCCACTCAAATGGTGTACTGCAACCAAAATTAAGTTTTTGTCTCCGAGTTCCAAAAGTTTTTATAGCAGGATTGTTCGCAGCCTTAAGTATTAATGAGGGATTCGGCTGTAAACGTTCGCTGGATGTTGGGGGAACTGCACTAACTTCTGCACCGGTATCTACCAGGAATTGTGCCGCCGTTATTTTATTTCGCCCTGAAGAGACGACTGTGAGATCGTTGTCGGCCAGCAACCGCAGTCGTCACCAACCGCTGGCCTTTCCGTTTCCCGACGCCATTGGCTGCTGGAAAGCACATGGTTGTGTGCATCGTTTGGCGTTTACACCAAATTTTCGATGATACCAGCATACAGTCTGTTGTCAACTATATTCACGTACATTGCGTGAGCGACTACGTTGTCTTCTGTATGATGCACTAGGTTGTCTATTAACCCTCATCGTCATTAATTGCTTGGTCAGAACATCTATTTTACGTTCTAAGGCTTCTATGCGTTCGTCTGACGATTTGTCGATTACAGATGTTACTTGTGGAGACATCCGTTCATACATTTTGTCAGCAATCTCTGCTAACTTGTCAATATCTATGTCTTCATCTCCAAATGCTAATACTTGCTGAATGTTGTGGGGTAACTGCCTTAGCCACAATTGGTAGAAAAACCTGGTGTCTATCTTCCGATCTCCTAAAATGTTACACATATGGCTTTTGAGTTGTGAAAGTGTTCTATCACCCAGACTAACATTGCTCAGCGACTGATCAATAGCTTTCTGATCTGATAATGAAGCAACCTTAATAACTTTCTGCTTTAAAACATCGTACGGAGTTTCTGGATCTGGATTTATGAGCGTCTCCCGTACTTGCTCTGCCATTTCATCCGGTAAGATGGAGCTTGCATAGACAAATTTTGTAGTTTGAGAAGTGACGTTGTTAGCTAGGAAGTAGTGTTCTAGGCGAGTGAACCACAAATATGGAACATTAGGTTTAAAAGGTGGTATGGATATGGTAACTGCAGCTACAGACCTTCTACTTGAAGTGTCGTTATTAGTATTAAATAATATTACAAAAAGTGTAGAAAACAATATATATACATATATATAAATCCAAATGTGATGCAGTTATCAAAGTTAATACGATAGCAATGATGAATAAATCCACTATGTGTTTACTTTGAAATGATGGCGTCGACCAGCTTTGTCGGGCTCACCAGCTTGTTGTGGTGCTCTTTTTGATCAAACTAGCGTACACGTATATCCTAGTACTTCCTCGCGTTTATTATTGTGTCCTAACGTTGCGTTTGCTCGACGTCCACAACATAAATCAACAGGTACTCGAGAAGGAGTACGAACGTGTATTGTCGCAGTAATCAGAAATCAAAAGTCGAGCGAGCACAAAAGTATCAATTGTTAACACGCAGTATTTAGAGTGATAATCAAATCAAAGTCTAATTACATAGTGAAAGTATACTACAAAGATGAGTAATAAAATGGGTCACAACAATGTCATCACAACCTGGTGACTTTCCAGATGTGAGTCTCTGCAGCTTCCCTACTACTATTGTAGGGTCTATTTAGATAGTGGCCAATGTGTTTTCCTCCGGCGAAATAGTACTATAACCATTCTTGTCTGTACCAGTAATACCCACATTGCTGTTTAACTGTTTGCCGAAGACTGAACTGAATATTTCAGCCACCTCAAGACTAGTGAGGTATTTACCATTTGGACCTACTAAGGTGCATGCTTCCTGTTTGGTTGGTTTTCTTTTTGACATGAATCGATACAAACTTTTGGGGTGGGCCAGCAGTATTTTGACAAGTTCAGCCTTGAATGACCTCCTCTCAATCCTGACTCTCACGTTACACCGGTTCCTGAGTTCCATGTATGCATCGTGGTAGGTCTGACTCTTGAATATTCACCACATAGACGAAGCCTTCCACTTTGCTTGCAGAAAACGTTGCGTGTCTCTTTTCATCCATGATGACCTTTTCTTCGGCTAGCCACGTAGGGCGGGGTAGACTTCCTGGTTGGGGTCCTCGGGACGGTAGAAACCAGTGGCTGGAAACAATTGGTGATATGGCTCAAAATCATTCTCAATAGCTGGTCCAGAGGCATTCACTCTTTGCGATTTATAACATCCAATAAAATTCTATTGTTCTTCTATATTTCAAAGTAATTTACAAAGCCAACGGAAACCTACCAAAAGCGATATGTTTCCGACATCTCTGTACCTCAAAAGCCCTCGCAATATGCATCGAGAAGCCGGAGCTGTGTGTTCAAAAGAAATTAGTACAACGTCTACAACTACCATGGACATAGTTCGGTTTGTTCCTTTAGCTTCCGTACTTTTTTTCTTTCTTCTTTCGTTCTCCTCTTTTGATCATTTCTCGCTCGCTGTGTGATTTTTACTCCCTCTGTCTTCATCCGATTCACCCCATTTTTCCAGTCATAAAATACAATTATTTTAGGTTTGTTTCCATGCCTTTCCTGTTCACATTTATAATTCGTTTAAAATAACTATTTTACAATTCTATCTTAATCTCGTGCAATTTTTGTGTTTCTAAGGCTCTCGCAATCGACATTCGCACCTCCTAACTCCTATCTGAAGTTGAAAATTACTGTTTCAACTTTGTTTCCATGTTCATTTTTACACACTTGTTATCCCTTCTATTCCTGAGTAATTTTGTTTCTAAGCCTTTCGTAAATCATATCTAGTTGAAAATAATTGTCACCTTTTATTCGCCGTCGTAAATATGTGGAATCAAACAAGAATTGTATCCTTGTAAAATTATGTATTTAAATGCTATTGTACAGCTTTTGAAAATGCAACCGCCGAAAAATATCTTTGCTGAACTTCGTGTTATCTTCTTTCTAAGGTCACATAAGTAGTTGAGTGTTTCGAGCAATGGGACATTGGTGAATAATGACACTACATATTGTGATATCAATTTCTTTCCCACTATATTTAGCTTTTTGACGGTTTCTGACAAGCTAAATACGTCTTTTACGCTGAAATTCACTAGTTCGCTATGTAAAGGTTTCAGTGCCTTCATCAACCACTGCTTTGGAATGACAGGGAGATTGATACATATCTAGGATGGCACACAGTGGTACCCCGGACTTGTGGACTTTATTTATTAATTATTCATTTATTATTATTTCGGTGAACCATAAAGTCGGGGCGTGTGCGTCGCTAAGGTTTTCAATTCGCTGAGCGTACACTTACGAAACAGATTACTCTCAACTAGTGATTTTTAATATCTCAGTCATTTGGCGTTCAGTTGTGTCTTTACAAATATTCAGTTTTTGAAATTTCGTTTAGTCACTTAAAATGAGCTTCATTTTGTCTATAAAAATACTCTTATTCATGAAAACTGTACCAGGTAATTTATCAGGTCCTGTTATTGTCGGATTTTCCTTCTTCTTGAGGTCACGTAACACCACAGTGGTTCTTTTTAAGTAGGCTGTTGACAGAATGTTTGTTTTTCCTAAACTGATGGCAAAAATCGACTAGGGTACTTTTAAATATTTTGAGTTCATATTTGGATGAAGAAATTTGGTCGTTTGTCTGGGTATATAGGTTTTCAGACTGAACACTGTCTTTAAATTACTGACCTTGATTACGTCTCTCACAGAATTTTACACAGAGAGATAAAGCTCCAAATTATATCTTACCTAAGAATACTGAGGGAAAATTGAAAATATGCCAGTTGTAGTCAACTGGAAAATCATTTTCGGTTGTTTGTGTATCTGGTCCTGTGGTTAATAATATCAATTTCTTGTTTTTTTGAGCCCTCATAAGTTGATTAACTTGGTCAGTAAATAAATCCTTGAAGTTCTGAGGAAGTTCATCAACTGCATAAAGTCTTTGAGAAACATTTATTTTTAGTTCCGATAAATATGTATGGAGAGATTTGATCTGATTAACGGCAATTTGCTTTAATAACTTCTCCTTCAATCGTGTTTTGTATCGTTGAAGGTATTTTGAATATAATTCAGGATACTGGCTGTTTGAAGTACGATTTCGAATACATTTTCGCTTTCATGAGCCTAGCACTATGCTTCATGTACTCACTGAGTGCCTTTATTTCTCTCCCTTTACTTCTTCTTTCCCTTTGTTTCATTAACAAACGTTCATTTCTGACCTTTTACAACTTCATGACGTTTCCTATGACTTCTATTACCTTAGGTTTAAGTAATGCTTTCTTAACTTGTTCATTTTGCTTCACTTAATTCATTATGAAGGGATGAGAGAGTCTTGGCAATCGTGGACCCAAGTGAACAGGATGGCAGAAAATAGAACAAAACGGAGATGTGTTGTTGAAACGCTATGTTCCACTCGGAACCCAAGGGAACAATAATAATAATAATGGTAAATTCATTATTATTTGATGATCGTTCACCAATAGTACTCTTAAGTTTACACCGCATCATCGTTACTATTTCACAATCATTATTGTTGTTGTTATTTTCATCCTTGTACGTCTGGTTTATTTTCTGTAGTATTCACATTATCTCACACACCACTGATTACATTCACCCTCGAAACCTGTACTTCCTTCAATATATATATATATTTATGTCTTAAATTGTTTCATCTCATTGACCGTGCATATTCAAAAACTAATTGACTATTGTTCCATCCCATCTTATACTTGTTCCACAATATATTTCTGATATGATTCTAATTTGCCTTTACTGGCTATTGTATGCTTAAATTAATGGATTTATAATTGTAGAGCTTGAATAAGAATTTATTGAAAACATTTGTTGGCTTTAACCATATTTGTTCCAGAATAAGTAGCATCTGTTATGAGAGTATTCCTAAATTAACCGACATGGGTGTCTATTCCGGTTTGTGTTGCTGGAATTTGAATAATTTAACCGTAGATTTCATCATGAACCGAAATTATATAAAGATTCACTGAAAAATTACAGAGTACCTGATACCTGTTCCAGCTATTTTATTCACATTTGAAACAAAATTAAAATAGAGTAGTCGTAATACTTAAACTCCCTTACGGAAGCACTCAAATTTTATCACAACTGGAAGGCTAATTTTTGGTGTTGCCGTGGTTTCTTAATGTTTGAAAATGTGTAGAAGTGAACTGTTAATTGATTGTTTAATATGAGCTTTCAGTGTTAACGTAACTTAATTCGCCCATCAAACTTTGTACTATCCAAGTCCTTTCATCATTTTTAACTATGGTCTGCGTTTTCTAAACTCCACTCTTGATGTTTTAATTAAGCTGTCCAAGTAACCGATGGTGTATCACTGTTCATGGCTTTTCATAAGTGATCGGAATTTTTTGATTACAGCTTTATTCCACACTGTATTTTTTGGTACAGGTATGGAATTTTCAGAATGTGATATCGGTAGCCCAAATTTTGAAGGCCAACCATAGATATCAGGAGTGCGTCGGTAGGGGATCGAACCCGGGACCATGTACATGGTCGGCGAGAGTCCTAACCACTGTGCCACCGACGCACAATTCTCCTAATGTTCACTTTGACTATTAAAATCAGCGTCAGTCACAATTTCCTAATAATTTTCTGTAAGAATTAATCTACTTTCCATCTGTTATACCTCATTTTATCAGTCATAGTTATACATTTGTCTCCTATCTCCTCAGGACACATTACATATAGTATCTATCAAACAGATAAAAGTGACCATTGATTGATATTAACATGCTGTTACACATAACGTGAAACCGTAGCTTTCAACTTAATTTGTTAGTCTACTTGGAGTAATTAGAAGTATTTTTAAGGTTAACTTATACTTTTTCCGTTATCGGTACCTGAATCACTCATGAGGGCTGTCACAAAATTAATGAACAAGTTTTTTGTGACTTTAAAAGTCTTGTTTATGAAGGAAACAAACCGGTGTGTGCCACCAACCGCACTGTCAAAGTCTAAAACTTTCTGCGTACAGATTCTATTAAAACTAATGTCGGATGACAGCGCATCATAACCGTTCACTGTAGTGATGGGAAGACATTCGATCGTTCCATTTTAGACTAGACAGGTATATAGGTGACAAGGCAGAAACCTGTTGGTATAAAGAATCGCCTAAAACTGGTGAATAATATAAGTCATCTGCATCTCACTTTGAAACAGCTGATGAATGCATACAGTATACATAAAAGCACAGTATGGATGACTCAGTGGATAAATTAACCAAACCTGTTAGTCATATTGTAAACACATAGTGCCAATAAGAACTAGTGAGCGAGTAACCTAAATGTACCTAAATCCTTCTATAGACAAAAAAGAAATCGTCAATTAGGAAATAATTTTATACACACTGTTCCTGAAGAACATTACTCATAGTACTAACCAGGAACTGATCACATTAATTTTACTAAGTTTAATTTCTCTCTCATTGGTTATATTGGGACGAAATGCCTAGTTTCTGTTGACATGTCGGCTCGTAGTATGGGTGCTCCCATGGAGTCTGAAGTTTATAACACGGTATTATTTTAGTTGATGGAGACTAGCAACGGGACCAAAGAATCCAGATGACGAATCCAAAATAGGACGAAATTTGCATCCTGAATAGTACTGCTAATCACCACCAACCAAAATAGCATTAAGCTAATTTTAACTGTTCATCAGTAGTACTGCTAGAAACTAATGAGGGTTTAATAAGTGATTCATTCTGTTATGGAACTCTAAGTATAGGAATACTGAAATAAGAGTACTGATGGAGGCACTTAAGAGGATAATTTAAGCAGCTATAGCCATCCAGCTTTGAAATGGACAACTAAGTACACATAAAAATCGTATTTAGTGTTGCAGTCACAAGAAAACTTAAACATGTGCTGGTAATTGATCAGAGCGTATTTACAGTTTTATACACTGACCACTAGCTGAAAAAGTCTGGTTAGGAGTTCATCGCCAAAGCTAAAACATTATGGAGCACAGCATACTGTAGGGTGTGAATGAGAAATAAATTTATCAGTGGTAAACCAAGCAAAGATAAAACTTTATTTTCATTGTACAGTTGATCAGCAATGCATTGGGAATAAAGAATCATACCCAGTTGCCCCTATATGAGAAATTTGCGATCCGTAAAAATGTACATCTGCACACGAAAAGTTTACAAAATCTTGAATGTTAATAATAATAATTATTATTATAAGTAGTATGGTTATTATGCGTAGAAAAATATTAAGAAAAGCTGTGGATAAATTTGTAAGTTAGACTGTTACTGTTTTGATTATTATTATTATTATTAGTTAAAGCATATTCATTCGAATAAGAAGGCTAGCTCCTTTGCTTCTCTAGCTTCTGCATCATTTTTCTTGTCATCTGATTTATGTATTACTGGAGGCTGTGATCGAGTCACCAGTCTGCGCCCAGTCTATAGGATTTGTAAGATAAAGATTTTTTAAAAATAGACGTAATTAGTGCAATATCAATTTTCTTAAATGACAAAATAAACTGTTCTTTGAAGGGATTCAGAGAAGACTGAATAACTAAAACATCGTCAAGAATGAGAATTCTGTTTTTCATTGAATTCACTCGTAAGCTCTTTATTCATCAAATGCACTTTAGAAATCCGAATATCTGCCAAAAATTGTTCATTTGTTTTTAACACTCTAGAATGAAGGTATATAAATGAGTATACAAAATAAATGTCTTCTGTGAATGTATTTAATTCTCCTTGATGATATGTTTAACTGCTTACGAAGACCAAGTTGACCTAATACCACAATTTAATATCTCCTAAATTATGTAGCTTTTGAGTGAAATTATTTCTAAACAACCGGCTCCTCCGTAGTGACTTCGAGTTTTTCACTAAGAGGTTCTGGTCACTGAATTCTAGTATCTCAAACCGCTGTTCTCACACTCTCTCAAATAGATTGCATCAACAATTAGATAATACGTTGAACAGTAAATTGTTTTGTGCTAAGAAATCATAGCTTCCCTCATCGAAATCCTACATCAACTAGTATTGGTGAAATAAGACCCTGTTACTAGGTAAAAAGTATCCAGTTCTAGTTTTTTTTCAGTAGGATACAAGAAGCCAACAAATCAGCAATATGATACGGGGTTATTGGCCAACTAAGTAGCTGCGTGTAAGACATGTGTGTAGACCAGACACACCAGTTGATAACTGATTCAGTTGTTTGAACCTTACTGTGTTTAGTGTGATGTGACTGACTGTCTGGTTTTTCAACGTAGAATCATGAAAAAAAGTCAAGCAGTTAAAAATTGCCACAATTCACTTACTGATTCAGTCACTGGTCTAACCGACACGATAATGCCACGGAGTCTTAATTGTCCTGATGTCTGAACTAGCTTATGATGTAAGAAAAATCTACAGTAAACAAAAGTTTTCAATGATTTGTGAATCCTGATTTCAGGTAAGTGATTATTGCAATGGTAAGTGAGTTGACAATATGTGATGGTTAACGAAATAACTACTGAAATCTTAAAATGGGACAAAATATATATGAAAGCAGAAATTCCTATTTGTAATAATGATTTCGGTTGATCCGTTGAGTTCAAAACAGTTTTCAACACAATCTAACATCGCCCACATAATCATCATTCATAAAATATAGCTAGGCAACTCCCCTGTTCTGGTTCACAGCACACAATCAATAATACTTACTAATAGCCTCATTAGGTGTAGATAATGCATACAGTCCAGTCATTCATTTACCCAGATTTCCTCATTCTTTTAAACTACTGGTCATTGTTAACTACTACTAATTTCTATTATTAATTATTTACTTGTTTCTTTGGTTCAGCTTTTGCACGTTCTAACGCCTTTTGTATTCGCTCCTCTTGATATATCCGTTGTTGATTCTTCTTCTCTTCTTTAATTTGTTGTCGTTGTTCAGCTTCTTTGGCCTGTTTCACTTCCTTTACTTCATCTTCAGGAAGCGTTTGCAGAAATTCTAGTAGGTCAACCATTTTAGCCTCAATTTCGTATAACATTTGTAGTGAACTAGAAATTAAGAGCCAATAACCAAAACATGCTGTCTTATTGAAAAACACTAAATTTTACTTAATAACAACTGAAATCAACTTTTTGATAAAAAAAAAGAAGGTAACTTCATTCAATAACCAAAAAGAAACCATCAGAACCTGTGAATAAGTTGTGTTGTGTACTTGCTGTTATTCACCACCAAAGTTTATGGAAGGTGTCAAAAATCTAACAGTTTTCCTCACATTTAAACACAACATTAAACACTCTTAGGAAGAATTGATCACCCTGTCGTTAATGCTGAGGATAAATCTAGGTATTCAGTAATTTTTTACTCTGTCGACGTACTGAAGATGTAAAAGTGCATGTCAAATTCTCACTGCATATTACAAACGCAAATAAAATTGGTTACAGGATTTCATCATGAGCTGACATTGGTTAGAGAACCATTGGAAAACCTTCATCAGTACGCACCCACCAAGATTCGAACCCAGGACTTTCTGGTTACAAAGCGAGCTCTGAACTGATGAAGAGTCCCAAACTTGGGCGAAACAGCTGTCCAGTACGCCCAGGTTTTCCAATGGTTCTTTAACCAATGTCAGCTCATGATGAAATCCTGTAACCAATCAACCGAATCCCTACAAACCAATACTTGAATAGCAAATAAAATTTATGGGGACAGAGGAGTAAATGAAACAAAGCAGCCTTTAGGGCATACCTAGACAATAAAAGCCGCCCTCTGGTGGATTGAAAATATGAAATTTCGTAATATACTATAATGTGATACAAAATGTTTCCAGCTGGCAAGCAGAATATGTGACATGAAAACGTGGCCTTCAAAACGGTCACAATTTTAATCGGATCAGCATATTTAACCACCGTTGCTCCGAAAGTCACCTTTATTTTTAGCTATTTCTTTGACTTCAGGATACTGAAACCAAGGTTTCATTAGCAATAAATGCATAGTTAGGAAGTTTCAAGTTTCATCGATTGTATGTCTAGTGTATGCCTGGTTTCCTGCAAACAAGTAAACTGTCTTATCTTTTTTTTAATTCACAGGACAAACGTGAGTACTCTTAAGCGTTTAACGCTCCCCTTCTCTGACAACCGTTATTTGACTGAACCCTATTCAGAACTGAGAAGTACAGAAATTAGCAAAGACGGTTTCACAGAATAACAGATTCTATGGCCATCATATTATATGAAGATCAGGTTGCCAGTCACTTACTGTCAATATATTAAAAACTGCACTGGTGCTGCTTTGTGACAAAATCTTCCCCTAAACCACCAATCACATTCTCACAAATTATTAAATCTATAGAAAAGAACGTATCTGTCAGTGATATCATTAGGTTGTGGGTGTTGCTGAGCAAAATCATTCAATTCATTCAAGACAGTTTCTTTCAAAACAGACTAATCTAATGACACAGAAAGAGTCTGCAGGCTAACCCAGAAGTTACCAAAGTCATTTAACCATGCAAAGATTATCACCCACTGACCAGTTGGCTCACACAGTCATTTTCAGCCTCAATACATCTACTATTAACGATAAAGGAGAACTGACAAACACAAATTTATGAAGAAAACTAACTGCCTGAAACGTCTATTCTCTGTAACTGCTCCACACAAACTGTTAATTCATACTAAATTATACCGCATGGTAATGAGTAACTTCTCTGAGGATTGTGTGAATTCTCCATGAAACATTTTTAAATCATCCGGTTGAGTGTCTTACCTACACATTGAAGTCATAACACCCAGTAAAAAGTTTGAGCATTGTGGATTAGATCAAATAAAGTACAATTATATTTCAATAGTTTACACACAATGATAAGTTTTGTTATTGGTAGTATTTCGAGCAAAATTATTTCCCGTGTTCACACCACTGTTGGCAGTAATTTTGCTCGAAATATTACCTATAACAAAACTTATCATTGTGTGTAAACTATTGAAATATAATTATACTTTATTATAACACCCAGTACAAAAAACTAATACAAAGACACCTACGTAGAGAATTCTTCGACTCAACAGAACACATCGTTAGGATGAAAAGGTGCCTTGCTGATGTAAACATTAACCCACCACTTTATCTAGGAACTGATCAATCAGACACATACTACCTTTCATCAGGTAGATCCAGGCTCTATGAAAAGTTTGGTCGCTTAGCACCAATCTGTCACTTTTTATTTAATTAAAAAAGTAAATAAATGGTTGCCTTCTATTTCGGTCATCAGATAAATGTCTGAGGGCCTAGCTTTGAAACAAAATCGTTCGTACAAGACCAACATTATAAACCAGTTTTCATACATTTAACACCATTTAAACAGATACTCTTGAAAAAGTAAATAACAAGCTACCAAAACGATACCTCAATGGTGTGTCAGATTTCCGAATAGTATCTCGATAAACCTCAGTAATAATTTCATGAAGATCGTTCAAAATTAATTTCTGCTGTTCTGAATTGTAACCCGAAAATAAAAAGTCACTGAAACAGATTTTGAAAAGATTAAGGGAAAAAAATTTATTATTATTATTACGAATTCCACTACAGATATTATTTAGAGCATTATTAATCCTGTCAAAATTTTCAGCACTTCTACAGTAAATATTTTGTGGTGGTGGAGTTCCTTTTTTTGGCAGAACTGTGAGACATTACATTTCAGCCTCAGGGTGAGTCGAATGAAATACGCAAATAGATTGGTGAAAAATCCTGTAAATACATCGTCATCATCACCACCCATGTGTCAAGTTAGAAATGTCCGCTGTATGATAGATACTGTTGGATGATGATAAATATTATTCGACAACGAATTATGGAGTATAGAAACAGCTAATTATATTGAGTTTTACCAGTCGATACATGTACATATGGAGCATCTAAAAGTTTCCAGAATTTTCAACCTCCTTGTATTCCAACAGTTCTCTATTTTGAAGCTAACTAATTCCAAAGAAGGTCAACATAAGGACATGTTAAAAGTGCTATCTGGGATGTAAGCAGTTAAAATGAATGATATTTATGTACTAACTGTACCTGGTAGACATCAGTTGTAAACAATAAAACTGGTCGTACAAATGTATGAGAATCTATTTGTTTGTTGTTGTTTTTTTAATTTATATCTTTGGAAGATTTAAACAAAGACTGAGTTAAAAAGAAGTAAGATGAAATTATTTTATCTCAAAAAATACCACATTTACTTTCGAACACAAATAGTATTTAGCCATGCTATGAGAGAGTTGACGAGTGTTAATCGACTGATGATAGAAGATGGGTGGATATAAAGTTAGCGAAACACAGTCAAATTAAATACAAGAAACAGAGATATTTTTGATATTGTTTATTTATAGAATAACCTGAGTTTTATTTTGAGACCAGCGAAATTACTCCAATGAGATGATGCCAACAAAACGCGTCAATAGATGGTAAACTGACAGCATTAACTATGTAAGCATGATTAAATACATTTATATGGACTTAAAAATATTACATGAGTTAGAAAGACACTGCTAGAGTAAAAACTCACGATGAAAAGGTGAAGAATACTGAAACACCACTATAAATTATCAATTTTATCATGTCTGCTTAAACTATCATCTGTCTTCGAAATAACTACTAGCACTTAGATTGACGAAACTGAAGAAGTTTGAGGTCATCTATCTGATATTCGAACAACAACTAAATATCACAATGGTGAACACGTATATAAATTCATCAAATTAAGGGAGTTTTCTCTATCGATTTGTAGACATCGTTTTAAACTTCTAGTGAACAAACCTTATTTTTACCTATTTCTCAGATGTTATTTCAAAGTGAGTTTCTATATTGATTTTGTCGAGGGTATTCAATGGGTTATTCAATTCAAATCAAGGCAAAAACGCAATGTATTCTCACTGATCCTAGCCTCAACTAATACGATTAATATATGCTGGGCATTTTCAGCGGTAATTTCACTTTGTTAGTTTATCAACTTTTCAGAGTTGTTTGATTCACTCTACAGATGCTGGCTATTGACTTGCTGTAGGATGGAGTTTCCTGGAGTTCAAGTGAGAAGGCGTGACCAGTGATGTCCACCTAGTTGGGAGTGAGGATGGATTTCCTGCCGATGACATTGGTTGGTAGTTGCGCTAAAATCACGAATTGGTAGAATTTAGAACTCATGAGTCATTGAATCGGGTCCCAGTGGTTGAATGGTATACCAGCTCGCCTTGTAACCGGAAGGTACTGGGTTTGAACTCCATTGGGGGCAGGATGAAACAGCTGTCCATTACTCCCTGCTTGTTTGCAATGGTTCTCTAACCGATATCAATCCGTGGTCAAAATCGAAAAACAAATCTAATCGTTACAAATCGACTCTTGATAACTTTACTGGATTGAATAGGGTTATATCAGTTTGTCGCTCCATTCTGTCACTTTTTTTGTTATCAGAACGCTAGAAGTGAATGAATGCTGCTAATTTTTCAGTAGCAAGAAAAGAAACCTCCAGAAAATAAACCAGCTGAAATAATTCACCGTCAGCTACTTTTACTTTAGGGTTTACATCTTTTTTTGATAAACTGTTGTCCAAGGTATAAACTAATTCAAAGTAAGCTATTTGGAATCCCTATTCACCTATTCCTATTTATATTTTTCAAAGAATTCTGAAGCTTTTTCTTTTTGTGTACAACTACTCCTTATCATATGAATACTGGTCCTTTAACACCATAGGGACTCACTACCATTTCCATTATTCTAGTGGAAGTAATACTTCACGTCTGTACGGTCTGCCCAAAATACATAAACCAGGACTTCCTCTTCGTCCAGTCCTGGATATGTCAAACTCTACCTACCATGGAGTGGCAAAGTGGCTAGGTGAACTCCTCCAACCATTACACAAGATGGTAGTAAATCATAGTGTTAAAGATGTTTTTGAATTTATTGCTAACGTGGATGATATTAATGTAAATGGAAAGCAAATGCTTTCCCTCGATGTAGCATCACTGTTTACCAATGTACCACTTATGGAGACTGTGGAATTCATATGCCAACAGATACTAGAAAAACAGATCGACATCGGAATACCGGTTAGTAGTCTGAAAGAGTTGCTTTTAAGATGTACTATGAATGTACATTTCATATTTAACAACCTTTACTACAGGCAAATCGACGGTATTGCCATGGGTTCTCCGTTGGGGCCAATTTTAGCAGATTTCTTTCTTGCCAAGATTGAAAATGGTCCATTGAAAAAAGTAATAGAAAAAGCTGATTCTTATTTTCGTTATGTTGATGATACCTTTATTATTCTTGATGTGAAAGCTGACAAGAATGAAATGTTAAAAAAGTTTAACGATGCACATCCATCGCTTATCTTCACTTGTGAAGAAGAATATGATGGTGGACTACATTTTCTTGACGTCCAATTGAGCAGAAGAGAGGATGGTTCACTAAAGAGAGATGTCTATAGAAAACCTACATCTGTAGGACAATATACACATTTCCTCAGTTATGTACCAATCCGTTACAAAATCAATTTGGTCAGATGCCTGACGAATAGAGCAAGACGCATCTGTACAGATGACTCTCTAGAGAATGAGCTAGGATACATCCAAAATACGTTAGTCGAAATGGGTTATCCTAGTAGATTTGTCAGGAGACACATGAATGCTAAGTACAATAAAGAGAAACCGATAACAGTTAAAAAGAAACAACTGTTCATCAAACTGCAATTTAATGGGGACGTGGCTAGTGAAGTCTTACATCAGAGATTATCGAGAGCGATAAAACAGACTTATACTGCCGCCACCCTCTGTTTGTCATTTTCCAGCCGGCCAATTTTGATTGCTCAAGTGAAAGATAAGTTACCTAGTTGTGCCACTTCCATGTGTATCTATAAATTTAGTTGCTCCTGTGGAGAAAGCTATATAGGCCGAACAACTAGACAGCTTAACGAACGCATTAAAGAGCATCTTCCTTCATGGTTCGGAAAAGGTCAAATAAAGTCCATACGAAGTTCTATTTTGGCTCATTTGATTGATAGTGGTCACCAAGTGGACAAAAATAGTGCTTTCAAAGTTATTTACCGCATTCCATCAAGTCTTTCGAACGGAATCAGAACCCGTCTTTTACACTTAGCCGAAGCTATGGGAATTCGAGAGAACAATCCTAGTCTTTGCATACAAAAGAAATTTGTTCTACCTTTGTCTCTCCCTTGGCCTAGGTGAATTCTATTCAAAACCCTCCCACCCTTTCTTATCATCCCTCTCCTTCGTACTTTTATGATATTTATTTAAACTCTGATTATCGTTCCATTTGATTTGACCTAATTTATTTATTTATTGAATTGTCTACATATATGCATATACTAACTTCGTTATTCTTATCACCTATATAAGCCTTATTAACAATATTTTGTTATTATTATAATCATCGCTATTAACTTCGTTCAAAACATTTACCACAATATTATAATTATTATTACTATTATTATTTGATCCACTAAATCACCGTCATTGGTTAAAATTTTATATATATAAGTCCATGTAAATTAGAGTAAAGCCTGAAGAAGATCTAATTGAAAACAATATTGTTCGCTTATATGTCTTGTTCTAATATATTTAACAGTTAGTAAGTCGAACATTGTGTCAGTCATTAGTTGTGATAAATACCAGTTGGTCGAATGGTATTATTATTACTATCAGTATTAAAACTATAGTCTAATCGATTAAAAAAGATAAACGCAAACCATGGCTTTATTTTTCAAAATGAAATCAACAATCCGTACAGTTAGATCAGGAGATTATTTTTGAACTGAAAAGTACCGCAGTATGACATTCGTTTCCATAATCCTAACACTTCAGTTGAAGTCTCACAGAAAGTATAAGTATATGTGTAACAACAGAAGACAAGGGCCAGGCAACAGATCGTTTTATTACGGAAATCAACACGTATTTATATATATTTCACATACACTATTATAGCCTATTCAAGTAGACAAACACCGTCTTCTGATTGGTTGTTTCTCAGAAGTAAGGCAGACAAACGCAGGCTTCTGATTGGTTGTTTTGGGTAACCATCGAAAAGTGGAGCCATCTATCTGCGAATTATATTTGCCCACGTTAAGTTTGCTGTGATTGGTTGTTGAATCAGCCTTGCTCATATTTCCTCACGGCCCATATTAGTGACCTAGACATTGGCGTAGATTTATGTCTACCAATTGGCTAGCAGCCTGCTCTCACCACATATGCACTACTAATGAGCATCAACATGCTGAAACCAGCTTGATTACTGTCTCAACCACTTATTTGTTCCGCCATTTTATTCATTGAAATCCCTATACAAATTCATAGACTCAAGTAATAACATACAATCCATAATTTAAACTAACCTCATACTCAAATTTAAGCATTGAGTTTTAATTTTTTCCGAGTTAATGGCTTCTTGAAGGGAGGTTTGGTGTTTCGATAAAATGCGAACATCCTTCTGACTAAAAAATCAAAATGAAAAAAAATTGAATATTAAACACAGTGTTATCCTTAAATAGATGTGGGTGTACAACAGTTGAGATTAGTGCATTACAGAAGAGGAATGAACATCAAAGTTTTTAGTCAAATTAATTAATCACTTAAGACTTCCAATGATAACATTCGGCAGAAAAAATAGTTTAAAAACACTGTCTATTTTCCTCAAAGACTGTTAAATGTTTTCACCAATCTTTGTTTTCTCGACTTTTATAACCAAATCAGTGTTGCATGGGAGTTTAGCAGTTTAGACTGGCATAATTATATACAGGAATCTGTTTCCGTCTGTCAATCTGCTTTATTCATACCGTGGACCCGAGAAATAATACATTTAAAAGAGTACAATAATCACACTGTGTTTTGACTAATTTAAAAATATAATTTAATAACACTGACTTTTTAATGAATCTGTCTTGATTATGTGACAGTATAAGACATACATATTATCGACTTCATTCAGAAAGTTCAAATGCTTTAAAAGGCAAACCTTCTAGAAAATAAAGACAAACAGTATACGTTTGCATACGTTGTAACTATTTTCTAATCCTATGAAATCTTGTCCCTAAGCCCCTTGTAATCTATATTCGTACCTTCAAACTTTCATATCAAGTTGAAAATTATTATCACCTTCGTTACTTTGTGGAATTAAACAAATAATAATTATATCCATGTAAACTAATCTATTTAAATGCGATTGTACAGCTGTTGAGAATGAAATCGCCGAAAAGATATCTTTGCTGAACTTCGTGTTCTCTTCTTTCTAAAACAGTAGAAGAACTACAACTTCTTTCCTTTTGTGGTCACAAATACACCATACTAAAGAATATCAAGAAACACTTATTGCGATTACCTATAGCCATTTAAAACTGAATACAACCCAAAACTGGATAACAGTATTGCATTACACTTAATAACATTGTGTGCCAGACTGTGGCTGAATCATGCACAATTATAACAACATTTTCCGCAAAGTATATTTCTATCGTATTTGAGCTGTATTTTACAAATATCATGTTTTATTTTCATTATAGTTTCAGAATGTTTAAATAAATAATAATAATAAGAGATCAAAATTTGCGTCGGAGGCTCAGCAGCAGAATGCCCTCCACCCACGCGCATGTGGTCCGAGGTTCGACCACCAGGCGACACACTTCTAAACCTCGTTCAGCTGGTAGTAATCCCGATAGAGAGCGAAGATTGGGCATGAGACTAGCAGCCCTAGTTATAACAAATTGGCGACAGGGTTATTACAGTTCACTGATGTTATAACACCCACCGCATAAAAGGTCAACACCATTGCTAGTGAAACTTAAAAACTCAAGCTTGAATCTCTTTATTTCACTCGGAACACAAAGCGATAAAATTAAAATAAATAATAAAATACCAGAATGTTAGGATTAGGAAAAAACAATTTACTAGTTATCTACACTTTCGTTCACTTGATTCCGTAATATTTCAATGGTATCATCTGATTCTTGACAGTGCTGAATCAATCGTAAATTAGTGTCCTCTAAATCACGCATAATATTTAATATTTGTACAGGATTTGTAAAATACACGTTGTCATCCTAAAGGATTGACAGGAAAGTAAAAGACAGTAAGAAGAGACACAGAGACGACGGCAGACAATGAGGGCGTTTTCATGAGAAAGGAGTAGTGTTTATTTTAGTTGGATAAATTCTACAGTAGCCAGGAAATAAAATGTCAATTTCTCCAACTTTATACAGTTTTTTTAAAAAAAAACAGACTTAGAAATAATGACAGCAAAATAATAATCGCATCTAAAAGTATAATAACTTTGTCTGACAAGTTCTTTTTTTCATTGCAGCTTGATTCCACACTATTTTTGGTACAAGTATGGAATTTTCAGCATGTGATATCGGTAGCCCAAATTTGCAGGCCGACCATAGATATCAGGTGTACGCCGGCAGGGAATCGAACTTTGGACCATCTGCATGGTCGCGAGAGTCCTAACCACTGTGCCACCGACGCACAGTTTGTATTTTTGTTTTTAGAAAAGGAACAGTTACTGTGATCACACATGAGTGTACTTAAGAGAGGCAAAGAAATTTATTGCCAACCAAAAAAATCTCAACTTTAAGGTTGAACAGTGAACATTCCATATTTAATGGATACATCACTTAGTGAAACAGAATCATTTACTGGAGGGTATTTCAGACACAATATATTGTTCATAATTATATCATTAAACAGTTTTTCAGTTACAGGATTTCATCATGAGCTGACATTAGTTAGAGAACCACTGGAAAACCTGGGAGTACTGGACAGCTGTTTCATCCTAGTTTGGGACTCTTCAGCCGTCAGTTGTATACTCGCAATAGTCTCTTACTTTATTCTCCCCAATTAGACGCTGTCACTAGAAGAAAATTAGTTAACACCACCTTAGTTCGAAAGGATGGCTCGTACTTCCAGTGATTCAGTTTAGGCTAACAGAGATTACACATTGACTGTAGCTTACGAGCACTCAGTGTACAAGAAGGATGTTTATTTACCATATTCATATAAATGACGTTAATTAAAATTTTCAAGAAATGAAAACTGAAATAGTGAATGATTCCATTACCATTACCATACATATAGTGAAATATTTCACTGATTAATGCTACTTGCAACTAGTGAGGAGACCTTTTTAACGAATCTGTGGATTCGTCTTGTTTTTATCTAATGATTACAGCTATTTATTTACTAAAGAAAAAAGTCTTTCCGTATAATCAACCTCAGCAAGAGTCTATTGGTTTTCTCAAAATAAAAATCCAGACTTACGATTAAATTAAAAAGGAATAAAGCTTCTAAATTATGAAGTGGTGGATTACTTTTGATCATTCTACGCCGCTTTATCAGTGTTTCCTTCAAAAAGAAGCTAAAGGAAGGCGTAGAAGTAGGAGGTCTTTGCAAAACTTTCAAAAAGTTTTTAGAAGTCATAATAATTGTCCAGGAACGCTATGTTTCACTTTATAAAGTCGGGAATGACAACTGACTAGTGTTTGGTTGCATGCTTCCTATCTCCGTGCTCCACAATGAACCAGAAGAATAACATGTCGTAATTTCCCCTAGTTTCACCTAGCCCGAACTTATGACATGTGGTGCTTGTGGCACTTCAAAATAATCCTTTAAGTCCTTAGTCAACATTTCTATCCCACCAGTGGAGATTATTACCACATATCCTAAAATCGTGAAATAAACGTTTATTCATGTTAAATGAGGAATTTTGTAAATGTATTTGATCAACTAGAAAATACAAATAAACAACCAGGTGGTAATAAGTTGAAATGAGAGTGTGGATTGCTGAAGTGGAAATGATGTGTATAAATCTTATCATAATCAAATATCTGGTGTTTCATGGAACTCATATCAAATGGGAAAAGTTATAGTTTTTAAACAATACAGTATGCTACACCACAGATTTAAGTGTTTCCTACTTTCAACATCAACTTTCATCTCGGTAGCCCTTCTACTATTTTATTAACGTGTGAAACAAAAATTCGACAAATCAACGCACAGGTTTTCGAGTACAGCGTTCAGTCTCTCTCAACACAACTTCTTACTTCTTCATAGTACGTCAGCTACTGTTTAGTGCGAAGGGTTGCAGTTTAAATTTTGGTTTGAGAATTTAGCTTCAAAGATTTGAGTATGTTAGTATTTGGGTCTTTTGTGATTTCCATAAAGTATTACACTGCATCACTTTTCACATTTTTCCTGAAATACTTTTATGGCAGACTATATATATATATATATATATAGAGAGAGAGAGAGTTAACAAACAATTTGCCTACAGACAGGGTAGGAGTACTTTAGACGCTGCAGCCGTCTTACACAACAGTATTATCTCATCATTAGACAAAGGTGCCAAATATGTCCGCTGCACGTTTCTTGACTTTACTTCTGCTTTCGACTCTGTACCTAGAAGTCTCTTGCTAAATAAGCTCTCCATGACACAAACCGAGTCCTGGGTCACTAACTGGTTGCATTCCTACTTTTCAAACAGAATGCAGTACACCGTATACAAAGGCCAATCCTCCTCTGCTGTGCTCACAGAAGCTGGTGTCCCCCAAGGTGCTGTACTCTCCCCACTTCTCTTTTCTTTCTTTCTACATGACCTACCGTCTTCAAATGACATTAACTTTGTCAAATATGCTGATGACCTAACTGTGTCTTTACCTGTCAAATGTCAAAGTGACTGCTCTAAACTAAATGGCTTCTTATCGGAAATTAGCCAATGGTCCAAGGAAAACTGTCTAACCTTAAACCCCTCCAAATGCCAAACAGTTAATTTCACCCTTAGGCATAAATCTGACCTAAACAAACTGGTTAGCACTCATGAGGTGTGCAACATAGATGGCAGTGAAATAGAAACCAAGTCGGAAATTAAATATTTTGGCGTCATTCTATCTGCTGATCTTTCCTGGTCGTCTCATATCTTGATGATTTCTAAGAAAATATTCTGTCTCACCTTCTACATCTTGAAGTTAAGACATTCTGGTGTAACCCAACCCTTACTCCTACAATTTGTTAACTCCCGTATTCTGCCTATTATTCTCTATTGTTCCTCCTTAGTCTTTCCTGGGCTATTGAAGAAAGACTATACCTTATTACGTAGGATGTTAAAGGTTGTCAGTAGGGTAAGCAGTTTGCCACTTAGCCAGCTAGTTAATATTCTGGTGGACAGGCATATGGACTCATGTGAAAAATGGGCGAAATCCATTTTATCTGACTCACAACACCCTCTACATTCACAACTGTCCCCATGTATCTCTTCAGGGAAAACAAGAAGCCTATATAGGAAACTATATGCCCGCACTAGTAAGTACAAAAACTCATCCATACCCTACTTAGCTCGTGTTCTGTGCGATAAAGAATGCATCAGGCATGAAACCTTTAACTTATTAAATAGTCAGTAGAACCAATGGATCTTGTCTTTCCAACTCACATCATTTATAGGTACAACGTTTTCTCGCTCTTTCATTCTGTATTTATTTTTGTTATGTGCTGTTTTGTTTCTCTCTTCCTTGCAAACTCTACTTAAAACATTCTTGTTCGTTCTTTCACACTCTGTACATCTCGAACATTTTGCTATCGCTTACACCAGTAAATATGCTAGTAGTATCTACTTTTCTAACACCTTCAAACACTTTAATTTTGGCTTTGCTATCGACATACTAATATGTTGTTGAGATAACTTTAAACTATGTAGAACTTTATTTATTGTTAATGTAAAAAAAACTGGATGCAATATTCTAGTAAAATGCTGAGAATTCCATTCTGTATCACAAGTACTGATTTGGAATAAAGCTTATGTTATGTTATGTTAAATTAGTTTTGTTTACACGGAAAGTTTTTCTCAACAAATATATATACTTAATTGAATTTTTGATTTTCCCGTCGATTGATTGGAGTGAAGTGCTCGGTCTCAGGTTGACATGTGCACTGGGTTCGAGCCTCGGTGGCAACATCATCACTCACAGAGAAATGCAGGTACATCCAGATGACGAGTCCCAAATAGGACGAAATGTGCATCCTTGATTCCACTGCTAGTCACCATCCACCAATTAAATACTAATATGAATATTTATTTATATTTACTCAAAAGACGGATAACTTACTCTGTCTTCACTGCTTGAACTGTCATCGTATGGTTGAATCTCTTTCAATTTTTTCACTTCTTTAGACGGTGGTCTAAGACAGAAAACGGGTTGACATGAAATCTAGTATTCTGCAAAATATACTTCTGATAGTTATATACGGAATAAGAAATGTAAGCAATTCCTGAATTAAAAAATCGTATCAGTGAAGCGAAATTGACACTTACTGCACTCAAAGTGATACAACATTAAAATAAGTTGTCATCAGTTTCTTAGAAATATTTAGGAATACAAAATAAGTGCAACATTTAAAGAGTATGTTGTTTAGTTGAAGGAAAGACAGACATCTTCTGGAATCAGAATAAGTCATGATAGAATTACGCCAAGCAACTGATTGCCGGTAAATATTTATCTCGTATGTTTTTCTTTTCATTTTTCCATTCTTTTGCTTTGTGAGTTGAACACAGAACTTCAAGCTTGTACTTTGAAGGTACCATAGTGGCAGTATTTTTTACAGGGTTCAGGAGTGAGTCGGCTGGGAATCGAACCTGAACCACCATCTCATGTACAAGCTTTCAAATGTAACCTTTTATACTTTAGAGACTATTATCGACTACTGGCTATTACTGATATGGCTTGTCTTACAGGCTTATATGTATTCATTTACCAGTTTATTACCCTGCGTAAATGACTAATTTGAAAATCAGCCCACTTTTGTAAGTGCATAATACACTGTACAAGAAGACATTATTTCCTTATAGCAGACTATAGATAATTGTGTTTACCTGTAAAAGATGCATACTGTAAACACAATATTGACTAACTTCAACTGTTTGTAAAATTTCGCTTTATCAATAGTTTTTTTCCACTCATAAACTTTAAAACGTTACAGCTTTCAGTGCTATTCTTAAACTGAATTAACAGAAGTTACTGCATGGTTTTATATGATTACATCAAGTAGTAGAATTCAGGTGAGTTAAAATTCTGACTTTTGGATTCTGTAGCACAGTGGCCAAGTTTGTCAGTATGCTTAAGCATCTAATTCAACGCCTAAAGGTAATACTGATAGTTGAGAACTTTTGCAGTAAATTCTTCAGTTCCTTCAAACATCTATAAAGTCACTGTTGGTAATTTCCTTAATTTGTATGATAGAAGCAAATGTATATTATCGATAACCCTACAACATTCCAGTCTTTTTAAGAATTAAAAGGTTATTATATAAACCTCCCTTTTAATTCAGCTTTACAAAACTATTAAAGCTTACTGTAATAAATAAACACTTTGTGTTCACAACTTATTTTTATCAAACACTCATGTAAAAAGAGAACTTACGTAGTTGCGATTGACATTAGTGATGATCTTCTAGTTAAAACGAAAGATGGTCTCCGATTAGATTTTTCACTTGAAGCTGTTGATTTTTTTAGAGAGAGATTTAAAAAAGTGGACTGCATTCTATTGTTTATCCAAAATATTATTTTTAAGTTTTATTCTCGATCATTGTAACACATTTTCTTTTCACTCTTTATGACTTCCTACCTTTTTGTGTTAGGCACTTCTGTGTTAACAACGTCTATCTGCTAATTTTGACGAAGGGGACGTCCACTTTGGCCAATGTAGTGTTTTTCGCAGTCGTCTTCGTATCCACGATCATAAGCTAGCCGTCAAAAGACATGATATCCACTCCCTCATTTCACTACACACAGACAACCACGGACATCAATTCGACTGGGACAACGTTCAAATATTAGACAAAGGAAATAACAAGAATGCTAGGGAATTTTTAGAAGCTTCGCATTCCAGTGAATCATCAATCAATAGACATATCGAGATAGACAAAATTTATCAACCAATAAGAAAGAAACTTCACACACAAAGGGTCAAAGTTCAAGTCAAAGAAACAATCAGTTCCAATACAAGTAACCTAGAAGGTGTGAAAACACACACAAACAACCAATCACGTCCAAGGTTGCCAGGAGACATGATTAATAAACTCGTGGAGAAATCTAAAAGCTCACTTCAAATTGAAGTATCCGCTGAAGATGTCACCCAGTAAGGTGATGAAAGCTTCGCAAACTAACCATCCAGCTCAGAGAACAAAACCACATCAAAATCATCCACCTGAGCTACAAATCTTCTCTATCATATCTATATTTTCTTTCTATTTTAAAAACAATAAATATAAAGCTTTCTTTCGAACACTGGGTCCAAAAGTCACCTGGAACAATGATCTTAGGACTAATTTGACACGAACGAAATATTTCCATATTCAGCCACAAAAAAGCGCCAACAGAGAAAACAATTTTCCTCTCGACGATTCATTTTCATGAGCTGTACAATCGTAATTATAATTAATAAAGAAATCTTTAGACCAATCAGATAATGGTAAACTTTGTCCTTGAAAATTGTACTACATAATGTAAGGTGTAAGAAGGGTTGACTAATTGTAAGTTAGAAAGGGGACAGAAGTTGGCATGTCTTAACAAGTGTGAGATAATGACTAATCAATAGGCTCGTGTAGAATGGACAGAAACTAGTGGAAAGACTATAAAGTGTTTTTGTATAAAATCTGTATGAAAAAGCAATGTTATTAATAAACAGCAATAGAGTGGTAATAAAATGTGGATGATGGGAATAATAATGATAATAAAAGTATTAATAATAATAATAGTAATAGTGAACTTACATATTAAAGGAAAGAAGCAAAATTATAGTAAGAACTTTACTCTGGCCATGGTAGGGCAAGATAATGTATTTATCGCTTTTGTATGCGCAGGTCCGGTTTCAGATCTCGAAAAGCTAATGCTTCAGCTATGCACAGATGGCGTATCCGAAGTCCCTTTGTACGATATTGAGGGACTCTGTGTAACACTGTGAAGCATTCATGTGGGGGTGCTCGATGTCCGGAGATGACAAGGTGTTCGAGGATCGAGCTGTTGTTATTCTTCTTTTCTCCTCTGGCTAACCAAGCTGGGCAGTGTTCCAGAATACGTTTGTGGACTTGACGTTACGTACGGCCGATATACTTTGCTCCACACGAGCAAGTAAATTAATAAATACACATTGAAGTGAACAAAAGCGGTATCTTGTCCTTAGCGTTAGACTAGATTAACTGTCTGCAAGAAAGTGTGATACGTGTAGAGTGGTTGTTGGATATGTCTTCAGACTTTTAGAAAGGCGGCATTTGAAAATTTCCGCTGCGATATCGCTTTTGAGTGCTACGTTCATGAAGAGAGCCTTCTTAGGAACCGTTGTGATGTTTGACACCGGAGGCATCTCCTTCATGATTTATCGATAAAACTTCGTCGATACACATTCTCTAGTGGGGTTTCACGTAATAAATTTAATTCTACCTCTACCATGTCTTCCGAGAACCATTTTCAAATCCTTCAACACAACAGTCAAAGACCTCTTGGATTCAAGTCCTCCACTTTCAATGGCCGTGTTTCACAGCCATAAAGGTAGACAAAGAGAAATTCTGAGCAGTGCACACGTCCTCTGATCGTTAGACGGACGTCACTTCTACTCCAGAGATGGTGAAAGATGGCAAATGCTAATCGAGCTGTTTGTATTCGCGCTGATCTTTCTTAAAATGTCTCCCTATTCGGATTGATGTGGCTTCCCGGATAAGTGAAGGGAAGGACACTTAACCTGGTAACTAGTGAGTCGCTCAAATCATTTGCTGTTTTTTCTAACCTATTGTCTAGCTTATCACGTATCTTCCACTTGTTTCCCCAATAAGCCTAAACAGTTATTTATCTAGAGCGATCTACGTCGGTGCTTTCTCATCTCTTTCACTTTTGTCAACCACTACTGTTCACGGTCGCTGTAGAAACTTTCAGCCAGCTTGCATTCAAGTAGGTTTTGCTCCTCGTCATGTTAAGAGCCTGCCGGAACCAGTCCTCCTGCGTCAATCAGTTCAAAAATAGCAAAAGACATCTACTGGCATTTATTAACCTTACTTCTAAAGTTACCAGTGACCTTTACCACTGTGTATACGGTTGACCGGATATTATGCCAGCTTTCCTCAGGATTTCAATCTTAAAGACGCATCTAGCCGTTTCTTCCTCGAATAGAGATTCAGTGTTCACATCAAGTAGAATGCTCAAAGGTTTCATGGCTCCTTGTTTTATAGGTACATTCAATTGTAGGTCTATATGTGCACGGAATAAAGTGTGCAGGGGAGTGTATACTAACGTCACAGTCTTATATCGAACCATCACTACCACAGTGATATGTGATTTATTTCAGTCTGTTGTTGATTTGATGATGAAGGTCACCAGGTTAGGTAATGTCTCCTAATTTTCGAAGTTAGTGCTTACTTTGAACAGGCGATTATCTGGAGAAAGAGATCACCCCTGTCGGTTCGTCGAGATGAGACACCATAGATGGTTCCAACATAATTGGCTCATGCGAACATCTGCCCTACTTGAACTCTGAAGCCACCTGCTAAAATTACTACACTTGACGTTTTCGCCTTCATAAGTGAACTATGTAGCTTTTGATAAAAATTCTCCTTTACTCCATACGAAATGCAGTCAGTTGCGTGTAGATAGAGAACATGAAAAGACGTCAACGCGTAAGGCAATCTTTCTTCAAGACAGCACATATATCATCATTATCCACCGAGATCTAGTTGAGCAGCGAGTTTTCTTCGCTAGCACCCAATGCTATCCCTACACTTATAAATCCCCGGAACGTAATCAAAGTATCTCCCAACAGCCGTAAAGTGGATTTTGCAGGCTCACTCTATTAACCGGAGGGGTCAAGTAAATAACCATATGTAGGTCTCGCATGCGTGTCAGAGTTCTGTCTAGTGAGGTCTGTTCTGTTTGGCGAAAGATAACATTTTTGAGTACTTCAACCAAAACAGACGGTGTGGTTATACGAGATTATCAGTAGTGTTTTCTCCGAGTCCAGTCGCTGTTAGCGGACGCAGAATTAAGAAGCGTTGAGGGAGCTTCCTGTGGAATAATTCACAATGGGAGGAAGACAAGACAAGACACTCAAGAAGCAAGATTAGCTGTATATATATAGATATATATATGTATCTTTTGTAGTGGTAAAAGGATAAATTCAAAAAAACTATGATGAGCAGAAATTTTGAGGGAGAAAGAAGAATAAGTACATTGAGGAACATGATCACTTAAAAGATCTGGCAGATTGCAAGGAGTTAATGCATCTGAACGATTCCGATCATATCACAAGCAGTTCCAAGTCAACGGTTGTGAGCATAACGACGACCTGAAGCAGGCAGTCTGTACCACTCTACGTGACTCATACCAACAGTCAAAGACCTCTTGGATTCAAGTCCTCCACTTTCAATGGCCGTGTTTCACAGCCATAAAGGTAGACAAAGAGAAATTCTGAGCAGTGCACACGTCCTCTGATCGTTAGACGGACGTCACTTCTACTCCAGAGATGGTGAAAGATGGCAAATGCTAATCGAGCTTTTTGTATTCGCGCTGATCTTTCTTAAAATGTCTCCCTATTCGGATTGATGTGGCTTCCCGGATAAGTGAAGGGAAGGACACTTAACCTGGTAACTAGTGAGTCGCTCAAATCATTTGCTGTTTTTTCTAACCTATTGTCTAGCTTATCACGTATCTTCCACTTGTTTCCCCAATAAGCCTAAACAGTTATTTATCTAGAGCGATCTACGTCGGTGCTTTCTCATCTCTTTCACTTTTGTCAACCACTACTGTTCACGGTCGCTGTAGAAACTTTCAGCCAGCTTGCATTCAAGTAGGTTTTGCTCCTCGTCATGTTAAGAGCCTGCCGGAACCAGTCCTCCTGCGTCAATCAGTTCAAAAATAGCAAAAGACATCTACTGGCATTTATTAACCTTACTTCTAAAGTTACCAGTGACCTTTACCACTGTGTATACGGTTGACCGGATATTATGCCAGCTTTCCTCAGGATTTCAATCTTAAAGACGCATCTAGCCGTTTCTTCCTCGAATAGAGATTCAGTGTTCACATCAAGTAGAATTCTCAAAGGTTTCATGGCTCCTTGTTTTATAGGTACATTCAATTGTAGGTCTATATGTGCACGGAATAAAGTGTGCAGGGGAGTGTATACTAACGTCACAGTCTTATATCGAACCATCACTACCACAGTGATATGTGATTTATTTCAGTCTGTTGTTGATTTGATGATGAAGGTCACCAGGTTAGGTAATGTCTCCTAATTTTCGAAGTTAGTGCTTACTTTGAACAGGCGATTATCTGGAGAAAGAGATCACCCCTGTCGGTTCGTCGAGATGAGACACCATAGATGGTTCCAACATAATTGGCTCATGCGAACATCTGCCCTACTTGAACTCTGAAGCCACCTGCTAAAATTACTACACTTGACGTTTTCGCCTTCATAAGTGAACTATGTAGCTTTTGATAAAAATTCTCCTTTACTCCATACGAAATGCAGTCAGTTGCGTGTAGATAGAGAACATGAAAAGACGTCAACGCGTAAGGCAATCTTTCTTCAAGACAGCACATATATCATCATTATCCACCGAGATCTAGTTGAGCAGCGAGTTTTCTTCGCTAGCACCCAATGCTATCCCTACACTTATAAATCCCCGGAACGTAATCAAAGTATCTCCCAACAGCCGTAAAGTGGATTTTGCAGGCTCACTCTATTAACCGGAGGGGTCAAGTAAATAACCATATGTAGGTCTCGCATGCGTGTCAGAGTTCTGTCTAGTGAGGTCTGTTCTGTTTGGCGAAAGATAACATTTTTGAGTACTTCAACCAAAACAGACGGTGTGGTTATACGAGATTATCAGTAGTGTTTTCTCCGAGTCCAGTCGCTGTTAGCGGACGCAGAATTAAGAAGCGTTGAGGGAGCTTCCTGTGGAATAATTCACAATGGGAGGAAGACAAGACAAGACACTCAAGAAGCAAGATTAGCTGTATATATATATATATATATATATATATATATATTATATATATATATACAAATCTATATATCAGACATGGATTCGCTGAAAACTTTGAATTGTGGTCTCCTATGTCTTTACCTAAGGGCTATAGGCTGAGAAAAAATCGAAAGTTTTCAGAAATTCTTCACGAAACGCAAAATAGGAATCGACCAAGTATTGGAATATGTTGACAGGTGTATACGACTGAAATCAGAACCCTTATGGTTAAGGAGAGTGAAGTGCAACTTATCCCTACTCTTCAGAGCTATTAGAAAAGATTGTTACAGTAAATCATCCATAACGTGGGCAAATATCAAATCATATCAGCTGTGAAATCACGACTACCTTCTCAAGGTGGATACCCACAGGAAATCCATTAGGGCAAAGTTTTTCACCAATAAATATTGTACTCCTTGGAATCAACTACCATCTGAAATTAGATGTTGTGAAAACCCCTATGAGTTCAATCGGAGCCTAGAAAGACATATTAACATGTTCACCCTAGCTCGTCTAAAAGACCAAAACTGTTGGTAGAATGGTAAATGAAAGCCGGTTCTGTCTTCAGTGTAGTCACTTACATATAACTCCACTCTACGACTTACACAGCGAACGTCTAAATAATTTACCCATTTTACATCCTCGATAATCTTCAATAAGTTGTGTTATTATAAGTGACTCTAGAAGCAATTATATTCGCAACCATACCCTTTAACATTTTACATATATATACAGTCAATAATACACTGCTATTTTTTGTGTCGAGATTACTTTGCTCAGTTAATAGCTACCTTTTCTCATATACTTTTCTAAAATGTATAATTTTATAACATCTCGCATTGCTTTTGATATAACACAAGTTGAAGAGTTGCTTTGCAATGTCTGACGCATACCATATGAAGATCGGTCATGAAAATTTAGCATAACAAGTTCTGTTAACCAGCTGTTTTCCTCGGGATCACTTCACACAAATTTGTCATTAATTGTTCCACTACCCACTTCACTCTGCTAAATAGACTATAACTTAGTTGCCGTAATACTAGCTAATTCCATACTTTATACTTCCTAAAGTAAACCCAAATTCCTAGTCGTTCCTAACAAATACTTATATACATGTACGCATGTATAAAGGCAATACTGCTAAGAATGACCTCAGATACCAATGTATCTGGTGACATAATGGGAAGGATCTGTCATGAAAGCTAATAACGTATAGCATACTGTATGATTGAGGCGGGCTCAAAGCAATGCAGTGCTACAACTACAGTTATTCCAGAAAATCTCAGCCTAGCATTAAAAATGGAGGGGGGTGGCGCATGCTGATCAGCAGATGTGGTAGTGGTTATAAATGTGAATCGCTCCAATCTGTAGGACAGCAACATGCATCTTTTGACAACTCGAGAATTAAACATGAGTCTAGATCCTTAGCAAAAACAACGAGGATTATACAAATCAAAATTGGGAAGGTGGTCTGTCACCCAGACTAATATTCCTGAGCAGTTGATCAACAGCTTTCTGATCCGATAATGAAGCAACCTTAATAACTTTCTGCTTTAAAACATCGTACGGAGTTTCTGGATCTGGATTTATGAGCGTCTCCCGTACTTGCTCTGCTATTTCATCCGGTAAGATGGAGCTTGCATAGACAAATTTTGTAGTTTGAGAAGTGACGTTGTTAGCTAGGAAGTAGTGTTCTAGGCGAGTGAACCACAAATATGGAACATTAGGTTTAAAAGGTGGTATGGATATGGTAACTGCAGCTACAGACCTTCTACTTGAAATGTCGTTATCAGTATTAAATAATATTACAAAAAGTGTAGAAAACAATATATATATTATATATATATATATATCGATGATAGCAAAATACAAAATGTAAGCGCGAGCAGAACAGAATATAGGTATACCTGTTTTTGAACTTATAAGTTATTAGCTATGTCGGGTTCACATATTTGTTGTAGTGCTCTTTTTGATATTCATTGTTGCACCACGCTGTCAGGTAGATTGACAAAGGTAAACTGTGGTAGTGCTGAGTGTTGACGCTTCTTTTGTACCATGGATCACGATTATTGTGTAGAGACTGTATAGATACCGAAATGCGATCCAGAAAAAACGATATCAGAGTTTCCCGAAAATTTGTCCCGAATCCCATAGCAATAAAACCGGAAATAACAGACAGATGTGTTAGACCAACAAGGAGTACAAAATCTAGTTTAAGGGATGGAGTGATTGACGAAACACTTTGAACCATGAGGGTGAGAATGACAGTACTATAGGTAATCACATGTCTGCGAGCAAGAAAACTGTTGGCTCCAGTGGAATGGGCTCTGCTCAAAAACTGAAGGTGTTGTTTGAGTCGAAGTAGAGGCACAATGAGTCCGATGATAACTCGGAAAATAGATATAGGCAGATTTTGATTGGCTGTTGGTTAGCTGGCTTCCTATTGGTCTAAAATATAGGTTAAAGCGGCAATCTTTTTATTTTGACACGGAAATTTACAGTCAGTATGATTTAAGGCTTACCTTACCATTATATAATGGCGTGTTAATTTTTTTGGTATGAGTGTAGTGTGATAGTCACACGTTATTTGGATGCATTGGTGGTGTTTAAAGTACATTAAGATGTATGAGAATGCCTAGTAACTGAATATAAACTAACAATAATTTCGATGCATTTATTTTAAGTCCAAAATAGGATGTGTGCATTTTTGATTACTAGGCGAATAAAATTCAACTGCAATTTCTAAAAATTTAGTGTATCCTTAATTAGTACATATAGATAAATGTATGTATTAACTAATCTACTTTTTTAAGTTGTCGATTCAATGACCTTTGGGATTAAGTAAATTTCCCTTCAAACGGCTGAGAGCAACAGTTTAAAGCATACTTTGGTTGATTATTTCGTGATGAAAGCAATTTGGAGTCTGTTATAAATTACACCGATCTGTGTCTTATTTATACGTTTTTCAGCTGAGGATTTCCGGTTCATAGCATATCCTGAATAACGGTGATTAATACGATTTATCACTTGGACCGCAGCACCACCAAGCTTAAAACACTTCTAAATTTTTTCTAACCTATTCCTCGATAATGCCTTTTTATGGTAACTGAAGATCATATTTACCCACCATGTTCTGAAATGACACAGGTCGTGCTTAAAAAGACAGCTGCAGCATGCGTACTGAATCAAAACTTTCCACTCGGGAGTAACGCTAGTCCATGCTTACTATGTCCTGTGAGGGCTGGAACAACGTTGATAAGCAAACCCAGTAGGTTCAATTTAGTGCCACTCATGCTGGAAAATCAGCGCACAGGTTCACTGTGAAACACCCAACTAGCATTTTTTTCGGGCGCATTGCAGACTTTGGGGGGCATACTTCGGGTGCACTGCAGACTTTTGGGTGGACTTGGGCAAATTGCAGACTTTTTGGGGCAAACTTCGGGACACTGTCCCACGTAAGTAGATCTACACGAAGGTTTTGCCCCAAAAAGTCTGCAATGCGCACGAAAAAAATGCTAGCTTTGCAATGGCAAAACAGTAAGGGAGTTTAATGTTACTATTATTAGCATAGTCTATGTTACTATATTAGCCGAGTATACGTTAATTAGCTCAATGATTGCAGGTTTACAATAATCGATTATTAGTCCAAGATCTTGGACTACCAACATAATAACTGTGAACTTCAGGCTAAGAATAAGCTAAATAGTAGCACTCAGTGACAAAAACTGACCTACACACTGCAAAATGAGCAAAACATCCAGAAAAACCTTTAAAATTCAATGGAAAACGAATTCACGAAAACATATAACTGGCCGACGCAGGAACTCATCATGACCTAGAAACTGACTGTAGCCTCCTTCGATAACTCGCAGTAGTCAGAATTCAAAAGTCGAGCGTGCACAAGAGTATCAACTGTAACACGCAATATTTAGAGTGATAAACAAAACAAAGTCCAATTACATAGTGAAAGTATACTACAAAGATCAGTAATAAAACGGGTCACTAGAGCCTCACTCTATTAGCCGGAGGGGTCAAGTAAATAACCATATGCAGCTCTCGCACGCATGTCAGAGTTCTGTCTAGTGAGGTCTGTTCTGTTTGTCTTCTCTCCGAAATATGACTTATCTACCTCACGGTAATCTTTTCATTCTCGTAGCTTTATACTTTTTTAGATCTTGAGTATCTATACATTTATTATATTATAAGGTACTGTCTCGGTAGATAATTCACCAAAATAATTGTCCATAGTTATATAATATGTCTAGGAGAAACACTACTTCGTGACCATAGGAATTATCTGTGAACATTTGATGCTGACCCTAGGAGTTTAAGTCGACTTGTTTATCTGAAGTCTTCCGGTCATGCGTCCCGCCATTTGATACTTCGTGTTATCACTTTCGTGCACGATAACTGGCGAGCTCAGGCTTCGCTTCAGTCCGTGAATCGGTTCCGAAAGATATCTCGTAATTTGTACAATCAATTTTGGTGTTTTTCTTTGCCTTTGCTTCACGAGAAAGAAATGATTTAGAAGTTGCTGGTACCAGACACCATCTCATTTCTCATTTCCAATTCATTTAAAATTACTAAATCCTATTCAAATACGACCTTTTATCGAATTATTTATTCTCGCAACTATTTATTATCCTAAAAACCTGCTGACTTGTATTTTCATAAAAAGACAAAATAGGATCATGCTGGGTGGCGAAGAGCCTTAAAAAATACCCGGGTTCAATTCATGACTGTTCCTGCAATTATCAGTTCAAATTCTCGCTCCCTGCCAGCTACAATTAACTGTCTTCAATCACTTGTGTCCCTTATTATACATCGTAATACTGGGATCATATCACTTCAAGAGACATGGCTACATGATCTTTATGATGACAATCTAGTGTGTCTGAATGATTTCAAATTATTCAGACAAGATCGGTGTAGCTCCAGGAAGAAATGCGGTGGCTGTTTCGTCGTCTTCACCAATTCACAATGGTGAACGTCTAATAATGTATGTTTCAAATTCTCTAGTGACAATATTGACTGTCTCACCGTTAAGTGTCGACCTAAACATTTGTCTAAATACAACTACATTTACATCTCGAACATTTATATTGCTCCTGGATGCAATTCCACAGAATTGTCTCTATTTGCGGATGAAATTACCTCCCTTGCTGCCACTTCCTTAGGAAATTCCTTGTCTATAGTTACTGGAGATTTTAATTCTAGTGATCACAGCTTACTAATTTCACTTGGACACGATAACGTTGTCAACTTTTCGACTAGAATGGATAACACTCTAGATCTCGTGTTATCAAATGACACAGGAATATTTGGAGCTCGAAAAAGAGCTCCACTACTCAATTCTGATAACTGTATCATAAGAATATTGCCCAAAGTTTATGGAAAGCAGCACAAAAGGGTCTTCTCACACCTTGGAAAGAAAACGCAACACAGATGTTATTCTCATGACAACATACTCAATCTAAGGACCATGTTAAAAGACACAAACTGGGACCTATTTACTGAACAATCTGCTGATAACACAGTTACCAACATAACACATTATCTTAATTTCTGTCTTGATGTTTGTTATGCAAAAGAGACAATCTTCTTAAAATTCGACCGCTTTTCAACTCAAAAAGCTCCGCCGTGAAAAGGAGAGGTTATTCAAAAAGAAAAAGAAATCTGGTGTTAGGAGAATGAACACTTTGATTAAGCTTGAATTACAAAGATTGAATGTTCTCTATAACCAGAAGTTTCTTTCATGTAAATCCCCATTTAATATGTGGAAGTTATTAAAGGAAATCACAGGTGGTAAGCAAATAATGAATGATATTTCTGTAGATGTTGGCATGCTTAATAAATCCTTTATATGTATCCCTGCAGATGTCATGACTCCTTACTCAGATAGTGTAAATAATGACTGCTTCTCATGCCTTAATACGAATGATGTCTTCAAGTGTCTTCAATCTCTCAAACCTACTCAGTCCCTTGGTCCTGATGGTGTTCCTGCTGTTATCCTTAAGAAGTGTGCCGACATCTTGTGTTCCCCATTCACTGACATTTTCAACGAATCCTTTTCCGAAAGTATTATACCTGAATCATGGAAAAATATCAAGATCGTTCCAGTGCCTAAATCAACAAGTGGACCTATTGTTAAGTTTAGACCCATTGCAAATGCCTCACTTTTTTTGAAGGTTATAGACCGTTTTTGAAAGCTTTCAACGACCCCAACCAGTTTGCTTACAAACATAGTAGGTGTACGTTAGATGCCGCTGTAGTCCTACATCATAATATAGTCCCTAGTTTAGGTAAAGGAGCTAAATACGTTCGGTGTGCCTTTCTTGATTACACATCTGCATTTGACTCTGTTCCCAGGTCTCTCTTGCTAAGTAAGCTTGCTGCAACACAGGCTGAGAGCTGAACAAATAAGTGATTGCATTCCTATTTTTCTGATATGAAGCAGTACACTGTCTACAATGGAAAGTCCTCCACCACCTCACTTACTTTAGCTGGTGTTCCCCAAGGTGCTGTTCTTTCTCCTTTCCTGTTTTCTTTTTTCTTACATGACTTGCCTCATTCTGGTGTAGCCACTTTTGTTAAGTATGCTGATGACCTCTCTGTTTCTATGTCTGTCAACTCCCAGTCGGATTGTTCCAAATTAAATAACTTCTGTCAGAAATTAGTCAGTGGTCCTCTTCAAACGGTCTTAAGCTAAATCCGTCTAAATGTCAGGTAGTCAATTTCAGTGTCAGACGTAAATGTGACCTACAACAACTAGTTAGCTCACATGGCCTCATTATCATTGACGGCACAGAGGTTGAAAATACATCTAATGTCAAGTACCTTGGGTTGAGTTTTTCCACCGATCTTTCCTGGTCTTCCCACATCTTGCTAGTTACTAGAAAGATGTTTCGCTTAACGTTCTACGTAAGGAAATTTAAGCAGTCTGGTATAAAGCAGTCTTTGCTCTCTCAGTTCGTTAATTCTTGTATTCTACCCATCCCCCTTTACTGCCCCCATTAATCTTTCCTGGACTACTTAAGAAAGACTTTGCTTTGCTGAGAAGGGCACTAAAAGCCGTTAGTAGGGCAAGTGGGATATCGTTAAACCAACTGGTTGACACTATTGTGGATAGACATATAATGTCATGTAAGAAACTAGCGAATACAATGTTGTCAGACCCCGAGCATCCTCTCTATACGCAGCTATCTCCTTGCATTTCATCTGATAGAACTAGAAGCAGCTATAGGAGGCTTTTTGAGTTTCCATGTATGCCATTCGGTCTCCGGAATGCAGCCCAAACATCCCAACGCTTCATCGTTGAAATATTTCACGGTCTCGACTTTGTATACACATACTGAGATGACTGCCTCATTGCCAGTCCAGAGAAGGGAACTCACCTTAGACACTTGGACTTGGCGATTGAAAGGTTACGCCAACATGGTGTTACTATCAATATTCAAAAGGATCAACTTCATTCACACCAGTAACAGTCCTAACACACCGCATACAACAAACGAAATATAATTAATCCCAGCACTGCTCCTTTAGGGGTCAACGATAGCTACGACAGTCGAGTGGCAGAACGAAAGGTGCACGATTTTACTGAAAAGCAGAAACCTTTAACTCACAATCAGGAAATGAGCACAAAGAAATCAAATTGGTTTACTCCAGATTGTAAAACTACATTGGATACTGGATGTCAGAGTTTCATATGTCACTGGCATATACATCAGCCGTTTTCTGTTGAATTCAGTTGGTCAGTTGCATTCACCATTAGACGTGCTTCCATTATATAACGTGTGTTTACGCAGTAATCATAACTGGACAAGCACTCATATGTGTTTGAGAACGTTGAGCAGCCTCAATATAGAGAATTATTATCAGGCTTCCTCGCTTCCAATGATCAAGCGATGAGAGAAGCGTGTACGATCACGAGGATATGCACAAAGTAAAATGGATTTCGCCTGACGGACAAACGACGAACCAGTTAGATTTCATTTCAATGCTGCTCAATGAAGTAGAGACGCAGCCTGCTGGATACAAAATTGAGAAGGGGAGAAAATGTGGGCTCAGACCTTCGAGTTGAAACCGAAATACTTCAAAATAACTTAAGACAGATCACAGTTCAAGTTCAACATTCAGAAGCTGAAAGACGAAACTACAGAAGACGCCGTCGTTGCAACTATCAGGGCGAATTCGAAGACACTATGTGGTATCTCTGTGGGATCCTACGAGGAAGAACACTGGAACTCTCTGAAAGCGATGTTCAAGGCAGCATGGACAACTGTTCTAGGAAGAAAGAAGAGACATGACTAAGAATCTCTCTCAACGGACACCTACTTGGAAGCTAATCGAAAAGAGGCGTATGATGAAAGAGAAGATGACTCAATGCATAGATGGGCGACAGAAGGAGAAGCTGAGTTCACTGAACATTGCACTTAATCAGGAAAGACGCGAAGAAGCGCGCTGGGAGAGACGAAAGAGAATTCTACGACACACTGGAAACTGAAGCGAAGCAGGTCGTGGGCAGAAGAGACAATATGTCAGGTTTCTATCCGGAAAGAGATCAGGCCGGACAATGAAACCAATAAAAGATATTCATTGGAACCTGATTACTAGGGAGGAGAAATAATTAAAACAATGGGCTGATCACTTCAAACGACTCTTGAGTCGACCGTCACCTGCAACTCGCCCAGACATACTACCACCACCAACACCACACACAGAACCACCAACCAGTGGACACCAATCCTCAAACGAAAGCAGAAATCCTAAATGCGATCAAGTTACTGAATTTCGGCGGGGCAGCAGGACCGGACGGAATTCTCCCGAAGCACTGAAAACGGACTCAGAGACTGCAGTCCGTATGCTCATGCCATTACTGTAAAAGCCTTGAAAAGGAGGAGAGTTACCTGCCGATTGCGAGAAGGGCTGGCTATTTCGTCAAACTGGCAAAGAAGACCAACCTAAGTCTCACTCTGTAAGAACTGGCGTGGAATAATGCTATTTTCTACGTCAGGTAATATACCAAGTCGCATCATCCTGGAGAGAATAAAAGATACACTGGATGCAGAACTCATGGGCTGATCAATTTACAACTCTACTCATCGTCACCACGTATCAACGCATAGGATGCCTTTCAGACCTTTCCCTACCTCAATTTCATCGACTTCGAAAATGCCTTCACCAGAGAGGACAGTTGCGTCGGTGATATAGCGGTCAGGATGCTCGCCGACCATGCACATGTTCCGGGGATAGATCCCTGTACGACGTACTCCTTTACCTCGCTAGGTCAGAAATAATGCTGGTAAAGAGGAAAGTTTGGGCATGAGGCTAGCAACCCCATCCTGTGAAATTAAACACTGCTGCAGAAACTTCATGCCATTAGCTTGAAGCCCTATGTTCCGCTGGGGAACGTGAAGGAGAAAAAGGCAGCATATCATTGACCGAGAAGTAATTTGGAAACCGCTTTATCACTACGGCATGCAGTGTCCAATTCTTTATCAAACTCATTCAACAGCCGGCTATATGACAATACCACGTGTCAAGTTATCCACAACGGAAATATCAGTGAGGCGTTCGAAGTGCATACAGAAGTAAGACAGTTTTGACTGCCTATTATCGCCGATGATATTCCTAATCGTGGTGGGCCGGATTATGTGTCAGACCGTGAGTTGGGAGCGAGGAGACAGGAATACGCTTAACCGCCGATGAGAAGGCTCCAGAAGAAGGTGTGGACTTCGCAGATGATATGTGTCTAATATCATACAACCTCGAAGACTTACAGGCGAAAACCAACAAACTGGCACATGAGGCTAGGAGCGAAGTCGGGACCGCAAGTAAAAATGGAGAAGATGGAAGTGATAAAGCCAACAAACCAACAACAACCAGCACCAATCACCATCAGCGGGAGAGATTTCAATGAGGTTAACCGTTCACTTATCGTTTCATCTCCAAACGCCTAACCGCAGATGAGATATAATAATATTTATTTCTTCCTGTTTATGCAGGAACATACCAATTGTACAGGCATGGATATGTTATTATATAAACTACACAAAATTTGATGTATAGTGAATTTACAGTTTGGTTGTTCTTTCTGACATCAAAGTCAGTCGGAACAGTCTGCTATAAAGTTTGTTTGTGTAGCACATAAAGAGATATAGAAATATTGTCTTCGCATTAACAAAAAACCCAGACATCAGATGAATGTAATACAAATATCTGGGAAAAATAAAGCTTGAAGTCAATTCTCCTATATAACTTTGTTGTGAACAACACCTTTGGCTTAAAGATTATTGATGTATTATGTTGAGATCAGTGATATATTTATTCCATTTTTTCAGTAGTCTTATCTTAGTTTTATAACAGGAAAGAAATTTGATCGTGGAGGCGAAAACTAGATAAGGTCATATTAAGTTGTTTTACTGCATCAAATGGTGCCGAGGTCGATTCCAGATTTCTCCATTTGCTCCATTTGTGTCTGCATGGCGGACTGAATTCGTAAGTTCAGTAAAATGTTTAAAACTGTTTGAAAACCAGTTGCTTCTTCATTTCAGATCATGAATACTCATTTACAGCATGTTCACCAGCGTCTTCAAATGGTAGAATTGGATCGTTCATGGAATTTGAGTGGTTATGAGATAGACTGTTTGGAATTAATCCTCATTTCAGTTTAGATGCAGGGTTGTTCGACCTCGACCAGAAGATGAATAGGAGCAGCAAAATACCAGAAAGAGAAAGTATGTGAACATGAAAAGGACATTAATATTTTATGCATTTATAAATGTTGTATATTATACTTAAGTAAACTTTTTTCTATATTGTATTTGTTTTCACGTATTTATGCGAAGTCTTAGAGTTTATTTAATGTCATAATGTGTATTAATAAGTCTGAGTTTTTTAGTGTTCTAATGACTGATGCGTTTTAGAAATAAGTGATGGGTTCTTGTAGGGATAATCATTGGGACAAAACAGTATATAGCAAGCGTTTGAAGGTTACAATCAGGGATAGGTCCTGTTTCTAAGGGTAAACTAATCCTGTATGTTCCGTACTATGTCTTTATGCATCCATGCTGCTAGTTTATTTATAGTTTAAAGATTGCTAAGGGTGTTGAAGTGCGTCTTTTAGGTGCTGTAGTAGATTAGTGCTTGATTCGTTCTAGGAGTAAATAGTTTATTAATATAATCTGTAGAGTGAAACAGTCTGTATAGAGAGCGTTTGAAGCTTGTAACCGAAGAGCAAGTTCTGACATCTAGGGGTAGGCTATTCCATATTTTAGAATACATGACTGTGAAGAAGTTTTCACGGAGTGTTGACCTAAAAGAATGAGTTGTCACTGTGGAAGTTTGGTTACGCAGATCGTAAGAACCTTCCTGTGCGAATTGTATGTCCCTGTTACCTGAGAAAGATATTTTGTGAAGGACCTTAAAGAAGAATATTAGGTTTATAATAAGTCGCCTTGTCCAAAGTGGGTCGAGTTTTAGGATCATGCACCGTGAGATGTAGTCTTTCTTACAATCGTAGCCAAGCAGTTTTGAGGTAAAATATCGTTGGATACTTTCCATCCTTAGCTTGTCGCGTGTGCGAGTGCTGCTTATAATAAATGGACAGTATTCTAGTAGTGGTCTGACACATGTTTTGTACAGAATTAGCTTGGCTTCATTGTCGTGAAAGTTCCTGAGTATGCATCCTAAGAGCATCCTCGATTTTCTAGTCTGTGATGCTACTTGCTCAGAGAATGTCAAGTCACTAGAGTACCTCAGGCCTAGGTCAACGACACTTCGGAGTCTTGTTAGGTTAGCAGATTGGAGCGTTAATTTCAGGTCAATTGAGGGTGCACCGAAGCAGATCCAGCCACATTTGTTCAGATTAAATTGGAGATTCCATAGGGACGACCAAGCAGCCATTTTATCTAATTCCTTCTGTACTACATTCTCGAAGTTCCCTAAGTCATCACGTTGGAATGTATAAGCTACTTTTAGGTCATCTGCAAAGATGAATGGTTTCCCGTGCGTGAAGCAAGCGCATATGTCATTGATGTATAGTGTAAATAGGAGGGGTCCAATGACACTACCTTGTACTACACCAGAAGTGATAGGGCTAGGTTTGGAGGTTGCAGACCCGAGTTTAACTATTTGGGACCTATTGTTAAGGAATGATTTAAGCCATCCTAATAATGGGTCACGTATTCCTAAGGAGTTCAGCTTATTTGTTAGCAGTAAATGGTCAACACGGTCAAATGCCTTAGAAATGTCAAAGTAGATGACAAGTACTAGTTGCCGTCTGTCACGACTGCTGGTTACAAAATTGAAGAAGTCTAGGTGACATGTTAAACATGATCTGGATTTCAGGAATCCATGTTGGTTCGGACTTATGATGTTGCAGCTAAGCATATGTTTGATTAAGTTATCTTTGACTAGTCTCTCCATGATTCTAGATGCTATAGGTGTGATATTGATTGGCCGGTAGTTACTGACTTCAGTTTTCGAGCCAGATTTGTGTTTAGGCATAATGAATGTAGTCTTCCATATGTCAGGGTAAGTTTGGGTTTCTAGGGACATTGTGAATATTTTAAGCAGCAGTAGAGGAATGTCAGGGCCACCATATTTATAGAAGTAAGATGATATACCGTCGGTACCGAAACCTTTTGAACTTTTGAGGGTTCTTATAGTTTGGTTAATATCAGCGTAAGTGAATTGAACAGTGCTAATTTGGTTTGGTGTGAGTGGAGTTGGAGTTTGTGCCATTTTAGTAATAGGGTGTATATCGAGTAGCTGGACTGAGGGCTTAAGGTAGTTACCTGCAAACGTTTTGTTGAATAGTTCACATATGTCTGCAGAGTTAGTGCATAGCCTGCCTTTGTCTATGAGGAGAGAAATGCTGTGATTTTTGCGATTCATTCGCTTCCTTAAGATTTCTGTGAGTGCATACACTCTAGCAGGGCTGGCTACTGCGATGCGTTCTTCCTTTCTCATACGGAAATCTTGAGCTTGTGTGATGGAGCTAAGGGTTTTAAGTATTAGACCTAGAGTGCCAAAGTCGTGGTGTTTGAAGTAACTTGTTGAGAGTTTCTTCAGTTTCTTACGATCCTTTGGTTTTATGAATGACTTTCTGTGTGGGGAAACCTTTAGTGTTTGGAGTGGAATGACAGCATCTAAGCATGTGTTTGAGTTATGGTAGAAGATGGTTAGGGCTCTCGATAGGTCATCAGTAGTGAAGTATTCATCCCATTTGGAGGATCTTAGCATCGATTCAACTAAGGCCCAGTTTGCCTTACTATAGTTCCTATATATTACTTGTTGTGAAGTGGAGGTATGAGATGCATTGCTACTCAGCGGAATTGGCAGTGCACACATTACTGTTTTGTGGTCGCTCCCTGGGAACTCAGAACCTACTAGCGTTGAAAGGGGGCTTATATTGTGGCAGAAGATTAAGTCTAGTACGTTGTTACCTCTTGTGGGAGTAGTGACAGTTTGTTTCCAGCCAAGTATATCCAGTGTGCCTAAGAACTTATCAAATTTAGTTGGACCTGTGGGTATATCCCAGTTGATTTCAGGTAAGTTAAAGTCCCCACATAGGATCTTATGATCGTATTGTAAGTCGGTTAATTGCTCCAGAGTATTAATAAGTTGGGTCTCGTAATTACTAAAGGTGCCAGGTGCTCTGTAGGAGCATCCAATTAATGCTGTTACGTTATTTAAGTGTACATTAACCCATAGAGTCTCAGGCATGTTAAGTGTACTACTTTCTAGCTGTGATACAGTAAGTTCATTCAGAAAGTACATGAGACAACCCCCTCCCTTACCACCTTCCCTGTCACACCGAAAGTGTGTGTAGTTATCTAAGCTTATTTCTTCATCCAGGATGTCCGAATGACACCAAGATTCAGTGATGACAATTACAGGGGGTTTGTATATTACTGTGAGTGCTCTGAGCATCGGCAATTTATTTAGAACAGATCTAGCATTTATGAGGATTACGTAAAGATGAGAGTTGAAGTAGCATTTGAAGTATTTAAGTTCGTTAGTCAGCCCCGAATATGGTTCAGCACCCAGTAGTTCTGCTGGACATGACGATCCTATGTTAAGAGGAGTTCCAGCATCATGCTCACCTATGTCTATCGAGTTGTTGTGTGCTGTTTTCGGTGGAGAATTAGGAGTTGGAGTACTGGATTTGCTATAGACTAAGGAACTTTTATTTTTAGTTAGGTTACAGAAGTGGGTAGGGTTCTTTATTTGGCCTATACTTGTGCAAGTGTCAAGTGTGTCCAATGGATACGGGTGCACTAGACCGTTCCTGTTTTCATGCAAGGAGGGAGCCAGCACTAGTGGTTTAGGAGTGTTAACATCCCTACCAGCTGTTTTTTCAACGCTGACAGGGACGCGGGGGATAAAAAATGATTGGATCCTTGTGATGACCATGGCTTATTATTCCAACTATTGTTTGATGCTAGTTGTGTCCTTGTGTGGGTTTCGTGTGTACTGCATTTTGGGTTTGTTCCCAGAAGGTATTTGCAATGGGTCTAAACTTAACAATAGGTCCACTTGTTGATTTAGGCACTGGAACGATCTTGATATTTTTCCATGATTCAGGTATAATACTTTCGGAAAAGGATTCGTTGAAAATGTCAGTGAATGGGGAACACAAGATGTCGGCACACTTCTTAAGGATAACAGCAGGAACACCATCAGGACCAAGGGACTGAGTAGGTTTGAGAGATTGAAGACACTTGAAGACATCATTCGTATTAAGGCATGAGAAGCAGTCATTATTTACACTATCTGAGTAAGGAGTCATGACATCTGCAGGGATACATATAAAGGATTTATTAAGCATGCCAACATCTACAGAAATATCATTCATTATTTGCTTACCACCTGTGATTTCCTCTAATAACTTCCACATATTAAATGGGGATTTACATGAAAGAAACTTCTGGTTATAGAGAACATTCAATCTTTGTAATTCAAGCTTAATCAAAGTGTTCATTCTCCTAACACCAGATTTCTTTTTCTTTTTGAATAACCTCTCCTTTTCACGGCGGAGCTTTTTGAGTTGAAAAGCGGTCGAATTTTAAGAAGATTGTCTCTTTTGCATAACAAACATCAAGACAGAAATTAAGATAATGTGTTATGTTGGTAACTGTGTTATCAGCAGATTGTTCAGTAAATAGGTCCCAGTTTGTGTCTTTTAACATGGTCCTTAGATTGAGTATGTTGTCATGAGAATAACATCTGTGTTGCGTTTTCTTTCCAAGGTGTGAGAAGACCCTTTTGTGCTGCTTTCCATAAACTTTGGGCAATATTCTTATGATACAGTTATCAGAATTGAGTAGTGGAGCTCTTTTTCGAGCTCCAAATATTCCTGTGTCATTTGATAACACGAGATCTAGAGTGTTATCCATTCTAGTCGAAAAGTTGACAACGTTATCGTGTCCAAGTGAAATTAGTAAGCTGTGATCACTAGAATTAAAATCTCCAGTAACTATAGACAAGGAATTTCCTAAGGAAGTGGCAGCAAGGGAGGTAATTTCATCCGCAAATAGAGACAATTCTGTGGAATTGCATCCAGGAGCAATATAAATGTTCGAGATGTAAATGTAGTTGTATTTAGACAAATGTTTAGGTCGACACTTAACGGTGAGACAGTCAATATTGTCACTAGAGAATTTGAAACATACATTATTAGACGTTCACCATTGTGAATTGGTGAAGACGACGAAACAGCCACCGCATTTCTTCCTGGAGCTACACCGATCTTGTCTGAATAATTTGAAATCATTCAGACACACTAGATTGTCATCATAAAGATCATGTAGCCATGTCTCTTGAAGTGATATGATCCCAGTATTACGATGTATAATAAGGGACACAAGTGATTGAAGACAGTTAATTGTAGCTGGCAGGGAGCGAGAATTTGAACTGATAATTGCAGGAACAGTCATGAATTGAACCCGGGTATTTTTTAAGGCTCTTCGCCACCCAGCATGATCCTATTTTGTCTTTTTATGAAAATGCAAGTCAGCAGGTTTTTAGGATAATAAATAGTTGCGAGAATAAATAATTCGATAAAAGGTCGTATTTGAATAGGATTTAGTAATTTTAAATGAATTGGAAATGAGAAATGAGATGGTGTCTGGTACCAGCAACTTCTAAATCATTTCTTTCTCGTGAAGCAAAGGCAAAGAAAAACACCAAAATTGATTGTACAAATTACGAGATATCTTTCGGAACCGATTCACGGACTGAAGCGAAGCCTGAGCTCGCCAGTTATCGTGCACGAAAGTGATAACACGAAGTATCAAATGGCGGGACGCATGACCGGAAGACTTCAGATAAACAAGTCGACTTAAACTCCAAGGGTCAGCATCAAATGTTCACAGATAATTCCTATGGTCACGAAGTAGTGTTTCTCCTAGACATATTATATAACTATGGACAATTATTTTGGTGAATTATCTACCGAGACAGTACCTTATAATATAATAAATGTATAGATACTCAAGATCTAAAAAAGTATAAAGCTACGAGAATGAAAAGATTACCGTGAGGTAGATAAGTCATATTTCGGAGAGAAGACAAACAGAACAGACCTCACTAGACAGAACTCTGACATGCGTGCGAGAGCTGCATATGGTTATTTACTTGACCCCTCCGGCTAATAGAGTGAGGCTCTAGTGACCCGTTTTATTACTGATCTTTGTAGTATACTTTCACTATGTAATTGGACTTTGTTTTGTTTATCACTCTAAATATTGCGTGTTACAGTTGATACTCTTGTGCACGCTCGACTTTTGAATTCTGACTACTGCGAGTTATCGAAGGAGGCTACAGTCAGTTTCTAGGTCATGATGAGTTCCTGCGTCGGCCAGTTATATGTTTTCGTGAATTCGTTTTCCATTGAATTTTAAAGGTTTTTCTGGATGTTTTGCTCATTTTGCAGTGTGTAGGTCAGTTTTTGTCACTGAGTGCTACTATTTAGCTTATTCTTAGCCTGAAGTTCACAGTTATTATGTTGGTAGTCCAAGATCTTGGACTAATAATCGATTATTGTAAACCTGCAATCATTGAGCTAATTAACGTATACTCGGCTAATATAGTAACATAGACTATGCTAATAATAGTAACATTAAACTCCCTTACTGTTTTGCCATTGCAAAGCTAGCATTTTTTTCGTGCGCATTGCAGACTTTTTGGGGCAAAACCTTCGTGTAGATCTACTTACGTGGGACAGTGTCCCGAAGTTTGCCCCAAAAAGTCTGCAATTTGCCCAAGTCCACCCAAAAGTCTGCAGTGCACCCGAAGTATGCCCCCCAAAGTCTGCAATGCGCCCGAAAAAAATGCTAGTTGGGTGTTTCACAGTGAACCTGTGCGCTGATTTTCCAGCATGAGTGGCACTAAATTGAACCTACTGGGTTTGCTTATCAACGTTGTTCCAGCCCTCACAGGACATAGTAAGCATGGACTAGCGTTACTCCCGAGTGGAAAGTTTTGATTCAGTACGCATGCTGCAGCTGTCTTTTTAAGCACGACCTGTGTCATTTCAGAACATGGTGGGTAAATATGATCTTCAGTTACCATAAAAAGGCATTATCGAGGAATAGGTTAGAAAAAATTTAGAAGTGTTTTAAGCTTGGTGGTGCTGCGGTCCAAGTGATAAATCGTATTAATCACCGTTATTCAGGATATGCTATGAACCGGAAATCCTCAGCTGAAAAACGTATAAATAAGACACAGATCGGTGTAATTTATAACAGACTCCAAATTGCTTTCATCACGAAATAATCAACCAAAGTATGCTTTAAACTGTTGCTCTCAGCCGTTTGAAGGGAAATTTACTTAATCCCAAAGGTCATTGAATCGACAACTTAAAAAAGTAGATTAGTTAATACATACATTTATCTATATGTACTAATTAAGGATACACTAAATTTTTAGAAATTGCAGTTGAATTTTATTCGCCTAGTAATCAAAAATGCACACATCCTATTTTGGACTTAAAATAAATGCATCGAAATTATTGTTAGTTTATATTCAGTTACTAGGCATTCTCATACATCTTAATGTACTTTAAACACCACCAATGCATCCAAATAACGTGTGACTATCACACTACACTCATACCAAAAAAATTAACACGCCATTATATAATGGTAAGGTAAGCCTTAAATCATACTGACTGTAAATTTCCGTGTCAAAATAAAAAGATTGCCGCTTTAACCTATATTTTAGACCAATAGGAAGCCAGCTAACCAACAGCCAATCAAAATCTGCCTATATCTATTTTCCGAGTTATCATCGGACTCATTGTGCCTCTACTTCGACTCAAACAACACCTTCAGTTTTTGAGCAGAGCCCATTCCACTGGAGCCAACAGTTTTCTTGCTCGCAGACATGTGATTACCTATAGTACTGTCATTCTCACCCTCATGGTTCAAAGTGTTTCGTCAATCACTCCATCCCTTAAACTAGATTTTGTACTCCTTGTTGGTCTAACACATCTGTCTGTTATTTCCGGTTTTATTGCTATGGGATTCGGGACGAATTTTCGGGAAACTCTGATATCGTTTTTTCTGGATCGCATTTCGGTGTCTATACAGTCTCTACACAATAATCGTGATCCATGGTACAAAAGAAGCGTCAACACTCAGCACTACCACAGTTTACCTTTGTCAATCTACCTGACAGCGTGGTGCAACAATGAATATCAAAAAGAGCACTACAACAAATATGTGAACCCGACATAGCTAATAACTTATAAGTTCAAAAACAGGTATACCTATATTCTGTTCTGCTCGCGCTTACATTTTGTATTTTGCTATCATCGATATATATATATATATATATATATATATTGTTTTCTACACTTTTTGTAATATTATTTAATACTGATAACGACACTTCAAGTAGAAGGTCTGTAGCTGCAGTTACCATATCCATACCACCTTTTAAACCTAATGTTCCATATTTGTGGTTCACTCGCCTAGAACACTACTTCCTAGCTAACAACGTCACTTCTCAAACTACAAAATTTGTCTATGCAAGCTCCATCTTACCGGATGAAATAGCAGAGCAAGTACGGGAGACGCTCATAAATCCAGATCCAGAAACTCCGTACGATGTTTTAAAGCAGAAAGTTATTAAGGTTGCTTCATTATCGGATCAGAAAGCTGTTGATCAACTGCTCAGGAATATTAGTCTGGGTGACAGACCACCTTCGCAATTTTGATTTGTATAATCCTCGTTGTTTTTGCTAAGGATCTAGACTCATGTTTAATTCTCGAGTTGTCAAAAGATGCATGTTGCTGTCCTACAGATTGGAGCGATTCACATTTATAACCACTACCACATCTGCTGATCAGCATGCCCCGCCCCCCTCCATTTTTAATGCTAGGCTGAGATTTTCTGGAATAACTGTAGTTGTAGCACTGCATTGCTTTGAGCCCGCCTCAATCATACAGTATGCTATACGTTATTAGCTTTCATGACAGATCCTTCCCATTATGTCACCAGATACATTGGTATCTGAGGTCATTCTTAGCAGTATTGCCTTTATACATGCGTACATGTATATAAGTATTTGTTAGGAACGACTAGGAATTTGGGTTTACTTTAGGAAGTATAAAGTATGGAATTAGCTAGTATTACGGCAACTAAGTTATAGTCTATTTAGCAGAGTGAAGTGGGTAGTGGAACAATTAATGACAAATTTGTGTGAAGTGATCCCGAGGAAAACAGCTGGTTAACAGAACTTGTTATGCTAAATTTTCATGACCGATCTTCATATGGTATGCGTCAGACATTGCAAAGCAACTCTTCAACTTGTGTTATATCAAAAGCAATGCGAGATGTTATAAAATTATACATTTTAGAAAAGTATATGAGAAAAGGTAGCTATTAACTGAGCAAAGTAATCTCGACACAAAAAATAGCAGTGTATTATTGACTGTATATATATGTAAAATGTTAAAGGGTATGGTTGCGAATATAATTGCTTCTAGAGTCACTTATAATAACACAACTTATTGAAGATTATCGAGGATGTAAAATGGGTAAATTATTTAGACGTTCGCTGTGTAAGTCGTAGAGTGGAGTTATATGTAAGTGACTACACTGAAGACAGAACCGGCTTTCATTTACCATTCTACCAACAGTTTTGGTCTTTTAGACGAGCTAGGGTGAACATGTTAATATGTCTTTCTAGGCTCCGATTGAACTCATAGGGGTTTTCACAACATCTAATTTCAGATGGTAGTTGATTCCAAGGAGTACAATATTTATTGGTGAAAAACTTTGCCCTAATGGATTTCCTGTGGGTATCCACCTTGAGAAGGTAGTCGTGATTTCACAGCTGATATGATTTGATATTTGCCCACGTTATGGATGATTTACTGTAACAATCTTTTCTAATAGCTCTGAAGAGTAGGGATAAGTTGCACTTCACTCTCCTTAACCATAAGGGTTCTGATTTCAGTCGTATACACCTGTCAACATATTCCAATACTTGGTCGATTCCTATTTTGCGTTTCGTGAAGAATTTCTGAAAACTTTCGATTTTTTCTCAGCCTATAGCCCTTAGGTAAACACATAGGAGACCACAATTCAAAGTTTTCAGCGAATCCATGTCTGATATATAGATTTGTATATATATATATATATACATATATATATATATATATATATATTCAGCTAATCTTGCTTCTTGAGTGTCTTGTCTTGTCTTCCTCCCATTGTGAATTATTCCACAGGAAGCTCCCTCAACGCTTCTTAATTCTGCGTCCGCTAACAGCGACTGGACTCGGAGAAAACACTACTGATAATCTCGTATAACCACACCGTCTGTTTTGGTTGAAGTACTCAAAAATGTTATCTTTCGCCAAACAGAACAGACCTCACTAGACAGAACTCTGATACGCATGCGAGACCTACATATGGTTATTTACTTGACCCCTCCGGTTAATAGAGTGAGCCTGCAAAATCCACTTTACGGCTGTTGGGAGATACTTTGATTACGTTCCGGGGATTTATAAGTGTAGGGATAGCATTGGGTGCTAGCGAAGAAAACTCGCTGCTCAACTAGATCTCGGTGGATAATGATGATATATGTGCTGTCTTGAAGAAAGATTGCCTTACGCGTTGACGTCTTTTCATGTTCTCTATCTACACGCAACTGACTGCATTTCGTATGGAGTAAAGGAGAATTTTTATCAAAAGCTACATAGTTCACTTATGAAGGCGAAAACGTCAAGTGTAGTAATTTTAGCAGGTGGCTTCAGAGTTCAAGTAGGGCAGATGTTCGCATGAGCCAATTATGTTGGAACCATCTATGGTGTCTCATCTCGACGAACCGACAGGGGTGATCTCTTTCTCCAGATAATCGCCTGTTCAAAGTAAGCACTAACTTCGAAAATTAGGAGACATTACCTAACCTGGTGACCTTCATCATCAAATCAACAACAGACTGAAATAAATCACATATCACTGTGGTAGTGATGGTTCGATATAAGACTGTGACGTTAGTATACACTCCCCTGCACACTTTATTCCGTGCACATATAGACCTACAATTGAATGTACCTATAAAACAAGGAGCCATGAAACCTTTGAGAATTCTACTTGATGTGAACACTGAATCTCTATTCGAGGAAGAAACGGCTAGATGCGTCTTTAAGATTGAAATCCTGAGGAAAGCTGGCATAATATCCGGTCAACCGTATACACAGTGGTAAAGGTCACTGGTAACTTTAGAAGTAAGGTTAATAAATGCCAGTAGATGTCTTTTGCTATTTTTGAACTGATTGACGCAGGAGGACTGGTTCCGGCAGGCTCTTAACATGACGAGGAGCAAAACCTACTTGAATGCAAGCTGGCTGAAAGTTTCTACAGCGACCGTGAACAGTAGTGGTTGACAAAAGTGAAAGAGATGAGAAAGCACCGACGTAGATCGCTCTAGATAAATAACTGTTTAGGCTTATTGGGGAAACAAGTGGAAGATACGTGATAAGCTAGACAATAGGTTAGAAAAAACAGCAAATGATTTGAGCGACTCACTAGTTACCAGGTTAAGTGTCCTTCCCTTCACTTATCCGGGAAGCCACATCAATCCGAATAGGGAGACATTTTAAGAAAGATCAGCGCGAATACAAAAAGCTCGATTAGCATTTGCCATCTTTCACCATCTCTGGAGTAGAAGTGACGTCCGTCTAACGATCAGAGGACGTGTGCACTGCTCAGAATTTCTCTTTGTCTACCTTTATGGCTGTGAAACACGGCCATTGAAAGTGGAGGACTTGAATCCAAGAGGTCTTTGACTGTTGGTATGAGTCACGTAGAGTGGTACAGACTGCCTGCTTCAGGTCGTCGTTATGCTCACAACCGTTGACTTGGAACTGCTTGTGATATGATCGGAATCGTTCAGATGCATTAACTCCTTGCAATCTGCCAGATCTTTTAAGTGATCATGTTCCTCAATGTACTTATTCTTCTTTCTCCCTCAAAATTTCTGCTCATCATAGTTTTTTTGAATTTATCCTTTTACCACTACAAAAGATACATATATATATATATATATATATACAGCTAATCTTGCTTCTTGAGTGTCTTGTCTTGTCTTCCTCCCATTGTGAATTATTCCACAGGAAGCTCCCTCAACGCTTCTTAATTCTGCGTCCGCTAACAGCGACTGGACTCGGAGAAAACACTACTGATAATCTCGTATAACCACACCGTCTGTTTTGGTTGAAGTACTCAAAAATGTTATCTTTCGCCAAACAGAACAGACCTCACTAGACAGAACTCTGACACGCATGCGAGACCTACATATGGTTATTTACTTGACCCCTCCGGTTAATAGAGTGAGCCTGCAAAATCCACTTTACGGCTGTTGGGAGATACTTTGATTACGTTCCGGGGATTTATAAGTGTAGGGATAGCATTGGGTGCTAGCGAAGAAAACTCGCTGCTCAACTAGATCTCGGTGGATAATGATGATATATGTGCTGTCTTGAAGAAAGATTGCCTTACGCGTTGACGTCTTTTCATGTTCTCTATCTACACGCAACTGACTGCATTTCGTATGGAGTAAAGGAGAATTTTTATCAAAAGCTACATAGTTCACTTATGAAGGCGAAAACGTCAAGTGTAGTAATTTTAGCAGGTGGCTTCAGAGTTCAAGTAGGGCAGATGTTCGCATGAGCCAATTATGTTGGAACCATCTATGGTGTCTCATCTCGACGAACCGACAGGGGTGATCTCTTTCTCCAGATAATCGCCTGTTCAAAGTAAGCACTAACTTCGAAAATTAGGAGACATTACCTAACCTGGTGACCTTCATCATCAAATCAACAACAGACTGAAATAAATCACATATCACTGTGGTAGTGATGGTTCGATATAAGACTGTGACGTTAGTATACACTCCCCTGCACACTTTATTCCGTGCACATATAGACCTACAATTGAATGTACCTATAAAACAAGGAGCCATGAAACCTTTGAGAATTCTACTTGATGTGAACACTGAATCTCTATTCGAGGAAGAAACGGCTAGATGCGTCTTTAAGATTGAAATCCTGAGGAAAGCTGGCATAATATCCGGTCAACCGTATACACAGTGGTAAAGGTCACTGGTAACTTTAGAAGTAAGGTTAATAAATGCCAGTAGATGTCTTTTGCTATTTTTGAACTGATTGACGCAGGAGGACTGGTTCCGGCAGGCTCTTAACATGACGAGGAGCAAAACCTACTTGAATGCAAGCTGGCTGAAAGTTTCTACAGCGACCGTGAACAGTAGTGGTTGACAAAAGTGAAAGAGATGAGAAAGCACCGACGTAGATCGCTCTAGATAAATAACTGTTTAGGCTTATTGGGGAAACAAGTGGAAGATACGTGATAAGCTAGACAATAGGTTAGAAAAAACAGCAAATGATTTGAGCGACTCACTAGTTACCAGGTTAAGTGTCCTTCCCTTCACTTATCCGGGAAGCCACATCAATCCGAATAGGGAGACATTTTAAGAAAGATCAGCGCGAATACAAAAAGCTCGATTAGCATTTGCCATCTTTCACCATCTCTGGAGTAGAAGTGACGTCCGTCTAACGATCAGAGGACGTGTGCACTGCTCAGAATTTCTCTTTGTCTACCTTTATGGCTGTGAAACACGGCCATTGAAAGTGGAGGACTTGAATCCAAGAGGTCTTTGTCTGTTGTGTTCAAGGATTAGAAAATGGTTCTCGGAAGACATGGTAGAGGTAGAATTAAATTTATTACGTGAAACCCCACTAGAGAATGTGTATCGACGAAGTTTTATCGATAAATCATGAAGGAGATGCCTCCGGTGTCAAACATCACAACGGTTCCTAAGAAGACTCTCTTCATGAACGTAGCACTCAAAAGCGATATCGCAGCGGAAATTTTCAAATGCCGCCTTTCTAAAAGTCTGAAGACATATCCAACAACCACTCTACACGTATCACACTTTCTTGCAGACAGTTAATCTAGTCTAACGCTAAGGACAAGATACCGCTTTTGTTCACTTCAATGTGTATTTATTAATTTACTTGCTCGTGTGGAGCAAAGTATATCGGCCGTACGTAACGTCAAGTCCACAAACGTATTCTGGAACACTGCCCAGCTTGGTTAGCCAGAGGAGAAAAGAAGAATAACAACAGCTCGATCCTCGAACACCTTGTCATCTCCGGACATCGAGCACCCCCACATGAATGCTTCACAGTGTTACACAGAGTCCCTCAATATCGTACAAAGGGACTTCGGATACGCCATCTGTGCATAGCTGAAGCATTAGCTTTTCGAGATCTGAAACCGGACCTGCGCATACAAAAGCGATAAATACATTATCTTGCCCTACCATGGCCAGAGTAAAGTTCTTACTATAATTTTGCTTCTTTCCTTTAATATGTAAGTTCACTATTACTATTATTATTATTAATACTTTTATTATCATTATTATTCCCATCATCCACATTTTATTACCACTCTATTGCTGTTTATTAATAACATTGCTTTTTCATACAGATTTTATACAAAAACACTTTATAGTCTTTCCACTAGTTTCTGTCCATTCTACACGAGCCTATTGATTAGTCATTATCTCACACTTGTTAAGACATGCCAACTTCTGTCCCCTTTCTAACTTACAATTAGTCAACCCTTCTTACACCTTACATTATGTAGTACAATTTTCAAGGACAAAGTTTACCATTATCTGATTGGTCTAAAGATTTCTTTATTAATTATAATTACGATTGTACAGCTCATGAAAATGAATCGTCGAGAGGAAAATTGTTTTCTCTGTTGGCGCTTTTTTGTGGCTGAATATGGAAATATTTCGTTCGTGTCAAATTAGTCCTAAGATCATTGTTCCAGGTGACTTTTGGACCCAGTGTTCGAAAGAAAGCTTTATATTTATTGTTTTTAAAATAGAAAGAAAATATAGATATGATAGAGAAGATTTGTAGCTCAGGTGGATGATTTTGATGTGGTTTTGTTCTCTGAGCTGGATGGTTAGTTTGCGAAGCTTTCATCACCTTACTGGGTGACATCTTCAGCGGATACTTCAATTTGAAGTGAGCTTTTAGATTTCTCCACGAGTTTATTAATCATGTCTCCTGGTAACCTTGGACGTGATTGGTTGTTTGTGTGTGTTTTCACACCTTCTAGGTTACTTGTATTGGAACTGATTGTTTCTTTGACTTGAACTTTGACCCTTTGTGTGTGAAGTTTCTTTCTTATTGGTTGATAAATTTTGTCTATCTCGATATGTCTATTGATTGATGATTCACTGGAATGCGAAGCTTCTAAAAATTCCCTAGCATTCTTGTTATTTCCTTTGTCTAATATTTGAACGTTGTCCCAGTCGAATTAATGTCCGTGGTTGTCTGTGTGTAGTGAAATGAGGGAGTGGATATCATGTCTTTTGACGGCTAGCTTATGATCGTGGATACGAAGACGAAGGGGACGTCCACTTTGGCCAATGTAGTGTTTTTCGCAGTCGTCTTCGTATCCACGAACATAAGCTAGCCGTCAAAAGACATGATATCCACTCCCTCATTTCACTACACACAGACAACCACGGACATTAATTCGACTGGGACGACGTTCAAATATTAGACAAAGGAAATAACAAGAATGCTAGGGAATTTTTAGAAGCTTCGCATTCCAGTGAATCATCAATCAATAGACATATCGAGATAGACAAAATTTATCAACCAATAAGAAAGAAACTTCACACACAAAGGGTCAAAGTTCAAGTCAAAGAAACAATCAGTTCCAATACAAGTAACCTAGAAGGTGTGAAAACACACACAAACAACCAATCACGTCCAAGGTTACCAGGAGACATGATTAATAAACTCGTGGAGAAATCTAAAAGCTCACTTCAAATTGAAGTATCCGCTGAAGATGTCACCCAGTAAGGTGATGAAAGCTTCGCAAACTAACCATCCAGCTCAGAGAACAAAACCACATCAAGAAAATATAGAGTCAGATGCATAGGCATAGGGGAATAGGATGATAAAATCTCTAGACTTTTATACTGTTGGTTTACTCGTTTTTTCACACCTTCATATGAATAGTAAATTTGATTTTGTCTTAGATACATTTTTGTGGTTATATCTGACATGTTAGAATAAATTAATACTCCATGTGACTTTCAAATATGCGCTTGAGTTCAGTGGAGAATAAAGCATTGAGATTAACAACTTCCGGCATTCACGTTTTATTTTTGTTTAACTCACTTCTGTGGTCTAATACAATATAAAATAATTACTGTTTCATGGGGCTTAGGACTTGTTGTGCATATTAGAATTCTGGAGACACTTAATTGGTAAAGATTATCCATTAATTAATGTATGAGATGTTCAGAAAACTCAACATATGCAATTCTGAAGAACCCTATCGATATATCCTCGCAGTAAAGATATATCTAAGCTTATACTCAAGCTTCTATCCTTACTACCTTGATTAGGTTGTATGAACTGTAGAGTTCTATAAATATTTTGTTATGTTACGTGTGAGTTTATATATATAAATATACATATACTGAGATAGAGAAAGGAGCAGAGAGTCAAAATTAGCAGATAGACGTTGTTAACACAGAAGTGCCTAACACAAAAAGGTAGGAAGTCATAAAGAGTGAAAAGAAAATGTGTTACAATGATCGAGAATAAAACTTAAAAATAATATTTTGGATAAACAATAGAATGCAGTCCACTTTTTTAAATCTCTCTCTAAAAAAATCAACAGCTTCAAGTGAAAAATCTAATCGGAGACCATCTTTCGTTTTAACTAGAAGATCATCACTAATGTCAATCGCAACTACGTAAGTTCTCTTTTTACATGAGTGTTTGATAAAAATAAGTTGTGAACACAAAGTGTTTATTTATTACAGTAAGCTTTAATAGTTTTGTAAAGCTGAATTAAAAGGGAGGTTTATATAATAACCTTTTAATTCTTAAAAAGACTGGAATGTTGTAGGGTTATCGATAATATACATTTGCTTCTATCATACAAATTAAGGAAATTACCAACAGTGACTTTATAGATGTTTGAAGGAACTGAAGAATTTACTGCAAAAGTTCTCAACTATCAGTATTACCTTTAGGCGTTGAATTAGATGCTTAAGCATACTGACAAACTTGGCCACTGTGCTACAGAATCCAAAAGTCAGAATTTTAACTCACCTGAATTCTACTACTTGATGTAATCATATAAAACCATGCAGTAACTTCTGTTAATTCAGTTTAAGAATAGCACTGAAAGCTGTAACGTTTTAAAGTTTATGAGTGGAAAAAAACTATTGATAAAGCGAAATTTTACAAACAGTTGAAGTTAGTCAATATTGTGTTTACAGTATGCATCTTTTACAGGTAAACACAATTATCTATAGTCTGCTATAAGGAAATAATGTCTTCTTGTACAGTGTATTATGCACTTACAAAAGTGGGCTGATTTTCAAATTAGTCATTTACGCAGGGTAATAAACTGGTAAATGAATACATATAAGCCTGTAAGACAAGCCATATCAGTAATAGCCAGTAGTCGATAATAGTCTCTAAAGTATAAAAGGTTACATTTGAAAGCTTGTACATGAGATGGTGGTTCAGGTTCGATTCCCAGCCGACTCACTCCTGAACCCTGTAAAAAATACTGCCACTATGGTACCTTCAAAGTACAAGCTTGAAGTTCTGTGTTCAACTCACAAAGCAAAAGAATGGAAAAATGAAAAGAAAAACATACGAGATAAATATTTACCGGCAATCAGTTGCTTGGCGTAATTCTATCATGACTTATTCTGATTCCAGAAGATGTCTGTCTTTCCTTCAACTAAACAACATACTCTTTAAATGTTGCACTTATTTTGTATTCCTAAATATTTCTAAGAAACTGATGACAACTTATTTTACTGTTGTATCACTTTGAGTGCAGTAAGTGTCAATTTCGCTTCACTGATACGATTTTTTAATTCAGGAATTGCTTACATTTCTTATTCCGTATATAACTATCAGAAGTATATTTTGCAAAATACTAGATTTCATGTCAACCCGTTTTCTGTCTTAGACCACCGTCTAAAGAAGTGAAAAAATTGAAAGAGATTCAACCATACGATGACAGTTCAAGCAGTGAAGACAGAGTAAGTTATCCGTCTTTTGAGTAAATATAAATAAATATTCATATTAGTATTTAATTGGTGGATGGTGACTAGCAGTGGAATCAAGGATGCACATTTCGTCCTATTTGGGACTCGTCATCTGGATGTACCTGCATTTCTCTGTGAGTGGTGATGTTGCCACCGAGGCTCGAACCCAGTGCACATGTCAACCTGAGACCGAGCACTTCACTCCAATCAATCGACGGGAAAATCAAAAATTCAATTAAGTATATATATTTGTTGAGAAAAACTTTCCGTGTAAACAAAACTAATTTGTTAACTCTCTCTCTCTCTCTCTCTCTCTCTATATATATATATATATATATATATATATATATATATATATATATATATATATATATATATATAGTCTGCCATAAAAGTATTTCAGGAAATATGTGAAAAGTGATGCAGTGTACTACTTTATGGAAATCACAAAAGACCCAAATACTAACATACTCAAATCTTTGAAGCTAAATTCTCAAACCAAAATTTAAACTGCAACCCTTCGCACTAAACAGTAGCTAACGTACTATGAAGAAGTGAGAAGTTGTGTTGAGAGAGACTGAACGCTGTAATCGAAAACCTGTGTGTTGATTTGTCGAATTTTTGTTTCACACGTTAATAAAATAGTAGAAGGGCTACCGAGATGAAAGTTGATGTTGAAAGTAGGAAACACTTAAATCTGTGGTGTAGCATACTGTATTGTTTAAAAACTATAACTTTTCCCATTTGATATGAGTTCCATGAAACACCAGATATTTGATTATGATAAGATTCATACACATCATTTCCACTTCAGCAATCCACACTCTCATTTCAACTTATTACCACCTGGTTGTTTATTTGTATTTTCTAGTTGATCAAATACATTTACAAAATTCCTCATTTAACATGAATAAACGTTTATTTCACGATTTTAGGATATGTGGTAATAATCTCCACTGGTGGGATAAAAATGTTGACTAAGGACTTAAAGGATTATTTTGAAGTGCCACAAGCACCACATGTCATAAGTTCGGGCTAGGTGAAACTAGGGGAAATTACGACATGTTATTCTTCTGGTTCATTGTGGAGCACGGAGATAGGAAGCATGCAACCAAACACTAGTCAGTTGTCATTCCCGACTTTATAAAGTGAAACATAGCGTTCCTGGACAATTATTATGACTTCTAAAAACTTTTTGAAAGTTTTGCAAAGACCTCCTACTTCTACGCCTTCCTTTAGCTTCTTTTTGAAGGAAACACTGATAAAGCGGCGTAGAATGATCAAAAGTAATCCACCACTTCATAATTTAGAAGCTTTATTCCTTTTTAATTTAATCGTAAGTCTGGATTTTTATTTTGAGAAAACCAATAGACTCTTGCTGAGGTTGATTATACGGAAAGACTTTTTTCTTTAGTAAATAAATAGCTGTAATCATTAGATAAAAACAAGACAAATCCACAGATTCGTTAAAAAGGTCTCCTCACTAGTTGCAAGTAGCATTAATCAGTGAAATATTTCACTATATGTATGGTAATGGTAATGGAATCATTCACTATTTCAGTTTTCATTTCTTGAAAATTTTAATTAACGTCATTTATATGAATATGGTAAATAAACATCCTTCTTGTACACTGAGTGCTCGTAAGCTACAGTCAATGTGTAATCTCTGTTAGCCTAAACTGAATCACTGGAAGTACGAGCCATCCTTTCGAACTAAGGTGGTGTTAACTAATTTTCTTCTAGTGACAGCGTCTAATTGGGGAGAATAAAGTAAGAGACTATTGCGAGTATACAACTGACGGCTGAAGAGTCCCAAACTAGGATGAAACAGCTGTCCAGTACTCCCAGGTTTTCCAGTGGTTCTCTAACTAATGTCAGCTCATGATGAAATCCTGTAACTGAAAAACTGTTTAATGATATAATTATGAACAATATATTGTGTCTGAAATACCCTCCAGTAAATGATTCTGTTTCACTAAGTGATGTATCCATTAAATATGGAATGTTCACTGTTCATCAACCTTAAAGTTGAGATTTTTTTGGTTGGCAATAAATTTCTTTGCCTCTCTTAAGTACACTCATGTGTGATCACAGTAACTGTTCCTTTTCTAAAAACAAAAATACAAACTGTGCGTCGGTGGCACAGTGGTTAGGACTCTCGCGACCATGCAGATGGTCCAAAGTTCGATTCCCTGCCGGCGCACACCTGATATCTATGGTCGGCCTGCAAATTTGGGCTACCGATATCACATTCTGAAAATTCCATACTTGTACCAAAAATAGTGTGGAATCAAGCTGTAATGAAAAAAAGACTTGTCAGACAAAGTTATTATACTTTTAGATGCGATTATTATTTTGCTGTCATTATTTCTAAGTCTGCTTTTTTTAAAAAAAACTGTATAAAGTTGGAGAAATTGACATTTTATTTCCTGGCTACTGTAGAATTTATCCAACTAAAATAAACACTACTCCTTTCTCATGAAAACGCCCTCATTGTCTGCCGTCGTCTCTGTGTCTCTTCTTACTGTCTTTTACTTTCCTGTCAATCCTTTAGGATGACAACGTGTATTTTACAAATCCTGTACAAATATTAAATATTATGCGTGATTTAGAGGACACTAATTTACGATTGATTCAGCACTGTCAAGAATCAGATGATACCATTGAAATATTACGGAATCAAGTGAACGAAAGTGTAGATAACTAGTAAATTGTTTTTTCCTAATCCTAACATTCTGGTATTTTATTATTTATTTTAATTTTATCGCTTTGTGTTCCGAGTGAAATAAAGAGATTCAAGCTTGAGTTTTTAAGTTTCACTAGCAATGGTGTTGACCTTTTATGCGGTGGGTGTTATAACATCAGTGAACTGTAATAACCCTGTCGCCAATTTGTTATAACTAGGGCTGCTAGTCTCATGCCCAATCTTCGCTCTCTATCGGGATTACTACCAGCTGAACGAGGTTTAGAAGTGTGTCGCCTGGTGGTCGAACCTCGGACCACATGCGCGTGGGTGGAGGGCATTCTGCTGCTGAGCCTCCGACGCAAATTTCGATCTCTTATTATTATTATTTATTTAAACATTCTGAAACTATAATGAAAATAAAACATGATATTTGTAAAATACAGCTCAAATACGATAGAAATATACTTTGCGGAAAATGTTGTTATAATTGTGCATGATTCAGCCACAGTCTGGCACACAATGTTATTAAGTGTAATGCAATACTGTTATCCAGTTTTGGGTTGTATTCAGTTTTAAATGGCTATAGGTAATCGCAATAAGTGTTTCTTGATATTCTTTAGTATGGTGTATTTGTGACCACAAAAGGAAAGAAGTTGTAGTTCTTCTACTGTTTTAGAAAGAAGAGAACACGAAGTTCAGCAAAGATATCTTTTCGGCGATTTCATTCTCAACAGCTGTACAATCGCATTTAAATAGATTAGTTTACATGGATATAATTATTATTTGTTTAATTCCACAAAGTAACGAAGGTGATAATAATTTTCAACTTGATATGAAAGTTTGAAGGTACGAATATAGATTACAAGGGGCTTAGGGACAAGATTTCATAGGATTAGAAAATAGTTACAACGTATGCAAACGTATACTGTTTGTCTTTATTTTCTAGAAGGTTTGCCTTTTAAAGCATTTGAACTTTCTGAATGAAGTCGATAATATGTATGTCTTATACTGTCACATAATCAAGACAGATTCATTAAAAAGTCAGTGTTATTAAATTATATTTTTAAATTAGTCAAAACACAGTGTGATTATTGTACTCTTTTAAATGTATTATTTCTCGGGTCCACGGTATGAATAAAGCAGATTGACAGACGGAAACAGATTCCTGTATATAATTATGCCAGTCTAAACTGCTAAACTCCCATGCAACACTGATTTGGTTATAAAAGTCGAGAAAACAAAGATTGGTGAAAACATTTAACAGTCTTTGAGGAAAATAGACAGTGTTTTTAAACTATTTTTTCTGCCGAATGTTATCATTGGAAGTCTTAAGTGATTAATTAATTTGACTAAAAACTTTGATGTTCATTCCTCTTCTGTAATGCACTAATCTCAACTGTTGTACACCCACATCTATTTAAGGATAACACTGTGTTTAATATTCAATTTTTTTTCATTTTGATTTTTTAGTCAGAAGGATGTTCGCATTTTATCGAAACACCAAACCTCCCTTCAAGAAGCCATTAACTCGGAAAAAATTAAAACTCAATGCTTAAATTTGAGTATGAGGTTAGTTTAAATTATGGATTGTATGTTATTACTTGAGTCTATGAATTTGTATAGGGATTTCAATGAATAAAATGGCGGAACAAATAAGTGGTTGAGACAGTAATCAAGCTGGTTTCAGCATGTTGATGCTCATTAGTAGTGCATATGTGGTGAGAGCAGGCTGCTAGCCAATTGGTAGACATAAATCTACGCCAATGTCTAGGTCACTAATATGGGCCGTGAGGAAATATGAGCAAGGCTGATTCAACAACCAATCACAGCAAACTTAACGTGGGCAAATATAATTCGCAGATAGATGGCTCCACTTTTCGATGGTTACCCAAAACAACCAATCAGAAGTCTGCGTTTGTCTGCCTTACTTCTGAGAAACAACCAATCAGAAGACGGTGTTTGTCTACTTGAATAGGCTATAATAGTGTATGTGAAATATATATAAATACGTGTTGATTTCCGTAATAAAACGATCTGTTGCCCGGCCCTTGTCTTCTGTTGTTACACATATACTTATACTTTCTGTGAGACTTCAACTGAAGTGTTAGGATTATGGAAACGAATGTCATACTGCGGTACTTTTCAGTTCAAAAATAATCTCCTGATCTAACTGTACGGATTGTTGATTTCATTTTGAAAAATAAAGCCATGGTTTGCGTTTATCTTTTTTAATCGATTAGACTATAGTTTTAATACTGATAGTAATAATAATACCATTCGACCAACTGGTATTTATCACAACTAATGACTGACACAATGTTCGACTTACTAACTGTTAAATATATTAGAACAAGACATATAAGCGAACAATATTGTTTTCAATTAGATCTTCTTCAGGCTTTACTCTAATTTACATGGACTTATATATATAAAATTTTAACCAATGACGGTGATTTAGTGGATCAAATAATAATAGTAATAATAATTATAATATTGTGGTAAATGTTTTGAACGAAGTTAATAGCGATGATTATAATAATAACAAAATATTGTTAATAAGGCTTATATAGGTGATAAGAATAACGAAGTTAGTATATGCATATATGTAGACAATTCAATAAATAAATAAATTAGGTCAAATCAAATGGAACGATAATCAGAGTTTAAATAAATATCATAAAAGTACGAAGGAGAGGGATGATAAGAAAGGGTGGGAGGGTTTTGAATAGAATTCACCTAGGCCAAGGGAGAGACAAAGGTAGAACAAATTTCTTTTGTATGCAAAGACTAGGATTGTTCTCTCGAATTCCCATAGCTTCGGCTAAGTGTAAAAGACGGGTTCTGATTCCGTTCGAAAGACTTGATGGAATGCGGTAAATAACTTTGAAAGCACTATTTTTGTCCACTTGGTGACCACTATCAATCAAATGAGCCAAAATAGAACTTCGTATGGACTTTATTTGACCTTTTCCGAACCATGAAGGAAGATGCTCTTTAATGCGTTCGTTAAGCTGTCTAGTTGTTCGGCCTATATAGCTTTCTCCACAGGAGCAACTAAATTTATAGATACACATGGAAGTGGCACAACTAGGTAACTTATCTTTCACTTGAGCAATCAAAATTGGCCGGCTGGAAAATGACAAACAGAGGGTGGCGGCAGTATAAGTCTGTTTTATCGCTCTCGATAATCTCTGATGTAAGACTTCACTAGCCACGTCCCCATTAAATTGCAGTTTGATGAACAGTTGTTTCTTTTTAACTGTTATCGGTTTCTCTTTATTGTACTTAGCATTCATGTGTCTCCTGACAAATCTACTAGGATAACCCATTTCGACTAACGTATTTTGGATGTATCCTAGCTCATTCTCTAGAGAGTCATCTGTACAGATGCGTCTTGCTCTATTCGTCAGGCATCTGACCAAATTGATTTTGTAACGGATTGGTACATAACTGAGGAAATGTGTATATTGTCCTACAGATGTAGGTTTTCTATAGACATCTCTCTTTAGTGAACCATCCTCTCTTCTGCTCAATTGGACGTCAAGAAAATGTAGTCCACCATCATATTCTTCTTCACAAGTGAAGATAAGCGATGGATGTGCATCGTTAAACTTTTTTAACATTTCATTCTTGTCAGCTTTCACATCAAGAATAATAAAGGTATCATCAACATAACGAAAATAAGAATCAGCTTTTTCTATTACTTTTTTCAATGGACCATTTTCAATCTTGGCAAGAAAGAAATCTGCTAAAATTGGCCCCAACGGAGAACCCATGGCAATACCGTCGATTTGCCTGTAGTAAAGGTTGTTAAATATGAAATGTACATTCATAGTACATCTTAAAAGCAACTCTTTCAGACTACTAACCGGTATTCCGATGTCGATCTGTTTTTCTAGTATCTGTTGGCATATGAATTCCACAGTCTCCATAAGTGGTACATTGGTAAACAGTGATGCTACATCGAGGGAAAGCATTTGCTTTCCATTTACATTAATATCATCCACGTTAGCAATAAATTCAAAAACATCTTTAACACTATGATTTACTACCATCTTGTGTAATGGTTGGAGGAGTTCACCTAGCCACTTTGCCACTCCATGGTAGGTAGAGTTTGACATATCCAGGACTGGACGAAGAGGAAGTCCTGGTTTATGTATTTTGGGCAGACCGTACAGACGTGAAGTATTACTTCCACTAGAATAATGGAAATGGTAGTGAGTCCCTATGGTGTTAAAGGACCAGTATTCATATGATAAGGAGTAGTTGTACACAAAAAGAAAAAGCTTCAGAATTCTTTGAAAAATATAAATAGGAATAGGTGAATAGGGATTCCAAATAGCTTACTTTGAATTAGTTTATACCTTGGACAACAGTTTATCAAAAAAAGATGTAAACCCTAAAGTAAAAGTAGCTGACGGTGAATTATTTCAGCTGGTTTATTTTCTGGAGGTTTCTTTTCTTGCTACTGAAAAATTAGCAGCATTCATTCACTTCTAGCGTTCTGATAACAAAAAAAGTGACAGAATGGAGCGACAAACTGATATAACCCTATTCAATCCAGTAAAGTTATCAAGAGTCGATTTGTAACGATTAGATTTGTTTTTCGATTTTGACCACGGATTGATATCGGTTAGAGAACCATTGCAAACAAGCAGGGAGTAATGGACAGCTGTTTCATCCTGCCCCCAATGGAGTTCAAACCCAGTACCTTCCGGTTACAAGGCGAGCTGGTATACCATTCAACCACTGGGACCCGATTCAATGACTCATGAGTTCTAAATTCTACCAATTCGTGATTTTAGCGCAACTACCAACCAATGTCATCGGCAGGAAATCCATCCTCACTCCCAACTAGGTGGACATCACTGGTCACGCCTTCTCACTTGAACTCCAGGAAACTCCATCCTACAGCAAGTCAATAGCCAGCATCTGTAGAGTGAATCAAACAACTCTGAAAAGTTGATAAACTAACAAAGTGAAATTACCGCTGAAAATGCCCAGCATATATTAATCGTATTAGTTGAGGCTAGGATCAGTGAGAATACATTGCGTTTTTGCCTTGATTTGAATTGAATAACCCATTGAATACCCTCGACAAAATCAATATAGAAACTCACTTTGAAATAACATCTGAGAAATAGGTAAAAATAAGGTTTGTTCACTAGAAGTTTAAAACGATGTCTACAAATCGATAGAGAAAACTCCCTTAATTTGATGAATTTATATACGTGTTCACCATTGTGATATTTAGTTGTTGTTCGAATATCAGATAGATGACCTCAAACTTCTTCAGTTTCGTCAATCTAAGTGCTAGTAGTTATTTCGAAGACAGATGATAGTTTAAGCAGACATGATAAAATTGATAATTTATAGTGGTGTTTCAGTATTCTTCACCTTTTCATCGTGAGTTTTTACTCTAGCAGTGTCTTTCTAACTCATGTAATATTTTTAAGTCCATATAAATGTATTTAATCATGCTTACATAGTTAATGCTGTCAGTTTACCATCTATTGACGCGTTTTGTTGGCATCATCTCATTGGAGTAATTTCGCTGGTCTCAAAATAAAACTCAGGTTATTCTATAAATAAACAATATCAAAAATATCTCTGTTTCTTGTATTTAATTTGACTGTGTTTCGCTAACTTTATATCCACCCATCTTCTATCATCAGTCGATTAACACTCGTCAACTCTCTCTTAGCATGGCTAAATACTATTTGTGTTCGAAAGTAAATGTGGTATTTTTTGAGATAAAATAATTTCATCTTACTTCTTTTTAACTCAGTCTTTGTTTAAATCTTCCAAAGATATAAATTAAAAAAACAACAACAAACAAATAGATTCTCATACATTTGTACGACCAGTTTTATTGTTTACAACTGATGTCTACCAGGTACAGTTAGTACATAAATATCATTCATTTTAACTGCTTACATCCCAGATAGCACTTTTAACATGTCCTTATGTTGACCTTCTTTGGAATTAGTTAGCTTCAAAATAGAGAACTGTTGGAATACAAGGAGGTTGAAAATTCTGGAAACTTTTAGATGCTCCATATGTACATGTATCGACTGGTAAAACTCAATATAATTAGCTGTTTCTATACTCCATAATTCGTTGTCGAATAATATTTATCATCATCCAACAGTATCTATCATACAGCGGACATTTCTAACTTGACACATGGGTGGTGATGATGACGATGTATTTACAGGATTTTTCACCAATCTATTTGCGTATTTCATTCGACTCACCCTGAGGCTGAAATGTAATGTCTCACAGTTCTGCCAAAAAAAGGAACTCCACCACCACAAAATATTTACTGTAGAAGTGCTGAAAATTTTGACAGGATTAATAATGCTCTAAATAATATCTGTAGTGGAATTCGTAATAATAATAATAAATTTTTTTCCCTTAATCTTTTCAAAATCTGTTTCAGTGACTTTTTATTTTCGGGTTACAATTCAGAACAGCAGAAATTAATTTTGAACGATCTTCATGAAACTATTACTGAGGTTTATCGAGATACTATTCGGAAATCTGACACACCATTGAGGTATCGTTTTGGTAGCTTGTTATTTACTTTTTCAAGAGTATCTGTTTAAATGGTGTTAAATGTATGAAAACTGGTTTATAATTTTGGTCTTGTACGAACGATTTTGTTTCAAAGCTAGGCCCTCAGACATTTATCTGATGACCGAAATAGAAGGCAACCATTTATTTACTTTTTTAATTAAATAAAAAGTGACAGATTGGTGCTAAGCGACCAAACTTTTCATAGAGCCTGGATCTACCTGGTGAAAGGTAGTATGTGTCTGATTGATCAGTTCCTAGATAAAGTGGTGGGTTAATGTTTACATCAGCAAGGCACCTTTTCATCCTAACGATGTGTTCTGTTGAGTCGAAGAATTCTCTACGTAGGTGTCTTTGTATTAGTTTTTTGTACTGGGTGTTATAATAAAGTATAATTATATTTCAATAGTTTACACACAATGATAAGTTTTGTTATAGGTAATATTTCGAGCAAAATTACTGCCAACAGTGGTGTGAACACGGGAAATAATTTTGCTCGAAATACTACCAATAACAAAACTTATCATTGTGTGTAAACTATTGAAATATAATTGTACTTTATTTGATCTAATCCACAATGCTCAAACTTTTTACTGGGTGTTATGACTTCAATGTGTAGGTAAGACACTCAACCGGATGATTTAAAAATGTTTCATGGAGAATTCACACAATCCTCAGAGAAGTTACTCATTACCATGCGGTATAATTTAGTATGAATTAACAGTTTGTGTGGAGCAGTTACAGAGAATAGACGTTTCAGGCAGTTAGTTTTCTTCATAAATTTGTGTTTGTCAGTTCTCCTTTATCGTTAATAGTAGATGTATTGAGGCTGAAAATGACTGTGTGAGCCAACTGGTCAGTGGGTGATAATCTTTGCATGGTTAAATGACTTTGGTAACTTCTGGGTTAGCCTGCAGACTCTTTCTGTGTCATTAGATTAGTCTGTTTTGAAAGAAACTGTCTTGAATGAATTGAATGATTTTGCTCAGCAACACCCACAACCTAATGATATCACTGACAGATACGTTCTTTTCTATAGATTTAATAATTTGTGAGAATGTGATTGGTGGTTTAGGGGAAGATTTTGTCACAAAGCAGCACCAGTGCAGTTTTTAATATATTGACAGTAAGTGACTGGCAACCTGATCTTCATATAATATGATGGCCATAGAATCTGTTATTCTGTGAAACCGTCTTTGCTAATTTCTGTACTTCTCAGTTCTGAATAGGGTTCAGTCAAATAACGGTTGTCAGAGAAGGGGAGCGTTAAACGCTTAAGAGTACTCACGTTTGTCCTGTGAATTAAAAAAAAGATAAGACAGTTTACTTGTTTGCAGGAAACCAGGCATACACTAGACATACAATCGATGAAACTTGAAACTTCCTAACTATGCATTTATTGCTAATGAAACCTTGGTTTCAGTATCCTGAAGTCAAAGAAATAGCTAAAAATAAAGGTGACTTTCGGAGCAACGGTGGTTAAATATGCTGATCCGATTAAAATTGTGACCGTTTTGAAGGCCACGTTTTCATGTCACATGTTCTGCTTGCCAGCTGGAAACATTTTGTATCACATTATAGTATATTACGAAATTTCATATTTTCAATCCACCAGAGGGCGGCTTTTATTGTCTAGGTATGCCCTAAAGGCTGCTTTGTTTCATTTACTCCTCTGTCCCCATAAATTTTATTTGCTATTCAAGTATTGGTTTGTAGGGATTCGGTTGATTGGTTACAGGATTTCATCATGAGCTGACATTGGTTAAAGAACCATTGGAAAACCTGGGCGTACTGGACAGCTGTTTCGCCCAAGTTTGGGACTCTTCATCAGTTCAGAGCTCGCTTTGTAACCAGAAAGTCCTGGGTTCGAATCTTGGTGGGTGCGTACTGATGAAGGTTTTCCAATGGTTCTCTAACCAATGTCAGCTCATGATGAAATCCTGTAACCAATTTTATTTGCGTTTGTAATATGCAGTGAGAATTTGACATGCACTTTTACATCTTCAGTACGTCGACAGAGTAAAAAATTACTGAATACCTAGATTTATCCTCAGCATTAACGACAGGGTGATCAATTCTTCCTAAGAGTGTTTAATGTTGTGTTTAAATGTGAGGAAAACTGTTAGATTTTTGACACCTTCCATAAACTTTGGTGGTGAATAACAGCAAGTACACAACACAACTTATTCACAGGTTCTGATGGTTTCTTTTTGGTTATTGAATGAAGTTACCTTCTTTTTTTTTATCAAAAAGTTGATTTCAGTTGTTATTAAGTAAAATTTAGTGTTTTTCAATAAGACAGCATGTTTTGGTTATTGGCTCTTAATTTCTAGTTCACTACAAATGTTATACGAAATTGAGGCTAAAATGGTTGACCTACTAGAATTTCTGCAAACGCTTCCTGAAGATGAAGTAAAGGAAGTGAAACAGGCCAAAGAAGCTGAACAACGACAACAAATTAAAGAAGAGAAGAAGAATCAACAACGGATATATCAAGAGGAGCGAATACAAAAGGCGTTAGAACGTGCAAAAGCTGAACCAAAGAAACAAGTAAATAATTAATAATAGAAATTAGTAGTAGTTAACAATGACCAGTAGTTTAAAAGAATGAGGAAATCTGGGTAAATGAATGACTGGACTGTATGCATTATCTACACCTAATGAGGCTATTAGTAAGTATTATTGATTGTGTGCTGTGAACCAGAACAGGGGAGTTGCCTAGCTATATTTTATGAATGATGATTATGTGGGCGATGTTAGATTGTGTTGAAAACTGTTTTGAACTCAACGGATCAACCGAAATCATTATTACAAATAGGAATTTCTGCTTTCATATATATTTTGTCCCATTTTAAGATTTCAGTAGTTATTTCGTTAACCATCACATATTGTCAACTCACTTACCATTGCAATAATCACTTACCTGAAATCAGGATTCACAAATCATTGAAAACTTTTGTTTACTGTAGATTTTTCTTACATCATAAGCTAGTTCAGACATCAGGACAATTAAGACTCCGTGGCATTATCGTGTCGGTTAGACCAGTGACTGAATCAGTAAGTGAATTGTGGCAATTTTTAACTGCTTGACTTTTTTTCATGATTCTACGTTGAAAAACCAGACAGTCAGTCACATCACACTAAACACAGTAAGGTTCAAACAACTGAATCAGTTATCAACTGGTGTGTCTGGTCTACACACATGTCTTACACGCAGCTACTTAGTTGGCCAATAACCCCGTATCATATTGCTGATTTGTTGGCTTCTTGTATCCTACTGAAAAAAAACTAGAACTGGATACTTTTTACCTAGTAACAGGGTCTTATTTCACCAATACTAGTTGATGTAGGATTTCGATGAGGGAAGCTATGATTTCTTAGCACAAAACAATTTACTGTTCAACGTATTATCTAATTGTTGATGCAATCTATTTGAGAGAGTGTGAGAACAGCGGTTTGAGATACTAGAATTCAGTGACCAGAACCTCTTAGTGAAAAACTCGAAGTCACTACGGAGGAGCCGGTTGTTTAGAAATAATTTCACTCAAAAGCTACATAATTTAGGAGATATTAAATTGTGGTATTAGGTCAACTTGGTCTTCGTAAGCAGTTAAACATATCATCAAGGAGAATTAAATACATTCACAGAAGACATTTATTTTGTATACTCATTTATATACCTTCATTCTAGAGTGTTAAAAACAAATGAACAATTTTTGGCAGATATTCGGATTTCTAAAGTGCATTTGATGAATAAAGAGCTTACGAGTGAATTCAATGAAAAACAGAATTCTCATTCTTGACGATGTTTTAGTTATTCAGTCTTCTCTGAATCCCTTCAAAGAACAGTTTATTTTGTCATTTAAGAAAATTGATATTGCACTAATTACGTCTATTTTTAAAAAATCTTTATCTTACAAATCCTATAGACTGGGCGCAGACTGGTGACTCGATCACAGCCTCCAGTAATACATAAATCAGATGACAAGAAAAATGATGCAGAAGCTAGAGAAGCAAAGGAGCTAGCCTTCTTATTCGAATGAATATGCTTTAACTAATAATAATAATAATAATCAAAACAGTAACAGTCTAACTTACAAATTTATCCACAGCTTTTCTTAATATTTTTCTACGCATAATAACCATACTACTTATAATAATAATTATTATTATTAACATTCAAGATTTTGTAAACTTTTCGTGTGCAGATGTACATTTTTACGGATCGCAAATTTCTCATATAGGGGCAACTGGGTATGATTCTTTATTCCCAATGCATTGCTGATCAACTGTACAATGAAAATAAAGTTTTATCTTTGCTTGGTTTACCACTGATAAATTTATTTCTCATTCACACCCTACAGTATGCTGTGCTCCATAATGTTTTAGCTTTGGCGATGAACTCCTAACCAGACTTTTTCAGCTAGTGGTCAGTGTATAAAACTGTAAATACGCTCTGATCAATTACCAGCACATGTTTAAGTTTTCTTGTGACTGCAACACTAAATACGATTTTTATGTGTACTTAGTTGTCCATTTCAAAGCTGGATGGCTATAGCTGCTTAAATTATCCTCTTAAGTGCCTCCATCAGTACTCTTATTTCAGTATTCCTATACTTAGAGTTCCATAACAGAATGAATCACTTATTAAACCCTCATTAGTTTCTAGCAGTACTACTGATGAACAGTTAAAATTAGCTTAATGCTATTTTGGTTGGTGGTGATTAGCAGTACTATTCAGGATGCAAATTTCGTCCTATTTTGGATTCGTCATCTGGATTCTTTGGTCCCGTTGCTAGTCTCCATCAACTAAAATAATACCGTGTTATAAACTTCAGACTCCATGGGAGCACCCATACTACGAGCCGACATGTCAACAGAAACTAGGCATTTCGTCCCAATATAACCAATGAGAGAGAAATTAAACTTAGTAAAATTAATGTGATCAGTTCCTGGTTAGTACTATGAGTAATGTTCTTCAGGAACAGTGTGTATAAAATTATTTCCTAATTGACGATTTCTTTTTTGTCTATAGAAGGATTTAGGTACATTTAGGTTACTCGCTCACTAGTTCTTATTGGCACTATGTGTTTACAATATGACTAACAGGTTTGGTTAATTTATCCACTGAGTCATCCATACTGTGCTTTTATGTATACTGTATGCATTCATCAGCTGTTTCAAAGTGAGATGCAGATGACTTATATTATTCACCAGTTTTAGGCGATTCTTTATACCAACAGGTTTCTGCCTTGTCACCTATATACCTGTCTAGTCTAAAATGGAACGATCGAATGTCTTCCCATCACTACAGTGAACGGTTATGATGCGCTGTCATCCGACATTAGTTTTAATAGAATCTGTACGCAGAAAGTTTTAGACTTTGACAGTGCGGTTGGTGGCACACACCGGTTTGTTTCCTTCATAAACAAGACTTTTAAAGTCACAAAAAACTTGTTCATTAATTTTGTGACAGCCCTCATGAGTGATTCAGGTACCGATAACGGAAAAAGTATAAGTTAACCTTAAAAATACTTCTAATTACTCCAAGTAGACTAACAAATTAAGTTGAAAGCTACGGTTTCACGTTATGTGTAACAGCATGTTAATATCAATCAATGGTCACTTTTATCTGTTTGATAGATACTATATGTAATGTGTCCTGAGGAGATAGGAGACAAATGTATAACTATGACTGATAAAATGAGGTACAACAGATGGAAAGTAGATTAATTCTTACAGAAAATTATTAGGAAATTGTGACTGACGCTGATTTTAATAGTCAAAGTGAACATTAGGAGAATTGTGCGTCGGTGGCACAGTGGTTAGGACTCTCGCCGACCATGTACATGGTCCCGGGTTCGATCCCCTACCGACGCACTCCTGATATCTATGGTTGGCCTTCAAAATTTGGGCTACCGATATCACATTCTGAAAATTCCATACCTGTACCAAAAAATACAGTGTGGAATAAAGCTGTAATCAAAAAATTCCGATCACTTATGAAAAGCCATGAACAGTGATACACCATCGGTTACTTGGACAGCTTAATTAAAACATCAAGAGTGGAGTTTAGAAAACGCAGACCATAGTTAAAAATGATGAAAGGACTTGGATAGTACAAAGTTTGATGGGCGAATTAAGTTACGTTAACACTGAAAGCTCATATTAAACAATCAATTAACAGTTCACTTCTACACATTTTCAAACATTAAGAAACCACGGCAACACCAAAAATTAGCCTTCCAGTTGTGATAAAATTTGAGTGCTTCCGTAAGGGAGTTTAAGTATTACGACTACTCTATTTTAATTTTGTTTCAAATGTGAATAAAATAGCTGGAACAGGTATCAGGTACTCTGTAATTTTTCAGTGAATCTTTATATAATTTCGGTTCATGATGAAATCTACGGTTAAATTATTCAAATTCCAGCAACACAAACCGGAATAGACACCCATGTCGGTTAATTTAGGAATACTCTCATAACAGATGCTACTTATTCTGGAACAAATATGGTTAAAGCCAACAAATGTTTTCAATAAATTCTTATTCAAGCTCTACAATTATAAATCCATTAATTTAAGCATACAATAGCCAGTAAAGGCAAATTAGAATCATATCAGAAATATATTGTGGAACAAGTATAAGATGGGATGGAACAATAGTCAATTAGTTTTTGAATATGCACGGTCAATGAGATGAAACAATTTAAGACATATATATATATATATATATTGAAGGAAGTACAGGTTTCGAGGGTGAATGTAATCAGTGGTGTGTGAGATAATGTGAATACTACAGAAAATAAACCAGACGTACAAGGATGAAAATAACAACAACAATAATGATTGTGAAATAGTAACGATGATGCGGTGTAAACTTAAGAGTACTATTGGTGAACGATCATCAAATAATAATGAATTTACCATTATTATTATTATTGTTCCCTTGGGTTCCGAGTGGAACATAGCGTTTCAACAACACATCTCCGTTTTGTTCTATTTTCTGCCATCCTGTTCACTTGGGTCCACGATTGCCAAGACTCTCTCATCCCTTCATAATGAATTAAGTGAAGCAAAATGAACAAGTTAAGAAAGCATTACTTAAACCTAAGGTAATAGAAGTCATAGGAAACGTCATGAAGTTGTAAAAGGTCAGAAATGAACGTTTGTTAATGAAACAAAGGGAAAGAAGAAGTAAAGGGAGAGAAATAAAGGCACTCAGTGAGTACATGAAGCATAGTGCTAGGCTCATGAAAGCGAAAATGTATTCGAAATCGTACTTCAAACAGCCAGTATCCTGAATTATATTCAAAATACCTTCAACGATACAAAACACGATTGAAGGAGAAGTTATTAAAGCAAATTGCCGTTAATCAGATCAAATCTCTCCATACATATTTATCGGAACTAAAAATAAATGTTTCTCAAAGACTTTATGCAGTTGATGAACTTCCTCAGAACTTCAAGGATTTATTTACTGACCAAGTTAATCAACTTATGAGGGCTCAAAAAAACAAGAAATTGATATTATTAACCACAGGACCAGATACACAAACAACCGAAAATGATTTTCCAGTTGACTACAACTGGCATATTTTCAATTTTCCCTCAGTATTCTTAGGTAAGATATAATTTGGAGCTTTATCTCTCTGTGTAAAATTCTGTGAGAGACGTAATCAAGGTCAGTAATTTAAAGACAGTGTTCAGTCTGAAAACCTATATACCCAGACAAACGACCAAATTTCTTCATCCAAATATGAACTCAAAATATTTAAAAGTACCCTAGTCGATTTTTGCCATCAGTTTAAGAAAAACAAACATTCTGTCAACAGCCTACTTAAAAAGAACCACTGTGGTGTTACGTGACCTCAAGAAGAAGGAAAATCCGACAATAACAGGACCTGATAAATTACCTGGTACAGTTTTCATGAATAAGAGTATTTTTATAGACAAAATGAAGCTCATTTTAAGTGACTAAACGAAATTTCAAAAACTGAATATTTGTAAAGACACAACTGAACGCCAAATGACTGAGATATTAAAAATCACTAGTTGAGAGTAATCTGTTTCGTAAGTGTACGCTCAGCGAATTGAAAACCTTAGCGACGCACACGCCCCGACTTTATGGTTCACCGAAATAATAATAAATGAATAATTAATAAATAAAGTCCACAAGTCCGGGGTACCACTGTGTGCCATCCTAGATATGTATCAATCTCCCTGTCATTCCAAAGCAGTGGTTGATGAAGGCACTGAAACCTTTACATAGCGAACTAGTGAATTTCAGCGTAAAAGACGTATTTAGCTTGTCAGAAACCGTCAAAAAGCTAAATATAGTGGGAAAGAAATTGATATCACAATATGTAGTGTCATTATTCACCAATGTCCCATTGCTCGAAACACTCAACTACTTATGTGACCTTAGAAAGAAGATAACACGAAGTTCAGCAAAGATATTTTTCGGCGGTTGCATTTTCAAAAGCTGTACAATAGCATTTAAATACATAATTTTACAAGGATACAATTCTTGTTTGATTCCACATATTTACGACGGCGAATAAAAGGTGACAATTATTTTCAACTAGATATGATTTACGAAAGGCTTAGAAACAAAATTACTCAGGAATAGAAGGGATAACAAGTGTGTAAAAATGAACATGGAAACAAAATTGAAACAGTAATTTTCAACTTCAGATAGGAGTTAGGAGGTGCGAATGTCGATTGCGAGAGCCTTAGAAACACAAAAATTGCACGAGATTAAGATAGAATTGTAAAATAGTTATTTTAAACGAATTATAAATGTGAACAGGAAAGGCATGGAAACAAACTTAAAATAATTGTATTTTATGACTGGAAAAATGGGGTGAATCGGATGAAGACAGAGGGAGTAAAAATCACACAGCGAGCGAGAAATGATCAAAAGAGGAGAACGAAAGAAGAAAGAAAAAAAGTACGGAAGCTAAAGGAACAAACCGAACTAGGTCCATGGTAGTTGTAGACGTTGTACTAATTTCTTTTGAACACACAGCTCCGGCTTCTCGATGCATATTGCGAGGGCTTTTGAGGTACAGAGATGTCGGAAACATATCGCTTTTGGTAGGTTTCCGTTGGCTTTGTAAATTACTTTGAAATATAGAAGAACAATAGAATTTTATTGGATGTTATAAATCGCAAAGAGTGAATGCCTCTGGACCAGCTATTGAGAATGATTTTGAGCCATATCACCAATTGTTTCCAGCCACTGGTTTCTACCGTCCCGAGGACCCCAACCAGGAAGTCTACCCCTCCCTACGTGGCTAGCCGAAGAAAAGGTCATCATGGATGAAAAGAGACACGCAACGTATTCTGCAAGCAAAGTGGAAGGCTTCGTCTATGTGGTGAATATTCAAGAGTCAGACCTACCACGATGCATACATGGAACTCAGGAACCGGTGTAACGTGAGAGTCAGGATTGAGAGGAGGTCATTCAAGGCTGAACTTGTCAAAATACTGCTGGCCCACCCCAAAAGTTTGTATCGATTCATGTCAAAAAGAAAACCAACCAAACAGGAAGCATGCACCTAAGTAGGTCCAAATGGTAAATACCTCACTAGTCTTGAGGTGGCTGAAATATTCAGTTCAGTCTTCGGCAAACAGTTAAACAGCAATGTGGGTATTACTGGTACAGACAAGAATGGTTATAGTACTATTTCGCCGGAGGAAAACACATTGGCCACTATCTAAATAGACCCTACAATAGTAGTAGGGAAGCTGCAGAGACTCACATCTGGAAAGTCACCAGGTTGTGATGACATTGTTGTGACCCATTTTATTACTCATCTTTGTAGTATACTTTCACTATGTAATTAGACTTTGATTTGATTATCACTCTAAATACTGCGTGTTAACAATTGATACTTTTGTGCTCGCTCGACTTTTGATTTCTGATTACTGCGACAATACACGTTCGTACTCCTTCTCGAGTACCTGTTGATTTATGTTGTGGACGTCGAGCAAACGCAACGTTAGGACACAATAATAAACGCGAGGAAGTACTAGGATATACGTGTACGCTAGTTTGATCAAAAAGAGCACCACAACAAGCTGGTGAGCCCGACAAAGCTGGTCGACGCCATCATTTCAAAGTAAACACATAGTGGATTTATTCATCATTGCTATCGTATTAACTTTGATAACTGCATCACATTTGGATTTATATATATGTATATATATTGTTTTCTACACTTTTTGTAATATTATTTAATACTGATAACGACACTTCAAGTAGAAGGTCTGTAGCTGCAGTTACCATATCCATACCACCTTTTAAACCTAATGTTCCATATTTGTGGTTCACTCGCCTAGAACACTACTTCCTAGCTAACAACGTCACTTCTCAAACTACAAAATTTGTCTATGCAAGCTCCATCTTACCGGATGAAATGGCAGAGCAAGTACGGGAGACGCTCATAAATCCAGATCCAGAAACTCCGTACGATGTTTTAAAGCAGAAAGTTATTAAGGTTGCTTCATTATCAGATCAGAAAGCTATTGATCAGTTGCTGAGCAATGTTAGTCTGGGTGATAGAACACTTTCACAACTCAAAAGCCATATGTGTAACATTTTAGGAGATCGGAAGATAGACACCAGGTTTTTCTACCAATTGTGGCTAAGGCAGTTACCCCACAACATTCAGCAAGTATTAGCATTTGGAGATGAAGACATAGATATTGACAAGTTAGCAGAGATTGCTGACAAAATGTATGAACGGATGTCTCCACAAGTAACATCTGTAATCGACAAATCGTCAGACGAACGCATAGAAGCCTTAGAACGTAAAATAGATGTTCTGACCAAGCAATTAATGACGATGAGGGTTAATAGACAACCTAGTGCATCATACAGAAGACAACGTAGTCGCTCACGCAATGTACGTGAATATAGCTGACAACAGACTGTATGCTGGTATCATCGAAAATTTGGTGTAAACGCTAAACGATGCACACAACCATGTGCTTTCCAGCAGCCAATGGCGTCGGGAAACGGAAAGGCCAGCGGTTGGTGACGACTGCGGTTGCTGGCCGACAACGATCTCACAGTCGTCTCTTCAGGGCGACATAAAATAACGGCGGCACAATTCCTGGTAGATACCGGTGCAGAAGTTAGTGCAGTTCCCCCAACATCCAGCGAACGTTTACAGCCAAATCCCTCATTAATACTTAAGGCTGCGAACAATCCTGCTATAAAAACTTTTGGAACTCGGAGACAAAAACTTAATTTTGGTTGCAGTACACCATTTGAGTGGGAGTTCGTCATAGCCGATATAAACTTTCCTATTATTGGGATGGATTTTCTTCGGCACTACGAATTGCTAGTCGACTTTAGTCGCCATAGACTGATAAACAGCAATCGAAAACGATCGATTTCAGGCATCTGCACCGATGTCGAGAGTATCCGCTTGATGGTAGCTACATCAGATCAATTATCCCCGTACGAGATATTGCTAAAGAAATTTCCTGAACTCACACAGAGCGATTACTCAACAGCCTCTCCCAAACACAACATAACGCACCATATTGTAACTAAAGGTCCACCTGTCGCAGCAAAACCACGTCGTTTAGATCCAGCCAAAATGCAAATAGCAAAAGCAGAGTTCAGCAGATTGTTGGATCTAGGAATAATACGACCGTCAAACAGTCCATGGTCATCACCACTTCATATGGTTCCAAAGAAAAACTCAACATAGATACGACCATGTGGAGATTACCGAGCTTTAAATAAGCAGATGATAGCCAATAGATACCCAATTCCGCATATTCACGATTTTTTTTCATAACATGGCAGGTGCTCAAGTATTTTCCAAAATTGACCTCGTTTGGGCATACATATCATATACCTGTCGAACCCAAGGACATCCCCAAAACTGCGGTAACCACTCCTTTTGGCTTATTTGAGTTCGTTCGTCTGCCATTTGGTTTAACTAACACAGCACAAACATTTCAGCGATTCATCGACCAGGTCCTGCACGGCCTCACATTCGCTTACGCCTATATCGATGATATACTGGTTGCAAGTAAATCAACTGAAGAGCACCAACATCACTTAGAAACACTCTTTAAACGCTTGGCCGAATATGGAATTGTCATTAAACCAAGTAAATGTGAATTCGGTAAGAAAACTATACAATTTTCGGGGCATCAGGTAGACAATCAAGGCATTCGACCGATAGCAGAACAACTTCAAGTCATAAAAGAATACCCCATCCCAGATTCTTTCAAAATGTTACGCAGATTCCTTGGTCTCGTCAATTTTTATCGCCGTTTCATTCCTCACTGTGCACAGCTAGCCCAACCTCTGACAGATTTACTAAAAGGTCACGCAGAATCGCTGCAAATGAATACTTCAGCAATCGAAGCATTTGAAAAGCTGAAACAAACTCTAAGCTCAGAAACTTTACTGGTACGTCGTGACGCTCCTATAGCTATTATGACAGATGTATCAGTTGTCGCCATCGGTGCAGTTCTTCAACAATTTTCTGCTGGGAAATGGTAACCTCTCTCCTTATTCTCCAAACGTCTAGACACTACTCAACCAAGATATAGTGCATTCAGTAGGGAATTACTAGCAGTCTATCTTGCTGTTAAACATTTTCGTCATATGGTCGAAGGAATACCGTTTACTATCAACACAGACCACAAACCTTTAACCAAAGCCATGAACGAAGAGCACGACAAGTACTCACTAAGAGAGCTCCGACACCTCGAGTTCGTTTATCACTTCACTTCAGATATTAGATTCGTCAAAGGACATAAAAACGAGGTGGCAGATGCGTTATCCCGCATCCATATAAATACCTTAGAAGAGAATCAGTTGCATCTTAAAAAGATGGCTAAACTGCAAACTATGGATGAGGATCTGAAAAGACTGAAAAATAGTACGAGAATTTCGTTAGGTTTGGAAGATATTACGCTTGATGAAACCCTAACTATTATGTGTGATGTGTCCAAAGGTAAACCACGTCCTTTTCTCCTATTAGAAATGAGAAGATTAGTTTTCTCCTAAATACACGGCATTTCTCATCCTGGTATCCGAGCGACAGTTAAACTGATAAGTGACCGATATATATGGTCGAACATGAATCGCGAGATTAAACAGTGGACCAGAGCATGCCTAGCTTGCCAAAAGTCAAAAGTACTACTACATACAGTTTCACCTAATGACCAGTTTCCAGAGCCTGATGGTAGGTTCCGACACATACACATCGACATCGTTGGGCCGTCACCGCCATCTAATGGCTTTACTTATATCTTAACGTGTATTGAAAGATTTACGAGATGGCCAGTAACTAGTCCCTTGCCTGATATTTCGGCTGAAACTGTTGCAAAGAGCATCATACAGAATTGGATTTCCAACTTCGGAGTGCCCAGCATTGTTACTACTGACAGAGGTGCTCAATTCGAAAGGCATTTATTCCAACAACTCACAGAACTACTGGGAATCAAGCGTATACGTACTACTGCTTATCATCCCAGTTCAAACGGCTTAGTGGAGAGAAATCATCGCCAACTGAGAGCAACATTAATGGTAGTGAAGGATGATGATAAGTGGAGTGACAAGTTACCACTTGTACTTCTTGGAATACGCTCAACAATAAAACAAGATATCGAATGTTGTCCAGCAGAACTAGTTTATGGAACTACTTTACAACTGCCTGGAGAATATTTCAACCCAGCCACTGAAGTTCCAACTGACGAAACTACTTTTGCGCAACAGCTGAGACAACATATGAGCCTTTTAAGATATCATCCCCCGGGACATCAGGTCAACCAAGCATACATGCCACAAAAACTGGAGGATTGCACTCATGTCTTCACACGACTCAACGGTGTAAGGAAACCACTTCAATCACCTGATGACGGACCTGTGGTGATTGACAGTTTCTATCTCTGTATTGTTTAAATACTTACTGTTGATTGTGAATATATTTCTTATATGAATTGCATTATAATTCCGCTAAATACAAATTCCTGAATTCCGCCCTCTCCGTGTTTTGGTTGGATTCTTGTAATTCGGTCATCTCGAAATACTAATACTACGATTACAAATAAATTACAACAGGACCGTTTAAAGTAATAAACAGAACAAACAAAATCATCACTGTCGAACGCGGAGGGAAACACGAGAATGTAAGCATCGATCGTAGAAAACCAGCTTTCATGGAAATAGAGGTGGCTGAATGTTTACCCAAGCAATCAACACCATCTAAAGCTACACCACAAAATGATTCCTGCTCTCAAGATTCAAAACCTAGTGATATTCGGGCCAACAAAACAGAAAGAAACACAAGGTCAGGCAGGCGAGTACATTGGCTACAAACATTTGTACAGACAATTTATTTCTAAATCATTTCCATACTTCCTTATTACTGTGCTATTAACTGTATGTAAGATATAAATCTATTCTGTCACACTTTACAATAACAACCTCATTATTATTCTAATAATTTTTACGTTTTTATTGTTACAGTTTGCACAACATTCTAAACATTTTGGCTCATTTCAAAGTTGTTAGCATTTTCGAATATGTACAGTTATATTAGCGTACCTCAGAAAACTTTAAATCCTCAATTCGGTTTTCAAACCAGAAACTCATATATATTTCTGTCATTTTAAATTAAAATAAAATTAGAAATACAGCTAAATTTCATTTACCTGCACTCTACGGAGGGGCTATTGTAATGACCCATTTTATTACTCATCTTTGTAGTATACATTCACTACGTAATTGGACTTCGATATGATTATCATTCTGCATATTGTGTAATACAAAATGATATTAATGTATTAGCTCAACATTTGAATATCGATCACTGTGATAATAGACGTTTCTAAAGATATTAGTGTGCCTTTCGATTTACGTAGGGTAAGTCCAGAAAAAAAGTTAGGAAGAATAAAAACCCGACAAAATAACGGACAGAGGTGTCCCGAATTTAATCAAAAAGAACAACAATAAAAAGGAATATGCAGACATTCCTAAAAATTACACTTTCCTCCATACGAAATGCAGTCAGTTGCGTGTAGATAGAGAACATGAAAAGACGTCAACGCGTAAGGCAATCTTTCTTCAAGACAGCACATATATCATCATTATCCACCGAGATCTAGTTGAGCAGCGAGTTTTCTTCGCTAGCACCCAATGCTATCCCTACACTTATAAATCCCCGGAACGTAATCAAAGTATCTCCCAACAGCCGTAAAGTGGATTTTGCAGGCTCACTCTATTAACCGGAGGGGTCAAGTAAATAACCATATGTAGGTCTCGCATGCGTGTCAGAGTTCTGTCTAGTGAGGTCTGTTCTGTTTGGCGAAAGATAACATTTTTGAGTACTTCAACCAAAACAGACGGTGTGGTTATACGAGATTATCAGTAGTGTTTTCTCCGAGTCCAGTCGCTGTTAGCGGACGCAGAATTAAGAAGCGTTGAGGGAGCTTCCTGTGGAATAATTCACAATGGGAGGAAGACAAGACAAGACACTCAAGAAGCAAGATTAGCTGTATATATATAGATATATATATATATGTATCTTTTGTAGTGGTAAAAGGATAAATTCAAAAAAACTATGATGAGCAGAAATTTTGAGGGAGAAAGAAGAATAAGTACATTGAGGAACATGATCACTTAAAAGATCTGGCAGATTGCAAGGAGTTAATGCATCTGAACGATTCCGATCATATCACAAGCAGTTCCAAGTCAACGGTTGTGAGCATAACGACGACCTGAAGCAGGCAGTCTGTACCACTCTACGTGACTCATACCAACAGTCAAAGACCTCTTGGATTCAAGTCCTCCACTTTCAATGGCCGTGTTTCACAGCCATAAAGGTAGACAAAGAGAAATTCTGAGCAGTGCACACGTCCTCTGATCGTTAGACGGACGTCACTTCTACTCCAGAGATGGTGAAAGATGGCAAATGCTAATCGAGCTTTTGTATTCGCGCTGATCTTTCTTAAAATGTCTCCCTATTCGGATTGATGTGGCTTCCCGGATAAGTGAAGGGAAGGACACTTAACCTGGTAACTAGTGAGTCGCTCAAATCATTTGCTGTTTTTTCTAACCTATTGTCTAGCTTATCACGTATCTTCCACTTGTTTCCCCAATAAGCCTAAACAGTTATTTATCTAGAGCGATCTACGTCGGTGCTTTCTCATCTCTTTCACTTTTGTCAACCACTACTGTTCACGGTCGCTGTAGAAACTTTCAGCCAGCTTGCATTCAAGTAGGTTTTGCTCCTCGTCATGTTAAGAGCCTGCCGGAACCAGTCCTCCTGCGTCAATCAGTTCAAAAATAGCAAAAGACATCTACTGGCATTTATTAACCTTACTTCTAAAGTTACCAGTGACCTTTACCACTGTGTATACGGTTGACCGGATATTATGCCAGCTTTCCTCAGGATTTCAATCTTAAAGACGCATCTAGCCGTTTCTTCCTCGAATAGAGATTCAGTGTTCACATCAAGTAGAATGCTCAAAGGTTTCATGGCTCCTTGTTTTATAGGTACATTCAATTGTAGGTCTATATGTGCACGGAATAAAGTGTGCAGGGGAGTGTATACTAACGTCACAGTCTTATATCGAACCATCACTACCACAGTGATATGTGATTTCATAGTGAGTGCAGGATAACTACATTGTTAGCACTAAATGACTTCCTCACTTTTTGAAATTCTGCTAATGACTTCTCAAATTCATCCCAGTTCAAGAAACGCCTTCCAAGTATGTATTCAGCAAAAATTCCACTTAAATCTGTGCTCCTGTCACTCGAATTGACTACCTGCAACGGACTAAAATAAAGTTATCAATTAGGATCCATCTATGTCACAACTATTCCAACATAAATCGTAAAAAAACAACATTGAAATACAGGGATGATCGATAACCATCAAGAAAATGCCGCACGTATAACCTAAATTACAGAAAAACACAAGAACCCACCGGTTCGTTGACATCGCAAGCAACCAATAGACCAAACAACGAATTGTACGACAAATAATGCCTAGTACATGCACAAACAAAGAAAAACAAAGCGTTACAATAGTTTCATACACGTTTACAGTAATCACATATGCTGGCAAACGACGCAAACACAACCACGCAAATACAGCACCCGACAGCACGTACCCAAGGACAATTCAAACTCCAATTGACCGCCACCATTCTAGCCAATGAAAGACGAAAAAAAATTAGTCGCGGAAAATATAACACGAGACAACGTATATACTCTTTCTCGTGAAGCAAAGGCAAAGAAAAACACCAAAATTGATTGTACAAATTACGAGATATCTTTCGGAACCGATTCACGGACTGAAGCGAAGCCTGAGCTCGCCAGTTATCGTGCACGAAAGTGATAACACGAAGTATCAAATAGCGGGATGCATGACCGGAAGACTTCAGATAAACAAGTCGACTTAAACTCCAAGGGTCAGCATCAAATGTTCACAGATAATTCCTATGGTCACGAAGTAGTGTTTCTCCTAGACATATTATATACCTATGGACAATTATTTTGGTGAATTATCTACCGAGACAGTACCTTATAATATAATAAATGTATAGATACTCAAGATCTAAAAAAGTATAAAGCTACAAGAATGAAAAGATTACCGTGAGGTAGATAAGTCATATTTCGGAGAGAAGACAAACAGAACAGACCTCACTAGACAGAACTCTGACATGCATGCGAGAGCTGCATATGGTTATTTACTTGACCCCTCCGGCTAATAGAGTGAGGCTCTAGTGACCCGTTTTATTACTGATCTTTGTAGTATACTTTCACTATGTAATTGGACTTTGTTTTGTTTATCACTCTAAATATTGCGTGTTACAGTTGATACTCTTGTGCACGCTCGACTTTTGAATTCTGACTACTGCGAGTTATCATCGGACTCATTGTGCCTCTACTTCGACTCAAACAACACCTTCAGTTTTTGAGCAGAGCCCATTCCACTGGAGCCAACAGTTTTCTTGCTCGTAGACATGTGATTACCTATAGTACTGTCATTCTCACCCTGATGGTTCAAAGTGTTTCGTCAATCACTCCATCCCTTAAACTAGATTTTGTACTCCTTGTTGGTCTAACACATCTGTCTGTTATTTCCGGTTTTATTGCTATGGGATTCGGGACAAATTTTCGGGAAACTCTGATATCGTTTTTTCTGGATCGCATTTCGGTGTCTATACAGTCTCTACACAATAATCGTGATCCATGGTACAAAAGAAGCGTCAACACTCAGCACTACCACAGTTTACCTTTGTCAATCTACCTGACAGCGTGGTGCAACAATGAATATCAAAAAGAGCACTACAACAAATATGTGAACCCGACATAGCTGATCGACGAGTCATTTTGAATTACACACTGGATTTAATCATCACTGCTATCGTATCAACTTTGATGACTGCATAACATTTGGATTTATGTAATATGTATCACTGATATTTTTTTAAAAATCTTTCGGTGAGCAGACCATTTGTGGACATTTTTGAACTTATAAGTTCAAAAACAGGTATACCTATATTCTGTTCTGCTCGCGCTTACATTTTGTATTTTGCTATCATCGATATATATATATATATATATATATATATTGTTTTCTACACTTTTTGTAATATTATTTAATACTGATAACGACACTTCAAGTAGAAGGTCTGTAGCTGCAGTTACCATATCCATACCACCTTTTAAACCTAATGTTCCATATTTGTGGTTCACTCGCCTAGAACACTACTTCCTAGCTAACAACGTCACTTCTCAAACTACAAAATTTGTCTATGCAAGCTCCATCTTACCGGATGAAATAGCAGAGCAAGTACGGGAGACGCTCATAAATCCAGATCCAGAAACTCCGTACGATGTTTTAAAGCAGAAAGTTATTAAGGTTGCTTCATTATCGGATCAGAAAGCTGTTGATCAACTGCTCAGGAATATTAGTCTGGGTGATAGACCACCTTCCCAATTTTGATTTGTATAATCCTCGTTGTTTTTGCTAAGGATCTAGACTCATGTTTAATTCTCGAGTTGTCAAAAGATGCATGTTGCTGTCCTACAGATTGGAGCGATTCACATTTATAACCACTACCACATCTGCTGATCAGCATGCGCCACCCTCCCTCCATTTTTAATGCTAGGCTGAGATTTTTTGGAATAACTGTAGTTGTAGCACTGCATTGCTTTGAGCCCGCCTCAATCATACAGTATGCTATACATTATTAGCTTTCATGACAGATCCTTCCCATTATGTCACCAGATACATTGGTATCTGAGGTCATTCTTAGCAGTATTGCCTTTATACATGCGTACATGTATATAAGTATTTGTTAGGAACGACTAGGAATTTGAGTTTACTTTAGGAAGTATAAAGTATGGAATTAGCTAGTATTACGGCAACTAAGTTATAGTCTATTTAGCAGAGTGAAGTGGGTAGTGGAACAATTAATGACAAATTTGTGTGAAGTGATCCCGAGGAAAACAGCTGGTTAACAGAACTTGTTATGCTAAATTTTCATGACCGATCTTCATATGGTATGCGTCAGACATTGCAAAGCAACTCTTCAACTTGTGTTATATCAAAAGCAATGCGAAATGTTATAAAATTATACATTTTAGAAAAGTATATGAGAAAAGGTAGTTATTAACTGAGCAAAGTAATCTCGACACAAAAAATAGCAGTGTATTATTGACTGTATATATATGTAAAATGTTAAAGGGTATGGTTGCGAATATAATTGCTTCTAGAGTCACTTATAATAACACAACTTATTGAAGATTATCGAGGATGTAAAATGGGTAAATTATTTAGACGTTCGCTGTGTAAGTCGTAGAGTGGAGTTATATGTAAGTGACTACACTGAAGACAGAACCGGCTTTCATTTACCATTCTACCAACAGTTTTGGTCTTTTAGACGAGCTAGGGTGAACATGTTAATATGTCTTTCTAGGCTCCGATTGAACTCATAGGGGTTTTCACAACATCTAATTTCAGATGGTAGTTGATTCCAAGGAGTACAATATTTATTGGTGAAAAACTTTGCCCTAATGGATTTCCTGTGGGTATCCACCTTGAGAAGGTAGTCGTGATTTCACAGCTGATATGATTTGATATTTGCCCACGTTATGGATGATTTACTGTAACAATCTTTTCTAATAGCTCTGAAGAGTAGGGATAAGTTGCACTTCACTCTCCTTAACCATAGGGGTTCTGATTTCAGTCGTATACACCTGTCAACATATTCCAATACTTGGTCGATTCCTATTTTCCGTTTCCTGAGGAATTTCTGAAAACTTTCGATTTTTTCTCAGCTTAAAGGCCTTAGGTGATTATATAGGAGACCACAATTCAAAGTTTTCAGCGAATGCACCTCTGATATATCGATTTGTATATATCTATATATATACAGCTAATCTTGCTTCTTGAGTGTCTTGTCTTGTCTTCCTCCCATTGTGAATTATTCCACAGGAAGCTCCCTCAACGCTTCTTAATTCTGCGTCCGCTAACAGCGACTGGACTCGGAGAAAACACTACTGATAATCTCGTATAACCACACCGTCTGTTTTGGTTGAAGTACTCAAAAATGTTATCTTTCGCCAAACAGAACAGACCTCACTAGACAGAACTCTGACACGCATGCGAGACCTACATATGGTTATTTACTTGACCCCTCCGGTTAATAGAGTGAGCCTGCAAAATCCACTTTACGGCTGTTGGGAGATACTTTGATTACGTTCCGGGGATTTATAAGTGTAGGGATAGCATTGGGTGCTAGCGAAGAAAACTCGCTGCTCAACTAGATCTCGGTGGATAATGATGATATATGTGCTGTCTTGAAGAAAGATTGCCTTACGCGTTGACGTCTTTTCATGTTCTCTATCTACACGCAACTGACTGCATTTCGTATGGAGTAAAGGAGAATTTTTATCAAAAGCTACATAGTTCACTTATGAAGGCGAAAACGTCAAGTGTAGTAATTTTAGCAGGTGGCTTCAGAGTTCAAGTAGGGCAGATGTTCGCATGAGCCAATTATGTTGGAACCATCTATGGTGTCTCATCTCGACGAACCGACAGGGGTGATCTCTTTCTCCAGATAATCGCCTGTTCAAAGTAAGCACTAACTTCGAAAATTAGGAGACATTACCTAACCTGGTGACCTTCATCATCAAATCAACAACAGACTGAAATAAATCACATATCACTGTGGTAGTGATGGTTCGATATAAGACTGTGACGTTAGTATACACTCCCCTGCACACTTTATTCCGTGCACATATAGACCTACAATTGAATGTACCTATAAAACAAGGAGCCATGAAACCTTTGAGAATTCTACTTGATGTGAACACTGAATCTCTATTCGAGGAAGAAACGGCTAGATGCGTCTTTAAGATTGAAATCCTGAGGAAAGCTGGCATAATATCCGGTCAACCGTATACACAGTGGTAAAGGTCACTGGTAACTTTAGAAGTAAGGTTAATAAATGCCAGTAGATGTCTTTTGCTATTTTTGAACTGATTGACGCAGGAGGACTGGTTCCGGCAGGCTCTTAACATGACGAGGAGCAAAACCTACTTGAATGCAAGCTGGCTGAAAGTTTCTACAGCGACCGTGAACAGTAGTGGTTGACAAAAGTGAAAGAGATGAGAAAGCACCGACGTAGATCGCTCTAGATAAATAACTGTTTAGGCTTATTGGGGAAACAAGTGGAAGATACGTGATAAGCTAGACAATAGGTTAGAAAAAACAGCAAATGATTTGAGCGACTCACTAGTTACCAGGTTAAGTGTCCTTCCCTTCACTTATCCGGGAAGCCACATCAATCCGAATAGGGAGACATTTTAAGAAAGATCAGCGCGAATACAAAAAGCTCGATTAGCATTTGCCATCTTTCACCATCTCTGGAGTAGAAGTGACGTCCGTCTAACGATCAGAGGACGTGTGCACTGCTCAGAATTTCTCTTTGTCTACCTTTATGGCTGTGAAACACGGCCATTGAAAGTGGAGGACTTGAATCCAAGAGGTCTTTGACTGTTGGTATGAGTCACGTAGAGTGGTACAGACTGCCTGCTTCAGGTCGTCGTTATGCTCACAACCGTTGACTTGGAACTGCTTGTGATATGATCGGAATCGTTCAGATGCATTAACTCCTTGCAATCTGCCAGATCTTTTAAGTGATCATGTTCCTCAATGTACTTATTCTTCTTTCTCCCTCAAAATTTCTGCTCATCATAGTTTTTTTGAATTTATCCTTTTACCACTACAAAAGATACATATATATATCTAATCTTGCTTCTTGAGTGTCTTGTCTTGTCTTCCTCCCATTGTGAATTATTCCACAGGAAGCTCCCTCAACGCTTCTTAATTCTGCGTCCGCTAACAGCGACTGGACTCGGAGAAAACACTACTGATAATCTCGTATAACCACACCGTCTGTTTTGGTTGAAGTACTCAAAAATGTTATCTTTCGCCAAACAGAACAGACCTCACTAGACAGAACTCTGACACGCATGCGAGACCTACATATGGTTATTTACTTGACCCCTCCGGTTAATAGAGTGAGCCTGCAAAATCCACTTTACGGCTGTTGGGAGATACTTTGATTACGTTCCGGGGATTTATAAGTGTAGGGATAGCATTGGGTGCTAGCGAAGAAAACTCGCTGCTCAACTAGATCTCGGTGGATAATGATGATATATGTGCTGTCTTGAAGAAAGATTGCCTTACGCGTTGACGTCTTTTCATGTTCTCTATCTACACGCAACTGACTGCATTTCGTATGGAGTAAAGGAGAATTTTTATCAAAAGCTACATAGTTCACTTATGAAGGCGAAAACGTCAAGTGTAGTAATTTTAGCAGGTGGCTTCAGAGTTCAAGTAGGGCAGATGTTCGCATGAGCCAATTATGTTGGAACCATCTATGGTGTCTCATCTCGACGAACCGACAGGGGTGATCTCTTTCTCCAGATAATCGCCTGTTCAAAGTAAGCACTAACTTCGAAAATTAGGAGACATTACCTAACCTGGTGACCTTCATCATCAAATCAACAACAGACTGAAATAAATCACATATCACTGTGGTAGTGATGGTTCGATATAAGACTGTGACGTTAGTATACACTCCCCTGCACACTTTATTCCGTGCACATATAGACCTACAATTGAATGTACCTATAAAACAAGGAGCCATGAAACCTTTGAGAATTCTACTTGATGTGAACACTGAATCTCTATTCGAGGAAGAAACGGCTAGATGCGTCTTTAAGATTGAAATCCTGAGGAAAGCTGGCATAATATCCGGTCAACCGTATACACAGTGGTAAAGGTCACTGGTAACTTTAGAAGTAAGGTTAATAAATGCCAGTAGATGTCTTTTGCTATTTTTGAACTGATTGACGCAGGAGGACTGGTTCCGGCAGGCTCTTAACATGACGAGGAGCAAAACCTACTTGAATGCAAGCTGGCTGAAAGTTTCTACAGCGACCGTGAACAGTAGTGGTTGACAAAAGTGAAAGAGATGAGAAAGCACCGACGTAGATCGCTCTAGATAAATAACTGTTTAGGCTTATTGGGGAAACAAGTGGAAGATACGTGATAAGCTAGACAATAGGTTAGAAAAAACAGCAAATGATTTGAGCGACTCACTAGTTACCAGGTTAAGTGTCCTTCCCTTCACTTATCCGGGAAGCCACATCAATCCGAATAGGGAGACATTTTAAGAAAGATCAGCGCGAATACAAAAAGCTCGATTAGCATTTGCCATCTTTCACCATCTCTGGAGTAGAAGTGACGTCCGTCTAACGATCAGAGGACGTGTGCACTGCTCAGAATTTCTCTTTGTCTACCTTTATGGCTGTGAAACACGGCCATTGAAAGTGGAGGACTTGAATCCAAGAGGTCTTTGACTGTTGGTATGAGTCACGTAGAGTGGTACAGACTGCCTGCTTCAGGTCGTCGTTATGCTCACAACCGTTGACTTGGAACTGCTTGTGATATGATCGGAATCGTTCAGATGCATTAACTCCTTGCAATCTGCCAGATCTTTTAAGTGATCATGTTCCTCAATGTACTTATTCTTCTTTCTCCCTCAAAATTTCTGCTCATCATAGTTTTTTTGAATTTATCCTTTTACCACTACAAAAGATACATATATATATCTAATCTTGCTTCTTGAGTGTCTTGTCTTGTCTTCCTCCCATTGTGAATTATTCCACAGGAAGCTCCCTCAACGCTTCTTAATTCTGCGTCCGCTAACAGCGACTGGACTCGGAGAAAACACTACTGATAATCTCGTATAACCACACCGTCTGTTTTGGTTGAAGTACTCAAAAATGTTATCTTTCGCCAAACAGAACAGACCTCACTAGACAGAACTCTGACACGCATGCGAGACCTACATATGGTTATTTACTTGACCCCTCCGGTTAATAGAGTGAGCCTGCAAAATCCACTTTACGGCTGTTGGGAGATACTTTGATTACGTTCCGGGGATTTATAAGTGTAGGGATAGCATTGGGTGCTAGCGAAGAAAACTCGCTGCTCAACTAGATCTCGGTGGATAATGATGATATATGTGCTGTCTTGAAGAAAGATTGCCTTACGCGTTGACGTCTTTTCATGTTCTCTATCTACACGCAACTGACTGCATTTCGTATGGAGGAAAGGTGATTTTTATGAAAGTCTGCATATTTCTTTTTATTGTTGTTCTTTTTGATAAATTTGGGACACCTCTGTCCGTTAATTTCTCGGGTTTTTATTTTTCCTAACTTTTTTTCTGGACTTACCCTACGTAAATCGAAAGGCACACTAATATCTTTAGAAACGTCTATTATCACAGTGATCGAAATTCAAATGTTGAGCTAATACATTAATATCTTTTTTATTACGCAATATGCAGAATGATAATCAAATAGAAGTCCAATTACGTAGTGAATGTATACTACAAAGATGAGTTATAAAATGGGTCATTACAATAGCCCCTCCGTAGAGTGCAGGTAAGTGAAATTTAGCTGTATTTCTAATTTTATTTTAATTTAAAATGACAGAAATATATATGAGTTTCTGGTTTGAAAACCGAATTGAGGATTTTAAGTTTTCTGAGGTACGCTAATATAACTGTACATATTCGAAAATGCTAACAACTTTGAAATGAGCCAAAATGTTTAGAATGTTGTGCAAACTGTAACAATAAAAACGTAAAAATTATTAGAATAATAATGAGGTTGTTATTGTAAAGTGTGACAGAATAGATTTATATCTTACATACAGTTAATAGCACAGTAATAAGGAAGTATGGAAATGATTTAGAAATAAATTGTCTGTACAAATGTTTGTAGCCAATGTACTCGCCTGCCTGACCTTGTGTTTCTTTCTGTTTTGTTGGCCCGAATATCACTAGGTTTTGAATCTTGAGAGCAGGAATCATTTTGTGGTGTAGCTTTAGATGGTGTTGATTGCTTGGGTAAACATTCAGCCACCTCTATTTCCATGAAAGCTGGTTTTCTACGATCGATGCTTACATTCTCGTGTTTCCCTCCGCGTTCGACAGTGATGATTTTGTTTGTTCTGTTTATTACTTTAAACGGTCCTGTTGTAATTTATTTGTAATCGTAGTATTAGTATTTCGAGATGACCGAATTACAAGAATCCAACCAAAACACGGAGAGGGCGGAATTCAGGAATTTGTATTTAGCGGAATTATAATGCAATTCATATAAGAAATATATTCACAATCAACAGTAAGTATTTAAACAATACAGAGATAGAAACTGTCAATCACCACAGGTCCGTCATCAGGTGATTGAAGTGGTTTCCTTACACCGTTGAGTCGTGTGAAGACATGAGTGCAATCCTCCAGTTTTTGTGGCATGTATGCTTGGTTGACCTGATGTCCCGGGGGATGATATCTTAAAAGGCTCATATGTTGTCTCAGCTGTTGCGCAAAAGTAGTTTCGTCAGTTGGAACTTCAGTGGCTGGGTTGAAATATTCTCCAGGCAGTTGTAAAGTAGTTCCATAAACTAATTCTGCTGGACAACATTCGATATCTGGTTTTATTGTTGAGCGTATTCCAAGAAGTACAAGTGGTAACTTGTCACTCCACTTATCATCATCCTTCACTACCATTAATGTTGCTCTCAGTTGGCGATGATTTCTCTCCACTAAGCCGTTTGAACTGGGATGATAAGCAGTAGTACGTATACGCTTGATTCCCAGTAGTTCTGTGAGTTGTTGGAATAAATGCCTTTCGAATTGAGCACCTCTGTCAGTAGTAACAATGCTGGGCACTCCGAAGTTGGAAATCCAATTCTGTATGATGCTCTTTGCAACAGTTTCAGCCGAAATATCAGGCAAGGGACTAGTTACTGGCCATCTCGTAAATCTTTCAATACACGTTAAGATATAAGTAAAGCCATTAGATGGCGGTGACGGCCCAACGATGTCGATGTGTATGTGTTGGAACCTACCATCAGGCTCTGGAAACTGGTCATTAGGTGAAACTGTATGTCGTAGTACTTTTGACTTTTGGCAAGCTAGGCATGCTCTGGTCCACTGTTTAATCTCGCGATTCATGTTCGACCATATATATCGGTCACTTATCAGTTTAACTGTCGCTCGGATACCAGGATGAGAAATGCCGTGTATTTAGGAGAAAACTAATCTTCGCATTTCTAATGGGACAAAAGGACGCGGTTTACCTTTGGACACATCACACGTAATAGTTAGGCTTTCATCAAGTATAACATCTTGCAAACGCAAAGAAGTACTCGTGATATTTTTTAGTCTTTTCAGATCCTCGTCCATAGTTTGCAGTTTAGCCATCTGTTTAAGGTCAAACTGATCTTTTTCTAAGGTATTTATATGGATGCGGGATAACGCATCTGCTACCTCGTTTTTATGTCCCTTGATGAATCTAATGTCTGAAGTGAACTGAGAAACGAACTCAAGGTGTCAGAGCTCTCTTGGTGAGTACTTATCGTGCTCTTCGTTCATGGCTTTGGTTAAAGGTTTGTGGTCTGTGTTGATAGTAAACGGTATTCCTTCGACCATATGACGAAAATGTTTAACAGCAAGATAGACTGCTAGTAATTCTCTACTGAATGCACTATATCTTGATTGAGTAGCGTCTAGACGTTTGGAGAAAAAGGAGAGAGGTTGCCATTTCCCAGCAGAGAATTGTTGAAGAACTGCGCCGACGGCGACATCTGATGCATCTGTCATAATAGCTATAGGAGCCTCACGACGTACCAGTATAGTTTCTGAGCTTAGAGAATGTTTCAGCTTTTCAAGTGCTTCGATTGCTGAAGTATCCATGTGCAGCGATTTTGCGTAACCTTTTAGTAAATCTGTCAGTGGTTGGGCAAGCTGTGCACAGTGAGGAATGAAACGGCGATAAAAATTGACGAGACCAAGGAATCTGTGTAACTTTTTGAAAGAATCTGGGATGGGTTATTCTTATATGACTTGAAGTTGTTCTGCTATCGGTCGAATGTCTTGATTGTCTACCTGATGCCCCGAAAATTGTATAGTTTTCTCAGCGAATTCACATTTACTTGGTTTAATGACAATTCCATATTAGGCCAAGCGTTTAAAGAGTGTTTCTAAGTGATGCTGGTGCTCTTCAGTTGATTTACTTGCAACCAGCATATCATCGATATAGGCGTAAGCGAATGTGAGGCCGTGCAGGACCTGGTCGATGAATCGCTGAAATGTTTATGCTGTGTTAGTTAGACCAAATGGCAGACGAACGAACTCAAATAAGCCAAAAGGAGTGGTTACCGCAGTTTTGGGGATGTCCTTAGGTTCGACCGGTATATGGTATATGTGGACGAACGAGGTCAATTTTGGAAAATATTTGAGCACCTGCCATGTTATGAAAAAAAATCGTGAATGTGAGGAATTGGGTATCTATTGGCTATCGTCTGCTTATTTAAAGCTCGGTAATCTCCACATGGTCGTATCTATGTTGAGTTTTTCTTTGGAACCAGAAGAAGTGGTGATGACCATGGACTGTTTGACGGTCGTATTATTCCTAGATCCAACAATCTGCTGAACTCTGCTTTTGCTATTTGCATTTTGGCCGGATTTAAACGACGTGGTTTTGCCGTGACAGGTGGACCTTTAGTTACAATATGGTGCGTTATGTTGTGTTTGGGAGAGGCTGTTGAGTAATCGCTCTGTGTGAGTTCAGGAAATTTCTTTAGCAATATCTCGTACGGGGATAATTGATCTGATGTAGCTACCATCAAGCGGATACTCTCGACATCGGTGCAGATGCCTGAAATCGATCGTTTTCGATTACTGTTTATCAATCTATGGCGACTAAAGTCGACTAGCAATTCGTAGTGCCGAAGAAAATCCATCCCAATAATAGGAAAGTTTATATCGGCTATGACGAACTCCCACTCAAATGGTGTACTGCAACCAAAATTAAGTTTTTGTCTCCGAGTTCCAAAAGTTTTTATAGCAGGATTGTTCGCAGCCTTAAGTATTAATGAGGGATTTGGCTGTAAACGTTCGCTGGATGTTGGGGGAACTGCACTAACTTCTGCACCGGTATCTACCAGGAATTGTGCCGCCGTTATTTTATGTCGCCCTGAAGAGACGACTGTGAGATCGTTGTCGGCCAGCAACCGCAGTCGTCACCAACCGCTGGCCTTTCCGTTTCCCGACGCCATTGGCTGCTGGAAAGCACATGGTTGTGTGCATCGTTTAGCGTTTACACCAAATTTTCGATGATACCAGCATACAGTCTGTTGTCAACTATATTCACGTACATTGCGTGAGCGACTACGTTGTCTTCTGTATGATGCACTAGGTTGTCTATTAACCCTCATCGTCATTAATTGCTTGGTCAGAACATCTATTTTACGTTCTAAGGCTTCTATGCGTTCGTCTGACGATTTGTCGATTACAGATGTTACTTGTGGAGACATCCGTTCATACATTTTGTCAGCAATCTCTGCTAACTTGTCAATATCTATGTCTTCATCTCCAAATGCTAATACTTGCTGAATGTTGTGGGGTAACTGCCTTAGCCACAATTGGTAGAAAAACCTGGTGTCTATCTTCCGATCTCCTAAAATGTTACACATATGGCTTTTGAGTTGTGAAAGTGTTCTATCACCCAGACTAACATTGCTCAGCGACTGATCAATAGCTTTCTGATCTGATAATGAAGCAACCTTAATAACTTTCTGCTTTAAAACATCGTACGGAGTTTCTGGATCTGGATTTATGAGCGTCTCCCGTACTTGCTCTGCCATTTCATCCGGTAAGATGGAGCTTGCATAGACAAATTTTGTAGTTTGAGAAGTGACGTTGTTAGCTAGGAAGTAGTGTTCTAGGCGAGTGAACCACAAATATGGAACATTAGGTTTAAAAGGTGGTATGGATATGGTAACTGCAGCTACAGACCTTCTACTTGAAGTGTCGTTATCAGTATTAAATAATATTACAAAAAGTGTAGAAAACAATATATATACATATATATAAATCCAAATGTGATGCAGTTATCAAAGTTAATACGATAGCAATGATGAATAAATCCACTATGTGTTTACTTTGAAATGATGGCGTCGACCAGCTTTGTCGGGCTCACCAGCTTGTTGTGGTGCTCTTTTTGATCAAACTAGCGTACACGTATATCCTAGTACTTCCTCGCGTTTATTATTGTGTCCTAACGTTGCGTTTGCTCGACGTCCACAACATAAATCAACAGGTACTCGAGAAGGAGTACGAACGTGTATTGTCGCAGTAATCAGAAATCAAAAGTCGAGCGAGCACAAAAGTATCAATTGTTAACACGCAGTATTTAGAGTGATAATCAAATCAAAGTCTAATTACATAGTGAAAGTATACTACAAAGATGAGTAATAAAATGGGTCACAACAATGTCATCACAACCTGGTGACTTTCCAGATGTGAGTCTCTGCAGCTTCCCTACTACTATTGTAGGGTCTATTTAGATAGTGGCCAATGTGTTTTCCTCCGGCGAAATAGTACTATAACCATTCTTGTCTGTACCAGTAATACCCACATTGCTGTTTAACTGTTTGCCGAAGACTGAACTGAATATTTCAGCCACCTCAAGACTAGTGAGGTATTTACCATTTGGACCTACTTAGGTGCATGCTTCCTGTTTGGTTGGTTTTCTTTTTGACATGAATCGATACAAACTTTTGGGGTGGGCCAGCAGTATTTTGACAAGTTCAGCCTTGAATGACCTCCTCTCAATCCTGACTCTCACGTTACACCGGTTCCTGAGTTCCATGTATGCATCGTGGTAGGTCTGACTCTTGAATATTCACCACATAGACGAAGCCTTCCACTTTGCTTGCAGAATACGTTGCGTGTCTCTTTTCATCCATGATGACCTTTTCTTCGGCTAGCCACGTAGGGAGGGGTAGACTTCCTGGTTGGGGTCCTCGGGACGGTAGAAACCAGTGGCTGGAAACAATTGGTGATATGGCTCAAAATCATTCTCAATAGCTGGTCCAGAGGCATTCACTCTTTGCGATTTATAACATCCAATAAAATTCTATTGTTCTTCTATATTTCAAAGTAATTTACAAAGCCAACGGAAACCTACCAAAAGCGATATGTTTCCGACATCTCTGTACCTCAAAAGCCCTCGCAATATGCATCGAGAAGCCGGAGCTGTGTGTTCAAAAGAAATTAGTACAACGTCTACAACTACCATGGACCTAGTTCGGCTTGTTCCTTTAGCTTCCGTACTTTTTTTCTTTCTTCTTTCGTTCTCCTCTTTTGATCATTTCTCGCTCGCTGTGTGATTTTTACTCCCTCTGTCTTCATCCGATTCACCCCATTTTTCCAGTCATAAAATACAATTATTTTAAGTTTGTTTCCATGCCTTTCCTGTTCACATTTATAATTCGTTTAAAATAACTATTTTACAATTCTATCTTAATCTCGTGCAATTTTTGTGTTTCTAAGGCTCTCGCAATCGACATTCGCACCTCCTAACTCCTATCTGAAGTTGAAAATTACTGTTTCAATTTTGTTTCCATGTTCATTTTTACACACTTGTTATCCCTTCTATTCCTGAGTAATTTTGTTTCTAAGCCTTTCGTAAATCATATCTAGTTGAAAATAATTGTCACCCTTTATTCGCCATCGTAAATATGTGGAATCAAACAAGAATTGTATCCTTGTAAAATTATGTATCTAAATGCTATTGTACAGCTTTTGAAAATGCAACCTCCGAAAAATATCTTTGCTGAACTTCGTGTTATCTTCTTTCTAAGGTCACATAAGTAGTTGAGTGTTTCGAGCAATGGGACATTGGTGAATAATGACACTACATATTGTGATATCAATTTCTTTCCCACTATATTTAGCTTTTTGACGGTTTCTGACAAGCTAAATACGTCTTTTACGCTGAAATTCACTAGTTCGCTATGTAAAGGTTTCAGTGCCTTCATCAACCACTGCTTTGGAATGACAGGGAGATTGATACATATCTAGGATGGCACACAGTGGTACCCCGGACTTGTGGACTTTATTTATTAATTATTCATTTATTATTATTTCGGTGAACCATAAAGTCGGGGCGTGTGCGTCGCTAAGGTTTTCAATTCGCTGAGCGTACACTTACGAAACAGATTACTCTCAACTAGTGATTTTTAATATCTCAGTCATTTGGCGTTCAGTTGTGTCTTTACAAATATTCAGTTTTTGAAATTTCGTTTAGTCACTTAAAATGAGCTTCATTTTGTCTATAAAAATACTCTTATTCATGAAAACTGTACCAGGTAATTTATCAGGTCCTGTTATTGTCGGATTTTCCTTCTTCTTGAGGTCACGTAACACCACAGTGGTTCTTTTTAAGTAGGCTGTTGACAGAATGTTTGTTTTTCTTAAACTGATGGCAAAAATCGACTAGGGTACTTTTAAATATTTTGAGTTCATATTTGGATGAAGAAATTTGGTCGTTTGTCTGGGTATATAGGTTTTCAGACTGAACACTGTCTTTAAATTACTGACCTTGATTACGTCTCTCACAGAATTTTACACAGAGAGATAAAGCTCCAAATTATATCTTACCTAAGAATACTGAGGGAAAATTGAAAATATGCCAGTTGTAGTCAACTGGAAAATCAGTTTCGGTTGTTTGTGTATCTAGTCCTTTGGTTAATAATATCAATTTCTTGTTTTTTGAGCCCTCATAAGTTGATTAACTTGGTCAGTAAATAAATCCTTGAAGTTCTGAGGAAGTTCATCAACTGCATAAAGTCTTTGAGAAACATTTATTTTTAGTTCCGATAAATATGTATGGAGAGATTTGATCTGATTAACGGCAATTTGCTTTAATAACTTCTCCTTCAATCGTGTTTTGTATCGTTGAAGGTATTTTGAATATAATTCAGGATACTGGCTGTTTGAAGTACGATTTCGAATACATTTTCGCTTTCATGAGCCTAGCACTATGCTTCATGTACTCACTGAGTGCCTTTATTTGTCTCCCTTTACTTCTTCTTTCCCTTTGTTTCATTAACAAACGTTCATTTCTGACCTTTTACAACTTCATGACGTTTCCTATGACTTCTATTACCTTAGGTTTAAGTAATGCTTTCTTAACTTGTTCATTTTGCTTCACTTAATTCATTATGAAGGGATGAGAGAGTCTTGGCAATCGTGGACCCAAGTGAACAGGATGGCAGAAAATAGAACAAAACGGAGATGTGTTGTTGAAACGCTATGTTCCACTCGGAACCCAAGGGAACAATAATAATAATAATGGTAAATTCATTATTATTTGATGATCGTTCACCAATAGTACTCTTAAGTTTACACCGCATCATCGTTACTATTTCACAATCATTATTGTTGTTGTTATTTTCATCCTTGTACGTCTGGTTTATTTTCTGTAGTATTCACATTATCTCACACACCACTGATTACATTCACCCTCGAAACCTGTACTTTCTTCAATATATATATATATATATATAATTATATATATATATATATGTCTTAAATTGTTTCATCTCATTGACCGTGCATATTCAAAAACTAATTGACTATTGTTCCATCCCATCTTATACTTGTTCCACAATATATTTCTGATATGATTCTAATTTGCCTTTACTGGCTATTGTATGCTTAAATTAATGGATTTATAATTGTAGAGCTTGAATAAGAATTTATTGAAAACATTTGTTGGCTTTAACTATATTTGTTCCAGAATAAGTAGCATCTGTTATGAGAGTATTCCTAAATTAACCGACATGGGTGTCTATTCCGGTTTGTGTTGCTGGAATTTGAATAATTTAACCGTAGATTTCATCATGAACCGAAATTATATAAAGATTCACTGAAAAATTACAGAGTACCTGATACCTGTTCCAGCTATTTTATTCACATTTGAAACAAAATTAAAATAGAGTAGTCGTAATACTTAAACTCCCTTACGGAAGCACTCAAATTTTATCACAACTGGAAGGCTAATTTTTGGTGTTGCCGTGGTTTCTTAATGTTTGAAAATGTGTAGAAGTGAACTGTTAATTGATTGTTTAATATGAGCTTTCAGTGTTAACGTAACTTAATTCGCCCATCAAACTTTGTACTATCCAAGTCCTTTCATCATTTTTAACTATGGTCTGCGTTTTCTAAACTCCACTCTTGATGTTTTAATTAAGCTGTCCAAGTAACCGATGGTGTATCACTGTTCATGGCTTTTCATAAGTGATCGGAATTTTTTGATTACAGCTTTATTCCACACTGTATTTTTTGGTACAGGTATGGAATTTTCAGAATGTGATATCGGTAGCCCAAATTTTTAAGGCCAACCATAGATATCAGGAGTGCGTCGGTAGGGGATCGAACCCGGGACCATGTACATGATCGGCGAGAGTCCTAACCACTGTGCCACCGACGCACAATTCTCCTAATGTTCACTTTGACTATTAAAATCAGCGTCAGTCACAATTTCCTAATAATTTTCTGTAAGAATTAATCTACTTTCCATCTGTTGTACCTCATTTTATCAGTCATAGTTATACATTTGTCTCCTATCTCCTCAGGACACATTACATATAGTATCTATCAAACAGATAAAAGTGACCATTGATTGATATTAACATGCTGTTACACATAACGTGAAACCGTAGCTTTCAACTTAATTTGTTAGTCTACTTGGAGTAATTAGAAGTATTTTTAAGGTTAACTTATACTTTTTCCGTTATCGGTACCTGAATCACTCATGAGGGCTGTCACAAAATTAATGAACAAGTTTTTTGTGACTTTAAAAGTCTTGTTTATGAAGGAAACAAACCGGTGTGTGCCACCAACCGCACTGTCAAAGTCTAAAACTTTCTGCGTACAGATTCTATTAAAACTAATGTCGGATGACAGCGCATCATAACCGTTCACTGTAGTGATGGGAAGACATTCGATCGTTCCATTTTAGACTAGACAGGTATATAGGTGACAAGGCAGAAACCTGTTGGTATAAAGAATCGCCTAAAACTGGTGAATAATATAAGTCATCTGCATCTCACTTTGAAACAGCTGATGAATGCATACAGTATACATAAAAGCACAGTATGGATGACTCAGTGGATAAATTAACCAAACCTGTTAGTCATATTGTAAACACATAGTGCCAATAAGAACTAGTGAGCGAGTAACCTAAATGTACCTAAATCCTTCTATAGACAAAAAAGAAATCGTCAATTAGGAAATAATTTTATACACACTGTTCCTGAAGAACATTACTCATAGTACTAACCAGGAACTGATCACATTAATTTTACTAAGTTTAATTTCTCTCTCATTGGTTATATTGGGACGAAATGCCTAGTTTCTGTTGACATGTCGGCTCGTAGTATGGGTGCTCCCATGGAGTCTGAAGTTTATAACACGGTATTATTTTAGTTGATGGAGACTAGCAACGGGACCAAAGAATCCAGATGACGAATCCAAAATAGGACGAAATTTGCATCCTGAATAGTACTGCTAATCACCACCAACCAAAATAGCATTAAGCTAATTTTAACTGTTCATCAGTAGTACTGCTAGAAACTAATGAGGGTTTAATAAGTGATTCATTCTGTTATGGAACTCTAAGTATAGGAATACTGAAATAAGAGTACTGATGGAGGCACTTAAGAGGATAATTTAAGCAGCTATAGCCATCCAGCTTTGAAATGGACAACTAAGTACACATAAAAATCGTATTTAGTGTTGCAGTCACAAGAAAACTTAAACATGTGCTGGTAATTGATCAGAGCGTATTTACAGTTTTATACACTGACCACTAGCTGAAAAAGTCTGGTTAGGAGTTCATCGCCAAAGCTAAAACATTATGGAGCACAGCATACTGTAGGGTGTGAATGAGAAATAAATTTATCAGTGGTAAACCAAGCAAAGATAAAACTTTATTTTCATTGTACAGTTGATCAGCAATGCATTGGGAATAAAGAATCATACCCAGTTGCCCCTATATGAGAAATTTGCGATCCGTAAAAATGTACATCTGCACACGAAAAGTTTACAAAATCTTGAATGTTAATAATAATAATTATTATTATAAGTAGTATGGTTATTATGCGTAGAAAAATATTAAGAAAAGCTGTGGATAAATTTGTAAGTTAGACTGTTACTGTTTTGATTATTATTATTATTATTAGTTAAAGCATATTCATTCGAATAAGAAGGCTAGCTCCTTTGCTTCTCTAGCTTCTGCATCATTTTTCTTGTCATCTGATTTATGTATTACTGGAGGCTGTGATCGAGTCACCAGTCTGCGCCCAGTCTATAGGATTTGTAAGATAAAGATTTTTTAAAAATAGACGTAATTAGTGCAATATCAATTTTCTTAAATGACAAAATAAACTGTTCTTTGAAGGGATTCAGAGAAGACTGAATAACTAAAACATCGTCAAGAATGAGAATTCTGTTTTTCATTGAATTCACTCGTAAGCTCTTTATTCATCAAATGCACTTTAGAAATCCGAATATCTGCCAAAAATTGTTCATTTGTTTTTAACACTCTAGAATGAAGGTATATAAATGAGTATACAAAATAAATGTCTTCTGTGAATGTATTTAATTCTCCTTGATGATATGTTTAACTGCTTACGAAGACCAAGTTGACCTAATACCACAATTTAATATCTCCTAAATTATGTAGCTTTTGAGTGAAATTATTTCTAAACAACCGGCTCCTCCGTAGTGACTTCGAGTTTTTCACTAAGAGGTTCTGGTCACTGAATTCTAGTATCTCAAACCGCTGTTCTCACACTCTCTCAAATAGATTGCATCAACAATTAGATAATACGTTGAACAGTAAATTGTTTTGTGCTAAGAAATCATAGCTTCCCTCATCGAAATCCTACATCAACTAGTATTGGTGAAATAAGACCCTGTTACTAGGTAAAAAGTATCCAGTTCTAGTTTTTTTTCAGTAGGATACAAGAAGCCAACAAATCAGCAATATGATACGGGGTTATTGGCCAACTAAGTAGCTGCGTGTAAGACATGTGTGTAGACCAGACACACCAGTTGATAACTGATTCAGTTGTTTGAACCTTACTGTGTTTAGTGTGATGTGACTGACTGTCTGGTTTTTCAACGTAGAATCATGAAAAAAAGTCAAGCAGTTAAAAATTGCCACAATTCACTTACTGATTCAGTCACTGGTCTAACCGACACGATAATGCCACGGAGTCTTAATTGTCCTGATGTCTGAACTAGCTTATGATGTAAGAAAAATCTACAGTAAACAAAAGTTTTCAATGATTTGTGAATCCTGATTTCAGGTAAGTGATTATTGCAATGGTAAGTGAGTTGACAATATGTGATGGTTAACGAAATAACTACTGAAATCTTAAAATGGGACAAAATATATATGAAAGCAGAAATTCCTATTTGTAATAATGATTTCGGTTGATCCGTTGAGTTCAAAACAGTTTTCAACACAATCTAACATCGCCCACATAATCATCATTCATAAAATATAGCTAGGCAACTCCCCTGTTCTGGTTCACAGCACACAATCAATAATACTTACTAATAGCCTCATTAGGTGTAGATAATGCATACAGTCCAGTCATTCATTTACCCAGATTTCCTCATTCTTTTAAACTACTGGTCATTGTTAACTACTACTAATTTCTATTATTAATTATTTACTTGTTTCTTTGGTTCAGCTTTTGCACGTTCTAACGCCTTTTGTATTCGCTCCTCTTGATATATCCGTTGTTGATTCTTCTTCTCTTCTTTAATTTGTTGTCGTTGTTCAGCTTCTTTGGCCTGTTTCACTTCCTTTACTTCATCTTCAGGAAGCGTTTGCAGAAATTCTAGTAGGTCAACCATTTTAGCCTCAATTTCGTATAACATTTGTAGTGAACTAGAAATTAAGAGCCAATAACCAAAACATGCTGTCTTATTGAAAAACACTAAATTTTACTTAATAACAACTGAAATCAACTTTTTGATAAAAAAAAAGAAGGTAACTTCATTCAATAACCAAAAAGAAACCATCAGAACCTGTGAATAAGTTGTGTTGTGTACTTGCTGTTATTCACCACCAAAGTTTATGGAAGGTGTCAAAAATCTAACAGTTTTCCTCACATTTAAACACAACATTAAACACTCTTAGGAAGAATTGATCACCCTGTCGTTAATGCTGAGGATAAATCTAGGTATTCAGTAATTTTTTACTCTGTCGACGTACTGAAGATGTAAAAGTGCATGTCAAATTCTCACTGCATATTACAAACGCAAATAAAATTGGTTACAGGATTTCATCATGAGCTGACATTGGTTAGAGAACCATTGGAAAACCTTCATCAGTACGCACCCACCAAGATTCGAACCCAGGACTTTCTGGTTACAAAGCGAGCTCTGAACTGATGAAGAGTCCCAAACTTGGGCGAAACAGCTGTCCAGTACGCCCAGGTTTTCCAATGGTTCTTTAACCAATGTCAGCTCATGATGAAATCCTGTAACCAATCAACCGAATCCCTACAAACCAATACTTGAATAGCAAATAAAATTTATGGGGACAGAGGAGTAAATGAAACAAAGCAGCCTTTAGGGCATACCTAGACAATAAAAGCCGCCCTCTGGTGGATTGAAAATATGAAATTTCGTAATATACTATAATGTGATACAAAATGTTTCCAGCTGGCAAGCAGAACATGTGACATGAAAACGTGGCCTTCAAAACGGTCACAATTTTAATCGGATCAGCATATTTAACCACCGTTGCTCCGAAAGTCACCTTTATTTTTAGCTATTTCTTTGACTTCAGGATACTGAAACCAAGGTTTCATTAGCAATAAATGCATAGTTAGGAAGTTTCAAGTTTCATCGATTGTATGTCTAGTGTATGCCTGGTTTCCTGCAAACAAGTAAACTGTCTTATCTTTTTTTTAATTCACAGGACAAACGTGAGTACTCTTAAGCGTTTAACGCTCCCCTTCTCTGACAACCGTTATTTGACTGAACCCTATTCAGAACTGAGAAGTACAGAAATTAGCAAAGACGGTTTCACAGAATAACAGATTCTATGGCCATCATATTATATGAAGATCAGGTTGCCAGTCACTTACTGTCAATATATTAAAAACTGCACTGGTGCTGCTTTGTGACAAAATCTTCCCCTAAACCACCAATCACATTCTCACAAATTATTAAATCTATAGAAAAGAACGTATCTGTCAGTGATATCATTAGGTTGTGGGTGTTGCTGAGCAAAATCATTCAATTCATTCAAGACAGTTTCTTTCAAAACAGACTAATCTAATGACACAGAAAGAGTCTGCAGGCTAACCCAGAAGTTACCAAAGTCATTTAACCATGCAAAGATTATCACCCACTGACCAGTTGGCTCACACAGTCATTTTCAGCCTCAATACATCTACTATTAACGATAAAGGAGAACTGACAAACACAAATTTATGAAGAAAACTAACTGCCTGAAACGTCTATTCTCTGTAACTGCTCCACACAAACTGTTAATTCATACTAAATTATACCGCATGGTAATGAGTAACTTCTCTGAGGATTGTGTGAATTCTCCATGAAACATTTTTAAATCATCCGGTTGAGTGTCTTACCTACACATTGAAGTCATAACACCCAGTAAAAAGTTTGAGCATTGTGGATTAGATCAAATAAAGTACAATTATATTTCAATAGTTTACACACAATGATAAGTTTTGTTATTGGTAGTATTTCGAGCAAAATTATTTCCCGTGTTCACACCACTGTTGGCAGTAATTTTGCTCGAAATATTACCTATAACAAAACTTATCATTGTGTGTAAACTATTGAAATATAATTATACTTTATTATAACACCCAGTACAAAAAACTAATACAAAGACACCTACGTAGAGAATTCTTCGACTCAACAGAACACATCGTTAGGATGAAAAGGTGCCTTGCTGATGTAAACATTAACCCACCACTTTATCTAGGAACTGATCAATCAGACACATACTACCTTTCACCAGGTAGATCCAGGCTCTATGAAAAGTTTGGTCGCTTAGCACCAATCTGTCACTTTTTATTTAATTAAAAAAGTAAATAAATGGTTGCCTTCTATTTCGGTCATCAGATAAATGTCTGAGGGCCTAGCTTTGAAACAAAATCGTTCGTACAAGACCAAAATTATAAACCAGTTTTCATACATTTAACACCATTTAAACAGATACTCTTGAAAAAGTAAATAACAAGCTACCAAAACGATACCTCAATGGTGTGTCAGATTTCCGAATAGTATCTCGATAAACCTCAGTAATAGTTTCATGAAGATCGTTCAAAATTAATTTCTGCTGTTCTGAATTGTAACCCGAAAATAAAAAGTCACTGAAACAGATTTTGAAAAGATTAAGGGAAAAAAATTTATTATTATTATTACGAATTCCACTACAGATATTATTTAGAGCATTATTAATCCTGTCAAAATTTTCAGCACTTCTACAGTAAATATTTTGTGGTGGTGGAGTTCCTTTTTTTGGCAGAACTGTGAGACATTACATTTCAGCCTCAGGGTGAGTCGAATGAAATACGCAAATAGATTGGTGAAAAATCCTGTAAATACATCGTCATCATCACCACCCATGTGTCAAGTTAGAAATGTCCGCTGTATGATAGATACTGTTGGATGATGATAAATATTATTCGACAACGAATTATGGAGTATAGAAACAGCTAATTATATTGAGTTTTACCAGTCGATACATGTACATATGGAGCATCTAAAAGTTTCCAGAATTTTCAACCTCCTTGTATTCCAACAGTTCTCTATTTTGAAGCTAACTAATTCCAAAGAAGGTCAACATAAGGACATGTTAAAAGTGCTATCTGGGATGTAAGCAGTTAAAATGAATGATATTTATGTACTAACTGTACCTGGTAGACATCAGTTGTAAACAATAAAACTGGTCGTACAAATGTATGAGAATCTATTTGTTTGTTGTTGTTTTTTTAATTTATATCTTTGGAAGATTTAAACAAAGACTGAGTTAAAAAGAAGTAAGATGAAATTATTTTATCTCAAAAAATACCACATTTACTTTCGAACACAAATAGTATTTAGCCATGCTAAGAGAGAGTTGACGAGTGTTAATCGACTGATGATAGAAGATGGGTGGATATAAAGTTAGCGAAACACAGTCAAATTAAATACAAGAAACAGAGATATTTTTGATATTGTTTATTTATAGAATAACCTGAGTTTTATTTTGAGACCAGCGAAATTACTCCAATGAGATGATGCCAACAAAACGCGTCAATAGATGGTAAACTGACAGCATTAACTATGTAAGCATGATTAAATACATTTATATGGACTTAAAAATATTACATGAGTTAGAAAGACACTGCTAGAGTAAAAACTCACGATGAAAAGGTGAAGAATACTGAAACACCACTATAAATTATCAATTTTATCATGTCTGCTTAAACTATCATCTGTCTTCGAAATAACTACTAGCACTTAGATTGACGAAACTGAAGAAGTTTGAGGTCATCTATCTGATATTCGAACAACAACTAAATATCACAATGGTGAACACGTATATAAATTCATCAAATTAAGGGAGTTTTCTCTATCGATTTGTAGACATCGTTTTAAACTTCTAGTGAACAAACCTTATTTTTACCTATTTCTCAGATGTTATTTCAAAGTGAGTTTCTATATTGATTTTGTCGAGGGTATTCAATAGGTTATTCAATTCAAATCAAGGCAAAAACGCAATGTATTCTCACTGATCCTAGCCTCAACTAATACGATTAATATATGCTGGGCATTTTCAGCGGTAATTTCACTTTGTTAGTTTATCAACTTTTCAGAGTTGTTTGATTCACTCTACAGATGCTGGCTATTGACTTGCTGTAGGATGGAGTTTCCTGGAGTTCAAGTGAGAAGGCGTGACCAGTGATGTCCACCTAGTTGGGAGTGAGGATGGATTTCCTGCCGATGACATTGGTTGGTAGTTGCGCTAAAATCACGAATTGGTAGAATTTAGAACTCATGAGTCATTGAATCGGGTCCCAGTGGTTGAATGGTATACCAGCTCGCCTTGTAACCGGAAGGTACTGGGTTTGAACTCCATTGGGGGCAGGATGAAACAGCTGTCCATTACTCCCTGCTTGTTTGCAATGGTTCTCTAACCGATATCAATCCGTGGTCAAAATCGAAAAACAAATCTAATCGTTACAAATCGACTCTTGATAACTTTACTGGATTGAATAGGGTTATATCAGTTTGTCGCTCCATTCTGTCACTTTTTTTGTTATCAGAACGCTAGAAGTGAATGAATGCTGCTAATTTTTCAGTAGCAAGAAAACAAACCTCCAGAAAATAAACCAGCTGAAATAATTCACCGTCAGCTACTTTTACTTTAGGGTTTACATCTTTTTTTGATAAACTGTTGTCCAAGGTATAAACTAATTCAAAGTAAGCTATTTGGAATCCCTATTCACCTATTCCTATTTATATTTTTCAAAGAATTCTGAAGCTTTTTCTTTTTCTGTACAACTACTCCTTATCATATGAATACTGGTCCTTTAACACCATAGGGACTCACTACCATTTCCATTATTCTAGTGGAAGTAATACTTCACGTCTGTACGGTCTGCCCAAAATACATAAACCAGGACTTCCTCTTCGTCCAGTCCTGGATATGTCAAACTCTACCTACCATGGAGTGGCAAAGTGGCTAGGTGAACTCCTCCAACCATTACACAAGATGGTAGTAAATCATAGTGTTAAAGATGTTTTTGAATTTATTGCTAACGTGGATGATATTAATGTAAATGGAAAGCAAATGCTTTCCCTCGATGTAGCATCACTGTTTACCAATGTACCACTTATGGAGACTGTGGAATTCATATGCCAACAGATACTAGAAAAACAGATCGACATCGGAATACCGGTTAGTAGTCTGAAAGAGTTGCTTTTAAGATGTACTATGAATGTACATTTCATATTTAACAACCTTTACTACAGGCAAATCGACGGTATTGCCATGGGTTCTCCGTTGGGGCCAATTTTAGCAGATTTCTTTCTTGCCAAGATTGAAAATGGTCCATTGAAAAAAGTAATAGAAAAAGCTGATTCTTATTTTCGTTATGTTGATGATACCTTTATTATTCTTGATGTGAAAGCTGACAAGAATGAAATGTTAAAAAAGTTTAACGATGCACATCCATCGCTTATCTTCACTTGTGAAGAAGAATATGATGGTGGACTACATTTTCTTGACGTCCAATTGAGCAGAAGAGAGGATGGTTCACTAAAGAGAGATGTCTATAGAAAACCTACATCTGTAGGACAATATACACATTTCCTCAGTTATGTACCAATCCGTTACAAAATCAATTTGGTCAGATGCCTGACGAATAGAGCAAGACGCATCTGTACAGATGACTCTCTAGAGAATGAGCTAGGATACATCCAAAATACGTTAGTCGAAATGGGTTATCCTAGTAGATTTGTCAGGAGACACATGAATGCTAAGTACAATAAAGAGAAACCGATAACAGTTAAAAAGAAACAACTGTTCATCAAACTGCAATTTAATGGGGACGTGGCTAGTGAAGTCTTACATCAGAGATTATCGAGAGCGATAAAACGGACTTATACTGCCGCCACCCTCTGTTTGTCATTTTCCAGCCGGCCAATTTTGATTGCTCAAGTGAAAGATAAGTTACCTAGTTGTGCCACTTCCATGTGTATCTATAAATTTAGTTGCTCCTGTGGAGAAAGCTATATAGGCCGAACAACTAGACAGCTTAACAAACGCATTAAAGAGCATCTTCCTTCATGGTTCGGAAAAGGTCAAATAAAGTCCATACGAAGTTCTATTTTGGCTCATTTGATTGATATTGGTCACCAAGTGGACAAAAATAGTGCTTTCAAAGTTATTTACCGCATTCCATCAAGTCTTTCGAACGGAATCAGAACCCGTCTTTTACACTTAGCCGAAGCTATGGGAATTCGAGAGAACAATCCTAGTCTTTGTATACAAAAGAAATTTGTTCTACCTTTGTCTCTCCCTTGGTCTAGGTGAATTCTATTCAAAACCCTCCCACCCTTTCTTATCATCCCTCTCCTTCGTACTTTTATGATATTTATTTAAACTCTGATTATCGTTCCATTTGATTTGACCTAATTTATTTATTTATTGAATTGTCTACATATATGCATATACTAACTTTGTTATTCTTATCACCTATATAAGCCTTATTAACAATATTTTGTTATTATTATAATCATCGCTATTAACTTCGTTCAAAACATTTACCACAATATTATTTTTTTCACGAGTTTATCACGGATTGATATCAGTTAGAGAACCATTGAAAACCAGGGAGTACTGGACAGCTGCTGTTTCATCCTAGTTTTGGGAATCATCGGCAGTACGCACCCACTGGGTTTCGAACCCAGGACCTTCCGGTTAGAAGGCAAGCTCGTATACCATTCAGCCACTGGGACCCGATTCAATGGCTCGTGAATTCTAACTTCTACCAATTCGTGATTTAGCGCGACCCCAACCATTGTCGTTGGTGGGACATCCATCCACACACGTGACATCTAATTGGACCTCACTGGTCACGACTTCTCACTAGAACTCAGGAAACTCCAACCTGTAGCAAGTCACTAGCGAGCATCAGATTAACTTTCTATAGTTTGGTTTGTAAGGATTAGTTATGTTTTACGAGTTGATCACGGATTGATATCAGTCAGAGAACCATTGAAAACCAGGGAGTACTGGACAGCTGCTGTTTCATCCTAGTTTTGGGAATCATCGGCAGTACGCACACACTGGGTTTCAATATTATTATTATTATGATTACTATTATTATTTGATTCACTAAATCACCGTCATTGGTTAAAATTTTATATGTATAAGTCTATGTAAATTAGAGTAAAGCCTGAAGAAGATCTAATTGAAAACAATATTGTTCGCTTATATGTCTTGTTCTAATATATTTAACAGTTAGTAAGTCGAACATTGTGTCAGTCATTAGTTGTGATAAATACCGGTTGGTCGAATGGTATTATTATTACTATTAGTATTAAAACTATAGTCTAATCGATTAAAAAAGATAAACGCAAACCATGGCTTTATTTTTCAAAATGAAATCAACAATCCGTACAGTTAGATCAGGAGATTATTTTTGAACTGAAAAGTACCGCAGTATGACATTCGTTTCCATAATCCTAACACTTCAGTTGAAATCTCACAGAAAGTATATGTGTAACAACAGAAGACAAGGGCCAGGCAACAGATCGTTTTATTACGGAAATCAACACGTATTTATATATATTTCACATACACTATTATAGCCTATTCAAGTAGACAAACACCGTCTTCTGATTGGTTGTTTCTCAGAAGTAAGGCAGATAAACGCAGGCTTCTGATTGGTTGTTTTGGGTAACCATCGAAAAGTGGAGCCATCTATCTGCGAATTATATTTGCCCACGTTAAGTTTGCTGTGATTGGTTGTTGAATCAGCCTTGCTCATATTTCCTCACGGCCCATATTAGTGACCTAGACATTGGCGTAGATTTATGTCTACCAATTGGCTAGCAGCCTGCTCTCACCACATATGCACTACTAATGAGCATCAACATGCTGAAACCAGCTTGATTACTGTCTCAACCACTTATTTGTTCCGCCATTTTATTCATTGAAATCCCTATACAAATTCATAGACTCAAGTAATAACATACAATCCATAATTTAAACTAACCTCATACTCAAATTTAAGCATTGAGTTTTAATTTTTTCCGAGTTAATGGCTTCTTGAAGGGAGGTTTGGTGTTTCGATAAAATGCGAACATCCTTCTGACTAAAAAATCAAAATGAAAAAAAATTGAATATTAAACACAGTGTTATCCTTAAATAGATGTGGGTGTACAACAGTTGAGATTAGTGCATTACAGAAGAGGAATGAACATCAAAGTTTTTAGTCAAATTAATTAATCACTTAAGACTTCCGATGATAACATTCGGCAGAAAAAATAGTTTAAAAACACTGTCTATTTTCCTCAAAGACCGTTAAATGTTTTCACCAATCTTTGTTTTCTCGACTTTTATAACCAAATCAGTGTTGCATGGGAGTTTAGCAGTTTAGACTGGCATAATTATATACAGGAATCTGTTTCCGTCTGTCAATCTGCTTTATTCATACCGTGGACCCGAGAAATAATACATTTAAAAGAGTACAATAATCACACTGTGTTTTGACTAATTTAAAAATATAATTTAATAACACTGACTTTTTAATGAATCTGTCTTGATTATGTGACAGTATAAGACATACATATTATCGACTTCATTCAGAAAGTTCAAATGCTTTAAAAGGCAAACCTTCTAGAAAATAAAGACAAACAGTATACGTTTGCATACGTTGTAACTATTTTCTAATCCTATGAAATCTTGTCCCTAAGCCCCTTGTAATCTATATTCGTACCTTCAAACTTTCATATCAAGTTGAAAATTATTATCACCTTCGTTACTTTGTGGAATTAAACAAATAATAATTATATCCATGTAAACTAATCTATTTAAATGCGATTGTACAGCTGTTGAGAATGAAATCGCCGAAAAGATATCTTTGCTGAACTTCGTGTTCTCTTCTTTCTAAAACAGTAGAAGAACTACAACTTCTTTCCTTTTTTGGTCACAAATACACCATACTAAAGAATATCAAGAAACACTTATTGCGATTACCTATAGCCATTTAAAACTGAATACAACCCAAAACTGGATAACAGTATTGCATTACACTTAATAACATTGTGTGCCAGACTGTGGCTGAATCATGCACAATTATAACAACATTTTCCGCAAAGTATATTTCTATCGTATTTGAGCTGTATTTTACAAATATCATGTTTTATTTTCATTATAGTTTCAGAATGTTTAAATAAATAATAATAATAAGAGATCGAAATTTGCGTTGGAGGCTCAGCAGCAGAATGCCCTCCACCCACGCGCATGTGGTCCGAGGTTCGACCACCAGGCGACACACTTCTAAACCTCGTTCAGCTGGTAGTAATCCCGATAGAGAGCGAAGATTGGGCATGAGACTAGCAGCCCTAGTTATAACAAATTGGCGACAGGGTTATTACAGTTCACTGATGTTATAACACCCACCGCATAAAAGGTCAACACCATTGCTAGTGAAACTTAAAAACTCAAGCTTGAATCTCTTTATTTCACTCGGAACACAAAGCGATAAAATTAAAATAAATAATAAAATACCAAAATGTTAGGATTAGGAAAAAAACAATTTACTAGTTATCTACACTTTCGTTCACTTGATTCCGTAATATTTCAATGGTATCATCTGATTCTTGACAGTGCTGAATCAATCGTAAATTAGTGTCCTCTAAATCACGCATTATATTTAATATTTGTACAGGATTTGTAAAATACACGTTGTCATCCTAAAGGATTGACAGGAAAGTAAAAGACAGTAAGAAGAGACACAGAGACGACGGCAGACAATGAGGGCGTTTTCATGAGAAAGGAGTAGTTTTTATTTTAGTTGGATAAATTCTACAGTAGCCAGGAAATAAAATGTCAATTTCTCCAACTTTATACAGTTTTTTTAAAAAAAACAGACTTAGAAATAATGACAGCAAAATAATAATCGCATCTAAAAGTATAATAACTTTGTCTGACAAGTTCTTTTTTTCATTACAGCTTGATTCCACACTATTTTTGGTACAGGTATGGAATTTTCAGAATGTGATATCGGTAGCCCAAATTTGCAGGCCGACCATAGATATCAGGTGTGCGCCGGCAGGGAATCGAACTTTGGACCATCTGCATGGTCGCGAGAGTCCTAACCACTGTGCCACCGACGCACAGTTTGTATTTTTGTTTTTAGAAAAGGAACAGTTACTGTGATCACACATGAGTGTACTTAAGAGAGGCAAAGAAATTTATTGCCAACCAAAAAAATCTCAACTTTAAGGTTGATGAACAGTGAACATTCCATATTTAATGGATACATCACTTAGTGAAACAGAATCATTTACTGGAGGGTATTTCAGACACAATATATTGTTCATAATTATATCATTAAACAGTTTTTCAGTTACAGGATTTCATCATGAGCTGACATTAGTTAGAGAACCACTGGAAAACCTGGGAGTACTGGACAGCTGTTTCATCCTAGTTTGGGACTCTTCAGCCGTCAGTTGTATACTCGCAATAGTCTCTTACTTTATTCTCCCCAATTAGACGCTGTCACTAGAAGAAAATTAGTTAACACCACCTTAGTTCGAAAGGATGGCTCGTACTTCCAGTGATTCAGTTTAGGCTAACAGAGATTACACATTGACTGTAGCTTACGAGCACTCAGTGTACAAGAAGGATGTTTATTTACCATATTCATATAAATGACGTTAATTAAAATTTTCAAGAAATGAAAACTGAAATAGTGAATGATTCCATTACCATTACCATACATATAGTGAAATATTTCACTGATTAATGCTACTTGCAACTAGTGAGGAGACCTTTTTAACGAATCTGTGGATTTGTCTTGTTTTTATCTAATGATTACAGCTATTTATTTACTAAAGAAAAAAGTCTTTCCGTATAATCAACCTCAGCAAGAGTCTATTGGTTTTCTCAAAATAAAAATCCAGACTTACGATTAAATTAAAAAGGAATAAAGCTTCTAAATTATGAAGTGGTGGATTACTTTTGATCATTCTACGCCGCTTTATCAGTGTTTCCTTCAAAAAGAAGCTAAAGGAAGGCGTAGAAGTAGGAGGTCTTTGCAAAACTTTCAAAAAGTTTTTAGAAGTCATAATAATTGTCCAGGAACGCTATGTTTCACTTTATAAAGTCGGGAATGACAACTGACTAGTGTTTGGTTGCATGCTTCCTATCTCCGTGCTCCACAATGAACCAGAAGAATAACATGTCGTAATTTCCCCTAGTTTCACCTAGCCCGAACTTATGACATGTGGTGCTTGTGGCACTTCAAAATAATCCTTTAAGTCCTTAGTCAACATTTCTATCCCACCAGTGGAGATTATTACCACATATCCTAAAATCGTGAAATAAACATTTATTCATGTTAAATGAGGAATTTTGTAAATGTATTTGATCAACTAGAAAATACAAATAAACAACCAGGTGGTAATAAGTTGAAATGAGAGTGTGGATTGCTGAAGTGGAAATGATGTGTATGAATCTTATCATAATCAAATATCTGGTGTTTCATGGAACTCATATCAAATGGGAAAAGTTATAGTTTTTAAACAATACAGTATGCTACACCACAGATTTAAGTGTTTCCTACTTTCAACATCAACTTTCATCTCGGTAGCCCTTCTACTATTTTATTAACGTGTGAAACAAAAATTCGACAAATCAACACACAGGTTTTCGATTACAGCGTTCAGTCTCTCTCAACACAACTTCTCACTTCTTCATAGTACGTTAGCTACTGTTTAGTGCGAAGGGTTGCAGTTTAAATTTTGGTTTGAGAACTTAGCTTCAAAGATTTGAGTATGTTAGTATTTGGGTCTTTTGTGATTTCCATAAAGTATTACACTGCATCACTTTTCACATTTTTCCTGAAATACTTTTATGGCAGACTATATAAATATATATATATATATATATATGTAGAGAGAGAGAGAGAGAGTTAACAAATTAGTTTTGTTTACACGGAAAGTTTTTCTCAACAAATATATATACTTAATTGAATTTTTGATTTTCCCGTCGATTGATTGGAGTGAAGTGCTCGGTCTCAGGTTGACATGTGCACTGGGTTCGAGCCTCGGTGGCAACATCATCACTCACAGAGAAATGCAGGTACATCCAGATGACGAGTCCCAAATAGGACGAAATGCGCATCCTTGATTCCACTGCTAGTCACCATCCACCAATTAAATACTAATATGAATATTTATTTATATTTACTCAAAAGACGGATAACTTACACTGTCTTCACTGCTTGAACTGTCATCGTATGGTTGAATCTCTTTCAATTTTTTCACTTCTTTAGACGGTGGTCTAAGACAGAAAACGGGTTGACATGAAATCTAGTATTCTGCAAAATATACTTCTGATAGTTATATACGGAATAAGAAATGTAAGCAATTCCTGAATTAAAAAATCGTATCAGTGAAGCGAAATTGACACTTACTGCACTCAAAGTGATACAACAGTAAAATAAGTTGTCATCAGTTTCTTAGAAATATTTAGGAATACAAAATAAGTGCAACATTTAAAGAGTATGTTGTTTAGTTGAAGGAAAGACAGACATCTTCTGGAATCAGAATAAGTCATGATAGAATTACGCCAAGCAACTGATTGCCGGTAAATATTTATCTCGTATGTTTTTCTTTTCATTTTTCCATTCTTTTACTTTGTGAGTTGAACACAGAACTTCAAGCTTGTACTTTGAAGGTACCATAGTGGCAGTATTTTTTACAGGGTTCAGGAGTGAGTCGGCTGGGAATCGAACCTGAACCACCATCTCATGTACAAGCTTTCAAATGTAACCTTTTATACTTTAGAGACTATTATCGACTACTGGCTATTACTGATATGGCTTGTCTTACAGGCTTATATGTATTCATTTACCAGTTTATTACCCTGCGTAAATGACTAATTTGAAAATCAGCCCACTTTTGTAAGTGCATAATACACTGTACAAGAAGACATTATTTCCTTATAGCAGACTATAGATAATTGTGTTTACCTGTAAAAGATGCATACTGTAAACACAATATTGACTAACTTCAACTGTTTGTAAAATTTCGCTTTATCAATAGTTTTTTTCCACTCATAAACTTTAAAACGTTACAGCTTTCAGTACTATTCTTAAACTGAATTAACAGAAGTTACTGCATGGTTTTATATGATTACATCAAGTAGTAGAATTCAGGTGAGTTAAAATTCTGACTTTTGGATTCTGTAGCACAGTGGCCAAGTTTGTCAGTATGCTTAAGCATCTAATTCAACGCCTAAAGGTAATACTGATAGTTGAGAACTTTTGCAGTAAATTCTTCAGTTCCTTCAAACATCTATAAAGTCACTGTTGGTAATTTCCTTAATTTGTATGATAGAAGCAAATGTATATTATCGATAACCCTACAACATTCCAGTCTTTTTAAGAATTAAAAGGTTATTATATAAACCTCCCTTTTAATTCAGCTTTACAAAACTATTAAAGCTTACTGTAATAAATAAACACTTTGTGTTCACAACTTATTTTTATCAAACACTCATGTAAAAAGAGAACTTACGTAGTTGCGATTGACATTAGTGATGATCTTCTAGTTAAAACGAAAGATGGTCTCCGATTAGATTTTTCACTTGAAGCTGTTGATTTTTTTAGAGAGAGATTTAAAAAAGTGGACTGCATTCTATTGTTTATCCAAAATATTATTTTTAAGTTTTATTCTCGATCATTGTAACACATTTTCTTTTCACTCTTTATGACTTCCTACCTTTTTGTGTTAGGCACTTCTGTGTTAACAACGTCTATCTGCTAATTTTGACTCTCTGCTCCTTTCCCTATCTCAGTATATGTATATTTATATATATAAACTCACACGTAACATAACAAAATATTTATAGAACTCTACAGTTCATACAACCTAATCAAGGTAGTAAGGATAGAAGCTTGAGTATAAGCTTAGATATGTCTTTACTGCGAGGATATATCGATAGGGTTCTTCAGAATTGCATATGTTGAGTTTTCTGAACATCTCATACATTAATTAATGGATAATCTTTACCAATTAAGTGTCTCCAGAATTCTAATATGCACAACAAGTCCTAAGCCCCATGAAACAGTAATTATTTTATATTGTATTAGACCACAGAAGTGAGTTAAACAAAAATAAAACGTGAATGCCGGAAGTTGTTAATCTCAATGCTTTATTCTCCACTGAACTCAAGCGCATATTTGAAAGTCACATGGAGTATTAATTTATTCTAACATGTCAGATATAACCACAAAAATGTATCTAAGACAAAATCAAATTTACTATTCATATGAAGGTGTGAAAAAACGAGTAAACCAACAGTATAAAAGTCTAGAGATTTTATCATCCTATTCCCCTATGCCTATGCATCTGACTCTATATTTTCTTGATGTGGTTTTGTTCTCTGAGCTGGATGGTTAGTTTGCGAAGCTTTCATCACCTTACTGGGTGACATCTTCAGCGGATACTTCAATTTGAAGTGAGCTTTTAGATTTCTCCACGAGTTTATTAATCATGTCTCCTGGTAACCTTGGACGTGATTGGTTGTTTGTGTGTGTTTTCACACCTTCTAGGTTACTTGTATTGGAACTGATTGTTTCTTTGACTTGAACTTTGACCCTTTGTGTGTGAAGTTTCTTTCTTATTGGTTGATAAATTTTGTCTATCTCGATATGTCTATTGATTGATGATTCACTGGAATGCGAAGCTTCTAAAAATTCCCTAGCATTCTTGTTATTTCCTTTGTCTAATATTTGAACGTTGTCCCAGTCGAATTAATGTCCGTGGTTGTCTGTGTGTAGTGAAATGAGGGAGTGGATATCATGTCTTTTGACGGCTAGCTTATGTTCGTGGATACGAAGACGACTGCGAAAAACACTACATTGGCCAAAGTGGACGTCCCCTTCGTCTTCGTATCCACGATCATAAGCTAGCCGTCAAAAGACATGATATCCACTCCCTCATTTCACTACACACAGACAACCACGGACATCAATTCGACTGGGACAACGTTCAAATATTAGACAAAGGAAATAACAAGAATGCTAGGGAATTTTTAGAAGCTTCGCATTCCAGTGAATCATCAATCAATAGACATATCGAGATAGACAAAATTTATCAACCAATAAGAAAGAAACTTCACACACAAAGGGTCAAAGTTCAAGTCAAAGAAACAATCAGTTCCAATACAAGTAACCTAGAAGGTGTGAAAACACACACAAACAACCAATCACGTCCAAGGTCACCAGGAGACATGATTAATAAACTCGTGGAGAAATCTAAAAGCTCACTTCAAATTGAAGTATCCGCTGAAGATGTCACCCAGTAAGGTGATGAAAGCTTCGCAAACTAACCATCCAGCTCAGAGAACAAAACCACATCAAAATCATCCACCTGAGCTACAAATCTTCTCTATCATATCTATATATTCTTTCTATTTTAAAAACAATAAATATAAAGCTTTCTTTCGAACACTGGGTCCAAAAGTCACCTGGAACAATGATCTTAGGACTAATTTGACACGAACGAAATATTTCCATATTCAGCCACAAAAAAGCGCCAACAGAGAAAACAATTTTCCTCTCGACGATTCATTTTCATGAGCTGTACAATCGTAATTATAATTAATAAAGAAATCTTTAGACCAATCAGATAATGGTAAACTTTGTCCTTGAAAATTGTACTACATAATGTAAGGTGTAAGAAGGGTTGACTAATTGTAAGTTAGAAAGGGGACAGAAGTTGGCATGTCTTAACAAGTGTGAGATAATGACTAATCAATAGGCTCGTGTAGAATGGACAGAAACTAGTGGAAAGACTATAAAGTGTTTTTGTATAAAATCTGTATGAAAAAGCAATGTTATTAATAAACAGCAATAGAGTGGTAATAAAATGTGGATGATGGGAATAATAATGATAATAAAAGTATTAATAATAATAATAGTAATAGTGAACTTACATATTAAAGGAAAGAAGTAAAATTATAGTAAGAACTTTACTCTGGCCATGGTAGGGCAAGATAATGTATTTATCGCTTTTGTATGCGCAGGTCCGGTTTCAGATCTCGAAAAGCTAATGCTTCAGCTATGCACAGATGGCGTATCCGAAGTCCCTTTGTACGATATTGAGGGACTCTGTGTAACACTGTGAAGCATTCATGTGGGGGTGCTCGATGTCCGGAGATGACAAGGTGTTCGAGGATCGAGCTGTTGTTATTCTTCTTTTCTCCTCTGGCTAACCAAGCTGGGCAGTGTTCCAGAATACGTTTGTGGACTTGACGTTACGTAAGGCCGGTATACTTTGCTCCACACGAGCAAGTAAATTAATAAATACACATTGAAGTGAACAAAAGCGGTATCTTGTCCTTAGCGTTAGACTAGATTAACTGTCTGCAAGAAAGTGTGATACGTGTAGAGTGGTTGTTGGATATGTCTTCAGACTTTTAGAAAGGCGGCTTTTGCGAATTTCCGCTGCGATATCGCTTTTGAGTGCTACGTTCTTGAAGAGAAACTTCTTAGGAACCGTTGTGATGTTTGACACCGGAGGCCTCTCATTCATGTTTTTGTCGATAAACCTTGGTGGATACCCATTCTCTAGTGGGGTTTCACGTAATAAATTTAATTCTCTCTCTACCATGTCTTCCGAGCAGATTTTTCTAATCCTTCAACACAATGTACGTACCAGGTTTCTCTTTCGGATCAGTGGAACAAAGCTCTGAAAGTTGATGAACTGTCCAGTCCATGTTGGCTTGCGGTATATCGATCTTTGGATCGTACAGTCGTGTCTTCTGATGAGTAGTACATCGAGGAATGGAAATGAGTTGTTCGATTCGCGTTCTAAGGTGAATCTTATTGATGGATGCACTGCGTTGAAGGTTTTGAGGAGAGAACCTAATTCACATTTTTCATCACAGATTATAAACGTATCATCTACGTATCTCTTGTATAAGTTCAGTTGACTTATCAAAGATGTTGTTTTCGAGACTCGCCATGAAACAGTCGGCTAGGAGTGGACCGAGAGGGGACCCCATGGCTACTTTATCTTTCTGTACATAGAACTGTTCATTGAATTTGAACTGGATATTGAACGTACATCTGAGAAGTTCCTTCAGGTAGTTTATGGGGAGAGGAACTTCTAGGTTGTTGGTTTCGATGTAATTACAAATGAAGCATATTGTTTCGGTTAGGGGGATACTTGTGAATAGAGAGGCGACATCTAGTGAGATCATTTGTCTTTCTGACACATTGACATCCTTCGCTGAGTCGATGAAGTCAAATGTGTCTCTGAGGCTATATTTTGTCATATGTCTTTTAACTGGTTCGAGAGTATCAGCTAGCCACTTCGCGATTCGGTGATATGGTGAGTTAATCATGTCTATGACCGGTGGAAGTGGGACATTCTCCTTATGCACTTTAGGCAGTCCATACAGTCTTGGAATAATTGAATTGCATGGTTTTATTTGCTCATAAACCTCCGGTGTTATGACTGAATCTTCTTTCATTCTCTTCAGTAATTTTGTAAGTAGGTTTTCTGTTCTTTCGGTTGTGTCTTTCTGGTTGGGTGATTCGAAGAATTTGGTGTTGTCTGATATTATATTTGTCAATTTCTCATTATAATCGGATCTATTCATTACTACAATCCCACTGTCCTTATCAGGACGGACGAGGATTATGTCTTTATTTACTTGAAGTTGTTTAAGTTGTCTTCTGTGTTCCTTGGTCAGTAGATAACGGTGGCTCGGTTGCGTACGAATGTACTTGTAACAGCTGTCAAGAATTGAAGCTTTGAATTGATCCAGATCTTTTTCCGAAGTAGGTGACAAATCGGATGTCTGTGACATTAAATTCTCAAACTGCACTTTAGTTTGTAATTCGTTGGTTTTACTCGATACATGGCAAAATTTTGGGCCAAGTGATAGCACTTGCATCTGAACAGGAGTCAGAGGAAAACTCGAGAAACTAATGACATATATCTCCAGATTCTGTGGAAACCACGAAGGAGTTTCAGATGGTTTCAGGCTTTTCGTTAGTCGTCGCAACGTTTTTGTAAGACACTAGGCACGTAATCCTGGATTACCTGTCTAGTGTCTAGATGCTACTTCACGACTAAGGAAAAGCCTGAAACCATCTGAAACTCCTTCGTCGTTTCCACAGAATCTGGAGATATATGTCATTAATTTCTCGAGTTTTCCTCTGACTCCTGTTCAGATGCAAGTGCTATCACTTGGCCCAAAATTTTGCCATGTATCGAGTAAAACCAACGAATTACAAACTAAAGTGCAGTTTGAGAATTTAATGTCACAGACATCCGATTTGTCACCTACTTCGGAAAAAGATCTGGATCAATTCAAAGCTTCAATTCTTGACAGCTGTTACAAGTACATTCGTACGCAACCGAGCCACCGTTATCTACTGACCAAGGAACACAGAAGACAACTTAAACAACTTCAAGTAAATAAAGACATAATCCTCGTCCGTCCTGATAAGGACAGTGGGATTGTAGTAATGAATAGATCCGATTATAATGAGAAATTGACAAATATAATATCAGACAACACCAAATTCTTCGAATCACCCAACCAGAAAGACACAACCGAAAGAACAGAAAACCTACTTACAAAATTACTGAAGAGAATGAAAGAAGATTCAGTCATAACACCGGAGGTTTATGAGCAAATAAAACCATGCAATTCAATTATTCCAAGACTGTATGGACTGCCTAAAGTGCATAAGGAGAATGTCCCACTTCCACCGGTCATAGACATGATTAACTCACCATATCACCGAATCGCGAAGTGGCTAGCTGATACTCTCGAACCAGTTAAAAGACATATGACAAAATATAGCCTCAGAGACACATTTGACTTCATCGACTCAGCGAAGGATGTCAATGTGTCAGAAAGACAAATGATCTCACTAGATGTCGCCTCTCTATTCACAAGTATCCCCCTAACCGAAACAATATGCTTCATTTGTAATTACATCGAAACCAACAACCTAGAAGTTCCTCTCCCCATAAACTACCTGAAGGAACTTCTCAGATGTACGTTCAATATCCAGTTCAAATTCAATGAACAGTTCTATGTACAGAAAGATAAAGTAGCCATGGGGTCCCCTCTCGGTCCACTCCTAGCCGACTGTTTCATGGCGAGTCTCGAAAACAACATCTTTGATAAGTCAACTGAACTTATACAAGAGATACGTAGATGATACGTTTATAATCTGTGATGAAAAATGTGAATTAGGTTCTCTCCTCAAAACCTTCAACGCAGTGCATCCATCAATAAGATTCACCTTAGAACGCGAATCGAACAACTCATTTCCATTCCTCGATGTACTACTCATCAGAAGACACGACTGTACGATCCAAAGATCGATATACCGCAAGCCAACATGGACTGGACAGTTCATCAACTTTCAGAGCTTTGTTCCACTGATCCGAAAGAGAAACCTGGTACGTACATTGTGTTGAAGGATTAGAAAAATCTGCTCGGAAGACATGGTAGAGAGAGAATTAAATTTATTACGTGAAACCCCACTAGAGAATGGGTATCCACCAAGGTTTATCGACAAAAACATGAATGAGAGGCCTCCGGTGTCAAACATCACAACGGTTCCTAAGAAGTTTCTCTTCAAGAACGTAGCACTCAAAAGCGATATCGCAGCGGAAATTCGCAAAAGCCGCCTTTCTAAAAGTCTGAAGACATATCCAACAACCACTCTACACGTATCACACTTTCTTGCAGACAGTTAATCTAGTCTAACGCTAAGGACAAGATACCGCTTTTGTTCACTTCAATGTGTATTTATTAATTTACTTGCTCGTGTGGAGCAAAGTATACCGGCCTTACGTAACGTCAAGTCCACAAACGTATTCTGGAACACTGCCCAGCTTGGTTAGCCAGAGGAGAAAAGAAGAATAACAACAGCTCGATCCTCGAACACCTTGTCATCTCCGGACATCGAGCACCCCCACATGAATGCTTCACAGTGTTACACAGAGTCCCTCAATATCGTACAAAGGGACTTCGGATACGCCATCTGTGCATAGCTGAAGCATTAGCTTTTCGAGATCTGAAACCGGACCTGCGCATACAAAAGCGATAAATACATTATCTTGCCCTACCATGGCCAGAGTAAAGTTCTTACTATAATTTTACTTCTTTCCTTTAATATGTAAGTTCACTATTACTATTATTATTATTAATACTTTTATTATCATTATTATTCCCATCATCCACATTTTATTACCACTCTATTGCTGTTTATTAATAACATTGCTTTTTCATACAGATTTTATACAAAAACACTTTATAGTCTTTCCACTAGTTTCTGTCCATTCTACACGAGCCTATTGATTAGTCATTATCTCACACTTGTTAAGACATGCCAACTTCTGTCCCCTTTCTAACTTACAATTAGTCAACCCTTCTTACACCTTACATTATGTAGTACAATTTTCAAGGACAAAGTTTACCATTATCTGATTGGTCTAAAGATTTCTTTATTAATTATAATTACGATTGTAAAGCTCATGAAAATGAATCGTCGATAAGAAAATTTTTTCGGTCTTCGTACGTTTTTATTTTAAAATGCTTTTTAAAGCTAACCTGAAAGTATTTTATTTCAATTCACGTACAAACCATTTTTTTGACCTCGTCTTCACGCAGAATATGCCAACTGAGGTATTTTTTAATACTTACTCATGTACGTTGTAGATATTTTACGGTAAATAGTTCGTAAATTAATCCTAATCAAACAGTGCAAATTTGCGCATAAATTATTTTGATGTAGAGCTGAGCTAACAGAATCGCTTGGATTAGAAAATAAAAGCTAACAAACCAGTTATTTTGAAGAGATTCAAACGGTTAATCAACATGCCTCTATCCAACAATATTGCACTAATTAAGAACAATTGACTAATTGAAATAATGCAAGGCAATAAACATGACATAACTTTCAATGTTTCACTCTAAATAATAAGTCAAAGCCAACGATAAAAACAGAAACTGAGTTGGAACTTAAAACAATCTTAGGAAAATGCTCACACCGATGGAAATGATCAACACTAAGAAATCAGTCATCAGATGTTATCAGTTTAAACGAACAAAAAGTGTCTCTTTCACCTCGTCCCAGAAAATTTCAATTTAGCTGACCTCAGACATAACTTTTCCGGTTTACCAACAACTTGTAGCAGAATATACCTGTAGACTGAATGGAACTAGGTCTATTTTAACGACATAAATGAAAACTATCTAAGAATACACTATCAAAAGAATAGAAGTAAGAACTCAGGTAACTGCCTGTAGTTTAACATTTTATAGTGCTATATAATATATATATATATATATAATTGCGTTCACCGTCGAGAATTCAAATAACTACACTTAGTACTGAAGTCTGGCCTGAAGATATTGTCCATAAAGACAATAAAGCTACGCAGTTAAACCACCCAGCTCAGAAATCTCATCCCATCAGGAAAGTTATCCACTGTTACTGTTGAAGGGGGGAAAACAGGAATTTTCACGATTACCATAGGACAATTCAAACAGAGCAGTTTTCTCACTGATAATACTTGCTTGATTCCTATTTTCTCAAATATTATTTAAATCAATATATACACGCAAAATTTTTGTTTTAATTTTTACCAATTGATGATGGCTTTGAATTAAAACTTTCAAGCAATAATTTCTGTCTATATTTCATTTGTTGCTTATTTTGTTTAGTATTTTGTCTTAGTGTATTGAACGGTTCTGGAATTAAACGCTCAATAAATCCCTTGAAATATTTATAATCCTTTACAGTTTCTTTTAGTCTTGTAATCTCCGCATTGATTTGTGATTTTTGTAGAGTTAACTGTTTAATTTTATCAACCATCATGGCGCGTTTACGACCTTCCTGTTCAGAACTAGAAAGAAAAAACAAGTATTACTGCTCATCACAGTGACTTCTCTGGGAAATTAAAAATGTTCAAATGAAAGTAGGAAAACTTAAACAATTCACTGCAACTGTTAAAATGAATATACAGAATATGGATCTTTCACACAGATTGTTTCTAAAGCTTGAATTCCAGCAGACAATTTCATTTTAGGTTCAGATCGTAGATTACAATATTAAATTGCCAAAATTGTCAGAGATAGGTTCTGTCGATATAATCACCTGTGATTTATCCTGTAACATTATTGTTTAGCATAAATGGCAAACAGTATGTTATAAGCCCACACTATACCCTTATGTTCACCATATCTTGAAAGTTGAAGGTATAAACTGGGACTATGAGAATAGAAAGACTAACATAAATCCCTGTGTAATGATACATCATTTCAAGCCAAGACAATTTGGAGTGAAATGACAACACAACAGGGAAACACAAGTACCAGAACATAGAGGAGAAACTAACAGAAATTAGTAAAGATGCCTTTTATTTTGAAATGATACATGTAAACCACTGTCAAGGATTTTAAGCCTTGTCAAAAAATCTTTCAGTTATCTATTCTTACCACTTAGATGACTCCAGTTATCCAACCTACACCTTCAAAAGTGTGACTGAGCACATGAGAATAACTGGATGAAATAATACCATGCTTTGATTTGACCACCTTTGACTCTTTTGCATCACAATCCTATTTCAACCAGCACTACATGCGGAGGAATATGGTTGCTTGACATACTACATATTTTATCGGTCCCGCAAATCCACCTGAAGAGTATAAGTTAATGAGTGAAGTTCGATATATTTTGTTTGTTCTTCGGTTAAATTACAGAACACTTTGGAAATTATGGGCTTCACCACCCTTTTGAAACCCCTTTAGAATAACTCGCAAGCCTGTCGAAGATGCTTTTAAGGCGTACTTCCAGTGGGCATGCCCTTGCATATCCATATGCAAAGATAGTACGTAAGAAGTGCGACATACTAAATACGCTGCTTTATATAACATCACTGATTAAGAAAAAATTAGATATAAGGAAAAAATTTATAGGTTTTGAAGATCAAAAACTGGAACGAGAATGGTAACCAACGATTGAATATCAATCTTATAGATCAGCATGACCTGATCAACCAATAATTATTCACCTCAACACAATTTATTGAGATAGTAATTACGTACATGGGTGCTATGTGGTTACTTCGAAAGTGTTAAAAACAGTAATGGTTTTACTATAGAAAGGAATCATTAAGACAGGTTTGCAAGAAGTTTCAGTTACTAAATTACCGTACAGTTAGCGGATGCTGTTTACGAGCCATATGAAAAACCTCTTGTTTGAGACATATTAGATCTTACTCGAGTAAGGCACCGAATCAGGTTCATGGTTTGCAATAGACGTCACAAGCGCGATAACTTGCCGCGGTGACGAAAGTTGAATAGGAAATAACCTTACATATAAGTTGAATCTATTACAAATACAACGAACTTCTCATAGTAGGCACATACTCATTGCCATTACTATGAGGGCGAAAATCTTGAACCAACCTAGCAATTGCTTCGACAGAACTCTTATCATTCTCCTTTAAAAACTCGTCGAAAAGTGCAGCATCTTGTTCTAAACACTGTTCAGCAAGTTCTAGCTTTTTCTCTTCGTGAGACGCTAGGTCAACCAATCGTTTTAGTTCTGCCCGCTGAACAGCGATAGAATACTCCAGAAAAAACATTTCTCGCCTATTCGCAATGAATTGATCCTTTGTTTCTCTGTCAGTGAATTGTCCTACAAGCACATGAAAATAAAAAAAACTAACATACTTTTTGTTTTCTGTAAGATAAAAGCAGTATTGTCCGCATCAGTGGTGCTATCTCTTATGTCGGTAGAAAGTTCTTCGAGGAAAGAACGTCTTGTTTTAACTTGTTTGTCATATGGAATTTTCTCATGCACTTTTAACTGAGAAAGCTCCCTTACCCTCTAAACAGCTGAGTTATAAAATCCACCAATGGAAAAAACCTTGAGCTTTTCTTCCTTCTCTTTATCTCTTAATTCAAATATAGTCTCAAAATCCGGGAGAATGAAAGGGTTCGATGTCATTCCGTAAAACTTTAAAAAACAAGATGTGCGTTGCGGTGATAACAACGTTCAGGATATAAGTAAAACAAAACTTCTGGATTGTACTCTAAAGTCTTCTATTTCACAGTTTCGCGACTCTTTTTAACTCATCTTTGAATAAAATGATATTACCTGAAGGTTTCACGCTTCTTATCTGACTTAATCATATTCAATATCCAATATCCTGATTACAAGCTAGTATAAACCAGTGATTTCTTTGAGCTCGCTTCTTGATTGTGAGGTAGATGTTCCAGATCTTCGGTGAGCTTCTGCATAGTAAGCCCCGCCACTCGACTGCTTTAGCTCTGGTAGACTCCAAGAGGAGTGGTGCGGGGATTGGTCAAGTTGTGGTTTGTTGTATGCAGTATGTTAGGACTGTATTGCTGTCGTGAATGGAGTTTGACCTAACTCCCGTTGGTCATTCGGTGTAGTCATAAAAGCAGAATAATAATAATAATAATGGGTTGTAGTGTAGATAATATAGGTTGAGATAAGTGGAATAATAAAGGTGACCTAAGGAAAAGATAGAGTGAGAGAATGCAGAACAGGTCGTGGGGATTTGGTTTGTACGCTTATCCATTGACAGTGTGGTTTTAAGTTTTATGAGGATAAGCCATTGAGACACTAACCTTGCATTTCTGCATGATTGTCTAGCTTCCGCTTAAAAATCTCCAGAGAAGGCGCTGTAGTCATGGCCGCCGGTAAAGCGTTCCAGAGACGGCAAACACGAAGCGAAAAGAAATGTGATCGCACCCGAGTCTTTGGTCTCTGGTATGCTATACTTAGCGGGTTACCTCGTGGAAGCCTATAATCACCTAATGGCAGAATGCTTTTATTTGGGTGGGCCTGGTCATTTAAGATCTGGTAGACGGTGATGAGGTCTCCCCTGTGCCTACGGTAACTAAGTGTGAAAAGACCTAATTTCTTTAGTCGTTCCTCATATGATTTGTTGCGGAGGCCGATCACCCATTTTGTCGCTCGTCTCTGGACACTTTCTAGAATGTTAGCATCTCTTTTGAGTAGCGGAGGTGCAATGATATTATGCACCTCAAGATGTGGCCTCACATATGCCTTATATAACCTTAAGAACAGTTCGGGAGTGAGAGCTCCCAGCTGCCTATGCATAAAGTGTAAAGTTGCGGAGGCTTTGGCGACGTCCCTCGCGTAATTTCCACTGGTGTCTAGCTTTTCTGTTAGAATAAGACCTAGATCGCGCTCTGATGGAACACAACTCAAGTTCTGGCCACCAAGGGTGTAATTTACACTCTGTGACCTGCCGGAATGAAGTTGCACTACTTTGCACATCTTTAGGTTGAAAGGCATTCCGTTAGCCAGAGCCCAGTCTCCCAGAGTTTGCAGGTCCGCCTGCAATCTATCTGAGTCTTCCGATGAGTTTATTGCTCTCCAAATCTTTACGTCGTCAGCGTAAAGAAGCGTAGAGCAGTTTAGTTGGGAGGGCAGGTCGTTGATAAAAATCAAAAACATCAACGGCCCTAAGACAGAACACTGAGGAACCCATGATGCCGAGGTGTGCCAGGATGATCGGATGCGGTTGACTTTGGTGCAGAATTCTCTCTCGCCTAAGTAATCTTTCAGCCATGCGGGAAGTGCTATAGAAACACCCACCTTGCTTATTTTGTGAAGGAGTAGACCATGGTGAACTGTGTCGAATGCTTTTGCAAAGTCGAGAAAGATCACGTGGGCTGGTACCTTTTCGTCCCAGGATAGTGTCCAATCGTTCCAAGCTAGTAGAAGATTCGTCACGCAGGATCTTCCCCTCCTGAAACCGTGCTGTGCTTCGTGAAGAAGGTTAGTCCCATCGAAGTATTTTCTCATGTGGTCGTCAATGAGACTTTCCAATATTTTCGATATCACTGGAAGTAGAGCAACTGGCAGCATTCTGCCGGTCACCACCCTTGAAGATAGGGGATAGGATTGCTCGTTTCCATTCACATGGAAGTTTCCCTACATCAAGGGAGTGTTGGAACAGATCACTTAGGGGTTGGTAGAGACTTTCTGAATACTGCTTCAGGACAGATGGTCTGATGTCATCACAACCTGAAGACTTTCCCGAAGCCAACTTTCCCAATTTTACAAGTACCATAGCCATGGGAATTTGAAATGTACCCAGCAGGTTTTCGCGCGTTGGTTTTGCGATGTAATCTTGATGTTCTGTGGGGGTAATATCCTCACTACTGTTTAGTTAGTTGCCTGTGAAAGGCTAGGCTGAATGCCTCTGCCATTTCAAGACTAGTAAGAGATTTCCCATCAGAACCCACTAGATTGCATGCTCCCTGGTTGGTCGGTTTTCTTTCGGACATAAACCTGTATAGGCTTTTGGGGTTCACGAGAAGCTTATTGGCGAGGTTTCCCTGAAATGTCCTTCTATCGCTCCGGACTCGTATGTTACATCGATTCCTGAGTTCAAGGTACACTTCATGTTCGGGTTGACTCTTCGATCGTCGCCACGCAAACCAGGCTTTTCGCTTCGCCTGCAGAAGGCGTTGTGTCCCCCTTTTTAGCCATGAATGTTGCTTCCTAGCTTTTGGTGTGACTAAAGGAACAGTGTCTGAGACCGCCTGGTGAATGATCTCCTTTACCACTCTCCAGTGTTCTTCTACTGTTAGCTCTGTCCATTTTTTAGGTCAATTTGCTTCAGACAGAAGTCTTCGCATTTTGGTGTAGTTGGCTTTGTTATAACACAGATAGGGCTGTGTATTGTCCCACTGTAAGCGCTCGCGGAGGACTATGTCGAATACTATGACCGCGTGGTCACTACTACCTATGGGAGTCGTGATCTGAACGTTTTCCACTAGTAGCTGGTCACTAGTGAGCACGTAATCCAGTCTAGAAGACTTCCCATCAGGGCCCCATCTAGTATCCATCTTGACATTTTCAGTGAACCCAGCCTTCCTGATGGTATGCAGCAGATTTCGATCAAATCTATCATGGGCTTTTCCCGACACCAAGTTAAGAGATGGGGCATTGAAGTCACCAGCTATGACAATTTGATCATAACCCATGTCTTGAGTTGCTGAGATTGTATTTAGCAGTACCTGGTTGTGGTCTGCTCCACATGAAGGTGATCGATAAATGCTGCCCACTAGATATTTGCAGTACCCAACGGTGAAGTGGCACCATATGGAGTCAGGGAGCTCTGTGAGGGGAGGGTCCATCGCGTGAACACATCTGAGCTGTTTGTCGACGTATATGGCGACTCCACCTCCTTCTTTCAGGTCCCTATCTCGCCTGACTAGGACCATATCATTTATACTGACTTCGCTGTCTGCCACCGTAGGGGTTAGCCAGGTTTCCGTCAGTATTATGATTTTGGAGTTTAGTTGTGATTGTAGGTGTCTAAGTTCAGCTATTTTGCCTCTTAGCCCTCTCACATTACTATACAGGCAACTGGTAGTCAGTCTCACCACTTCCCCGTATTGGGGGTAGTTGACTTGATATTGGCTATCGGTTGAGGAGTTATCCTACGAACTAGTTGGCCGATTCCCCAGGAACCGGCCTGTTGGCGCATTTTTCTTCTAGTTCAGTCGGAGCACTCGGATGACACTGGCTATCATCGTCCGTGCTGCACCGCTGTAGTGTGACTAGGGGTTGAGGATTTTCTTTTACTACGCTTTGTTCTCTCCTTTGAGTGCGAGGCCGGCTCTCGCAGCAGCGAATGTGTTTGCTGACCTTGTCCTTGGTCTCGTACCATCTATGGAGAGCGGTAGTCAACTGGTCTTGGGAGCTGAACTTGACAGCTAACAGATGTGGCGTGTTAATTGACATAAGATGAGTGGGTCGAGGCAGTCTATAAATAGAGACAGCCCCTGAACTCCCCAGGGCCATCTGGGATGCCAACCATCTCCATTGTTGTACATCATGACAATGCTTTTCGCAGGCGTTCCCAGTTACCAGTTCGGGAATGCCATGCACAACCATGGAGGCAGAAGGAATGAGCTCTGGAGACTCCCTCGCCATTTGTCTTTCCTTCCACGGCCTGTCTGGCTTAACACGTATGTTACAGGCCCTCCCTATAGAAAGGACTTGAGAAGCCAGTAACACTTTTTCAACATCCTCGGTAGAGCCCAATGTTACCCTCAGTGGGGATGGTTTACCTTCAAGTGCAGCAGTGCCCCTATACAATCTGCATAGATTTACCGGTTGGATGTCCAAACCCAGTGTGCTACACAAGAAGGACCACTGTTCCTGATCAAATAGGGCCCTATCTTTCAGCAGACTACTACTACAGTCTGGTACATTAAAGAGGATTACACAATTTGATCTACTAACCGTCGGCTTGGGCTTGGTCCTCGCACATTTGTGATCCCCTTTAAGACTGTTTTCTTTCGTCTGGTGCGACTGGGTATTTTTGTGTGTCTCAGTGCTATGTCCAGTATTACTGGCAGACGATAGGGGTCTTTTTCCAACGACGGAAACCCGTGGTGCTCCAGCCTCTGTGTCTGGAGCGACTATGTCAAGAGTTACAAGTTTAACCGGTGAGGATTTTGGTATCCCCGGTTTACGTGCGTTTCTACTAATTTCCGAATTGGTAGGGGTCGAACATTTCACATTTTCCCTGCTACTTTTGCGCCAACTTTAGTTTTCAGGGGACTACTCGAGGCTACATTAGGACAGCAACTCAGGCATATGTACCAGAACCATTGGCATGGGTTCTTACGCATAAAGGCAGGTACCTTCCTACATGCAACCAGTAGTGCTTTAAATCTTCATCCTTACCTATCGTCCCTTATACTAACAAATTCTTCGTAAAAAATTACTGTGAATTATGCAAGTGGTGTGTCTTGAATGTTGGTGTTGATTATTCAATCCCAAACCCCGGCCGTAATGTTTAGGGCTATTTACTATCACACACAAACTGTTTGACACAGTTCTTGGGAGCTGATGAATGAAAAATTCATTTATTTCAGAGCGAGATTTTGACTTCTTTGAACTGTTAGCAAAAATTTTGATCTTGTTTTTCATGTAGCTCGATATTTTAAGATGTAAACATTTTGTCAGCTGTATGAATGATGAAATTCAGCATGTCCTACAGAACCTTTATGTTAGAAGTTTTATTGGGACTACGACAAACAGCAAATAACGTATATATTTCCAAATTTATGCTAACTTCTTGGCAAATGTCTGCAATCCATAGTGACTTACATTCACGTTATCATATATCATCTAGCGTGTTTCAGATGCACACTCCGTCTCCAAGTTACTTTTCGTGGACTAAGTTAAGCCGTTTATACCCAATTCTTTCACTTCTAGCAGTAACTCGGGTGGACGAACAGTAATATGAACACTCTACTGGCATTCACTTCGTCTGCCATGAACACAACGTATGTTAAGTGTAGTAATGCTTCTAAAGGAGGAGTATTTCACCATTTTCGCTCAAAATTATCCGTTCTTCGTAGTTGAACAGACAAATCATAAGTAACCTGCGTTCATTGGGTGATAAAGTCATAATCCGGTGGCTGATAATATGATATGTAAGTTGAAACTTCAACCGTTTTATATGAGAATATATTCAATACCGTTCCACTTGATAATCGTTTCAAGACTTGCGAGACAGATACCAATAACTGCAGTCCCTCACAAGTTGTCCTTATAAAAATGAATTCTAATATGCTTCCAGTGGTCATAATTTTGCTGTGTCAGTTCCCCTTGAAAAGTTACTACAGAAAAATCTCGAGATAGAGAATATGCATCTATACACGGAGAGGAAAGTGACTGCCTCCAAACTTTAGAGTCCCAATTTCATATTTGCCTCAAATGTTATAAATATTATTCCGTTGGGTTCCTAGTGGAACATAGGGTGTCAGTCACGTCTCGTAAACCGTTAATGCACAGCTCTTGCTACGCTCGGCCTCACGCTGTTCCTTGAAGTTTCTCAGAAACGCTTAGTAATAACGGACGAATAAACCGAAACATCAATTGTTGACTCGAGGATTCTTTATTGTTACACCAAAATATATAAACACTAAGATTTCTGACGGTTTAATGCTGACTTCTTTCTGAACAGCGACCGATGAGACGATGACTGTCGTATTGATGCCTCGGCGAAAATTGGGGAAGTTGGTTTTGAGCAAACAACCGTGAATTGATCGTTCAATCTTCAACTGCATTGACACTCCCCGGCAAAATACGGATCCAACCCCTTTTTTCCATCACGACCAATACAGGTTGACTTGGATGCCATTGCGAGAACCTGGGTCACACGGACAGAGCTGAAATGGAAAACAAACAGAAAAGGCAACACACCACAAGCACACCCACAGCACAATCTCACACATCAATGACGACTTGCGCCTTCCAGTTAAAGGCATCCTCTTGCAACACAATCGCCAATTGCTAGAATGACTCTTGCAGAATGCAACGTGACCATAGCACCAACTCATGATACTCTACGCACATCCTCTTATCTACTCACTACCAATTACCACTGCAATCGCTTGTCACGCATTCTGCCTCAGTTCTAGTAGCGGTGACGCATGCGAGCCTCAGTCGTTTACACTCTTTCTCCCCGGCGTGTGGGACCGCAGCTGACAATTATCTCCGTGTGCATTTCATTCTCAGCAATAGCCTAGCCTCCCCGGCGTATACGCCCCATCTGCTGTCCTTAACATCAATCAATTCATTCTTGGATGTAGAAGACTCGAAACAACTTCAGAAGTAATCACGACGAAAATTTTAACAAAATTACGCAATAACAACATGATAAGAAAACAACAAGTAAACACAATGAATCCAAAAAACACCAATTGATATGACACACCACACATATATACAAACTGTACACAAAAACTCGCGGATCATGTCTTGGTGGAATTCCTTTGAAGAATCGCAGGACTTACACCAGTACGCCTACAACCCTTCTCACGTTGACGATTGTAATTTGTGGAATGTACGGACACAAACAAGATTAACCAACAATTACATCAATTGGAACTCATACAATTATTTAACACAAACATATGTACAATCAATACATCACATCTTGTGTATTCTGGCTTGACGAACTACCTATGAAGAACTGTAGGACTTACAGCAGTACGCCTACAACCCTTCTCAGGTTGACGCTCTAGGTTGGAAAATCGTTGCAGAGTTCATTTGCTGACTTCCTTCTATCAGCTATATCCTCAAATCTGAACGGTAACACGCTCATGTCATTGTATCGTAGAATACAGAAGACTAACAAACACACGACGTATCTGGTCAACCAAGCGTAGAAAAAGAGTAATTTATACCAAAGATAATAGCATTCAAATAGTAACTTGAAACTAGAAATGCCTTTATTCGTGCAAGTCAATTTAACAATTACTCTCTCGTTTACACTTGGCTTATCCTCTCTAAACTGAGCAATATATTTCGTCCTTTCAAATGCCCCAATACTATTATAGTCATTGTACAAGATATTTGAGTTGATGAGCGTCTTCTTCATTGTGGATGACAACACCAACGACGACTGATTGATACCAGTTGATGAAGTTAGCAGTGGATCAGAAGCTGTTGTTGCTTGGCTTTCAGAAATTTGTCTACCTGCAAGACCACCACCACTGCTGTCTTTTACTATCAGCTCAGGTTTAGCACTAGTATCTGATGATAGGTGGGCTACATGCTGATCAATCACGCTGACGGTCTCACAAGTATGCATGCCTTCTGCAACTGCACCTGCATTTATTTCCACTTCACGTTCAAGTTGTACAGAAACTTTGTTCAACTTAGCAGTAGTAGGCATATCCCTCATCTCATAATGATCAACCAAAGACAACTGTGAAGTATCATGATCATTATCACGAACATTCACTTTACCGTCAACTTCATCATTTTCAAACTCTTTAATAACAGAAGTAGACAATTTCGGTTCCTCCTCGCAAATCATAAAAGGTTTTATAACTTCACTCTGACTAGTAATACCTTTTAAACTTGTGGAGCCAGAACTGAAGCAGCAACTCTATTCTGTGACACTCTATTCAACAATGACTTACCAGTTGCAACTACAGACTTCTTCACAACACCGTTATCGTCACACAATTCGGAGTCAGACCTGGAGTTTACATTTAGCTTATCACTGAACTTGCTTACTGGTTCAGATTTCCCCTCAGTATGCACCTCTTGAAAACGTGTAAAACACAACCGTGTTTGTCTTGAATCTTGCAACTTATCTGTTGAGGATGTACCACGAAACCTGTTACACTCACTAGGTCTATATGCATTACTAGACATCATGGAGCCTTCTTGATATCCACCTCTCTGAGGCCTATTCATCATCAATGATTGCGTTTTACCCTCAGACTGCTCTATTCTAGGGGTGAGATTCAATATACTGGCAAACTTGCTCATAGATTGATTGACACTATCTTTTACTAGTTTCAGGATATCATCAAATTTTGGCTCGATACCCTCATCCTCCATACGGGAGCTTATCTTCACCCACTTCGTTTGCAGTCGAGTAGGTAGGCGTCTTGCTATTACTTCTAGAATAAAACTCGAGTTGAGGTCATTCATGCAATTCATAGAAATCAAGGTATTCTTATAAGTCATAAGATTATCTAAAAACTCAGTAAGTGCCTTGGAGTCATCTTGAAGTTGACTGCCGTTACATTTGACAGCTTGGTATACGTTCCTTACAATCATTGAAGGTCTTCTAAACCTTTGACGTATTATGCTCATAGCCTCAGCGTATCCCTCATTAGGGTTCATGAGCTTACAGCACTGTATAGCTCTTGCAGCAACTCCAGTGCAATACCTTTTAAAGGTTGACGGATATTAAAGGTTTGACGTGATATCTCGTTCAACAACTTCTAATTAATTTATTCTCGCGTACCAAAGACAAAGCAAAAGCCAATAATTGGTCGTCCAAACGAAGAAATGTATTTAGGAACCAAAACCAGCCGATAGACGAACGCTTAGCTAGCTAGTGATCGTGCACGTGACACGACGAGGTACCAAATGGCGGGGATGCTTGACCGGAAGCCTTCAGCTAAACAAGTCGACTTAAACAGTGGTGGTCAGCATCCAATGAGTGATTGCTGTGGTCAATAATTTTGGGGAATTATTTACCGCTACAGCTCACTCCCCCCTAGTGGGGTCGTGAGGACCCTAAGACAGAACCAGCCGGAAGTAAAAAAACTCGATGGTTCCCTTTCGGGTGAAAAAAATCTTCCGAGCGGCTTGGTCTTATGCCTACTGGTTTGTCTGCCTATGCTAATGGGTGTTTGTACATAGCTTCCTGGTGTTGTTCGTTGGATTCCGTGCTTCGTTTGTTTCCCGTCCAGTGCCCGTCGCACCTGGAAAAGAAAACAAGAACGCTAAGAACCATGTCGAGGAAAATGTACGAAATGACCTTTTTGGTTAAAAAAAATTATGTGCATTTACTATACAGTAAAATAATGCTAAGTTCAGAACATCGAAAAAAAATACATCTAATTAATTTTTTTTGTGTATGTTACATGAACTGTTGAAAAAAAATTTTTTTGTGTTCGGTGGTACTGTATATAAAAAAAATTATACGTCAAAAAAAAGAGTTAGTACCACAAACGAGTGAGTTGCGTGAATCACACGACTTCGTTAAGTCAAATAAGTGTGCAGATGTTCTGGGAACCTTACGGTGCGTCCAGAACGGTTTTTCTTAGGAGGCTCAACCTTAGTAGCCAGTGGGCGAATGCCCTTGCAGTCAATAGTGTGACCCAGGAAGTCGAGTGAGTCAACACCGATTTGACACTTTTGAATATTGATGGTAACACCATGTTGGCGTAACCTGTCAAATGCCAAGTCCAAGTGCCTAAGGTGAGTTTCCTTGTCTGGACTGGCAATGAGGCAGTCGTCTAAGTATGCGTATACAAAGTCGAGACCGCGAAATACTTCGTCAATGAAGCGTTGGAATGTTTGGGCTGCATTCCGAAGACCGAATGGCATACGTAGAAATTCAAAAAGTCCGAAAGGCGTAATGATAGCCGTTTTCGGGATGTCTTCTGTTGCCATCGGGATTTGGTTATACGCTTTAACCAAGTCGATTTTGGAGAATATAGTCGCGCCGGATAAGGTTGCCGTCAAGTCGTGTATATGAGGCAACGGGTAGCAATCAGGGGTTGTTTTGGCATTCACTCGCCGGTAATCACCGGTGGGTCGCCAATCGTTGCTATCCTTTTTCGGAACCATATGAAGTGGGGATGCCCATGGGCTATTCGAAGGTCGAATGATGCCAAGGCTAAGCATATGGTCAAATTCATTCCTGGCGATTCTCAGTTTGTCAGGAGCTAATCGTCGTGCTTTAGATGTCACAGGTTGTCCTGTGGTAATGATGTGGTGCATAACATTGCTGGTTATGCACGGTAGGTCGTTCGACGGGCAATTAAGTTCCGGATACTTGTCAACAATAGGTTGAAAAGTTGGATCAAGGATTGCCTTTATCTTAACGGGTGACAAGCTAGGGCCTATGTAGCTGATGCCTTTGATAGACAGACTAGTAGTATTGTCAATCAGTCGTTTTCGGCGGACGTCTACGAGTAAATCATGATGATTAAGTAGGTCCGTGCCAATGATGGGCATTGTAACGTCAGCGAGAAGGAAAATCCACCGAATAGGTTTGCGTAAACCTACGTTCAGATAGACGTATTTCCTACCAAAGGTTGCGATTGGTTTTCCATTTGCAGCCTGTAAGTTGAAGGTAGGTTCCTTCTGTCGATCTGCTGCTGTAGCAGGAAGGACGCTGACTTCGGCGCCTGTGTCGACTAAGTATCGAGTCTGGCTTATCACATCATGGATGTAAAGAAGGCGGCTAGTGCCACCGGCGACGGTTGCCGCTAACGCGTGCCGGCGGGATAGTTTCCCGCAGACTTTGAGACATTTCCGAAGTTACAAGGCTTACGGCAACACTTCGCTTCTTGGCCATAGGTGTTGTGGTACCAGCACCAGTCAGGGTTTTTCAGTGAACGTGGTTTGGACTTAGATCGACCACGCGAGTTCCTGCGTTGAGGAGATTTAGGACGACGGTCAGAGGAGTTGGAAGACATGTTCGACCTAAACATCTGCTGAAGGGAGTTGCATAACTCTATCATTGCAGGATCCTCACTCGAAGTCTGCTTAGTCATCGAGCATATTTCGGGAACAGACCGTTTAGTTATTTCTAGAATCTTATCTGCAGTAATAGCTAAGTTCTCTATTACAGTACCCTCAAGTGTCACAAGTACGGTCTGTACAGATTGTGGCAACTTGGTTAAGAAGAGTTCTCTAAACAGTCCTTCGTCGAACTGACTTTGGCCGACGACTTGTTTCATTCTTGTCAGCATGCTCACGGCTGACTGATCTCCTAACTCGATGTTGCGAAATAATTCATCTAGACGTTGTCTGTCCGTGAGAACGTTTCTCCTGAGGAGGGATGCTTTCAGCAACTCGTACGAGTTACTTACCTCGGGACTCAACATCTGTGATGTTACGTACTTGCTGAATTCCCGCGGTAGGGCGTGAATAACTGCAAGTAACTGTGAACGTTGATCGGTTATCCCATGCTCACAAAAATCTGCTTCAGCTAGCAGAAACCACGTTTCAGCATTATCTGGCCAGTATGGTACGAGCTGAATGGTTTTAGGAGTTGAGCGGATACGGATGACCTTGGGACTAAGATCACTCATGACGAAAATTATGTCGAATAATATATGGTACAAGAACAAATACAAAATGGAACGAACTCACCGGGGTTATCTGCGGATTTTTCGTGGATGAAGTTCGCGGTTGGGCTCACCAGTTTAAAGGTTGACGGATATTAAAGGTTTGACGTGATATCTCGTTCAACAACTTCTAATTAATTTATTCTCGCGTACCAAAGACAAAGCAAAAGCCAATAATTGATCGTCCAAACGAAGAAATGTATTTAGGAACCAAAACCAGCCGTTAGACGAACGCTTAGCTAGCTAGTGATCGTGCACGTGACACGACGGGGTACCAAATGGCGGGGATGCTTGACCGGAAGCCTTCAGCTAAACAAGTCGACTTAAACAGTGGTGGTCAGCATCCAATGAGTGATTGCTGTGGTCAATAATTTTGGGGAATTATTTACCGCTACAACCTCATCAAATACATCAATTTCAATTCATCACTTAATAAAAAACTACTCAACATGATCTGAAACTCCTTTACAAATTGTAAATAATCAGCCGGGTTTCCATCAAAACATCGTGGTTCAAATTTGGGGAGTTTGATGTCCCTATTATCCCTGAACGGCGAAACAGTAACATCAACCATGTCATGCTTAACATCAGACACATCGTTACAATTAACAGACAAGTCACCATGACTTACTTTCCTGTTTGCATCCAAGATACTCTGTCCCTTCTTTGACCCAGGCATTGTTGAACTTGACCCAATTCCAAAAACGTTCCAGATATTGCTTGTTCAAAGAGGACTTGACCGGCACCAGGAGGGATGAACGGTGACTATCCAAACTTTCACCAACTGTTTGAATCCGCCAGAATCTGTTTCTCCCGTCAGAAACTGACTTCACCGTCAGAAACTGTCAGTAACGTCTCGTAAACCGTTAATGCACAGCTCTTGCTACGCTCAGCCTCACGCTGTTCCTTGAAGTTTCTCAGAAACGCTTAGTAATAATGGACGAATAAACTAAAACATCAATTGTTGACTCGAGGATTCTTTATTGTTACACCAACATATAAATAATGTTTGACTAAGGTCTGTGAACAAATATTACAATAATAAATCACAATGTTACTTCTGACGGTTTACTGCTGACTTCTTTCTGAACAGCGACCGATGAGACGATGACTGTCGAATTGATGCCTCGGCGAAAATTGGGGAAGTTGGTATTGAACAAACAACCGTGAATTGATCGTTCAGTCTTCAACTGCACTGACAATATCAGCAGGAAATGGAACTAAATTAAGGTTGTCACTCAACTTTGATGATGACCTTATTAAATGGTTTACAATTTACAGTTTACAAGATGTCCTGGTTGCTCATACAATAACTGAACAATTTAAACCTTTGAAAAAGTATTTATTTATGATACCTCAGGATTGCAATTAATAACATAAGTAATCGTGCATGTAAAAATGGCATGCGTTCCTTGTAAACACCCGTTTATACAAATTATAATCTACTATTATTATAAGCAAGATCTAATAACCAAAATTTCTGCAGAATTCCTTCCGCGTAGACACCAGAATTGACCATCCAAATTACGAGTTATATTTCGAGACTAAATCGGAGTGCGAGATGATTGCCCACGTCAACCAGATATGCTTATCCTGTTAGACGGTGCGGCTTACATTCTCGACGTAACAGTCTGCAACGATGCCTACATTTACATCAGTCATGCGTCTAAGATGCCAAAATACGGAGCTCCAACGATGGTTGCCGCATGTAAACGATTTCTGTCTACAATGGGACAAACAGTTCAAAGAATCATGCAAATTCCTGTTGTAATCTCTTATCGAGGGATGATCAGTCAACTCTCTGCAAAATACCTTCGCAGACTCTTTTTCACCTCCTTCGACATTTCACGCCTCTGCATCTCAACCATTCAAGGTTCTTTGAAAATCTATGATACTTACATGCGTGGAACGTAGAAAAGAATTGAACCAGTGATATTGTGAATTTATTGCCATATAGGAATATTTTTTTCTACTGTTTACTCTACCACCATTTGTCATAATTCACACACAAGACACATTGTGACACTCATGAACATATATATGTATATATACTCATTGAATAGATAATACTGTTATTAACCTCCTAAAATGTCTGATAACTTTGTTTGTTCTATATATTCTAATTTTTTTATACTACATACACGCATAGAGCATATTGGCCCTATCAGCGTATGACATAAACAATTAATCACAATTACACATATATGTACAAACACTTCTAACTGACACTACTACAGGAAAAGTACACATTGTTGGGTTCAACATGGGCCGCTGTGCTAATTTTTCTACGCTTATTTTTTTGATAGCTTAGTTGACTAATTTACGTTTATATGTTTATTTATCTTTACGAAGGTTACTTATGTTATTTAGGAATCATTATTTTGTACTTATTTTTCTATTGATCATTTTGTATTATTGTATTTTATTTTTGTGTGTATGTACTCAACTTCAATATTGTAAAAACTATCCATTCACCTATGCGAATGGACAGTTGTTGTTTATTATTCTAAAATAAATATGTTAAGCTAGGGATCGTGCACAAACGAATGAACGAGACAATACGGCGCAACAAATGGTGTGGATGCTTGACCGGAGGCCTTGAGCTTGTAGCGGCAAGTGACTCCCCAGAATTATTGACCATAGGAATAGATTATCACTAAGAGAAGAATTACATCGTGACCATAAGAAACATCAGTGAACATTGGATGCTAGCCCTTAGAGTTTAAGTCGACTTGTTTGACTGAAGGCTTCTCATCAAGCATCCCCGCCATTTGGTACTCCGTCGCGTCGCTTTCGTACACGATAACTAGCTAGCTTAGATTCCGCTTCAATCTGCGATTTGGTTCCGAAATATATCTCGTAATTTGGACAATCAGTGTTGGTGTTTTGCTTTGTCTTTGGCACACGAGAATCAAATAAGTTAGTTGTTGGTATAAGATCTTGCGTTACTATACTCAGTACTGTTCGTGAATGTCTATACCGTCAACCATTAAAAGCTAAACAAACTGACTTAAAAAAGCGAGGTCAGCATCCGATGTTCAGTGATGAATGCTGTGGCCAATAATTCTAGAGGACAGCCTACCGCTACAATGGCCTGCATTTCCTGTGAACGCCAGCTTATACCAAATATAAAGTATTATAATAATTTCAGTCAGATATACTAGTCAGCATATTCCAGTTGTTACTCTAACACTATTATGCGTTTCTTAAGGAGCCTCTGGACATTTCCGAAAATTCTTCAGTCTGATGACCTTAATTTACCACGTAGGAGCGCATGATATTCAAGTTTTGCGTGAATATATGACATATATATATATATATATATATATATATATATATATATATATTAGATTCCAGGAATACTCCTACTTATGAATTATCAAAACAGAGCTTATATAATACCCCATTAGATATCGTCAATATTTCTGTTTTAATTGTCTGTTCGGAGAAACACAGTTTTCCCTCAGCGAAGAAATATCTCCTTTCAATGACTTTATCTTCAAACTGTACAGTCTTATATATATAATGTAAAATATAATGTAACGTATAATGTAATGTATATATATATGATAGGAATATAGATAATTAAAATGATGTACTAAGGAGTATAGTTGAAGTGGGTGCATTGCGAAACTCTTATAGATAATTAAGTGATTCACTAATTGTGACGATTTTTTGATTAATAGGTTAAACGTTGTCTAAAAATAAGTAGTAGTATTACGATGATTATAACATTAGAGACGGTGAAATTGAAGTAAAGTGGAATGAATTGAAGTAGCAGAGTAGAGTAAAATGTAAAGAACATTACTATGACCAAGGTAGATAAAGTGGTTTAGTAGAACGACCATGGACACATTATTTATGTTTTTGTGCATGTGTCGCTAGAGCTTTGGCCATGTAAAACCATCCATCTATACATTCACCCCGGAATTATTCTGACCGGAACACCGCTACAGCCCTAGTTCATTGTATGGTACATATCAAATGTAATAATAATGACTGATAAGTCCACCTGAGGGACGAACTTTCAGGAGCTGACGGGTGTTCAGGGTAATTCACAATACTACCAACAAGCGAGCAACAATAAATGGATCTGTCTGATACTGGTATCACAGAAGGTCGTTAGAAAAAGTAGATATACGCCAAAGAACCAACCTGACCATCAATAAGCAAAGAAAAACGATGAAATTAAGTCTATACTTGCCTTTGAGACATATTCGTACACTTGTATATTGAACAATTACTAGCGGCTTCTTGAGCTCTACGGTACAGGTTAGTTTTGTGTGCTTCAGTAGCTGTGAATGATGTCTAAGCTGGTTCGTACGATTATTAATACTCCTAAAGCACCCAAAGCAATCGGCCCATACAAGTATTCGTCCATCTTGTCTTCTTACTTTGTAGCCAAGCTGTATCTGTAAACAACACTTTGTATGTCTCAGGGCAGTTAGGTTTAGTTCCTGAGACGATGGCATTTGCTGGTGATGATGTCGAGTCACAAGCTCACCAATCCCTTAAAAATATCAGAGAAATAGTTCAGGCGGGCGGCTTTTCTATGCAGAATGTCGTTAAAACCACTGTTTTGTTAGCTGACATGAATGATTTTGCGAAGGTGAATACAATTTATGAACAATGTAAATGTTCTTACGTTAAGCTTTGATTTCTTTCAGACTTTACAGATCCATTCCCTGCTCGAGCCGCATATCAGGTGGCTTGCTTGCCAAAAGTATGTTGTGTTTTCATATACAATTCGTTAATTTAGAATGGGAAGATAGAAATTGAAGCAGTAGCAGTCCGTGAATAATTTGGAGCAGTATCGTTCGTGTCAGTGCTTCCGTTTGGTTCAGAAATTTTGAATCGTTTGTTACTGTTTTTTTCTGATGAATAAAGAAAATCGTAGTTCACAACTTTGGAGTATTCTTGCAAGTGCAGTCAAGAGTGTTCACAGGGAACAAAGGCGTCTGGACATTTGTGATTGTGTTGATGCGGACTACATATGGCTAGACCCCATAGTCATGAGGCTCTTCAAAGTACGCTTGCTAGAACAAACTGCAAAGGTGATTATCGTAATTGTAAAATGCAGTTTCAATCACTTAACGAGTTTCATGGCTGGTCAGATTCATATTTAATCCTGATATTTAGCTCTTACATGCGTTATAAATTTTTTTAGTGCTCCTATTTCATATCTTAAAGCCTTGGTCGTACGAATGAATTCTTTATTAGTATTTGCACTACCAGCTCATATTTAATGTAGGCTAAACTGCAGAGAACTTTAATGACCACTGATTTTTGCGTATTAGAAGTGTTTCTTAAGGTGCGAGAATTCCGTCCTATACATTTATCCTGTAGCAAAATTCGCCAACATTCTTTGTTTGAAATAGCTTAAGTCTCGGCGTGGTCAGTCACAGCTTTAGCTGTTGTATGAAATGTCTAAAAACTAAGCTGTTTTGGTGAATTGTGCGACATTTTAGACCATAGGTAATATTTGAAAGAGAATTTTGTTCACATCCATTTTTTTCAGGCATGATACGTCAGTTATGCTAATTTGCGATCAGTGCTTATCGACCATCAAATATGCATGTGCTTAAGTGAGATTAGTCTATGACGAGTGCAGTGTGGGGATATTTGTGTCTTGGAAGTTAGTGGAGAAATGAAATAACTGCGTTCGGTTACTGAAATATTTAACTCCCATGCATTAATCCTATAGTCTGTATGACACTAAGGCAGTGATTTTTCATGGCCTATGGTCATCTCAGGGGAATGTCGATTCTTAAAAATAAAAATAAAGTCCTCGAAAGTAATTTCACTTGGCACAGCCTCTGTATTCTGTTCTGTTGGTTCACTGGCATCAAAAGGTTTACCAAGAATGTATAAAAGTCGATGTGTGTGACTTTCAACTGCTTAACCACGGATTTTCCAAACGGGATTAAACACTACCATATGTTTGGAAGTAAAATTGATGACAAGCCACTTTCTCATGTGAAAAGAATCCTGTATGTACTCCGTTTCATCAATCATAAGTATCTTTGGTTTGTAATAGTGTTGCGAGTAGAATTCACCTTTATTCTTTTACAAGTCTGTCATAAGGTCATACGATTATCGGTTCAGGGCTTGACACCAAATGAAAACTGATTGACTAACGAGTCAGCGAAGACTTTTATGTTGAAGTACGTCAGCCGAAGTTGCTACGAATGATAAGACAAATACAGAAATATAATAATACTACATGCAAACACGTGAAGTCAGCATGAAGATGAAGGCAGAGACGAGTGAAAATACGACAATAATTATGACATGGTTCTTAATAATTTGAATAGATATCAGGCACAGGTATGCATCTATACTGCTTAGACGGATTTTTAATGTAACCAGTTGAGGTCTCTAATGATGGAATTGTCATGGCACATGATATAATAGCCATTCAAATACAACCACTTTTGTGTCAGATGGGTGCTAACGACCATTTTTGTCGACCCACTCCATAAATGAGAATCCCATTCTGTATCGCTAGTACTATTTTGGAATAAAGCTATTATTATTATAAAAGTTATACAAAAAGTGAAATATGTACCGGTGGTTTTAAAATTGTAAAAAGGGGTATAAAGAATTAGGGTTAATGACATTACACTTTATTTAGGAAAACTTGGCTACTAGGTTGATGTAATTAAATTTTGGAAGTAAATTTAATTGTTTATTTGTACCTAATGGAATAAAGTACACCCTATATCGCAATATGATGATCTTTTGGGAAAGTTCTTTGAATTCATTTTGAAAAAAATAAGTAAACATCTGCATCACTGGTATCGGATTTTGGTCATATTTGACGAGGAACACTTAATGAAATTCGGTACTTGTGTACTCATAGAGTCCGTGTGTATCCCCTTTTAACTTTCCGCTTAATGTCACTGTTATCCCATATTCTAGCCACATATGTACCATATATTCAAGTTAATTTATTTGCTAAAGCTATACACATCATCCAAGGTGTTTTCTATAATGGGCGTACTTCAGTGAATCTTTCCTTAGTAAATACACTTAAATTAGTACCAATACACCTCACTGTCGTTTTATCCGAGAAAGTGTGTTGAACTGCAAGTCTGCTCTTTGTAAATATGAAAGAAGTCCCTGTGTCTAATTTGTTGCGTCCAACACTTCACAGGGTTAACTCACTGGATAAAAAAGAAGTAATTAAAGAGTATAAAACTTGGGCACTGTGGTAGAGTTTAACTCCATTATAGATAAGCTTTTATTTTGATAAGTCTTTATTTGATATCACTGTACAGCACTGTGTGACTTGTCAAAATAAAATTATATCTGTAATTAAAGAGAAGTAGTGCCTGAAAATAGTATGATGCGTTCTAAAGCTTGAATAGAATTTAAGCAAAATAGTACAATAATGTCCAATTAATAGTGTTCTCTGAGCTGGTTGGTTTAGTTGCGGAGCTTTCGTCGTCCTTCTGGACGACTAAACCAGCCAGCTCGGAGAACACTATTAATTGCAAATCATCCACCTGAGCTACAAATCTTCTCTATTATTTCAGTACAATGATGTATCAATCCAGCTTATAAAGACTTGCGGTTTCAAAATAGTGTAAATATCAAACCTAAGAGAACATTATAAAGAGGCGAAAGTAGACATGATGCTGAAATGTGTCGAGATAATGTTAACACCGCTTTTATTCATAAACATTTATAAATGCCGCATATTGTTACGATTCGGAGAAAACAGGTGACTAAGTGAACCATGAAGTTTTTGGTGCTGTGTTTCTTGACTTGCATGATTTAGCTGCGAAGCTTTCACGATGTTTTTCTGACGCATACATACTAAAGTTGGTGTTGCTCCAGACTTTCATAAGCAGTCTTAATTGGTACAAGAAAAAGTTGCTGATATTGTATCGAATGTAGTAGCTGGACTGAAATATATACATCCTTATCATTTATTTTCTAAAGTCAACTGTCTTGTTTGAGGACCTACATAGCATATCAGCAACAGATATCTAAAGCAGGTTTACTAATCTGTAGCTTTCACAATTCTTGGTATGTTATTCACATATGTATGCTCATTAATATTCCGCTACCTTGCCAAATAATACTGCGAGTGCTGTCAACAGTTTCTTTGAGACAATCACCCGATGAAATTCAACTTTAGAAAATATTATTTATTTTATAATTTAGCTGTTAGTTTCTAATCCATGCAAGTGTAGGATTTCGGCACTATGGTAAAATATAATTCCATATTAGATGAGTTTATTTGATATAACACAATGACACAGCACTGATAACTGGATGACGTTCCGACCGCAATTTATTGATTAAAATCATATCAATATGTTCACAGGATTTCATAATTAGCTTTATATGTATTTGTTTATTGTGATAGTCCATATATCCGGTATAGGCAATGCACTATTTCGATTTCACGCCTTTAGTGTTGATTGGATGAATAAAGATCCAGTGATCAATCTCTCTTCCCACCTAACTATATCACTTTTTAATACTTTTACGTTATCCCAATATACTGCCTGATTAAATTGCAAGTGAGGACGGGAGTAAGGCAAGGCTGTTTACTATCGCCAATGATTCTCCTGATTGCAGTAGATTGGATAATGCGACAGACAACGGGAAATGAGGAAACAGGCATAAAATGGACTCACACAAAAACTTGGAGGATCTGGACTTCGACGATGATGTATGTCTGATTTCCCACAAACTGGAAGATATACAAGTGAAAAGCAACAAGTTGGCAGAAGAAGCATCAAAGATAGGACTACAGGTTAACATAGATAAAACAGAGGTGATGAAGATTCCTGGCTAACACCAACCGCAGCAACGACAACAGACAACAATCAGCCAGCATAAATGGGAGGAACCTGAAAGAAACAACCTCCTTTACCTGCCTATCAACCTGGGAAGCATCGTTTCAACTACAGGTGGAGCTGACGAGGATATCAAAGCCAGAATCGGAAAAGCAAGACAAGCTTTCATTACTCTCAAATCTGTGTGGAGGTCAACAGCACTCAGCATCAAAAATAAGATCCGGATTTTCAACTCCAATGTGAAGTCAGTCAGCGCTACTATACGGATCAGAGACTTGGCCAGCGCGTCATAAAGAGCATCTCAAACAAACTTCAGACCTTCATTAACAGCTGTCTTCGCTCAATACTCAATATCAGATGGCCAGAAAAGATCAACAACAGGGATCTCTGGGAGCGAACCAACCAGGAACCGATTGTGAAACAAATAGGCAGAAAGAAATGGAGATGGATGAGCCATACTCTGAGGAAACCGTCAAGTGACATCACTAGGCAAGCCATTGCTCGAGTGGAACCCGAAAGGGAGGCGGCGAGTTGGTCGTCAGTTCAAGGGTGACTTGGAGGAGGTCATGCGGAGAGGAGATAAAAGCATGTGGGCAGACTTGGAGCGGGTTGAAAAAGTTGGCAGAAAACCGAAGGCAATGGAGACGCAGCTGAAGCCCTATGTTCCTCTAGGAATTAAAGGATGTAATATTATTATTATATATTTGTTGTTATATTATATTTATTTGGTAGGGTCAGTCATTCTAGGTCTGGCTAGATTTTTATGTTTCGATAATTTAATTGATCTTGATCTACCAGTTTAGCCTATACAGTTGATCTCAAAGTTATTACATTGCGTCCGGCAAATTATATCACTTCTCTTAATTGGATCTCTTGGGTCCTTAAGTCGACAGTTCGTCTCTGAGTTGGTTGGCTAAAATGCCACGTTACTCCAGCCTCATTGAAACCTACGTAGGGTTTCCGAAGTTCATTTTTTCTATGTCAGCACTATTAATGATTGAATTACTTATTGATTGTATTATTCACATAATCACCCTCACACTCCTTATGCGTCTTCATACATTTTTAAATAAAATCTGGTGGGTAGTTATTTACTGGTAATGTTTCCCTAATCTGTTTGGTTTCATCATTTCGATTTTCTGAATTACTGACAAGGACCCTGGGTCGATGATATAAATATATAACTAAACCTACCTTTACTGATGTTGGAGATGAGTCAAAGTCTAAGGACTTATTAAATTGTGATTGGTTTCGATAGATACCAGTAGCTAGCCCGCCATCCTGTTTCCTTCTTATTTTGCATTCTAGCACACCCAGCTCAAAAGTCAGTTGAATTCTATCTGCTACTGTTAGCATATTTGTATTATTCGGAAGATTTTGTTGTTTTCGGTTTCCAGTAGAAAGAAGGACCGATAAAACATGATCTCCAGGTCGTAGAGCAAAGCTTCATCACATTGAGTGATTTCAAAAATCTCCACAGTTAGAAGGGAATAGGATCTCGTAATCCAGTTACTGAATGACACACATACAATTCAACTCGGTAGACCATATATCCTCACCGCAAATAGAATTTTCCTCATGTGGTTATCTGTGCGGCGATAGTAGTGAGAATAAGTAATTTGCTATCAACAAGCAATGTAACAACAAAATATATCCCAAACATTTTTGTATTACTTATTTCGAATCTGCCTCACATAAATCACGTTTGAGTAATTTAAAATGGCATACATCTATTTAATTTTCTAATTTTACTCTTTTTAACTGCATTTAACAGGCGTCAGATGAAAACATATTGTGGTTGGAACTGTCACCATGTCCTGTAATCACAACATTTGATAATCTCACTGATTTACCTACTGTCGTCTCGTCCTTACATCTACACTTGTATAAAACCTTTAGTGACTCCAAATCGACAAATTCTACCCATACAAATCCATTGTTAGATATCTTAACTGGCTTCGATAATACAGGCAATGTTCAATTATGGCCAAGCGAAATTTTTTTAGCTCACAGTATATTTTTTGAAAATCTTTACCCTGGTCTATGGGAAGAAATATATATGAATTTTAAATTTTATCCTATCCAAAAAGTATGCGAATTATGCGCTGGTATGACTGGAGCTGCGGGTGTAGCTGTTTCCATGCGTAAATATTCAACTATATTCCAGATATCTGATGTGTTGATCACAGATGGCAATGATCGATGTGTTTCTTCTATCATGTCTACTGTTGATCATCATAAAGGGAGATTATCAAATATTGACGAATCTTCTATACCACAAATCAATATTGATGTAAAAAACATCCGGTGGCCAAAAGATGTAAGTTAAAGTTACTATGGTAACGGTAAATTTTTATCTAAATAAATAGTTGACATATATTCGTTTCAGCTAATGTAACAGTGTTAAGCTGACTCCTCACCAAGTGATTAAAAAGTCAGTCAACCTATGCAGTTGATGCCTTCAGATATGTTATATGGCGGCCCAAACTACAAATCCCTGCTTTCATTAGTAACCCAACATTTTTGCAGACAACTTATTTAGTTAGTCAATAATTTGACCGCCTAATTCCATTTCCAGGTATTAAGAACGTATGCTGAATCTCTCTTTTGCATCTGTAAGAAACTATATCAGCATCTTTGATAAAGTTGAGTTAGGAAGATTCAGTTGCATTTCGAGAAAAAAAATGCTTAGCTAACGACATCAGTAAAAAAAGCAACTGTTTAGAACCAGTCATCGCTGTTTTTTAATTTCTTCCTGCATTTTCTCTCTCCATCCCTTTAGAGGGATTGAATGATAAATCAACGTAGAAGCGCTCATAGTGTAACAACAGAAGGCAAGACACAGAAGCCAAGGTATCTTTTCAAGTGATCAAACCGCTATATATAGTTCTATGTTTTCTAACCAATCATTGGACGTGTGATTTTGGTTTACATTAAACGACATGAAATATAAAGTTCAAATACATCCGTTGCTAACACAGTGTTGAACTGTGGGAATATGTGAAAATCATATTCCGTTGGAACACATTGTCTGTGTCACACCACCACAATTGTGCTACAATTCAAAAGACATATACGCTAAAATAAGAGGAACTTAATGAGACTAAAATGGACAAAGGTGGGTGTATCGGTGAAAATAATTTAAGAAATATTAGTTTAGGTTTTCAGGATCTATAAAATGATAACAAATAAGCACACGTAAGCCCCTGTGAACGATTTCGTTTCATGTCACCAGCACTCAGCCTTCACTTTGGGATTCTTAGTATCCACATAATCCTGTGCTGTCTAGGTAATCTACACTTCCCAAAGCAGCTCATATCAATAGTCCTTGAAATCATGGGCTGATGCCAGGTTTGACTCTATCTAACAGTGCCAGACAGTGTCTGGGTATTTTTATTATTATTATTATTTTTGATTACAGCTTGATTCCACACTGTATTTTTGGTACAAGTATGGAATTTTCAGCATGGATATTGGTAGCCCAGATTTTGCAGTCCGACCGTAGATATCAGGTGTGCGTCGGCAGGGGATCGAACCTCGGACCATGTGCATGGTCGGCGAGAGTCCTAACCACTGTGCCACCGACGCATATGCGTAACAGTCATCCCCATTATCCAAGTCGATGAATATTCACACAAACTTAGTCAATGTTTCCCACCACAAGCGATATTAGCTGGAGTAGGATTAGGTTGGTGGGACAGACTAAAACATGACATCCGTAAATGATTTGATTAACTGTTGGTCTAAACCAAATTGCCAGGTGTAGATTAACTGGTCAGCGTCTTGTTGTTACCAAGATTCAATGACTGCATCATGTTGATCATTATCGATGGGTAGCCCAATATTACACCGGTAGATTTATCCCATAAGCTCATTGAACTAATACATAAACCACTTATGGCAACTGGATTTTGTTTGTTAATCAAGAAAACCAGGTAAAATAGCGTTTATTTCTGATAAGTAAGTTTAATGTAGTTTGTGTGTGTCCTACATTTCTATATCTAGGAGCTGGTCAGTTGATCACTTATGTGTCGTAATACTGAAGTAATGGATTCGTTGTGTATTCAGAACTATTGCTTATTGACATTCGAGTAAACTAATTCCTTGACTACATCTCAGATAAACCTTGTTTAAAATCTCAGTCAGAAAGTTTCTCAATGACCTGGTTCAGCTGTGACTGACTGACTGAAAAAAAATGATTATGACTAAAAGATGATTATGATCTAGTCCTACTGTTTTATTTATCTTTAAATTCTCCAATACCTGGAAACTTTTTCTTTGATATTTCGTATTTTGCCAATAGTTAGCAAGAATTCAGGGTTCTAGTTTTTGTCCATTATGGATAAAATTTATTTTAATAAAGTCACACAGAGTTATACAGTAATATTTACTGATGACGTTTCGAGCACAATTTATTGCCACTCATAATCACATCAAGGTACTCATACAACTTTCTTGCTTCGTTTATGTGCGTGAGTAAAAAAATTGACTCGACATGGGAATGCATAAATAATAATCATTATAAAGTTCAATAGACATGCGTGAAACAGAAAGGAAGGCAAAATACATTCAGAAAAAATATTATCAATAGAATATAATACGATGGGAAAATTAAGACGAGTGTTGTTAGTCAATAAGATGGGAAATAAGATGTTTTTATGGTAAAATAAATAAATAGTTAAAGTGTTATAATGTGAACTGAAATACATTTCAACATTATTTATTATCCTCTGATTTAACTGGTATTTCCGTTCATTCACTTCTATCGCATATGTTGTGTTGGGTGTAGACTCGATGAACCAAGATTCAGTAATTAATCTCTCTCTCCACCTGCATATACTACTGTTTAAAATTGTGACTCTGTCCCACCGTATTGTTTGGTGTGTGTTCATGCATTGCTCACTTAGAGACAACTTCTGTAGGTTAAAGGACCTTATTGACCAATTAAACAAAATAATACTTACAAAATACCTTGCAATGACTGTGAGTTAGGTCAACTACATAGGTCAAACTAGTATATCAGTGAGATTACCAGAACATAAGAATTTAGCTAAGGTTAGAATGATTAATCCCACGATGAAAAGTCAGCAATCGCACTGCATGCATTAACACATTCACATTACAACACTTTAACTATTTATTTATTTTACCATAAAAACATCTTATTTCCCATCTTATTGACTAACAACACTCGTCTTAATTTTCCCATCGTATTATATTCTATTGATAATATTTTTTCTGAATGTATTTTGCCTTCCTTTCTGTTTCACGCATGTCTATTGAACTTTATAATGATTATTATTTATGCATTCCCATGTCGAGTCAATTTTTTACTCACGCACATAAACGAAGCAAGAAAGTTGTATGAGTACCTTGATGTGATTATGAGTGGCAATAAATTGTGCTCGAAACGTCATCAGTAAATATTACTGTATAACTCTGTGTGACTTTATTAAAATAAATTTTACCCATAATGGAATTATACTGTACCACAGTGCTGAAGTTCTATTCTTATATCAATTCTAGCGTTTGTGCTTGTTAGCAGCTACGTTGTGGAAAGCCGTGCTGTCTTCCAAATGTGATCGAGCCAGCAACATGTGAACATGACCACTAAGTTATTTAGCTCATAGTTTAGTCTTTACTCTTTACTATCTATCTAGTCTGTTTTAGACTGACATCGGCCTAGAGAACGTCAATTACGTTTCAGTGTATTAAAATTACGTATTCTTCTGACCAGTTTACTTAATTCTTATTTTTATTTCGCTTATTTATTTTTCAGTGCTGCGAATCACCACCTGTTGCTGAGCTAACAGAATCATTAATACACCAGTTTCACTTGATTATAGCAGCTGATTGTTTCTTTAATCAAGCATACCATAAAAGTATGCTAAATACAATTCACAAACTGTTGTCTTTACGCTCTGGATCAATATTTCTAGCTATTGCACCTTTACGAGGTGACAGTTTAATGAATTTTGTCAATTTAGCCTATCAATCTGAAACAGATTACAATTGGTCTGTAAAGATGAAATCACCTTCAGAGTATTTACACTTACAATTTATAAGTTGTATAATTAATGAATCAAATCGTGTTCAACTGACAGACAATGAATTAGATAAACGCATTGGACATTTAGTTATTTTGACACGAAATTAAACTGTTGTTAGAAATTATAGAATTTATTTTATATGTATATGTTAAATCCATTTTTTTTTCATTGTAAATAATTTAGATAATATAAACATACGCACTGGTTACCGATTTCTATTTCACTGTTTGTACTGATATTTCTTAGACTTATGAAAATTCTGTGCTGTAAGTAGTATAAATAATTCAATTTTAGCAACTTCGATAGTTAGTATGTAGCAAGAATATACAATGTGGTCGATAAAACAAATGATTTATTATATATATATATATATATATATATATATATATATATATATATATATAAACAGGTATCTAAAGCTATATTTTTTTCTATTTAAACGTGGAAGATTGAATTTTAAACATGACAGTCAAAACTACACTTAACTTTCACTGCGGAATGATGTTTCTTCGTATAACATTCATCTATTAAAAAAGACAACAAGATGAAAATTCAAATGTTTATACACCAATGTCATTGTTCGGGTGGGTGTTGATCTGTTACCTTGGGGCTGATGTATAACTCTGGAAAATTCAGTTTTGTTCAGTAGTCCTCGTTTAAAGTAAATCAGGGTACAAAAAGCACTACCATAACCGGATAAACAAAACAATGAGTTATGTACCAAAGTTTATTGATAGGCTGGAATCAACAGTTTTGAAGATTACTGACTAATCAGTTAATCTTAATGTTGACACTAAAGAGAATTTTACTTTTTATTTAGAGATAACTAAACGAAAAAAGTATGTGCTAACGTAACATATAGTGTATACACTGTCAACACATCGGTGATCTACATAGTTTTGAGATAAGATCCCTGTTGTTCAGTGGCTTATACTTAACTCCTATAGTTTAACGCTTTCAATAGTGTGTTGCGTACGTATAAGTACTGATTTTAAATTTGTATTTTCAGTCTCGCTTCATTTTTATGTGCTAAATTCAGGTATTTCGTCGTTAGCATGCATAGAGCGTGATTCATTTTACATAAGACTGTATTCTGTATAGGCATAGGCTACTATTTACTAATGTTTCAAGTACATGTCTCTAAGACTGGCTAGAAAGTATTAATCGTCTATCATTTAGAATCATCGAGTACCAGATACATTTCTGTCTTTCTTAACCTACCAGCCGAATAGCAGATGTGACTGATACATTTCTGTCATCATCCTGAAAGTATCTGACTACTGTTTGTATTGTTTGGACTTAGTCGCCCGCAACAAATGTTTCATGTACCAGGCTAAGAATCACACTTATTGTGTGAAGGATGTCGATGGTATCCAGCTTCCCAGCCTGAAGTAGGTGGGATGGTACTTCGACTTGTGACGCACTGGCTGAAGCACTATATTTTCACATCTAGCAACTACAGAAATTAAGATAAAATGTAAAATAACCGACTCATGCTTTGATAACACCTCTATGTCGTACGCACCCCACAGTTCCCAAAGCCTCATGTTCACGTTAGCATTATTATTCGCATAAAAATCGACAAAACAGTGTTTTCATAATATGGATACGTTATCTAGGTGTTTATTTTTCATCACCACTAGTGGTCTTGACATTCTGTTCAGACCTATATGGCTAAAAGGTTAAGCGCAAATATTAGGAAATTAACATATCCCTTTTCTCATAGAATTGTAACACTGTCATTTGCTTTATTTTTTCAGTGTAATCTGTTAATTTTTTCAGTAAATAAGCATCGGTATGTACGAAATATTTCTGCGAATAGTTTTTCAGTATCATAGTTCATTTTCATCTTTGGCACCTCAATATTTTGGTTGGAAGGTTGCTGGTATGGAACATCGAATGATGTAGGCAGAGTTTTCAGGTAAGACATAAGTCCTGTCAGCACAAGTGACACTTTGCTGATGTGTGTTAAGAATCATGGAACTTATGTTCGTGAGTTGCTGGTAACTGTCGCCTACTACCCACTAACCATAAAATTCAACAAATATTATTAAGCATGGATAAGATATATGAAAATTAAGAAATTCATACATTCTGTATAAGTGTTTATTGATCAAAAGAGAGAGAGAGAGAGAGTGAGATAGTACGAATACTCAAACAAAGCTGATGCCCACAACAATGCACATTACACTTTATGTTGTACTGTATCATTACCAAAATCAGGTTAACAGTTTTAAATAATCACCAGAACTATTGTTTACCACTCAAAAATATTATATATGAACAATTCATATTCAACACTTTGTCCTTTATAGTATCTCGTCCTGGTTGTCGGTGGCATTACATTATTTGCATCGGTTGTGTATATTAGATTTTATAAGGTAAGTGAGATAAATAACTTTGTTAATTTGATATTAAGTTGGAAAAATAATTTTCAATACTTCACTTTCTGCTTCTTAGTCATGCGTCTAAACCTTCTGACATACATTCCACTCTCATCTGCTTCAACTGAGAAACTTAAACAGTTCTGTTAGACTTTACATGACTGAATGGGTTTAACGTAGAACTTTGCACAGATGTGCAGTAGTTCGAGTTGCCACACCAGACCTAAGTTCAAGGGTGAAAATAACGACAATAATAATGATTATGAAATAATAACGATGATGCGGTGTAAACTGATGAGTACTATTGGTGAATGATTATCAAATAATAATGAATTTACTGAAGCGAAATGAACAAGATTTTGTAAATGTGATTTCAAGTTAGAAAAGAATTGCTTAAACCTGATATGATTCTAATTTGTCTTTACTGGTTATTGTATGCCTTGATTAATGGATCAATAATTGTAGAGCCTGAAGAAGTATTTATTGAAAACACTGTTCTGTTTTTCGTTACAGGATTTCATCATGAGCTAACATTAGTTAGAGAACCATTGGAAAACCTGGGGCACCTGTTTCGTCCTAGTTTGGGGCTCTTCAGAAGTACGTACCCGCCGGGATTCGAACCCAGGACCTTCTGATTACAAGGCGAGCTCGCATACCACTAAGCCACTGGGACCCGATCCAATGGCCCATGAATTCTAACTTCTTTCAATTCACGACATAGCGCGACTCCTAGCCAATGTCTTCGACGAATATTTGTCCTCACACCCGACCGGCTGAACCCTACTGGTCACGACTTCTCACTAGAACCCCAGGTGACTACCTACCTGAATAGGGCAAGTCTACTTTTCGTTATGAGGTTTTAGCATCATGTTTCATTTCAGTGCATAATCTTATTTCATCTAACTAAGGCGCTATTAAAGTCAGTTGCAAATGGAAAATAGCACGACCAGGTGCTTGATTCACCATCGTTCAGCCGGTAAAGTCCACTTTTTATTGGCTTAAGTGCTCATATTTTATTACATTGTATTATTGTGTATGAGAAGTATAGCATCTGGAGATGGGTATCATTATGTGATCCTCGTGACAGTTTGATGAAACCCTTTATGGCTGGAGTTAAGTAGAAATCTAATCTATATGAGGTAGTAAAGTTTCCAGTAGATAAAGTGGAAGTTTTTGGTAAGAATGCTTTAGCAACCAAGGTTTTCTGTTCAGCTTTAACTGCTATCTACTCTTGCTTCATATTACAACAGTACAATTTTAACTGTTATCCACTTTTGCATTACTGTAAATTATGTTTCAATTGTTGAGTTTATCAATTGCTGACCAGAATTGCTTATTACTATTATTTTTATTTTGCTGTGATTATTTTGTCTGTCTTTTCAATGTACTTCTTGTCTGTAACATTTTCAGTTAACTGTGGAACGTCCAACCAACAGCCTATATCTAATGTCTCAGTGTTCTCCTTTAATTAAAAAAATGTCATGGGGCTCTATTACAGTGGAAACAGTATCCGAAGATGGTACTATCAATCCTAATAAATTAGTTACATATAGAGATGCAAAACTCTGGCCAAAAGGAAGTCGTGCATGGGATTGGAATGAAACAGGTACTGGTCACTTTAGTGGAATACAAAATGCAGATGTCGATGAATTACTTCATCATAATCCTAATATTATTATATTAAGTAGAGGTGTTCTATGTCAACTGAAAGTACCACAAATGTTAATTGATTACATCAGTCAAACGAATTCCAATGTTAAAGTGATTGTTGAAAGCAGTAAAAAAGCATTTAAATTATACAATCAATATGCAATCGAAGGTGAACGTGTTGCTGCTTTAATACATACAACTTGTTGACATTCATTTACGCAGACAGACAGACAACAAATTCATATTTGCTGCAATAGTAAAATAGCATATCTCTTTGACCGTCTTTGAAAATAATCTCTGCTTCCCCGCAATAATACAACAACTACTACTTCTTTTTCTTGTTACCACCATATTTTGCCTACTAATTTTTTTTATCTTACTTCCCAGTATGCATATCACTCTGAGACATTCTTATTTATATATATACATAGATTTCATAATTATTTATTTTTCATTATTTAGTAGTTACACACATACACATTTTTATTAAAACACCATTTATTTTTGAATCATATTTTTTTCCACTATTGATATATAGCATGGTTGATACCTCTATTTCTGATTCACTGTGAACTCACTTGTTAGTACAAAACAAAATATTGATATAAATTGCATGCAAAGAGTATTGAAAGATACTGAGACGCTTTTCAATTATATATATATATATATATATATATATTGCTTACAAATTTCTCCATCGTTATCTTGATTACTAAGATATTCTACATTCAAAGGAAATGTTCTATAGTCATTCATACAGGAAAGATATTTTTAAATTAGGAGTGAGTCGAAAATCGTTGTTTTTTTTAGCTGGTGAATGAAACGAACATGACGATTAAACCCTAAATTAAACGTCATAACGAGTTGAAGTCAATTGGTGGATGGTGACTAACAATGGAATCTAGGATGCGCATTTCATCCCATTTGGGACTCATCATCTGGATGTACCTGCATCCCCCAGTAAGTGATGGGGTTCCCACCGAGGCTTAAACTCAATTAATCGAAGGGGAAATCTAAATTGAATTTAATAGTTACAACAAGTTATTGAGTAATATTGTGAGGTTGAAGAGAAATGAGACGATTAGGTGGGTTCTTCAGGACTTGATACGGAATAATTGGTCTGTCACTTATTTCTTTGATTTCAGTGTCTTATCTACGAGACCCAGGGTTCCTAGGTCATCGGTGTTATTTCCAGTATTATCTGAATAAGTCTATAAAGTGTAATTATTCCACCAGTATTTGTAGACTTACATGAAATGTTGATTGGAATGTTAAGTTTATATAGTTTTTCTAAGTCAAGTATCAGTATTCATCGATCTGATATTCCATAGTCTTATATTAGAATTTTCGCCAGGTAAAGTTTGTATGTGACGCACATCTGGTACAAACTAAGCTTACTCCTAAGAGAATAATGAGACTTGTTCGTGCAATCAGCTTGCTTCTTTTTGTGTTCAGTGAAAAGATGGAAGGCTCAGAAGCAAATTTTGTTAGTACCTGTTGAAATACGTTCATGTAGTACTTTTACGCATAATTTGTAGTTATGCACCAGGTGATACTTGGTTTATGCTATAAAAATTTCATTAATATGATAAAAATAGAACACGACAGTCTCAATGGTGGAAAATAACTGACTGATTATCTGGCACGACCTTGCTAAAAAAAGACATTGATGGAGTAAAAGCAAAACTTGTAGCTGTTTGAAGTAACAGCCTATGCATAGTTAATATAAACGCCTGATTAATTATTATTCCAGACAAACTAAAACCCTATATTCAGCCACATATGGCTATAGAAGCTGTGCATAGGTTGCTTAATTTATGAGGCTTAAATAACTTTGCACATAAGTGAACAACTAAGGGATAAACCTGCTAGAATCCTCGTGCCAAGATTTCATTACGAATGTGGAGCAGACAATCAACGATTACACTGGATGGTGGCGGCACTATTTTACAAACAAAGAGAAGTTATAATTCATGGGTCATTGGACAGTCTAAACCTCTACTTGGGTCAAAACAACCTCTTAGGTCTTTATTAATCCGGGCCACGGCCGATCCGGCATGATATTTTGTAAGTTTTAATGAATCATAGTGTTGGAATGGGTAGCTCCTTTTTGTTTAACCGCAGGTTGTTTGGATAGCGGTTAAACAAAAAGCAGCTACCCATTCCAACACTATGATTCATAAAAACTTACAAAATATCATGCCGGATCGGCCGTGGCCCGGATTAACAACGACCGCGCTTCCTGCTGCCGTGTCACAGGGCAGGAGTGATAAGTATGCTACTGAGACACACCAAACAAAAAAGAACGAACAAAAACAGGCCGCGTGTGACCGGCCTCAAGCAGTTGTCCCCTGGGCTCTGCGGTCACGCAACCAACTTCCACGGTGTGGGCAGCCGGGAAGTAACAATCGCCCTCACAATCCGAAATGCACACGAAACCTCTCTATTACTCACTCATCTTTGTCTTCATCTTCATCTCTATCATCTTGCCTTCCTTCCACTGATGCAACTCCTCTACTTGATAGCTCCTCACTTCCTCTTCACTCTGTGTCCACTAAAAACGATGGAAGCCAAAAAACCACCACCGATAGCCTCCTAAAGCCACGCGACCAATTTCATATAGGAGCATTTAATGTTAGGACACTTTGCCAAATAGGACAACAAGCATCACTAGCCAAGACCCTGGCATCCCGAGCCATTGATGTATGTTGTGTTTCAGAAACACGCATACAAGACCCAAGTGTGGTTATTCACCTAACCCCACCTGGCCAACAGGTTGAATCTGCAAAATTCACCTTGAGGGTGTCAGGAGATGCCACAGCTAGTTCACGAGGATTAGCTGGTGTAGGGATAGCTTTGAGTACTAGGGCAGAAAAGACATTGCTTGACTGGATCCCGGTAGATAGCCGAATGTGTGCTGTCCGCCTGAACGGATCAGTAAGAAGGAGGAAGGACTGCACTACTCGCCGATGCCTTTTCGTAATCTCCGCCTACGCCCCCACTGACTGCAGTTCGGATGAAACGAAGGATGAGTTCTACCAAAAGCTGTCTAGTTTGGTGCGAAAGGCTAAACGCTCAGATATAGTCGTTCTAGCTGGTGACTTTCATGCTCAAGTAGGGAAATTGTGTCAATCTGAGAAGGATGTCGGTGGCACCTATGGAGTTCCGTGCCAGCGAACCGACAACGGTGACCGTCTCCTACAGTTCTGTTCAGATAATCATTTGTTTCTTGTAAGCACTAACTTCAAACACAAGGAGAGACACTGTTTGACCTGGCGACCCCCTTCATCAAACCAACGCTGGACACAAATAGACCACATAGCAATAAGCTATCGTTGGCGTGGGTCGGTAGGAGATTGTCGCTCCTTCTGGAACACGTGTGTAGATACCGATCACGCACTGGTCCGCGCTCGGGTGTGCTTACGACTGAACGGACGTAGGAAACAGCTGGCGGTAAAACCATCACGTCCCCAGCTCGATCAGGAAACTAAATCTCTATTTGAGGAAGAACTAGCTAAACACATATCTGAGTTCGACAGCTGTGCTCACCCTGAAGAAGCTTGGAAGAATATTCAGTCAGCCATAGATACAGCTGTAAAAGCTGTGAATAAGGTAAATCCAAAGGTGAGTAAAAACCACTGGATCTCTACCGCCTCATCCGAACTGATAGATGCTAGAAGACTTATTCCGGCGAGCTCCGAATTCAATGAGGAGCGAAAGCTGCACAAGAGGAAACTTACGAAAAGTCTCCGCAAGGACCGTGAACAGTGGTGGGTGACAAAGGCGAAAGAGATGGAAAAAGCTTCGGCGATAGGCAACTCTTTAGACTCATCAGGGAAACGGGTGGGAAAAGGTTAAACATAAGTGGAACAATCTCGGAGAAAAATGGCACTATAATTAGCTCCCAGGATAGACGACTGGAACGCTGGAAAGAGCACTATGAGGAGCAGTTTAATTGGCCCACAGCCACGCTCAACCTTCCGAACATCCAACACCTCCCTGAATGGAATATAGACACAGGTCCTCCTTCCCTAAATGAGGTCTCTAAAGCTGTCACTGATCTGAAACAGACAGACAGACTTAGGTCACCCTGGTTCGGTTCCACTCACAACACATTCTAAAGCCGATCGTATAACAGTTAACACTGATAGTTGAGGAGAATAATGGGTTGGAATGTCCTCAATCGGCTTAGCTTCAAAATCACATCGAATAATTTGCTCTCTCGACCTCACAATCAACACCTAGCTTTAGTAGGGCAGATAGAACGTAAACATCTATGACGAAAGACATTAGGACATTTCAAGTATTCCGAAATTAATGACCAAGTATGGGAGAGATATAGAAGAATATGGGTAAATAGGGTATAACACACATTCGTAGATCATTTCCCATAACAACCACTCTGAAAACGATGAAGCAAGTCACAAACTGCCAAAAAACTGTTCAATCTCTGAGTGCATTTCTCAACGGTCACACATTCAGGACCCAAAAAAACATTCAAATTACTATCCCAAAAAAAGCAACAGCATAAGAACTCAGGATAAAAAAGAGGGGTGAAGACCTGAGCAAAAACACCACTCAACACCAAAAATCAAGATTAAGATTCAAATAAATAATCTACAAGTGCAAAAATTCTAGGTGTTAAGAAGACTCAAAATTCTTTCAGTATCTTCACCTAGGAGTACTTTATCACCTACATACTCTAAATCACTGAGACTGTCTCCTGCTAAAAAGTCAATTCCTAAGTATCTTAAACTGATTAGAATCAAATCCACTGGTATATCAATGCTAAGATCAAACAGAAACAGAGATATTGGGTACCGCTGATTGACATAACTGGTTGTTATCCCATCTCAGATGAAAAATCTCCACAAGCTCTTACGATGCTGGTTGAGTACGAGCATAATTCCTGAATTAGTGTGACATACTCTTCTCTTCACAGCCTGGCAATGAATGATACAGTAACTCTCGGTCGATACAGTCAAACACAGCCTGCAAGTCAAGAAATACGTGAAGTGTTGGACGTTGGTAAATGTTCCTTCTGCAGGATCCGTCGAAATAAGAAGATGTGGTGGCTACACCGTCGTCCTGAGCCGCCGTGTTTCTCCCGAGGACCCCTCAGTATCCGAAATTCTTCTAGGGTGCATAAGCTTCTGTAGACTATGTCATTCAAGCTAATCACCCCACAATTATCACAAAAGACTCATTTCTCTTCTTATAAACTGCAATAATCTGTACTAGTCCAACAGGACTATCTCGAATACCTACAAACTACCCAATATCGTAATTAACCTGGTAAATAGTTCATCACAACCACTCTTGAGCACCTCTGGAATAATACCCTAATGTCCTGCTGCTCTGTCTCATTTTAAGTTAGAGACGGTTTTAGCAACCTGTAACATCTGAAGGATTAATATGTCTGTATCCGATTCAATTAGGCGTTGGATACTGGGCACATTTAGTACGGCTATTGGCCAGTTGAATTGTTCCGTCCTTCTTGGATATCGTCTCGTGTACCGTTGTTTTGTAGCAGCCTGTGTTCATAATGAGTCTAAATAGTTTCCTGGTGTTGCCTATCTCCGATACCTTTTCCACCTCTTCCACTTTTTCGCTTGAGGCCACTCACAGTTTAAGCGGACACTTTCAGTCAGATTTCGTTTCTCGTCATGTTCGAAACCCACTGGAACCTTGCGTCTATCAGTTTGGATGAAGTAGCAGAAGTCAGATGACACTTATTAATCTTTGTATTTAGATTATCAGCAGCCCTTACTACTGTCCATTCGGCTGACTGGATATTATGCCAGGCTTCCACAAGATGGGTCTTGCTGTCGATCTCGGATACGAAATTAGGTATTTCTTGCTTTAATAGAGTCTTAGTGTTTTCATCACCCTGAGGGCGTCGCGTAAATCGTTGCCACCTGTTTCCTGTGTCTGTTCAGTAGTAGGCATTTACATAAACAGAGTGGAGTGTAGTCAAGTCTACGCAGGTGTTGCAGAAGGAACGCCAGGTTTCTATTGAACCTTTACATCGACAGCTTATAGTCTCACGATCTGTTTGAGTCTATCATCGATGAAGGAGACTGTCAGCTCAAGCAATGTCTGTATATCTTGATTGGAGACTAGGTAGTGACTCATGTTAGGCGTCTATTCCTTAGTTTTATGCATACTGAATTCTGTTAATCAAGTTTCCAATATGGCCCGAATAGCTCAGTGATAACGTCTCTGACTGCAACACTGGGTGACCTAGGTTCGAACCCCAGGAGGGACATGAGTTCCTTCAGGGCTACAGCTATGCCTTGCCGATGAGCGTCAACTAGCACGAAACCTACGTCAAAGCCTTCCTGCGAATCGCCTCCAACCATTTAACAATGTCTCTATATACGTTTGAAATTAGTGCTTACCAGGAACAGATATTATATGAAAGGGTTATTAAAAGACAAACACTGTTAATGGTCAGTCGGCTTAGGACTTCATAAGTTCGACCACTACACTTTCTTGAATGCCACAGCCTCCCTACTCGATCATGGAAATCACCTGTTAAAATGAACATGTCTAGGCGTTTTACCTTCGGCAACAAACTGGACAGCTTTCGATAGAACTCATCCTTTAATTCGTCCGAATCACAGTCTGTTGGAAAGTAAGCAGAAATAATGAAAAGCCATCGATGAGTCTCACAATCTTTCTTTCTGCTTACGAATCCATTCAGCCGAATGGCTGACACAGAAATATCCGCGGGAATCCAGTCAAGCAGCGAATTTCCTATCATAGTGCTCAGTGTTTCTTATACTATAAAGTTGACAAGAACTAACCGAACAACCTCCTGAAACACGTGAGGTGGACTTTGTAGATTCACCATATTGGCCAGGTGGGTTTAAGTAAATAACTACACTGCAGTCTTATATGCATGTCTCCAAAACACAACACATATCTATATTTCAAAGTTCTGGAGCTCTGGCTATTGTAGACTATTGTCCCAACGTTGAACTCAGCGTGGTCTTAATAGACTTTCAGTAGTATTTTTTCTGCTCAGGTGGCCATTAATGGTCCTACAGTTAAGAGAGGGTGGTGATTTCGCCTGTGGAATAGTAATAACATTGGGAAGAAAGCAAGACGACGGTGGGTGATGATAGGGAAAACTCTGTGCTTTTGGAATCGTGAGTCTGTTATTACTTCCCAGCTGTCTACACTGTGGAAGTTGATTATTCTTGGGGAACCGACAAAGAAAGATAACTGGTGTCGTGTGATCACACAGTCCAGACGATAACCGCTTGAGACCAACTACATATGACATTTTAGAAGTGGATTCTTCAGTTTTGTCCGTATGAAGATCCAATCGACGGCTATGAACCACTACAAATTAAGCCAGCATGAACATTCTAATTGGGTTGACCTCTTATAACCCACGTCCTCAGAGTAGAGATGCCGCATATCTGGCCGTCTGAGGTAAATATCTCACTGATGTTACATCCCTATTCGCCAGGTGTACGACCTCATCCTCAGACCCCCAATATAGTGTTAACGGCTTACAATATGTAAGTAAATGCTTTGAGTATAACCGCCATCCAAACAACCTTCCTGGTATGGTAGGGTCTACAAGAACATTTGTTCGAGCCAGTGTAGTTCATTGGGTGATTTCGATATACAACCCTACCACCGCTCTAATTTAGCATCCATTCATGACTGAACGACCTGTTTCAACGTAGAACTTTGCACAGATGTGCAGTAGTTCGAGTTGCCACACTCCCTTCATGCAGTACACAAAACAAGAGAAGAGAGTAAAGACAGATTCAAAACAGAGATGATAAACAGAAACTTCAGGCAAAAAGGATAGTAATGTGGAAGAACAGTAGAATTTTATTGGATATTATAAATCGCAAAGAGTGAATGCCTCTGAATCAGCTATCAAGAACGATTTTGAGCCATATCACCAATTGTCTCCAGCCACTGGTTTCTACCATCTCGAGGACCCCAACCAGGAAGTCTACATCTCCCTACGTGGCTAGCTGGCTCACTCGCTAAAACTGACTGTTGTGGATTTCATTGACTGATTAGGCTATGTTTTAGTATGACCAACACTAGCTAACTCTTTTACAACCTGATCCATCCTATGTCAGCTAACATTTCCCATTGTCGAGGAAGGCGATCGATGGCTAGGAATGCATGTGTAACGCATGCCCTAACCATCGTTGATTGATTTCCCCTCGCACCTACCTAGTACTCGACCGAAGCCTAACCTCAATATTGCTCACCTTATTACACCACTTAACACGGGAGATAGGACGCAGGCACCTATGATCGAAGACAGCTAGCTGGCCTTTTCGTATCTTCCACTTTCAATAGCCATGTCTCACAGCCATGAAGGAGGACAGAGCGAACTGCAGAGTGGCACACACATTCTTTGGTCGACATCTGGCCGGATATCACATCTACACCAGAGATGGCGTCAGTTGGCAGGCGTATGCCAGACGAGTCTCCTGTATCCGTGCTGAGATTTCGTCAGCAATCAACCCGCTAACGTTGGCTGATGCAACTCCCCAAATAAGTGAAGTGGTCAACTCGCTCTACCATTCCACTCACTATCTTTAAGTTAGGAGTAGTCAACTTAGTCGAGTCCTGTAACACCATCTTACATTCGACAGCAAGAGAGCACCATATTTTAAATCTTCGAATATTTCTCCTACTCATTTTTTTTTCTAATCTATCTTTATTTATCGAGAATGTAGCTTTTCGATTTTTTTTCATGTGATTATTCCCGTTTTTTCCTAGACGCATTAGTTTATTTACAATTCATTATTCTGCGGAATGGATATTTTTGCATTTTGTTCACAACCTTACATCGCTATTAGTTTGAGTCTGAATAACTTACGGTCCTCGTAATCTCCGATGCTCGCTGGAACCGGTCTTTTCGCCTTAATCAGTTATGATTTAATGGTAGAAATTCACTGACTCTCACTAACTTTTGGTTTCTTGTTATTAAATGCCTTTATAGCTGTGTCTACGGCTAACTGTATGCTGTCCAAGGCTTCAAGAGGATTCCTAATGTCGACCTCAGATACTCGTTTCTCTATTTCTTCCTTAAATTAGTAACCAGTGTCTGGATCTAGTTGGGGCGTAACTGCTTCTCTTTCAACGGCTTTTTGTCCGTTTAATCATAAGTGTAGGTGTGCACGAACCAAGGTATGATTGCAGTCTACGCTTATGTTTCAGAACGATCGGCAGTTTTCTACTGACCCTAGCCAACTTTACCCCATCTCTATATGGTCTCTTTGAGTACAAAGTTGATTTGGTGATGGAAGTCACCAGGTTAGGCTATGTCTATCTTTGTGCCTAAAGTTAGTGCTGACAAGGAAGGGCATCATAGATGTGTTAATGGACTTAACCCTAGGTGACTTCAGTGACTCAGGGATTGATTTGCTACCGGGGAATAATCTCGTTGACTTGGAATATGCAGACGATATAGTCCTTCTAGGCGAAGACGCTGACGAAATGCAGAGTCTTCTAAACACCTTGAGCCGCAATCTACGAATGTTTGGCATGCGATTCGCTCCCGCCAAATGCAAGATGATGTTACAGGACTGGACTACATCGCCGCCTAGTTTAAAAATAGGAAGTGAAGTGGTAGAGCACGTTGACCGCTTCACTTATTTGGGAAGTACCATCAGCCAGTGCCAACGGGTTGATCTCTGACGAAATCTCCGCACGGATACAAGGGGCTCGTTTCGCATTTGCCAGTTTACGCCGACTCTGGCGTAGACGAGATGTTCGACTATCGACCAAAGGGCAGGTGTACTGCTCATCAGTCCGCTCCGTCCTCCTTTATGGCTGAGAGTGAGACCTGGCCATTGAGAATGGAAGACATGAAAAGATTAGCTGTCTTTGATCATAGGTGCCTGCGCTCTATTCCCCGTGCAAAGTGGCATAATAAGGTGAGCAACATGGAGGTTAGGCGCAGAGTTCTAGGTAAACAGGGGAAATCAATCGACGAAGTCGTGAAGCTACATCGACTGAGATGGTTAGGACATGTGTTACGTATGCCAAGTCATCGCCTCCCCCGACGAGCTATGTTAGCGGATATAGGGTCAGACTGGAAAAAAGCTAGCGGCGGTCAAACAAAAACTTGGCATCAGTCAATGAAATCCACAACAGTTGGTCTAAGCCACGTAGAAAGGTGTAGACTTCCAGGCTGGGGTCCTCGGGACGGTAAAAATCTATGGTTGGAAACAATTGGTGACATGGCTCAAAATCGTTCTCAGTGGCGCAGATGCATCCACTCCCTGTGACTTATGATCTTCAATGAAACTGTTTTGTATTTCTTTATTACTCCTTTGTCTCACACCTCTGCTCACTGTTTCTATTATGCTTTTCTTGTACTTTCTTCTCTTGCTTCGCGTGCTACACGGAATGTGGCGACTTGAACTTCCGCACATTTGTGCAAAGTTCTATGTCGAAAACAGACAGACAGACAGCTGACAAGGAACAGATCCATTGATGAGAGGAAAATGAACTGACAAATTAGAAAATTCAATGTAATTGTGAGATGAAGTATGTAGCATGCATTACTTAATTATCGTCGTATATTCATTTCACCAATAGCAATAGGGAAGCGGGAGTTTGTAGTGTAACAACAGAAGACAAGGGCCAGGCAACAGATCGTTTATTAAGGAAATCAACACATATTTATAGATTTTTATGTACATATTATAGATTATTGTCAGCAGAAAAATACAGTCGTCTGATTAGTTGTTTCTCACGGGATCTTGAATCTCTTTGTGACTGTTTCTTGAATGCCAGATCATCTATGTGTTAACTGTATCCGCCTATGCAAAGCCTTTGTTCTCATTTTTTTCACGACCAATATTGGGGACATAGACATTGACGCAAATTACTGCCCACCAATTTTGACTAACAGCCAGCTCTCACCACAGTATTACAATCATTACACTTTTAATTCCAGTACCACTTACAGCCATGCTGAACAGTTTCCATGCGAGTTATGCCTTTGGTAACTGTAAATAAATTTTAAACCTATTTATCTTGTTTATTTACAAGATTACCAAAAATTTTGCAGAGGACAACTAATTCTTCAAATCAACAAGTCATTTAATATAACTGTTTATTGTATGTAGTCGTACCTGGAGCTTCTATGCTCATTTCTATTCATAAGATGGTCTACAACTAAGCCCAGTGGTAAATAAATACCGAAAAAGTGAGGTTTAAACTCGTTAAGTAGTCCATTCAGATTTATACCCATTACCAATAGTACTTCTAACCTTCAGACATATCCCGACTTCGGTTCAATAGTTATCTGTGTTCATTGAATGACTAGTCTCTCAATACTTAAATTCAACTGCATAATATTTGTGACTATTGATTGAATCGAATTTCAGAAATACTGTTTTTATCCATAATTTGTAGTTCACAGTTTCGTGGTTGAAACTAATGATAATAACACTAATATCCAGTCAGCTTTCCACTTGTTCCTGTAATGCAAGTTTACCCCATTGTTAACTTTTTCGCTAGAAAAAACTTGCAGTGAATTGTTGAACACTCTAGTAATTTCAAAGAGTCAGTTCGTCGATAATGACACCTGAGTAATTCCTTTATCTATCTACACAATTTAGACAGTTATATAAATCGAAGCAAGAGCTAGCACAAAAATTGAAGCGTAAAAAAATATTTGGAACCAAATCACATTCAATCAGTTATAACCCTGTCCCTAATGTTATTCTTGCTGTCATTAAATAAATTCGTCTTGAAATAGATGCACTTTCCCCAATTGTTGTTTTAGAGTCCAATGGAAGTTAATTTTTAATAGACGATAAAACGCCTTATCACAGTATTATTAGTTGATATTGTTGCAATAATCTGAATCACTTCAAGATATAAATTTTCCTAATCGCATACATCAATATCCTCCGTTTCAGACTGTTACCACTTACACACTAAAGAGAATTAAAACAACGTAAGCATATATAAGGAGATAATCATTATTAATTTTGATTCATTTTCTGCATACCATACATAATAAAAAATCACAGGAAAAGTGCAATAATTTGAAAAAAAGATCACATTGAAGTAACATTTAACACTGAAAAAACAAAACAAAAACAACACAGAGCGAAAACACTATGCATAAAATATACATATCCCTGAGAGATTTAAATAAATATACATATGAAGAAAAAATAATGAGTAGTTTTCACATTGCCACATATAAAGTTAAATTATCAAAAATCGAAAAAAAAAGAAAAGAAGAAGGCATGAGATCATGTACATTGAAAGATCACATTAATGTAAATAACTGAGGTAATTAACATAAGCGATTCAATCACCAATCGACTTGTTGTAAATCCGACCAATTAGAACCAATTTTTAATTTTACAGGTAATGGAACACTTAAGTTACACTGTTTACCGACATTTGACATTGTTTGTCGAATTAATAAACCGAATCGTTTAACAGATGAGGCCGGAGAAACCTGAAACAAGACATACAAAAGATCCGCATGTAATGGAGGTAAGATGATGATGATGATAATAATAATAATACTAAAAAAACTGTTAAGGAAAAATTAGAAAAGATATAAGAGAAGGTTAGCTTACCTCATAAATTAATTCATCATGTTCGTGTAGAACAAGATTAGCATAGCCCGACAGTTGACTGGAATTGAGAGCTTCATCAACCGCCAACATAGCTAGTTTGGCTATTTCTGCCGCGCTACCTTGAATCATACTGTTGACAGCTTGACGTTCAGCCTGATGAAAGAAAAATAATACTTTCTATTTGAAAACGAACAAATGAAATATGATAAACTTTCAAAGCTGTCTAACAATGCAATGAACACTTTTAAAAAGTATATAGGTAGCTTGGAAGATAAATACTCAGAAAGCTAAATAGCAAATATGACAACTTTTAACTGGACCAGTTATATAAGGAACTTCTGTTACATTGAATGATATCAACATTTATCGTTGCTTTCTTGTACACAGAAAACACTACCTCCGTCGAGGCTAATTATTCGTAAAATATAATGCATGCACAATTGTAGAATGTGATGAGGGAGTTATCGAAAAGAATATTTTTCGCCCAATCATTTTGTCGTTTGTTCTCTGAATGTAAATAAAAAACTCTGAAGTCTTTTAACACAGAAGCTTGACATTACTTCACTGATGAAGTGAGGTAAAGAGTCAACAAAATAGTATTCAATAAGAAAAATTCAATAATCTGCGTTTTTCTCCTTATTAGGTCTATTACCATCTAACAATAAATATTCCAATACACAGGAAAAAGACTATCACATTATGTTAGTATCACTGAATATATAGGTAATTCAGACGACTGACTGTCTTAACAGATTAGAATTTTGCACGAAAGCACCACACCACCAAGCTTTTGTGTACACAGTGGCATTGACAACCATTAGGAAACTAATCCCCATCCTCCTGAACCACTTGATACAGAAGTCAGTTCATCACATGTAGCAAAAGTTAGTAGAAGTGTATGTTACCATTTAATTCAATTAATTACAGTGACTTTGGTTCCCTAAAAGGTGTATCGACACAGTCTGATTACAGATGGTAAAAAAAGACCTGGCGGCTTAAAAGAAAAAGCATTTCATTCTCAAGTTGTCAGCTGAATGACAGTAGAATATTTTATAATTTCAAAAAACAACAACATAATGTACAAGAAAAGAAAAAATCGAAAAAAAACGCACCTTAACCACAGCGAAATGGTGTCTAAAATCATTTTTCTTCGACCGACTGAAATCAAATTCATGATTTGTACCATTATCACACAATGTTTTGGCGGTCAAAGCTGGCAGAAGACGAATATGACCATTCAGTGTTTTAATTTGACCATCATGGTGAGCGGATGCAATAGTTGCTGTAATAAACTTCTGAACACCTACATTTTAAAAATTCAAGCATATACATGGTGAAAAAAGCATAATGTGATAATACGCAGTTGTGAATAATTTGACAGGATTGTTAGACGAAAATATTTTTCATAACGGATTGATTTAATGCAAAAGACAGAAACTACTTAATCCATTGAAGTACTCTAGGGTTAAGCAAAAATGGTCCAAAGTAGCTCATAAGAGAGTCAAGTTACAGTCAGGCTGTTAGTATTACTATCTTACCATACAGAGTGCGATAATTATGGACTATTTTCTTTTCTTTTTGATTACAGCTTGATTCCACACTGTATTTTTGGTACAAGTATGGAATTTTCAGCATGGATATCGGTAGCCCAGATTTTGCAGTCCGACCGTAGATATCAGGTGTGCGTCGGCAGGGGATCGAACCTCGGACCATGTGCATGGCCGGCGAGAGTCCTAACCACTGTGCCACCGACGCACGGTGATCACAAAAACCAAACATTCAATACATGTTGCAACCATGACTTTATACTGTTGTCGGAGATAGGATAGATTATTTTACAACTTACAGCAAACAAATGTATACAAAGGTTACTGATGAGTAGGTAACAAATTGGATCATAAAGTCTGTGCATGCGTTTGCACAGTGTCCTAATGATAGCAATTAAGAGATAAGGAACGATCATTTTTACTCCATCATTCCTGTGAAATTCGTCTTGATTATACTGAAGGAGACGACACCAAGGTTTTTCCTTTCATCTTCGACTTTGAGGCAGGGAAACGCAGAGGAAGCGTCTTGAAGATTCTCTCGAATATGAACAGATATTCTAGACACTAAGATTAAACTCTAAAGTGTTAACTATTTATTATTCTTTTTAAAATGAGATTTTTATTGTTAACATAACAAGTGCATTCCACTTAGCAAAGGTTAGCTGGTTGCAAATGCAGTAAAATCTTTTTCGGATTGAACGACTTACTGGAGGAAAAAAGTTTTTGTACAAATGTCATAGTTGACGAAAATACCTTTGATAATGCGATATATACAGCCCATATACGGCATTTAATGAGAGAGAGAGAGACATTACCAATCCACTCCTTAATCAAGGAAATCAATAAAGGAATATAACTGACTCGACGTGCTTATTATGGATAAGATTTTATTTTGATAAATAACATGATGTTGTACAGTAATATTAACTGATGACGTTTCGAGCACAAACTATTGCTCATAATCATATCATATCTACGTGCTTATAATCATACTGTTATTAAATGTTTTACATGTCACAAATTGATGCATGTCAGTCAGTTATTGAGGCTGAAATACACGGACAGAATTTTAAAAATAAAATATATTAACAATAATAATTTTATTCACCAGAATAAGTGTGTAGAAAGCTGTCGATTAGCTTTTGTGCATTTTGTTCAGGTATATTCAACTGACTGGCTAATGTTTGAGCACCCATACCATATAAAATAGCATAACATAATTGTTTGGCTTGTTGGCGATGAACATCGGTTACTTGATTTAGATGAGGTATATTAAGCCAATGTGCGGCAAGCTGTAATTCAAAGCGACATAACAAAAGCTCAGTATACTTTAAATAAGCATGAACATGATAGAAATACTTATAGATACGCCTGTATTCCATACTCACGGCAGAATGCCATCGGTGATGATAAGTATTCAGTTACTGCCAAGTTACTTTCGCGTAATGATGGATGAATTTTCGAAAATAGTCAGCCGCTAGAGAGCAATGAATCACCCCATCTGTAAAGCTTCTACAGACGCAAACCAATATATGAAAAATACAAATGTTAGAATTTATTTCAAAGCCATTTTTATCATGACAGTCTATATCAACTTGGGAATCAGTTCGTTTTAGTTATATAAACTACGAAATTGAGTTACCCAGAAGATGAACTTATCATAGTTTAAACAGCAATATTTAAACTGCTGGATCACTACTAGAGGTTTAGAGCACCCTATTTTCATTTCCAAATATAGAACAGTATATATCCATTCATTATAGTTGTATTCTCTAACACTTATATAAACATGAACATGCAAGAACGTAATATAATATTAAGTGTAAAAGAGTTCCTACGAAAAACATAATACAAAAAAATATATTGAACAGTGTGAATAGAATCACCTTTTTGAATGCATCTGATTCTGATTTTGGCGCCATCGACTGATCAATATGACTTGATGAGTCTACCGATAAAAGCTTTAAAAGTTCTGCATCTTTGCTAAAATGCGCTAAAAGTCTTAGTTCAAGTTGACAGAAATCTGCGGAAATCAGTATACTGCCAGGAGGTGCCAAGAAGGCACGACGAGGTTTTATAATCTACAAGGATACCAAAATAGCAGACAGAATATGAAAGAAAACAATATGAAAGGAAAAGAACAAAATAAAATAAGCAGCATGACACTGTAGGGTATTTATATGCTTTTGTGAACAACTACAAAAGCTTATAATGTACCTAAAAGCCTTTCCTAAGTCTGAGCAAACAATGTTATAATTCGAAGAGAAGAAACTGATTCGAGATCTATACAACTTTTCTTAACTGAGGCTAGCAATCCAACCACATAAATATAAAACCACTGCTACTGAAACTTCAAAGCTCTATTGTTCCACTCGGAACGCAAAAGAATACAATACTCATAACAATATATGAGGGGCAGGGAGTTATGGTTATTGCATCCTCAACGAGTGTCTGATAGCCTTATGTTCAACCACAAATCTAGCTCTATAGTCCAACAATCAGAATTCAAACAGTCTCGTGGAAACCAGTCGTACAGCAACCCACGAAAAGTAGTGAGGGTCAATCAACGTGCTAGAATCTGAATGTTACGCTTACTTGACTATCGAACAGAAATATATTGCTTGCAGAATTCGAATCCTTACTGATGTGCGATATAACACTCAAATATATAATCTGTTCTGATGAGGGATGTAAAAATTCAAGGGTAACATAAATCCCAAATCCTACGGTATTATGTATAAATAAGAAGCGACTGAAACTATAAGCGAAAGCACACTTAAATGCTCCGAGTAGATTTAACTATATTGAGTAAATATGTATTGTGAGGCTAACCTAAATCACAGGGTGATTAGTAAGTCATAAGTTCTAAGGGTTTGGAATCCCTCACCAAGAAGTATCATATTGTCAACCCGGGCGTAGAGTTAAATGAGTTTGAACGAAAGTAAACACTCTCTCTCTCTCTCTCTCTCTCTCTTATATATATATATATATATATATATATATATATATATATATATATATATATATATGATTGAATTAGTTGTATTCTCCAAGGTGACTGATGTAATTGCGAAGCTTTCGTCCTACAAGACTGGTACTCAAGTGAATTAGCACTTAACAAACACATTATTATAGACCAAATTTAACAGTTTATAAAAAGTAAATCACAGGACAAGAAAGTTCGAATGCAGGTCAATAAAAATGAACATTAGAGACGTAAATCAACAACCGGTCACGGCAGTGGTTGCCAGGAAATAAAATTACATCATTCATACAGAATTTGAATAAGTCCATTTTATACTAGAACCTGCGCTGAAGATGTTGTCTAGAAGGATGAAAAAAGTCTCGCAATTAAATCAAGCAGCTCAGAGAACACAACTAATTTAATATCATCCACCTAAGCTTGAAATGTTCTCCACTATATATATATATATATATATATATATATATAATCTTTAACGTACTTCATTAAATTCGGGAAGTTCAGCTAACACTTTATCAAATGGTGATGGCCATAGTTGAGAATTATCCAAAGATTTATAAAGTAATTTAGGCCATTCAATAGTTATATCTTTTGGTACAGATTGTAAATTAGGCATAGTTGAAATAATACGACCTGTAGCTGTGTATACATCATATATAGGTGAAACACGTAATGGCTGAAATAAAGAAGTAAAAAAAAGAGTTGAGTAAGAGTTTTAAAAAACTAAAGAAATGGAATTTCAAAGAATAAGTAATGTGAAATACTGAAGTGTATTTTAAATCGTAATCACTTTTATCATCATGGATATCAGGTCTAATGGATGAAGTTATTTGTGGAACTGTTCATGTAATTCAGTGATAGTATAACGAAACGCACTACAACTGATGATATAGTATTGTATAGATATTAGCACAGAAGACTTAAAAATTCAAGTTAGTCCAATAACTTGCAATCTGAGATGAAAATATCCGTTTCGTAACTTGATAGTGTCCATAAATGTCGAATATTTTCGATGTTGTTGATATGTTCAAGCAACGATGTACAAATATGTCATCGTTGTATGCTAATCTAAAAACTAAAGATAATATACCAAGTATGTTAGCGATAGACATATCAAGTTGTTAAATTAACACTTTTTCCACAGTTTGTCTGCAGGGATTCAATTGATCCTAATTTTGATGAAGAAATGAAATCAACTGGAGGACCACTGAGAAGTTTGGAGTAAAATGACCAGTTGTTTCAGTTACCTTAAATGTCTAATAAACAAAACTGTATGCGACTATTATTAGGACGAAACATCTCTCCCAGTACTCTCTGGTTGTACAATGGTTCTAGAAATAATGTCACCCAGTGACCAAACCTATTATTTATTTATTTACTATCCCATACAATAATATACTTTTTTACCAAATACTCAAAGTATAAACAATATCTTGTTTACTAATAAATGTGATTTCGATGTATCTTACACAATACAACCTGTTGCGTAGCTCCTATAAAAATACCATATGACGTACTCTGACAATGTTGGACAAGTAACTTTTGAAGCAAATTTTAGTTAACGTATATATATATATATATATATGTTCGTTAGTGAGTGATACTTACTGTGAATGCTAATGAAACCGATTGGCTATTTATATTGCACTAGAAAAGACTACGTTCAAACCAGCGACTCAGCAGCTGCAAGTCACCTATATACTAATATTAACTAGCATAAGCACTTACTAAACAATTAAATATTTAATATGCAACAGCTTGTTGCATTTTTTCATCGTAGAAACCTGTACTCCATGTGTTAAGAGTTATCCTTAAAGTCTCTTTCTAAAAACTATCACCTTGTAATCAATTTGAGTGACAAGAGTTAAGTACTGATTTCATAAATCAATACGTGAATGAATGTTACGTAGTTATTTATGAAAGATACAGTTAGGGACTGTGACCCACTGGTCAAAAGTAGACATGCCTATATCAGTGAATGAGAGCTACACGCCTGAAAAGATAAAACAAATAACAACTGTGAAATACACGATTTTGAAATACAAATGTTTTCTTATTCACATAATCTGAGGAAGTAAGTACAACTAATAATTGTCAAACAATCATGTTTCACTTACCTTTTCCCTATCAGAAATACAATTTCGACATGTTGAAACTAAAGAATTAAATATTTTTTCTAAAATACCATTTAGATGACGCCATTCGATAATAATAGCTGGCAATGGATGAACACCAGTGAGTTTTGACAGGACAGCATTAGTAGCTCTAGGCAGATGAACTGACTGTTTACGACCATTCAGTAATAAGGCTTGTTGATTACGTTTTCTTGTTAAAATAGTATCCTTCGGATCTGATATCTGCGGTAGATGAAGCCATTTAAATAATACCTATATAAAGTATTATTTTGGAGAAAAAAAAGAAAACGCAAAACAAATAGTATTGGAATATGAACAGCAAGACTCGTATGAAATTTAAACCATGACATTATTAAAGAAGTCGGAAATTCACACTTAATAGTTAGCTTTGTCATTCTCTAGCCAGGTCATGATACTGAAAAAAAATAATGATAGTCAACTATCTGAAATAATGATAAGTAATAGACTTGATTCTTTTTCATATATTTCTGTTTTACACATTATTTACGACCACCACAAAAATTATGGTATGCTGCACTATCTCAGCACTATCCAATAATCGAATCCTAGTGATTTATATTCACCATTTAAAAACCATATGTCGCAAGAATTTTAAAATAAACAGACTGCTAGCTCAAAAATAGGGAGTGAAATGGTTCAGCGTGTTGACTACATAACTTGTTCTGGAAGTTGTATCGACCCCAACCGACTGATTACTGGTGAAATCTCAGCACAGATACGACTCATTTGGCATTTGCTAACGCACGACATATCTGGCGTAGACGTGGTATCCGACTATCGACTACAGGATGCGTACACTCCTCAGTATTACATCTCATCGTCCTTGATGCCTGTGAGGCACGGCTGCTGAAAGTGGAAGAGTCTTTGACTATAAGAGTCTATGTTCTATCTTCCGTGTTAGAGTAAGTAATATTGAGGCTAGGTGTCGAGTGTTAGGTAAGCAGGGAAAATCAGCCGATGAGGTTATGAAGCTACATCGGTTGAGATGGTTTGGGCATGTGTAACGCATTCCCAGCCATGGCCTTCCTTTGATGGGCAACGTTAGCTGAAATTCGCGATATGCAGACGACAGTCTAGTAATACTAATACTAGGAACAATTATTTTAACGATCAATGACAGTTACAGATAAATAAACCAATAAATAATAAATACTTTAGATATTTCTTTCGGTGAATCCATAGGAAATGGTAAACCAGCTAATCGATGTGCAACACTTTCTAACTGTTTACAAGCATGAGTTAGTGAATCATGACATTTAATTAATTCGTCGATATTGAGATCTGAAAAAGAAAGTTAAAGAGCAAACAAACATGAAATAAAAACATTTTTATTTGACACTGATTTGGTCGAAAATTATATAAATGATATCTACAAATGTGTTAGAGAAATTATTAAATCCATGTGTTAGATTTTAAAAATGCTGGTCGATCTAAGCTTTTTCTAAATCTTTGACATTCACCAGTGAAATGGGTTTGATAACTTGGAAGGACCATTAAATCGGGATCCTTAGTATTATGCTGACTGATTGTTACCATTCAGTAAAGTGTGGTATGTTGCTACATAAATTGGCAGTGAATCAAAAATGTTCTGAAGGCTAATTATGCTACCCAGTTGACTACTCAAAATTCAAACTATGGAGCCAATTTCAAACTTTCGACCTACCACTGTGAAACATGATCATCGAAACAGAAAGATATGAACAGGCTATTTACTTTTCACTATATTTCTCTGTATTTGATATCCCATGTTACTTTATATAGCATGGACATTAACACCGAGGTTTACTATAAAGTGTTAGGTAAGAAGAGAAAATCAATCAGGAATGTGATGTTGCATCAGTTGAAACGACCAGGACGAGTGTTGTGCATACCAAACAATCACTTTTATCATCAAGCAATGTTAGCTGAAATAAGACTGGATTGTGAAAGAGCTGGGATGATCACAGCAAAACATGGCATTAACCCAGTGATGTGTTTGACTGTTGGTTTGAGCCTATAAATATAATACTGTTTGGGCTACGACAGATGCTACACAGGTAAATTCTGAAGAGGTAAGTAGATACTGTCCATCGGTTGAGGCTTAGGACTTCCGAATAACAGGTATCTGATCCACACCCTGTAACTATCTTACGGGTATCGTAACATTAAACATTCAGTGCAATTGATAGAATGGTCGACAACTGAATAACTGCACTATTACATTAGTAATCCATAAAAATGTTTGAAAAAAAACAGTGGTATAACGCGTTCGAAGAGTTTGTTTTCCTTTGTTAAACGTCTACAATCACAATGAGAAATTCAACGGATTAAGAATATATGCAAAAATATATGCCTGTGGATGCAGAAGGACTTTTCAAACTAGTCACTGCATACAAGAATCAAGTAAATAAGCAAGAAGTTATTATCATAAGTGACATCATAACAATACTTAATTACTAAGCATTCGGTGATAAATGGAAAGTCTAATACAATTAATTCTGTTCATCTGAAAACCACAAAATATGCTATATGATGGATTACTGTTAGTTTGTATAATAAATTAAAGGATTATGTGAGATGGTTAAAAATAGGACACTTGAGCACACAAAACGTATCCATAATTTACTCACTGAAACCATGCGACTCCATTTTAGCCAGTAATGACTGACAAGGCATTTCGATTGAACTGAGTATGGAATGATCAACTTCTGACAGGTAACTATTCATATTTGTCCATAATGCTAGTAAGAAACACTGAGCTGCGGTTATATTTATATGATCAGGAAGACAGGATAACTGCTGTCCATTTAGATGGTTTGCAGGAGGACATTGATTAAGAAGAATAAGGTTGGGGATTTTAGACCAATCTGAAAACTGTGTTGGAGGTTCTAAAATGCGTAAAAGAAGTATCAAAAAGTCATATATGTTTTTTGGACCACATACTTTGAAGAATGAAACAAAACACAAGCAGAAATCAACGCTATGTATTCGCAGATCAAGGAATGGATTACATGACGGAAGATAAGGAAATGAAAATAAAACTATGGAAACCTGTGAAACATTATGGGACAAGAGAAGGGGGTTGCAACAAATAATGAAATATGATAATAAATATTTATTCAGATTTCACTTGCATCACGTAAATTCCTCAACAAGTGATTTCATTTACGTCACTGACCGTAATCAGCAAACTTACATTAACATATACGGCTCAAACTGACAGCCAATCACTTTGTAAGTCAATACCCCACTTTAGTCTGGTCATACTTGTCTTTATTTAACTTCAATCCCCTATTAGCTGCAGCTCATTCATTTAAGCAATCGATCAAATGCTTAGCGTGTGCTACACCTCTATATGTGAAGCACAAATAAGGAGCACTATCTGCCCTCACGCGATACATTTGACTCCTTATCTAGTGTTTGAATATGCATATGGTTGCTCAGTATGATTTTATTTTTATTTCGTATGTTTTTCGGACTACTTAAAATTGAACTAATACTCTTTATTTCAAAACACTATCAGGTTAATTCATGTGTCCCAAACCATTAGTAAACAAGATAACTTCAAAGTACAGTCTTTCAGATGCACACGAATCAATTAACTATCAGAATCACTTGTATCTACTAGAATGTAAGCATTTCATTAATTACCTAAATTTAAAATTCTAATATGTACAAATGTCCAATTTTGTATATGCAGAAAGGACTATCTGAAATGACTAAATTAATTAAATAAAGGTCTTCATCACAACTGTTGACATAACCACGTAAGTTCACATAAATTAATGAAAATCAGTTTACATTAACAACACGGATACCTTTTTTTGAAATAAATGGTACACTAACATATCTAACGTTAATAACTAGAATATAAAATTAAACAAACTTATTATTAACTGAATGCAATGGCATTGCATTGTTTGTACTGGCATTTAGATGACGAAAAAATAAACGTTTTTTACAGTCTGTCCATTTGGTCTACCCGACAAAACAGTTTATAAACCTAACCCCTATTATACCTAGAACAACTACAAGACAGGCCGGTGAAAACTGAGGACAAATGAAATACAGATTTTAGCTACATTACTAACTGTTAGGACAAATTTCAACTTTTGATCGACAAAATCAAGTAAGTTCTATGTAGTGATACTTGCTTTAGTGTAAAATGGTCTGATCAACTGCTTAGTAAGTAAAATGGTGACTGTAAACTATTAGAATGTAACTTAAGTGCCTCTTAGTTTCACTACTCAATGAACAAAACTTGCATTATCACTGTAAACAGTTATCGAACTTCTTGAAAATACAGCTTAGAAATTGTTTAAAATTTAATGGCCAGCGTCCGACTAGTCTGAATGCGGATGCTTCATACACCATAAGGTTTTTAAACGCGAGGAATATCTTGAAGCACTTTAGGATTGTTTGAAAATACCATTACTACACTCTCACATAAACAATCGGATAAACGAATATACGAGACTCGTAACGAAATTATCTACATACTTTCATAAACAAAAACACTCAGTTTATGAAACCGCGATTGATAATCCAGCCTTATTTTCCTACAGATTTGAGTGTGTTAAATTAATCGTGGGAAATAGAGGCCTTGAGTTAATTAAACAATTTATTATTTACAGCTATTTTTGTCTAATCTTAATCCATACTTTATTCAGAGTTAAAAAGTCGATAAACCTTTCATTTCAAATTAAATATCGATTGACATCGACAGGAATAAGTTAATGAGAATATTCAAAATTATCGAACTGTCACTACTGTGTGAACTGATACTCTATACACAAAGCACTAAAACAAACACACAGTGTCGACATAACGACAAAATACATATAGCAAATTAGGTAACCGTGTTAAAATGAAATTTACTGGTTGAAATTCGATAGACCACATGAATTTAGAGACATATTTGGTGAAATGTGGTAAATCTCGCAATAACAAGAGTTATCAAGATTGCTGGTGCGTTGTTCAAACAAAAGATTTTGATGACTTGAATAGTTTAACAACCGACATAAAATGGTTGCAAAACAGCCTAGATAGATAATTTTTGACTATATTTTGTAACTAGCTTGGTTATTCAATTGTATATACACGATAATGAATAAAGTATATGAACATAAGTCATCATATTTTATTTGAAAAGCTTTTCAAGTAACAGTGTTGCACAGCAAATTAAAACAGAGAGGATGGTAGTCTGGAAAAAAGTGTTTATCGAAAACTAACATCCATACAAATACATAAATTTGACAACCTTTAATCCTATATCTGCCAGTTTAAAATTGTTGGAATATTTTACCTAATTAACAAAGACTCACGTTGATAATTCAAAATAATTTCGTCTTATCAAAGGGGGAATTACTAACTCAAGATATGTATGCAGAAAGTCTTAATAGTTATATTCAGGCGAAAAAGTCAACTACATTGATTATGTAGCCTAGCGACGAAGCTTTTTCTACTGATCGATGATTCGCATACACTAATAATAATAATAATAATAATAATAATAATAATAATAATTGCTTTATTCCAAAAACAGTACTCATGATACAGCAAGGAATTTTCAGCATTCAGTACAATATTGCATCTAATTTACCCAAAAACGACAACAAAAAAAAATTAAAAATACACAATACATAATAGTAATAAAACGATTGTTGTAGCAGCTGCGTAGCAAAATACTGTGTGCCATACGGAGAAAAATATGTATAAAGTACAAAATTGTAGTAATAATAGTAATACCAACTAATATAAAATAGCAGAGTAACGATTTAAACGATAGAAAGTGTAACACCATAAAATACAGAAAGATGAAACGATAAAAGGGTAGATTCACTGTGCTAATTACATAGTAACTTGTAAGTTTCACGTCTAACAGAGTCTTCGTCACATAAAGTACGCGCTAAATAGGGTATTGTAGAATTTCTATACTTAGTAGTACTGTAACAACAGAAGACAAGGGCTGGCAACAGATCGTTTTATTACGAAAATCAACACGTATTTATATATATTTTATATGCATTAATAAGGCTTATGCAAGCAGAAAAAGGCAGTCTTCTGATTGGTTGTTTCTCGGAAGTTAAGCAGACAAACACAGTCTTATGATTGGTTGTGTTCGATATTTCTCGGAAAGTAGAGCCATCTATCTGCGAATCATATTTGTCCACATTTAGGTTTGCTGTGATTGGTTGTTGAAACAGCCTTGTTCACGGTCAATATTAGTGACCTAGACATTAACGTAGATTAGTGCCAACCAATCGGCTAGCAGCCTGCTCTCACCACACTCGTCCCCCCGTCAAATAGCTTTGTGCGCAGACGTTCCGACCTTCTGGGTGCTACATCCTCTAGTTGAGGATTGTTACTGACCGGCTTGTCCCACTGTACCCATCTTTGTAGCTGACTGGCGTTAACTCGTTTCTGTTTATCACCTCTTCGGATGGTATATACTTGACCCCGTCTTTTTGTGATTGTGTATGGTCCTTCCCACTTTGGAAGGAGTTTCCGTGAACCTAGCCCGCCTCCAACTGTATATCTCCTGTCTCTACACTTCACTTGGTCCCCGACTGCAAAAGTAATGCACTGCGTCCTTTCTTTCATCTGAGACTTCGTGACATCACTGCGCTGCTTCCGTATTACATTCTTGACTGCCTCTTTCCTCTCTGCTTTTAATTTCGTCGTACTCCACTTTTGGTGCATGGGCCAGGTCTCATTGTGTACCGGTAATCGTGGTTTTCTGCCATACATCAGTTGGAAGGGTGACTTCTTCGTTGTTTCCTGAGTGGTAGCCCGATGTGTTAGTAAAATCAGTGGAAGCTCCGTTTCCCAGTTCCCGCCCTTCGAAGCCAGCCACTCTTTCAGTGTACGGTTGTTTCTCTCCGTTAGGCCATTCGTTTGTGGATGGTATGGGGTCGTTCTGATCCTCTTGATGCCCAGCTGTTGCAAACGGGAAGTAAACTCTTCACTCTCGAAACAGGGACCTTGGTCTGTCAGTATTGTCTTCGGTACGCCGTGGTCTGCAACAATGTGTCTAACTACTGCATCTGTCACGGTTCTTGCACGTTGGTCTGGGATTGCTACGGCGTCTACCCATCGTGTCGCGTGTTCCGTCATCACCAAGAGGTACTGATTACCATTGGATGTCTGAGGAAATGGACCCATGACATCTACGGACCACAAGTCACCTATCGCGGTAACTGGAATCGACTGAAGTGGTGGTCGTATATACCGGTCACCTTTCATCAGCTGGCACCGGGATCTTCATCTTCTTGGAGGCAGCGACACCAAATGTAACAACAGAAGACAAGGGCTGGCAACAGATCGTTTTATTACGAAAATCAACACGTATTTATATATATTTTATATGCATTAATAAGGCTTATGCAAGCAGAAAAAGGCAGTCTTCTGATTGGTTGTTTCTCGGAAGTTAAGCAGACAAACACAGTCTTATGATTGGTTGTGTTCGATATTTCTCGGAAAGTAGAGCCATCTATCTGCGAATCATATTTGTCCACATTTAGGTTTGCTGTGATTGGTTGTTGAAACAGCCTTGTTCACGGTCAATATTAGTGACCTAGACATTAACGTAGATTAGTGCCAACCAATCGGCTAGCAGCCTGCTCTCACCACAGTACGAGCATACACAACTGAGCGGAAGAGTTTAAAGCGGTTGAAGAACAATACAATCTGTCAGGATTTCATCATGAAGTGACATCGGTTAGTAGACCATTGAAACACCTAGGAGTACTGGACAGCTGTTTCGTCCTAGTTTGAGACTCTTCATCAGTACTCACCCACCGAGGTTAGAACCCAGGACCTTCTACTTACAAGGTGAGCTCGCAGAAGAGTAAGTCACTGGGACCAGACTAGGAATAAAAAAATGTCCAGGTTTTCCAATGGTCTCCTAACCGGTGTCAGTTCATGATGAAATCCTGAAAATAAAATCCCTGTAAACCAACACTTGAATATAATTTTTGTTAACCTGCTAACAGGGTACGCTGTATTCTGTTTCTGTGTCGAAATCACGAACAGACATTGAATACTGACGGTGAGTGAAAGAGGCATTTCATTTGCTAAATTTGAATCAACATACCAGTTTCCTGAAGAGTCAGCAGAAGGAAGTCGTTTCGCGTATAAATACGCGAAATGTACAGATAGTAGTCAGATTATAGCTTACTAAGTAGAACTCCATCGCTTACATAAATACCTACGGGAAAAGGGTCAAGAGCTTATAATCTATGCAGTGCGCTTTGTCCAGAGATGGAAATGAGAGAAATGACATCCTGTAGGTCGCATGGGAGGTAGCGACCGCATAACTGCTGTCAAATTCATAAGCGATTAAACCGAACAAGGAAGTTGTTGGACGCTTTCGTAACTAACCGAATCCAAGCGTAGAAATACACTGGAATTCATAAAATATATCACTTACACTAAAATATACACAAAACGACTAAAAATTGATAGAAGCAATATTGTAACAAAAAACTTACCTAGAAGTTCAGCAAATGATGTAACCTTGCTCAGTAAGTCAACAGTGTTGGCACTTAGTTTTTTTGCTTCATTCAACAAAGAACTTTGACCTAAATCTTGATTTTTTAACCAATTCACTAGATTCGGATTGTATATTTGAAATTTTGTACCAAATGGTAGTTTGAATAAATCGTAAACAATACGATACCACCATTTAACATCCCAAAGAATTAAACCAATATTGTGGTGACTTATGTAAATAAATAAATCACGAATATCTGCTAAACACTTACTAACTGGAACTCTATTGACATCTTGAAGATATTTGTTTTAACGAAGAAAAAAAAGAACAAAAATTAGATAACGAAAATGAAAAAGTTACCGGCATTAAATTATTCAAAATACGACTGGTTTGAAGAGATGAAGTGGATGGTAGCACTAGTTGAATAAGTAATTCTTATATAAAAGAACGTATTTGTAGCAATTGAAACTATACAGAATTTTATCCCGCCTAGTGTGAATAAATGGTGTACAACATAATGACGACCACCGCAAACAATCTCATAAATAAACAATCGGTCATTTCCCTGGGTAATTTATGCCAACTTAGATCGGCATCAGAACTTATCAGACAACTAATATTAAGAGCTTATGAGATTCGTATCCTTCTGCGACACATTACATCTGATTTGTTTATTAACTTCAGTTATACTGTTTCATGAAATGAGGAACTTTTGTATTCACTCATCTTCTTCCCTGAAATCTAACCATGAGTAAAACACTGCCTACACTGAATATTATGCCACATTTACCTCGCTTATTAGATATGAAAACTTCACACTTATGCGATTCCTATATACATGATAGTACTCCATCTGATCATATAGTCACTTTATACATTACTCAGGGCAAAGCAATGACAAGCATAGAATTTAACTACATTCAATCGTGATGTTTGCCTTTTGACTGCGCAACCCATAACGACTTCAGTGTTTGGAAGAAATCTAAATAGTAGTTAAATATGAACACCTCAAAGTCTTGCCGGTATTGTATTATTATTATCATTGTTCCCTTGGGTTCCGAGTGGAACATAGGGCTTCAACAACACATCTTCACTTTCTTCTGTTTCCTGCAGTCATGTTTAGCTGGGTCCACTATTGGCTATAATCTCCCATCTCTTCCTCACACAACGTCCTCCATGTCAGCCTAGGACAACCCATTCATTACTTCCATTGGGACTCCACACGAACGACAGCCTGTATTGCGCGCAATGTCGTTCGACGGCCTCCTCAACGTACGCCCGATGCATCTCCGTTTTTCCCCACATACTTGTTGAGCGATCGGCTTTTGCTCAGTTGGTTTGCTCCCAGGCAGAGTTTCTTGTTGCTAATTCCTTCTGGCAGGCTGGTCGCTTGATATCCAGTATTGATAGAAGGCAGGTGCTGATAAACGTATGCAGTAACCTGTTGGAAATACTTTTTGTGATACGCTGGCCAAGTTTCTGACCCGTACAGAAGAACTGACTGACTTAACATTGGTGCTGAAAATCTTTTTATTTACTTATTTATTTATTTTTTGATTACACCTTGAGTCCACACTGTATTTTTGGTACAAGTATGGAATTTTCAGCATGGATATCGGTAGCCCAGATTTTGCAGGCCGACCGTAGATATCAGGTGTGCGTCGGCAGGGGGTCGAACCTCGGACCATGTGCATGGTCGGCAAGAGTCCTAACCACTGTGTCACCGACGAATGTTGTTCCTTATGCTGACTGAGTGAGGCAGAAGATTTCGAAACTGGTTTCAGATTGACGAAGGTATATCTGGCCTTTCTGATCCTGACTATGATATCTTCATGCGTTCCGCTTGTAGAGGAAATGATGTTTCCTAGATAAGTGAAGAAAGTAACCTCATTGAAATCTCTCCTGTTGATGGTGATTGGTGCTGGTTGTTGTTGGTTAGTTGGCTTTATCACCTTCATCTTCATTTTCACTTGCGGTCCCGACTTCGCTCCCAGCCTCATGTGGCAGTTTGTTGGTTTTCGCTCCAAGTCTTCTAGTTTGTGTGAAACTAGATATATATCATCTGCCAAATCCAGATCTACTGGAGTCTCCTTATCGTTCGTCCACCGTATTCCTGTTTTCTCACTCCCTGTGCACAGTCTGATGAATATTCCAGTCCACCAAAATTAAGAATATCATCGGTGATAATAGGTAGTCAGACTTGTCTCACTCCTGTATCCAGCTTGAACGCTTCACTGAGTTTTCCACTGTGGATCACTTGACAAGTGGCATTGTCATATGGCCAGCTGTTATATGAGGTTGTTAAGAACTTCGGCACTGCATGCCGTAATGTTGAAGCAAATTAACAAATTTCCAAACTACTTCGTGGTCAACGCTGTCGAAGGCCTTTCCAAAGTCGATGAAGTTGAGGTAGAGAGAGGTTTGACTGTTATTCTATGCTGTGTTCGATGATGATGACTATGCGTAGAGTTTTAATTTGATCAGTACATGATTTGCCTTTCGTGAATCCAGTTTGTTCTGGTCGGTGGGGGTTGCGGTGTTCTGTATCCAATCCATCTTATATTCTCTCCGGGATGATGCAACCTAGCATTTTACTTGGCGTGGACGAGAGGATGATTCGACTCCAGTTGTTGCAGTCCTAGGTAAGCCTTCTTTGTCAGTCTGACGAAGCAGCCTTCCTTGCAGTCAGCAGGCACCTTCGCTTCCTTCCGAAATCCTTACATTTTTAGTGTGAGCATATCCAGTGCAGTCTCTGTGTCCTTCTTCAGCGCGTCAGGGAGAATTCCATCTGGCCCTCGTGCCTTCGCGGACAGTTTTCAGCATCTTGAATGCATTTCGGATTTCTGCTTTCGTTGGGGGGTTGGTGTCAACTCGTTGATTGTTGTGTGTATGCTGTGTGGTATTCTGTTGATGCTAGTGGTATATCTGAGCGAGTTGCAGGTGATGGTCGATTCAAGAGTCGTTTGAAGTGATCAACACACTGTTTTATTCGTTTCTCCTTCTTGGTTATCACGTTCCTTTGGCCATCTCGAATAGGTTTTACCTGTGTTGATCACTTCGCTGATAGAGATCTGGTTATCTGATAACCCTAGATCTGTTTTACGTTCGGCCTGCCTGTTCTGTTTCAGTTGGCGGCCAGTGTGTCTTTCGTCTCTCCTAGCACCCTTCTTTACGTCTTTCTTGATTCAGTGCAATGTACACTGAACTCAGACTTTCCTTCTGGTGTCCATTTTTGCATTGAGTCATTTTCTCTTTCACCATTCTCCCCTCCTCCCTTCTATGAGCTTTCAGTTAGGTGCCCGTTGAGAGCAATTCCTTGTCGTGTCTCTTCTCTCTTCCTAGAGCGTTTGTACACGTTCCCTAAAGTAACACCATCAGAGAGTTACAATGTTCTTCCATGCAGGTTTTCTCGGTGACACCACGTGGTGTCTCCCAAATCGCTCCGATGGTTGCAATGAGGGTATCTTTTTTGGTTTCGTCTTTCAGTTTCTGAATACTGAACTTCAATTGTTTCCTATCTTCAGTTGTTTTGAAGTATTTCAGCTTCAATTTGAAGGTTCTTCAAACTAGATGATGGTCTGAGCTAACGTCTTCTCCTCTTCTTGACATCGTAACCAGTCGATTGCGTCTCCACTTTCTTGAGCAACGTTGAAATGTAGTATATCTGGTTTGTGGTGTGTCCGTCAAGTGAAATCTATGAAGCCTTGTTGATATCCTTGTGCTTGTACACGCTGACTCCAGTCACCAAATCATTGAAGGCACAGAAGCCTGAGAAGAGTTCTCCATTATCATTTATTGCTCCGAACGACCGACCCCGTCGACCCATGATGAGTTCTCTTCCTGTATCGTCTGCCCCCAGTTCGCCTGGTATTCATATTGCCCATTAGGATTTTGATGTCTCGATTCGGAATGTTGTCTATCACTGTTTTCAGTTGCCTGTGGAAATCTTTCTCCTTCAATTGTTTCGAGTTGTGTAGTTTTGGATGATTGTAAGCTTTCTTCTTTCTTTCCTTCCCTCCCTTTTTTTGAGTTGAATCTTGCTGCCATTAGGAGGCAGGAGGAGATTGTTTCCCACCCCCTTCGAGCTTTGGCAAGTGTTGGTGAAATCATGATAGCCATTCACTAATGCCTCAGTGTGCTTATGGTTGTTGTCTGGGTGACCAGACCACAGTAGATTACCGAGTCTCCAGTTGACAATTTCGATAGTTCACATCCATTCCATGTGCTCTCTCAGATTGCGAACAGTTCTATACCATATATAGTCATCTGTTTAGCTACCTGTGTATCCTTCTGTGTCGCATGCGTTTTACGAATATTACACGTCTTCATTCTTATTCTTGCTTTCATCGAGCAGAGACACATCAGCTGACTGTATTCGCGAAGGATTTCACCAGCCCGCGTGATTTCGCTTCTCCGATTCCAGCAAAGAATAAGACTGTTATCTGAAGTTTTTGTATTTTGAATATAAGTTCTGTGCGTTGAAGTTTCTCTAGTGGTTTGATAGGTTTAGTGGTGTGGGGGTTAGCCCCACGCCCAACCCTCTCTCTTCACCGGGGCATGGGACCGGCTAGAAAACTAGCAAGCTAGCTAACTATTCGTACGTATTTCTAAATACATGCCTAAATCAATCATCAATACGTGTCTATACAGTCTTAAATGAATAGTACAATTATAAAAGGTTTTTCCAACGTAATTTTCTTAGTGGTATGCAACTAGGGAAGTAAATTCCCGGTTTCATCTAGTGTATTTTATATGCAAAATGATATGTTTTCAACAAAGTGGAGAAGTAAGTTACTTTTCGAAAGGGTAAATAACCACTATTATGCAAAAGGGCTGCGAACAGGAAAAAAATGCACAGAAGCAAGTGAGAACGTGCGTAATTTTTCTCAATATCAGTTTGTTTACTGAATGAATCACAGTGATAAAATATATCATACGAAGAGCAGGGTATTTCGCAGTCATATTACAAAGTTACCAAGATCAATATTCATAACGAGATACTACACTGGTTACACTTCGTTATTTGATGACGGCATGCATCATCGACTTTTCACAAATCTATGTTCATGAGTAGCCATAACAGTCACTAATCAATAAATTAAACTCAGGAAATAGAACTAGTTCACAAGAAGAACTACAAAATAGTAAAAGTAACAGTAATAATGCATAACACACTGTGAAATCTTACCATTTTGTGAAACAAAATCAATCCAAAATACAACATTAGATCGGAGGCATACTGAAGAAAGTGATAACCCACTAAGATACAAGTTGTAATCTATGCACATACTTCTCCCACCACCAGTAGCTGGATATCCCCCAGGTCCAGAACGCCAAATTAAACATTCTAATGAATCCTTTCCATTAACAGTATCTACTTGATTAGGGCAGTTCATGTTTACACTCCAACCAGGTTGTACAGCGATATAATTTGAATTAGTAGAATTTTGTTTACTTATTTCATCTATACGTTTATACAGATCGTCAAGGAAAGTTTTCCATAGGAAATATGATTGAGTTACATCAATGATAGAGAATAAATCGTCTCTATTATCACAGTTGTAGTCATCTTCATCATCATCGCCACCATTATTTATATTATTAATACCAGTTTTAACGACTTCCACAGGTAAAACATCAGTCGGAAGGACAACAGTATCTATGAATATAAAAAATGCGGGTATACATTATTTATAACACTACCTAGAATAAATAAAAATTTACAATTAATAATTTATCCCCATCACCTGACAAAAGATAATTCATTGAATATTAATCGGGTCAAATGAGTAGTAAAAATGAATTATATAATTTAAGTATGAATATAAGCGTATTACTCGACGAGTTATTTAATACTTACTCCTTTAAACCTTCAATAATATGCAGGAGAAATAAACCTAAGCACTCTGTACGACATCTTAAGTAGATGAAATAAAAATCCCATCTGCATTTCTGTGCATCAGACAACGGCCAACACCAATGGTAAGAATATTAAATACTATCTGACAAAAATGAGCAACTGGAGCAGAGCTTCAAATCCATCAGCCGGTACTTGGTAATGCAGTCTAGACAAGTGAGTCAGAACTACATATGTTTAGTATATCAGAAAAAGTTAATCAGTAGAAGACTGTCTCCAGTTTTTACATTCCTTTATCACTCATTTTTACCAAGCTCTAAAACTTCAACTCTTGATAACCTGAATTGATAAATTTTGATATATTTCCAAATGTATCCCAAATAGGACGAAATGCGCATCCTGAATTCCACTGCTAGTCACCATCCACCAATCAACCTTATATTTTCGAATGATTCGATAAGCCACAGTATTTAGAAGAAGACCTTTTTCATGAATTTGTTTTATCTTATTATGATTTAAGAAGTGGTTACAATAATATCAAAGCGATTTACAGAAGTCAAATTTTATAGATATTCAAGAACAGTATATTATGTATGAGTTCATATCATACTGTAAAATAAGTATAAATTATCTATAGAAGCATAAACGGACATCTCCGACCCATTTAGCAATCCGCTTTTAAACTGATAATGTTCTAATGGGATCACGACCGTCTTGGAGAATGAAAACGACATTCACAGAGTAGGATCCTGATCACTGATCGAAATTCTCATTCACAACAATTTACAGTCCTCAGGAAAACGACACAATTCTTAATTAATGCATGTTGTTTACTGTTAAAATATTCCTCAGGAAATTCAGTCTACTTGTTTAGGTGTAGACTTTTCATCAACACAAATAACTGAAACTGAGGATATTCTTAGACGAATACCAAGGAAACATTGCTGAACCTGGGAAATAACAATAATATGACTACTCTGCGTCATTGTAAGCCATTCTACTAGGAATCTTTTTTTTTATTATAGCTTGAAACCACACAGTATTTTTTGTACAAGTATGGAATTTTCAGCGTGGATATCGGTAGCCAAAATTTCGCAGGCCGACCATAGATATCAGGTGTGCGTCAGCAGGGGATCGAACCTCGGACGAGGTGCATGGTCGGTGAGAGTCCTAACCACTGTGCTACCGACGCACAGTGACTTATTCTTAACGCACTTGAAATATGAGGAAACTGGAGCCGGAAATATTCCAAGAATTTTAAACATTTGGTTGTGCCGTTTGTAAAATGTTCAAACGACTAATGCAGAATGAAACGTAATTAATTGTAGAAATAATGGATGCATTGATAATTTTTAAAAAATTACAGATGAGTCAAAAATGGCTCAAACTCACTTGCTTTACATCTAAAAGCTTCACCAAAATTACGGTTTTGACAACATGATGATGAATCCCTATAAAAGAAAACGGTGGAAAATGATGGATTAATAATATTCATACGTGTTAATTCTTATTGATTTTCAAGTATTGGTTTGTAGGAATTTTGTTTGATTAGTTGAAGGATTTCATCATGAGCTGACATCAGTTAAGGGACCATTGGAAAACCTGCAGGGAGTACTGGACAGCTGTTTCGTCCTAGTTTCGTTACTCTTCAGCGAAGTGGTCACGCTATGTCATGAATTGGCAGAAGTTAGAATTCATGGGCTGGCCAATAGATCGTTTCCCAGCTGCTTAATGGTCTACGACCTCACCTTGGGTTCCAACCCTGGCGGTGGGCGCGTACTGATGAACATTCCCAAACAAGGATGAAACAGGTGTCCAGCACGCTCAAATTTTCCAATGGTTCTTTAAGTGATGTCAGCTAATGATGAAATCCCCTAACCAATTCTTATTGAAGCAAAGCTAAAAACATTAGTGCATTGAAATGGAGATAATTTCAGTTATATACTTATAAAACCGAGATTATCTAGTTGTGTTGTTTTATCTCCCTTATGTTAACTTGGGTCATTAATTTCTGAAAAACATTGCTTCACACAGTGTCTGTCTGTCTGTTTTCGACATAGAACTTTGCACATATGTGCGGAAGTTCAAGTCGTCACACTCCACTCCATGTAGCACACAAAGCAAGAGGAGAAGATAGAAGAAGTGCATAATAGAGACAGTAAACAGAGGAGTGAGACAAAGGAATAGTAATGACGAAGAACAAAACAGTTTCATTGGAGATCATAAGTCACAAGGAGTGGATGCATCTGCGTCACTGAGAACGATTTTGAGCCATATCACCGATTGTTTCCAATCATTGGTTTTTACCGTCCCGAGGACCTCAACACCTGGAATTCTGGGTAGTAATTTTTGACACTTGAAAAGTGGGGGCAAGGTTTATATTATATTGTACTCGGTGACAGAAGGTTTACTGAGATATACCGGCATATTAGTTTGAAAATCCGATAAACTTATTGCATACACTAGAAATCACCAGCGAGTCTTCCATGCACAATTCAGCTCGGAAGCAATTTTCTAATCAGTCGCTGGATGTTATCAAGTCAAAGTTCTAGTCAGAAACGTAGCTAAATTCACCAGAAGTATGATAGAAACTTACTGTGATTGTTTATTTGCTGACAGATCAAATGTGAATGATGAGTTAAATAAGTCACCAACACTCTTCCTCTCTGTTCCCAAAGCTGTATCGTCTTCATTGATAGATATGGATGGTTTGGTGCCAGGTGGTTGACTGGGAGAAACTAGTTTCTGTTTGTCTTCATATTCAGTATCGAAAGTGATCTGTGACTATAATAAGAAAGAGGAATATTTAATGTTGTATAAAACAATATATATTTTCATAGCAAAATACAAAGAGACTCATCGAAACGTTTTGGTATTATGACGAACAAATCACACTTAATTAGCATCAGAATTCGAAAAGTTGATGGTTCATTATATTTTTGCGAAATAAATTTGTCTACTGATTAATAATTTAAGTAAACACCAAATCACAAGGTAAAATATCAAATACGAGGAAGAGTTTGAAAAAATTATAAATTTGTTGATTCACTGTAAGAGATAATGTTACACGATAGTTCTTTATGTTCCAGATAACACCGTTCAGATAACAACACAAGTCTACAACGAACTCGATAGCGACATGTAATCTAAATCAGCATTGGAGGGCAATCTTAACCTTTATGTTAGCTATATTTTTATGGTTTCTGATGTGAGTTTTAAAAATTACCAAAATCGATTAATGGGAAAATTATGTGAAGTATTTTAGAATGAGTGGTACATATCAATTGTACACCTACTTCTATTATAACTTCCGCATTCGCATTTCCTGTAGCTTTTTACTACTGATAATATTACCATCTCAATATTTCACGTGGTTCGATCCACCCCGACGCACTCGTAAACCTGGCTAAGCCGGTAAGTAGGGCCGGCGAACAGGGAAGATTGGGTGTGAGGCTAGCAACCCTACTCCGCAAAGTAAAAAAATTTACCAATAGTGAAACTTCGCAGCCAAAGCTTGAAGCCCTATTTTCCGTTCTGAAGGTAAAGGAACAAAAATGAAAAAAAAAACAGTTGGAAGCTCTATATACATGATTCTTTAGTAGTCAAGTCTACATATTATTTAACTGACACTCATCTTGAGTAGTTATCAGTTCGATATGAAAAATAAGTACAAAAGAATTTCGTTTATGTCAGTCTTTACACTTCTTTGCAGAGAAATGAAAGAAACGACAACTATTAGTAATCATTAGTGATAATAATAATAAAAATTTAGGCGATAGAAATATTGAAAGATATTATGACACCAATAAATAGTATACTTACCATCATAAAATTTTGCAAGATTTGTGAATCAAAGTTTACAGTTAATTCTTCATTTTGTTTGGATGCGTCTTCATTAAAATTGTTGTCATTATTATTATTATTACTATTAGCCTTGGATGCAGGAAATGAACTTTCAAACATTGAAAATGTAAGCGTATCATTTAATTCGAATACATTATCACAGGATATTAATGAGGACGACAGAGTTGAAGATTCAGACTGTTCACTGCAAGCTTGTACAGATGTACAATGACTAACTGAAACATTCATCACACTGTTTTCTGTTTTTGTATTATTAACTATTGAAATTTGATTATCAACAATAGCTGCTAATTGACTGGTTAAAATGAAAGACTGACTAGGCTGAGTGAAATTCTCAAAATCTTTAGAGATCATTGTATCCTGAAGGTGTGTGGATTTATTACACTGTACATCCAAAACTTGGGACTTAAATGTTAAAATTTGATCCTCACAATGATCGACATTACAATCTGTACTATTCTTCTGAGATGAAGCGCATTTTTCCTCATTGTTGTAAGTGTGATTTCCGGTGTTATTACGATAGTCATCAGAAATAGAGTCATCACTACCAAATGACAATTCTGTACACATGGTGCTGTTAGTAGAAGTATTAGTGGTTGTGGGAACGGTAGTGCTACTCGCCGTCGTCGTTGCCGACATCACTGATGTAAGAACAACATTCTCTTCGGGAGCCTTTTGGCGTTTCGCTTCGTGGTCTTCGCCTACAGAACTACTGGAACGTTTTCTATCCTCTGCAGAATCGAGATTCCCACTATGATCACCATTTACATTCATATCTCTGGAAGAGATTGTATTTTCCAGTATTAATTGACTACTATTCAACTCGTTTATTGTGTTTTTAGTTTTGTCAAGCACTTGTGATTGATGCACTGGTGAATCAGCAATAGTCATGTTCTCCTTAGACTGCATCACTTTCTCATCTTCTTTGGACAGAATAACTAGATCTTTCCCATAGACTGAAGCTAAATCTATTTCCAATAATCGTTTAGCTTGCTGAATAATTAATGGTGCAGCTTCTTGTTCATTGATTACGTTCCCATCATCTAAAAGAATTGTACGACATGATGCTTTTGCAGAATTCTCACTGCTTTTCTTTCTGTAATCATAGAAAAAGTCAAACGTAGGTTATTTCCAGTGTGATTTCAATGATAATATAGCAATACTAATTGTGGAGCCATTGAAAACCACAAGCCTTTAAATTGTTATTTACTAGTGTAATTCAACATTGCGAATCATGTGTCCGTAATATGATACAAATAATAATAGTGCAATCGTGCATTTTACTGCGATTTTTCAAATATCCAATATAGGCACTGCATTATTTCGATTGTACATGCTTAGGGTGGATTTGATGAACAAAGATTACCTGGTTAAACTCTCTCCTTCTACTTAACCATACTACTCTTTTATATTTTAACCTAATCCAATATACTGTGTGATTAAATGCAAATGAGTGCGTCGCAATGGCCGAGCCTTTCTCATCATGTAACATAATTAATCAAAGTCAATCACTCCTAATTTCTAATCATCTCAATGACACCAGTCTACTAGTTTGACCTAGGTAATCTACCTCACAGTCATCACCTGTTATTTTAGTTTTATCTACCGGGTTGTTAAGCCGAGAAAGTTTGCTTCAAACTTCGTTGGTAGGTATAAAATAAGTTACCAAGGGGTGTGAATACAATCCTTGCTCAGTAAATAAATAATACGGCTGCACTACTACAACAAATGATGTACCCAGTATGGAATTTCAAAAATAGACAAAAATTAAGCCAATCATACCTATTTGCTAATGCGATGACAAGATATTGCACACACATTGTGAACAATATTCTTTTCCATATGATCTCATCAGGCTTTACCCTTCTAAACATAACTTCACAGTGACTTACCAATAGGGTTGTATGAATGTGCATGCATATTATGAACGATATTATCTTTAAATATAAAAAATAAGGTTGTTGAAAGGAAAAATTAGACCAACAAATAGTTCAACTGTAGAGCACCTTGTTCACCCAAATCATTCCGACTACATCTTCTGCCCATATCAGAAGGTTTTGCTATACCCAAGGAAAATCTTGAACTGTGTATGCAGGCAAGGTTTATCCAATCCCTTTTACTACCGTGGCTTAAGGCCACGGTCCCTTCTTTAAGTCACATACATAATATGGTATCTAATGCACATTCATTTGGTTTCAATCTTATTCCTATTTGCCTCCTTTTAGACTCCTAACATTAAATTATACTTTGTAAATATGCCTAACCTCTCACCACCCTTTTAAACAATGTTCCTGTTTCCGAGGCCGTGTCATATTTAGTTTTCTTTAATGGTAACCATTTCTGAGCGATGAACATCACTTGTCGTCTTAAGATTACGTGACCCAATTTGCTTGACATGTATATTCATATGTTTCGTTACTAGATGATATGACTAATTGACCTTAACAGGAATCCCCTGAACCTTTACAGCAATATTATGTAACTGCACTGCGTTGGAGTGAGGTTACATAACGAATATTCTTTACTGATCTGTCACATGGGTACTTTTCATACTTTTTTTTGATTTACAGCTTGATTCCACACTGTATTTTTGGTACAAGTATGGAATTTTCAGCATGGATATCGGTAGCCCAAATTTTGCAGGCCGACAATAGATATCACATGTGCGTCGGTGCGGGCTCGAACCCCGGACCATGTGCATGGTCAGCGAGAGTCCTAGCCACTGTGCCACCGACGCACATTGTGTCAAATATAAATAAAGCAGATTATTCTAACTAGACAAAAAAGTAGGTTATTTTAGGAATTTTGTAAACAATTCCTTTTAAATGTATATTCCTTACACACTTTGCAGTTATTAAAATAAACAGCAACTGATTACTAGTTTTGACCTTGGAGGCAACTGTCACCCACGATAACATGCGAGATAAAAATTAAGTATGTAAAATATTTAACAGAAAGTTCAAACAAAAATAAACCCAGTTATTCTATTTGGTTCCACGAATTATCAAAGTAGACGTAACACAAGTACACCTGAAATTCCTATGTGATTTTCACTGCATTAACAAACCGAACTACTTAGACTTGTGTCATCATTGCTACGAGAAATTCGACACATGACAACAGTAACTAACACACCACTCAGCAAAAACGTCTATTTAAAAAGGCAACAGAATAAATGAACTGAAAAATATATTGACAAAAGGTGTATCGACTCACCGTTCAAAAGGTATTGCACGTTGTAAAACCCTTGAAATATCTTGAGAACGTGCAGTAGCCAATGATGATATGGAAGTATAACCAGCTGCGTATAAAGCCCGAGCACGTTCAGCATTAACCAAGGGGAGTAAACGTATCAAGTCAACAAGTTCTTCAGACACACCATAGCATAAACGTGACTGGAAATTCGCTATTATACGTTCCATATGACTCCAACCAAGACGATTACAGAAGATAGTTACCATACCTATGAGATTAATATGAATTTTCATACAATTATTTCCATTGATAAACTTCAACAAAGCAGAAAGAACATAGTAAGCAGGGTAAAATTACGCCATTTTATTTCGTTGGTTCATGTCACCTGCGTACAATCATGAATAATTCAATATCAAAATATAAAATATTCAAACACTTTAGTTATTGGTCATAAAGATGAAGAGTATTAATATCATGTGATTAAGTTGCATAATGGAAAGGAATATAAGTAGAAGTCTATGTCAAGCTCGTTAGTATGCATGAGAACAATTAGAATAATAATAATATTACTTTAGAATTACGGATGAATGCTACAAAGTGAATAAAGCTGTAAGGGACAGACAGACAGAAAGAAGGATTTCTGACCGCACATCTGATCATATTCCAAGAAATCTGCGAAAGTCCTTAGTAGTACGATTGCTCACCACCTTGATGGACAGATGTCATGCAAACGATGCATTGAAATCCCTTAAGTTAATTAAAACTCACCACACCCCCAAGTCGCTGGGTATTACTGAAGCGACTGTCAGTAGACGATTAAAACCAAATATATTCATCCAGAAAGTTTATTATTATTTCCTCTAATTAATAGAAGAACATAGGGCTTCAGCCGCACATCTCCATGGCGTTCGCTTCTCTGCTTAAGTTTTCAACGGGCTTCAAGTTTGCCCACATGTTTTCATCTCCTCTTCCTCCAAGTCACCCTTGAACGACCAACTCCCCGTTTCCCTTTCGAGTTACACTCGAGGGCTTGTCTAGTGATGTCACTTGGTGGTTTCCTCAGAGTATGGCTAATCCATCTCCATTTCTTCCTGCCTATTTGTTTCACAATCGGTTCCTGATTGGTTCGCTCCCAGAGATCCCTGTTGTTGATCTTTTCTGGCCATCTGATATTGAGTATTGAGCGAAGACAGCTGTTAATGAAGGTCTGAAGTTTGTTTGAGATGCTCTTTATGATGCGCTGGCCAAGTCTCTGATCCGTATAGTAGCACTGACTGACCTCACATTGGAGTTGAAAATCCGGATCTTATTTTTGATGGTGAGTGCTGTTGACCTCCACACAGATTTGAGAGTAATGAAAGCTTTTCTTGCTTTCCCAATCCTCACTGCTTTGATATCCTCGTCAGTTCCGTTCGCCTGTAGTTGAAACGATGCTTCCCAGGTTGGTGAAGGAGGCTGTTTCTTTCAGATACCTCCCATTTATGCCGAATGTCGTCTGTTGTTGTTGTTGTTGCTGTTGGCTAGGAATCTTCATCATCTCTGTTTTATCTATGTTCACGTGAAGTCCTATCTTTGTTGCTTCTTCCGCCAACTTGTTGCTTTCCACTGGCATATCTTCCAGTTTGTGGGAAATCAGACATATATATCACATCGGCGAAGTCCAGATCCTCCAAGTTTTTTTGTGTAGGTCCATTTTGTTCCTGTTTCCTCATTGCCCGCTGTTTGTTGCACTATCCAATCTACTGCAATCAGGAAAATCACTGGCTATAGAAGACAGCCTTGCCTCACTCTTGTCCTCACTTCGAAGGCTTCCGTAAGTTTCCCGTTGTGGATTACTTGGCATGTAGCATTGTCGTACGACTGTTGGATGAGATGTATAATTGTCGGTGGTACCCCGTAGTAAAGAAGTAGTTGTCGAATCACCTCTCGATCGACGCTGTCGAATGCCTTTCCAAAGTCGATGAAGTTAAGTAGAGAGCTGACTGCCATTCCAAGCTTTGATCGATGATGATATGTAGTGTTGCAATTTGATCGATGCATGACATTTTGTCCTGAACCCAGCCTTTCCGGTCGAATTTTTTCATCCAGGGCCTGTTTGATCCTCTCCAGGATAGTGCGGCTTAGTATTTTGCTTGGGATGGACAGAAGCATAATTCCGCGCCAGTTCTTGCATTGATTGAAGTTTCCTTTCTTTAGCAGTTTGAATAAGTAGCCTTTCTTCCAGTCCTCGCGTACTTTGCCCTCCTTCTACACCTTCTCCAGTAGTGGTGTCATCAAGTTCGCTGTTGTCTCTGGATCCATTTTCAATGCTACTGCTGGGATTCCATCCGGTCTTGCTGCTTTTCCTGCTTTTAGCATCTTGATTGCCATCAGGACTTTTGTTCTCGTCGAGGGATTGATGTGCACTTGTAGTCCTGCTTCCGTTGTTGGTATTGGACGCGTTGTAGGTGGCGGTCGATTTAGGAGTCTTTTGAAGTGTTTATCCAGAAGGAAGCCAGTGTTAATCCTGCCTCACCTTGGTATATACACTACGTGATTTTATTGTTCTCTGTTATTTTAATTATCTAATTTAGTTCTGACAGTCCTGTATTCAACTAAATTATTTGATGCTTACTATACATGAATGCATTGTTGATTTTACTAGTCTAGTCACTTTGTAGCATTCATCCGTAATTCTAAAGTAATATTATTATTATTCTAATTGTTCTCATGCATACTAACGAGCTTGACATAGACTTCTACTTATATTCCTTTCCATTATGCAACTTAATCACATGATATTAATACTCTTCATCTTTATGACCAATAACTAAAGTGTTTGAATATTTTATATTTTGATATTGAATTATTCATGATTGTACGCAGGTGACATGAACCAACGAAATAAAATGGCGTAATTTTATCCTGCTTACTATGTTATTTTAGATGCATTTGTAAGGGATTTTTGCACACAGGTATAAGTTTTAATTTTGGTGGTAGTACCTAGAAAATTAGTGAAAAATAGAGGACTCTTTACATCTTCCTGGTACAACATAAATGGATATTAGACTGTACATACTGCATACCAGTTCAGAGTTGAATTGTTACATAACACATGAAGTACTTGTACTTAATGAGTCGTGAAAAGAAAACTTATCAGGTTTAAACCGATTACGTTGTCTGACGATGCAAGTTAATAACACAAAAAATGTGAGGCACTTGAATGAGAACTTTAAATAGCGAATATTAAGAATTCGAAAATTCATGTACTGTATTTACCTACATTTACTTGCAAGGTGTTCAACGCTAGGAGTTTCCAAGTATCATTTGAGGTTCGAGTTCAAGTTAATCAATCATGAATGAACAAACTACATCATCAAACAGCATCAACTAATATTTACTGAATAAACGCTTTATATAACGGTCTTTATGTATTGTGGACGAATGGTGAATTAAGGACTTGTGCACTTTAATAAAAATGGGACATTATCCAGTTAGGAAGTATTGCATATTTCATGATAAAATATGCATGAAAACATACCTGCATAAGTGGCAGCTTGTTGTTGTAAACTCTGGAGGAGACCACGATTGACGCCAAACTTCTTTGCAACAGCTTGTAAACCATCTTCATTAACTAAGCGATATAATACTAAAGCTGTATAAAAACGTCTATGCAAGCTTAGACGTCGACTGGTCATAGAAGCATTACCAAAACGACCACTAGTGGTTGATGAGGCACCAGCTGCACATCTAGTAATAAACCGTTCTTCAATATCAACCAGATCGGCAACTCTACGCTCTGCAGGAGATAAACTCTGATACTGTTCCAAGTAACAAAGCCAATCCAAATCAGCACCAACATCCAAATACACAGGAGTTAACTGAAAACAGTTTAAAATTACGTGCATTAATAAACACCATTTTGTAACTAACACAAGATCCCCTTATGCAAAATAACCAAAGTGTGAATTTAAACAGGCACACACAAACGACTTAAGACTATACTAAACATTGATTCAAGTTACTACAATTAGCAAGGGAGAAGGGTAAGAAGAATACTATATGTTGAAGACGGATGTATATTCGAGATAAATGAGTAACAAGCAGTTTAAGATATAAGAAAAGGTAGTGGACAGCAGCATCCACGCAAGCATGGTTGACACTGACTCCTAGCTACATAGAATCAATAAATAATAGTGACTAACATTTTAATGACACCATATATACAGTATGGGTGTCTAAAACACATTAGCAGTACAAACAGAGTAGTTATTTCAGTTCCATTTAGTGTCAGAGGAAATCAATCTTCACAATAGCCTATGTGTACAGGAATGTCTTTGAGTAGATTAATCTTAAAGTATTATGTAATATACTCACCAGATATATAAGATGTAATTCAGTATCCAGGGCAATAGATCGTCGTGCGCGATCCAATTCTTCGAAAACTACTAACCCATGCACTGGACCTAAGGAAGACGACAATACCGCTCTTCCTAAGGCCGTTGGTTGAAGTCGAGCATAATTCAATAAACCATTCAATGAATCGGTATCCATTTGTGACAGATTCGCATTACCGCCTTCTGGACTGGAAGATTGGTCAATATAGATCAGTTCTTGCTTTTGTAAATCTTTAATACATAAGAATAACAAACGTTTCATTTCACTTATAAATTCATTATTGTTATCTGTAACACAACTGACTTCACCACTAGAAGAAATTCTAGACTGAGATAAACGTAGAGAACGACGCCGAATCCCTCCTGGTGAGTGATGAGATGATTTAGGAGATTTCAGTTCAGTCAACTTTTCTTGAGTGATAACAGTAGCCAACAGGGTACTAGATAGATATAGTAAAGCGTCGGTTAGTGTTTCAACAAATCCATTTGCAATAACCTAAATAAGGAGAAGAAATAAAGCGTTAGCCTAATGAAAAATGTAGGTGTGAACACGTAACACAACACACTCAAAGCATGAATGATGCTAGCAAAAGGTTTCAAAATCCCAAAGAAGTGAGAAAGTAAATTACCTTGCAAAACCAAGACTGGGACAAATTAACTTCAGCTTAAACAGTAAATACAGCAAACTGCGCTTAATCGTTTACACAAAACATACAACACTAAAAAGAGGACAGGGCACGTCAATGGGATTATTAATTGAACTTTTTTTATTATTATCATCAACCATCTACTGAATGCTCAACTTACCAATAACTTATAAAGCTGTGTGGGTTTTTTTTTCAACCATTCCAGCAAAGCTCAAATGAGTCAACTGAATATATCCATCAGTTAAATCACAGCATACCTCTGATGTAACTACCAAATAAAAAGTAAATTCATACATTCAATGTATAAACAGGATGTAAAAAGGAAGTAACATATCCAATAAATTTTCGAGATAAATGCATTGTAACTGAGATTTCAAAAAAAAAAAATTGAACACTTATGTGAATTCTACCATCAACTACTAGGTGACTTATCGACAGATATCGCAGTGATAACTGGAATCCGAAATGCATTTTTCGAGTAGAATAGTCAAAGGACTATTGGTTTAGGTGATTAAGAAGCATACGTCAGGCCTTGAAATAGTCCTCTTCAACTCTTAGCCGTTCACACTTCGTCTGACCACTATTGACTTCCGGCACAGCTATAGCCTCTGTGTTACTTGGTGACCTTCCTCTGCTTCGCAAACCTTGAGAAAGCAACACTGAGGAATCTGGAATACTTTTGTCATGTTGACTCCTTATATATAGTATAAGCAACTATGCATTTAAGATGTCACCAAACACGGATCAGAGACAAAATCAATAACAGTCAGGTTAAGGTTCCTTCGTTGTTTGTTTTCACCATCAAAAACAGTGTAAGAAAACAAACGCTTATACAATAAGTGCTCAATAAGTGTTGTTTCCAGTGGAACAAAGATATCTTAACAGTCATACAAAATATAGAGTAGTGCAATTCATCCTGATACTTAAGTTGGTCGTAACAATGTTGTAGCAATTCACACAAAATTTATAAACCAAACAAATAAATAACAAAATTTTCAATCAATCAACGAACATACTTCAAGTAAGGCACGTTTTAAGCTAGATTCCGGGCTGCCTCCTTGACCCATTAGACAGGAATTCACTGGTGGCATTCCATTCATCACCAACTGACGTACGCGTCCCAAATCTTTGGGTTTACATAATAATATGCTTTGGCCTACGTAAATGTGAAGAATACATTGAAATGAAAGAAATGAAGGAAGTTATACTGAAGGTGAAAACCAATTACTGATAATACCACATATTAAATGCATGAACCGTATGTCATACAAACGACTCGATTCCCATAAAAACGTCAATTGGGTATTCCACTTACGATTTATTTAACTTACACACTTAACTTCAATTGTGTGAAAGAGGAGCCATTAACTAGTAATAAGGAATTTACACGGAAGAGAATTTATCGTTGTAACCCAATGAATATTGAAAAATCCGTCTTAAATGAAAAATCTTCAAAAAAAAGCTCATTTAAGCAAAAGAGAACATTAAGCTGCATTCTAATGGGTACAACTATAACGTAGGGAATTCTACAGAAGTAATCACCATTTCATGTTCGAAATGAGGAGCCTACGTGTGAAGCTTACATTACCAATATGAACACAACCTTTGTATGGATTTCATCCAGCTTATCCTAATTGCCTAGGGATTTGACTAGTTACATAAGCGGTTATGTTGTCACTATAAGCGTATATATTCCGGTTGTCTGGTTACAGAAACATTGATAACAAAGTATCAGTGTAACAGTAGAAGACAAGAGACTTGCTAAGGGAAGGTCTACTTGAGATTTCGAATCTCTGTATAGCGAAATTATGTACACCTTATATGAAAGCCGTCATTTGCACAGATCTTTCGTGTTGTGCTACTTCTGCCTTTCGTGGTGTGTGCTTCTTTGTCTTCTTTTTGTGTCTCCCATATTTCGCCGCAGCACTGGTTCATTTGCTCTCTTTGACGTCTCTCCGCTATTTGATATCTTTGTACCGATGAATGTCTCTTTACATACTGCTAATAAGTATTATCTGGGCAAACTCCACATTATTGCATAGAGGTGCACACATTTCACATTCGTAGATTACGTAAAAAGGGTGACAGAAAGGACGGAAGTAAGTTTCAAAGATGGCGAAATGCTATTAAACCTAAATCAAGGGATAAAACAAACAAACGAACAACATATTTTAATAGGGATAAATAACGCATCTACAGTGTGACCGATTCCCTGACAGCATGCAGACTAATCAGGTAACTTATAATTCTATGCATGAACGACATGACACGTAATCTGTGAATTCATGAACTTCAAGATGCTGCTTATGATTGAATTAGTCCAACAACAATTAACATAGAATATCCAGATAGACGGTTCAGTTTCCTTGACAAAGTGCTCTACACCACCGTCGCATCAGCCAGTTAATAATGTCACGTTTCCGTAAAAAAAGGGGAAAGACCACTGTACGCGACAAACAGTCTATTCAATTTAAAACAAGCAAAAAAGGTTACTAAAACAGGATTTGATTTTTACCCAATTATTCATTGAACACAATTTTGTTGTTCACAGCATTAAACTGAGATCAAGAAATTAATTATTATAAAAGGCTGTCATTTGTTGACCTCTAGCATTCATTTAGGCGGAAACACATGCGTGCGATAAAACTCTTTGATTATCTAAGCCCCTGTTGGAGAAGGGCCAATACAATCTAACAAACTTTGTCTGATATAGGCTTCCTATTTGTGCACTGAAATCACTTTTTAAAACGGCCACACCAGAGTATTTGGACATTTCTAGCAGACCAGACTATGCTGGTGAGACTGGAGCAAATTATTGATTTTCATTGAGACCACCCATGGCTTGATCAGTAACTACGTCCTAAAGATGAGTTCCGAGAGCCACTGTTTTCTATTTGATTTTAAACGATACCTTGTTACATCACCAACCTTTCAGCATACTAAGGCCATATACACAAGTGTTGGAAACAAAACCTAAAATTCTAAAACTTAATTAAAATATAGATGACAGTAGTACTGATGAACTTTTACAGTATAAACAGATATACTATATTATTATTATTACTTACCACTAGTATCAACTCCTTGACGACCTGCTCGACCAGCCATTTGTTTATAAGTAAGATAATCTAGGATATGTCCATGAAATAATGGTGTTCGAATTATAACACGACGGGCAGGTAGATTAACTCCAGAGCTTAATGTGGATGTGGCAATTAAAATACGAATAAGACCTTTACGGAAGCCAAACTCAATCACTTCTCGTTCTTCAATTGTAAGACCTAGAAAATAGAATTCATAACTTGACAAGGATACATACATAAATTAAAGGTTTTTATTAATCTAGGACTTTTACTGCTTGCTGACATTTGTCAGAGTGCAATATTGGCAACAGTATGGAGAAATATTTTCTTTCTGGATTCACTAAACTTCATGTGAACTACCGGACAAATATTACGATATATATATTGTTATGTTGCTGCTGCTGAGTGGTTAATAGTAGTTTTCTCCGTCGCCAAATTGTTATGTACTCGTCGCCAAATTATTGCTATGTACTGGTCGAGAATTTAATAGTCCTGACGCAAGAAGGCGGAAATCAGAAGACCACTAGGTTTGCGATGATACTTCTATTTTCCAAACACAAGGAGAAGCAATAAGTGGTATCACACCAAAGAAAGTGGACACACAAGATTGTGTGAGCGAAATATATATGAATGTCCAGACAAGTGTGTGAACAAATCAATGGACAGTCTTAACATGAATGGCTAATTATAATGAAGTATCGATCCATATATACATAGCAAAATATAGCAGACATGTCAACAACCACCATATATGGATATATGTCACCAAGCAATGGACTGTTAACAAACACTCATATTATATATAATATAAGGGGGATATACATTGTTAAAGGAGACAGGTTCATCAAGGTGAAATGGTCACAGACTAAGCGAGCAAACAGAAAGAGAGATCACCATATATATATATAAATATATATATATATATATATATATATATATATATATATATATATATATATATATATGTAACAAAGTAATTCAAACTACCTTCCTTGTCAGTCAACAGGCAGTTTTGCCTAGATATATGTCACTCACAAGGTAGTAAATTAGCAACGGTTACCAAGTTGCATTCTTTTATCCATTTATAAGGAAGACACATATACATTGAATAAGATCCAGACATTGTTGCCGAAACAGTGTCGAAGTTGGCACATCTCACTATATTGTGTGTGAAACTATAGCAAACCTACAATCGTTAATAGTATTTCATGCCTTAATGCCAGTTCAGTTCCTTTACCGGCAATTTTATATTGTAACCTAAGTGTATTCTCACTGAAATGTTGTGCTGGAGAACCCAAGCCAAATCCCTTTGAAACCCCTTAATAAACTGAATATCAGTTTACCCACTTCAAAAATGCAACTGCTGATCGAATTGCAAATAACGCACGAAAAAAAGGAAGTATCAAATAATGACAGGAAACAGTCAACATATCTATACTTCTAAACTATAAGCTTATACAACTTTTAACTCACCTGCATGATGAAAGGCAACACCATAGCCTAGACATCTTGCCAAAGCTGTATCAAGACCAGCTGGACAACGCCTTAGCTGTTCGACACAAGTGGTAAGACCCACTCGGTCCAAACGTGATGCCAAGCGTACTCCAATATCTGGTTCTAAGTAGTAATCATTTGGATCGCTGTCAACAGGATCCTCAGACCTTAGCACCCGGGTATTATTTTCCTGCTGACGTTGTGCTGAAAAGTAGGACTGTGTTAGACTGAAGATCTATTGAAGAAAAGTAGTCAAAATGAAGACAATTTATTACAACAGTATTCATTTAGGAAAACCAAATGCATCACAACGAAAATATTCTGTCTACTCCATCAAATATTATTTTAAAAGTAAGACTAGTACTGCAGTAGTGTACACAATAATGCTATCCTTAGTTTCATCCACATTGCAGTGCTGTATTATATATCGGATAACATTTCAGATACCAGTTATTATCCGTGACCAAATACAGGTGGAAAGTGATAGGTTGGGAAGAGAAGAAATTTAAGCTAAACCCTTCTTTTTAGGTAGAGATAAGACTTAGTAGCTCAAGCACTCAACTGTTACTAAGTGGGTCCTAAGCTTGAATCCAACTCCATCTACTTCAGCTTGGGCAACCCAGTAGTGCCACCATCCCCCACAAAATAAGCGTGCCTCATAGCCCATTACATGAAAAGTCTGATCCTGGCAACTTAGTTCTGACTAATGAACTCCCATTTTTATATGTTTATCTTTAATTTAAAGTGATTGAAAAGTGACAATAAAGAAAATTCAACTGATATAATACAACACCAAATAATGTGAACTTACCTGGCGTGCCATTGTATCAGCTAATTGTTCACACCATTGTTTAGTAGGGCAAAACACGAGTACACCATGTCCATTCAAGAATGAATCAAGACACAAACCAAACACACCATCTTCATCATTTAGCTGAATATCAGAAGTTAACTGTGGATCCAAAGGTAAATTATCAGTAGGTACCAGACACCTAAATTAATTTAGTTATACCAAAATAGTCATTGTGAGAAGTGATATCTTTAGAAAATGATATAACAACATAGTTATTCATAGTAAGCTTTGAAAACAGAAGAAATGATGGAAAAATAAGTTACATCCCTGTAGTACGGGACATTTTCGGCGTACGGAGTACTTCTCGTTCACAAACACTCGTCTACGGTCGCGAAAAAAGATATTTAAAGTTCTGAGAGAAACTATTTGCAGTTGAAGAGCTTAAGAACATTCAGAGCCTTAATTGCGCGTCGGTGGCACAGTGGTTAAGACTCTCGTCGACCATGCACATGGTCCGGGGTTCGAGCCCCTGCCGACTCACACCCGATATCTACGGTCGGCCTGCAAAATTTGGGCTACCGATATCACATGTTGAAAATTCCATACTTGTACCAAAAATACAGTGTGGAATCAAGCTGTAATCAAAATAAATTTTCAGTTTTCACTACTCTCCCTATATACATCGATTCTACGTGGTTAGACTAATGTAACAGTAAAAGTTACTGTTTAAATTATTAGAAAATTCCAAGCAGCTGAAGAGTGAAAGAGTGAGATACTTTATTATTACTTTGATAAAATATGGCATAATGACTTACTCTGACTTTTGTTGAGTGCAAACACTATCAACATTAGAATTAACTAATTTATAGAACTGATTCACTTTAGATCTTGTATCACAAGATAAAATGAGTTCAGTCAGTGGGACTGGACGAAACTTTGTTACATAAACCTCTGCATCTAACCACTGTCCAAGTGTTGCAAGATTTGGCAAAGTAGCACTCATGCCAACTACTTGAATACCATTTGTATCAAAGTAGGATTGGCTCAAAGATCCATTTAACAGACTTTGAGAATCTCCTGAACTTTTACCACCATCAATTAGTTTAGCATTTAATCTGCGACGTGAATGAAGGAGTAATTTGGTTAACAACAACTCCAGTAAATAACCTCGATGAGTATCACCAATAAGATGTAATTCATCGACAACGACAATACCTAAAAATTAACCAGTTTAAAAGTAAGTCCATGTGGAGTAAAACAAATGCCTAGGTGAGGGTTAATTGATACTGATAAAAGAATGAAAAGATGAGTAGGTCTTTACTGAAATAATTTTAAATCTACAAGATGAACAAATTCTTCAAAATACATTACTAGAACTTCAATACTATTGTACACTATAATATTAAACTGGTCTGTTCATTTGTTGAAAGATGCCCATAAATTAATATTTATTGGATACAGTTCCTGACACTAATCCAGAAAAAATGCATCTATATTTCTTAGTTCTGGCATTAAAATTCGATATCTCAATTTATCAATACTGTCTGGGATTTTGATATGACAGTGTTTCCTCGATCAATTTATTGTCTTCCAAATCCTATCGCCATATGGTTTACTACATATTGCTATTTTACTCGAAGATCCTGAGTGCAATTAACCACGCTGATACTTCTGTACATTATGCGAACATTTTGTTCAGAATAAAGCTGTTATTATTTCTTTTAATTCATTCATTTATTCAAACGAACTTTCAGATGTATGCTGTCATAAAATGAGCAGTAATAAATGAACTTTGATGATCTTATCACAAATATACGTAGTATATTAATTCGATAATAAATCAGAAATGAAAAGCTGGAGACCTACCTAATTCGTCTAAACGATCTTCTTCGATTAGTCTATTAACCAGACTGTTTGCCTTTTCAATTGTACAAACGGCTACATTAATAGCGGACAAACCCCCAGGTGGACTTTGACCCCCCATGTAGCCTCCAACACGAATACCCAGACTGCTGAACAGTCTCTAGTAAAGAAAAAAGTTTAAATTAAACATCAAAAGATGTATGGGTGAAATGAAAGGCTATATCATAATTACAACTTTAATAAATATGTCACGGTTAGAAACCTAAATAAATACCAAGAATAGCCAACTTTTCAGAACTCAGCTAAATTTTTATGGTACTGGTTACAAACATCAAGAGGAAGCAGTGATCGGGTTTTTAAAGATTTAACCTTCCAAATGACTTATTTTCGAACATGCACAAAATATGTCAAAATTAAAAATGAACTGACACAATAAACCAACCTGTAGGTAAGTCATTTTCTCTCTTGATACAGACACATAAGGTAGAATTATAAATGCTTTCAATGAAGATTCCAAAACACGTTTAAGTACAATGAGCTCAGCAACGAGGGTTTTTCCAGCACTAGTAGGAGCTGAGTAAACAAGATTTTTATTCCCCTCTATGAAATAAGTTTTAAAGTAGGCAGGCTTACCAAGAACACCAGGCAAGCGAAGGCATTCAGCTTGCCAAGAAAATATACTAGATATATTCATCTTTTTATATTGCATATACAATTCTTCAGGAACATAAAAGCCATCTTCAATTCGGATAGAATCTCCAACTTTGATTTCCATTTTGTTAAATAATCCCAAGTAACATTTATTTCATAAACAGTCACCTAAATAAGTGAATACAAAAGCTCATTTAATTGGAACAATAATAGTAAGGAATGAATGATGATCAGCAAGGTGCAGGTGAAGTTTACTGGCTTGAGTACTTCAGTTCAACCTGGTAGATGAGGTTTACACTACACAGCACCTACTGAGGTTTGGGAGCATAATTAGTCCACCAACTCGAAAATGTGGCCACCTCTAGCATGGTGGGGATGTATTACACAGCTGAATTACTGTTGCTTTACCTGAAGTCTATACGACATTGCATTAGATATACACTATAAGTCACCGGTGGTGAAATAAAAAACAGCCTGACAACCAAACCGAAATTCAAATATCATATATACACAAAAAAATAAATACAGACACATGAATTTGTGATTAAGTGTTTTGTTATGTCACTCAATTAAGTTTTTGCGTCACGAAATAAATCTCTGTCTGTTTTCGACATAGAACTTTGCACAAATGTGCGGCAGTTCAAGTCGCCACACTCTATGTAGCACACAAAGCAAGAGAAGAAGGTAGAAGAAATGCATAATAGAGCCAGTAAACAGAGACAAAGAAATAATAATGAAGAACAATAGTTTCATTGGAAATCATAGGTCACAAGGAGTGGATGCATCTGCGTCACTGAGAACGATTTTGAGCCATATCACCGATTGTTCCCAACCATTGGTTTTTACCGTCCCGAGGACCCCAACCAGGAAGTCTGCACATTCCTACGTGGCCGGCTTAGACTAACTATTGTAGATCTCATCGACTGATGTCAGGTTTTAGTTTGACCACCGCTAGCTCTTTTCCAGCCTGACCCTATGTCAGCTAACATTGCCCATTGTCGAGGAAGGCGATGACTGGGTTAGGCATATGTAACACATATCCTAACCATCTCAGTCGATGTAGCTTCACAGCCTCATCGATTGATTTTCCCTCCTTAACTGGCACTCGACGGATGCCTAACCTCAATATTGCTCATCTTATTATACCACTTCACACGGGAGATAGAAAGCAGGCACCTATGATCAAAGAGAGATAATCTTCTCATGTCTTCCACTCTCAATGACCAGGTCTCACAGCCGTAAAGCAGGTCGGAGCGGACTGATGAGCAGTACACACGCCCTTTGATCGACAGGTGGATATCACGTCTACGCCAGAGACGGCGTAAACTGGCATATGCGAAACTAGCCCTCTGTATCCTTTCTGAGATTTCGTCAAAGATCAACCCGTTGGGGCTGATGGTACTTCCCAAATAAGTGGAGCGGTCAACGTGCTCTACCCCTTCACTCCCTTTCTCTAATCTAGGAGTCAGTGTAGTCCAGTCCTGTAACATCATCTAACATTTGACAGGAGCGAATCGAACGCCAAACATTCGTAGATTGCAACTCAAGATGTTCAGAAGACTCTGAATTTTGTAAGCGTCCTTGTCTAGTTTGACTATATTGTCTGCATATTCTAAGTCAATAATATTATTCCCTGGTAGCAAGTCAATCCCTGGGTCGCTGAAGTCACTTAGGGTTAAGTCCATTAGTACATCTATGATGAAATTGAAAAGAAATGTGGATAATTCGCATCCCTGACGGACACCACTAGTCGTCACCATTTCAGATGACAACTCACCGTAAGCCCTCACCTGGCTGCGTGAGTTCGAGTAGAGTGGCTTGATCAGTGCAATGTATTTTTTCGCCATTCCCTTTACAGCCAAGCATCGCCAGAGTACCCATCGGTCGACAGAATCGAATGCCACCTTCAGGTCAAGAAATGTACTGATTGTTGGATGCCGGTAAGAATGCCTATCTTCTAGAATTTGTCGAAGGGTGAAGATATGATCAATACACCCTGTTTCTGGACTAAAGCCTGCTTGGTTCTCTCGTGTTTGTGCCTCTCGAGCACCACTCAGTCTACGCATGATTATTGAGCCTAAGACTTTAGATACTATATTAGTCAAGCTAATCCCTCTGTGATTATCGCAGGAAGACTTGTCTCCCTTCTTGTATATGGGGATAATCAGTAACTCACACCAACCCGATGGGACTTCCTCTGATTCCCAGACGCTGCTTAGAACCTAAGTTAATGCAGACAGTAAACTGTCTCCACCGTACTTAAGTGCTTCTAAAGTCATTTTATCACGTCCTGCTGCTTTGCCTTGTTTCAGATTAGTTACAGTTTTAGATAGGGACGACCTTGCGTCCAGTAGGCTCTGTCTCCACTTCTTTGAGATTGAAATGAAGTCTATCTGGTTTTTGGTGTGTCCATCTGGTGAAATCCATGTCACCTTGTGTATATCCTTGTGTTTGAACACACTGCCACTAATCACGAAATCATCGAAGGCGCAGAAGTCTGAGAAGAGTTCACCATTGTCGTTCATTTCACCGAGGGCCTCACGACCCATGGTGAGTTCTCTTCCTATATTGTCTCCTCCAAGCTTCGAATTCATATCACCCATCAGGATTTTGATATCGCCATTTGGGACATTGTCCATTACTGTTTGTAGTTGTCTGTAGAACGCCTCCTTCTTTTCTTGTTCTGAGACGATTGTAGGCGCATAACATTGAATGACTGTAACTTTCCTTCCTTTTGAGTTGAACCTGGCTGTCATTATCCTGGAGGAGATTGGTTCCCACTGCATGAGAGCTTTGGTTGCTGTTGGTGACATCATGATGGCCACTCACTGCCTCAGTGTGCTCGTGATTGTCCTCTGGGTGGCCGGAATATATTACTGTCTCTCCAGTAGGTAGTTGGCACCTTCCAGTTCCGTTCCATCTGCTCTCGCAGATTCCCAACACTTCTATTCTATACCTTCTCATTTCAGCGGCTATCTGGGCAGCCTTTCCAGTTTCGTACATTGTACGAACATTCCACGTCCCATCCTTATTTTCGCGTTCGTCGAAAGAAGGCACATCGGCTGACTGGCTTCCCGAAGGCTTTCACCAGCCTGCGTCATTTCACTTCCCCGATTCCAGCGAAAAATAATGTTACTGTTTATATTTTTACAATTTTTAATATATTGGTGCATTGAAGTTTCTGTAACGGTTTGGTTGAGTTTTGGGGGTGAAGTTGCTAGCGCCAAGCCCCAACCCTCCCTGTTTATCCGGGCTTGGAACCGGCTAGAAAACTAGCAAGCTAGTAGTCTAAGCGAGGTTTATATATATATTTGAAAAGGCCTTCGACAGCGTGAATCGGGAGGTCATTTGGCAACTACTTCGCTACTACGGGGTCCCATCGACAATTATACATCTCATCCAACAGTTATACGACAATGCTACATGCCAAGTAATCTACAACGGGAAACTTACGGAAGCCTTCGAAGTGAGGACAAGAGTGAGGCAAGGCTGTCTTCTATAGCCAATGATTTTCCTGATCGCCGTAGATTGGATAATGTGATAGACAACGGGCAATGAGGAGACAGGCATAAAATGGACTCACACAAAAAACTTGGAGGATCTGGACTTCGCCGATGTGATATATATGTCTGATTTCCCACAAACTGGAAGATATGCCAGTGAAAAGCAACAAGTTGGCGGAAGAAGCAACAAAGATAGGACTTCAAGTGAACATAGATAAAACAGAGGTGATGAAGATTCCTAGCCAACAGCAACAACAACAACAGACAACAATCAGCATAAGTGGGAGGAACCTGAAAGAAACAACCTCCTTCACCAACCTGGGAAGCATCGTCTCAACTACAGGCGAACGGAACTGACGAGGACATCAAAGCCAGAATCGGAAAAGCAAGACAAGCTTTCATTACTCTCAAATCTGTGTGGAGGTCAACAGCACTCACCATCAAAAATAAGATCCGGATTTTCAACCCCAATGTGAAGTCAGTCAGCGCTACTATACGGATCAGAGACTTGGCCAGCGCGTCATAAAGAGCATCTAAAACAAACTTCAGACCTTCATTAACAGCTGTCTTCGCTCAATACTCAAGATCAGATGGCCAGAAAAGATCAACAACATGGATCTCTGGGAGCGAACCGATCAGGAACCGATTGTGAAACAAATAGGCAGGAAGAAATGGAGATGGATTGGCCATACTCTGAGGAAACCACCAAGTGACATCACTAGACAAGCCTTCGAGTAGGACCCGAAAGGGAGGCAGCGAGTTGGTCGTCCAAGGGTGACTTGGAGGAGGTCATGCGAGGAGGAGATGAAAGCATGTGGACAGACCTGGAGCGGGTTGAAAAAGTTGTCAGAAAACCGAAGGCAATGGGGGTGCGCAGCTGAGGCCCTATGTTCCTCTAGGAACTAAAGGATACAATAATAATAACAATATATCACGACATAAATATCACTTTTTAATAACATTCATAATAGTTTGGCTTAAAATTCATCTTGTGATAGTGCGAAAGCAATCCAAGTCTGTATTCCAGAAGTAATACCCTAATAGATTTGCCCTGCAATAAATAAACGTCAGGTCAGCGTTTCTCTATGATTCACAGATCCAACACATGCATCATAACATTTTCAAAAGGATATTAAAGACCCCTATCAACAGGGGGCTTTCGCTGAGTAGTGAAGACCAATGTACGGCCTCATAAGGTAATCCATAAAGAACTCTGGTGGGCAGTAAACTATAACATTGACCAAACAATATAGAGAAGGATATTTAGGTCGACAAGCCATTGTAGTGTTACCCACTGGTATCACAAACCAGGCACACATTTGAGTGGAGTCTGAGTTAAAAGAGACGAATGAGGTATCAGAGGTTGACACGGAACGAAAGGCACATGGCTCGAAAGAAACAGGTGGCGTGACTTTACATATGAGGGCATTCAACCTCAGAAATAGAAGAGTGAATAGGCCGCAGGTGAGTATTCAGACCATCTAATAAACACCTAAGCTGTCTAAAGCAAATATAAGTCGAAATTTATTACAATAAAGTAAATGAATGTGAAAAGCTATTATTCGAAAAGATGATCGTCTATAAAAAAAAACTAAAATTTGACCCGTAATCACAATGTTGTGACAACTTTACCTAGCATAAATCTTACTTATTAGAGTTCTTTGATCGCAAGCATCTTTGCTTCACACTGACATCCAGTCAGGACAACAAAGATACCTACTCCTCCCCAGCCAACTAAAGTACTTATTCCAGCGCGCGCATTTACAACCTTGGCGGTTGCCACAATTAGGAATGTTACTGATTGAGCAAAACAACTCAAACTCAAATTTTCAACCAGGTAAAGAAGGAACAGGCCCACGTTAGTCCTTCTTTCTTCGGTATCCGAAGTTATATTTGTTTTTTTGGCGAACAGAATGCAGTATTTTAAGAGGTTGATGCAGTAAGAGAAAAAGTTCTCTCGATTGTGAACTATCTAGTTACATGCTGATATGATGAACTACTCCAAGTATCTTTCTGAAGTCGATGAAGAAAACACTGACGTAATTCTTGTTACCCTCGAATCTGACCCGACATTTCTTTGTCGTGAAGCCATGTGATACAGTAGAGGAATCCTTTATAGCATAGTCCGAGTTGTACAGCGATTGAGAAGCAGATCATAGCTTTCATACAGGCTTATCGATGTGTGATTCACTCCTGCAATAAAGACGCAGTGGCGGCATGCAGACTTGGATATGTGTCGCACAAAATATAATGGCTTATTTTCGATAGTATCGTTTGACACAGAGGTTCTAATAAATTTACAGTCGGTTGGCAGGGTGTTGAAAACCTAGGATAATAAAAATCACTGTATATCTCATTACTGCCAAAGTAAGTAATCCCCGTGAACATGAGGCTGTGACACACGAAGATCAATTCATTGTCTTTTCCTGAAAATTCCAGTCTACACTATATAAGTCCACATGTCTTAAATGTCATGCAAGATCGCTTCCGCGCTTCATGTGCCACGTTGCTCTCAATGCGAAATGCGACTACGCATCTACTGAATAATGCGCTCGCCAAATGTCCCGTCACATTTTTCATTGATGCTAAAGACAGCAGATGGTTCGTACACGCGGGGGAGGCTAATGCTGAGAATGACATGCACACGAAGATAAGGATAAGCTGGGGAATCAATGATTGAGAATGAATGCTTCGATTTAGGCTGTGGTCCCACACTCCGGGGAGTGAGAGCGTAGACGACAGAAGCTCGCATACGTCACCGTTACTAGAACTGAGGCAGAATGAGTGACAAGCGATCGCAGTGGTAATTGACAGTGAATAGTTAAGAGGATGTGCGAAAAGTATCATGAGGTGCTGCTATGGCTACGTTGCATTCTCCAAGAGTCATTCTAGCAAGTGACGATTGTGTTGCAAGCTGTCAAGAGGATGCCTTTAACTGGAAGGCGTAGGTCGTCATCAACGAGTGTGATTGTGCTGTGCGTATGCCTGTGGTGTGTTAGGTGTGTTGTCTGTTCTCCTCTTCAGCTTTGTCCGTGTGTCCCAGGTTCTCGCATTGGCATCCAAGTCAACGTGTATTGGTCGTGACGGAAAAAATGGATGGATCTATTTTTTGGTGGGGAGTGTCAATGTAGTTGAAGATCGAACGATCAATTCATAGTTGTTTGCTCAAACCCAACCCTACATTTTTCGCGGGAGTCATCAATCAGGCAGTCGCCGTCTCATCGTTCGCTGTTTGGTGGAAGAAATAAGGCGGAATATATCTTAATCGTAAAGTAGAGTACTTTCATTGACAGTGGGTAACTTGTTTACTGTCTGTCGACAAAGCGAATTAAACCAAAGCTCGTAATCTGACTCTCCTCAACGCAAGACACACCCGAAAATCCGTATACACTGAATCAATCTTACAAACCAACACTCACTTTATCAGGAGAACAGCTAACATCGGAATTGTTTATGATAAATATTTGTGATCTGAACAGTTATGCTCAGAATCTTGTACGACATATGTGTCAGCTTCAGTCATCACTAAATCATGATGAGACCAGAAAAGAAATTTATTAAGAGCGACGAGAAAAATCACTAGTTATTTTTACAATGTAACATGAGTTCTACCTGTTCGAACCTAGAGTAGATTAAATGTCGCCTAATCGATTATTTGCTGGTGCACACTAATCAGTCAAGATGCAGTTTTTTTACTTCTCAATCTAGTGATTTATACCAGATAATCAGATCGCCATCTGACAAAAAATCAACACAGGTAAAAGCGAAATAAATTAAGTGAGAGGAGCTTAACTGACAGAGAGGAAAGACCTGGATAACAACAGACTGATCCTTCTTGAAAGGACTACCAACTGCAAGTCGATCACAAATGAAGCCAATAGCTACAGAACTGCCACTGGACACCAATCCTCCTACGCAAACGAAACTGTCGAATGTCAAATATTTAATGAAGGCAGGGAATGCGGAGAGATAGAAGCCCTCCTGAAGCACGAATCCAGAGACATCTGTGGATATTCTCCCACCACTATAGTAAGCATTTCGAGAAGAAGGCAGCATAGGCAACTTCTTTAAAGAAGAGAGACTGCCTTGTCAAACTGCCGCAGAAGAACAACTTAGGCCTTTCGGAAAGCTGGTGAGGAGCAATGCTCTTGTCCTCAGCAAGCAAAGTATCAAGTCACAACCTCACCGACAAAATCGAGGACTCTGTGTACAAAATCCCGTCCAGAAAAAGCTAGAATCAAGTGAAGGGAATTATGTACGAGCCAATTATCATCGCCGAACAGAGTGTAGAATGGCGGTCAATACTCTACCTCAGCTCCATCGATTTAAAAAAGATTTTCGACAGCGATGATCGCGAAGTAATCGGTAAACTGCTTCAACAATATGAGGATAAAACTTGGCCACTGAAGTATGGTATAGTTCCATTATGGATGAGAATTTTATTTTGATAAAGTCACACGGTGTTACACAGTAATATTGTACCAACAGAAGATAAGGGCCAGGCAACAGATCGTTTATTAAGGAAATCAATATGTATTTATATATTTTCATGTACATTATTAGATTATTTAAGCAAACGATCACAGTCTTCTGATTGGTTGTTTCTCACAGAAAGTAAACCTTGCATCTCTTTGTGACTGTTTCTTGAGAGTCAGATCATCTATATGTTAACTGTATCCGCCTACGCAAAGTCTGCTCTGGTTGGTTGTTGAATCAGTCTTTGTTCATATTTTCTCACGACCAATATTTGGGACATGCAAAATTAGCGTAAAATACTGTCTACCACTTTTGGCTAGCAGCCACCTCTCACCACAATATTTACTGACGAAGTTTCTAGCAAAATTTATTACTCATCATCATATCAGGGTACTCGCACAACTTTCCCGCCTCAACAATACACTGTGCTGCTCAACATATCTCTATCAACCTCACCCAGAAACTATGTGATGTTGCCACGTGTCAAGTAACTTGAAACAGAAAATTCAGTTTAGCACTTGAAGTGAGGAGAGGAATTAAGACAAGACTGCCTAAAATCACGAGTGATATTCCTGACTGTGATAGACTGGATCATGGGGCCGACCGTGGGAATAAAAAAGACTAGAGTGCTTGGGATTTGCAAGATGATTCTAGATGATTTTGGTACCACCGATGATATATTATCAATGTCATCCCAGCCTGGAAGACCTACAGGTGAAAACCAACCAGATGGTATAAGAAATCAGCAGTGAAGTTAGGGTGTCGAGTGAATATAGAGAGTATAGGTGGTCGAAATGCTTAACATTAGCACTGGCAAGGGGAAAAATTTAAGGGAAGCCGTCACTGTCACTTATCTATTCGGCATTTTTTCAGTAATAGGTAGCATTGATGATGTTATATGCAGAACAGGAAAAGCAAGGCAGACATTCGTAACTCTGAAACCAGTGTGAGAATCTAAAACATAAAGAACAAGATTTAGATTTTCAACACTAATATCAACTCTTTTTAATTATCCACAAATTTTCCGTGTAACCAAGAGCATTCGCATCTGGTTACAGACTATTGTCAGCAGCTATCTTCGGTCCGCACTAAGGATTATATGGTCAAAAAGGATTCGAAAGAAGAAACTAAGGACCTGTTGCTTAGCTTCAATGTAGCAGAAAACGAAGACGAATAAGATGCACACTATGAGGACCGTTGAGGGATATCGCCCACCAGGACCTTCAGTGAAATTCGAATGACAAACAACCAATTGTGTGTCCTAGGATGACATCGAGAAGATCGTGTCTGGTGAAGATGGAAGCTTATGGGTAATCCTAAAGACCACTATAGTGAAATACAGTGAAGAGGATAAAATGGAGATGTGCTGTTCCCATTTCGAATAACATTAGAACAATTAATAATGAACTAGTGATTCTTTGTACATGTGAAGCATGGTGGAATTGTGGAGGCACGTTTTATACATAACAACAGTTTTCAGTCACTGTATTTCTATTTCCTATTGAAACATTTTCAGGCGATAACAATCAGTTTCCTCATATGGACTAGCTATCAGAATGTAGTCCAGATATGCACAAGCGAAGTCTAGTCCACGGTAGACATTACAGGCGGAATTCTGCAGTGTCTGAATGGAGAAGCATAGACCAAAGGACACGTGGATGGATGCGAAGTAACCGAAAGTTATAATAACACCAGTCTTCGGTATGGCACCCAAGTGCACTGGGATCTGATAATAACATATGTTGGATCAAGATTACTGAACACAGACACACCTTTCTAAGAAGCACCCAAATCACATATTTTCGGAAATGGATAACGATCTGAGACCATTTTTGTCATTGAGTCTAGGTCTATTATTAGAAGACTTTTAGTCCATTTAGTCAATACATTTCGGGGGTGAAGACTTAGCCTGCCGAGTGGTTCGATTATGGACATCTCGAACACACTCTAGAAACCAGCACTGATTGCTTAATATTTCTATAGCGATGGCCTGCGTCGTTTACTGGATACAGGCAGTTGTCTCACTATGACGCCAGACCAAAGAGGTACACCACGACTTGATATAAGAATCAAACTTGTGCACTGTGATAGAGTATAATTCCATTATGGGTAAAATTTGTTTTGGTAAAGTCTCTCAGTGTCATGCAGTAATGTTTACTGATGACATTACGACTTGGTTTGGAAATCTCTGGCAGGGCAGGACAGAGGTGTAAAGACGTGAAATGTTCGGGTTGGGATTCTATAATTTGATAGACGCTATCCGTGTGATATTACTGAAGACGAAGAATTGTATGGCATAATTTGTCAACTTATGCTTACCGGCATCACCAAGCAACTAATAGCGCTGCACCAATAATGCTTGCGGTCATGTCGTTTGCTACTGAAACATTGCTGGAATGATGACTAAGTCCGGCGCTGAGGAATAATAATAATAATGCACTAATAATGCTGAGGAATCTTCGTCTGTATGCGGTAATGGGACAACCGGTGGTGGCAAAAGTTGCAGGTATGTCGGTCGCAGACGTTGATCTGCCCTAGATGGGATATCTGTAGATTCTTCCCTGGTGTCGACCAGGAAGCGTGATATGTATCCACATATATATTTTATGTGTGTGTGCATGTTGGTCTCTCTTTCTGTTTGTTCGGTTAGTCTGTGACCACTCCACCTGTATGGACTTGTCTCCTTTAACAATGTATATTCCTTTTATTTTATATTATATATAATATGAGTGTTTGTTGACAGTCCGTTGCTTGGTGGCATATATCCATATATGTTTGTTGGCATGTCTGCTATATTCGCTATGTATAATTGGATCGACACTCCATTATAATTAGCCATTCATGTTAAGACTGTCTAATGATTTTTCCCACGCTTGTCTGAATTATTTATATATATTCGCATTCACAATTTGTGTGAACTACTTTACTTTACAACTACTTTACTTACTGACCACTTTGGTGTGAGACCATTTATTTTCGTCTCCTTGTGTTTGGACAATAGAAGTATCATCGCAAACCTAGTGGTCTTCTGATTTCCGCCTTCTCGCGTCAGGACTATTAGTTTCTCGACCAGTCCATAACAATAATTTAGCGACGAGTACATAACAATTTGGCGACGGGGAAAACTAGAACATAACAATTTGGCGACGGGGAAAAACTACTATTAACCACACAGCAGCAACAACATAACAATTTACTATGGATCCTATTAAATTGGAATTATTGTTTGAACGACAAATGAAATTAATGGAAATGTTCGTCAACCAACAGACTGGTCCAGCTCCACCTTCAAGCAATCCCAATCATACCATGCTACCATCTGTCGACGGAATTGTGAACAGCATTTCACAGTTCAATTATGACCCAGAGGCTAATGTCACTTTTGACACATGGTATCAACGTTATGAGGATTTATTCACTGTTGATCTCGCCTCACAAGACGATGCCTGGAAGGTGCGAGTTTTGTTACGTAAATTGGGTCCGGCAGAATATGAACGGTACTGCAACCTAATTTTACCACAGAAACCACGTGACAATTGTTTCGATGATACAATAAAGTTGCTGCGTGAACATTTCGGAGACCACTCCTCATTATTCAGTATACGTTATCGTTGCCTCAAGCTGGCAATGAATGAAAATGATGATTTTCTTACTCACGTTGGCACAGTCAACCGAGAATGTGAGAGATTTCGACTCAGGTCCTTAACAGATGATCAATTCAAAGCCTTGATTCTCATATGCAGTCTCCAATCTCCTCGTTTCACAGATATCCGAACTCGACTGCTCAATCAGCTAGAACAAAATCCCAAGTTAACATTACATGACATAGCTGATGAATATCAACGGCTGATTAATCTGCAGAAAGACACACACCTGGTCGAATCAACACCTCCGAGAAGCTCTGATATTCGTGCATTACGCAAGAGCAAAAATCTCTCATCAGCTACTCCTGACCCACCTACTTCTCTAATGTTCCGCGGAAATCTACACATACTCGTCCAACTTCACAAAATACTGCAAAGAAGACCCCTCCATCACCATGCTGGCATTGTGGCGCGTGGCACTTTGTAAAGTCTTGTCCATACAAAAATCATCGTTGCAGCAAGTGCAAGATCATCGGTCACAAAAATGGTTTTTGTCAGCCACGCAACCCAGATATCAAAATCCAGCAAAAGCTCGACAAAATGTTGGTCCTAAATCCCCCAAAAAGTCATTGAGTCTACGCGCAACCCGTCAAGTCACAACACCAGCTATGCGGAAATATCTTGATCTTCAGATGAATGGTCATGATGCACGCCTGCAGCTAGATACCGCCTCTGATATTACTGTTATATCAGAGAAACTTTGGAATTATATTGGCAGACCACCTATCACCAATACTTCCCAGTCTCTTGTCAGCGCCTGTGGTGGGCGGCTCAAACTAATTGGTGAACTCAAATGCTCTGTTTCCTTCCGCAATACCAAATTCACAGGAATTTGTTACGTCACGAAGAATGATTTAAATGTTTTGGGACTTGATTGGTTCGATCGTTTGCATCTGGCTGATGTCCCACTAAATTCTCTACGCAATACAGTCAAGAAGCATAAAATGCTAGACAATTCCGGACGGAGCCGAAGCCGCAAACCCAACAATCAGACGAAACGACAGGCGTCAACAACAAGCCCAAAGGTCCCAGATAAACCCCCAGGTAAACATCCTACTAATCATTCATCTTCTCGAAAAGGGAGGTGATATGTATCCACATATATATATGTATGTGTGTGTGCATGTTGGTCTCTCTTTCTGTTTGCTCGGTTAGTCTGTGACCACTTCACTTGTATGGACTTGTCTCCTTTAACAATGTATATTCCATTTATATTATATATAATATGAGTGTTTGTTGACAGTCCGTTGCTTGGTGGCATATATCCATATATGTTTGTTGGCATGTCTGCTATATTCGCTATGTATAATTGGATCGACACTCCATTATAATTAGCCATTCATGTTAAGACTGTCTAATGATTTTTCCCACGCTTGTCTGAATTATTTATATATATTCGCATCCACAATTTGTGTGAACTACTTTACTTTACAACTACTTGACTTGCTTACCACTTTGGTGTGAGACCATTTATTTTCGTCTCCTTGTGTTTGGACAATAGAAGTATCATCGCAAACCTAGTGGTCTTCTGATTTCCGCCTTCTCGCGTCAGGACTATTAGTTTCTCGACCAGTCCATAACAATAATTTAGCGACGAGTACATAACAATTTGGCGACGGGGAAAACTAGAACATAACAATTTGGCGACGGGGAAAAACTACTATTAACCACACAGCAGCAACAACATAACAATTTACTATGGATCCTATTAAATTGGAATTATTGTTTGAACGACAAATGAAATTAATGGAAATGTTCGTCAACCAACAGACTGGTCCAGCTCCACCTTCAAGCAATCCCAATCATACCATGCTACCATCTGTCGACGGAATTGTGAACAGCATTTCACAGTTCAATTATGACCCAGAGGCTAATGTCACTTTTGACACATGGTATCGACGTTATTAGGATTTATTCACTGTTGATCTCGCCTCACAAGACGATGCCTGGAAGGTGCGAGTTTTGTTACGTAAATTGGGTCCGGCAGAATATGAACGGTACTGCAACCTAATTTTACCACAGAAACCACGTGACAATTGTTTCGATGATACAATAAAGTTGCTGCGTGAACATTTCGGAGACCACTCCTCATTATTCAGTATACGTTATCGTTGCCTCAAGCTGGCAATGAATGAAAATGATGATTTTCTTACTCACGTTGGCACAGTCAACCGAGAATGTGAGAGATTTCGACTCAGGTCCTTAACAGATGATCAATTCAAAGCCTTGATTCTCATATGCAGTCTTCAATCTCCTCGTTTCACAGATATCCGAACTCGACTGCTCAATCAGCTAGAACAAAATCCCAAGTTAACATTACATGACATAGCTGATGAATATCAACGGCTGATTAATCTGCAGAAAGACACACACCTGGTCGAATCAACACCTCCGAGAAGCTCTGATATTCGTGCATTACGCAAGAGCAAAAATCTCTCATCAGCTACTCCTGACCCACCTACTTCTCTAATGTTCCGCGGAAATCTACACATACTCGTCCAACTTCACAAAATACTGCAAAGAAGACCCCTCCATCACCATGCTGGCATTGTGGCGCGTGGCACTTTGTAAAGTCTTGTCCATACAAAAATCATCGTTGCAGCAAGTGCAAGATCATCGGTCACAAAAATGGTTTTTGTCAGCCACGCAACCCAGATATCAAAATCCAGCAAAAGCTCGACAAAATGTTGGTCCTAAATCCCCCAAAAAGTCATTGAGTCTACGCGCAACCCGTCAAGTCACATCACCAGCTATGCGGAAATATCTTGATCTTCAGATGAATGGTCATGATGCACGTCTGCAGTTAGATACCGCCTCTGATACTACTGTTATATCAGAGAAACTTTGGAATTATATTGGCAGACCACCTATCACCAATACTTCCCAGTCTCTTGTCAGCGCCTGTGGTGGGCGGCTCAAACTAATTGGTGAACTCAAATGCTCTGTTTCCTTCCGCAATACCAAATTCACAGGAATTTGTTACGTCACGAAGAATGATTTAAATGTTTTGGGACTTGATTGGTTCGATCGTTTGCATCTGGCTGATGTCCCACTAAATTCTCTACGCAATACAGTCAAGAAGCATAAAATGCTAGACAATTCTGGACGGAGCCGAAGCCGCAAACCCAACAATCAGACGAAACGACAGGCGTCAACAACAAGCCCAAAGGTCCCAGATAAACCCCCAGGTAAACATCCTACTAACCATCCATCTTCTCAAAAGGGGAGGTGTCATCCAAAGTCTCATAAACCGGTAATGCCCAGCTCTCGCTACGCTCGGGCCCACGCTGTTCTTAGATTTCTCAGAAACGCTTGGTAACAACGGACGAAAAACCAAAACACCAATTGTTGACTTGAGTATTATGTATTGTTACACCAGCATATAAATCAAGTATCACTAAGCAAACTAAGAAAACTAAGGTCTGTAAACAAATATTACAATAATAAATCGTTATGTTACTTCTGACGATGTTTCAATCTTCTTTCTGAACAGCGACCGATGAGACGATGACTGTCGTATTGATGCTTCCGCGAAAATCGAGGAAGTTGATTTTGAGCAAACAACCAAGAATTGATCGTTCAATCTTCAACTCCATTGACACTCCCCGGCAAAAAGGGATCCATCCCTTTGTCAATGGAGTTGAAGATTGAACGATCAATTCTTGGTTGTTTGCTCAAAATCAACTTCCTCGATTTTCGCGGAGGCATCAATACGACAGTCATCGTCTCATCGGTCGCTGTTCAGAAAGAAGAGTTAAACATCGTTAGAAGTAACATAACGATTTATTATTGTAATATTTGTTTACAGACCTTAGTTTTCTTAGTTTGCTTGTATTTTATATGCTGGTGTAACAATACATAATACTCAAGCAACAGATTGGTGTTCTGGTTTTTGCGTCCGTTATAACTAAGCGTTTCTAAGAAATCTTCTAAGAACAGCGTGGGCCCGAGCGTAGCGAGAGCTGGGCATTAACGGTTTATGAGACTTGGCTGACAGTTTCTGACGATAGAAACAGATCTGGCGGATTCAAACAGTTGGTGAAAGTTTGGATAGTCGCCGTTCATTTTTCTTGGTGCCGGTCAAGTCCTCTTTGAACAAGCAATATCTGGAACTTTTTGGAATTGGGTCAAGTTCAACAATGCCTGGGTCAAAGAAGGGACAGAGTGTCTTGGATGCAAACAGGAAAGTAAGTCATGGTGACTTGTCTGTTAATTGTAACGATGTGTCTGATGTTAAGCATGACATGGTTGATGTTACTGTTTCGCCGTTCAGGGATAATAGGAACATCAAACTCCCTAAGTTTGAACCACGGTGTTTTGATGGAAACCCGGCCGATTATTTACAGTTTGTTAAGGAGTTTGAGATCATGCTGAGTAGTTTTTCATTAAGTGATGAATTGAAATTGATGTATTTGATGAGGTATTGCACTGGAGATGCTTCAAGAGCTATACAGTGCTGTAAGCTCATGCCCCCTAATGAGGGATACGCTGAGGCTATGAGCATATTACGTCAAAGGTTTGGAAGGCCTTCGATGATTGTAAGGAACGTATACGAAGCTGTCAAGGGTAATGGCAGTCAACTTCAAGATGACTCCAAGGCACTCACTGAGTTTTTAGACAATCTTATGACTTACAAGAATACCTTGATTTCTATGAATTTCATGAGTGACCTCAACTCCAGCTCAGTCCTAGAGGTAATTGCAAGACGCCTACCTACGCGGCTGCAAAGGAAATGGGTAAAAATAAGCTCTCGTATAGAGGAGGAGGGTATCGAGCCAAGGTTCGATGATATTCTTAGACTGGTGAAGGACAGTGTCAACCAGGCGATGGGCAAATTCGCCAGCATTTTGCATTCTAAGGTAGAACCTAAGGAACCAGTGAATATAAGGAAGGCATTTGTGGTGAAGTCTCAAGACACAACGAGAAAGGATGAGTGTATTGTCTGCCATAACATGCATCAATTGAGTGATTGTAATCGCTTTATCGCTATGTCACCCGTAGAAAGGTTAAAAATGGCAAAGCAGAAGCGGCTGTGTTTCAGTTGTTTAAAGATTGGGCATACAAAGTGGAATTGTAAGGCGACAAATAAAGGAAGTAGTGGTTTAACGGATATGCACCCACTTCTGAGAACAGTGAACGAACCTGGGAGTTCGGTTAATTGTAATAGTATCTCTAGACCCCTTGACATCCCACAAGTTTTCTTAGGGGTATTACCAGTTAAGGTGAAAGGACCGAAATCTTCAGTAGAGACTTATGCATTGTTGGATAATGGTTCAGACGTTACATTGATAGATGCTGAACTGGCTGGTTGCTTGGGTATTAAAGGCCCAAAGCAACCCTTGGTTGTAAATACTTTCAATTCTGCGAAAACAGTAGTATGTGAGCGAGTGTCATTTCAGTTAGAATCCTTGGCTACAGGGGAGACCGTGGAAGTGGATACTGCTTACACTACCTCCAGTATGAAACTTGGCGAAGCTATAGTACCTAGTCGTGAAACGGTTGTCGGTAAGCCGTACCTGTGTGACATACCTCTTCCAACATTGCAAGATGGAAGAGTGAGAGTACTCATTGGATGTAGTGTGCCAGAAGCCCACAAGGTATTAGAAGAGAGATTTGGAGGTAGAGATGATCTGTTTGCGACAAAAACACCACTGGGATGGACAGTGAGAGGACCTATACCCATAGTCCACATATCATCATTAGTTACAAACGATGGGGACAAACTAGAAACTATGATTAAAAATATGTATGACAAGGAGTTTTGTGACTGCGGTGTCCCAGGGAAAGGTCGTTCTGTAGAAGACTTGAAAGCAGTTAAAATAGCCGAGGACTCTTGTAAATACGAAAACGGGCGTTTCAGCGTTGGCCTACCATGGAGATTCAAAGATAGACAGTTGATTTGTAATAGGAAAGTTGCTCTTAAGAGACTAATGGGTTTACAGAAGAAATTCCTGTCAGATGCAGAACTCTGGTCCAAATATAAGGAAGTCGTCGATAAACATATAGTGAAGGGTTACGTTGAAAGACTAGTTGATCAAAGTGAGCCAGGGAAGTGGTATTTGCCCCATCATCCCGTCTTTAACCCGAGGAAGCCAGGTAAACTCCGTGTGGTGTTTGATTGTTCTGCGAAACACGAAGGAGTCTCTTTAAATGATAATCTGTATAGTGGCCCAGATTGCGTGAGCTCATTAGTGGGACTGCTATTGAGATTCAGAAAGTTTACAGTTGCTGTCGCGGCGGATATTGAGGAAATGTTCCTTCAGGTGAAGGTGCCAGAGAGTGACAGAGATCACTTGAGGTTTTTGTGGTTTGATGACGGTCCTTGTGGTAAGGTGTCAGAATATAGGATGACAGTGCATCCATTTGGTGCCACATCCTCCCCATTTTGTGCTAATTTTGCTCTACGAAAGGCAGTGTCCACATTTGGTTCTAATGATTTGCTGGACGTCATAGATTGTTGCTTCTACGTGGATGATTGTTTAGCCTCCTTCGATGATGATAAGTCTGCAGTTAGATTTGCAACAAGCATTACTGAAGTGTTAGCTAAGGCCGGCTTTCGTCTAACTAAGTGGGTCTCGAACAGCCTAGACGTTTTGAAGCATATAGATCCAGAAGACAGAGCACCTACCGTACGAGATTTGCCTGTTGATACTCTACCAGTTGAACGCACATTAGGTATGCGATGGGATGTGAACTCTGATACCTTTGGATTTAGTGTTGGTGATATTGATAAGCCAGTTACTCGGAGAGGTGTGCTCTCTGTGTTGTCGTCCGTGTTTGACCCACTTGGATTAGTAGCACCTTATCTACTTCCGGCTAGGAGGTTATTTCAAGAGACATGCAGGAAAGGGTTACAGTGGGATGAACCATTAAGTGAGAGGCAGAGAGAAGAGTGGAAGGGGTGGGTTAACAGTTTAAGAATGCTGAATCTACATTCCGTCTCACGTCCACTTAAGCCGTCGAGAAATCATGATATAATTGACTTCCATGTTTTTTCTGATGCCTCTGAGGTTGGATTTGGTGCAGCCGTATACATCAGAACCACCTTAATGAATGATATAGATGTTAGCCTGGTGATGGGTAAATCCAGAGTTGCACCTCTAAAGACGGTTTCGATTCCGAGATTAGAACTTAATGCCGCCTTACTAGCTGCGCAGTTATTCACAACAGTGTGTAAAGAGTTGGATTACCCCAAGCATCCCGTAACGTTTTGGACTGATTCGATGTCTGTGATATATTATATACGCAACGAGTCAGCAAGATATGCATGTTTTGTAGCTAACAGAGTATCTCAAATTCGTGAACTAACCACTGTTGAGCAGTGGAGGTACGTACCGTCTGGAAAAAACCCAGCTGATCTAGCATCGCGAGGAGTTATTGATATGAATGTTGTTAAAAATAAGTGGTGGAAAGGTCCAGAGTTCTTGCTAAGGGCTGATAGTATGTGGCCTCGTAGAGAAGATGAACCACCGATAAACGAGTGTGCCTTGGAGTTGAAGACAAGTGTCAGTTTAACATCTACTCAAGAAAGACATTCAGGTTTACATCCACTTTTTAAATATTATTCTTCTTGGTACAAACTACTGAAAGCGGTTGCGTGGTTGACACGATATGTTACGTATTTAAAGGTCATGCATCTTGCGGGATACGAAAATATGAATGTGGGGCCTTTGAGAGTCGAAGATATTAGAAATGCAGAGTTAACGATTTTGAGGGCTGCTCAGTGGGAAGCGTGGGGTGAGATTACCAAGGAGGATAGTCCCGATTTCGCAGATTTCAAGGTGCGGTTAGATAGATTATCTCCGATAGTTTCCGAAGGGATCGCTAGAGTTGGTGGACGTCTACAAATGTTAGAATCGTCATATGAGACCCGTCATCCGGCTTTATTACCTTGCTACCATCCAGTCACTGATCTCATTATAAGACACTACCATGTTCTTGAAGGTCATTTGGGTACTTCGCAAGTACTATCAAGTATTCGATGTAAGTTCTGGATAGTGAAGGGAGGTACTGCTGTCCGTAAAATAATTGATAAGTGCATGGAATGTAAACTCCGAAATGCTCGTCCAGTACAGCAGATAATGGCACCACTCCAGCGTGGCAAGCTTCTGAAGGGAATTATCCATTTGAGTACGTTGGGGTGGATTTGTTCGGACCTTTTGTAGTGAAGAGAGGCAGAACCCTATGTAAAAGATATGGCTGTTTATTCACCTGTTTGAAAATGAGAGCTGTGCATATTGAGATGGTTCATTCTCTAACTACTGATTCATTCGTGCTAGCATTACATAGATTTATAAATCGCCGGGGTGTACCGAAGATGATGTTCAGCGACAGAGGGACTAATTTTGTTGGCTGTCACGCCGAGCTTAAAGAATACTTCGAAGGTCCTCAAACGAGAGTTCAGGAAGAGTTACTGAAAAGGAACATCGAGTGGCACTTCAACCCACCACATGCCAGCCATAGAGGTGGGCTATGGGAAAGACTTATAGGAATTATCAAGCGTATTTTAAGCTCCATAATTAAAAACCAGAGTTTGAATGACGAAACGCTGGAGACATTTTTTTGTGAAGCTGAACGAATATTAAATGACCGGCCGTTATCACCTGTGAGGGACGACGTCAAGGATTTTGATGTGTTAACCCCAAATAAATTATTGTTATTGAGAGGCAACCCTGGCATAGAGGACGCAAGCGGGGAAGGAATACCTACGATTAAAAGATGGAAACAAGCCAGGCACATGAAAGATATATTTTGGAAAAGATGGTTAAAGGAGTATGTTCTAACATTGCAGACCAGGGACAAGTGGAAAAAGTTGTGCCGAAACTTAAAGGTTGGTGACATAGTATTAGTAGCAGATAAATGTGCCACAGGTAGGTGGCCTTTGGGAGTGGTAGTAAGGCTGATCTGTAGTGGTGATGGATTGGTGAGGACGGTTGAGGTGAGAACTAGTTGTGGCATGTTGGTGCGAGATATCAGAAAACTGTGTCTCCTGGAAGGTGCTGAGAGTAGAGAGTCGGAGGATGAAACAATAGATGATTTTCCAACCTAGAGCGTCAACCTGAGAAGGGTTGTAGGCGTACTGCTGTAAGTCCTACAATTCTTCAAAGGGTAGCGCATCAATGAGCAGTCTAATGTGCTCGGTGTGTGATTTTGTACATATGTTCATATTGTATATACTGAATTGATATCATCTGTCATCTAGCTGTTGGTAATTCTGTTTGTGTCCGGACATTCCACAACTTACAATCGTCAACCTGTGAAGGTTTGTAGGCGTACTGGTGTAAGTCCTGCAATTCTTCAAGGGTATTCCATCAAGACATGAAATGCGAGTTTGTGTGTACTGTTTGTATATACGTGTGGTGTGTCATATCAATTGGTGTTTTTGAATTCATTGTGTTTACTCGTTGTTTTCGTACCTTGTTGTTATTGCATAATTTTGTTAAAATTTTCGTCGTGATTACTTCTGAAGTTGTGGCCAGTCTTCTACATCCGTGAATGAATTGATTGATGTTAAGGACAGCAGATGGGTCGTATACGCCGGGGAGGCTAGGCTATTGCTGAGAATGAAATGCACACGGAGATAATTGTTAGCTGCGGTCCGACACGCCGGGGAGAAAGAGTGTAAACGACTGAGGCTCGCATGCGTCACCGCTACTAGAACTGAGGCAGAATGAGTGACAAGCGATTTCAGTGGTAATTGGTAGTGAGTAGATAAGAGGATGTGCGTAGAGTATCGTGAGGTGCTGCCATGGTCACTTTGCATTCTGCAAGAGTCATTCTAGCAAGTGGCGATTGTGTTGCAAGATGTCAAGAGGATGTCTCTGTCTGGAGGCGCAGGTCGTCATTGATGTGTGAGATTGTGCTGTGGGTATGCTTGTGGTGTGTTGGCTTTTCTGTTTGTTTTCCATTTCAGCTCTGTCCGTGTGACCCAGGTTCTCGCAATGGCATCCAAGTCAACGTGCATTGGTCGTGAAGGAAAAAAGGGTTGGATCCCTTTTTTGCCGGGGAGTGTCAATGGAGTTGAAGATTGAACGATCAATTCTTGGTTGTTTGCTCAAAATCAACTTCCACAATTTTCGCGGAGGCATCAATACGACAGTCATCGTCTCATCGGTCGCTGTTCAGAAAGAAGAGTTAAACATCGTTAGAAGTAACATAACGATTTATTATTGTAATATTTGTTTACAGACCTTAGTTTTCTTAGTTTGCTTAGTGATTTTTTATATGCTGGTGTAACAATACATAATACTCAAGCAACAATTGGTGTTCTGGTTTTTCGTCCGTTATAACTAAGCGTTTCTAAGATATCTTCTAAGAACAGCGTGGGCCCGAGCGTAGCGAGAGCTGGGCATTAACGGTTTATGAGACTTTGGCTGACACCCTTTTTTCCTTCACGACCAATACACGTTGACTTGGATGCCATTGCGAGAACCTGGGTCACACGGACAGAGCTGAAATGGAAAACAAACAGAAAAGCCAACACACCACAAGCATACCCACAGCACAATCTCACACATCAATAACAACCTGCGCCTCCAGATAAAGACCTCCTCTTGACATCTTGCAACACAATCGCCACTTGCTAGAATGACTCTTGCAGAATGCAGCGTGACCATAGCAGCACCTCATGATACTCTACGCACATCGTCTTATCTACTCACTACCAATTACTACTGCAGTCGCTTGTCACTCATTCTGCCTCAGTTCTAGTAGCGGTGACGCATGCGAGCCTCAGTCGTTTACACTCTTTCTCCCCGGCGTGTCGGACCGCAGCTAACAATTATCTCCGTGTGCATTTCATTCTCAGCAATAGCCTAGCCTCCCCGGCATATACGACCCATCTGCTGTCTCTAACATCAATCAATTCATTCACGGATGTAGAAGAATGGCCACAACTTCAGAAGTAATCACGACGAAAATTTTAACAAAATTATGCAATAACAACAAGGTACGAAAACAACGAGTAAACACAATGAATTCAAATAACACCAATTGATATGACACACCAAACGCATATACAAACAGTACACACAAACTCGCATTTCATGTCTTGATGGAATACCCTTGAAGAATTGCAGGACTTACACCAGTACGCCTACAAACCTTCACAGGTTGACGATTGTAAGTTGTGGAATGTCCGGACACAAACAAGATTAACCAACAATTACAATAATTGGAACTCACACAACTATTTAACACAAACATATGTACAATGACTACATCAAATGTTGTGGATTCTGACACGACAAACTACCCTTGAAGAACTGTAGGACTTACAGCAGTACGCCTACATTCCCTCTCAGGTTGATGATCCAAGTGGAAGTCGTCCGGACACAAACAGAATTACCAACAGATAGATAAAAGATGATATCAATTCAGCATATACAACATGAACATATGTACAAGATCATACACCAAGCACATTGGACTGCTCATTGATGCGCTACCCTTTGAAGAACTGTAGGACTTACAGCAGTACGCCTACAACCCTTCTCAGGTTGACGCCCTAGGTTGGAAAATCATCGCAGAGTTCATTTGCTGACTTCCTTCTATCAGCTAAATCCTCAAATCTGAACGGCAACACGCTCATGTCATTGTATCGTAGAATATAGATGACCAACAAACACACGACATATCTCATCAACCAAGTATAGAAACAGAGTAATTTACACCAAAGATAATAACATTCAAATAGTAACTTGAAACTAGAAATGCCTTTATTCGTGCAAGTCAATTTAACAATTACTCTCTCGTTTACACTTGGCTTATCCACACTAAACTGACCATTGATATTCGTCCTTTCAAACGAACTGATACTACCATAGTCATTGCACAAGATAGTTGAGTTGATGGGTGTCTGTTTCATTGTGGATGACAGCACCAACGATGACTGAGTGACAAAAGGTGATGAACTTAGTGGTGGATCAGAAGCTGTTCTTGTTCGGCTCTCAGATAGTTGTCCAACTGCAAGATTACCACCACTGCTGTCTTTCACTACTAGTTCGGGTTTAGCACTATCATCTGATGATAGGTGGGCTACATGCTGATCACTCCCACTGACGGTCTCACAAGTATGCATGCCTTCTGCAACTGAATCTGCATTTATTTCTACTTCACGTTCAAGTTGTACAGAACCTTTATTTAACTTAGCGGTAGTAGGCATATCCCTCATTTCATCATGATCAACCAAAGACAAATCTGCACTATCATGATCATTATCACATATATCCAATTTACCGTCAAGTTCATCATTTTCAAACTCTTTAATAACAGAAGTAGACAATTTTGGTTCCTCCTCACAAATCATTAAGGGTTTTACATCTTCACTCTGACTAGTTATACTTTGTAAACTTTTGGAGTCAGAACTCCACTCTGAAGCAGTAACTCTATTCTGTGACACTCTATTCAGCAACGGCTTACCAGTTGCAACTACAGACTTCTTCACAACAACGTTATCGTCACACAATTCGGAGTAAGGCTTGGAGTTTACATTTAGCTTATCACTGAACTTGCTCACTGGTTCACAGCTCACCTTTGTATGCACCTCTTGCAAAAGAGTACAACACAACCGTGTTTGTCTTGCATCTTGCAACTTATCTGTTGAGGATGTACTACGAAACCTGTTACACTCACTAGATCTATATGCATTACTAGACATCATGGAGCCTTCTCGATATCCACCTCTCTGAGGCTTATTCGTCATCAATGAGTGCGTTTCACCCTCAGACTGCTCTATTCTATGGGTGAGATCTAACAGACTGGCGAACTTGCTCATAGATTGATTGACACTAGTATTTACCAGTTTCAGGATATCATCAAACTTTGGCTCGATACCCTCATCCTCCATACGGGAGCTTATCTTCACCCACTTCCTTTGCAGTCGGGTAGGTAAACGTCTTGCTATTACTTCTAGGATAAAACTCGAGTTGAGGTCACTCATTCGTTTCATCGAAATCATTCCATTCTTGTAAATTAGCAAATTATCTAAAAACTCAGTGAGTGCCTGGGAGTCATCCTGTAACTGACCACCATTACCCTCAACAGCCTCGAATAATTTTCCTGCAATCATCGAGGGTCTTCCAAACCTTTGGCGTAATATGCTCATAGCCTCATCATAGCCCTCCTTTGGCTTCATAAACTTACAACACTGTATAGCTCTTGCAGCATCTCCAGTGCAATATCTCATCAAATACATCAATTTCAATTCATCACTTAATAAAAAACCACTCAACATGATCTCAAACTCCTTTACAAATTGTAAATAATCAGCCGGGTTTCCATCAAAACATCGTGTTTCTAATTTAGGGAGTTTGATGTTCCTATTATCCCTGAACGGCGAAACAGTAACATCAACCATATCATGTTTAACATCAGACATATCCTTACAATTAACAGACAAGTCACCATGACTTACTTTCCTGTTTGCATCCAAGACACTCTGTCCCTTCTTTGACCCAGGCATTGTTGAACTTGACCAAATTCCAAAAAGTTCCAGATATTGCTTGTTCAAAGAGGACTTGACCGGCACCAGGAAAACTGAACGGCGACTATACAAACTTTCCCCAACTGTTTCAATCCGCCAGATCTGTTTCTATCGTCAGAAACTGTCATCCAAAGTCTAATAAACCGGTAATGCCCAGCTCTCGCTACGCTCGGGCCCACGCTGTTCTTAGATTTCTCAGAAACGCTTAGTAACAACGGACGAAAAAACCAAAACACCAATTGTTGACTTGAGTATTATGTATTGTTACACCAGCATATAAATCAAGTATCACTAAGCAAACTAAGGTCTGTAAACAAATATTACAATAATAAATCGTTATGTTACTTCTGACGATGTTTCAATCTTCTTTCTGAACAGCGACCGATGAGACGATGACTGTCGTATTGATGCTTCCGCGAAAATCGAGGAAGTTGATTTTGAGCAAACAACCAAGAATTGATCGTTCAATCTTCAACTCCATTGACAGGAGGTGATATGTATCCACATATATATATGTATGTGTGTGTGCATGTTGGTCTCTCTTTCTGTTTGTTCGGTTAGTCTGTGACCACTTCACTTGTATGGACTTGTCTCCTTTAACAATGTATATTCCATATTATATTATATATAATATGAGTGTTTGTTGACAGTCCGTTGCTTGGTGGCATATATCCATATATGTTTGTTGGCATGTCTGCTATATTCGCTATGTATAATTGGATCGACACTCCATTATAATTAGCCATTCATGTTAAGACTGTCTAATGATTTTTCCCACGCTTGTCTGAATTATTTATATATATTCGCATCCACAATTTGTGTGAACTACTTTACTTTACAACTACTTGACTTGCTTACCACTTTGGTGTGAGACCATTTATTTTCGTCTCCTTGTGTTTGGACAATAGAAGTATCATCGCAAACCTAGTGGTCTTCTGATTTCCGCCTTCTCGCGTCAGGACTATTAGTTTCTCGACCAGTCCATAACAATAATTTAGCGACGAGTACATAACAATTTGGCGACGGGGAAAACTAGAACATAACAATTTGGCGACGGGGAAAAACTACTATTAACCACACAGCAGCAACAACATAACAATTTACTATGGATCCTATTAAATTGGAATTATTGTTTGAACGACAAATGAAATTAATGGAAATGTTCGTCAACCAACAGACTGGTCCAGCTCCACCTTCAAGCAATCCCAATCATACCATGCTACCATCTGTCGACGGAATTGTGAACAGCATTTCACAGTTCAATTATGACCCAGAGGCTAATGTCACTTTTGACACATGGTATCGACGTTATGAGGATTTATTCACTGTTGATCTCGCCTCACAAGACGATGCCTGGAAGGTGCGAGTTTTGTTACGTAAATTGGGTCCGGCAGAATATGAACGGTACTGCAACCTAATTTTACCACAGAAACCACGTGACAATTGTTTCGATGATACAATAAAGTTGCTGCGTGAACATTTCGGAGACCACTCCTCATTATTCAGTATACGTTATCGTTGCCTCAAGCTGGCAATGAATGAAAATGATGATTTTCTTACTCACGTTGGCACAGTCAACCGAGAATGTGAGAGATTTCGACTCAGGTCCTTAACAGATGATCAATTCAAAGCCTTGATTCTCATATGCAGTCTTCAATCTCCTCGTTTCACAGATATCCGAACTCGACTGCTCAATCAGCTAGAACAAAATCCCAAGTTAACATTACATGACATAGCTGATGAATATCAACGGCTGATTAATCTGCAGAAAGACACACACCTGGTCGAATCAACACCTCCGAGAAGCTCTGATATTCGTGCATTACGCAAGAGCAAAAATCTCTCATCAGCTACTCCTGACCCACCTACTTCTCTAATGTTCCGCGGAAATCTACACATACTCGTCCAACTTCACAAAATACTGCAAAGAAGACCCCTCCATCACCATGCTGGCATTGTGGCGCGTGGCACTTTGTAAAGTCTTGTCCATACAAAAATCATCGTTGCAGCAAGTGCAAGATCATCGGTCACAAAAATGGTTTTTGTCAGCCACGCAACCCAGATATCAAAATCCAGCAAAAGCTCGACAAAATGTTGGTCCTAAATCCCCCAAAAAGTCATTGAGTCTACGCGCAACCCGTCAAGTCACATCACCAGCTATGCGGAAATATCTTGATCTTCAGATGAATGGTCATGATGCACGCCTGCAGTTAGATACCGCCTCTGATACTACTGTTATATCAGAGAAACTTTGGAATTATATTGGCAGACCACCTATCACCAATACTTCCCAGTCTCTTGTCAGCGCCTGTGGTGGGCGGCTCAAACTAATTGGTGAACTCAAATGCTCTGTTTCCTTCCGCAATACCAAATTCACAGGAATTTGTTACGTCACGAAGAATGATTTAAATGTTTTGGGACTTGATTGGTTCGATCGTTTGCATCTGGCTGATGTCCCACTAAATTCTCTACGCAATACAGTCAAGAAGCATAAAATGCTAGACAATTCTGGACGGAGCCGAAGCCGCAAACCCAACAATCAGACGAAACGACAGGCGTCAACAACAAGCCCAAAGGTCCCAGATAAACCCCCAGGTAAACATCCTACTAACCATCCATCTTCTCAAAAGGGGAGGTGATATGTATCCACATATATATATGTATGTGTGTGTGCATGTTGGTCTCTCTTTCTGTTTGTTCGGTTAGTCTGTGACCACTTCACTTGTATGGACTTGTCTCCTTTAACAATGTATATTCTCATTTTATTATATTATATATAATATGAGTGTTTGTTGACATTCCGTTGCTTGGTGGCATATATCCATATATGTTTGTTGGCATGTCTGCTATATTCGCTATGTATAATTGGATCGACACTCCATTATAATTAGCCATTCATGTTAAGACTGTCTAATGATTTTTCCCACGCTTGTCTGAATTATTTATATATATTCGCATCCACAATTTGTGTGAACTACTTTACTTTACAACTACTTGACTTGCTTACCACTTTGGTGTGAGACCATTTATTTTCGTCTCCTTGTGTTTGGACAATAGAAGTATCATCGCAAACCTAGTGGTCTTCTGATTTCCGCCTTCTCGCGTCAGGACTATTAGTTTCTCGACCAGTCCATAACAATAATTTAGCGACGAGTACATAACAAAGCGTATACTTGAGTGGCGATCTATAATATAAAAGAGACTTGAACGAAGTGACTCGTCCGCAGTCATCACGCGCCAGCTTACAAATTTCAAGACTCCATGGATGAGTGTACCTTTGGGCACTGGCACCATTAGGTCTGCATTAGCGGAGAAATTAGGATTATAAACTTTGAGACTTTCATAACCTATTCCTAGACAATGCAAACGAACTAGTGCGAAAGGTAGGTGCGTGATAATGGAATGGATTTTTGGCTGTCATCCCCTTCCTAATACTACACAACTAATAAGATTTGTTGATGTGAGTTATTGCCTCCAAACTTGATGACTCATTGGTTGAAGGAGAGGTATTTTTGTCATGGTGATAAACGATAGATAATACTACTTTAATACCCGTGTTGTACGTAGTAGCTTCTACATCTCCATCGACTGTCTTGCCAAGTCCTCTAAGAGTAAACTGCGAAAGAGCGGTAGGATTCCTCGCACAGTCCAAGGCAGCATTCACAACCAGAATTGTGGAGGATAATTGTAGCAAGTCTTGGAATTGGCGAATATGTATGTTTTCCGATGAAGCGTTTAGATGGACATAAGATCGTCCCCTTGACTACATCTGTCTTAGACAATAAGTGGATTACCTGCTACAGAACAATCTCAATTTGTTCTTCAACTGTTAGAATTCGAAAAAAATAAACAGAAAAATGACAAAATAAGCTTCAAAAGTGATTTTTTCTCACAATTAATAGTTTTACACATGCCAATGTATGGTTAAACTCTAAAAACAAAGGTACACACTTAACTTCTAATAGTGTATGGCTTAGACTACATGGTGTTGTCTTGGAATATTCAGAAGAAATTAACTGAATCAGGATAAAGTTTATTTCTACCAATAATAATAAGACAATTGCAGCACGTCGGGTGTGAGGAAAATACTCGCCGAAGATATTGGCTAGCGGTTGCGCTATATCATGAATTGGCAGAAGTTAGAATTCATGGGCCACTGGATTGGGTCCCAGTGGTTTAATGGTATACGAGCTCGCCGTGTAACCAGAAGGTCCTGGGTTCGAATCCCGGCGGGTACGTACTTCTGAAGAGCCCCAAACTAGGACGAAACAGGCGCCCCAGGTTTTCCAATGGTTCTCTAACTAATGTCAGCTCATGATGAAATCCTGAAACCAATCAAATCCCTACAAACCAATACTTGAATAATAAGACAATTGTAAAAGCGTCAACCTAAGATTCACAAGCCGGACGATAAAATATCTACAAATCACCGATGAAAATAAATCTTACTATGCGTTTTTACCAATTTTTCTCTATAAGATTCTTCACATATCATCATAGATACTACTGAATCGAGATGTATTGTTAGACGTCTTCAGAATAGTCCTCTATATACTACAATTTAAAGTGAAAATTTACACATACAAATTAGTAAGGAAGAGGTGATTCTTTTCACTCAGTGGTTTGTGAAATTTTTTGGAGAGTGAAGAAGTATTTTTATGCGTGATAAACAGAAGTAAACTGCTAACATGAATGAAACATAACGCATTCTTAGTGTAATTTAGGTATCTTATGGAAAATTCCCATTGTAACATTTAGAAAATCAAAACAAGTGATTCAGCGAAGAGACTCTTTTCAACGAATTTATCATCAAGCTGTACAGTCGTATATATATGGTTTTTAAGAAGTTATATCCGGTAAGGGAATTGAATCTTAGGTGTGAATGCATAAAATAATAATAATCATATGAAGTTCAATTAAAACTAAAATGTCTGTGATTATAATCGTAGTTAAATGTCAAGTGGCAAAGCAAATTAATGTCATATATAGAATAATTCATAGGAGGGATAGAACTTGAAAAAGGATGTGCAGGTATAGGATTAGTAGACAAATCGAATAAAACAAAAACGTTACGTAATATTGTGTGAAATTTAATAGCATAGAATTTATCGTTGTAAAAAAAGAATTGATTTAGAATGACAAGTGGAACAAGTATTTACAGGTATTTACACACGTTAATTTTTCGGTATGTGTACATACTAACAAGAGTTCAAAGACTGAGGTGTAAACTCATCAGTGAACTCTCAAGTCCATAATATAAAGTGAGGATTGATATACTAGATTCATTCCCACTATCCTATCGGTGGATAAGAAGAGACATAATGTAGATACTCAGTATCTTACATAGGATTTCAATGTTAATTTTTATACTTATTCCATCCTTCCAAGGACTAGGTGCATATCACTTTCAAGTTCAAAATCCTAGATCATATAACCTGGTCTTTTCTATCATGAAGGCGTGGAACCCTCTAGTGAAGCACGACGTTTCAACTCTGTTTATTGATTTATTCAGAGCAAAATCTCACCCCTAATAAAAAGCATATACAAAGGATTAACATGTACATAAAGCCTTTATTTTTACTAGTCTGAAAATTGACAGATAGTTTCTGAAATTATTTTACAAATCTATTGAATGCAATAGCAGTAATATTAGATATGAGTGGGAATTCTATGGCGTGTGTTGACAGGATTTATCAGTAGTATATAAGGGGATACAAAAATATCAAAAAGCGGAAAGTTAGATTTGATGTCAAAGAGAGCAAATTAACTATTGTTGTGGGGAAACATGAGAGACACGAAAAGAAGCACACACTACGAAAGGCAGAAGTAGTACAACACAAAAGATCTGTGCAAATGACGATTTTCATATAAGGTGTACATAATTTCGCTATATAGAGAAACGAAATTCCAAGTAAACATTCCATCACCAAGTCTCTTATCTTTCGCCGTTACTATTACATCTAGTATTATTCTTGTTATGCAACGCCCCATTCCCTGTCTTCAAGTATGCTTAAAATTACCCACTTGTGCTAATTTCATTCTGTAGGCCATTTCTATAAAATCTGGAGATTCGATGAATAAAATCTCTTACCACAGCACAGTATAAAAAAGCGGTTAGCAATAATCAGCTCTATTTAGAAATTATGTGCTGAAGTCGTCTCACAGAAAACTGTTTATCTATAATATTTAAAGTGTGGTTTTAATCTTCCTAAGTTCTTTTTACACCCTCCATTAAAACTTTATTCACATTAACCAGGATTTAAGACAATTTGTTCCCATCGGTTTGACGCAATAACCTCTTTTCATTATTCCACAGACACCGAAAAGCTGATCAATTAACCTCTGAAGTTACAGAATAAAGAAGTCATTTAATTCAACTAAACTGAAAGTCAGTTATTTTCTTTAAAAACATACTTATCTTGTATCAAAAACATAGTCACAATACAATAAACGTAGAGGTAAAATAAAAATTAAAAAACAGTAAACGAACATTTAAAAACAAAATAAGGCCAAAGTAACCCGTTAGTCTTAAACAATGTGAAAAGAATGAGAGAAAAATATAAAAATTCAAGAAGTTATCACAGCCCATAAGCATAGAACAGGAACTAGAGTTACATAAAAAATAGCAGAATAAAGCATTTTTGGCGTGAAAACTGTCCAGATGAATAAGTGTGATTGTAGAAAGAAACAATATGTGCCACACAGTGTGATAGGCAAAATAATGAAGCCTAAAACAAGACAGTTAAATTTTTCACCGAAATGTTTATGTCCAGGTAGGACAAATCGACAGAAATAGGCTAACTGCCAGATTAATGGTCCTGAATAAGTGTAAAAGGCTAGTAGTAGGCCAGCTATGAATGGTTGATGATGCCGAAGACCAACATATGCAGCAGACAAATCGACAGTTGACAAACTTAAGGAATTCCCCTGAGACAATAGAACATTAATACAATAGATTTATTTAAGAAAAGTAGCATAAATCATAAACAGAAGAAAAATACGACTAGTAAATAAAATACTGAAAATAAGAATAAAACAAACCTGTCCACTAAGCAGAGTTTAGGTAACGTTGTAAAAATGTTTTTCAACATGTCTGTTACCTGTTTTTGCCTGTTGCATTGAACAATTATCACCACTACAGGTTTAAATGTAACTGACTAGTGAATAGGCTTATCCAATAGTTGAAATAATATGAAAATATAAATTAATACGACTATAAACGGTAATCAGGTAGGAACCAGTCAGAATCTGTTTGACTAAAACAATGCTTACACCTTGAGTGTAACATTTTCTTTTCGACAGTAATCAATGAATACAAAGGATGAAAAGTACTCTAGGCAGATATATGAAGATGTAACCTTGAATATGTTTTAATGACCAGATAGTGAAATTGATTCAGCTGGTCAACTGATAAGATAAAGTGATCATTCTTTTCACCTGCGATTCTTTAGTATTTTTTTTTAAATTATGCAACCATTAAGTGACAAATTCTAATTGTCACATTGGGTTATTCTAATAGTATCTGAACATTAAAAATAAGAACTCAACTAGATTCAGCGAATCTACAGTTTACAGGACGTCTGCAGTCTGTGTGTTGAACTTACGATGTGGTATTTCAATTTCAGCAAATGAGAAATGATCGAAAATAGCTATCCCGAAAAATTTATCAAGAAACACATGACAAAGAAAGCGAAAAAGGACTACTCAATATCCGTAAACAGGAAGCCTCTTTATGTACGACTGCAATTCAAGGGTGATCGATATACCAAGTGAGATAGTTACGAAGAAATTAAAAAAATCAGTTCAAAGAGCTTTTAATGCTGGCGAACTACACGTCTTATTCTCTACATGACCGATGGTGATTCCTCGACTGAAAGATGAAGTACCTAGACTAGCCAGTTCTAATTGTATCTACCAATTCAACTGCGCTTGTGGAGCCAGTTATATTGGCCGTTGCTCTAGGAACTTGATTTTTCGTGCTCGAGAACATCCCCCACTATGGCTTAGTAAAGGTGCGGTGAAAACCATTAACAGTTCGATATTTGACCATCTGGTGCAAACCGGCCGACCACAAAGCCAGGTAGCCAGCGTGGAAGAATCCTTCTCTATAATCTACCGGGTGCCAAATAAATTACCAAAAACATCGAAGCACCGCAGGCTCCAAACAGCAGAGGCTATTGCGATTCGCCTCAAACAACCAGCGCTTTGTATCCAAAAAAGCAAGTCCAGCTCCTACTATTGTCCTGGCTTTCAGTAGAAACTATAAACTCATGAATTTGTAATATTATCCTTCCTAATTCTTCTGACATTCAGCTTATTTTATGTTGATGCAATTCAGCTGTAATCTATCAATATTATTGATTTGATGTTACTTAAACATTAATGTTGTCCATAACACTAATTCATTCATTCACTATAATGTATACATAACTTTAGAGCCTGATGATGAAGTTATTGAAAAGAGTACTCTTTGTTCAGTATCCATTCTTTTGACAAACAAGTTCGCCTAAAACACAAAAATCACTTCAATCATTGAAATGAAATCACTCAACCAACCAGTAGAAATGATGTAATATGCTCCTAGTTTGAAGCCCTCGACAACACTGCACACCCCTAAAAAATTTCATTGGGGTCGTAACAATTAAATCCAATTTAATCAAAGGACATATACTCAGTATAATAAGTCAATGAAAATGGTAACAGTATTTGATGAGCGGTTGAAACAAAGTAAAACAACATGTGCATAATATTGAACTACTCCTATCTGTTAAAAATAAAATAAATTTTAGCCTAATTAGTTCAGTGTCTTAATACTATTGGTAAAAACACAGCCTCCTCTTAGCAAAACTACAATTCACTACATCGGTCATCAATCTTACATCCAGTCGACGTTTAGCTTAAGAGTAGATAAGCACCAAACGAAGAAATAAATTACTAACTCACCTGTTGAAAGAAGCTAACCCAACCTTGTGTCCAATAGATCAGCCATGAACACAATGGTAAAACATAACGAAATGTTTTATGCGATGAATGCATACCGGAATAATGAAATATTAATTGTATCATTTCAGATAGTAGTGCTTCTTTTATCCATATACCAAGCCAAAGAATTGTAACCACAGGTTTCCCCAATAAACATATAACCATAATTAATGTTGACAATGGATGTATAATTGAATCCCAAAATGTTTTTGAAGCATCTGATGTTGTTTGACCAAATAATCTACCTGTATTTTTCTCCACACGAATATTTCTTGATTTATATAGACAAAATGCATCTATAGCGCATAACACATAACAAAATCTAGCTGAGTGTACGGCTTCTTCACTGAAAGTCAAAAAAAGTATAAACAAAGCAAAGTGACATACTGATAGTGAAATAAAAAGCGATGAAAACACTGCACTCATCATCATTCACACAACAGGCACCTGATAAATCGGGAAAAACTTATTTTATTATTATTGATCCCTTGGGTTCCTAGTGGAACATAGGGATTCAACTGCACGTCTCCATTTGCTTCTGTCTTCTGCTATACTTTTCGCCTGCATCCATGTTAATCCATATTCTTTCAACTCCTTTTCACACGATCTCCTCCATGTCACCCTTGGACGTCCCACACGCCGCTTCCCTTTCGGGTTCCACTCGAGGGCTTGACGCGCGATGTCACCCAGCGGTCTCCTCAGCGAGTGTCCGATCCATCTCCACTTTCTCCTGCATATTTGTTGGGGCGATTGGTTCTTGCTTTGTTTGTTCCCATAATTCCTTGTTGGTGATTCTTTCCGGCCATCTGATCTTCAGTATAGAGCGAAGACAGTTGTTAATAAAGGTCTGCAATAGCCTGTTGGAAATATTCTTTGTGACCCTTCCAAGTTTCTGATCCGTATAGAAGAACTGACTGACTTTACGTTTGTATTGAAAATCCGAATTTTGTTGTTGATGCTGAGTGACGAAGATTTCCAGATTGATTTCAGGTTGATGAATGTGTTTCTCGCCTTCCCGATTCTCGATTTGACATCGTCGTTCGTTCCGACTCCTGTAGTTGAGACAATGCTCCCTAGATAAGTGAATGAAGTAACCTCTTTCAAATCCCTCCCGTTGATGGTGATTGACGTTGGATGTTGTTGCTGTTGTTGGTTGGTTATTTTCATAACCTCCGTCTTGTCTATGTTCACCTGGAGTCCTGTCTTCACCGGCTGCTTCTTCGACCAGTTTGTCGGTTTTCGCTTGTAAGTCTTCGATTGTGTGTGACATCAAACATAAGTCATCCACGTGCGAAATCCAGGTCTTCTAGGTTCTTCACGTCGGTCCAGGATATTCCTGTCTTCTCGTTTCCCACAGTCTGACGCATAATCCAGTCAGTCACCACAATTAGGAATATCATTGGTGATAATAAGCACCCTTGTCTGACTCCTGTGTTTACTCCAAACGCCTCGCTGAGTCTTCCGTTGTGGATCACTTGATATATCCCGTTGTCGTACAGCTGTTGAATAAGGTTGATGAATATTTGGGGTACGCCATAGTACTCGAGTAATTTCCAAATTACTTCACGATCAACGCTGTCGAAGGCCTTCTCAAAGTCTATAAAGTTGAGGTAGAGGTTTGATTGCCATTCCATGCTTTGTTCGATGATGATGCGTAGAGTTGCAATTTGGTCAGTACATGATTTGCCTTTCCTGAATCCAGCTTGTTCTGGTCGGAGTTCTGTCTCCAGTGCGTCCTTTAATCTCTCCAGGATGATGCGACTCAGGATTTTACTTGGCGTCGACAGGAGCATGATTCCTCGCCAGTTCTTGCAGAGTGAGGCCTAAGTCGCCCTTCTTTGGTAGTTTCACGAGGTAACCTTTCCTCCAGTCAGTAGGCACCTTTCCCTCCTTCCAGACCTTTTGCAATAATGGAGTCAGCATGTCTGCTGTCGTCTCTGGGTCCACTCTCAGTGCTTCAGGGGGTATTCCATCTGGTCCGGCTATTTTCCAGCTTTCAGAAGCTTGATTGCATTCAAGACTTCAGCTCTCGTTGGAGGATTGGTGTCAACTTGCAGTTGTGTGCACGCTGTTGTTGGTATTTCTGGACGGGTTGCAGGTGATGGTCGGTTCAAGAGTCCTTTGAAGTGATCCGCCCATTGTTTAATCTGTTTTTCTTCCTTGGTAATGGGCTTCCCTTGGCTGTCTTTTATAGGTTTCGCTTGTGTTGATCTCTTCCCGGATAGAGATTTGGTTATCTGATATAGTGTCCTCAGGTCCCTTTTGCCTGCTGCCTTCTCAGCTTCAGTAGCTAGATTGTCGTAGAATCGTCTTTTGTCCTTCCTAGCACTTTTCTTCACTTCTTTGTCCAATGCTTTGTAAGTTGAGCTCAGCGTCTCCTTCTCCTGTCCGTCCTTGCATTGAATCATTTTCTCTTTCACCATTCTCCTCTCTTCTATTAATTTCCAAGTGTCCGTTGAGAGCCATTCCTTGTCTTGTCTCTTCTTTCTTCCTAGAACCGTTGAACACGTTTCGTTGAGAATCGCCTTCAGAGACTTCCAATGTTCTTCCACGCATGATTCTTCAGTGCTGTCGCGTAGTGTTTCCTGCTTTGCTCTGACAGTTGCAGTGAAAGTGTCTTTTGTGGTTGTGTCCTTCAGTAATTGAGTGTTGAACTTGCATTGTGGCCTATCCCCAGCTATCCTCGAGGCTTTTAGTTTCACCTTGAAAGTCCCTTCTACTAGATAGTGGTCTGAACCCACATCTGCTCCTCTCCTTGACCTTGTGTCCAGTAGGCTCCGTCTCCACTTTCTTGAAATTGAGATGAAGTCTATTTGGTTTTTGGTGTTTCCATCTGGTGAAATCCATGTCGTCTTGTGTATATCCTTGTGTTTGAACACACTACCACCAATCACCAAATCATTGAAGGCGCAGAAGTCTGAGAAGAGTTCACCATTGTCGTTCATTTCACCGAGGGCCTCACGACCCATGGTGAGTTCTCTTCCTGTGTTGTCTCGTCCCAGCTTCGCATTCATGTCGCCCATCAGGATTTTGATATCGCCATTTGGGACGTTGTCCATTATTGCTTGTAGTTGTCTGTAGAACGCCTCCTTCTTCTCTTGTTCTGAGACGTTTGTAGGCGCATAGCATTGACATTGAATGACTGTAACTTTCCTTCCTTTTGAGTTGAACCTGGCTGTCATTATCCTGGAGGAGATTGGTTCCCACTGCATGAGAGCTTTGGTTGCTGTTGGTGACATCATGATGGCCACTCCCTCGGTGTGCTCGTGATTGTCCTCTGGGTGGCCGGAATAGATTACTGTCTCTCCAGTAGGTAGTTGGCACCTTCCAGTTCCGTTCCATCTGCTCTCGCAGATTCCCAACACTTCTATTCTGTACCTTCTCATTTCAGCGGCTATCTGGGCAGCCTTTCCAGTTTCGTACATTGTACGAACATTCCAGGTACCCATCCTTACTTTTGCTTTCATCGAAAGAAGGCACATCGGCTGACTGGCTTCCCGAAGGCTTTCACCAGCCTGCGTCATTTCACTTCCCCGATTCCAGCGAAAAATAATGTTACTGTTTATATTTTTACAATTTTTAATATATTGGTGCATTGAAGTTTCTGTAACGGTTTGGTTGAGTTTTGGGAGTGAAGTTGCTAGCACCACGCCCCAACCCTCCCTCTTTACCCGGGCTTGGGACCGGTGAGAAAACTAGCAAGCTAGTATCTGGCGAGGGAAAAACTTAAGCATATATAATAATCGTATTGAAGAAAAAGATATTTGAATGCAGAACAGGAATAAAAGTAAAGGGGGAAAAGTCAAGCAGTGCTGCAGAAATACTCCTGCTTTGATATGCTAAAGTGTAGCATTAGTAAAACTACTTGCGGATAAGATTGTTTACAAAACAAACAAAGTCTAAGATATGATTTACTTAGCATGTAAGTGCCTATATGACAAACGCACCCTCGACTCCTAGGCTACACGTTGGTAAACAGGACGAATAATGCTAATATTAAAGTTGGTTGAGACAAGGGAACAGATGAGAACAGTTACAGAACTGTTGTTGATGAGCAGGAGCCCATTCCTAACCACATGAACTGTACGACATTATTATATAACTTCTGAATCAGAAAGAATTATGATTTGGAGTGCGACCATTAACCAACTTCTGCAGACAGGGCAGATAAATAGTCACAGCGGGGGATCGCAACCAACTAAACCATGGATACTACAGAAATTCTTAACACTCACCTAGTCGCTATGAGATATACTCAGAAAACAACAGTGCGCCCTATTGTCTTAATCATCTAAGATGAAGAAGACATTTCCTTTAAATACAACTACCACTATTGTACAGCCAATTAAATAAATCTCAGTGAAGCTAGCATATCAAATAACACAGTCAGCCAATGTGTTGATAACGACAAACAATAGTTTTTTTTACTAACTAAACCACTGATATGTTCGATAAAACAGTGATGAATCATTTTTTACGAATAATCATAGTATTTAGCTGTTGAAGACACAACAGTGGTTCATTTTCAGTGTATCGGTGTGAGCGGAACAGCACACTTAATACTATGCATCTGAGATACCTGTTTTGATAGGTACTTTACATTTTCACTTTAATCAGTGTAATTATGCAACCCGATTGCAGACTATTGTTCACGTCATACTGAAAAATTATGTATCAAAACTGGTAAGTAAAGATTAATTAGGCAAATTTTCGGGTCAAGTATTCAAATAAAGGACTTCAGGTGAACACAGAGAAAATGGATATGATGAAGGTACCAATCACCATTAACATGACATTGTTTCAACTACAGGCAACACAAATGAGCATGTCAAAGGTAGGACAGACAGTTATTAGTCTCAAATCAATAAATGGAAACCTACTGTACTCAAGTATACGAGGCAAGAGTCAAATTTTCAACACTACTAATATCAAGCTAGTGATTCTGTATGGTTGAGAGACTCAATGTTAGTATGCCCAACATATTGTTGTGGACTTTCGTCAACACTTGCCTTCACTGGCTCGATAGCCAGGGCTATATGGTTAACCAGAAAGGATGAGCAATAAATAACTTTGGCAGACAATGTACCAGACGAAGACCTATTACCTAACAAGGATATGCGAACACCCAAATGCTTTACTCGCCAGACAGGCTTTTGAGTGGATTCAGAAATGGGAGTAACAGAGTGGGTGTTCCAGGGTGATGTGGAGAGGCTCATGAAAAGGTGAAATGAAAGCCAGTTAAAGCAGACAGCAGAGAACTGAATACAATAGAAACGTGCTGCTGTAGCCCTATATTCCATCTGGAACTCAAAAGAATAATAACAATAATTCAATTATAGCTTACTTTTCATTTTCAGCTACAGCTAATTTATATGACAGTTGATTACAAACTAGAAAAATGCTAACTGGTATCGGTATGTAATACTTGCATTTATTCCAAATAGAGCAAGTTGGACGTAAACGAAATAGTGCTTTGCAACGAAGTACTAGGAATGTAATCCATGCTATTAACAGCCACAACCACAACCAACCGATATTTTCAGGTCTAAAATTAAAAATTAAGAAACACAAATATGTGTTTACACAACTTCATTCAGCAAAATGTGATAAAATGTAGGATGGTGATAGAACAGATAAATACAAAACACTTATTGGTGGGCTTAATAGACTATCTAATCTACAGATAAATTAAACATAATAATCAATAACAAGCGTCTGGAGTGCTTACTGCTCTGATCTCCATCAAAGTTTGCATTTCAGTTATGATACTTAATATCACTTGTTTTAAATAATCGACGGTATTAATTAAAATATCTTTTTCTATTGGAATGTTCTACAAAAATTCATGCGGCTATAATTGTACAACACGAATTGAAACAGTGAAAGGTATATTACAACCTTTCCTTTGCACAAAGTCCCTAATGAAGTTATTTTGTAGCATTCCGTATCCCAAAATTAACCCTCAGAATAACCACAAGTTAACTGGTGGATGGTGACTAGCAATGGAATCCAAGATGCACATTTTGTCTTATTTGGGACTCATCATCTGGATGTACTTGCATTCTACTTGAAATTAAACGACATACGTATAACTATCCGTATACAAACCAATGCATCATTAAAATTTGTAGCACACCTACATCAGCACTATGCAGTATAGGCAGGTTTATGAGTGAAGGTGTCCAAAAAGCTTGTTGAGTCTAATGAATTCTAGGTCACTGGAAATAAAAGTAGCGACAACTGAATTATATGTAATTCCTCATCTTTCATGCATCTTTATTTTACTGGATACTTATGGGGTTCAACTCTGTTATTGCCAAGCATAAAGTGTTACTCAGTAACACACGACAAAATGGGGATGACCAATGTTTAAAAATGTCTCATCCATAAACACTGGAATAACTTATATGAAAACAGGAATCCATCCAGCATGTGTATAAGCTATAAGCTAAACACTTAAATCTACTTAAAAAACAAAAGATTTTAGAATAAAGAGACAACTGTGTATTTACATCTCAATAAGATGGGAGCAGCTAAGAATCACTTTTGTTTAAATGTACCGGACTGATTTTATAATAAACTACGGCACTATTAGAACAGAAACAGTGAACTTGGAATAGTTTGCAATCCATTAACTTTTAAAAAGTGCCTATTCTTCAATTCTTTTAGTAAATACACTATGGAACAAACTGAGATTCAGCTAATTAGTCAATCACGCTGCAATTTTCTTAAAATTAATTTTTGTTATTGTTCTCTGCCGTCCTCTTCAGCTGGGTCCACGACTGACCAAACTCTCTCATCTCCTCTTCACACGATCTCCTCCATTTCACCCTCGGACGATCCACTCGCCACTTTCCATTTGGATTTTACCCGAGCAATGGCCTGCATTGCGCGCGATGTCATGTGGCGGCCTCCTCAATATATGCCCAATCCATCTCCACTTTCTCCAACATATTTGTTCAGCGATCAGTTCTTGGTTGGGTTGTTCCCATAGTTTTTTGTCGCTTATTCTTTCTGGCAATTCGATCTTCAGGATGGAGACAGCAAAGGCAGCTGCTGAAGTGTGGTGAGAGCTGTCTGCTAGCCAAAATTGGTAGACAGGAATTTACGTCGATGTTTGCTTCCCAAATCTTAGTCATGAAAAAAAAACAAAAATAAAGACTTCGCATGGGCGGATACGATTTGCAGATATACGGTATGACCTTTAAATAAACGGCCACAAAGAGATGACAGGTTAACTTCCAGTGAGAAAACGACCAATCACAAAAGACGCTGTTTCTCTGCTAACAATAACTCATAATAATGTACATAGAAATCTACAAATGTCTGTTGATTTTTTCGATAAACGACCTGTTGGCTGGCCCTTGTCTTCTGTCGTTACAGATGAAAGTCTGCAACCTGTTGGAAATGCTTTCCGTGACTGACACACAGTGCAAGTTTCTGACCCGTATAGATGAACCGACTTTACACAGGTGTTGAAAATCCAAATCTTGCTCCTTATGCTGAGTGCAGAAGATTTTCAAACTGGCTTCAGGTTGATGAAAGCGTATCTTACCATTCTGATTCTGCCGATTTTGACATATTCGTCCGTTCCGCCTGTAGTTGAAACGATGCTTCCCAGATAAATGCAGGAGGCAACCGTTGATGGTGATTGGCTGTGGTTATTGTTGCTGTCACTGTCGGTTGGTTATCTTCATCACCTCCATCTTCTCTGTGTTCACATGCAGTCGTGTTTTCTCTGCCAGTCTCCTGCAAGTCTTCGAGTTTGTGTGATATTAGACATATGTCATCCACACGCGAAATCCAAATCTCCTAGAGTCTTCTTATCGGTCGTCCAGCGTATTCCTGACTCCTTGCCTCCAACAGTCTGACACATAATCCAGTCCACCATAATTAAGAATATCATCGGCGATAATAGACAGCCAGCTTGTCTTACTCCTGAGTGCATTTCGAACACCTCGCCGAGTTTTCCGTTGTAGATCACTTGACACGTGGCATTGTCATATAGCTGTTTAATAAGGTTGAAAAAGACTTGGGCACTGCACGCCGTAGTGTTGAAGAGGTTTCCGAATTACTTCTCGGTCGACGCTGTCGAAGATCTTTTTGAAGCCAATGAAGTTGAGGTGAAGGTTTGACTAGCACTGTGTGCCTTTTTCGATGACGATGCGCAGAGTTGAAATTTGATCAGCACATAATTTGCCTTTCCTGAATCCAACTTGTTCCGGTGGGGCTGGCAGAGTTCTGCACCCAGTGCATCTTTTATTCCCTCCAGGATGATGCGATTTAGTATTTTACTTGACATGGACTAGAGCATTATTCCACACAGGTTCTTACAGAGTGAGGCGCGAGTTACCCTTCTTTGGCAGTTTTAAGAGGTAGCCCTTCTTCTTACAATCAGTAAGCACCTTTCCTTCTTTGCAAACTTTTTGCGGTAATGGAGTGAGAACATCTGCCATATTCTCTGGGGCCGTATTAAATACTTTTGGAAAAATATTGTCTGGTCCTGCTGACTTCCCGGACTTCAGTAGCTTGATCGCATTCAAAATTTCTTCTTTCGTTGAGGAGCGGTGTCTACTGGCATTTCCATGTGTGCTGTTAGTGGTTCTGGGCGAGTTGCAGGTGGTGATCGATTCATTAGTTCATTATAGTGATCAGCCCCTTGTTTAATTTGTTTCTCCTCCTTGGTGATCAGGTTCCCTCCGGCATCTTTTATTGGTTTCATCATCTGGGTTGATCTCTTCCCAGATAGACTTGGTTATCTGATATAGTGTCCTGAGGTCTTTTTTGCCTGCAGCCTGCGGCTTTTTCTGCTTCAGTTACAAGACAGTGTGTCGCAGAATTGTCTTTCGTCTTTCCAAGCAATCTTCTTCACGCCTGTCTTGATTCAGTGCGGTGTACATTGAACTCAGCCTCTCCTCCTGTTGTCCATCTTTGCATTGAGTCATCTGGTCAATTAATTTATCTTATGGTTGTACAACAAAATTTACTTGCATGGATATAGTTTCAGATGACGCGCACTAGAATGAGAGTAATTGTATGATGTCCAACAAAACAAATCATTTTAACAGTTTAACAGTTCGCTTTTGTTTTTCCATGATTTATCATGAAGTTGTAGTATGGTACCCGTGTGTTTAATTAACCCAACAATGAAAATATATTTAAAAGAAAGCAAGAATTTAAGTCAAATTTACCAGTTTTTATCGATAAAATGGATTTTTATGTCTTGTCTAGCTTTTCTTGATGTCAAGTTAAGTTGGCGAGCAATCTTAACACAACTACTTTGATGTATCACTGTCGCAAATTTTATATTATTAACTTAGACAACTAACTTGTATGAAAATAAATAACTACTGAGCAGAAGAAAATATCAAAAGATGTGATTCACTTCACTACTGAACAGTATTTGTAAACAAACTCTTAATTGAACTAGGCACTTACTGAAACACCATACTTCTAAAAAAAAGTGTTGAAGTGTTGACTTATAAGATTGACTGATAGAAACCTCTTCTATATTTACTTTAGTTTTCTATTCAACTGCTGCTTTCTCTGTTTTACACAGAGAAAATAATCTACGTATACACTGCAAAGATAAACTAAGCAATTCAATAATTTTAATTCTTGCCACCAAGATGTACAGGTAATTACATTGGAATATTAGACTATCAAATTATGTTAATGTGGTGAAGAACAGTGAGGAAGAATTGTTTTCTCGTTTACTTCAGTGTCATTTATTAGTTCACGTTTTAACAAGTTCTCAAAAGTCTTTTTGCTATTAAAAACACACCATAGAGTCTACAAAATAAGAAAATCATTTTCTGATTGCAATCATATATATATATATATATATATATATATATTGAAAGAGAGAGAACAGACAGACAGATAGTTATGGATTATAGCTAAAAGAAACTAAGCATAGGTGGTTTTGTGATAGAATACTCTCCAACCACGCAAGCGGTCCGGCGTTCGATCTTGGGCTGACGCGCTCTCTAAACTCACTTAGCAGGTAATGAGCACGGTAGACAGAAACGTTTGACACACGAGGCTAGCAACCTCAGCCCGTTAAAAATAAACACTACTGCTATTAAAAGTTTGAACCTCAAGCTTTACTCGGAAGGCAAAGGATGAAGATGAATTAATAAAAAAGTGAAATTAAGCTGAACGCTATTAGCAGTTCAACAGAGCCTATATCTGCATACATATTTTGCCAGTGAGAACAGAATGACAATTTTGTTTCATCGAAAAAACAAACGATAGACAGAACAAATGAATGTTTATGTAGATATGATAGCGAATAATTTAGGCGGAATTCGTAAGTGTTTCAGTAGTTTTTTTTTCTGTTCATGCAATCTAGGATTTTGTTGGCAGTACATTTTTCGACTTCAATGTCCAGTTGTTATCTTAAGTGTTAATCTACGCTGAAGTGAATCCATTTCCCATCTTCCTTAATTATAATATGGAAATCAGTGGACAATTAGTCAATACTCCTCAATCTTTTAGCATGAAAATTTTCACATTAGTGGTGTGGCATGTACTACTTATAAGTAGTTAAGAGTAGTGTATCAAGTGATAAATTGTGTATCAGGGGAAAAACCCATGAAGAACAAGCACCATATGAAGAACATTATCATAAACAAACATTCACAAGATTGTCATTTGCAAAGTGTGATACTAGTGTAGCATTCGTAATTTCACTAATATCCATTTGTTCTGACCAAAATTATTTTTACCCGTATCGAAATTGTTCAGTTATACTGGTATGGCTGCTTTTGCTGATGATGGAGGTGGCTTAATCAGAGTTCTTTGAAAAGGTAGATATGGAGAAACCTAATCCACATGCTACTTATATCCATTTATGAGTAACTCATCAAACTGCTAGTAGTATTAGTATTACAGGATTTCATTATGAGCTGACATTAGTTAGAGAACCATTGGAAAACCTGGGAGTACTGGACAGCTGTTTCGTTCTAGTTTGGGACTCTTCATCAGTACGCACCCATCGGGGTTCGAACTCAGGACCTTCTGGTTACAAGGCGAGCTCGTATACCATTAAGCCACTGGGACCGGAATCAATGGCCCATGAACTTTAACTTTTGCCAATTTACGTTAGAAGGTCCTGGGTTCGAACCCTGGTGGTTGCGTAATGGTGAAGCGCCCAAAACTAGGACGAAACAGCTGTCCAGTATCCCCAGGTTTTCCAATAGTCCTCTAACCAATGTCAGCTCATGATGAAATCCTGTAACAAGTCAAATCCCTACAAACCAACACTTGAGTATTAAAACAATTAGTATTAAAAAGATATATAAATGACTTACTCATATAACCAATCAGATATATCTCGTAAGTGTATCCATTTATTACCAGTTCGATGAAGTTGACGCAGTAGAAAACGATCTAAGAGAAGTATCTTCAAGATTAATTTTATTATAATCCATTTAATATTTGAAGTGACATCGCCGAGAAGAACTAACAAACCGATTAACAGCATAAGACTTGAACCAAAATAATACCATAATTGATGCTCTTCTTCAGCATAACTACTTGATGCTAAACTAATGGAATGCAGCAGTAAACAGACGGTGCCGAAACTGCAAATAATTTGTACTAAACGCGGATCAAATGAATACCTGATATCAGCTGTATCAGAATAATAATATTGAATCAGGGATTTTTGATTCTGAAAAGTAATAACAATAATCATAGCAAAGAGGAAACGATATAAAGATAGAATGTAATAGTTGTATGATACTGGACAAGAATATTAAGTGATTCGTTAGTTCTCGTATCAGCTGTTGTCAATAGACCGGCGAATCTACATAATTAAGCTGAACGATAGAATGTGTGAAAAAATTAAAACAGTATAACGAATTCATTATATTTCATCGACACTAATTTACTCAATAGTAAATCCTATTACTTGAAGTAACCATTCTTTTGAAATCCGAACTTTGTGTCATTCATATTTTGAAAGTAAAAAGAAAGTTTAGCTGTTAGATTACTATATTAACAGTCAGCATATATGCAATATCCTACTTTATGACTGAGATGCAGTCGATGGAAACTAAGGACTTGTAGTAGAATCATGCAGTGAAAGATTTTCAGACCAAGGAGTGTATGTCAGTCAACTAAGTTGTTAAAAGTCAACGGTAGGTGTAGTGAGAACATGCATAATGCATGCCAACCGATGTCTGCTGAAGCAGATTAAGATTGAAAAAAAGTTAGGCGTGATCAGATCTAAACGTGTAAGCAGTTTACTAAGTTTCCAAGTATTAGTTTACGCCAAATTAAAAAAACAAAACTCCACAATGCCTGGCTAGGATTCTTGGGAGAATATCAGCGAGACTTTTGGCAATTCTTAACAATGACCCAGATTTATTCATCGTCTATGATCTTCAACAATTTCACGGTCTGAATTATTTTAAAATTAATAAAAACGAAATTCACCGCTTTAACTTAGTCATGAAAATTACTTAAATATAAGTTGAGGGGATCGTTGATTGATAACATACACCTTGAGTGAAACTAGAGTGGGAAACGATAAGTTAGACATCAGCCGTTGACATGAAAAAGATCATGTGACGAGGAGATGAGTATTTGTGGGCAATCGTGTGGCCAGCTAAAAATGATTGCAGTGAATAGGATGAAATGAGATGTGCTACGGAAGGCCAATGTTTCAGTCGGAATCCAAGGGAATAATGATGAACTTATAGACCTATTTTTTTCATCTTTCTTAATGTTTTGAAAAGTGGAACTTATTTTGTCAGTCACTTCAACGAGTAACAATCAATTTAATTGAAACAGCACTCGATTCAGATCAGTTTTAACAACTACACAGTGTTTATACATGTAATACATAAAAACAGATAAGACATGTTGCTTAGCTATTCAAGTAGAGTAGAGCAAATATGTTAAAATTCTAGTTCACTCATAGTCATGTGCTTGAATAGCTTAACAGCAGGTTTTATTTCACCAACCTATAAAAAGTATGTTACAGGCTATTATGGAATATTATCTGTACTATGACAGTTGTATGCTGACAAAGCAGTAATCGGATTAGTCAAAATTCATTTGCTCACGGTAGGCTAATTTTCTAAACACAAGTGTAATGAATTGCCACCTTGGAAATAATGACTCATTGATTTAATCACTCTACATTCAGGTAATGGGTGTCAATTCCGAGCCCTGCTCCATATACTCTGGTCCAAACGACTGGTGAGTATCATCGGCTCTAACAAATACGTGTGCCCTCATAGCTAGAGACATCCTAAATCTGTCCGATGTATTTAAATTCTAAGTAACCCATAAAGTGCTGTTAAAAACTGTTTATGTATTCATCGAGCAAGCCAATTTAAACTTTAAATTACTTCCATTATAGACTAGTAGTAAGTGGTAAATTATGAAAGAATTCAGTGAAGCTGAACAAATGACTCGCTTTATTTTCGGACGCCTTGGCTATATCAAGTTGTACAGTTAAGCGAACCATACTCGATGAGGATAAAAAGAACCAAAGACGTCACATTCGAAAGTGTAAATCAGATTGTTTAAATATATGTGTCCAATTCAGTATAAGTCGGTTAACTAAGTCCGCAGCCCACTACAATCTCTACTTACAAAAAGATGTAAATTCCAAGAGATGTATCAGTTTTTCTTATGTAGTAGGTCAAACGATAAATCCACTGGACTCAATTTTCAGCATAATACCATCAATATTACACGACACATGGGACTGAAGTAGTCTATACAAGTCTGGCTCGAGCCTAAAGCCAAAATTAATAATTTGACATTTAGCTGAATTTCATAATTTGAATTATTTGACAATAAGCACTGGTTAACACATTAGACAAGAAACTATTTATCTTGTAAAGACTAAGTGGAAGAGACTTCCAAGCTTTCAGTAAACTTAATGAAATTAGATCATGGGAAAAAACAAAAAGATGATTGCAGTGAAGAAAACTTTTTTTCCTTCACAACGCAGCCATTAACTGGGCTGAAAATATTCATAAACATATTATAAAGGGGTTGTTGTACTTTGAAATTCTGACTGGCAACAGTTCCGGAACTTTCTCACCCGATAGTTATGCATTCACGGGCAAGTTAGCGACTTCGGTCAAGAAAGATTTTTTTCTTTCTGCAACCATCTTTTAATGCAGTTAACTTTAGAAACATAAGATGATTAGTGTCAAAAGAAAAGAAAAGAGGAAAGACATCAACTTGATATACATTTGCTTCAGCAGTACTGCATCCACCCCGAAAACTAAGAGAACAACTGGTTTATCGCCCACTGTTCAATATGTGTTGTGCTAAGCTTATCTAGTGGAGGTTGAGAGCAGTAGTATAACATGGGAAGACGCAGAGAACGTACTTGGTTTCATTTTTCTATTTTATGGTGAAAAACAGTAGTTGCATCCAAAGGAATTCTCGTGTATTTTAATGTGAATTGTTTGAGATTACTGAAGGACTTTACTGAAAACTAAAGTGTTAGGAAAAGTAATTTTTGCACTGTTTTCAAAAAAGGGACATACTGGCAACAAGCCGAAACCATAAGCTTCATCTAGAAGGTGCAGAGTTGCGTACAGGTAAGCATTTGATTTCTTTCAAACATGGGAGTAGTTTATTTTTGTAAAATAATGTATTAAAGAGACAAGAGTAAGTGTACGCACATATTGTGAATTTAATACTTGGCTCTCTTTTAAGAGCAGACATTAGAACTCGAACATGAATCACTACTACTTATATACTTCTTACAAGTTCTTCACTTAATTTCCTATGACAGAAACTTTCGAGTATGTATTGTATTCCGAGGTTATAATTCAGACCATATTTAAAAAAGTCCAGTCGATTAACACCAGTTATCAATCTGCGTACAGGCCTCTTTTTGATTGGTAGAGAATACTTGTCAAGTCTCAGCGTCATTATCACCTACCACGTCGCTCTTGTCGACCACTTAGTATACGTGAAACTGCCTAGTCATAATGATAGACATCCTTCATCTCTAAATAATGATAGCTTAAGCAATTCAGTCTAAATTTAGCGATACGAGGGTTCTATAACTAATATGTAGATAACTTAGGCTAGCATTTAATGACTTTACGGATTGCTGTTGTAGTTTGCTTCGGTGAATATTGAAGCTTCCATGTAATCCAGCCTGCTGTCAGTTCAGCTATAACTAACACTCACTGTAGTGATAGGCAGTAATTGAACGGTGTCTGTTACCTCTCTAGAACAATTAAATTAACGCTGATCTATTTCTGTAGCACTAGCATACACGAGGTATCCAATAAAACTTACACTTCACCTACACATAACATGATTTATTTTTAAAGAATACCTTGTGTGTTATAACTTGAGGTTTTGACTAGAAGACATGTGATAAAGGTATTTTATTTTACACAAGGTAAAAGTTACTATGTATGTTAGGAACCAGATATTGAACACAATGAGTCTATCTTTTATTTATTTTTTTATTTTTTGCAAATAAATAAAGAAATGATTGAGAAAGGCGATGACTGAATACGAAATTCTTAAATTATAATGAACCAGAGAATCAATTATTACCAATATTATTGTTGCTATTATTCTTATGTGTATCGTGCACACAAAAAATATGTATATCACAGCAGAAGCCTTCAAATGAAATCAGATAAATTATTTACAACACTGATAGGCGTGAATACAGCTCAGTTTTTTTGGCTTCTCTAGTCCAACAAAAGTAAACAATAAATTCATACCTCTAAAAGACACTTAACGTAAACATAGAGATACACAGAAACAAAGGAATCGCTAGTAGACTACATCGTAGTAAACGAAAAATTGTTTAAGGTTGGATACTTTCAACACTCCTACAAGGCTGAAAATTTATCCTACCCCTTTTTAGCCCTTACACCAGCAGATCCATTGGAGACTTCAACATTTAAGAGAGCAAGAGAGCATGGATAGATTATCTGCTAGAGACGCAGAAAAAGAAAACTACAAAAGCTGAAAATGAATGTGGATCTTCATCACTATCACTGAAAGGAATAAGAAAAATTTATAGCAATATCAAAATTATCTACTCTCACCATCACTGATATTTGATTCAGTTGATATGATGGCAACAACAATGCAAATACCGAAATATAAGGTAACATTGATTGTTACTCACCGATAAATGTTAGACTGATGTAATCAAAGAATCATCAGGCAGAGGAAAATATTGCCGAAAGTGAAGATGAATTAAAAGAAATCCTCGAGATAAAAAAATCCATTAACGCCGTAACAAGCAGGCACAGGGAGTAACACAAGATCCGACTAGCTTAAGACGCTGACAAATGTATTCACGTTGACAGGAGAGTAAGAAAAGAACGTTAAACAGTACAGTGCTGCAGTTGCCAGTTCATATCCTTGTGCAGCTCACACTTACCTTCAAAGGCATTCGTTTCATATGCAATTTCTTTACTTTCAAGTGATATATGTATTTCGGTAGTAAATTTTGTTACTGTATCCCTCATCCCCTAAGAGGCTATCAATAAGTCTACAGTAAACCGAAACATTCATTTTAAAATACACAACCCTTTAAATTTAGTAAATTGATCATTCAACACGGTTATGAACACATTTCTCTTGTGTTTACTGAAACAGGCGCAAAGTATAAGAAAATGTAAGTGACTCACTCTTTTATTTAACAAAGAATTTTTGATATCCGATGTGAAAACAACAGAATTCAAAATTTTATGAAAGAGAAATATAGTCACCTATGGAATGTGAAAGTAACAACAAAAGAACAGAAAACACAGATATGAAATTTATTTCGGGGGGAAAAACGGTTAAATGGTTGTTCACTTGATTCAATTAAATTTACTTGAATAAACATTAAACAGCATACGTTTCAAGCTCACTAACGTCTATCAATAAGCGGTGCACTAAAGAACGTAAGAAACTTTGAAAACACAAAATTGCTGCCATCAAGACAGCCATGCAATATATACGACCTTCATCAGAAGTAAGTTGTATGCATGGATCTTTGCGCTGATTTGAAGAGGTGTAATTCCTTATATCTAATTTAACTGAAATTTAATAATTATTCAGCACCGAAAACTTCAAAACACCATTATTCGCTGTCATCTTTACTGTTTTGCGTAACACTTTGTGTGAACAACCTCTGACCTACAACTAAGTTCATTCCTTCTACAGGGCATATTGATAGACAGCGTTCGAATTTGCGGAGATAATGCCTTGATTAATACAAAGAGTCAGCAAAATACCATACTGTATACCAGTTGTCTTGACAAAAAGTATACCAAAGAGGTTTGTGTTCTATCTCACATTTTATATGGTATGAGTATGATTATTAATATTGAAGTTAGGCGTAAAGTGCTAGATAATGAAAGGAAGTCAATCGACCTGTTTGTGAAGCTACACAGATTAAAATGTCCACGACACGTGGTGCGCATGCCAAACCACTGACTTCCTCGACAGGAAATGTAACCTGAGATAGTAATGGGTTGGGAAAGAATTAAGGTTGATCAAACCAAAGTTGTACATTAGCTGGTTGGAGTCCACGGGATGCTAATTACCAGTGTTTTGAAATTGTTAGTGATATGATTCAAAACCACTTTCAGTGGTGCAGATGCATTCACTCTTTGTAATTTTTTTTCTCCTGTACATTTCTGCTTATCATAAGTGTTTTAAATTTTTTCTCTCTTTTCTACATTTGTGGGCGATATGGAGGGTGACAACTTGAACTGCTGTACTTGTGTGATAAGTTTCACGTTAAAACTCAGTCAGTCATGAGTAGTAAATGGAACCCAGTTCAGTCTAAGTGAAACTAATGCCCAGACAAGAGGACACTATTACACAGTATCTTATTCGCCAATATACACTGAGTTAAGACGAAGGTGGACAATGATTTCACTTCTATACGTAAACGTTCACATAACTTCGTTTTTACCCGAAAGTTAGCTGCCAATTTACACTGATGAGTGTGCCTAATGCATAACAAGTCTAACAGTATTATTGTACTCACCACACCACCAACACTACCAGGTGAGTTCTTAGGATTGTATTCAAAGTAAGTGTTTTATACACAATACAATAATCTACATACATTTAATAGATATGACAACTCAATTAGTGATTTTATTCTTATTGATGGATAAAACAATTTAAACTTGACCTATTAATAAATAAACATGTTTAAAAGAATGCTACCATTTTATTGACAAAGAGTGTTAAGTAGGCTTGGCTGACACGATTTCAAGTAAGCACATAATCCTCTTTAATCCTAACAGTAAAATTAATTTCCACCCTATACAACAAAAAGTTAAAACACAACGCATTAATAGTTCTTAATAATTAAAAAACAAAGAAATTCATTATATAATAAACTTACAAACCACATAAGTATACCACCGAATAACATTTGTGTATTGTTCAAGTGTTCAACCTTGGATAAAGATTCCGACTGAACATCATGAAGTAATTTAGTCGAATCAGTGACCAGTAATTCACCTTTAACACGCGAACCTGCTTCTCGACAATCAATATGTTTCAGTTTCGCCAACGCTTCGGTTTTAGCACTTTGACATTGCAACCAAGAGTTGATTTCATGCAACAAGACATTATACTTTACCACTAAATAAAAAGATGAAAGGAAACTTAAACAATTGTTTATAGTGAATGAATCCAATAACTGAAAAATAAACTAACAAATAAAATGTTTGATAATAATTTGAAACCACTAAGTCCAGTGCTACCCTATATTGAATATGTTACTATTAAGACTTAGATTAGTGCTAAGCTGCAGACAGCTGGTCGTGTCTCTGATAAACATTCGAACCAGCGGTGAACAAATTTCTCTTCATGGTGATGATGAGATTGATAATTCACGCTATCACAATTAGAGCTATGAAAAGCTTGAAACTAAATGACAGACTAAAAGACACAGTTGGATCGTTGAACTATGCTAGTAACAGTATTAATAGAGAGAAGAGAGAATTATTTTGTTCAGATGAAAAAGGTTTCACAATTTTTCTCCCTACAATTCTTCCGAATAGTTACTACGAACACGTCAATTTATCGCCCTAAACAAATTCTGGCTTAAACACTGCGCGATCTCAGTGTAAATCTGTCTGACTATGAGGCGAAATTGACTGCTTAACAGTCCCGGAACAGTTCTGTTGACCCACAAGTGTCAAACTCACGTCGATGCCTTTCCTCTCAGGTCACTCTTATACATAATTTACACTATTTTTTCCGTTTTCCGATTGATAGAGCTTTTTTTCACTAGAACCAGGACATATTATGGTGTCTAGTTGGGATGGAGAAGATACATTCGAAAACTAGGCAAGAATAACTGGATTAACTTATGTTGAAGATATTTTCCATACCGGGTGGATATACTGTGGATACCAGTCGCTCCCAGAGACATTGAGAAGACAGCCATTATAACACTTTTTGACTTGTTTGAATTTCTACGAATGCCATTCCGTCTGAAAAATGCTGCAGTCTTTTCAGCGCTTCATGGACCAAGTCACTCAAGGTCTTGATTTTGTGTTCGTTTATATAGATGACGTACTAATTGCTGGTAAGTTGGCAGAGGATCATAAAGATCACCTCAGCACTTTGCTTCAGCGTTTCGAACAGTACGGTGTCGCTATAAACCCTAAGAAGTGCATTTTCGGTGCTTGATTCATTCAATTTCCGGGACATTACATAACCTCAGATGACATCAGACCTGAGGAGGAAAAGATATATAAAATCGAAAGCTTTCCCATACCATACTCATTGAAGAAAGTTTGACGATTTTTGGGGATGTTTAATTTCTCTTTACGTTTTATTCCTTCGTGTGTCTCCATCGTACAACCTTTAACTGATCTCCTTAAAAGTAATCTTAAAAAAGTCCAATCGTCAGCACAAGCACATGAATCTTTCTGTAACGCCAAAGACGCTTTGTCCAAAGTCGCTATTCTATTTCACATCAACTCCAAAGCATCTCTCATCTTGTGCAGAGATGCATCGCAAGTAGCAGAGTGGGGAGCCGAGTGGAGTATGCAACAATAGACTGTACAGTCTTTTGCTAGATGTTGAAATTACAAACATTGTACACGACTTTTGTTTAAAACGACTCAAGTTGAAATACAGCTAACTGCGGAGTACAAGCTAAAAAATACAGTTTACTGTTCACCGCTTCGTCTTCTCACTGATCTATGGTGTCTACTTGTCCCACTACTAACCATATTGTATACTTTGGATTCTGCAGGAACCTTTTATCCTCATCCAAAGACTACTCTACAATCGGCTCACAATTTCTACCAGTGGACACGATTCCAGCACCGAACACTATTGTGGACTAATATTAATAATTTGTAGTAGTGGACTTCAAGTGTATAACCAAGTAACCGATTAATTTCTATAACTCAATACTGTATTTTCTATAATATACTACTACACTATCATCTCATTAACTTGGATTTTTATTCAAATAATTGTTCTGTTACTGAGGACGCTAGAAAGTCCCCTACAATACTTTCAATGACACTAGGCAGATTGATAAGCTACACTTGATGTTTGATAATTTTATCTTCTTTAAAATGATGAATTTCTGTTAGATTCTGACAGATGAAGTAAACACCATTATGTACAAACTGCCACACAAACTTGAAAATATTTACTATTCAAGCAAGAAATTACATCTGGTTGTATATTTTTGCTCAATAGAGATCAACTGACACCAGTGTAACATTTAAGTCAACAAATGTGCACAATTGAATGACTAAAGAAACAAAGAAACGCTTACTTAAATCGATAATTAGTCTACTTACAAAAATTGTTGACTGAAAATGTATACGTTTATCTTAGTAAAATTGAATACAATAAATGTAAATGTAATTATTGTTTTAGTCAAAACCCAGCATAAATAGCATTCCTGTTTATTAAGCTGTACTGCTAGCGCATAACATCATATGCAGGCTGATTGCAAAACAATGGAAATATAGTGAACTTGTGACTAGACAAAGTTCTGTGTCTTAAGTTGATCGATCGTGAGTTAAACTTTTGGCTCTTAACTTTTAATCCTAAAGGCATACTTCTGCTACTCACAGCTTCGTGAAACACAATCTCAGCATTAACGATTGTTGTGTTTCGTTAGCATTTGATGCGTAGAAACTTCCTCAGTAGGTTACAAGAGATGGCTTCACATGCCATATTAGGAAGTTATCAGAAATGAATACAAAGTGGAAACAGTGATGATGAAACAAAGACTTTTCTGTTTGATAAATCATGAAGATCAGTAAGGAGTTCAAGAATCTGGACAACAACAGGGAATGGAAATATTTCCACCGCCTTATGCATCTGTGCTGAGATTAGGCCAGCATTTCGTTCATTAGGGCTGATACAAGTGAAGTGGTCAATGTATTCAACCTACTTATAAATTACGAGTTGGTGTAAATCCGTCCTGAAGCATCATCTTACACTCGACAGAGAGGGGAATCGCATGTCAAACATAGATTCCTGCTCAGAATGTTCAGAAAACTGCATTTTGTCAGAATAATTGCCTAAAAATGCTATATTCTCTGTATATTTTAGATGAGTAGATGAGTATTTTTTCCCATTCGGTGATTCATAGTACTCTTTGCTATCTTTTTTATTCTATTTAACTTTTTAAATTTCTTTTCACCCATACTGCACCAACTGTTTTGAACAAAATAAGTAGAATTAGACGGCTGGAGGCGATCGGCAGGAGGTCTTGGACCTAGGTTTCGTGTTAGCTGGCACTCGTCATAAAGACGTATCTGCAACCATGAAGAAACTCATGTCCATTCTGAGATTCGAACCCACGTTCCCAAGTGCTGCAGTCAGAGACGCTACCACTGAGCTATTCGGGCTCGCCATTGACCTCCTGTAGGACTGTACTGGATACTTTGATTGGGCACTAGTAACTAGTGTGATGTGTTTAGTCCCGCCTTCGGTGCAAACTGAATTCTACCAGTCAGGTTTCCAATGTGGCCACTATTCTAGGTAGCTCGCCATCACGATGCACATTGATTTGATGATATTAGAAGGGACATGAATTCCTTCAAGGTTGCAGATACGCCTTGCTGACGAGTGCCAAATAGCACAAAACCTAGGTCCAAGGCTTTCTTCCGATTGCTCTCAACCATCTAATACCATCAAATCAATTTGCACCGTAATGGTGAGCTACCTAGAATAGTGGCCATAATGTAAACATGACTGACGGAATTCAGTCTACACCAAAGAAAGGACTAGATATATCACAATAGTTACTAGTGTCCAATCAAAGTACGTTCTTGGTTGGTTCTTCTCTAGGTTTCTTTGTTTTTTAAGAGCTACTCATGGCCATCTTATCTTCAGTATCGACAGAAGACGGCTGTTGATGAACATTCACAGCCTGCTGGAAATGCTTTACTCCTTGTGCCAAGTTTCTGAGCTATATAGAATCAGTGACTTGACATCAGTGTTGAAAATCCGGATCTTGTTCCTTATGTTGGGCGCAGTAGGTTTCCATATTGATTTCAGAGTAATGAAAGGCTATCTTGCTTGACATCGTCAACAGTATCACATGCAGTTGAAACACTTTGTTCAAATGGCTAGCCAGAATTCCAGTGGTTACAGTTAGCTGATTCGGTTGTTTTAGTTTAATCAAATCAAACAAACAAAACAAATCTGAATTCCCAATATTTGAAAGCTTGTTGTTCTGAGTCAAGCGAGCAACAGTGAACACAGTGATTAGAAATATCTCTCATTCTGAAAAAGAAAATAAGCGGATGATATCCACATATTTCTAAATGCTCTCCAGGGTATTATTATTATTATACGACTTGATTGATAATGCAGGTTAAACAAAGAAAAAGTGTAGAGGAGTATATCAATCAAAAAGAAGCAAATAGAACAAGCTTCAGGCGAATTCTGTAACAATATAAGATAGTCAAACCGACGGAAGTAATTATCCAAGATGAAATCCACTTCAGCAGACAACAGAACAAAGGTAGATGTCTTTTTATGTTATTGGCCACTTTTAAATGCCTTCATTACTTCTTACATTAATTTTACTTAAACACTTAGCTACATGATTTTAGTCGCACACAAGCACATTACGGAAGAATACATCTATGGAGCTAAGTACGTTATTTCAACAAAATGGCTTACACAGTTTTCCGAGTGTAGAAACTATAGCTGATGCACTTTTGCGGTAAGTAATACTTTGAGAAGTTACCCAGTCATTTAAAGAATATAATTTAAAATTCAAGCGAATAGATCACCTTGCATAAACACGAAAAAAAATAACAACACGAATTTGTTAAACATGTACTAACAATTTAGCTTTAATAACTTTCAGGATATTTCCCGAAAATGTACTTTTTTATTGGAATGCCTCCAGAAAAATACTCACCATCTTGTTTGCAATGAGATGAAGTCAAGGCCCGAATTCCACTCTAACATGAAATACAAAACAGTATTTCATGAAGTATGTCGTTAAGCATACTGATTCACTGGGAACTTTATCAAGTCACCACCACCACGCAAAAGAAAACTTTAATGACTACTGACATTAAAAATCACAAAAAACTATCACCGTTGTAATTCAGCAAGGCCTAAAACTCATTTGAATGATTCAAGTTGGAAAGCGCTGGAAATTCACTTGCAACTTAACAACATTCCAACTGTAATATGGTACATGCAAATCATAAAACATCCTAGTTTTGTTCTATAACAGCGCTATGATGCCGACCGGTTATAAACTTATTAATTATTGGCTCTTAAAGATGACGAGTATTGAACACTATGCCTAATTTTAGAAAGACAATCTATCGAATTCTTGGTATTACGTTAATGTTTCTATCAACTATGCTGTTAAACTGCTTACTGTAAGCAACGAAAAAGCACAACTAATTCTGTCTGTCTGTCTGTCTGGATTCAACATAGAACTTGGCACCGAAGTGCAGCAGTTCGAGTTGCCACGTTCCAAATAGCACACAGAGGTAGACAAGAAGATGAGTGAAGAGAATTAATAGAGTTTGACAAATATAAGAGTGAAACAGAATGGGTAATGGTAGAAAGGAATATGAAAGATTACAGAGATTGAATACATCTGCGCCATTGACAACGATTTTGAGCCATGTCACCTATTGTCTCCAGCCATTGATTCCTAGAGTCCCGAGGGCCCCAACCCGGGAGTCTGCATCTCCCTACCTGACTCAGTTTAACTGTCAAGGATTTCATGGATTGATGCCATGTTTTTGTTTGGCCACCACTGGCTCTTTTCCAACCTGAACCTATATCAGCTAACAATGCCCGTCGGGGGAGGCGGTGGTTAGGCATGCGCAGCACGTGACCTAGCCATCTTAGTCTATGTAACTTTATAGCCTCGTCGATTGATTTTCCCTCTTTGCCCAACACTCTACGCCTAACGTCAACATTACTTATCTTGTGAAACCACCTAACGTGAGACAGAGATCGCAGACATCTATGATCGAAAGCAGTCAACCTTTTCATGTCTTCAACGCGTATTGGCCATGTTTCAGAGCCATAGAGAAGGACGGAGCGAACTGATGAGCAGTACACACGTCCCTTGGTTGATAACCGGATGTCACGCCTACGCCAGAGATGGTGTAAGTCAGCGAAAGCAGCTCGAGCTTTTCGGATCCGTGCTGAGATTTCATCGCCAATCAGTCCGTTGGTGCTAATACAACTTCCCAAGTAGGTGAAGTGGTCAACATGTTCTATCACTTCACTCCCTATCACTAAGTTAGGGGTTGACGTCGTCCAGTCCTGTAGCAGCATCTTACATTTTGCAGGGGCGAATCGCATGCCAAACATACGAAGATTGCTGCTCAAGGTGTTCAGAAGACTCTGCATTTTGTCAGCATCCTCCCCTAACAGGACTATGTCATCTGCATATTCTAAGTCCATTAGATTATTCCCTGGTAACAAGTCGATTCCTAAGTCACTACGTTCAGTTAAGGATACTTCCATTAGCATATCTATGATGAAGTTAAACAGAAATGGGGAAAGTGGACATCCCTGTCGGACACCACTGGTTGTTACTAATTCAGATGACAATTCCCCATAAGCCCTTACACGACTACGTGAGTTTGAATAGAGTGCCTTGATTAGTGCAATGTACTTTCTTGGCACTCCCTTCACAGTCAGACATTGCCATAGTACCTTTCGGTCCACGGAGTCGAAGGCCGCCTTCAAGTCAAGAAATATGACAATTGTTGGACGCCGAAAAGTGTGTCTATGTTCTAGAATCTGTCGAAGAGTGAAGATATGATCTATGCACCCTCTACCTGGTCTAAAGCCTGCTTGATTTTCCCTTGTCTGTTCCTCCCGAGTTCTGCTTAGTCTATGCATGATTACTGAGCCTAGGATTTTAGAGACTATGTTCGTTAGGCTGATCCCCCTATGATTATCACACGAGGACTTGTTTCCCTTCTTGAATATCGGTATAATAAGTGACTTACCCCAGTCTGATGGTACTGTCTCTGATTCCCAGACTTTGCCTAGTACCTCAGTTAATCTACAAACTAGTATGTCACCCCCATATTTAAACACCTCCGGAATAATTCCGTCGGGTCCTGCCGCTTTGCCTCGTTTCAAATTACTGATAGCTTTTGTAACACAGTTACTCAATCACTTCATATTCGGTTTATTGTTATTGCAGAAAACCAATAAAAATCTTTTTAAATCTACCTTGTTCTTTACTCCATACACTTGAAGTACAATCTGTATCCTCTGTTGTACCTGAAGATTTGCATTCACCAATCACCTGACCAATATGTCTCATCAAAACAAGTATAGTTTTTAATTTTTCTTCATTTGAAAGCCATAGATTGTTTAACCATGTCGACGATAGAACACCAAGACTTCGTGATGGTATACCAGCGCCAGTAATTAATCCGATTAATGATGCTAAATCTACTTGTTGTGTTTGCTCTATGTGTTTTGTGTTATTTGAACACGACTAGAGCAAAAGAAAAGAGAAGCAAGACATTGGATGATTTAACTTAACTGTTTGGTATGGAATAAAGATAATAGTAGACCGTCAGAAAAAGGAAAATGAGTAACTTTTCGTTTAACCATCTAGGACGAAAAGTACAAAAATAGCTTAGGAAACAGGATTCAACAAGAGGGAAAACAAACAAATGAATATATATATATATATGACATTTATCAAAGGAAAAAACGAATACTGTAGATGTACCTCTAAGAAAAGTATCACCTTGAATCTACATTCACCATTTCTGAATGCCTTGCGAATCCCAATTAGGATACCCTAATTTCATAAACTGATTAGTCAAGATGAGAGGGCTTTTACATTAGAAGATAAAGTTGATAGTGGCTACGCATTTGTATTTCTTCTTAAACTTCCGACAATATATGTGAAATCAGGATTGTCTATTCATCAAATATGAGCAGTGCTGTATATACAGGGGAATTCACAATAATCAACAGGCACTTCATGGCTTCCACGGGGACGTTAGTTGGCGAACCCCAAGAGATCACTTTACGTGTGCCTTGACATCAACACTTATCAAACAAACCACATGAAAGGGAAATATTAAGACATAAAACTAGTACTCTCCGGGGTATTCAAGCAAAGCTTCAACACAGAATGATCTAGAGGTAAAGAAAATGCATTCCAAAAACTAATATTTCCACATCATGTATTTTGCAGCGTTGGATTCCAAAAGCACTAGACAGTCTTTAAAAGCGCTTCACTACCCTGGACCTGGTTACAAATTATAATGCTCAAGAAACTATCCAGTCATACACGTCAAATTATGTGGGACGAAATTAGAATATTTGATTCAATAATTAATGGCTCGAAGTTGAGAAAACTGTACTACAATTCTGCGTAATATGTGATCTGCAGTAAAGATGATTTATGCATTGATTGAATCCAATAATTAATAATGCTAACATTTCGATATGGTTACGTTGTCTGAGCTAGTTGATTTAAAACTGCAAAGCCTTCGTTGTCCTTTTAGACAACATTTTCAGCAAAAGCTTTAATATCAAGTGAACTTATTTGAATTCTGCATAAATGATATGAGTAGAATTCAGCTGAGTTCATTTCATATTAAAGCATACGCTGATTAATTGAGTTCTTTTCTAAGACCTATTCTTATGTGTAACATGCAATAACATCCAATTCCTTTCTGCTCTAGACAATTAGTCAGTTCATAAACCGCCTCTGATAAATATTCGATAGAACCAGATAGAATTAATAATTTTTAAGCATACAAACTTTTTGAATACCCTTTTTAAAGATTGATAAGTCTTGTTCCAGTTAGATCCAAGCATGAAAAGGCCAACAGACTTTTCACCTATTGTGGAACCACCATGACTTCCTTGATCACTCATTCCATGATCACCGGTTAAAATAAACAACCATTTCTTATCAGCAAATGCTGGAGAGTTTATCTGTAAAGGAAAAAGGTATTGAAAGTACAAATAACTACAGAATATATAATTTTTTTTATTACAACTTGACTCCATACAGTATTTCGGTACAAGTATGGAATTTATAGCATGTGATATCGGTAGCCCGAATTTAGCAGGCTGATCATTGATATGGGGTGTGAGTCGGCCGGGGATCGAACCCCGGAACATGTGTATGGTAGACGAGTGTCCTAACCGCTGTGCCACCGACGCACACAAATTTTAAAGGGAGGACCGTGAGGCCTCCCCACTGACAAGAACTAAACGCCTGAATATCACTAAACATTTATCGGTTTATTTTATTTCAACACATAAAGTTTTACTACTGATACTTTAAGCCTTAAGGGACGAACAACTTATGCTGGTAAATGCTGAGGGCATCATACATATTGTCATAAATTATAATGTTTGATATAGGCCAACAGTGGGATCTAATACACTTGTTTCATTCCATGTAAACCCGTTTACTAACAATGTACGAATTAAAGTGTGTAACGAGGTTTTTGTTAAGACTTAAAAATTAATTTTTATCGTTTCTGTCGATATAAAGCATTTTTCCTCATTTGCAACACCTCTTTATTAATTGTACTGCGACACCTGAGAAAATTTCTGAGAGGAAGAAATTCCTCAACACAGTATATCTAGCAATGTCAACGCATTGATAATTCTGAACATTGATCTAAAAAGCACGACATCAAAGTTTGTCATGTAAGAAAATATCATTAAAATTTCAGTTTGTGCAACAGCCACTATCTTTTACTCATCGTTTTCGAAATTTATAAACCCTAAAAAAGGAAATAATTGATATGTTGCTAGATTTCTTATCAATCACATGCACAGTAAAGAATCTCTTCTTTCCCACAAACATTTTTAGATTATGTTATCAATAATCAATAAGAGTATGCATCATATATTTAAATCTGTTAAACCTATTATCGATTGATTTTTTTTAGCTGCTCAATTGAAATTTCAAACAGCATAGTCAAATGAACACCTGTAATATTCATTACAGTTCAAAAAGCAAAAAACAAAGATACACCACCAGTACAAGATATTAACGATAGTGAACACAACGAGAAAAATAACTCATTATTTTATTGCATCATTATTTAGTTACGCGCAAATGTGCGTTAATTTTCTAGGCTTCTATAAAATACGATATTAAAAATACATTTGCCCTATTTTGTTGATGAGAATAAAAGAATACTTTTATTATTTTTCCCCAACAATTATCAAGAGTATTTATTTACTGAATTCAGAATCTACTTCTTATCTACTGATTTCCCAAAGATTCAAATCTGCATATTTATGAATTTCATAAAAGGGTATATGTGAAAATTATATATATGTATATATTACTCCCCAGTTGATGAAATTCCACATGCACACAAAACCTACGTTCACGATTTCCTGCTGACTCCTCCTAATATCCGAAAGCAAAATAAAAGGTGTATTATTTAAAAATTTCTTATTGCTTTGGGGTTTTCATCGAGTTAGAGATAGCAGACACTTCTGGATATAAATGCTCTAGTTTATCTTAGGAAGATAATGGTCTAGATTTGTCAGACTATAGCTAGCCATCCACTCTGTGATACCCAACAGTCCTGTACAACATCACGTATTAAATGAATGTATAATATTAAGAAATTCCAAAGCAAGACAAAAAAGGACATTTCAAGGCTGCTTCGTTTAAAATAAACCATCAAACACTTTCACACTTGTCTATAAGATATAACATTGTTTTCCCCAATAATAAGATAGATTAAAAGAATCACGCTTAAACGAAAAATAAACATATGACAAACCATTGGGTCAAGAATACTGTGAACAACTTCATCCATTTCACGAATTTTATCTGGCATACTACGTCCATTAGGTCCTTGAGTGTGTCCGATATGATCTAATCCCAAGTAATGCAAAATAAGACCATCCCACGTAGTTGACGAATTCATCAACGTTGAAATATGACGTGTCACATTTGTGTCTACCTAGAAAGTTGAAAATGTCCAAGTTGCAAACAATTTTACTTCATGAAAATCATTGACATAGAATGAATTTGTTCCATCGTAATCTTGGAAGCTCTTTGGGAAGAGTTTTATCCAAGTATCATCTCCATAAAATCTAAGATTCCATTGAAGTTTCGCCAAACGATTGACCCAGTTATCATCAGCCATTGCTCCTGCATTAATATTATTCAGAACATCAACAAATTTGGGAGCTCGTCCTGAAACAATTGCCTGGTTGCTTTAGTTTCAAGTTTTTTATTGAACTAACCTTTATTCTAGGTAGGGTAACCGTAGGAGGCTGTACAGTCGAAATTGAGCATGTAGCTGACTTAAGATTCATATAAGAGTTAAGTTTGGTCCAATATTCAGAGTAATTTGATGAAAACAGAAAATCTGCTCTTAACGCGTCAATGACCATTAAAACCAGTTTATCAACCTTCTTAATTTCTTCTAACTGATTAACTACAACAATTTTATTAAGCAAAGGTATCACTGAACTTACTCTCACCAACTTTTATAACGGGGTCATTGGGAAGTAAACCATTCATAAACACAAAAAGACCAAATGAATACACACCAATCAGTACGAGGCATTCGTAAATATTAATTTTTTCCAAAAACCCCATTTACGTATAATTATCATTCACAAGTCTAGAATTTGAGAAAAATTCAGACAAGTAAACTCTTGTTTTGTTAAGAATAAATTTGATATCTGAAACGTAAAACGGCACAAATGAAAAACGTTTAGAAGTAAAATATGCATCGGTATACTGTCTATTATGTCAAAAACTGTAGATTAATCGAATAGATACCCTAGAGCAAAAATGACAGCCATGTATTGTATGCTAATGGTCCAAAATATCCTCAGAAAATCTCTTTGCTTATTAAGTAACGCATAAGAAACTCTACTGGCTTAATCGATCCCCTGACTGACTACAAACTGTTGTAGCACTTTTTACGCAAGTATACTATTAGAAGTTTGCGCGCTTCAAACGCAAAACGAATGCCATGAAACTGCGATGGATAAACACGATGGATATTAATAAGATAATCAGTGAATAGTGGCAGAATCTGGATGACAGCAAAGAACAGATACACTTTTATCTGTTCTAAACTGCTTTGCCAGCAGGAGCCAAACACTGATCTCCGATATCCCATAGACACCTCCGGAGTTATACAAAAGACATCTCACCATGCAGTTCAAATTAACAGTCACGAGTTAATCCCATGTTCTATTCTGACGGCCCCCAACCTTTTTCCAAAGTAATTACGACTAATCAAAGAAAGTGTTGACTCAGAATGCGTAGCACCTTATTAAGCCATTCCAATCGATGGAAATTCACATCATCGATTACCTTATGCTTCATACCTAACACTCTGAGATCGAACTTCATTGTTAGCCTCCATTTCGTTTACCTAGCAAAATAAGTTGAATGGATACGACTGCAGTCTATAACTCATCTAAACATCTCTTTAAACATAAGAGAACTATTGTAAATAAATTTCTGTTCACTATTAAAAACATTTAAATGTTTCTGTTTAGGTTTCAAATGAGCGAAAATACCAACTCCTGCAATAACTAATCTACGGCTTTCTTTATTTTCAAAAATTTACTAACCACACAAGTGAACAAACTACATTACTCGAAAACTGCAAAATGTGCACTAACTAGAGTCATGTAAGAAGCGCCGTCAAACCTCAAGGTCTCTGAGCTGTTTAGGTGCATTAAAACAACAAAATTGAAGTGCTTATTTTCCGTTGGACAGATTGCTTTGACCATCTTTAATTTGACCTTTTTTCTCTCGCTCCACCTTCCTTCATTTAAATTCAATGTCCTTCTTGCAAAAATATATAATACATCTTATTCATTGGCCATCCTGGCTGCATTTTTCGATATCCCACTAGATATTTGACAAATTCCATTGCGGAGAATATATATGGCCGACTACTATGGATTTGAAGGCTACTAAAATACGAGGAATGTTTATGTATTTTGGTGGGGATTTATGCTTTCTTGTATCGTTGACTCTCAGAGACGTAATTTCACCAGATAGTCTTCCAATTAGTTATAACACAAAACATATTTACATTACATTTGTTCACAGTTCATGCTATTGTTACATTGCCCCCGTTTCAGAAATAGGTGGGAGCTTGCATGGAACTTGTTCGCTCTTCTTTGTGTGCCCCATAAGATATAAGTATCTATCTCAAATGGTAGTCATGCATAAAAATAATCGACTTTTAGTCATTGCAGAGCATATTTTGTGTTCACCTGCGTAATATTATAAGTGTAAATGTGCGGAAACCTTTGTGGTTTTTGCTGAATCCTCTGTGTATTAAGTACGTGCGCATTATTACTTTCAGCAGCAGCTTCCATTTAAAAACTCTCCTCGTATGTGAGAGGTCGGTTCCATAGATGGGAAACTTTGTGTTACTGCTAATAGACATCATGAGGCCCATATCACTTACGTCTTCCTAAACAACAGCTGCCAGAGCATACAAGAGTTTTTATTCTCTGTGTCTCTAGTTTCGCCTCATAAGCATCAGATAGCTGAGCATTACTTGGTTAATTATTCCTCATTATCTTAGTCGGAAACGACTACTACCTGACGGCAATTGTACCTTTACATTCTATATGAGCAGGTGATCCTTTGAAAAAGTATAATTTAATTTTAAATAGTTTCCCAACATTCGCCAACAAAAGTGTCATCCACAGTTGTTTCTTCGAGAGACAAGTCAATTTCTGTATTCAGGAAGCGTGCGTGCCGAATTCTTCTGAGTATACTTATCCCCAGTGTCAACTGGTGATGTAGCGAAGTCCCTTGCAATAACTGTCCTGCGGCACTCCATGGATGAAATTTAGGGGATTACGATAATCACTGTCAGCCACGTCTCATGAACCGTTAATGCCCAGCTCTTGCTACGCTCGGGATCACGCTGTTCTTTGAAGTTTCTCAGAAACGCTTAGTATTAACGGATGAAAAAACCAAAACACCGATTGGCCACTCGAGAATTCTTTATTGTTACACCAACATATAAATGACGTATGACTAAGGTCTGTGAACAAATATTACAATAATAAATCACAATATTACTTCTGACGGCTTGCTACTGACTTCTTTCTGAACAGCGATCGATGAGACGATGACTGGCTGATTGATGCCTCCGCGAAAATTGGGGAAGTTGGTTTTGAGCAAACAACCATGAATTGATCGTTCAATCTTCAACTACATTGACAATCACTATTTGCTGGTGTTAATCTCGCCTATAGAGTGCCTACCAAAGACCCAGTGATTTTGCGGTCATAGAACACTGAACTGTTGAGAAAAAAATCGTTTGCTGGTAACTGCGAATTTTTTTTAATGGGACGGCTTCTGACAATAGGTATTTCAGAGGATGATACACCATTGGACCTGGTTGATATGTCTGACCCTAAAATGCCGTTGTTAAAGCATATGGCATTTAGTGCAGTCCCAATAGTGCAAGGTGAAACAGTGAATTTCGCAAGTAATTCAGGTCGATGTTTATTTCCATTACCCCTATCAAATGAGTGTTAACGAAACAGTATGACATTTATATATTATTTTAGTGAATGCCTTCGTAGTACAACATTCTAGTAATTGACCCATATATCCTGTTTTCATTTTGGTTTTGGATAAGTGTGTAGCAACAAGAACTAGAGTAATGCAAAAATGCATACTGATCAGGTAGTACGATGACGTCCCAGTATACAAAATCAGTAAAAACAAGTGACCATTCCTAGAAGGACAAAATCAAATGGATATTTTTCAGTATTCGAACCGCAACACATCATATTTTTAGTACAGCTCTATGTATTAGACTTGATGGAATAGCGATGGGGTTTCTGAATTATGCATCTCCTTTTTGAATACTGACTGTGAACCTATTTATCTGTTGTTTAACTTTCCAAAATGGATAAGCAAGATTATTCAAAGAATCAAAATCCGAAGAAGAATTACTGTTCCTATTACAACACAGTGGAAAAAAGTAAACTAATTCATATCCACTTCAGAGGCTGAGGTCCTTGACATTCACGGATAATACGACGTGTACTGAGGGAAGGTCTAATACCCACAGCTTCTATTGTATTCGTTTCACATAGATCAAAGACAAAACAGAATACCAACATCGACCGTCCAAACTACGTAGTATATTTTCGGACCGAATTCGTAGTGCTAGGATAGCTGCTTAACTAGCTACGAAACGTGCAGGAGTGAACGAACGTAACATGACAGCGTGCTAAGCGGCTTGGATGTTTGACCATGAGGATTCAGCTAAACAAGTTTAATTGAACAGTGAGGGTTAACATCTGATGTTCAGTGATGAATGCTGTGGCGTATAATTTTGGGGAAATACCTGCCACTACAAGGCGATGCTCTTTGAAAATATAACAGGGGAGAATGAGATGTATATTTTACTTGGATACTGCTGTGAAAATCACCACTCACTACTGAGATCCATATCTTCAACTTCATGTCTAGATTCCTAAGGCATACTGCATTTATACTGATCTCTGGAGTATCCAAGATACGAAAGAAACTAATTTCTTATAACTGTAAAATCTGCAGCTTCAAAATCACACCTGAATATTTTAGGGGCTAAGTAATTAGAAAAACTGCCCCCAGAGAAGTGAACAAATATTCACCCATGGTTGTGCACAACTGCTCAGAGTTTTTCTTGGGAAAAGAATAATGCTTCTAGACGCAGTACATCTAGCGTATGGAAGGAACTCGTGGAGATTGAACAGCTAATTAACACTTACACAGCCTAGACAGAACCCAAAGTCGATTACGCAACGCGAAAGAAGACAGAGATTTCGACACAACTAGTAACGTACCAGTACTTCGATGATTACCATGTATAAAAATAAACACCTTTTATGCATATGACAGCTACACACCAGCTAAGGAAAACAAAACTCAGTCATATATAACCTCTCAAGAAAACTAGGCAGTTCCATTGTTAAAATATTCAAGACACGAAAAGCATATTGTGCTGAAAAGGGGCCAGTAAGGAAGCAAATGATTTTATTTTAATATAAATACCGACATAATAAAACGTTTTACCTCATATTTCACACACTTAACAGCATTATTTACTGGCTGTAACCAACACGTTCACCTAAACATCCCTTAGCGAAGATTAACATCTTATTCGTGCACACTAAATGTGTGAAGAAAGTTGCAATAGCTTACAACGACTTGGTTAGAAAATATTATTTCTAACCGAGTTTTTTTTACAGAAATAAGGAAAATAATGCAATCAGTTTATTCAATAAAAGTTTTTTTAAATTTTATATACAAGATAATATACATTTTATGAAGTTGCTTCTTCAGAAAGAAAGTGTCTTTTGAATGTTGTAGTCATATACGGCCGGTAGACCCATTCAATGTCTGCTGTGGATTCTTCATGCAATGGTCCACGCCAAATTTTATATACTGGAAGCAAAACGTTACAAGGGAAAGATCTTTAAACATTTACAAGCTTAAAATTTTCAATAAAATTTTGTCAAAAGGAAGGTTTTTTTTCAAAGCATTAACGGAAATTAATCAAATTGCCGGTTTTTCAAAATGTGAATTATTAGGGCTATTCGGCGTAACTTACAAAATCCAACCAAAAATTATGAAAGGTCTACCATCTTCATTTACTGTATTATTGAGACAACCGAATCAATTCATAGTGATGAGAAGCCACATTTGTGCATCTAAACAAGTAGTTAAATCTCTCATCTTGTCGTAATTTATGAGAATTGGTCGAGACTAGTTAAAATCAGTAATGGGAAACTCTACTCATTAAAAGAAGCTAACTAGTGTTTCCCAGTCATCAATATTTAGCTGTGGGTGAACACAAACCTAACAATTTTAATAAAAAAACAAACATGTATGAGGTTACTTTATAAATTTCTAGCAGATATCGGCTAAAAACCAAAATAGAGCCAGATAGGTCAACCTCTGTTAGTAGCGAACTGTGTAGAACCAGTGACTACTGTAATATTCATCTAAGCACTGATGAAATAATTCAGCTAAATAACGAAATGAGAACAACCAAAAGAACATTTCATAATTTTCCATTTCATACTCATCAAGTTGGCCTACATAATAGTTACATAACTAGGTTCTTTGATAGTAAGAATGTGCAAAAACTGATAATATTGAACGACATAACACTAACACAGAATTATGGGATATTTGAAGAAAAACAAAGCGGTGATTAAAAGCGCTTGTGTTTGCAACTAACTTCAATTGTGGATCATCTAAGTATGGGTAAGATTCTAGACAGTAAGCCACATACTAGCATTACTTGACATTAAGATAGTACAACTCCTAATTACAACATGTCGAGATACCGTCCCACTAATTTTAAGAAGTTCATCGAAGCCTCCTCCAAACGGAGGATTTTAAATGACATTGATAAATACTATTAGATGTCAACTAATAAATGAATTACAGTAATAAACTAGTGTGAATGACAAAACAGCGCTGACGAGATACAACTAACACATAAAATATATATTAAAGCGAAAATACTCATTCAGACACTTTTTTTAAATGAGCAAAGAACATCCTTTTAGATAATTTCCCCTTCTGGATCTACGAATATATACACGTTTTTATACACCGAACATTCTAGAATAGTCAGCTTTAACAATATTGGCGTTTTTAAATTCTGTCGATCTATTAGGATCGGTGAAACTACAGTTCAAGAAAGACACTTAAGTTGTAATAAACATAAAAATGTAACAGCCAATAGAATATCGAATAAAATTAAGGAAATTTCAACAACAAATTGAAGAGCATTAAAACCCTAATGGCTAAGGTGAGGACAGTGTCTGAACCAGTTTTTTGGATATATAGGTTAGGCTTCTTAATGTAGATATCAACAGCCTCAGCAATATGTAGTAGACGAACTCGTAAGGTGAATTTAAGATTAATTGGTATACAGTAGATGACTTTGAAAGCTTTGTAAACATCAGTCTTGTGTTCTGTATCCACAAGATGAAATAGAACAGCGCTATGAATGGATTTTATTTGTCTTTTACACAATCACACAGGATTTTTTTTTTACCAGTTTTCTTTTAAAAATATATATTACCCAAAAGAAAGATTAATAAGTACAGGTAATTGAATAAGTATACTTACAGCGCATATCGAATGATGGACCGTGTTCAGTTAGCTCCAACTTTTTGTCCACATACTTATATGTGTGATGCCTTGACAAAAAGTGTATTAAAAATAATGCTTATTAATATATATGAAGAAAGGAAAACAAAAAATATCAATCCCAACTATACTTCAAATGAAAACCCTACTCATCAACTTATGAGATACACGTTATCAGTCACGTACTAAACGTAAACCACATCCATTGCATGTAAGGTGCGGTTGGGGATGTGATTCGTCAAAGCATATGCTATTTGAATTAGCATCAAGTCAAGTAATTAGACCAGTTCACGACAATAGAAAGAAGGTAATACTTGGTATATCGTTGAAACAGATGGCAAGCTACAGTGCGATTTTGCCGGTATATTTTAAGACAGAACACAGAATAGTTGTTATAGTACAAAGAAATAGAACGCCTAACAGAGAAAGAGGATAAAAGGAAAAATAGGGCAGAAAGGGATGAAAATTTGAGAAAAGCTTGAATCATTTCAAGGAAGAAGATGCATTTTGACTTGAATGTGAACCATAGAGTGAATTTCATTTGCAATTTAGGTCATAATACAGTGTTGTTAAGAGTCTAAGATGAAAATCTGGCACAGAAGTACACGCATATAAGTCTTAGTTGGTGAAACTTATCATTTCAATCTATTTCGATATACATTATGACGTAGTGTTATCAAACTTCATGTGGTTCATAATTTCACGAATACAAGATTATTAGATTAAATTTTAAGAACACGAAAGCACTAGATATTTGGTCAAATTCGAAAAACAAATCAAACTCTTGGAAATTAATCGGATGCTCACTAGTGACTTGCTACAGAACGAAGTTTTCTGGAGTTCTAGTGAGAAGTCATGACCAGTGGGGTCCATCCAGTCGGGAGTAGGGATGGATTTCTCATCGATGACATTGAGTGGTGATCGCGCTCAAAATCACAAACTGGTAGAAGTTAGAACTCATGAGCCATTGAATCGGGTTCCAGTGGCTGAATGGTATACGAGCTTGCCTTGTTACCGGAAGGTCCGGGTTTCGAACCCCAGTGGGCTCGTACTGCCGATGATCCCCAAACTAGGATGAAACAGCAGCTGTCCAGTACTCCCTGGTTTTCAATGGTTCTCTAAATGATATCAATCCGTGGTCGAATTCAAAAACCAAATCAACCCTTGATTATAACTTTATTATAACTTTGTAAAGCTATATATATGCCTAAATCCTAGTACAAAATTTAGTCACAGAGGAGGGTGGTAAAGGACATGCGAGTGGATAATATAAATACTATATCTGAAACTACACGATAATTAGTACTTTCAAAAAAACACTAGGAAGATGTAGTTGCCTCGTCATGTCATTTAAAAATGCATAAATTACACTTATTGTTTTGGCGACAAAAAACATTCATATGCAATGAAAATGAATTTTACACAATACTCAAACAATATGAAGTCAGTACTGGAACATTGTAGCATACCGTAATATTTCCTCAGCTTTTATCAAATAATATTCAAGGGACAATCCATTGATATCATGACTTCATAATAAATTGTTTCAAATCCTAAACCTCATTTTTTAACAAGCTTCGAAAGCGCATATGTATTTGTTTCGTAAGTAGTGTAATTCTGACCTTCGCGCTACTCAAAACAAAGGGGTGAGGATAAAAATCATCGCGAGGTATTTTTGCACATAGTACTGCAAACGCAACAACGCATACTCCAGCTGTGTAAAAATTTTTTATAAATCCCCGTTTAATCCGTCCAAACGTAAAATATGATTATAGCATTTCTCTAAGCACAAAATACAAATCACATAAAACCAACTACCTGGGGAGATTCAAATTGTAATCGGACACCTCCACTCTACCTATTGACGTATAGTGAAACGAAAGTGAGACAAATCTGTTTTGCAATAACTTTTATCCTTGCTCAAACAAAACCAAAATGGGCTAACGGATAATTTCTAATCAAAGTTGAATGGAGCTTCATGATACCCTTGTCGAACCCACAGAACTTTAAAATGTTAATAAGTAATTTTTGTAAACACCGAAAGTCTAATGGGTACTTTGAAATATACTATAATTTCCACAGTAGTACTGACTGACTGGTTTCAACATAGAACTTCGTACCGATGTGCAGCAGTACGAGTCGCCACATTTCACTTAGCACACATAGCCAGAGAAGAAGAAAGTAAAAAGAAACGCAAAATAGAGACAGTGAACACAGATATGAAGCAAAAAGAATAGTGATGTCGAAGAACAATACAGTTTTATTGGAAATTATAAGTCACAAGGAGTGGATACATCTGCACCAGCTATTGAAAACGATTTTGAGCCATATTACCGGTTGTCTTTAGTCACTGGTGTTTACCATCCCGGGGACCCCAACCAGGCTGGTTTAAACTAACTGTTAGGGATTTCATTGACTGATTAGGCCATGTTTTCGTTTGATCAACACTAGCTAACTCTTTTCCAACTTGATCCATTCTATGCCAGCTACCATTTCCCATTGTCGAGAAAGGCGATCGATAACTAGGCATGCATGTGTAACACATGTCCTAACCATCTCGATCGATGTAACTTCACGGCCTAGTCTACTGATTTCCTCCTCTTTACCTAGCACTCGACACCTAACCTCAATATTGCTCACCTTATTAGGACGTAGGAAACAGCTGGCGGTAAAACCATCACGTCCCCAGCTCGATCAGGAAACTAAATCCGTATTTGAAGAAGAACTAGCTAAACACATATCTGTGTTCGACAGCTGTGCTCACCCTGAAGAAGCTTGGAAAAATATCCAGGCAGCCATAGATACAGCTGTAAAAGCTGTGAATAAGGTAAACCCAAAGGTGAGTAAAAACCACTGGATCTCCACCGCCTCATCCGAACTGATAGATGCTAGAAGACTTATTCCGGCGAGCTCCGAATTCAATGAGGAGCGAAAGCTGCACAAAAGGAAACTTACGAAAAGTCTCCGCAAGGACCGTGAACAGTGGTGGGTGACAAAAGCCAAAGAGATGGAGAAAGCTTCGAGGATAGGCAACACCAGGCAACTCTTTTGACTCATCAGGGAAACGGGTGGGAGAAGACAAATCATTAGTGAGACAATCTCGGAAAAAAATGGCACTATAATTAGCTCACAGGATAGACGACTGGATCGTTGGAAAGAGCATTATGAGGAGCAGTTTAATTGGCCCACAGCCACGCTCAACCTTCCGAGCATCCAACACCTCCCTGAATGGGATATAGACACAGGTCCTCCATCCCTAACTGAGGTTACTAAAGCTGTCACCAATCTGAAACTAGGCAAAGCAGCGGGACCTGATGGAATGACTCCAGAGGTATTTAAGTACGGTGGAGACAGCTTACTGTCTGCATTAACTGAGGTACTAGGCAGCGTCTGGGAATCAGAAGAAGTCCCATCGGGTTGGTGTAAGTCACTGATTATCCCCATATACAAGAAGGGAGACAAGTCTTCCTGTGATAATCACAGAGGGATTAGCTTGACTAATATAGTATCTAAAGTCTTAGGCTCAATAATCATGCGTAGACTGAGTGGTGCTCGGGAGGCACAAACACGAGAGAGCCAGGCAGGCTTTAGACCAGGAAGAGGGTGTATTGATCATATCTTCACCCTCCGACAGATTCTAGAACATAGGCATTCCTACCGGCGTCCAACAGTCATTATATTTCTTGACCTAAAGGCAGCATTCGACTCTGTCGATCGAGAAGTTCTCTGGAGATGCTTGGCTGTAAAGGGAATTCCGAGAAAATATATTGCACTGATTAAGGCACTCTACTCGTACTCATACAGCCAGGTGAGGGCTTACGGCGAGCTGTCATCTGAACTGATGACGACCAGTGGTGTCCGTCAAGGATGCCCATTATCCCCTTTTCTATTCAACTTCATCATAGATGTGTTAATGGACTTAACCCTAGGTGACTTCAGCGACTCAGGGATTGACTTGCTACCAGGGAATAATCTCGTTGACTTGGAATATGCAGACGATATAGTCCTTCTAGGCGAAGACGCTGACGAAATGCAGAGTCTTCTAAACACCTTGAGCCGCAATCTACGAATGTTTGGCATGCGATTCGCTCCCGCCAAATGCAAGATGATGTTACAGGACTGGACTACATCGACGCCTAGTTTAAAAATAGGAAGTGAAGTGGTAGAGCACGTTGACCGCTTCACTTATTTGGGAAGTACCATCAGCCAGTGCCAACGGGTTGATCTCTGACGAAATCTCAGCACGAATACAAGGGGCTCGTTTCGCATTTGTTAGTTTACGCCGACTCTGGCGTAGACGAGATGTTCGACTATCGACCAAAGGGCGGGTGTACTGCTCATCAGTCCGCTCCGTCCTCCTTTATGGTTGTGAGACCTGGCCACTGAGAGTGGAAGACATGAAAAGACTAGCTGTCTTTGATCATAGGTGCCTGCGCTCTATTTCCCGTGTAAAGTGGCATAATAAGGTGAGCAACATTGAGGTTAGGCGTCGAGTTCTAGGTAAACAGGGGAAATCAATCGACGAAGTCGTGAAGTTACAAAGACTGAGATGGTTAGGACATGTGTTACGTATGCCAAGTCATCGCCTCTCTCACACCTCTGCTCACTGTTTCTATTATGCTTTTCTTGTACTTTCTTCTCTTGCTTCGCGTGCTACACGGAGTGTGGCGACTTGAACTTCCGCACATTTGTGCAAAGTTCTATGTCGAAAACAGACAGACAGACCTTATTATGCCATTTCACACGCGAGATAGAATGCAGGCGCCTATGGTTAAAGACAACTAGCTTCTTCATGTCTTCTATTCTCAAAGTTCACGTCTCACAGACATAAAGGAGGACGGAGCGGACTGCTGAGAGGTACACACGTCCTTTGGTCGATGGCCGGATATCACGTCTACAGTAGTATTACCCAATAGGGACTGGGTAATGTTTGTTTGTGGTACCAATCAGTATTAACATTATCATACAAGCAAAACGTATGACACTAGAAGCTTACTAAAATTTATTTTGCTAACAGTTAATATATTTAGGAAATCTGCAAACGAACACTCAGACATTTTAAGTGTTATACACCAATTATATCAAACTAATAACTCCAGAATCTGAATACTGCTTGTATATGCGGTTGGGGATTTGGTGAATGATAGTTCCCTATTGATACTCATACGCATTGACCTTAACAGTAGTGAAAATTCCAATTAGGAACACAGGTTTCCTATAGTATATCACGCGTCGCTATAACCCACAAAATTATCTGTCAGAATTAGTATCGATAGTAGTGTTGTTTCATAAGATAACTGTATGTACAGAGGCAGAGTGAGACTATAAAGAACGACCGCAGTTCTACTGTAATGCGAAACCCACCTGGATGAGTGAGTGAGTTTCAACCTAAAACTTAGCACAGAGATGTAGCGCAGTTTAAGTTGCCACACACTCCATATAGCACAAAAAAGTAAGCGTAAAACAGATTTAAAAGAACTATAAACAAGCAGAAATGTTAGGGAATAAATAGTAACATGGAAAACATAACAGTTTAATGAATATATGCGATCATAAAGAAGAGTGAATGTACCTGAGCCATTAACAACGATTCATTCTCTCATACATTACATTAACTTAATTTGAAAAGCACTCGGAATAGTTTATTTGCTTGAAAATTCTTTCGATAAACAATATGTTGAAAAGAAATCTAGCACTGGTTACAATAATAATTCTTACCGAAAACATATGACATCTGCTTCTTCATACCACGTAACCACACGTTTCGAATCATCCTTCGGTACTGGGAATAGATGCTTCAGAATACACCGAACACGCTGACCTAGTTTAGAATTGAGTCCTTTAAAGATATGGTTAGGATAACTTTGTGGCATTTTAGCGCCTGACCCGCATCCCATAGTCTCCATATCATGACGTGTACGTACATTAAATAAAGTGAAAATGGCAGTTGGACCAAACGGTAGGTGACTAATAATCAAGGTGTCTGGAACACCTCTTGATTCATTGACAATAACTACATCAGTGATCTGCCATTCACAAAGAAATAAAGATTACCAAAGGATTAATAATACTCTCTAACGACATGCTAAAGTAATTGGGCGCGGAAACTAAATATTTTGAAACTATGTAGAGAATTCACATACCTTTATGTACGTATGAATCAAAAATAAAACACGAAAAATTATTACATATAAGACGCAGTCGTACATTTCTTAATGACAAAACTACTGATTAAATATATTTATTCTGCAAATCATGCCTACTACTCGACTACCGGCGAATTCATTGGTGAACATCAAACCGCTATCACCAGTTAATTGCACTCATATAGTTACATTAGCATAATGCTGGCAATTTTCGCATACAGGAGATATGCAAATGAAAATTTCTCAGTACTCACAGGAACAACTTGTAGCCTGGCATATATATATATATATATATATATATATATATATATATATATAAACCCGTTTTCAAGTAAAAGAAAGATAATTTTTTATTATAGCTTGATTCCACACCGTACTTTTAGTACAAGTATGGAATTTTCAGCATGTGATATTGGTAGCCCAAATTGTGCAGGCCGACCCTTGATATCAGGTGTGCGTCGGCAGGGGATCGAACCCCGTACCACACTTGTGATCGGCGAGTGTCCTAACCACTGTGCCACCGACGCACAAGCGTGACTATTGATTACAATTGGGACATAGTGCGCACAAGATTTCTAAAGTTTCGCAGACGTTTAAAGAGTTGTCCTAAGATTTTTGCTATGATTTTATACTACTGAACAAGACAACTTCATCTCGTTTTCTAGCATTCCACTTTTCCAGGCGGTCCCATGACACAGGAAAAGGAAGTTTGGACGTCGGCTAGTGACCCTACGCCACAAAAGCAATCCAACCGATACAGAAACTCCAACGTACAGAAACCTATATTAAAAATACAAAATCTTTAAAAAAATTATTCTGTGCTGGAATCCGAGAGGGGAAATGACAAGGCAGACTGGTGAAAGACTTCACGAAGCCAGCCATGTGTCTCTTCTCAATGAAAGTAACAAGAATATAAACGTCGAATGTCCCCACAATATACGATGCTGGCTGGGAAGGCTGCACAGGTAACAAAGAAATCACCAGGCACGATAGGATGCTGTTCGGAATCTGATAGAGCACGTGGAAGGGATGTGGACTATCGAAATTGTCAACCGGAGACTCAGTAATCTACTCAAGTCTGGTCACCAACAACAACCAAAGCTCAAAGGCAGTGGCAACCAATCTCCTCTTGCAGCCTAATGACACCAAGATTCAACTCGAAAAAGGGGATGGAAGAAAGGAAGGGAGAAAGAAACCTTAAAATTATCCAATACTACTCACAGTCCTACAAACAACTCGGAACAATAGAAGGAGGAAGAATTACACAGTCAACTGAAAACAGTGATGGACAACATCCCAAATGGAGACATCCAAGTCCTAATGGGCGGTATGAATACCAGCCCAATGGGAGCAAACAATACAGGAGGAGAACTCATCATGAATCGACAGGCTGGGTCGCTCGGACAAATGAATGACAATAGAGAACTATTCTAAGGCTTCTGTGCCTTCAGTGATTTGGTGACTGTAGGCAGCGTATACAATCACAAGGATATCACAAGGGGCATCACGGATTTCACTTGACGGACACACTACAGACCGGATTGACTTAATTTCTACGTTGCTCAAAAAAGTGGAGATGCAATCTGCTGGACACATTATCAAGAACGGGAACAGATGTCAGTCGAGACCAGATTCTAGTGTACAGAACTCTCAGAGTGAAGTGAAAATCCCTTAAACAACTGGGGAGAGCCCGAAATCCCAATTCAACATTCAGAAACTGAAAGACGAAACTAAAACGGATGCTTTTACTACAGATATCACAACGAATTCGGAGAAACTACGTGGTGTCACCGAGGAAACCTACGTGGAAGAACATTGCAACTATCTGACGGCGATACTCCCAGAAACATGTAACTCGGTTTTCGGAAGAAAGAAGAGACACAACAATGAATGGCTCTCCACGGACACCTACCCGGAAGCCAATAGAAGAGAAGAGAGGAGGATGGTGAAACAGAAGATGACTCAATGCAAAGATGTACAACACAAGGAGAATCTGAGTTCAGTGCACATCGCACTGAATCAACAAAGAAGTGAAGCAGAGTGCTAGGAGGGACGAAAGACAATTCTACAACACACTAGCCACCAACTGAAACAGAACAGGCAGGAAGACCGCACGTAAAACACACCTGAGAACATCATATCAGATATCCATGTCTCTATCAGCGTAGAAGTGGACACAGGTGAAACCCAGATGAGATGGTCAAGGGAACATGATAACCAAGAAGGAGAAACGAATAAAACAATGGGTTGATCATTTCAAACGACTCTTGAATCGACTATCACCTGCAAATCGCCCACACATACCACTAGCACTAACAGAACACCACACAGAATACACAGAACTACCAACCAGTGGACACCAATCCTCCAACGAAAGCAGAAATCCCAAATGATATCAAGATGCTGAACTCCGGCCGTGAAGGCACCAGGACCAGATGGAATTCTCCCTGAAGAACTGAAGAAGGACCCAGACACTGCACTGGATATGCTCACACTGCAATTGTAAAGAGTTCGGAAGGAAGCGAAGGTGCCAGCTGGCTACAAGAATGGCTGCTTCGTCAAACTGCCAAAGAAGACCGATTCAGGCCTCTGCAATAACTGGAGTGGAATCATTTTCTCGTCCACACCGAGTAAAATACTAGGTCTCATCGTCCAGAAGGAGAATATAAGATGCGCTGGATACAGAACACTACCAGCCCCACCGACCAGAACAAGCTGGATTCACGAAAGGCAATTCATGTACTGATCAAATTAAAACTCTACGCATAGTCATCATCATCGAACACAGCATAGAATAACAGTCAAACCTCTCTCTACCTCAACTTCATCGACTTCAGAAGGGCCTTCGACAGTGTTGACCACGAAGTAGTTTGCAAACTACTTCAACACAATGCAGTGCGATGTAGAGCAGCGTAGTGGCACGAATCTTTATCAACCCTCTTCAACAGCTATGTGACAGTGACAGGTGTCAGGTGATCCACAACAAAATACTCTGCGAAGCCTTGGAGTGAATACAGAAGTGAGACGAGCTGGCTGCATATTATCACCAAGGATATTGTTAGTTGTGGTCGACTGGATTATGCGTCAGACTGTTAGTGGGAGTGAGTGGACAGGAATACGCCGGACCACCATCAGTAAAACTCTAGGAGATCTGGATTTCGCGTGTGGATGATTTATGTTCAATGTCACAAACTCTAGAAAGAATTGGCCAAAAGAAACTATGGGAACGAATTGATTGAGAACCTATCTCCTCAGAAATATTTTGGAAAAAATGGAGATGGATTGGACAGACGCTTAGGAAATTATCGAATGACAGTGCGTGCCAGGCTCTCGAGTGGAATTTGAGTAGAAGACGACAAGTGAGTCGTCCCAGTGTGAGCATGGAAGATGTCGTGTGAGGTGTAGTTGAGAAATTACAGGCAATCAAGAAGCTAGCTAAAGAGGACCGCAGAGAATAGGATAAAGTGCAGATATGCTGTTGAAGTTCAAGACAACAAGAACAAAATATTAATACTCCTTCAAGCAAGATTCAGGGTGTACCTGATTTAAGTGAACCACGGAAAGTAAAGATAATAAGCGGGAAAGTAGTTGGCACACTTAAGCAATGATGACATATTTTTCGACAGTTAGTACTTAAACAACTGGAGATATTCTGATGAAAAAATCATACGTAAGATTCTTCATGAAAGAATACTAAAACAGTGTATGAATTGCATTGAATGCATTGCATTCATTATTAACTTTGAATAGAGACCTCCATAATGTTGTATTTTGAATATTTACTATTGCACAAAGCATAGTGTCATCTATAGTTGTTTTAAACTAGATCCTACGTATTATTTTTCAGCACACTGAGCTGACTAAAATGTCCTGTTTATTTAATTTTATCGGCTTACTCTTACAAACCGCTTTACTGTAAACAATGTAACCATACTGCCTAACTAGGTAATATGACTACATAACTGTAGGAAGTAAAGATGAAGTTGACAGAGAAAGTATTTCTCACCCATTAAAATGTTTTAAATTACAATCGATAGATACAAGTAATTGTCTACAAGTTTCACAATTTCAGTTATAACAGTCAGATTCAATTCAGTGATCATTTTAGTGAAATTAGTTGTAATAAATACCAACAAGTATATCTATTTAATGAACCAAAACAAACTGCCGTTCACCATCGAAAAAATCTCTATTGTTAGCCTATTAAACTGTTGTCATTTCAGTTAAGTAAAAACAAACTAATCAACAACAAAAATGAAAGAAAAATACCTGTTTTGCTAGACAAGCTTCTAATAAATCTTTATTAAGGTAATTTCCTCTGTTAATCTTTGTTGCATTCGGAACAAGGAAACGTAATTCTTTGGCGAATTCTTTTAATTTGGAGCTAGGAGAGCGTGATGTCGTGACAACAACTCGAGGATCTTCAGTCCCAGCCCAAAAATACTCATCATCTTGGTTAGTAGCAACTCCTTAAAAGATAAAGGTGAAAGGTGACACTAAAAGGCATACCTTCACCACCATCATCACTCCAGTCTAGCTCTTCGTTTAACTGTAATGCATCCTTCTGGATTTCTTTAGGTAAGGATTTTCCCTCAGCTAAGGCAGCTTTCAACAGTTTTTTCTTTTTTTCGTCTTCAGCATCCCGAACTTCGATAGATCTTCTATAGATAAATTCTCTACGTAATCTCGCTTGACGTTTTAACTATATTGCGTAGGGAAATAAAATGAGCAGAAAGGCAATAATATCAGAAACATTTATATCGAATAAAAAATTACTCCATATCACTTAGATATCTAGAATTTCATGATGAAGCAGAACACTTTACAATGTAATCAGTTCCATGTTCTTTATCTACATTTACAAAGCATTAATACTACTTAATTAAATAGAAAAGGAATAACTCAGAAGTTTACAAGTTAGAACTAAAAAGGGATCTCAACGAATAATTTCTCCTTAATAAGCGTACATATCGACGATGCCACAAACGCCAAATAAAAATGGAATGGTCTTAGAAACACTCTTGCATTGTCTCAAATTTCCACTTAGATCCCGACTTATGGTGTGTACCTTCAAGATTTTCTATTCTCAGTTCAGTGGGCAAGGTAAGTAGTTTGTATGATTGATGAACTGACGACAGTGTTAACCATGCACAAATATTCCTATGGAACTTTTGGAAGATAACATAATCAATATAAGCAGAGATACAACTCGGGATGTGAACAACACAACAACAAATAAAACTTTTTGTTTATATTGTTGGGAGCGCCATAAGTTGTCTCTGTTAGATGTTTTTAAACGCTCGTCATGTTAACCACTGATTTTAAGAGTTACGTACACAACAGCGTTTGTAAATTTTCAAAAGCCTCGTTGAAATGATAGACAGGAGAATTAATTTAGCATAAGCTTCAGTTCAAGTCTTTATATTCTGCAGAAGCATACAAAATAGAGCAGAAACGGTATTACACTATTATAGACATGTATGATGAAGAGAACAATAAGTGATAATTAGTGGTTTTTGAATCTGGAAAATGATAACTGTGTATATCTGCTCCACTAGGTAGGATTTTCAGTTATAATAAGAAAATTATCTAATCACTGGTTCGAACCATTCAGAAGACTACAACTAGACAAAGTAAACCCTTATGGACTTCACATAAACAAATAAGGACTTCATGGATTGACATCATGTTTTGACCTGACCACAAACTCATTTGCAACTTTGTACATCTTCAGCTAGTACTTCACAACATTTTTACAGACTCCTAGGTAATCACACGACAACTTCTTACGTATAACTCGTGATAGACTGTACCCAATTATTCAGTTTGTTTTCGAATCAGAATATCAATGGTAGTGATAGGTTGCATAGGGTCCCGAGGATGATTATCATTCGTCTACTAGAGAATTTCAACCAAGAAATAACGATAGTTGATTTGTAATTCATGTTCCAACAAATGAGGGAATAGTATTACGTGATTGGTTCATCCACCACCGGGATTACGCTCAACCTATCCTTCGCGAGTCAATACTCTAAAAAGCTAACAAAACAGCACGAAGGCACCTAGGCACTCTAAAATAGAACAGTATTCTTGCGATTAACAGACACATAATACAGATCCTCTAAAGAAAAAGATACAATGACCCTCTGTACTCGTTTGTACTATCTTGCGTGTTAGTGGCTAAACTCGATTCTAGATTGGTTTGAAATTTCGCTGCAGCGGTGTCAGTTAATACGTCTAAGTCAAACCACCGAGGACAACGTTCACAGCCACGAAAGCAGAAAAGGAACTGACAGACTGCAGGGTGATCAGGATTCATATAAGTTCTCCAGAAGGCGAAGTGGTCCTGAATGCATTTACGCCATCATCGGTAGTGGATGACAGTGTGACCTATTTGGGTCCAAACTTGTACGATAGATGGTTAAAACCGAGAAACATAACCATAATAATTGTCATTTAAGTTGGTACTGGGTGGAAATAAGGTATGTCCTGTGCATAGATGAAGGAAGCAGTGTTTATTAGTTGACCGATCATCTAATCCACAGCCACCACAATAATGACTCCCCAGCGAGCCTGAAAATCCAACTTATGCTATCGATTCCTCAGATAGCACTTCTGTGTCGGTCAGGGAAGACTTTATCAGAATACTATTTATTAATAAAACCCAAGACTAAGCATATACTTAGTGACCGAGTGTCACAGAAACCATATTTAGATGTTTTGGTTCAGTGGCAACATGTTTCGTGAAGATAAACACGGATATCTGCTAAAGAAGGAACCAACTTGCTACAAAAGCATTAATGACTGGGCTGTTACTGATGCCAACCTGACACATTTACTGTACTACCCCTTGGGTCCGCTTAGGAAATGGTCAGTGCATAGAGGGAATTCGTTTTGGATATGACACTGTAGTACGCTAATATCGATTAGAGACTGATGCCAAATGGAAATATATGTGTAGAAACGAATCACACTTGTTGAGATATATGACTTCAGCGATCACCGAAACATGAGGGTGTTGATAGCTCTATAGAACAATTTTTCTAGAACAGACATACTTCACTATAAAAGCCCCAACCATTAACGGTAGGGAGCTTTGAAATAGTCTGACAGTTCTATTAAATGATATGGCAAAAACACTATGACAAGGCAGTAGATTTTTATTCCCAAACTCCAGCATCGTGCAATGTTTTGTCGCATGTATGTTCTTGACAGACACGTTCACGGTAAGTTGGCAAGGTGACAGATTTATATATGCAAAACGAAAGGAGAGGAGTTAAGACATTAACGTATGCTAAATATTGTTATTAAATGTACACTTGATTTTTGTGCTTTCAGTAGTGGGTCTGATATCATCTTGATCTAGTCAAATGCGTTTGTACACACTACACAGTCGGACATGAATGGGAAAAATCAGTGGAAGATGAGAAAAAAATAGGGTATAGTCATAGAATTGGAAAATGAGCGAATTCTGGTTATATGACATCATTTTTCCCCATATTAGCTGAAGTTCACCCAATATTTTCCATTGTAAAACTACTAATTTCCCATTTTAACGGTTATTTAAGCAAAATTCTCCCATTTGAACTGCAATTTTCACATTACACTATCATTCCTCTAACCATTCTTCGACCATTTTTTGGTGGACTCAGTACGTCTCTGGGCCACATAACTTTCACTAGGATTTCTTGGAAATAAAAATATCCTCACAGTAGTAAATATAAGAAAAGAGGGCATTTTGCCCTATAATATTTTAATAAATTGCCTAGGAATTTACACTAAATCATGAACGTTGATATTTCCACTCATTTTCTAATTCAATCAGCCAGTGTGGAAGATCGATAGGTTTAAGATCTGGTATTCCGTCTACATTTATTCTCTCCAAACTTTAACAACAAGGGAAGAAATTAGGTGAAAACCTTTCGAAAACGTGCTTACCATCAGAACTTTAATGACAGCGGGCTAGACTTCAAGGTCAGGTTCAGATTAATTGGTTGAGGATAGGATTGAAGCCTAAGTTAATCCTTTTCTAGTAAATTTCTCTGTTTTTCCAAACCCTTCTTGAATTAATCACTTGATGTTGCCGACTCCTCTTCTTCTTAGAGCCGGTTCCATGAATTTATGACTCGTTGTGAGAACCAGTAGTCCACAGCAATTGATTAATACTTGGCTTTTAAACCCTCTCGATATGTCCTCTAAGGTGGTCCGCTCTGGTGGGAGGGAAAACAGAGAATAGGTCAGGTCCGTAGTCATTATTTTAAGCACTGTAAATAAATCTACTCTCTGCCTACGTTATGATAGGGAGATTTAGAGATTTAAACTGTCTAGTCTTCCCAGTATGATAAGTTAGTCATGCCGAGAACCATATGTGTTGCCTTCCTTTGAACCCTTTCTAGAATATGTGGGTCCCCTTTAAGACTAGGACTGCATGTCTGGATGCAGTTTGCTAGTTTCGACCTGACCAGAGATGTATGTAAATAGGTGAACATATGTCTGATGATTCTGGTAAAGACTATGCGAATAGCCCATAAGGACCTGAAACTACGTGCAGCCACCATGTGACAGTATGCTGTAGTTTTTAAATCGTGGCTAGCTATAACACTTAAATAAAAATGAGTCTGAACTGATGGGAGATATATTCCCTCTAGTTCGTAGGACCTGATGCTTGCGTGCCACATACGCATGGTTGCACATTCTGCTACATTGATCGGGAGCGTCCATTCTCTGGACCACTTTGACAATTTGTCGAGGACTTCTTGCAGTGTGAGCGTATCACTGTTGGCCTTCAGCTCTTTCCAAATTTTCAAGTCATCTGCGTATAGGTGAGCAGAGATAACTCACTGATATACAAACTGAACAGGAGAGGTCCAAGTACTGAGCCCTGTGGCACTCCGCTACGCACTGCTGTCAAAGAGGAGAATTTCGAGTTAATCCTAACCCTTTGCCTCTTATCCATGAGGAATTCACAATCCATTTTAGTAAGCTGCCTTTGATACCAAGACTTTCCGACTTCATGAGCAGTCTTTTGTGAGGATCTTTATCGAAGGCTTTGCTGAAGTCTACGAAGACGACAGCAACAGGTCCTCTGTTGTCCCTTTATTCGACCCAGCTTCCTCTTACAGTGAGGAGATTTGGCAGGCATAAGAGATTTTCTCGGAAGGCATACTGTGCTTTGGATAACAAATTCTTGCTTTCCAGATATGCCATGGTACTTTTCTTGACGATTCTTTCCAGTGTTTCGATGAAGGTTCTAGTGAGACTAATAGACCTGAAGGGTTTTATCTTGATCCTCCCTTGTGGGTGGGGTTTACTATGGCGTATTTCCAGTCACGCGGTGACACTCCATTTAGGAGAGGTAGCTTGAAGATCGTGGTCAGTGCTCCAGCTATGGGAACTGATAGATCTTTGAGAAGCCTCTGATGAAGTTTATCAGGACCCACTGATTTCCCTGGACCTAGTTTCATTAGGCAGTTGATCATAATGTCTTGGTTGACGTCAACGGAATCTGTCTTGTGTTCCTCTGATGCAGCCAGAGCTGATTATGTGGGGAGTGACGACTCTTGTGTAAAGACTTGAGAGAAGTAGTCTGCCACTGCTTCTGCTTTTTCTTGGTCTTCTTCGATTGTGCCATTGACAATTGACAGTGAGCAGGAGAGATTGATTTTTTAAAAAGATTTGAGTGGGTCGCCTTAGTCTTATTATGTAAGATGAGTATTAAGTTGTTCTGTGAATCTCACAGTTAGCCTAGGATGACTTTTATTTTTGGGTTTCAATTGAAGGTTCACTTGCCTTCACTGTGCTCGTTGTTCCTCCAACGACTGACGGGTACTCCATCAGCAGTGTACTATTCGGAACGCTTAGTTCTATGCTCATGGGATCGCCTTCTCTGTAGGCTGGTGCCCACAGAGTATTTGCGTTCTATTTTGTCCGAGACAAAAATTTTATGCATACGTTTAGTGACTTTATATGGTTCGTCGTAGAGGGGTTCCAAAGGGCGAAGTACAGAGTCACGACGAACAAATACATGTGAATAGGTTTTCAGACATGTGTGAACAAAGACGTCTATGGACTGGAGTCAACAAGGAGTAGGTTAAACTAAACGCATTGAGATTTTACACCTGCTGACTTTTGAGGCGTGATTTATCGCTGGTAGGAAGACAGAGGGAGAAACAAACTCACCAGGCAGCCGTAGCGTTGTGTCATATACTAGCTCGGCAGCAGTACAGTATCAGCCTTCTGTGCATTTCTTACCATTGCATTGTTTGCAGCTGATAACCAAGTCATACCATACCGCTAGTTTGAGGATGGTAGGCTGTTGGCCTAAAACACATACAACCTATGATTTTAGCCAAGTCAAAGAATACGCCGCTTTCGAATTGTCACCCACGATCAGTTATTATTTTGTTTGAGCATCCAAAATTTTTTCATCCATTGTTCTATAGAGACGCGTGAGATAGCGTCAGCAGATACCCTCGTCAGGGTTAATGCTCTGGGCCAAGGCACATGTCATTCAAGTCTCATAAACCGTTAATGCCCAGCTCTTGCTACTCTGGGCCTCACGCTGTCCCTCAAAGATTTTCAGAAACGCTTAGTATTAGCCGGCGCAAAAAACCAGAAACACTCTTTAGCGACTCAAGAATTCTATTCTAACGCCAACATATAACCAGAAATACTGGCATTACAGACTAAGGTTCCTGACAGTTTTTTGAACTTTCTTCTAAACAGCGACCGCTGAGACGATGACTGGTGGATTGATGCCTCCGCGAAAATATGGGGAAGTTGGGTTTGAGCAAACAACCATGAATTGATCGTTCAATCTTCAACTACATTGACAGCGCATAACGGTCAATCCAGGTCAATTTTAGGCATGTCCATGGGATTCTAGGAGAGGTTCAAACAGACCTATATGAACGTGTTCGAAACGAGCATCACGGATAAGAAAGGTGCTAAGAGGGCATCTGGCGTCTTTTTATCTTCTTACTTTGCTTTTTTGGCAAGCTATACATCAGGTCAAAAAAATGACTGGTTATGAACTTGTCGGTAGTTCGAATGTCTGAGCGGGATATGCCATGCAACACATTCAAGGCGGTAAGGCGAGAACTTTTGGGTACTATAGGACGAGGAGTATTCGTGGAAATGTCTTTGGAATATCCTCTGGTGCCATCGGGGTCTGGTTATATGCTTTAACCAAGTCTATTTTCGAGAATATAGTTGCACCAGATCATGTTGCCGTCAAGTCGCGTATGTAAGGCAATGGATAGCAATCAGAGGTTGTTTTGGAGTTCACTCGCTTGTAATTACCAGTGGGTCGCCAATCGTTGCTATCTTTTTTCGGTACCATTTTCAGTGGGGATGCCCATGGGCTATTTGATAGTCGAATGATGCCAAGGATGAGCACACGGTCGAATTAATTTCTAGCTGGAAATTTGGATCATAGATTGCCTTCTTCTTAGTAAGTGGCAAGCTGTGGCCTGCGTAGGTGATCCCTTAAATAGACAGTCTCACTGCCACGTGCGACAGCCGCCGCTATTTGATGCCAGAGGGATAGTTTCCCATAGTTCTGGAGTCTTTACCAAAATTATAGGTTTTCCAGCAAAATTTTGCCTCTTGGCTATAAGTATTGTGATACCAACAGCAGTCAGGGACTTTAGGTGATAGACAAAAAATGATCAGAGATGAAAAATAATACGTTATAACATACGCACATGGTCACACCGATGTTTAAGTCATTTAACGGCTAATAAGTATCAGTCGAAATTATTTTAGTGGGCATTTACGTGAGTAAGCATTTTTGAGACTTAGTAGTGCATACTGCAACTTTTTTATACGTTATGTATTATTTATGCCTATATAAATGATTTCCTTTGACTTTTAGCAAGCAGAAACTCTACATAAATATGTAACAAAACGAATACTTATCATACGTTTGGGCTTCCTTACTAGGTGCAAGTTGTGAGCATTCGTTGATCAAATGACCTATGTCCGAGTACAGGCTGCCCTTATGTGATTACTTATTAACGCATACTGGAAGAGGCGTAGGTGTTATATTCTCCCTTTGTTAAATGAGTAGTATCAAAGGCAACCTGACCACCAATTCACTGTAATTAACAAAAGATTCAACCAGTAGTTTGGCAAATGTGAAATTTTATACAGATTACCTGGACGTAAAACAATGCTCAGAGTTGTAAATAGCTGAGAAACAACAAAGTAACTAGCTTGCAAGCCTTTAATACATGTAAAAAATGGTGTTGCGTACTAGGATCTGGCCCCAATCTGTATACTAGAATCCAACTACGTCTTCACGACTTCCAGTCTACCACACGCTGTGTCCGACTAAATATCGACATGGTTATGTCAAAAAGGCAAAAGTGAAGACTCGAGAAATTACTAGCAACGTTGAATTTCCACAGTACGCGAACCAAGACGAACGTTGCTTAATCGAAAACCGATGAACAATTAAATAATGGTAAATATTCACTAAACAGGTGTATGAATTAATTTTAGAAACTTCTAGTTATAGTTAGTAGAGGTGCACGACGCTGACATCCTAGAGTTTCCAGGTTTGACACTGTCAAATTTTAAGATTGAAAGTAATTCATCCTTATTACGCTACCAACGATACAAACTTATAACTTTTCATACATCCTCTAGCATATTATCTCTAGTCGTCATTCACATGTATCCTTCCTACTTTGATTTTGCTTATGATGGAAATGGTTGTTGTTGTAATGAACGACCAGTTACTTTAATCAATACACATTGTGTATGTTTACGAGATAAAATTATGTATAAATGAAACTGTACAATTATGTGAACAAAATATGCGAAGATAGATTGTCACCTCCTTTTAAACAGTGACAATAATAATAATTCAAGGCTTAATGAAATTCCAGGCGAACTACTCTACATACTTGGTTATTCATATCAGGCTCAATACAGAGACAAGCATGAATATATGTCACAAACGATTATAATTGTTTGCAGTTACCTCTTCCTCAAGTTCAACAGTTATAAATTCATTAATATAAACACAAAACAACCACCAAAGAGAAATTAAAATTGCATCCGAAACTTTATTGAAGTGCAAGTGGAAGATGTAATAATAGTCAGTTAGTTTTGATTGTCATTTAAAGTGCATAGTTAATCAGGACATGATGTGAAATAATTGAATGTTGTGTTTGTGAATTTATAATCAACAGAAGTATAGGTTTTAAGGGATGACTTCTATGAACATATCATTCAGTTATTTTATCTCATGTCCTAAGTGACAATGAATTTCAAATAAATTTAAATAACAACGAAAACTGATTGACTATTTTTCCATCTTACATTTATATTCCAAAGCAATTCTTGATATAATTTTCACTTGCTCTTAATGAATGTTGTATGTTAACATTAGTGGATTTATAATCGTGGGATGAGGGGGAGAAGTTACTGGAAATTATTCATGTTCTAAAACATATCACAATGAATGTGACATAAAGGGGAAGACTAATATATCATGTATAGGTAATAAGAGTTTGAGAATGAGAGGAATGTGAACAGATGTCGGTCAAGTCTGTCAATTTCCTATGACCAGTACATATTGAAACTCATTTGTAAAACAGATAACTTGTAGCCGAGTAGGCAATTTGCTACTATTAAACACCTGCAAAATAACAAGAATAACCAATTTCCGTGCAAATTTAATTAGGAATGTAAAACGGTCAAAGAATCCTTCAAAATCATGCATCTTTTGAAGGGTGATATTTCGTCCTAGTTTGGTACTCCTCATTTGCCTCATCCTCCTTAACTCACTGGCCGACTAGCTGTCGTTACATGATGGAGAAATTTACACAATCGTACAAACCCAAAATTCTAATGTCAAACGTCCTAAGTGGGTGGAGATACTGAGTAGCAGGCAAAACGGCAGAAGAGAAGGCATTAAAAATTATACTTTAACGATGATGGAGGTAAGTGCACTTCAAATAAAAAGCAATTATTCAAAAATGTCCACTCAGATATTAGAAAGTAACAAATTAACTGGAGGAGTATGTTATATTTCTCCATTATGGATAAGATTTTATTTTGATAAATCACACAGTGTTGTACAGTAATATTAGCTGATGTTTCGAGCATAAATTATTGATCATAATCATATCAAGTATGTAAATGAAGTAAAATGTTGTGTGAGTGACTTGATATGATTATGAGCAATAATTTATCCTCGAAACATCAGCTAATATTACTATACAATACTGTGTGATTTATCAAAATAAAATCTTATCCATAATGGAGTTATATTCTAACACAGTGCCCAATTTTTATACTTATGTTGTATTTCTGCTAGTGCCTCTCAACTTGTGCATACACAAGTGTTGACTCTCGTATCTTTCGGATGTTCCAATAATTGATCAGCTCAACCACGAAATTTGTGTGCACAGAAAGTGTGTTCAATCTCTCATCCTACCACTGACTTAAATTCATCCCTAATTCATAAATTTTAATTTTGGCGATAATTCACTGTCATCAATCATAGATTTCCCTTTTCTGCATTTTTATCTGTTTTTCCGCCTACTTCAAATAAGTCGAACAGACTACATACGTACCGTCTGACAATAATTTTAACGTTGCCGAATTTCAGTAGCAATGTCAGTTATTGCGCAATCTTATTCTTTCTATCTCTAAAGGCCACGTCTGCATTACTGTTTCAGTAAGGCCACTTTCCCCTGTTGTTTAATGGTGCTGTCATACGTTTTAGTAAATGAAAATAGGTTCGTGTGTGACAACAGAAGACAAGGGCCGGCAACAGATCGTTTTATTACGGAAATCAGCACGTATTTATATGTATTTCATGTACATTATTATAGCTTATTCAAGCAGACAAACACAGTCTTCTAATTGGTTGTTTCTGGTTTCTCGGAAACTTAAGCCATATATCTGCGAATCTTATTTGCCCACGTTAAGTCTGCTGTGATTGGTTGTTGAATCAGCCTTGTTCTTACTTTTTCACGGCCAATATTAGTGACCTAGACATTGACGTAAATTAATGTCTACCATTTGGCTGGCAGCCTGCTCTCACCACACGTACCATTTCTAAAATTCGATCCAGAGACAAATTAGGTTTTCTTCGTTGAGCTATATTATATACTCTTTATGGATCAGAGGGTCTTTTAAATAATGATTTATTAGTTAATAAAGAAGATGAAATTCCAAGGTATAGAAGGAGTGAAAAGAAATTTTCGAAAAACTATGACAACGGATAAAATGAACCAATTTGCATTGCCACTGGTGAAAGTTAAAGCTGAACTCACAAAAAATGATTAAGACAAGATGAAATGCATTTTATGTTCACTTCATGAAATGAGTACTTTTTGTCTGATGAATAAACAAACGAGCTAACAGGTCACAACCGAAGAATAATAGTTAAATTCAGGATGTAAGCTGGACAATTAATCGCACAATAATGTAACTGAAATCCTTAAATAATATTACTTCTTATTAATATTATTATTTCTAGACTTTTATCTCCCACCTATGAGAAATCTTTCATTCCTCTTAATTTAGACTTGATCAAAACTTGTAAAATAAACTAATTAGTTAAGTTTTATCAGAAAAATACATTACGAAATTTTCGATTAAAATCAGAAGACTAACCAAGAAAGTATGTATTTGTTAGAAGAAATCAGAATCCCTGCAATATAACGAACGTTGATGAGTTATTCACTTGATGAATACTCAGTTTTATACTATGTATGACAACTTTAACAACTATGGGAATTTACGTAGCGATGACAACTATAGGTGCTAATGTGGTGAGCCAACTGAAAGCCAAACATTGTAGACAGCAATTTCAGTGTTACGTCCCGAATCTGGATCATGAGGAAAAACATTAATAAAGCTTAAACTTGAGGAACTCAACAGCCAATCACAGTAGACTTAACGTGTGCAAATACGATTCACAGATATATGGTTTAACTATGTAAGAAACGATCACAGAAGGTACAGAATAACCTTCAGCAAGAAAACAACCAATCAGAATTAGTTTTACTTCAAATGATGTGAATACTTCACATTCCAATGACACACTGAACTGATTTCTATAAATTCGTTTAGTGACTTTGTCACCTATCTCACATGAAGCGTTTTATGTGATTGCAGAGGAAACAGCAACTTGAAGTTATCCTTTTACAGTGTTAGGTTTTATGAAGATTGTCTACAGTTTCAAAATAAATAATTTCGGTACACTGTGTAAAGCATTAATATTAAATTATTCCTGTTGCCATTCAAGTCATTTTTTTGTAGGGATTTGATAGATTGGTTAGAAGATTTCATTATGATCTGACATCGGTTAGAGACCCTTTGGAAAACCTGCGATTACTGGGCAACTGTTTCCTCCTGGTTTAGGACGGTGGGTGCGTGCTGATGAAGAGTCCCAATGCCTGAATATCAGTAAGATGCTCACTAGCGACTAGCCCTATTCAGGTAGGTAGTTACCTGGGGTTCTAGTGGGAGGTCATGACCAGTGGGGTGCAGCAGGTTGGGTGGGAGGATAAATAATCACCTATGACATTCGCTGGAAGTTGCGCCATATCGTGACTTGGAAGAAGTTGGAATTCATGGACCATTGGATCGGGTCCCACTGGCTTAATTGTCTACAACCTCGCCTTTTAACTGGAAGGTTCTGGGTTTGAATGCTGGAGGGGGTGACTACTGCTGAAGATCCTCAAACCAGGACCAGACAAATGTTCAGTACTCCCTACAGGTTTTCCAATGGTTCTTCAACTGATGTCAGTTCATTATGAAATCCTATTCATATTGCGCTGAATATATTTATTAAAATATTTGAGAAGTACAGAGACAAACAGTTTTCATTCCCTTTTTGTTTTAATTGAATTTGAGAGCCTCGGTGGGAACATCATCACTCACTGGGAAATACAGGTACATTCAGATGATGAGTCCCAGCTAGGACGAAATGCGCATCCTGGATTCCACTGCCAGTCACCATCCACAAATTAAATTCTAATTAAGTTTTCATTCCCATCTGAAATTTGTAAACATCCCCATTTTCATTCCTTTACGAGTATTTATTGACTATGACACTTAGTACACTGTGAATTATTTCCGTAGTTTTTGCAATTGTTTACACACTTTGGTCATAGTTACAACTTTTCTTGCACTTTTAGTCATCTGCATTTTACACAATTTACTAGCAGTTGAATGAAAACAAATCTAAAGTTTTTTATACAATGAGCAAGATTACACAAAAATTCCAACTTCACAATACACTTTAGATTATAAATATAAAAGTACATTCATTCCATAAAAAAGCACAAATATCTATTATATCAGAACTGTGAATAATGAAAAGATAAAATTATCACCTCTAGATAGCCACCACTATAACATAAAAAAATTTATTACAAAATGACGACAAAAATCATGTAAATTGTTGTTATTGTTCGATTTCTAAATTATCACCTTTATCGTCTTCTCATAAGTTACGTCTAAGTGCATCTGTTTGTTAAAAGTGCTAAAGATAGCCTAAGAATGGCCAGGGCATTCAATGATGGTAACTGAAACCGTAAACGACACATGTAAGTGAACAATATTTCGTTGCTCGTGAGGCAGATTTTAGGTTGATGACTGAAGTCTTCAGGCTTGTATTAATCCTTATCTAATAATCCTCTTATCCTGCCTACTGCTTTCGTCAAAGAGTTGGCTGACGTCGTCAGCAGCGATTTTTCAAACAGTCGGTTTCAGGAATTATTGACTCGGTTAGATAAATAATTTCCCCCTGGCTTTTGGATACTCTTGCCATGTTCTGTGAAAAGTTGCAGTCAGGTGGAAAGAAAAACAGGAGATAGATCAGGTTTATGGTAATTTCATACAATTTTAAAAGTCTACTCTTTAGATACGGTATGATAAGGAGAACAGATTTAAGACGTTAAGGATAAACTGGCCATATCAGGAATCATGCTTGTAAACATTCTTTGAACTATTTCCAAAATACATGAGCCTCCCTTGAAACAAGGACTGGCTGTCTAGACGCAGATTCAATCTCACCAAAGATGGACCTAAGGTGATGATCTGCTACTAGGATATAAATCGTGAAAATCAGATACACTATGTCTCCTTATTTTAATTGAATATTTGATTTTCCCGTCGATTGATTGGACCAAAGTGCTCGGTCTCAGGTTGACATGTCGGCTTCTTGTGCAGATGCTTCGACGATGTCTGGGCATTTAATTAGTATTTAATTGGTGGATCGTAACTAGCAGTGGAATCCAGGATGCGCATTTCGCCCTGTTTGGGACTCGTCATCTGTTTGTACCTGCATTTCTCAGTGAGTGATGATGTTTGAAACTATGGCCACTGGGTTCGAGCCTCGGTGGGAACATCATCACTCACTGAGAAATGCAGGTACATCCAGATGATGGGTCCCAAATAGGATGAGATGCGCATTCTGGATTCCAATGCTAGTCACCATCCATCAATTAAATATGTCTTCTTATTGTTATGTCAAAATAAATCACACAATCAGTCATAAGAATACTAATAATAATTCTGGTAATAAAAATAATGGAAAATGCAGTGATTTGTGGTTATATAAATGCTTAGGAATAGCATGACTGTACAGACAAATTTTCAAATAGACATTGCCGATAATGGCTTAGAAAACAAGTAGGAAGATTGCGTAACGGTAGGTTGTAATGGAGATAAATAAGATAAGTTTTAATATATAGTGAGGAATAGACTAAGAAACGGTTGACAAGAAATGAAATTAAAATATATAAAGGGTAGTATTATAACCAGTTGGTTGGATCTTCACTGTCCAAAGGGAGGGACAATGGTCTTACAAACTTTTTCTGAATGTATAGTTTAGACGTAATAGTTCGAACCCTAATCGCCCCAGCTGTATTCAGTAGACGAATACAGTGACCTCTGTAAAGAATCGATGGCATGTGTTGAATCATCCTGAGTCCTTTTTTTGTCCACCAAGCAGCAACTACCAGCTAAACGTAAAAAATGCACAGCTACAGATGGGTTTCTTTGTATCATTTACCAAGCCGAAGTCACAGATGTTCCATAACATGTTGGTTAGACTGTCTAGTAGTACGCCCAACATAACTATCCTTATAGAAACAACTAGACTAATCAATCTACACAGATTTAGAAAAAGTAGCCATCTTATCCTTTGCTTGAATCACAAACTATCGCCGAACAGGAATCACTCATAAATTCTATTACCTGCTAAACTTCTGTATTACTAATCCTCTCATTTCTCTTTTGTGTGATTATGTCAGAGAAATGTTTTCAGCACATCCACTAAATCTTTTCCTGTAAAACTAGCCACTGATTTGTAGCACTTCTCTGTTGTCTCAGTTCTACACAATATTAGTCAAAAAAAAGTTAAGACCACCGCCATGATTTTGAGTTGATAGTGTACACAAGCACCTCTATTGTACATTCAAGAATGAAATGTTAACAAATTAAACTGTAAAATAGGTTTAAATATGTAGCTGAAGTATATTTCTGTAAATGACAAAAAAATATAGTGAACTCAGGCATTATCTAGAAATGACTAGTTACCTAATCAATGAAACTTTTTAAAGAAGTACCATTTAGGATAAATTTAAGGAAAATTAATCTCATATCATGAATGATCCCACTGAAGAATTCATGGAAAAATTGGTAGAAATCTCCGTAGTGTAATCAGAATAAGATGATTTTGAGCGAACAATTGTTTTGATAACTTCTACTACCTCAGGCTCTACAATTATAAATCCATTAATATTAGAATAAAAATAACCAGTAAAGGCAAATGAAAATTATATCAGAAAGTGTATTGGAGTACATGTATAAAATGGGATATGATAGTCCGTTAGTTAACACTGTCAACTGAATGTATATAAAATGTACAGTCAATCAATGTGTTATAAAATGTAAATAGACAACTGGATGGTGAGTTATATTCAGTGGTGTGAGCGAAATGTGATTACTACAAAATAAATACAAGCATTTACCAACAAATACGGGACACTGAATGTAAGTTCAAGGGCTGACACATCACAAATGTAATGATTAATGTCAGTGAAAAATATGTCCATTGAAGAATAGCTCTAATTAATTATAATGATAAAATAAAAAGGTTACTGTGAACTCTAATCAAATACTAGATACATGATAAGTTTAGCCTAAGTCACAAAGGCTAACAAATAATAATGGATTAAAGTGAACTAAGTGTAAAGGAATAAGAAGGGCATAATATGACATGAAAATATGAGGTGATTATGTCCCTGATGTCCTCATAGTAGGCCAGTATAAACTGAGAGGATGAATGCGCTTCTTTTCACACATAGGTCAGGTCTCTTCTTATTAATCTCTGTAGCTTCGGATATGGTTAGGAGACGTAATCGTGTGTCTTTACTCAGACTGTTCGGTGCTGGAACACACAACTGTAAACGACTGAACAATTTTGATGCAGTATTCACTATCCACTAGACGAGATAAAATGGCACTGCTTATTGATTTGGTTATTCCTTTTCCAAGCCAAACAGGAACATGTTGACGAATGAGTAAAGATAAATTCCTTTTATCTCAACTGCCATTACTAGCTCCACATGAACAGTTGAATTTGTATACACACAGTGATGTGGCCAACTTTGGTAGTTTGTCTTCACTGTACTGTGTCATTATCGGTTTGTTTAGGAAACTGACGTGTTTTTCTGCAGCACTAAAAGTTCCTTCAAGTGGCCTAATCTACCTACAGCCGAATGTATCGCTGGATATATCGCCTTTGAACTGCATCTTTAAATAAAGCTTTTCTTATTTGGTGCCACTCACGTGGTTCAACAAACAGACTATTTTCGTCGACTTCTTTTTACTTATCTGTTAAACCTCATTTATATCCGTTTTTTTTATTTACGAAGGAGGAAAGTAACGAAACAGACACGAATTGTCATAGGCATAGTTGCTAATATTAATCAATATATAGGGGAACTTAAACAAAGGTGGTAAGTTAGGTAATTAGATAAATTATTTACTAAGTTGTAATTAGGGTGTACATGGAAACAAAGGGAATGTAATATTAATTAACAAAGAATTCAAAAGAATCCAAAAGTTAGAATAAGTAATATTTTTTTGTTTTTTCTAATATTATTATTTCACATATTTTCATTTTGTTTTAAAACTAAACATTTTACAAGTTACCATATGCATGTTGCTTTTTCTTGTCAGTTATTTAAATTTTCCTGTCATGATAATTGATCTGTAAATACAGTGACAGTAATAAAATAATAAAAGAAGATTTACTATGGTGATTATGAGAATATTACTTTTAGCAACCTTTGAACATCATGATTCATCCATGAAACGCAGCAAACAGGTATGCACCATACAAGCACTGCTATATGAAGTTTTGCATTGGAAATGAATGTGTTGACAAGCACTATGGTACAGGTTTTGAATCAGAACCAATAATGTCGCTCACAGAAAAAGAGTTACATACTCTCGAAAATGTAACTTTGTAACACCATACTACACCAGTTATCATATTCTTGTAGGATGATTACACGGATTTTTGTTTAAGCAGCCAAACAATACGCAAAAACAATATTCAACTCACTCGCCGTCTAATGTAGGGAATTCACACAGTGACAAAAAGTGTGTTATTTTTTCAGACCTCCCAAAAATGACTATGAGTCTCAGATTCATTTTGGACGACTAGAGAGAGACAGAGAGGCTGAAAAGTTTGATCAGTCCATAATTCAGGAGGCATTTTCTGCACCTAGTGACTATTCATAAAATCTTTCTAATGTTCACCTGTCATAGAATAAAATTCACCAGGGTTGAAGTTCTAACTTCTAAGCGTATAAGTTGAAATCTTCAGGATTCCATCGGAAATGTGCTTTTCATTACAGATCCATGTGGATAATTGGTCGTTTGAGCGAGATAGACCTCTCATAGTTAACTAGCTTACCAGTATTCTAGCAGGTCCAAATCCACGGAGAAGAGGGAAAGTTGGGAGCAAGGCTAGCGAAATTAAAACACAAAAGCAATCCAATCGATACAGAAACTTCGACGAAAAAAAATACACTAAAAAGGCGAAAAATTAAAAGACAAAGTTAATCTGAGCTGGAATCGGAGAGGCGAAATGACACAGTGGGCCAGTGCAATACTTCTCGAAGCCAGTCAGCCTGCCAATGTGCCTTCTCTCGATGAAAGCAAAAATAAGAATGGGAAGGCCTAACGTCCCCACAATATAAACGATGCTGCCTGAGAAGGTTGCCCAGCTAAAGAAAGAAATCACCAGACACGGTAGAGAGCTGTTCGGAATCTGAGAGAGCACATGGAAGTGATGTGGACTGTCGAAATTGTCAACTGGAGACTCAGTAATCTACTCAAGTCTGGTCACCAAGACAACAACCACAAACACACTGAGGCAGTAGTGAGTGGATATCATGATGTCACCAACACCAGAAAAAGCTCGAAGGCAGTCAGAACCGATCTCCTCCTGCAGCCCAATGACAGCCAAATTCAACTCGAAAAAAAGGAGGGAAGAAAGCAAGTAAGGAAGAGAGGAAGCTTACAGTCATTCAATGCTAAGCACTGTCCTACAAACAACTCGGAACAATAGAAGGAGGAAGAATTACACAGTCAACTGAAAACAGTGATGGACAACATCCCAAATGGAGACATCCAAGTCCTAATGGGCGGTATGAATACCAGCCCAATGGGAGCAAACAATACAGGAGGAGAACTCATCATGAATCGACAGGCTGGGTCGCTCGGACAAATATAACATAACATAACATAACAATTTCGCTTTATTCCAGAAACAGTACTTGTGGTACAGTGTGGAATTTTCAGCACATATCTACAATATTGCATCTAATTTCATCGTACATTTAAAAGGAGTATTATAAAAAAAAATAAATTATATATAAAAAAAACAACAAAAAACCAAAAAAAAGAAACACAGAAATAACAAAAAATGCAAATAAAAATACCAAGTAAAAAGGAAGATAAACACAAACAATGAAAAAAAATATTTCAGTATTGGTTAGTGGAAGCTACGGTATGTGTATGCGTGGTGAACAGTAACAGCTATAGTCATACGGGAAATTATGAGATGTTCTTAAAAATGTTTATAGCCAAGATGATCAGTTAATTTGATTGAGCAACGCTAAGCAATCATAAGATAAACATTTCAGGTTTTTTTTTTTGTCAGTACTAATGCGGTTGTTTGTAGTGGCAGTGTGAGGAATCATGCATAATACAAAATTTTTAAGATGGTGATAGTGGCAATAACAAACAAGATTGTCAGTTAAATAGTGCCGAACAAAGAACAACCACAAAACTAATGTTACATGATGGTTAAAGACGGGAAAATTTTTAATAATCATAGTGATAATATAGTCAGACCCAGTAGATGTACAAAGAAGGAATAGAATAAAGAATAAAAATGTAAGCCAATGATAATAATTTTAAGCAGCTAAGTATGTTTAAGAAGGTTGTTCACTATAGAGTACAAATAAGAGAGTGTAAGGGGGAAAAAATGAATGACAATGGAGAACTCTTCTCAGGCTTCTGCGCTTTCAATGATTTGGTGACTGGAGGCAGTGTGCACAACCACAAGGATATCAACAAGGCTTCATGGATTTCACCTGATGGACACACCACAACTGCGACAGACTTCATCCAAACGCTGCTCAAGGAAGTGGAGACACACACAGTCTACTGGACACGAAGTCAAGAAGGGGAACAGACGAGGGCCGAGACCAGAATCTATTGCGAGGAAGCATCAAGTCAAGATGATAGCCATCAAAACAACTGGAGAAAGCCAAAAGTCCCAATTCAACACTCAGAATCTGAAAGACGAAACTAAAAGGGATGTCTCCACTACAGATATCACAGTGAAGTCGGAGACACTACTTGGTATGATTGAGGAAACCTACATGGAATAATATTGGAACTCTGTGAAGGTGACGCTACCGGGAACATGTAACACGGTATTCGGAAGAAAGAAGAGACACGACAAGGAATGGCTCTCAACGGACACCTCTCCGGAAGCCAATAGAAAAGGGCAGAGAAGGATGGTGAAAGAGAAGATGACTCAATGCAAAGATGGACTACGCAAGGACACTGTTATAAGTGATACTGAATTGAATGGAAACCGTAGTCACTTTGTTCTGTCTGCGCCTGTCTAATATGCCTATTTGCCTGAGCTACCGCATATTGCAATCATCACAACAACAACAACAAGAACGAAAACAACACACGGTATTTATATATTTTATTCACAACAATAAAGTCGGCCTCACACATGTGAGAGATAATCGATCGCACACTAAAACACAACATCCGTCAAAAACGATTGATCGCACACTTAACCACAACATGCGTGAGAGATGATGGTATACCACTTTATACGGGATCCTATCAGACACCTACTTGGAATCTAATAGAAGAGAGGAGAGGAGGATGGTGAAAGAGAAGATGACTCAATGCAAAGATGTACAACACAAGGAGAATCTGAGTTCAGTGTACATCGCACTGAATCAACAAAGACGTGAAGCAGAGTGCTAGGAGGGACGAAAGACAATTCTACAACACACTAGCCACCAACTGAAACAGAACAGGCAGGAAGACCGCACGTAAAACACACCTGAGAACATCATATCAGATATCCATGTCTCTATCAGCGTAGAAGTGGACACAGGTGAAACCCAGATGAGATGGTCAAGGGAACATGATAACCAAGAAGGAGAAACGAATAAAACAATGGGTTGATCATTTCAAACGACTCTTGAATCGATTATCACCTGCAACTCGCCTACACATACCACTACTACTAACAGAACACCACACAGAATACACAGAACTACCAACCAGTGGACACCAATCCTCCAACGAAAGCAGAAATCCCAAATGATATCAAGATGCTGAACTCCGGCCGTGAAGGCACCAGGACCAGATGGAATTCTCCCTGACGAACTGAAGAAGGACCCAGACACTGCACTGGATATGCTCACACTGCAATTGTAAAGAGTTCGGAAGGAAGCGAAGGTGCCAGCTGGCTACAAGAATGGCTGCTTCGTCAAACTGCCAAAGAAGACCGATTCAGGCCTCTGCAATAACTGGAGTGGAATCATTTTCTCGTCCACACCGAGTAAAATACTAGGTCTCATCGTCCCAGAAGGAGAATATAAGATGCACTGGATACAGAACACCACCAGCCCCACCGACCAGAACAAGCTGGATTCACGAAAGGCAATTCATGTACTGATCAAATTAAAACTCTACGCATAGTCATCATCATCGAACACAGCATAGAATAACAGTCAAACCTCTCTCTACCTCAACTTCATCGACTTCAGAAAGGCCTTCGACAGTGTTGACCACGAAGTAGTTTGCAAACTACTTCAACACAATGCAGTGCGATGTAGAGCAGTGTAGTGGCACGAATCTTTATCAACCCTCTTCAACAGCTATGTGACAGTGACAGGTGTCAGGTGATCCACAACAAAATACTCAGCGAAGCCTTTGGAGTGAATACAGAAGTGAGACGAGCTGGCTGAATATTATCACCAAGGATATTGTTAGTTGTGGTCGACTGGATTATGCGTCAGACTGTGCATGGCTCTGAAAAAAAACGCGAATACTCTAGAGAAATATGAAGACTCTAGAAGACCTGGATTTCGCGTGTGGATGATTTTTATTTAGTGTCGCACAAACTCCAAGACTTGCAGGCGGAAACCAACAAACTGGCTGAGGAACCAGCCAGGACTCCAGGTGAACACAGGGAAGACGGAGGTGATGAAGGTAACCAAGATAACCAGTCGGAACTGGTAAAGACATCAAAGTCAGTCAGAATCGGAAAGGCGAGATATACGCCTTCATCAATCCAAAACCAGTCTGGAAATCCCCCACTTCGCTCAGTCAGCATACACAACAAGATTCGGATTTACAACACAAATGTCAAGTGACTCAGTTTTTCTATACGGGTCAGAAATTTGCACTCCGCGTCACCGAAAGCGTTTCCAAAAGATTACAGACTTTAATCGACAGCTGGCTTCGCCGACTGGCTGGCTAGCTCCATACTACAGATCGAATGACCGGCCGGCGAGAAAGAATCAGCAGAAGGAAACTCTAGCTGGGAACAAACCAACCAAGAGCCTATCGCTCAATATATGTGCGTCGGTGGCACAGTGGTTAGGACTCTCGCCGACCATGCACATGGTCCGAGGTTCGATCCTCTGCCGACGAACACCTGATATCTATGGTCGGCCTACAAAATTTGGGCTACCGATATCCATGCTGAAAATTCCATACTAGTACCAAAAATACAGTGTGGAATCAAGCTGTAATCAAAAATAAAAATAAATGTGTAGGAGAAATTGGAGATGGATCGAGCATACGTTGAGGAAGCCGTTGGATGACGTCACACTCCAGGCCGACCATCCCTCGAGTGAAATCCCAACGGGAAGCGACGAGTGGGTCATCGGTGCGAGGGTGACATTGAGGAGATCGTGAGAGGAGGATATGAGAGATTATGGTCAATTGTGGACCCATCTGAAGAGAATGGCGGATAATAGAAGAAACTGGATGTGTGTTGATGATGCCCAATGTTCTACTTGGAACCGATGAAAGTTGTAATAAAATATGATTGAGACAGACAGTCTATCGTGCACTAGCCGGATAAAAAATGTGAACTGGTGAAACACCAGCGGACTTTGGATTCAGCTCTTTCGAGTGAAATTATTCCTTTGTATACCATAATCTTGATAACAATCTCGATCTCATACGCATCAGAGAAATTCCATTTAGAAAGAGGAAACTATCGTATAAACTCCACAGAATCTAGTATCCTAGCTGCTTACTTCAGCGTAACATCACTGAGTAAATTCAATAAAACAGTAAAGGTATTTAAATTAGCGTTATATTTGCCAAATAAATGAATAAACTATCAATAAGCAAAAGCAAAATGAGGGTTTTCAAGGTTCATAATGAATCCTGAAGTATGCAACTTTTTAAAATATTTACTTTGCTTACTGTCTTTATGTATGATTAAACAAATCTTTAACTGTTATTTTCACAACATGACTAAAGTTACTTTCAACTGGATGCAAACAAATTCACAGTAATTGCCACACTAACAAAGTGAATTCATTTAACCTAATTACACTATTATGATGAAGCTAGTCCTATTGAAGACCAGTCAGAATAGAAATATTCTAAGCCCACGCTAATTATCTGGTAAATGCTAGAAATCAATAAAGTATGCAGTAGAATTATTTTACAAGTAATGGACAATAGCTTATTCTCGTTGTATGTCTGAAGTACAATACAGTTAATATTCAGTCATAAGTAGATGAATAAATAGCAAACAATACAACTATATACGACTGGTACCTTTTTGTGATGAAATCTCTACCTAAATCAACGAAATGTACAAAAACAAAGCATCTGAATGTTAATTTATTCCATACTGACGGATAGTTTCGAGAACTTATGATCAGCACTATTTCACATGGTAAGTGTTAGGAGAACTACTTACTAATGGCTAAGGATAGCTGTGGTGCAATGCACTAAATTAGTGGAAGCTGGAACTTGTAGTCAACTGTATGTTGATCCATAACACAGGATTATTCCAAACTTGGACGAAATAAATCCTCACCGGTCCCTGCTTCCCTGTGGTTGTACAGCTGATATCTTTCAGAAATCAATCAGACCTTCAGAAACGCGGTATATAAATATCAGTCACCTTACAGACTTTAGCAATAACTGAGTATACATAAATATATTAGTCTCATGAAAACTTTTAGCACTCGTAAAGATAGGAGATTTCAAGTAAATGGAAGTCGGTATATTATTCCGTTACCTAAGTATCCGTTGTGTTACATTATAGAAACTGTACCAGCGTACGATAATCTTTCAATGACCATAGTAATCCTTTTGTGATTTGCATTTGTTGCCAACTGGCTAGCAGTGAACATTTGAGTCACAAAATAAATATGAAAAATTTATGTACTACAAACTCATCCAACATATGAGTGTCAGTTGAAAACAACCAGGAGTACAGAATTTCATTATTAACTGGTCGCAAACAGGTAAATAATATCACAGAACACAATTCAAGTAAATACAGTCTTTACAATTGCATAATGAAGTATTAAACAAAGAAACTTGAAACCAGTATTTTCAATAGAATTATAGTCCAGGCATGCGAATTAACGGGCGTCGGTGACACAGCAGTAGAATGCTCGCCAACCACCCCTCTGGTTCGGGGGTCTATCTTCGACCAGCGCACTGCTTTACCTTGTAACAACAGAAGACAGGGGCCAGGCAACAGATCGTTCATTAAAGAAATCAACACATATTTTTAGATTTTTATGTACATATTATATAATATTGTTAGCAGAAAAACACAGTCTTCTGATTAGTGGTTTCTCTCTGAACGTTAATCTATCATCTCTTTGTGGCTGTTTCTTGAATGTCAGATCATCTATATGCTAACTGTATCCGCCTAGGCAAAGTCTTTGTTCCTATTTTTCTCACGACCAATATTGAGGACATAAACCTTTACGTAAATTAATATCTACCAGTTTGGCTAGCAGCTAGCTCTCACCACAACCTTACTAAACCAGTAATAAGACTTGTAAAATTGGAAGGTTGCACATGAGGCTAGCCATCTCATCCCGTAAAAATAAACACCACTGCTGCCGAAACTTCAAATCTGTAGCTTGAAGCCCTATGTTCCACTGAAAACGTAAAGGAATAAATTAAATAAATAATAAATACATATGAATTACTGGATAATAATAGACGTTGTAATAATAAGAATAAGAATAAATTCATTCAAGTTGTGTAGCTCCTAAGTGACTTTACATTTCCTTTACCCAACCACATTGGGAAAAAGATGTTGCCGCTAATCCGCACAAAAGTTCATATTATTATGATGAATATTCATTGTTTTGTTCCAAATCCAACGTGGAAACTCGGGGACACATTTCCATTGCGATCACATTCAAATGGCTCCACTACTTCTCACAAGATTTCATTTTTCTTCACACAATCCCCTTCATGTCACCAAAGAACGCCAAACCTATCATTTCCCTTTCAGGCTCCACTCGAAGGCCCGTAGTGTGACATCAATCAAATGTCTTCTCAGAGTACACGCCTTTCTTCTGCACATTGGTTGGGTAATATATTCTTGAATAGTTGGTTGCAAGAGTTATTCGTTGATATCTCTTCTGGTCAACCATCTGGTCTTCCCTACGGAGAGAAGGCAACTGTTTGTGAAAGTTCACAGTCTGTTGAAAACGCCTGCTTTGACGCACGCACCAATTATCTGAACTACACAGAGTCTTTGACTTAACATTAATGCTGAAAATTTAGATCTTGTTCCATGTGTTTAGTGCATTACATTTCTACACCTACTTCAGAGCAGTGAACGCGTGTTTGGCTTTCCGAATCCTGGCTGGCTTAGACATCCTCATCCGTGTTACTTGTAGTTGAAACGATAGATGCTGCCCTAGTAGTCGAAAGAGGCGACTCCCTTGAGATTTCTCTCTTTGATAGTGAGGACTGGGTATATGCACCGCGGCTGTTTCCTTTAAGTTTACATGAATTCCCGTCTTCTCTAGCTTTTATGCCAACTTGTTGATTGCTGAATAAAGTAAAGCCGATAGTTTGTGCAGAATAAGATGATGATATCATCTATTTCATCGGTTTCCCTTCAGTTGTAAACAACCTAAAAACCAATTAAATATATAGATGAAGACATTTTCAGCGTACTTGCAAAGGTGAGATTAAATCAGCTAACAACAGACTCTGAAATTAATAAACAGAGCTTGGAAACTACACTCGTGTAGCTCATACGCAAAAGGTTCAAGTTTAGGAGAAAAAAAGGTTCAGATAGACTGAAAAAATAGTTGAGCAAGAAAGATAAGAGAAGGGCGAGTTACTCAACTTACTAGCTGCAGTCTATCAGTCGGTTTAACCCATGCCTGTCTATTCACTTCCCATGGAGTGACGCGAGGTTCAGCCCACCACAATAAGGAATACTGTAGATGATATTAGGCAACTTATCTTACTACTGTCTTCACTTAAAACGCTTCTATGAGCTTCCCGTTGTGAATAATTCGGTATCTGGCATTATGGGGCTGTTGAATGAGATTTATGAATTTCTACGACAATCTACTTCGTCTTGGTGAAACAGTCGCCTTCAGTAATCTTTTCAAAGTCTTTGCTCTGTTCGATAATGATGTGACTTGTCGTATAACTTTACTTGCATCCGGCCAGTACCGGGAAAAGTCTTCTATTTAGGTATCTTTCGGTCTTTCCAGGATGATACAGTTTAACATTTTGCTTGAGGTGAACAGGAGCATATCAAGTAGTTTCAAGGAGCAGTTTGACAAGAAAACCCTTCTTTCTAACTGGCAGCTACATTTTCTTCCATACCTGAAATAGTTCAGTCAGCACGTAAGCTCAAGTCTCTAAGTCACTTTTCAGTCCTGCTGTTTTCCCTACTGGCTTTTAGTAGCTTTGTGGCTTTTAACGCTTCCGGCCTTATCTTAGGGTTGGTGTTCATTTGCAGTTTTGTGTCTGCTCGTAGTATTTCGAGATGAATTATAGATAGTGGCTGATTCCATACTCCTTTTCACTGTTTCACCAGTTTGGTTATTGGCCTTCCTTCATTATCTTTAACTGCCGTCGTCTGAGTTGATCTACTCCCCGAAAACGGTCTGATTATATGCTTTTGTGTTGTAAAGTCTTCTCTTACTTGCAACCTGCTTTGCTTCGGTAGCCACCATATCTAAAAAGCGTCTATTGTCTTGGTTAACACCGTTATTATTCCTCGTATTGAGTGCTGTGTAATTTGTATTCAGCTTTTCCTTTCGTTGTTCATCTTTTCACTGGTCTATTTACTGCGTCAACATCCTCCCATCCTGTAGAAACTTTCATATATCCTCAGTGAGGTAAATGTCGTCTTGACTATTCTTCGCGTCTGAGATGTCCACGTAATTTTATGTGTTATTGAACTCAGGTCTCATTGCTAATGTTTCCCAATATCTACGCAGTTTTCCTGATTTTTTCGGTGGTGTTATCTGCAGCTTCTTTTTTCTGTTTCTAAGTGTCGAATACGAACTGTGATCTATCTCCAGTTTTCTTGAAGGTTTTCAACTAGACCTCCAAAAGTTCCTTGCACTGGATTGTGCATCAATCCTGTTCTCGATCTTGCGACCAACAGGCTGTCACTACTTTCTTGAGACTGAGATGTAGTTTATCTGATTTTTGGTGTGTTCATGTGGTGAAACTCATGTTTCCTTGTGCATATCCTTCTGCTTGATACCTCTAATCACCAGACAACTAAATGTGCATAAGTCTGCAGAGAGTTCCCTGTTCTCATTCATTTCACCAAATGTCTCTCGATACAAGACGAGCCCTCTTTGAGTGTTGTCTGCCTCCAGTTTGCCTAACATTTATGTCACCTACTATAAATTCATTGTCACTATCTGGATGAACTGGTTCATCACAATTTGCTTCCTTATTGCATATTGGCTCTGTGTTGTTTATAGGAGCGTAGCATTGTATAATTGCAATATTCTTACCTATTCAGCTCAATCTTGCTGTCACGATGCTGGAGGAGAATAGTTCCTACGGCATAAGAGCTTTCAATGTTGTTAGTAGCACTTCATCAGTATACTTTTGGTTTTCATCTGTATAAGCCAGATGAATTATTAACTCTCTAATTAATAATTTGAGGAGTCCTTCTACTTCGTCTGCTCTCATAGATTCCTAGCACTTCTATAGCCCATCTTCTGCAACCTGAGCAGACGTATCATTCAACCTCAAACATGGTGTGGACATTCTATGTAACGAAGCCTACTTTCCTCTCATCGAAAGAAGATAAATCGGTCAAGTTTCTTTTCGAATACTTCCACCTATCCTAAAATGGAGAAGTACTCTTGACTCCAAAGGGGAATAGGTTTATTTTTTCTATGCTTTGAGGTTTCAGTAGCTATGGGATTATTTTTTTTTACGAGATGAGTTTGCTAGCTCCAGAACCTCTAGGTTACGAGAACAGCCTATTAACTACTTAGCTACTGGGACGGAAAGCAATGGCCCATGGATTCTAACTTTTGTGATATATAGCAAAACCGCCGACTAATGCCATATTTTAGTCCTGGGTACGTAAGTTGAAACAGCTATCCAGGATTCACTGGTACATAAAATTAGTCTGGGGTGAAAGGGGAATCAACAACTGTCAGATATTACTGACATATTGTTGAAAACCATTCCCGAAAAACAAGAAGTTATATTTTTAGCTGCTCTTTCTAGTAATGTCATACACATACTCTTCAAAGAAAATTAATTTTATGCTTAAGTTGTAGTTAAATCAAAATCTGGGCGTGAAAGGATTCGGCTTATCGGTATATGAACTACTGGTTTGGAACTTAACCTGTCGCCACCTAGATTTTCATTACACGATCAGTCGTCACCATGTAAATTAGAAGTAGTCTGCCAACATAAAAATGTCTAGGTCCTTCGAAAATATCTCTTTCTTGTAGTCAATTTAAAATAATCAACAACTTTGAAAAAATCAGTACCAAATGAATTTATAAATTTAGGTAGGATTCAGCTGAATACTCCAGAAAAGTTGGTATGTGGACAATTTTTCAAGGTTAACTACGTACAAATACATGAACATTGTTACAGTAAATAAGCATCACTTTCAACAAATATACGATCTATGAGTGATGAGTCACCTCGCCTAGTTTATTAGCTTGCCAATTTTCTAGCAGGTCCAAAACCACGGAGAAGAGGGAAAGTTCGGAGAAAAGCTAGCAAGCCTAGAACACAAAACCACTCCAATCAACACACAGACTCCAACCCACAAAAAATACATTAAAAGGCAAAAAATCAAAAGCCAAAGTTAATCTGCACTGGAATCGGACAGGAGAAATGACACAGCAGGCTAGTGGACGATTTCGCCAAGCCAATCAGCCAGGCAACGTGTATTCTCTCGATCAAAGCAAGAGTAAGAATGGGAACGTGGAATGTTCGTAAAGCGTATGCGACTTGTAAGAATAAACATGTAGCCAAACAGATGACAAAATATGGTGAGTAATCTGAGAGAGCACATGGAAGTGATGTGGACTGTCGAAATTGTCAACTGGAGACTCAGTAATCTACTCAAGTCTGGTCACCAAGACAACAACCACAAACACACTGAGGCAGTAGTGAGTGGATATCATGATGTCACCAACACCAGAAAAAGCTCGAAGGCAGTCAGAACCGATCTCCTCCTGCAGCCCAATGACAGCCAAATTCAACTCGAAAAAAAGGAGGGAAGAAAGCAAGTAAGGAAGAGAGGAAGCTTACGGTCATTCAATGCTAAGCACTGTCCTACAAACAACTCGGAACAATAGAAGGAGGAAGAATTACACAGTCAACTGAAAACAGTGATGGACAACATCCCAAATGGAGACATCCAAGTCCTAATGGGCGGTATGAATACCAGCCCAATGGGAGCAAACAATACAGGAGGAGAACTCATCATGAATCGACAGCCTGGGTCGCTCGGACAAATGAATGACAATGGAGAACTCTTCTCAGGCTTCTGCGCTTTCAATGATTTGGTGACTGGAGGCAGTGTGCACAACCACAAGGATATCAACAAGGCTTCATGGATTTCACCTGATGGACACACCACAACTGCGACAGACTTCATCCAAACGCTGCTCAAGGAAGTGGAGACACACACAGTCTACTGGACACGAAGTCAAGAAGGGGAACAGACGAGGGCCGAGACCAGAATCTATTGCGAGGAAGCATCAAGTCAAGATGATAGCCATCAAAACAACTGGAGAAAGCCAAAAGTCCCAATTCAACACTCAGAATCTGAAAGACGAAACTAAAAGGGATGTCTCCACTACAGATATCACAGTGAAGTCGGAGACACTACTTGGTATGATTGAGGAAACCTACATGGAATAATATTGGAACTCTGTGAAGGTGACGCTACCGGGAACATGTAACACGGTATTCGGAAGAAAGAAGAGACACGACAAGGAATGGCTCTCAACGGACACCTCTCCGGAAGCCAATAGAAAAGGGCAGAGAAGGATGGTGAAAGAGAAGATGACTCAATGCAAAGATGGACTACGCAAGGACACTGTTATAAGTGATACTGAATTGAATGGAAACCGTAGTCACTTTGTTCTGTCTGCGCCTGTCTAATATGCCTATTTGCCTGAGCTACCGCATATTGCAATCATCACAACAACAACAACAAGAACGAAAACAACACACGGTATTTATATATTTTATTCACAACAATAAAGTCGGCCTCACACATGTGAGAGATAATCGATCGCACACTAAAACACAACATCCGTCAAAAACGATTGATCGCACACTTAACCACAACATGCGTGAGAGATGATGGTATACCACTTTATACGGGATCCTATCAGACACCTACTTGGAATCTAATAGAAGAGAGGAGAGGAGGATGGTGAAAGAGAAGATGACTCAATGCAAAGATGTACAACACAAGGAGAATCTGAGTTCAGTGTACATCGCACTGAATCAACAAAGACGTGAAGCAGAGTGCTAGGAGGGACGAAAGACAATTCTACAACACACTAGCCACCAACTGAAACAGAACAGGCAGGAAGACCGCACGTAAAACACACCTGAGAACATCATATCAGATATCCATGTCTCTATCAGCGTAGAAGTGGACACAGGTGAAACCCAGATGAGATGGTCAAGGGAACATGATAACCAAGAAGGAGAAACGAATAAAACAATGGGTTGATCATTTCAAACGACTCTTGAATCGATTATCACCTGCAACTCGCCTACACATACCACTACTACTAACAGAACACCACACAGAATACACAGAACTACCAACCAGTGGACACCAATCCTCCAACGAAAGCAGAAATCCCAAATGATATCAAGATGCTGAACTCCGGCCGTGAAGGCACCAGGACCAGATGGAATTCTCCCTGACGAACTGAAGAAGGACCCAGACACTGCACTGGATATGCTCACACTGCAATTGTAAAGAGTTCGGAAGGAAGCGAAGGTGCCAGCTGGCTACAAGAATGGCTGCTTCGTCAAACTGCCAAAGAAGACCGATTCAGGCCTCTGCAATAACTGGAGTGGAATCATTTTCTCGTCCACACCGAGTAAAATACTAGGTCTCATCGTCCCAGAAGGAGAATATAAGATGCACTGGATACAGAACACCACCAGCCCCACCGACCAGAACAAGCTGGATTCACGAAAGGCAATTCATGTACTGATCAAATTAAAACTCTACGCATAGTCATCATCATCGAACACAGCATAGAATAACAGTCAAACCTCTCTCTACCTCAACTTCATCGACTTCAGAAAGGCCTTCGACAGTGTTGACCACGAAGTAGTTTGCAAACTACTTCAACACAATGCAGTGCGATGTAGAGCAGTGTAGTGGCACGAATCTTTATCAACCCTCTTCAACAGCTATGTGACAGTGACAGGTGTCAGGTGATCCACAACAAAATACTCAGCGAAGCCTTTGGAGTGAATACAGAAGTGAGACGAGCTGGCTGAATATTATCACCAAGGATATTGTTAGTTGTGGTCGACTGGATTATGCGTCAGACTGTGCATGGCTCTGAAAAAAAACGCGAATACTCTAGAGAAATATGAAGACTCTAGAAGACCTGGATTTCGCGTGTGGATGATTTTTATTTAGTGTCGCACAAACTCCAAGACTTGCAGGCGGAAACCAACAAACTGGCTGAGGAACCAGCCAGGACTCCAGGTGAACACAGGGAAGACGGAGGTGATGAAGGTAACCAAGATAACCAGTCGGAACTGGTAAAGACATCAAAGTCAGTCAGAATCGGAAAGGCGAGATATACGCCTTCATCAATCCAAAACCAGTCTGGAAATCCCCCACTTCGCTCAGTCAGCATACACAACAAGATTCGGATTTACAACACAAATGTCAAGTGACTCAGTTTTTCTATACGGGTCAGAAATTTGCACTCCGCGTCACCGAAAGCGTTTCCAAAAGATTACAGACTTTAATCGACAGCTGGCTTCGCCGACTGGCTGGCTAGCTCCATACTACAGATCGAATGACCGGCCGGCGAGAAAGAATCAGCAGAAGGAAACTCTAGCTGGGAACAAACCAACCAAGAGCCTATCGCTCAATATATGTGCGTCGGTGGCACAGTGGTTAGGACTCTCGCCGACCATGCACATGGTCCGAGGTTCGATCCTCTGCCGACGAACACCTGATATCTATGGTCGGCCTACAAAATTTGGGCTACCGATATCCATGCTGAAAATTCCATACTAGTACCAAAAATACAGTGTGGAATCAAGCTGTAATCAAAAATAAAAATAAATGTGTAGGAGAAATTGGAGATGGATCGAGCATACGTTGAGGAAGCCGTTGGATGACGTCACACTCCAGGCCGACCATCCCTCGAGTGAAATCCCAACGGGAAGCGACGAGTGGGTCATCGGTGCGAGGGTGACATTGAGGAGATCGTGAGAGGAGGATATGAGAGATTATGGTCAATTGTGGACCCATCTGAAGAGAATGGCGGAAAATAGAATAAAGTTGATATATGTTGATGATGCCCAATGTTCTACTTGGAACCGAAGGGAGTAATAATAATAATAATGAGTGGTGAATGATAATCTATTGACGTCATTGATAAACAAGTAATATACGTCAAAGCACATATCAACCAATTGTCTTAAGTTATTGTGGTAGAATCCATGCAGTTATAAACATCGGGATATGATTTAGTTAAATACAAAGAGACTTGGTAGAAAACGCAAATCATTTTACCATATGTAAACTATAAATAAAAGTATGTTAACATTTCCGATTCGAACTCATCAGATAGTCTTAACACTACTCACCAACAGTAATATTCAACAATGATTTCTGATTTGCATATATCGAAAGAAAACCAACAATATGTCAGAAAAATTAGATAATAAATAAGCGAAAAACATTGTAAGTAGAAGAGGAAAGGGAAGAAAAGTTATAGAGGTAAAAGGTAGATTTGAGCTAACCACTGTGTTCTTTTGTATACACAGATCTGGCTTCTTTAAACTGATTGTACAGGCTTCATTCCTATTACCAACCTTTTATTAATTGAATCCATATGTATTAGAAATCTGTTGTTTCAATACATATTATTCAATAAAATAACTTTGAGCATACGTGGATAAGTGACGAATTTTGAGGCAACTTCCACTGCAAATCAGCAGTAACAAAGGATCACTGAAAGAGAAGGAACCCTAGACTGCGTTTTTTTAAAAGAATGGAGACCCTTTAACAATGTGCATCGATTATTTTATGCACGATCGCACTCCAGACAACCAATCCCAATGTCGACCATGCTACCACTAAACTGCCGAACTAATCAGAATCTCTTTCAGGATTTCATTATGAACTGACATGTGTTAGAGGGCCATTGGAAAACCTGCAGGGAATACTGAACAGCGGTCTCGTCCTAGTTTGGGAATCTTCAGCAGTGCTCACCCACCTCCAGCGTTCAAACCCAGAACCTTCCAGTTAAAAGGCGAAGTTGTAAACAATTAAGCCAGTGGGACTCGATCCAATGGTCCATGAATTTCAACTTCTTCCAATTCACGATATGGCGCGACCACTAGCCAAATTCATCGCTGTAGATTATTTGTCCTCACACCCGACCTGCTGTACCTCACTGGTTACGACTTCCCACTAGAACCCGAGTGTGGGCGCAACTATTCGATACCGATGTTCCACAGGATGAAAATTTTCCAATTTAACTGGATTTCAATCAGCTCTCCTTGTCAAACTGGATTTATTACCTATTACTGAGAACCACACTAACGCGTTCTTATAAGAAACAGGGGAAACTAACTATTCCTTCGTCAGATTCTCTTAATACATCGAGAATTATAAATAACATGGAATATTGTGTAAAAATCACAAACTCTTTTTCATTCTTCCTTAGTTACTAGACTTTCTGACTAAGTATTTAACTCTAGTTTTCCAAGTAGTCTGAAGGAGGTGATTACCCATAAGCCTAGTTTCTTGGTCAGTCTTTTACACTATAGAATTTCTAGTCTCAACAACAATTTTTGAAAGGAGTATCCACCAGTCAGAAGGTAACCGTGAAAAGTAGGATGAACACCTAAATGGGACTCAGCTAATATACAAAGCAGTAAATTCAGCTATGGGTTTTTTGAGGAAATCTTAAGTCTATTATGTTTTGAAGTTGATAAACTATAGTTAGTGACTCAAAATGAAGTGGGTTTAACAGTTATGCGACATATTTCGTGAACAGGGAAGATCGATCATTTATGCTTTTCTGCATCAAGTCAATAATTTCATTGCAGGCAGTCAGCTGTCAAAATAAATAGAATGACTTTGTTTCTTGAAGAGACATAGCGGTTAGGACGTTCGCCGACCATGCACATGGTCCGAGGTTCGGTCCCCTGCCGACGAACACCTGATATCTATGGTCGGCCTACAAAATTTGGGCTACCGATATCCATGCTGAAAATTCCATCCTAGTACCAAAAATACGGCGTGGAATCAAGCTGTAATAAAAAAAATCAGAAAAAAGAAGTTAATAAAAACCGTAATAAAACTTTGTCTATTATAAGGTTAGGTATGTTTTTCACTTAATTGCGTCAGTCATTATTATTTAAACGCAGAAAAAAGTTGGTACAATATGGCACCAAGAAAGATGCGCCACACAATAATAATAAAACAACATAGATTAAAGGTAAAAATATAATTAGAGAACGGATAAAGAACTTCACCTGCAAGGAAAACAGTCATGCTTAACAAGTTCAAACAGTATTCGTTAACTATCATCGGGAAGGGAAGAAAGAACGAAATTGCAACACGTTCGCCATTGATTACAATTCTTGGCTATATCCGATAACGTTTCGAGCCATCGATTCGATCTATCTCTCGGACCCCAACCAGGGAGTCGTGACGCACCAACCGATGCTAATCTAGCACAAACATCCTTCATCCCGCGACGCCACGTCATGGACTGACCACCCCTCCGTCTTTTCCATCCCGTCCCAGGGCTAGAGAACAGAGACCTGTACGAAAGCCTCTGGGGTGACATTCGGAGCACATGTCCAAGCCACCGGAGCCGGTGTTTCCAGATGATGACACTCAACAAATGGTGATCTCCATTGTGTTCAAACACACGTCTCCGAACCTCATAATTACTCACGCGATGCTGCCATCGAACGCAAGCAAGCCTGCGGAGACAACGATGATCGAACACGCAGAGTCGCCGCACATCCTCAGCTCGGATGGGCCAGGTTCCACAAGCGCAGAGCAAGACAGCCCGCACCGAAGCATTGTATACCCGACCTTTGACAGTCAGGCTAACGTCGTGACGGCGCCATAGGGGGCTCAAGATGATGTATGCCACCCTAGCCTTCATTATACTGTTGGAAATCTCATCCGTCACCCCTCCGCCAGCACTCACCGACAAGAGTCAGTGCAGGTACAGGCTCCTGCCAATCTTGTAACAGTACTTTGCACTTAGACGGCGCAAAGTACATACCATACTTACAGACACTGCTCGCCAACTGATTAAGTGCGATTCGGGCAGCCTGCATGCTATCGCATAGTAAGACGTTATCGTCTGCGTACTCGAGGTCGAAAAGTCTATCTCCAGGTAGCAGATCTACACCGCCTTCACGCACATCCTTCAGAGCTGACTCCAGAATGTCATCGATGGCAAAGTTAAAGAGAAATGGAGAGATTTGGCAACCCTGCCTAACCCCAATATTGGTCGCAAACAGTGATGATAGTTGGTTTTATGCCCTCACTCTACCTGAGATGTTTCTGTATAGGGCTTTCAGCCTGCGAAGCAAGACAGCAGCCAATATTTTAGACGCAACTGGTAGCAGACTGATAACCCTATGATTGTAACACGAATTACGTCGACCCTTTTTAAAATGGGGACGATAATGGCTTTGATCCACAATGATGGTACACTCTCACTCTCCCATACCTTCCTGAACAACACAGTTAGAGCCATTGTGAGAGTCTCGCCACCATCTTTAAAAAGAGCCGGAGGTAGATTTTCTGGGCCGGGCACCTTATGGCGTTGTAACACTTGGAGTTCCTTACGGACCTCCGCTTCGGTGGGTAGGTCGGTACTAACCGACCAAGGAGCACTGGGGCTAATGACAGTAGACACTGAAGCTGGTGGCCAGGTAAACTGTTTCTCGAAGTACTCTGCCCAGCGTTCCAGGCGTCTTTTCAAGCTAGTAATTAGCGTGCCATCTGCCTCACAGACCGTCTGGCTGACACCTTGTTTCTTGGTTCTGGTAACTCGAATGAGTTGGAACAGTTTCCGACTGTTGCCAAATGCAGCACCTGACTCCGTCTCACACGCACGTTCTGACCACCAGGCTTCGTGTAAGCGCCTTTCGCTTATTGCTGTATCCGCTGCCAGCCGGAATGGACCGGCGTTCATCCAGAAGTTGCAAGGAACTCGCAGAAACCCAGTGATTTTTAGCGGAGCATTCTTTCAAGCCACAAGCGGCTACACTCGTCCTTTGCATGGCACCTTGCAGATGAAGCCAATGTTCATCTATACTACTTGGGGGGTTGCTGGCAGTCATTGATTGTAACTCATTCTGGCATTTCAAAGAAGTAGCAGGTGCTACTAGTTTGCTCACATAAACGTTTAGACGACGCTTTTTATGAACCTCACCAAATCGCAAGACGAACTTGGTACACACTAACGCATGATCGAAGTTCAGGCATGTGCTCCAGAAGAAGTGATAGTCTTGTATGCGTCCTCGCCACCGGAAACTGACAACAGTATGATCAATCTGAGTCCAAGGTTGATTCGCAGAGGGAGGACGCCAGGTAGCGCTACGACGATGGCTGTTCCGGAAGTTGGTGCTGGCTAGAAATAGGTTGTGATCCCCGCAAAGCTGCAGAAGAAGGTCTCCATTATCTGACCTGCGACCATGTAGTCCCCATTCACCACCTAGACGATTCTCCTCTGAGCTTAGACGCCCGACCTGTTCATTCAAGTCCCCAGCCATCACTACGATATCCCTCCGATCCGCTCGTTTCAAAACATCGCTAAGTTGGTAGTAGAACTCATCCTTCAATGCATCCAGGCTGCAAACCGTCGGTGCAAAGGCAGAGACAACATATAGACACCGCCTATCTGGCCTAATTCTCCTTACTTTCGTATAACCTTCCAGCTTCATAGCACATAAACGACTATTAATGGGAATCCAGTCGAGCAATGCAGCTCTACGCATCATCATCACAGAACAAAACATGGAATGGCCATCAATCAAACCTCTACCTCAACTTTATAGACTTCGAGAAGGCCTTCGACAGCGTTGATCGTGAAGTAACTTGGAAATTACTCGAGTACTATGGCGTGCAGCGTCCAAATATTCATCAACCTTATTCAACAGCTGTACGACAACGGCACCTGCCAAGTGATCCACAACGGAAAACTCAGCGAAGCGTTTGGAATAAACACAGGAGTCAGACAAGGGTGCTGGCTTATTATCACCAATGATATTCCTAATTGTGGTGAACTGACTGGATTATGCGTCAGACTGTGGGAAACGAGAAGACAGGAATATCCTGGACCTAGGTGAAGAACCTAGAAGACCTGGATTTCGCACGTGGATGACTTATGTTTGATGTCACACACAATCGAAGACTTACAAGCGAAAACCGACAAACTGGTCGAAGAAGCAGCAAAGACAGGACTCCAGGTAAACATAGACAAGACGGAGGTTATGAAAATAACCAACCAACAACAAAAACAACATTCAACGTCAATCACCATCAACGGGAGGGATTTGAAAGAGGTTACTTCATTCACTTATCTAGGGAGCATTGTCTCAACTACAGGAGGAGCGGACGAGGATGTCAAATCGAAAGTCGGGAAGGCGAGAAACACATTCATCAACCTGAAATCAATCTGGAAATCTTCGTCACTCAGCCAGTATCAACAAAAAAATTCGGCTGGATTTTCAATACAAACGTCAAGTCAGTCAGTTCTTCTATACGGATCAGAAACTTGGCGGGTCACAAAGAATATTTCCAACAGGCTATTGCAGACCTTCATCAACAACTGTCTTCGCTCTATACTGAAGATCAGATGGCCGGAAAGAATAACCAAAAAGGAACTATAGGAACAAACAAAGCCAGAACCAATCGCCAACCAACAAATATGCAGGAGAAAGTGGAGATGGATCGGACACTCGCTGAGGAGACCGCTGGGTGACATCGCGCGTCAAGCCCTCGAGTGGAACCCGAAAGGGAAGCGGCGAGTGGGGCGTCAGTGCAAGGGTGACATGGAGGAGATCGTGTGAAGAGGAGTTGATACAGTATGGACTAACATGGATGCAGGTGAAAAGTACAGCAGAAGACAGAAGCAAATGGAGACGTGCAGTTGAATCCCTATGTTGCACTAGGAACCCAAGGGAACAATAATAATAATAAATGAGTTCCATCTAGTTATGTTTCTCATCATGAACTAACTAATAAATATTAAGTCTCATGTTGTATTCCGGCGAGCTCCGAATTCAATGAGGAGCGAAAGCTGCACAAGAGGAAACTTACGAAAAGTCTCCGCAAGGACCGTGAACAGTGGTGGGCGACAAAAGCCAAAGAGATGGAGAAAGCTTGAGGATAGGCAACACCAGGCAACTCTTTGGACTCATCAGGGAAACGGGTGGGAGAAGACAAATCATTAGTGAGACAATCTCGGAAAAAAATGGCACTATAATTAGCTCCAGGATAGACGACTGGATCGTTGGAAAGAGCATTATGAGGAGCAGTTTAATTGGCCCACAGCCACGCTCAACCTTCCGAGCATCCAACACCTCCCTGAATGGGATATAGACACAGGTCCTCCGTCACTAACTGAGGTTACTAAAGCTGTCACCAATCTGAAACTAGGCAAAGCAGCGGGACCTGATGGAATGACGCCAGAGGTATTTAAGTACGGTGGAGACAGCTTACTGTCTGCATTAACTGAGGTACTAGGCAGCGTCTGGGAATCAGAAGAAGTCCCATCGGGTTGGTGTAAGTCACTGATTATCCCCATATACAAGAAGGGAGACAAGTCTTCCTGTGATAATCACAGAGGGATTAGCTTGACTAATATAGTATCTAAAGTCTTAGGCTCAATAATCATGCGTAGACTGAGTGGTGCTCGGGAAGCACAAACACGAGAGAGCCAGGCAGGCTTTAGACCAGGAAGAGGGTGTATTGATCATATCTTCACCCTCCGACAGATTCTAGAACATAGGCATTCCTACCGGCGTCCAACAGTCATTATATTTCTTGACCTAAAGGCAGCATTCGACTCTGTCGATCGAGAAGTTCTCTGGAGATGCTTGGCTGTAAAGGGAATTCCAAGAAAATATATTGCACTGATTAAGGCACTCTACTCGTACTCATACAGCCAGGTGAGGGCTTACGGCGAGCTGTCATCTGAACTGATGACGACCAGTGGTGTCCGTCAAGGATGCCCATTATCTCCTTTTCTATTCAACTTCATCATAGATGTGTTAATGGACTTAACCCTAGGTGACTTCAGCGACTCAGGGATTGACTTGCTACCAGGGAATAATCTCGTTGACTTGGAATATGCAGACGATATAGTCCTTCTAGGCGAAGACGCTGACGAAATGCAGAGTCTTCTAAACACCTTGAGCCGCAATCTACGAATGTTTGGCATGCGATTCGCTCCCGCCAAATGCAAGATGATGTTACAGGACTGGACTACATCGACGCCTAGTTTAAAAATAGGAAGTGAAGTGGTAGAGCACGTTGACCGCTTCACTTATTTGGGAAGTACCATCAGCCCCAAAGGGTTGATCTCTGACGAAATCTCAGCACGAATACAAGGGGCTCGTTTCGCATTTGCCAGTTTACGCCGACTCTGGCGTAGACGAGATGTTCGACTATCGACCAAAGGGCGGGTGTACTGCTCATCAGTCCGCTCCGTCCTCCTTTATGGTTGTGAGACCTGGCCACTGAGAGTGGAAGACATGAAAAGACTAGCTGTCTTTGATCATAGGTGCCTGCGCTCTATTTCCCGTGTAAAGTGGCATAATAAGGTGAGCAACATTGAGGTTAGGCGTCGAGTTCTAGGTAAACAGGGGAAATCAATCGACGAAGTCGTGAAGTTACAAAGACTGAGATGGTTAGGACATGTGTTACGTATGCCAAGTCATCGCCTCCCTCGACGAGCAATGTTAGCGGATATAGGGTCAGGCTGGAAAAAAGCTAGCGGCGGTCAAACAAAAACTTGGCACCAGTCAATGAAATCCACAACAGTTGGTCTAAGCCACGTAGGAAGGTGTAGACTTCCAGGCTGGGGTCCTCGGGACGGTAAAAATCTATGGTTGGAAACAATTGGTGACATGGCTCAAAATCGTTCTCAGTGGCGCAGATGCATCCACTCCCTGTGACTTATGATCTCCAATGAAACTGTTTTGTTCTTCGTTATTACTCCTTTGTCTCACACCTCTGCTCACTGTCTCTATTGTGCTTTTCTTGTACCTTCTTCTCTTGCTTCGCGTGCTACACGGAGTGTGGCGACTTGAACTGGTGCACATTTGTGCAAAGTTCTATGTCGAAAACAGACAGTTGTAGATAAGTGACTGGAACAGGAACAATTAGGTGAGCAGAATAAAAAGATAATGAGTGATGTCATTAAGAGAATACGATTTACAATGAACTATTTGGATGTATCAAGAGATAGCTATGTGGATTTCGCTGCTTGTTACTGTCAGACAGTCGATAAAACGAGAATAAGGAAGGATCACCGAGTCTAATCTATCAATAATAGACTAATAATTAACCGAAATACATTATTTTAGACTTGTAAGGAGAAACGGTCACACAAATAAAGATGTCCTTAAAGTTGTGTTCTAAACAAGGGTGCTTTACATACACAGTCTTCACTTATTCTAGACAGCACTGGCAACATTAGCAACTCTTTGCGTACACCGTAGAAAACTACTGCTGTTGGATATAACCACTGGTTTTGTTTAGATGCCTACTCCTAAAAACTGTACAGTCCATCTTCCGAAAAACAAATACCACACACTTTGGGATTCTAGGAACCCAAGTACTACTACTCACATTGCCAACATATCAGGGTAACGAGTCCACTTCGCCGATATTTTGGGATTTTAGGGTTCCTACAATCAATTCTCGCAGGAATGAGTATAATAAGAAGTCCTAAGCCTATAAAACTGCTCTGTTAACTACACTTTACTTAACAGTGGTTGTGAATACGTCAACCTACAAACGAATGCATATCTTTTCAAAAATTTCGTACATTTGGTTCCCTTGATAAATCTGGCCTTTCTTTCTCTTTGGAAATGAATATCTATTCATTTTAGCACAATTTTATCTCAGTCTACCGCTATGAATAGATACACTTCTGCATAAAGCACGATACTTATTCGTCGACTTTGCATTACTACGAGAAATAAGAGTTATGCTCCATGGTAATGTATTTTTTCTTACACTTATACTGACTTATGATTTGCACTTCACATAAAATGAGTTCGATCTTTCTCTCTGTCCAGTTATGAATACCATAGCTAGGAACTGTTAGGTATAAAAGAGGCTAAAGCAAAAAAAACGGGTACTTCAAAATTCTATTCTAGCTAATCTTCACTGACGACACCTTCTTACCAGTATGCTTAAATGTTGATATATTTGTGTAATTAACTACATACTTAAAAGCATTCAAATTAGGGAGAGTGATCGAAGTGAATAAGCTATCGCGATTATTTACTATTGATAAAAGGATTTAATCTTTTTTCCGGAGCACGTTTGCCACGAGTACTGTAGGAAATCTAGGATTTGGAAACACCTATGGACTTAAACTGAAGACTACTTCAAGTATAGATTTGCAGAATAAAAAGGTAGAAACATGCTTTGAAATTGACCCATTTTTAATCAGTCGGATGCCTACAACCTATCATCGTTCTGAAAAAGATTGTCAGTAATAGCTGAAAACCACGTCTTCAATGGCAATTAGTTCATCAACGTTTGATTGAAAATACTTAACTTCCATGTTCATTTCTATACACTCCCTGTGACACTATCATCCAAACAACACTGACTTTATCAAACAAAGAGGGAGTTTACGAAAATAATCACTTATCTGGTAATATCTTTTTATTCATAGTAATTCTTCTCGATTAAGACTAATCAATTCACTGTTCTCAAATCTAATAGTTTTGATTCAACGAAATGATTTCAATATTTTAATTCTAATTTGTAGACTAATACGCCTACCAACTCTGGAGCCTACTTACGCGTCATTTATATATATGTACACAAATTTCCTTTTCGACGAATCGATTCAAGTAGATATTACTGTGCCTATGATATGTATATATTCACTTTTTACAGAATAAGACTGTCATATTATAACAGTTGACTGTAGTACATTTGACCAGATCACTCTTCAAAAACTAATTCTTTTTATCCCATCGAATTAATCCCACTAACCTCTTATTAAGCATCAGTGGTATAGCGGTCAGGACGCTCGCCGACCATGCACATGGTCCGGGGTTCGATCCCCGGCCACCGACGCACTCCTTTACCTCGCTGAGTCAGAAATAATGCTGATAAAGAGGAAAGGTTGGGGATGAGGCTAGCAACCCCATCCCGTAAAAATAAGCACTGCCACAGAAACTTCAAGTCGCTAGCTTGAAGCCCTATGTTCCATTGGGGAACGTGAAGGAAAAAGAACCTCTTATTGACAGTAAGTTAAATACCTGTTGATGCATATGAAGGAAAGAAGGATCTAAGCCAACGCGATGCACAGAAAATATTCATGGCATGATAATTTATAAACTAAACAAAATTACTACTAATCGCTAGATTACGATTATCCACCATTGGTTGATTCCCATTCCTAAGCATAACTAACACGCCAGTGGCAGTAATGATAAAGAACCAGCATAATTTTGGAAGAAGACATATGCAGTTGCCAAATAACAGTATTCTTTGCATCAGCAGGCTGATTCTATAACTTTAGTGAATAGTTTTCAGATGGGAGGTATGTACACCATTCATGCACTACTCTCCTCCCTTTCCTAAGCACATGAAAATAAACTCTGTATGGATTAGAACGAAGTTATCACAACTGAAATCAGAGAATCACAAACTAAAGAACCACGAAGAAAAATACTATAAGGAGTAGAACTTGCTATTAGGACTAAGAAGGCTACGAGTCACATTTACTATGTAAGGGCATACATATGAATATCGAAACCATCAAGATGAAGTCATACACCAACTCGTCTTGCTAAATTCAAAGGGACTAAAAGAAAAAGAATAAAGATATGCAATAATAACGTTTGTATAGGTGATGTGAATACTTGATGCATAGCCATTTGTGATACTACGATGAACTAGCAGCGTTGAAACCGCGCAAACTCACCTAAAACGACAATTAGGTACCTTCATAACGCAAAACGAAACACTGCAGGAACTCATACAGCGAAATCATGAAGACATAAAAAGAAACACAAGAAACAGTAGCAACTATGATCAGATCAAGGGAATTAGCAGTAGAATCTTGTCAAAACACATTATAAGACATCAACCCTAAACCCAATTTCCCAGTGCATTGGTGACAACCAGAAAACAGTATGAACTTGAAAATAATAAAACTCCGACTACATATTAATTATTAAGTGATGTTATCTTGTGTCAAAGTATTGCATTGTTGTATTATTATGTGAACTATTAAACAACTTCAAAACTACAATAAATTTCAACATACAGATGACAACAGAAGCCAATGTTGATTATTTGGTAGTTGCTTTTTACAGTCAAAATTAAAACAAATAGATCAATGTAGAAACCTGCATAGAAATGCATTAATGAAAACTGTTGTACTTCAAAGCTCACACAAACGGACTGATCACAAAATGAACATATACAATTGTACGAAAAAAAAGACGATAAGTAGATGAGAATTGGGTGTCCAAAGACTTGAAGATAAACAATCAGTATGAATTATTTAGTTTTTTGTCACAAAGAGTAGATTTTTAACGCTTCGAGGGACCTAACGACTACAATTATAACAATAGCAACAATTACGAACTTTCTGTATCGTTCTCAACTTTTGACCTCATCACTTCGGACGGACTTTCAGCTTATCTTCCACACCATCGCTCACAAAATATGCAAGCAACTACTTTTTAGTGTGTTTACAAACAAAGAGCCGAATAATAAATAAACATCATAAAATAGAAATCCAGTAAGCTACTTAACAATACATGATGGAGAAGAGGAGAAGTGGGCAGTAAAACCTGATTAACTGAACGATGCAAAATGAGATCGTCGCATTACTAAGTAATATGAATCCAAATAACAATTAGACACTGAAAAGTTTGTTTGCTAAGAAAATAGTTTATGTCTGAAGTCTATATAGGTGTTTTAGACAGATACAACAACACATTTTTAGTGTTGGTTAGAAGAAGTCATGATGCAAGAGGAAGTGATACATATGACAAACATAACGGTTTAAAAAAATGAAAATAATGGTCGCGCAGCCCTAATAAATATCTACCTATAGAGGGTAGGCTAAACACACTGGAAGATTTAACATCAATTGGTACTCAATTTATTCAAAACTGAATTGGTAAACAATGATTTGTCAATAATACTCCATACATTTAACGTGGATGAGACATCCTCTCATTAATGCATTTCTGAATATCTTCAAAGACTTTCTCAACATCTTGACTTGCATTTATTCGCATCAGTTTATTTCTGGATCTGTAGAAGCTTAGAACGGGAGCTGAGTTTTTCTCATATTCAAAGAGACGCCTTTTTAAAGCCTCAGGTCGATCATCAGGACGACGAACAAGACGATCACCAGTGATCTACAAAAGACATCGCAAACCATATAGCAAATAAATATATTTTGCATGATAAAACTACAAAAGATAGGGAAAACTGTTTCAACCAGTAATTAAAGTGAGTTTTCACTCTTAATTTCTTGCTGGTTTATTACTTTAACTCTTAGTGAGTACAATAATCAGTAAAATACGCAACACCAGCTGTTGTTTGTATGGATCACGAAATCCATTACTTGAACTGAGATAACTTCCTACCTTAGCACACGAAACAGTACATTTAATAAAAAGTGATTCATTTATGTTGGAGTGCCCTAAAAATTATTCTGCACATCACTTAAATATCAGACAGAATTATTCACATCCAAGAGATTTACCAGGATAAGACTAATTTAAAAACAAAAATCTTTTGAAAAATCAACTGTGATCTTAGTCAAACTAATTTCTCAAATGCCAAGTACAAAATATATAGCGCCTATCAATATTTTAGGAGCGACAATTAATTAACAAGCATTCAGTTGCATATATCGGTGATAAATTTCTTTTTTTTCAATATTCAGTTTAAAATGACAGTCTATCAGATATGACTCCCAGCTGTGTTCTTAAAAGTAGTGTGCCACATAAAGCCTTGTGAATAAGTACTCGGTATTGAAATTAGAACCTTTTTTGAACCGTCCTAAGGACCTCTGATGTTGGTTCTGAACTATGCAAAAAAGCATCTTGTTTAAATGACTTTTAACATACGTGCTTTGTGGGTTAACGTAAAAGATAGTGTAGTTTTTTTCCTGCCCACAGATTGAGTGCCTTTCATGTGTTCTGATTAGTTCACTTAAGCTAACAGTGACTCTAAGCATAGGGTCACTCAATCAATGACAAATAAAGAGGAAAACGAATAACGCAAGGTTCTTGTATGGGTTTATGTGCCGGCTGCAAGCAAGAGTTGATTCTGATGCACTATGATAACACCAAAATTTTCTTAATCCTGGAGCACATTGAAAGTCGACTGACTAAACCGATAAGCTACATCTCCACAGAAAAAATAGAAAATGAACAACCACTGAATGAACACATCACAGCACAAAATCTAAAGTCAATTAGTGGCATGCTGGTACTACTCAAAAACAATCTTATTCCGGACAACACTCACTTGTTCTATTGAATTTTTACTATCCCAGCCAGATTTTGCAGTTGAAAAATTGTTACTGATAAATCCTTCATATTTTAATGACCAAAGTCAATGTTGTGACTATATAAGTGACTACCTCACCTAAATATAAGACATACAACCAAAGGTCTCAAAAGGCCAGCTACGATGGAGACTGTTGTAATAATTCAGACAAGTGTAAGGCCTTTGCTTCCATAACGTTACAATATAGGTAACACCTACACGGCATCAATAGATAGGCTCATGGATTGCAAATAATAGCACTGGTGTTACAATTACAATGCGATCTGATCACTTTTGAATACAATCTGTATAATGAGGTATCATGAATTCCCAATCAAAGGAATGATACGTATGTGAGATTAATGTTTTTTACACTAAGCATGAGTAGGAATGCTGCTCGTCAAGCACGGCTGGAACGCTCCCTAAACTGGAATTGGCTTAAATTGCAACATTTCAAATTTGAAGACACAAGAAGCAGACCAGGATGAAATCACAAAGAAGACAAGTGAACATATAACGAAGTTGGGGGACGTTGTTTAGTACTATACCACTGTCAGTAAGAACAACCTGGTTTCACACTAATTCGATAACCTTCGATACTTAAGGTCTTAAGGGACGCTACGATCATGATTACAACTTTATCAGTAGTTGAATGCTTCTTGAACAGATCGATGATATCACTCCTATTTCTTTCGTTCGGTCACAATCCGGATTACGGTAATGTAAGAAACAGTGCATATTAGTCTGCAACACGTCTGAGCTACTCTAGTCGATGGCAAAATCCAACTTCATAAGATACTTCAACTGTTCTTGTCTTCATTTTGTAGTTCCAGCACGCGTAAGCAAAGTCACACAAACACACTTGATCAGGTCACTTGAGCTTCTAAAATACCCACTAATGGTTGCGTGACTATCTTGAAGCATATAAACCTGATTAGCAATTTACGTCCTCAAATTCTGGTTGGTGTACAGGTTTCAAAAATAGTTAACATTTTACTAACTGAAGAACTATACAAAAATCAAGTACTCCGGAAGATGAGAGGGATAACTGATTTAGAATTTAAATATATAGAGCTCTTATGAAGTGAAACATCGTGAAATCTTATGAGAAAACAAACCCATTACGTAAAACTGATGCTTACAGAAAATCTTTAGTTCACCTACCTATCAAAAAACACCATAATAACTGTCCTAAGTAACATATCTTAAGGGATCATGTATAGTGAATGCAGTTTAGTTACCACTAAACAAATAACTTATAACCACCCTAAGAAAGCAGCAGTAAACAAAATAAACATAAACTTACATCATCAATATTTGGAACTTTCGGAGGATTATACAATTCGTGGTATGATCTACCGCTAGCTAGATGAAATAGTCTACCGCATATACGTTTTTCCAATACACTGGGATCAACCTTGAATTCCAAAGCAGACAGCAATCGTACTTGACGCTCTCCAAGTAATTTTTCAAGCTACTATTCACTCAAGAAATTCTAAAGACCTACTTTCTGGGCTTGTTCTAAAGTCCGTGGAAATCCATCTAGAAGCATTCCTTTTCTACACTCTGGAGAGTCGATCTTTTCAGCAATCAAGCCACACACTATGTCATCCGATACAAGTCCTCCAGACTCTGTTATTCCTTTGATCTTCATACCAAGTTCTGTTCCTGAGGATATTATAGCTCTGAGTAGGTCACCTGCAAAAGTTCGTTAAATGCGTGACTGCGTACCAGTTGAAAGATGGCAAATTTTATAGCGCTCAGCAATTTTTATGGCCTATAACATGATATACTGAAGATGTAGATTTACTTGTGTTCCTTTACCACTACCCGGTGGGCCAATAAGAACTAAATCAACTCGTTTCCCTTCGCCAAACCTCCATTTCCTGTACCAGCTCTGAAGTTCATGTAACATCAATCCGAGACGTATGATCTCAAATTTGTACTCGACACACTTTTAACTCACTCATAAATTCAAGTGTAACATTTTCAATAGACGAATCTTTGGAGAATTTCAGAGTGAATAACTTTGAAATGTGATACCTTCTTGTTTTCTATGTCATTTTTCAGATCAAGGTAATACATTAATAAGAAATGTAAAATTTATAGGTACGCGACACCTAGGTGCTGAAATATGATTGAATCTGACTTCTCACTGTGACAAAATGAAAACTGTTATAGATAGAGTTCTTAACAATTTTTTCATTTTTCCGTTTCAGGAAAATACCCAGGTGTCTATTCCGTGGAGCAAGCGGCATAACATATATCAGGACTCAATTTCAGTGATGACAACTAGACTGTTTTGTTAGTGAGGGCTTGACCCGTGCTCTCTGATTTTCGTCATTGTACCAAATACACGCTCTTACCGATTCTCCTCCTAGTGTGAATGTCGCTCATTGTGTTACATCAAAATGTCCACAAATTTTTGAGGAATACTACTGTTGGTCTTAAGCGATTCTATTAGTTTGGTGGAACTTAGCCTTACGGAGTTATCGCCTTGGAATAAGTGTGGTATACATTCATTGGGGATAAGTCTACACCAACCAGGATGACCAAATATCCAACAAGTTTCTTGATACCTGTGTCTGTTTAAGTTGTGACTTGACTAATATGCTTTAGGTAAGCGACCACTATTTTTTCACATTTCCTTCTTGTCACGTGTTGAGACCACTGCCGGAGCGAATTATTCAGCTACAGCTGGGACTCTCGCATGTAAGCATTATTTCTTATAGGTCTATAAAGCGAATGTTTAGTCAGTCGGGTATTTCATATCCTGCATTCCCTCAATGTTGACTGAAAAACACTAGAAAAGCACTTTTAGGTCGTAAAAATTTTCAGCAATTAGTGCAGGCTTTACCTGTTTTACTGGTCTGGTAAACCAAAGAAAGCTGTTTATCAACAGCGCTGTTGCGTACTACTGCCTATTTTTGTCGATCACTTGTCTGCTAAGGACACGTTTGTCTTCTACCGAAATCATCATTGTGTCTCAGATGCTAGTTTTGTTATTCTTAGTTTACCTTGAGGACATATTCGGGTTTAAATTGTAGAAGCGCAGCTGGTTCATTAGATAGCTTGTGCACATTATAATCAACACTACATTTTCCGTAGACGCAAACGTAGTAAAAATGCATCTATTACATTTCACCATTCCTTTAAGTTGTTCCTCGACATATATAACAATTTAATTTTAAGTTGCTATATGAACAGCTAAATGAAATCCTCTCATCTTATGTCTGCCGTTTCTTGGTAACAACATTGTTAAAATAATGTTATAACTCTCAATTAATTTCTCAAACTAGGCGTTCAGTGCAAATTATGGGAGGTGACTCTCTATAACCATTCGAATTTCGCGTCCGGGAAATAACGGTAAACTACCTACCTTGTCTATACTCACGCTTTTACTGCCCACTTGGAGCTATTAAGTTTGAGAGTACAGTTGATCGTGTTCACTTTCAGGCTTTCGAACATTACACCGCAAGATTAAGGAAGTAATGAAGGGTGTGTGAGTTCACCGCCTTAGCACTCGTAAAGACGGTGATCAGAAAATCGAAGTTGGCGATTACTTAAAGTTGTCCACCTTATTTAGACTATATTTAATTTATGCCTATGAGTTCGTCTTGTACATATGGCCGAAGCAATTAGAATCTACCTGAAGATACCCAACCTGTGTGCCCATAAAATATTCGTAAATCTGCCTCCCCTTCCTTGACCCATCCGTCTAAGCTATTCATAAGTCGTTGTTGTCCTGACAGTCTCGGTATTTTTTCCACCTCATCTGCAATTTCACCAAGATTAATCAATTCGGAAACTCTTGATTTTTCCGAAAATTGCTCATTGTCTCACCACGTATTTTGACTGATGGTAGCAAGCAGTGAACTCCAGGATGAGCATTTTGTTCTACCTGGGGCTAGTTGGTTAGATGTATTTGCATTTTGAATGAGCGATGTTGTTCTAACGGAAAGCACGAAGCCAGTGTCCATCGCTTTGGAAGCTAAAGTACTATCCACCAGGTCACAAGCGCCAGCTCTTACCTTGCAAGCACCAGTTACCACCAACTTTTTGCTATATTGCATTTCCATCGATTAAACATATTTACGTTCGTGATGATGGCAACAGCATTCTCTCTTGTCTGCACATGGGGGGCGCCAGTTTACAGATATTGTCAATATGTCAAATCATTTATACTTGGTACAAGCATATTCACAGTTATTCAAATACATAACGACAGATATAGGAGAAGATGGTGAAATAACCTGCGTAAAGTTAATTCACATATGTAGAAAGTATGTACACGATAAAATCCTGAACATTAGTGTTGTCTGAATTTAACCAGGGACACATAATTAATAAAGGTTGCGTTGAGTACGGTGAGTGTGGTGGTTTATTTGTGAAACTCTCTTCTATGGCTGTGTACACCAGGTTTGTGAGACAAGTATAAAAATTAGTTAGCTGTATTAATAAAGTCATCAAAATATTTCTGAAAATGAGGCAAATAATCAAACTTGGCTAAGGGGTGAAGATTAGTAAGCCCTGACTAGGATTACTTTATATGAAAAGATATTTAGAAAAGTAGGATATTAATGAAGGCGTATGGAGACAAGTGTTCAAAATAAATTGTGTGGCAAATGGGAAAAAGACGTTACTGAAATGTCGCTCAAAAATTCAAAAAAAGTATCAATAACAAAGTATTTTAATTTTTTAATTTTTATTGTAGCTTGACTCCACACAGTATTTTTGATACAGGCACCGAATTATCAGCACATGATATCTGTAGCCAAAATTTAGCAGACCGACCATTGGTACAGGTGTGCGTCGGCCAGCCATCGAACCCCGAAACATGTGCATGGTCGGCCAGAGTCCTAATCGCTAAGCCACCGAACTCAGAGTTCTACCCAAGGTAGTAAGAGACGATGGAGACGCTTGTTCCGTGTACATAAATCACAGTTTTCCGTACTGATTGCTAATGCCTCAGTGATGTAAAGTTGACAGAAGCAGACCTCCTAATCTAGGCTTATTTTGACTTCAGATGTTAACTGATGGATAGTGACCGGCAGTGGAATCCAAGATGAGCATTTCTTCCTAGTTAGGACTCGTCAGCTGGATGCGCCTGCATTTCGCAGTGACTGATGGTGTTTCCACTGAGGCTTGAACCCAGTGCCCATAGTTTCAAAAGCCAAAGCATTACTGACTAGATCATTTGGGTAACGAGAGTCAACTCTTGTGCAACGGGTCATATTTATTATTTAATTCAATTTATTGATTGGTACGAAGTGCTCGGTCTCAAGTTGACATGCAGGCTTCTTGTGCAGATGCTTTGCAGATGACGTTGAATCAACTCTCTCTGCATATTAGGTGGCCAGTGCTGAGTGTATGCTCAGTTGTGGCACTCCTGACAGATCCACTGTCACATTCTTGCGGCCAAGACGGATCATGTGCTGTGACGCTTTTAAAAGGAATACGAATCAACAGACGTATATATCTCCCTCCACACGAGAAACTCTGTTGTCAGATAAACATAGAGATGCTTAAATGCGATAGTTTAAACTTAGAGTTGTAGAAGAACAGTGGGCGCCATCAGAAACCCAATCATAAAGACAATTCAAATGCTTATAAAAATCTACAGATTTCGATATCCCATATAAGGTCGCATTTGAAAACAAACTAAACATATGGCATGTCACTCAGTAGAAATCTTGGGACATTATGTTCTATTCAACCAAATATCATCGGTGAATCCATGACTGACATTCCTAATTGACACCACACAATGAAATTAGGATGAATGGCTGTTCCACAGAGTAGTGCTGGTAGTGGTGGGGTGACAAGATGATGAGGGCGACAGGAATAAAGGAGAATGATGATCAGGGGGGTTTCATGCGCTTCTGGTGGTGGGTGGGTGGTTGCTACTTTCCGGCTGCCCACATTGTGGAAGTTGATTTTTCTTGGGGTACCCGAAAGAGAAAGAAAATTAGTGTTGCGTGACCACAGAGAACGGGCGACAACTGTTTGAGGCCGGCCGGTCACACACGGCCTGTATGAGTCGGCTTTTTGGTTTGGTTCTATATTTGTAACTTACCACTGGCTACGGGCGGACTACAGTAGAGTAAGTTGGGATGTGCAATTCTTGGGGTAGGCCTTTCCTAACCTCCTCCCTCCAGAGTAGAGGGACAGCATGGCTGACTGGTATACTGGCCATCCGAAAGAAAAAACTTACTGCTGCTGCCTCCCCATCCCCCAGCAGCATGATTTACCTACACTATGCCGGCAACTGCTTTTAGTCTGATCGCCGCCCTATCAACCTTCCTGGCATGATAGAACCATCAATGTAGCTTGTCGGGTCATCGCGAAATGCAACGCTGACCACCACATCGAGGTAGAATCTATCGGCCTGTCTTAATAACTCTACGTAAAAATCATTCTCAGACAGTGAGGACACACGATTCTATCCGCAAGGCTCTAAAAATCTATCTAACCAAACATGCACACCAACAATAACAGCCATTTTTCTGGAGCATTTCTGCCTACCTCTTCTCTTCTCTTTATCTTGTGGTGGAAGCTGCACAGACCTACGGTAAGACCGAAGTTAGACAGGACTTGAAGCCACGTACTTACATACACATCGTCCTCCAATCTGTTGACTTGTAATAACTCAACGTCCTTAAAAACTCCCGTGTCACCATATGAGGACGATGAGTAGCACTATGTACGAGCAGTATCCATGACTTAAACTGAAGATGCGATTGGTTTACAAACAGTTTTCTAAATCTTAATCGACTCACTCTCACAGAGCACCATGCACCTAAAAATGGCAATAATGGCTGACCTCGGTGAAGCAAAATCAATCTGCTTGGCTTTGGCCAATATTCATCCTCATGGAGTACAATTCACTTCGGATGATACCCCATGGTGACAGTGTTGAGAAAGTCATACAAATATATCACTCATTTTAGTTCAAAGACAATCTGACCACAAATCAAGAATAAGATTCGATTCAGTATACAACGCAGTTATATAGGAGAATTGACTGAAAGATGTATGTCAATGGAGTTGAAGATTGAACGATCAATTCATGGTTGTTTGCTCAAAACCAACTTCCCCAATTTTCGCGGAGGCATCAATACGACAGTCATCGTCTCATCGGTCGCTGTTCAGAAAGAAGTCAGCAATAAACCGTCAGAAGTAATATTGTGATTTATTATCGTAATATTTGTTCACAGACCTTAGAGGAATTATTTTTTATATGTTGGTGTTACAATAAAGAATTCTCGAGTGGCCAATCGGTGTTTTGGTTTTTTCGTCCGTTATTACTAAGCGTTTCTGAGAAACTTCAAGGAACAGCGTGAGCCCGAGCGTAGCAAGAGCTGGGCATTAACGGTTTACGAGACGTGACTGACAGTTTCTGACGATGCAAACAGATTCTGGCAGATTAAATCAGTTGGTGAAAGTTTGGATAGTCGCCATTCATCTTTCCTGGTGCCGGTCAAGTCCTCTTTGAACAAGCAATATCTGGAACTTTTTTTGAATTTGGTCAAGTTCAACAATGCCTGGGTCAAAGAAGGGACAGAGTGTCTTGGATGCAAACAGGAAAGTAAGTCATGGTGACTTGTCTGTTAATTGTAACGATGTGTCTGATGTTAAGTATGACATGGTTGATGTTACTGTTTCGCCGTTCAGGGATAATAGGAACATCAAACTCCCTAAATTTGAACCACGATGTTTTGATGGAAACCCGGCTGATTATTTACAATTTGTAAAGGAGTTTGAGATCATGCTGAGTAGTTTTCTATTAACTGATGAATTGAAGTTAATGTATTTGATGAGGTATTGCACTGGAGATGCTGCAAGAGCTATACAGTGTTGTAAGTTTATGAAGCCAAAAGAGGGCTACGATGAGGCTATGAGCATATTACGTCAAAGGTTTGGAAGACCTTCGATGATTGCAGGGAAATTATTCGAGGCTGTTAAGGGTAATGGTGGTCAATTACAGGATGACTCCCAGGCACTCACTGAGTTTTTAGATAATTTGCTAATTTACAAGAATGGAATGATTTCGATGAATCGCACGAGTGACCTCAACTCGAGTTTTATACTAGAAGTAATAGCAAGACGCCTACCTACTCGACTGCAAAGGAAGTGGGTGAAGATGAGCTCCCGTATGGAGGATGAGGGTATCGAGCCAAAGTTTGATGATATCCTGAAACTGGTAAATACTAGTGTCAATCAATCTATGAGCAAGTTTGCCAGTATATTGAATCTCACCCCTAGAATAGAGCAGTCTGAGGGTAAAATGCAATCATTGATGACGAATAGGCCTCAGAGAGGTGGATATCGAGAAGGCTCCATGATGTCTAGTAATGCATATAGACCTAGTGAGTGTAACAGGTTTCGTAGTACATCCTCAACAGATAAGTTACAAGATGCAAGACAAACACGGTTGTGTTTTACACGTTTGCAAGAGGTGCATACAAAGGTGAACTGTGAACCAGTGAGCAAGTTCAGTGATAAGCTAAATGTAAACTCCAGGCCTGACTCCGAATTGTGTGACGATAACGGTGTGGTCAAGAAGTCTGTAGTTGCAACTGGTAAGCCATTGTTGAATAGAGTGTCACAGAATAGAGTTACTGCTTCAGAGGGCAGTTCTCAATCCACAAGTTTACAAGGTATTACTAGTCAGAGTGAAGTATAAAACCTTTGGATTTGTGAGGAGGAACCAAAATTGTCTACTTCTGTTATTAAAGAGTTTGAAAATGATGAACTTGACGGTAAATTGAATATATGTGATAATGATCATGATAGTGCAGATTTGTCTTTGGTTGATCATGATGAAATGGAGGGATATGCCTACTACTGCTAAGTTAAATAAAGGTTCTGTACAACTTGAACGTGAAGTAGAAATTAATGCAGATGCAGTTGCAGAAGGCATGCATACTTGTGAGACCGTCAGTGTAATTGATCAGCATGTAGCCCACCTATCATCAGATGATAGTGCTAAACCCGAACTAGTAGTGAAAGACAGCAGTGGTGGTAATCTTGCAGTTGGACAACTATCTGAGAGCCGAACAACAACAGCTTCTGATCCACCACTAAGTTCATCACCTTGTGTCACTCAGTCATCGTTGGTGCTGTCATCCACAATGAAACAGACACCCATCAACTCAAGTATCTTGTGCAATGACTATGGTAGTATCAGTTCGTTTGAAAGGACGAATATCAATGGTCAGTTTAGTGTGGATAAGCCAAGTGTAAAGGAGAGAGTTATTGTTAAATTGACTTGCACGAATAAAGGCATTTCTAGTTTCAAGTTACTATTTGAATGTTATTATCTTTGGTGTAAATTACTCTGTTTCTATGCTTGGTTGATGAGATATGTCGTGTGTTTGTTGGTCATCTATATTCTACGATACAATGACATGAGCGTGTTGCCGTTCAGATTTGAGGATATAGCTGATAGAAGGAAGTCAGCAAATGAACTCTGCGACGATTTTCCAACCTAGAGCGTCAACCTGAGAAGGGTTGTAGGCGTACTGCTGTAAGTCCTACAATTCTTCAAAGGGTAGCGCATCAATGAGCAGTCCAATGTGCTTGGTGTGTGATTTTGTACATATGTTCATATTGTATATACTGAATTGATATCATCTGTCATCTAGCTGTTGGTAATTCTGTTTGTGTCCGGACGACTTCCACTTGGATCATCAACCTGAGAAGGAATGTAGGCGTACTGCTGTAAGTCCTACAGTTCTTCAAGGGTAGTTCCTCAAGCCAGAATCCACAACATTTGATGTATTGATTGTACATATGTTTGTGTTAAATAATTGTGTGAGTTCCAATTATTGTAATTGTTGGTTAATCTTGTTTGTGTCCGGACATTCCACAACTTACAATCGTCAACCTATGAAGGATTGTAGGCGTACTGCTGTAAGTCCTGCAATCCTCCAAAGAAATTACTTCGAGACACGATCGACGAGGTTATGTGTACTGTTTGTATATACGTGTGGTGTCTTATCGATTTGTGATTTTGGATTAATTGTGTTTACTCGTTGTTTTCGTACCTTAATGTTATTGCATAATTTTGTTAAAATTTTCGTCGTGATTACTTCTGAAGTTGTTTCGAGTCTTCTACATCCGTGAATGAATTGATTGATGTTGGAGACAGCAGATGGGTCGTATACGCCGGGGAGGCTATTGCAGAGAATGAAATGCATACGGAGATAATTGTTAGGTGCGGTCCCACACGCCGGGGAGAAAGGGTGGAGACGACTGAGGCTCGCATACGTCACCGTTACTAGAATTGAGGCAGAATGAGTGGCAAGCGATTTCAGTGGTAATCGGTAGTGAGTAGATAAGAGGATGTGCGTGAAGTATCATGAGGTGGTGGTATGGTCACGTTGCATTCTGCAAGAGTCATTCTAGCAAGTGGCGATTGTGTTACAAGATGTCAAGAGGACACTTTTAACTGGAAGGCGGAGGTCGTCATTGATGTGTGAGATTGTGCTGTGAGTATGCTTGTGGTGTGTTGTCTTTTCTGTTCGTTTTCCATTTCAGCTCTGTCCGAGTGACTCAGGTTCTCGCAATGGCATCCAAGTCAACGTGTATTGGTCGTGATGGAAAAAGGGATGGATCCCTTTTTTCCCGGGGAGTGTCAATGGAGTTGAAGATTGAACGATCAATTCATGGTTGTTTGCTCAAAATCAACTTCCTCGATTTTCGCGGAGGCATCAATACGACAGTCATCGTCTCATCGGTCGCTGTTCAGAAAGAAGTCAGCAATAAACCGTCAGAAGTAATATTGTGATTTATTATCGTAATATTTGTTCACAGACCTTAGAGGAATTATTTTTTATATGTTGGTGTTACAATAAAGAATTCTCGAGTGGCCAATCGGTGTTTTGGTTTTTTCGTCCGTTATTACTAAGCGTTTCTGAGAAACTTCAAGGAACAGCGTGAGCCCGAGCGTAGCAAGAGCTGGGCATTAACGGTTTACGAGACGTGACTGACACTTTATTTTTCCCTTTGGTATTTGTGATCCGCCCAACACGTACTTGGGTTCTTGTTCATGCAGAGACAATATTCTCATGTTTCTCGGTGTGCTTCATGACTAAGTAGCAAGCAGACTCTTATCACCCTGGTGCGGTCATATAATTCTGCGATGTAATTTTCAAAACAAACGACGGGTGTAAATCAATTCACAGGCTAACGTGTTCACTGGATCCCCTGTTGCCTCATCTTCACGTTAGAGTGGGAACAGTAGAAAATGCCTTCGCTAAAACCTGGGAATCCATGTTCAATATGGTGAAAACAACAAACTTGACCACGTTGGGTATGTTGATAAACTAAGAATGCAAATTTCCAACCGCAAACCAACTTCATCACATGCATTTTCAACTGTAAGTAACCCCCTGGACTAAAGTTCCCGTCCCCCTTTGTGTTCGGGATGTTGTAAAATACAACTAGCTCTCAGTCCACCATACAGAGGTCCCTCTTAAAAGGCATAACTTTCCCGGAAACTCTTCGTGATTCAACGGCATGACGTTGTGTATTGCATTCGCAGGGTCTGTGTAGAAAACGATCTACCCCCACATGATTGCCAAAATACTTCAGCCGACAATATTCAGGTGTCAAGATGCTCAGAGCACAGACGAGTGAGTCAGATGTGCAAAAGCTTCAATTCATGAGATGTTTTTAGGGAAGTCATGGGGTGAATAATTAATAAATCGTACACTCAAAAATAGAAAATTATGTTTTAGCTCATGAACTTACCTACAGCAAGACGCTCATTTTTACTTAAGAAAATAAATGTGAGTAACAGAATTTCTCTAGTCTGGAGGGATTAAAAATAGGTTTCCTGAGAAATAATTAATTACTTTGGGTCATAATGTAGTCAAATGTTACCACGAAAAATGGGAATTGCACCCCGTATAAACACAGAAAGTTTGTGGTCTCTGTAGTCGGTGACTCCTTCCATAGACAGTCTGGGGTGGTAAACTCATACTAGTTACCCATTATCTTTCCCCAATGGAGTTTAACTTTATAGTGCCTATGAAGAAAATATGAGGAAGTAACTAAGCATTAAAAACTGTGTGAATAAAAACGAGTCCATGGAATCAGGTACCGGAGAATTTCTTTGCAATTACCGTCGCATGAGAACATTCTCTACCACAATGACGTAACACCATCTGCTTTATTTTCGATACGAGTAGAGAATTCCCCTTCAGGGTGTGGTTAAACTGCTAGCTTTTTAAAGCTATTATCCCTTTTTCCCCCAAATGTTGCAGACCTCTCTTTGAATCAATGAGGAGGCATCTGTTCGCTTGCGGCAGCCAAATCTAATTTTACCTCAACAATACGTCTTTGGGTAGACGTTTGGTGGCTGCTTTCTTCTTAGAAAACCCAGATCCCGCTTTTTTTTGTCATTACCAGTAGTCATCATTATTAAAAAATGACTCATTCCATCATAATAATGGTGTAAATAGATAACACTAGGTAAGTGAGAATTCGGTGAAGGTGTGGTTCAAAGCTCTGCTTTGATAAACTGCTTTCAAAAGCTGGGTGTTTCTGCGCAAAATTTGTGACGTCCCTACTTTCTTCTTCATTGTGGTTGTCAGCTACCGTCTCATAAACCGTTAATGCCCAGCTCTCGCTACGCTCGGGCCCACGCTGTTCTTAGAAGATTTCTCAGAAACGCTTAGTTATAACGGACGCAAAAACCAAAACACCGATCTGCCGTTTGATATTTCTGTATTGTTACACCAACATATAAAAGGAATAAGCGAACTAAGCAAACTAAGGTCTGTAAACAAATATTACAATAATAAATCGTTGTTACTTCTGACGATGTTTCAGTCTTCTTTCTGAACAGCGACCGATGAGACGATGACTGTCGTATTGATGCCTCCGCGAAAATCGAGGAAGTTGATTTTGAGCAAACAACCAAGAATTGATCGTTCAATCTTCAACTCCATTGACACTCCCCGGCAAAAAAGGGATCCAACCCTTTTTTCCTTCACGACCAATGCACGTTGACTTGGATGCCATTGCGAGAACCTGGGTCACACGGACAGAGCTGAAATGGAAAACAAACAGAAAAGCCAACACACCACAAGCATACCCACAGCACAATCTCACACATCAATGACGACCTGCGCCTCCAGACAGAGACCTCCTCTTGACATCTTGCAACACAATCGCCACTTGCTAGAATGACTCTTGCAGAATGCAAAGTGACCATGGCAGCACCTCACGATACTCTACGCACATCCTCTTAATTACTCACTACCAATTACCATTGAAATCGCTTGTCACTCATTCTGCCTCAGTTCTAGTAGCGGTGACGCATGCGAGCCTCAGTCGTTTACACTCTTTCTCCCCGGCGTGTCGGACCGCAGCTAACAATTATCTCCGTGTGCATTTCATTCTCAGCAATAGCCTCCCCGGCGTATACGACCCATCTGCTGTCTCCAACATCAATCAATTCATTCATGGATGTAGAAGACTCGAAACAACTTCAGAAGTAATCACGACGAAAATTTTAACAAAATTACGCAATAACAACAAGATACGAAAACAACAAGTAAACACAATGAATCCAAAAACACCAATTGATAGAACACACCACACATATATACAAACAGTACAAACAACCTCGCCGATCATGTCTTGATGGAATTCCTTTGAAGAATTGCAGGACTTACACCAGTACGCCCGCAACCCTTCACAGGTTGACGATTGTAAGTTGTGGAATGTCCGGACACAAACAAGATTAACCAACAATTACAATAATTGGAACTCACACAACTATTTAACACAAACATATGTACAATCACTACATCAAATGTTGTGGATTCTGACACGACAAACTACCCTTGAAGAACTGTAGGACTTACAGCAGTACGCCTACATTCCTTCTCAGGTTGATGATCCAAGTGGAAGTCGTCCGGACACAAACAGAATTACCAACAGCTAGATGACAGATGATATCAATTCAGTATATACAATATGAACATATGTACAAAATCACACACCAAGCACATTGGACTGCTCATTGATGCGCTACCCTTTGAAGAATTGTAGGACTTACAGCAGTACGCCTACAACCCTTCTCAGGTTGACGCCCTAGGTTGGAAAATCGTCGCAGAGTTCATTTGCTAACTTCCTTCTATCAGCTATATCCTCAAATCTGAACGGCAACACGCCCATGTCATTGTATCGTAGAATATAGATGACCAACAAACACACGACATATCTCATCAACCAAGTATAGAAACAGAGTAATTTACACCAAAGATAATAACATTCAAATAGTAACTTGAAACTAGAAATGCCTTTATTCGTGCAAGTCAATTTAACAATAACTCTCTCCTTTACACTTGGCTTATCCACACTAAACTGACCATTGATATTCGTCCTTTCAAACGAACTGATACTACCATAGTCATTGCACAAGATACTTGAGTTGATGGGTGTCTGTTTCATTGTGGATGACAGCACCAACGATGACTGAGTGACACAAGGTGATGAACTTAGTGGTGGATCAGAAGCTGTTCTTGTTCGGCTCTCAGATAGTTGTCCAACTGCAAGATTACCACCACTGCTGTCTTTCACTACTAGTTCGGGTTTAGCACTATCATCTGATGATAGGTGGGCTACATGCTGATCAATTACACTGACGGTCTCACAAGTATGCATGCCTTCTGCAACTGCATCTGCGTTCAATTCTACTTCACGTTCAAGTTGTACAGAACCTTTATTTAACTTAGCAGTAGTAGGCATTCCCTCCATTTCATCATGATCAACCAAAGACAAATCTGCACTATCATGATCATTATCACATATATCCAATTTACCGTCAAGTTCATCATTTTCAAACTCTTTAATAACAGAAGTAGACAATTTTGGTTCCTCCTCACAAATCCCCAAAGGTTTTATACCTTCACTCTGACTAGTAATACCTCGTAAACTTGTGGATTGAGAACTGTCCTCTGAAGCAGTAACTCTATTCTGTGACACTCTATTCAACAATGGCTTACCAGTTGCAACTACAGACTTCTTGACCACACCATTATCGTCACACAATTCGGAGTCAGGCCTGGAGTTTACATTTAGCTTATCACTGAACTTGCTCACTGGTTCACAGTTCACCTTTGTATGCACCTCTTGCAAACGTGTAAAACACAACCGTGTTTGTCTTGCATCTTGTAACTTATCTGTTGATGGTGTACTACAAAACCTGTTACACTCACTTGCTCATAGATTGATTGACACTAGTATTTACCAGTTTCAGGATATCATCAAACTTTGGCTCGATACCCTCATCCTCCATACGGGAGCTCATCTTCACCCACTTCCTTTGCAGTCGAGTAGGTAGGCGTCTTGCTATTACTTCTAGTATAAAACTCGAGTTGAGGTCACTCGTGCGATTCATCGAAATCATTCCATTCTTGTAAATTAGCAAATTATCTAAAAACTCAGTGAGTGCCTGGGAGTCATCCTGTAATTGACCACCATTACCCTTAACAGCCTCGAATAATTTCCCTGCAATCATCGAAGGTCTTCCAAACCTTTGACGTAATATGCTCATAGCCTCATCGTAGCCCTCTTTTGGCTTCATAAACTTACAACACTGTATAGCTCTTGCAGCAACTCCAGTGCGATACCTCATCAAATACATTAACTTCAATTCATCAGTTAATAGAAAACTACTCAGCATGATCTCAAACTCCTTTACAAATTGTAAATAATCAGCCGGGTTTCCATCAAAACATCGTGGTTCAAATTTAGGGAGTTTGATGTTCCTATTATCCCTGAACGGCGAAACAGTAACATCAACCATGTCATACTTAACATCAGACACATCGTTACAATTAACAGACAAGTCACCATGACTTACTTTCCTGTTTGCATCCAAGACACTCTGTCCCTTCTTTGACCCAGGCATTATTGAACTTGACCAAATTCAAAAAAAGTTCCAGATATTGCTTGTTGAAATAGGACTTGACCGGCACCAGGAAAGATGAACGGCGACTATCCAAACTTTCACCAACTGATTTAATCTGCCAGAATCTGTTTGCATCGTCAGAAACTGTCAGTCACGTCTCGTAAACCGTTAATGCCCAGCTCTTGCTACGCTCGGGCCCACGCTGTTCTTAGAAGATTTCTCAGAAACGCTTAGTTATAACGGACGCAAAAACCAAAACACCGATCTGCCGTTTGATATTTCTGTATTGTTACACCAACATATAAAAGGAATAAGCGAACTAAGCAAACTAAGGTCTGTAAACAAATATTACAATAATAAATCGTTGTTACTTCTGACGATGTTTCAGTCTTCTTTCTGAACAGCGACCGATGAGACGATGACTGTCGTATTGATGCCTCCGCGAAAATCGAGGAAGTTGATTTTGAGCAAACAACCAAGAATTGATCGTTCAATCTTCAACTCCATTGACAGTGGTCTAAGGAATTTTGTTAACAATGTGCCATTAGCAGAAGCTAATAGGTAAAATGTCACTTCTGTTTGTAAGTTCAGTAAATACGAAAACTGCTTACTCCCTGAATTGCTTCAACGCCATATTACTTCCACTAAGTGAGGAGAACCCTGAAAGAAAAATTTCGCCGTCCACGGTTTCAGAAATTATCAGTCTCCAATCATTATTAGAAAGACATTCATTCCATTACGAATCTCTGGTGAAAACTGTTGTGGGATTGAAATTTTATCTGTCGGTTGATCTCATCTTTTCTAAATCATGAGGGTTATTATTACTATACTATAATGTACTGGCTGACATGTTATGAATACTTATTCCCCATCATTTCGCGTGTTCTGTCTTGGTGTTTCTGTATTAGGAGATTGTCATTTTCAAAGTGACATGAGTCTAAACACATGTATGTAGACGATATCCCCCGATTATTTTATCAAGATGTTGTCCACTCACTGAAACCACGTAGCCAGTGTTTATGTATCATCCTAATAAATACTAGATCAGTTCTAAGCAAACACACAACACGAAGTACATTAGCTTCTATATGCAGACCATCACTGAAGCCTTGCGCACAAGACAAACCTCCGATGTTAGCCTAAGAATTGATAAATACAACCTTTTTCGAGGAGACAGACAGGTCGTGGTGTGGAACACTAATTTACTGTGGACAATCCATGTGTGCAACCCGTTCCAGTAACCCAACTCTGTCACAACTCAATGACCCGATCTGGGTAGAAATAAAAGTTGTCAGAAGTAAACCCATACTTGTGGGTTGTGCATACCGACCCCCTTCATCCAGCAGGGAATATCATAATAAGCTCAGCAACATTTTAAGTGTTACAGCCAATTTTCCCTTCAGTTATAAAATTATCGGAGGTGATTTCAACATGCCAGAAGTATCATGGTCTTCACTTCTCGGACACCCCAGAGGTACGATAATCTCCTAAATTCCATCGTCACAGGAGGGTGGACACAACACATAAATTCACCCACTAGATCCGCAAATATCCTATTCTTTATTCTCAAGAACAACATAACACCATCCACAGTACATGTGGGCACGAATTTCCAGGTGGTGACCATAAAATAATAATGTGTTCTTTTAGCACCTTTACCGAAACAAAACAAAGATGAAGCTGGCCAGACACCTATGAGATTGTACACACATGCTGACTGGGACTTATATCAGCACCTAATTATATGTTCCAATTGGGACTCTTACTTTTCGAGCGAGTCCCTAGAGGCAATTCTTAGCAATTTGTCACAATATCAACTCAGTTCATGACGTCATTGCATCTGAGGAGACACTCAGCTTCATATTCCACCAAAGCGATTATATCCCGACATCGTTTAGGAGAAATCTAAGAAAGCACTAAGTAAAATCCTACAGATATCACGACTTATCACCATTAACTGCTGTTACGTCCCTTCTCAAAAGAATTAAACAGTTGACAAATATAAGCCTCAGAAACAAGGAAATGGGGGTCATACAGGCACGGCATAATTCAAGAGAAATAGCCAAACTTTTCAAAAGTAGGTTGACCAATTCCAAAAGAGCTTCTCCGAAAATATTCTAATTAGTCGCCATTGCCTATGAAAATACTGGTGTCAGGCACGTCTCGTAAACCGTTAATGCCCAGCTCTTGCTACGCTCGGGCTCACGCTGTTCCTTGAAGTTTCTCAGAAACGCTTAGTAATAACGGACGAAAAAACCAAAACACCGATTGGCCACTCGAGAATTCTTTATTGTAACACCAACATATAAAATTTTTTTTACTAGGGTTTCTGATGGTTTTCTCCTGACTTCTTTCTGAACAGCGACCGATGAGACGATGACTGTCGTATTGATGCCTCCGCGAAAATTGGGGAAGTTGGTTTTGAGCAAACAACCATGAATTGATCGTTCAATCTTCAACTCCATTGACACTCCCCGGGAAAAAAGGGATCCATCCCTTTTTCCATCACGACCAATACACGTTGACTTGGATGCCATTGCGAGAACCTGAGTCACTCGGACAGAGCTGAAATGGAAAACGAACAGAAAAGACAACACACCACAAGCATACTCACAGCACAATCTCACACATCAATGACGACCTCCGCCTTCCAGTTAAAAGTGTCCTCTTGACATCTTGTAACACAATCGCCACTTGCTAGAATGACTCTTGCAGAATGCAACGTGACCATACCACCACCTCATGATACTTCACGCACATCCTCTTATCTACTCACTACCAATTACCACTGAAATCGCTTGCCACTCATTCTGCCTCAATTCTAGTAACGGTGACGTATGCGAGCCTCAGTCGTCTCCACTCTTTCTCCCCGGCGTGTGGGACCGCACCTAACAATTATCTCCGTATGCATTTCATTCTCTGCAATAGCCTCCCCGGCGTATACGACCCATCTGCTGTCTCCAACATCAATCAATTCATTCACGGATGTAGAAGACTCGAAACAACTTCAGAAGTAATCACGACGAAAATTTTAACAAAATTATGCAATAACATTAAGGTACGAAAACAACGAGTAAACACAATTAATCCAAAATCACAAATCGATAAGACACCACACGTATATACAAACAGTACACATAACCTCGTCGATCGTGTCTCGAAGTAATTTCTTTGGAGGATTGCAGGGCTCTTACAGCAGTACGCCTACATTCCTTCTCAGGTTGATGATACAAGTGGAAGTCGTCCGGACACAAACAGAATTACCAACAGATAGATGACAGATGATATCAATTCAGTATATACAATATGAACACATGTACAAAATCACACACCAAGCACTTTAGACTGCTCATTGATGCGCTACCCTTTGAAGAATTGTAGGACTTACAGCAGTACGCCTACAACCCTTCTCAGGTTGACGCTCTAGGTTGGAAAATCGTTGCAGAGTTCATTTGCTAACTTCCTCCTATCAGATATATCCTCAAATCTGAACGGCAACACGCTCATGTCATTGTATCGTAGAATACAGAAGACTAACAAACACACGACGTATCTGGTCAACCAAGCGTAGAAACAGAGTAATTTACACCGAAGATAACAGCAATCAAATACTAACTTGGAACTTGAAAAACTGTCAATGTAGTTGAAGATTGAACGATCAATTCATGGTTGTTTGCTCAAAACCAACTTCCCCAATTTTCGCGGAGGCATCAATACGACAGTCATCGTCTCATCGGTCGCTGTTCAGAAAGAAGTCAGCAATAAACCGTCAGAAGTAATATTGTGATTTATTATCGTAATATTTGTTCACAGACCTTAGAGGAATTATTTTTTATATGTTGGTGTTACAATAAAGAATTCTCGAGTGGCCAATCGGTGTTTTGGTTTTTTCGTCCGTTATTACTAAGCGTTTCTGAGAAACTTCAAGGAACAGCGTGAGCCCGAGCGTAGCAAGAGCTGGGCATTAACGGTTTACGAGACGTGGCTGACAGTTTCTGACGAAGAAGTCAGTTTTTGACGGTTTTGGGCCTTTGGTGTCAGTTTGGATAGTCGCTGTTCATCTTTCCTTATCCCGGTCAAGTCCTATTTGAACAAGCAATATCTGGAACGTGGGTGGCAAAACCTTTATTCATGCAAGTCATTTTAACTATTAACCTCTCGTACACAGTTGGCTTATCCTCACGAAACGGAGCAATATCTTTCGTCCTATCAAATGCACCAGTACTATCATAGTCATTGCACAAGACACTTGAGTTCATAGGTGTCCTTCTCATTGTGGATGACAACACCATCGAAGACTGAGTGACACAAGCTGATGAGCTTAGCGGTGGATCAGAAGCTGTTGTTGCTCGGCTTTCAGAAATTTGTCTATTTGCAAGACTACCACCACTGCTGTCTTTTACAATTAGCTTCAGTTTACCATTAGCGTCTGATGATAGGTGGGCTACACGCTGATCATTTACACTAACGGTCTCATGAGTATCCATACTTTCTACCACTGCATCTGCTCTTAAATCTACTTCACGTTCAAGTTGTGCAGAACTTTTTTCAACTCAGCAGGAATAGGCATTCCGCTCATTTCATCATGATCAACCAAAGAGTAAGCTGCACTATCATGACCGTTGTCACAAATATCCACTTTAATTCCTTTTTCTATGATAGGCTTCATCATTTCAAACAAAAGTAGACAATTTTGGTCCTTCCACACAAGTCCTTAAAGGTTTTACTGCTCCACTCTGACTAGTAATGTCCTGTAAACTTGAGGAGTGAGAACTGTCCTCTGAGACTGTAACTCTCTTCTGTGGCATACTATTCAACAATGGCTTACCAGTTGCAACTACAGGCTTCTTGACCACACCATTATCGTCACACAATTCGGAGTCAGGCCTGGAGTTTACATTTAGCTTGTCACTGAACTTGCTCACTGATTCACAGTTCACCTTTGTATGCACCTCTTGCAAACGTGTAAAACACAACCATGTTTGTCTTGCATCTTGTAACTTATCTGTTGAGGGTGTCCCAAGAAAGCTATAATGCCCACCTAGTGTATATGGATTACTAGACACCACACAGTTTTATCGATATCCTCTTCTCTGCGACCCTTTCGTCATACATGTTTGCGTTTTGCTCTCAGACTGCTCTATTCTAGGGGTGGGATGCAATATACTGGCAAACTTCCTCATAGCTTGGTTGACAATATCTTTAACCAGAATATCACAGACTTTGGCTCGCTACCTTCATCCTCTATACAAGAGCTTACCTTCACCCACTTCCTTTGAAGTCGAGTAGGTAGGCGTCTCGCTATTACCTCTGGGACGAATCTTGAGTTCAGTAAGTTTATACAATTCATCGAAATCAGCGTATTCTTGTAAGTCATCAGATCACCCATAAACTCAGATAGTGCCTTGGAGTCACCTTGTAATTGACCACCATTACCCTTATCAGCCTCAAATAGTTTCCTTACAATCATCGAAGGTCTTCCGAATCTTTGACGCAGTATACTCATAGCCTCAGAGTATCCTCAGTTAGGGGCATGAACTTAAAGCACTGTATAGCTCTTGAAGCAACTCCAGTGCAGCACCCGACCAAATACATCAACTTCATTTCATCATTTAATAAAAAACTACTCCAAATGATTTCAAACTCCTTTGCAAACTGTGGGTAGTCAGCTGTGTTTCCGTCGAAACACCGAGGTTTAAATTTAGGCCTATTATCCCTAGACTGCGAAACATGAACAACAAACTCATTGTACTGAGCATCATACGTAACATTACAATTAACAAGCAACTCAGTATTACTTACTTTCTTGCTCGCTTCCAAGACGCTTCGTCCCTTCTTTGACCCAGGCATCATTGAACTTGACCGAAATTCCAGAAATTTTCCAGGGAATACTTGTTCAAAGAAGACTGGCAGACACCAGGAAAGACGGACGGAAACTGTCCAAACACTATCAGAAACTGTCACTCAAGTCTCATAAACTGTCAGTGTCTAGCTCTTACTACCCTGGACCTCACGCTGTCCCTCGAAGCCTTTCTGAAACAATTTGTAATAACCAACGCTAAAAACCAGAACACAGATTGGCGACTCGAGGATCCTTTATTCTTACGCCAACATATAACCAAGAATAAGGTTATTGCTAACAAGGTCTAAGAATAAATGCTACAACAATAAATCACTATATTACTTCTTATAATTTTTAATCTTCCACTGAACAGCGAACGATGAGACGATGACTGCTGGATTGATGACTCCCGCGAAAATTATAGGGAAGTTGGGTTTGAGCAAACAACCATGAATTGATCGTTCAATCTTCAATTATATTAACAAGTATCATAGAAGAATTATATTCACAGAAAGACTTATGAATATCTATCTGCAAGTTATGCCAATTAACTTACATGAATTACCGAAAATAGCAGGTCTTATTTAAGAAATAAATGATGATCTTATGTGAAACCTTCTAAGAATCAAGTTATTTAAGCTGCTTCAACGAGTTCGAGCTCGTTTCCGGTCGGGTTCAACCAGAAATATCACTCGTGATATAGGTGTGGATATGAATTCTCCAAAAACTGGACTTTGCCCACCTTACTTGCTGGCTATTCCGACTGTTCCAGTAAACCTGTTGGCCAGGCTCCTCTTAACATCGCTCCAACAAGGGAACGTAGAATATACAGCTAGGAATTTCATGGCATCTATTCACTGTGTTATAAACACGAAGATATCATTAGGTAGTTGCGTATAGTACCTGTGAAATTTCTCATATCTGAGATGTATTAATATGGGTGCAATTCAAAAAGAGAGTGACATTTGTTACGCTGTGGATTATTTTGATGACTGTTGTGGTGAGCACTTTAATACCTTATTTATTTGCTAAAGAGGTAGTAATGTACACATTTTGTGAATATTGTAATGTTTTTGCATCAGAGCACAGTCAAAGGGTTTTCGTTTTTTTGTGGTACTACTCTTATTTGGTGGTTAGATTATTCAGCTCTTCCATCTACTGATTTTCATCACGGCAAATGAGCGTAAATGTGAGGGACCAAACGGCTACTTTCCGATGGGCTGTGCAATGTGGAAATTGCAATTAATTATCCCATAGATTTCCAATTTCTCACATTTCTTAAACTCGTTTTGTCGCACGATAAAACTGGAAGTGAGGTCAGGAGTGGTGTGATTTGTGCGCATCAAAACATGTAGTAAATCCTGCAATCATGCCACAAATTAGTGTCTCTGAATATTTCGGGGATATATATATATATATATACGTAAGTACATATTGTTGGTGATTTAACGGCCCTTAGCACTGCTCCAGCTAATGAAATGAGTATGTAATAATAACTTCCTTCCAAGCATGTATTCGGGTAAGAACTATGTATAGTTTCCACAGACCCACAACACAATGCAGTGGCCACGAACTTATTTTATAGACTCCAGTAGTTCATGATAATACTGCGTGACCAGTCTTGCCACTGACTTAGCGAGGCAAAGGAGTGCGTCGGCTGGGGATCGAACCTCGGACTACCTGCGTGGTCGGCGAATACTCTGTCCTTGTGCCACCAACACACCAAACAAACTGATTGCTGAAGATGAATTGTACATAGTTCAAGTGAACTTATTCTCTTATGTGACCCCTTACACTTTCCTAGTAGCCTCTGTATCAGCGGTGAATCAGGATCTCAGTGCCAGCAGAGGTCTTCATTCAAAAGGCGACTACACTGCTGATACCTGAGAAGCTGACAAAAACAAGATTAATCATTAAGTTGGGATCTGATGACGCTGTCGCTGACAAAACTGAGGCTAGTAATCACACTAACGATTAAAGTCATACAGCGAATTCCCAGCAACCGAACTTATTTGTCTCAATAACCGCTTTGCCTGCGTCGTCAGAAACACGTGATTCATCGTAGGCTGCTGCATTCACCCGTCGAGACCACGTCTCCTGGATGTGGTTAGATGTGTATTTTCTCCCTATATACATGTACCAACATATCTTAGGACGTACTGGATCTGACATTTACACATCGGAAAGACGACAGAAATAGCAACAAATACAATCAACCAATAAAAGGTAGCGATGAGAGTGGAGAACCATAACTAGCCGGTGGAGGCACTGATCAGCTTCTCACGGACATTATGCTGCTGAAGGATTCAATTGGTAGGAGGTGAAAATTGAATGGAAAATAAGGATAAAAACCTTTGGGGCAATGTTTTCGTCGAAATTAGTAAAACACCCAATAAAATATCACTCTAGGGCCTATCGTGTAAACTGGTGGTATTCGGATTGGATATGGGCCTGCACGTGGTATAAAACAAGGAGTAAGTGCGAGAAGAGTAATCCCTAAGTGAGAGCCAGTTTGATCTGGGTGCCACAATACATCATTCTAGACCGTTTTCTATACCGAATAGATATCAGCGAATCACCCCTAACTCTAAATTCACCATTATTTGTGTGTCGGTGACACAGCGGTTAGGACTCTCACCGACCATGCACATGGTCCGAAGTTCGATCCCCTGCCGACGCACACCTGACAAGATTTGGGCTACCGATATCCATGCTGAAAATTCCATACTTGTACCGAAAATACAGTGTGGAATCAAGCTGTAATCAAAAATCGAAAAATCAAATTATTATATGCAGATGACAGTAAGATTTAGGGGATGAATAATTACAGCGAGAATCAGTGAGTCCATGTAAGAGAATGATCAAATCGCCACAGTCTGGTAACCATTTGCAGTAAGAATGCAGCAATTCATCTAAACTGGCTGTCTTACTTGGAGTCATTCTTGGGAAGAATAGAGTTTCCTTCCTCAAAGGAACTAATAGATTTAATAACCGTTGCCAGCCACAACCTGCAGTCCCCTGCATAGCGCATTTCAAGCACAGCTGAAGCTTTCACAGTAGTGAGTTCATATAATAATAAATTTTGGTCACTTTGCTCATTTTAGATGTAGATAAGACAGGCTGCTAGCCTATTCTTCAGGACACAAGAGCGAGTATTAAAAAAATACAAAGCGTAACCAGTAAGGTGATCAAAGTATTCCCACCTCCCCATAGAAAACGAAAACTGAAATCATTACTTTTTCTTTGCTTTAGGTGTACGAGTAGCCTTTGGTCATGTTGTAATGTATTAAATGGCAACTTAGATATCCTGTACTCTGATCTGTCGTTTCTCAATAATCCCCCTAAGAGATCATTATCAAAAAGCAATTAAACCGCAGCCAAATAGATCATTGTTAGAATTCCCATTGGGTGGTAAACAGCTGGAAGTCTTTCATGAATAAAGTGGTATCGGCACTTTAGGTGAACACTCTCGAAGAAAATTTAAACCTCAACCGGGAAATAAACTCTAGAGATTAACACCAGCTGCCTCTACTGTACTCTGGTGTCACCATAATGGTAGATCAGGCAATTGATACATGCCTTTTGTTTCTTCTGGCACCACCAGAAAAGAGGGATAACTTTAAATTTCTTTTCTCAAAACAATCTGTGAAAACTATGGGAAACTTCGATTAAGCTATCCCGTTGCATAAAGTTTGAAGCTTGAAGTTTGAAATCGTGAATTTGTTAAGTCAGTTGACTATCAGTAGCAATGTAAACTTAAGCGCTTTATTTGGATTTAACAGAACTAGGCTGCGCGAGAAGATGCCGAAATTGGTTGGTTATTTTGGTTGTTGTTATTGCTTAGGTCCCTGTTACTGTTGTTACGATGGACGCTCAGCTGGAGTTTTGTCTGAAAAATAATGCGTCTGGACGGCAGCTACTCTCTCAGGTGAGGTCGTTGTGAGAAATTAACACGAGGTTAGGTCTGCAATGCTCTAGGCATTAGAGAGATGTGGTATTTTGGTCTACAATATACAGATAGTGAAAACAGACCAATGTGGGTGAAAACGGACAAAAAGATACCCTTGACCCAGAAAGACAAAGATGGACGATACCGGTTTCTCTTCAAGGTAAAGTACTATCCCGAAGAGGTGTCCGAAGAACTCATTGAAGAAATCACCAGGTTATACTTTTATTACGACGTAAGTTTCCTTTCATGAGATTTTGAGTTGCTCCTAGGTTAAGGAGGATATCGTCAACGGAACTATCTATTGCCCTGCAGATACTGCACTGCTTCTAGCTTCGTACCAAGCCTTAATTCGCCATGGGAAATACGACCCAAGTGTCCACAATACAGGTTTTCTGAAAGTCGCCAGATATCTGCCGCCGAAGTAAGTCATTCCCAAGCAAAAGTAACTGAGTCCTCATAAATTTTAAAGTTGGTAGTGGGTGTGTTTTCATTTAGGTTCTTCAGTTATGTATTCGTATTCGTACAGAAGCATTATGATTGTTTGAATAATGGTTAGTGATCATATTATTAACTTTTGAACGCATTGCTAACACCCTAACACAGAGAAAGTCTTGATGTCTGCAGACCTCTTCTTAAGATTGGGGCCTTTCAGAATAGACAACAGATGCCTTACTTTACAAAACTAGCTGTCAATATGAAATAAGAGGATGTAGGTGATGAGCGTATCTAGATATTCCAGAACTGTCACGGTCAGAGTTTTGACCCCATGGTTTATGTGTGACAATTGGCTACACATTGAATAGCATCGCGCTTAAGTCGGGACTCACGCTGATGTTTTTTATCTTGCCTTGAATCTTGTTTATCACTCTTCACGTTTTTACTTTCCTTGATGCAGTGTGCGAGAACAGTACAATCTAACGGACGAAGAATGGGAAGCTAAAATAGTTAAATGCCATATATCCCACGGGGATATGTCGAAGGAAGATGCCATTATGGAGTATTTGAAAATAGCTCAAGATTTAGAAATGTGCGGAGTATCTTATTTTAAAATCAGAAATGCTAAGCAAACAGACCTGTGGCTGGGCGTTGATGCTTTGGGATTAAATATTTATGAGTATGGTAACCAGTAAGTTTTCCTTTCACGTGTATTTTCTTTGCAAAAAGCAGTTTTTGGTAGTACCATCTATTTTTACTTTCCACACTAATTAGTTCGTTGTATCATTCATAACCTAAGTTTGCACAGCCGATAGCTACCATTGGTCAATATATGTAAAACCTCATGCTTTTTGTCTTGGTCAACGAATCAGGAAATGAAATAGACTTTGATGTGAGTTAATACTGAAATCCATGTAGGGGACTAGACTTTTGTTGCAATATGTACGTTAATTATCGCATCCACTAAAACGATCGTGACCATTAACACAGTTCGTGCACATGACCTCAGTGGAATCTGAAGCATAAATTTAATAGCGCTTCAGTCGGACAGTAGGCATTTTGTCATACAAACACCACTTTTCTATGTATAGTTGGCTGTTTTCCCCGGACTTCTAAAAGCTTTTCAATGATACTTTTCTACCCCATAGGTTGACACCAAAAATAAGCTTTCCCTGGAATGAAATACAAAAATTGTCTTATTCGCGTAAAAAATTCAGTGTCAAAGCTGCCGAATCAGCGGGAAAGGTGAGTGCTTTATTTTTTTTGCAAGGTAAAAGTTATGTAGACATTTACATGACAGCGTAAACGTAAGATGAATCAGTGATCACAGACTCATATGATGTGTCCAGTGACTTGTTTCAGGTGGATCACCTTAGGTGCTAAGGACGGCTGTGCTCTCTCGCTGATATAAGTATGAAACTTGGGCATTGTGGTAGAGTATAACTTCATTATGGATAAGATTTTATCTCGATAAATGAAAATAAAATCTTATCCATGAAGGGGTTGCTATCTCTCTCTCTCTCTCTCTCTGAATCCTCATCCACTATATGTTTTAAACTCATGGGAAAATTATGGCATTTTAGCAAGCTACAAACCTACTTCAAGTAAGGACTTTTCATTCGTATGGGAATGTGCCAATTAAAATTACCTAACAGTCAAGTTTTACGGTTTCCACGGAATCCTGAGTTAGTGTTGCTGGTGTCAGGAGCTCACTAGTGGTATGGACCACTTGGAGACGAAATGATATTTTATCGCTAAACTGAATTTTGATTTCGATTGTTACGTGAAAGAGGATCAAACAAGTATACCCAACACGTTTTTCACTGACTTGTCACTTGCTTCTGTCGCCTGACAGGTATTTATTACTCACAGTCTAGCCTACCGTGGTATTTTATGTTGAAGGTCCTAGCCACAGAATTTACCTTTCTATTTTCACAGCAAGTTCGGACCTAGTAACATTTGAAACCGGAATTCTGCTGCGCAAGTTCTTGCTGCGGTCATGTATCTAGAGCAAGCCATGGAAAGTTTTCATATGGCACGGTTGTTTAGATTTTCTCATCTGCCACAAAAACTTCAAAATATTAGTCTCTTTGTAGCAAAGTCCTACTATCGCAGTGGGACTTTGCAAGTTATATCTGAAGACGTCCCCATAATCTCATTTATTCTTTTTTGATGTGGTCAGAACATTCTTGTCAATCCTCGGTGCAATGCTGTCTACCATTACATGGAGCATCAGTACGGATAACTGTACTCACCATGATGCATTAGTAATATCAACACCTTAACACTCCATTATCTATTTAACAGTGCACAGTCGAAAAAATCCATATCTGAGTGTTTTTTTGTAAATATGCCTTGTTTTCTCTATACTCAGCTATGATCCCATTTCTCACGAACGGAAATCATTTTACGTATTAGCACTTTTCTTAGGTGTTACCACGGTGCACTACTCTATTTACCACCGGTGACCATATAGTAAATAGTTGTAGCACCTTATAGATAGCATCATCTGCATTTCATTTTCACAACCTATTCCAGGGATTTACATTCTACACCGATAGCACCCACACGTGCAAGCTTATCCTGAATCTTTCCACTGGCAACCACAGATTGTATGCTGTTCGACGGCAGCCAGACTCCATCGAGGTGCAGCAAATGAAAGTCAAAGCCAGGGAGCGTCAAACTACACGCGAAGCTGAAAGGTATGTTTTAATTGTTGTCAAAAACGTAAGCAGTTGATATCATATCACGTAAATGCAGTCATAATGATAATTCGCTTTCTTTCATATGGGCTTTAAAGCTTATCGCCTGCTTTTGAATATGAAAAGCTAGCCAGACTAAAGCATAGGGCTTATATATAAAAATTTAAACAGACCATAATTTCTTAGGGTCCTAGTAAAGAATCGTAATGTCTACTACCAAAGTAATTGGAATTTGTGTTACTGCTTGTACAATTTAAGTTGAAACACAATTTAACATTATGTTGGTGTAAAGTTATCTGAAAGTATTGGTAGCTAGCAATACTCCACAGGAGAAATCAATAAAGCCCAGTTGCTTCGTGAACCACTATTGAATAGAAATTTTAATTTACCAGAAGCCCTTTACTTGTGGTGACACGGTACTTGTTGTACAAAGTATCAGCATATGTTCACATAACAAAACTACACATGCTGTTTAAATTACGGTGAAATAAGTAGATGTTTAGCGAATTTCCAAAGTAGTACTCCAACTTTATGCTTTGTACACCCAGATTATACAGAGACCTCAGATTTGGATTAGAGAAACTTATGAAATGGACATGTTTGCACATTAATTATTTTGGCAGTTCATATTACCTGGAAAATTTTCAACTTATGAAATCAGATTCTGTGCGTTTACCAAATGCATCTATGAAGAGTTGACAATAAGTAAGTAAACTAGTGCTTTGTAATCTAGTAAGGTTGAAGACTCAGTGACCACTTTTGGACGCATTAATTTACCTCTGTAGTTTAGATTTTTTAACGGAAATATATAAATAGTGATTGTATTAAACCTTTATGTTTCGTATTTGTTCATAAATGCTAGAGAAAAACTACGCGCTGAAAGACAAGCAAGAGAGGTGGTAGAAAAACGATTCCGTGAAATGGAACGTTTAATGCAAGAAAACGAGGAGACTTATGCACGTACCCAGTCAGTTTTAGAACAATATGAAGCCAAAGTTAATGAACTAAACTCACAATTGGAAGAGGAGAAACGTGCACGGCAACAACTTGAAGACTTACAACGTCACTTACAAGAGACAAATCGCCAGTTGGAAATGGTAATCAGATCCTCTTTTTTCCAACTTCAGTTTACATCGTATGCTTCCACCTGGTCCACTCGCTTAATCAAAAAGGCTTCCATCTAGTTTCCGTCTATTCATTCTATTATGAACTGCTTTTGTAAGAATAACTTGTTCGTGGCGGTGCATTACCAAATGTAGAGGTGTAAGAGTATCATTCGTTTGACGTTAACAATACAATTTATTGCTCATAATCAGGTAAAAGATAACTCCGCAGCTTTGAGATGGAGTGATGGAATCTTTTGAAATGTGAAGCAGCTGTTGTATATCGGTCAACTTTTGCTCATACTTGAGCATGCAGATTTCAGTGCGCTACCTTAATTCTTAGACTTTTCGAGGATTCTACGCTGAATTAGCAAGGTTCATCGCTGAATGTTCTAAATCGCCTGTTTGTGTTAACACTTGGGTGCACTATCGCTGGACATAACATCTACCGGTTTTTATTCTAACAATTTCCTGTGCACCTCTAGGTGTATTTACTAGAATACTTTTTGAATAACAAGACTTTCACATAACTTGTTCGAGATGTCAGTTTTTAATATTCGATTTTTCTGTACTTACAGCTCCGTTACCACAGTCCTAACGCAATTCAGGGCTATGCACGTGAGGATCGTAGGCCCTATAATAGCTCAGTAATAACTTACCTTAATAACAGCATTATCTGGTACGGGTTACAAGCCTCAAGTATACACTAGTTCCGCTAAGGTCTCTAATACGCTTTACTGACAAGCGCCAACCCGCACAACACCTCATTTCAGAGTTTCTTGCCAACTGTCTCCAAACATCTATACCCATTATTATTAGTTTAAGACGTTTACTGTAAGAAAGACTCCACCAAAACGTTTTTGAACGTGAAAGTTAATATGTCGAAATTGAAACCGCACTACTTTTTATAAATTACTACTACAGGAGACTGCAGAATCAATGGAGGAACGTCAGCGTCTTGCAGAAGAACGTGATGCGATCAGTGAACAAATCCGCGTACAACAACAATTACTTCGAGAACGAGAAGAGGAGAAACGCCTTTTCGAAAATGAACTTGCCCGTGTTCGTGCACAACATGAAGAAGAATTAAAGCGTTACAATGGAGAAAAACAGGATTCTGATGGTTAGCTGTTATATACACGGGTTGATTAATCACTTTTAGTGAACAAATTTTAGCTATTTAGAGGTACTGATTAACCTTCGAGAACAACGCGATGCATAGTTTCGGTGGAATGACAGATTGAGTTGCATCTGCAAGCAACCATTGGTTTTCTTGGTTTCCCCAGAATACCAGCGACAAGATGGTCGAGCAATGTATACATCGCAATTGTATCCCTCCACTTTAAAATGTGATCATATTGTAGTCCTCACTAAGTGGATTATGCGAACTATAAGTTTGACATCACCCCCCCCCTCCCGAAATATTGGTTGTCGCAATTCGTATTTTTTAAGAAATTTGATACCTTTGGACAGCAAATTGATCGGTCACATCTTCCCTCTCCAGAAGGCTTCTGAACACCACCAAAGGTAACAGTCTAAAACTGGTAGTATATATATAGCTAGTAAAAGCTATTTCAAACTATTCCGCTGGTTGACAAGAAACTATGCACTTAATGTAAGTGTAGAATTCTGGTAGAATGTAAATACACATTAGATAAGTTTATTTTAAATATCACAGCGATGCACTATTAATAATTGGATGACGTTTTAAGCATTAACTATTGCTCATGATTACATCAATTCAGTCATACTGCTCTACAATTTGCCTTATATATTTTTCTCTTTCTCACTGAATCTCTTCCCCTTGTTGTTTTTTGCCAATTTCTATATCTCTGGTATAGGCGTTGCGTCATTCCTACCGCACGTGTTCAGTGTTGAATCAATAAACAAAGATTCAATGACTAACCTCTCTCTCCACCTAACCATATCACATTTTAAATACGTTCACCATGTCCCACCCTATTTTGTAATTAATCCAAGTGAATGCAGTGTAATGGCTGAGCTTTTTTCTATGTTATTTATTATCTACTAGTTTGACTGCTATACGTAATCGACCTCACAATCATTGCAGAATGGTATTTGGTAAATTATATTTTCTGTTGCGGGTCCTTAAGCTGACGAAGTTTATCTCTGAGACAGTTGGTTTGTGTGAATGCCATAATCTTACATATGACCTCTGATGTCCCTTCTCTATACGGCAGTAATACGGAAGCTTTTATTCAGTTACGTCTAACCTACATATATATATATATATATATATATATATATATATATATATGAGACAAATTGTGAAACCGTGTGACTAAAATTGATATGATTATGGAAACGTCACCCAGTTGTTAAAACTGTCACTGTTATATTTAAAATAAACTTATGTAATATGAAACTGTGCACTTGTGAATAAAATCATCACTTGGAAGTGTTCCCAATGTCTCTGGTGAGGTGGGATGTGTGCACGATAAGTCTTACAATTCTTCACCCATTTCTCTATCCATTATACACAATTAATATTTGTTTTTTTTGTTGCTGTAGAACGTGAATTACAAGCTGTCGATGCCGTAGATGATGAATTGCGACAGTCCAAAGCTGATACTGATCAAGATCATGCTACACGATTGAAATTACTACGTCAAGACTTGAATGCTGTTCGTAATCGTCAAAAAATGCAGGCTGTTGACATTCACTACGAAGATAATGTCAGCAGAGGAATGGATAAGTATCGTACTTTAAGAGCCATCCGTGAGGGTAATACAAAAAAGAGAGTCGATCAGTTTGAATCAATGTAATGTTTGCGTGTGTGTGTGTCTGTTGATTATCATTATCATTTGTGTGCTAATACTCAGAAAAAAAAGAATAGTTATTAAGTAACCTTCTATAAAATATTGCAGATATTGTCGAGTCGAAAAAATTACTGCGTTGGAAAGCCTGATTCGTCCAGCTATTTGTTTTGCTTTAAATCATATTTTTTATTACCGTCAGTATTATTATTATTTATTAACGTTACTATCATTACCGTTATTATTATTATCTTTATTATTACTCTATATCTATCCTAAATAGCAATAAATTGAACAACGCATTCTGTTTTTGTACACCTAACTTTCCTGTTTACATAGGAAAGAACAGGAAATCTGGAATTATAGTAATTTTTTCAGGATTGTGTTTAGGACACACGTAAATTGTCGATTTCATTCCTTTTTTTCTGTTTCTTATATTCGGTGTTTGCTCAATTTTCGTGTTTTCCTACTACTGCTACTACTAATTTAATATTTGCTATTTTCTACCTTGACCTGGCAGTGTCTCAACACAGCAGAAACTCCGAATTTAATCCTTCATTCCATTAAAGATGAAAAGGTGTAGGTAGATGTAAGACCTGATAAACTAACCAACATTCATTGCAGAATTCTACTCCTAGAAATATAAATTTATATAAAGGTGGTACATAATGAATATTTCAGTGTCATATTTTATATTCATAAATACATTTCATACCTGCTTAAACGTTATATATATATAATGTATATATATATATATATATATGTATATATATATATATATATATATATTTACATACGTATTTCATACCCAGTCAAATTTGTAATTTATTTTAAAAAATATGAAGTAAATTTTATACTATGAGAAGTGTTATTGTCTCATCCAATGCACACCGTTAATACAATAGCGCGTGAAGCACTGAAGGGAAACACTATCTAGTAATGGATACAGACCTGCCTATCAGTGATTGTCTGCGTTTCTCATGTCTTTTGTTGCGAACAATTACTTTATAGATACACCAGTAAGTATGGGTGTTCGATTTGTTTTGAGTATGTTTCGTCGTTTGAAGTGTGTTAAAAGTTAAGGCGTTTGTGTAGTTTTAGCTACGGTTTGCGCTTAACCCATGCTGCAAAGAAAGAGTATGCACGTCAACTAATTTTCTCATTATTAGTGAACTAGTTTGATAACATCATTGATCAGACCTGTCTCTTATTGTGTTGTTTCACGGACGCCGATATCAAAAGGTATGTTTACTGTAAAAATCAGGCAGTCAATTAAATCGGTTTTGTCGAGCAGATGAAGAACTCACTTACGGCTTATAGATTTTCTTAGTATATCAAGGAATTAGTTATTTCACTGACCAGTATGACTCATAATGTGACCTGACGAAAGCATATTATGTATGGTCAATGTGTGTAGGGCCTGTGTTAACAGTGTTTTAATCAATTGACCGAAACATACTTCCAGTCGCCTTGATATGATTATGAGCAATAATTTGTGCCCGGGACGTCATCAGTTAATATTACTGTACATCTCTGTGTAATTTATTAAAATAAAATCTTATCTGTAATGGGGTTATACTCTACTACAGTGCCCGGGTTTTATACTACCAGTTGGATGTACTGAAAAGTCCGCTACAATAATAAATCACCTCAACGAAGCTTATGTTATTAGTAATAGAGCGAATAAACACTTCTTATACGTTTCCCTTTGTGGATTTGAATAAAGCGAGAATAACGGTCTGTACGGAGTAAGATGATGCGGTGATATGCAACACCAAGCGATTATTCAGACTCACTAGACAGACAGGCTGCAAAAGGCAAATGATAAACAAGATAATCTTCGACAAAAGCGGAACTTTACATAGCTCTTAGGACAGATGACTGGGACGTCGAAGGGATCATTTTGTGGGACAGTTGCACTGGCATACAGCCGCAATAATCAAGGCACTCTAATCGAACTCATTCATCCAGTCAGGTAAGAACTGACGGCGAGTTGTCATCCGAAGAGGTGTCCGACAGGGATGCTCGCTATCCCCATTTCTATTCAGTTTCATCATAGATGCACTAATGGAATTAACCCTAACTGCTGACTTCAGCGACTCAGGGATTGACTTGTTACCACCAGTGAATAATCTCGTTGATATAATCCTTCTAAGTGAAGACGCTGACAAAATGTAGAGTCTTCTGAACACGTTGAGCTGCAATCTGTGTAGGTTTGGCTTGTGATTCACTCCTGCTGTCGAATGTAAGATGATGCTACAGGGCTGAACTACAGTGACTCCTAGCCTGAAGATAGGGAGTGAATTGGTGGCTGAGAGTGTTGACCACTTGACTGATTTGGGGAGTTGCATCAGCCAACACGAGCGGGTTGATCGCTGACGAAATCTCAGCATGGATAAAGAAAACTAGTTTGGCATACGCCTACCAACTAACTCCATCTCTGGCGTCACTCGTCTTACTTCCCATGTGATTGTAATTGATCAATAACACTCGTATTATTATTTCTGAATGTATGTTATCTCATATTGAATTGTATTCAAATATCTAGTCAATTCCAAACATGTATATAGATTAAGGGAAAAAGTTGTGTAACTTTGATATAATTATGAGCAATAGTTTGTGCTCGAAATGTCATCAGTTAATATTACCCTATAACACTGTGATTTGTCAAAACAAAATCTCCATAATGGAGTTGTACTCTACCGCAGTCCTTAAGTTTTTTTCTTATATCAGTAATACACTGGTAGTTTTTCTCAAGCTCCAGAAATTAACTTCCTGAATCAAGGACCAGTAAATTGGCTCCATAGGGGCAGTAGAGGTGATGGACACTTTAGGTGGTGGTTAAACTGGGTACTTCGTGTTTCAGTTTCTAAATCACAGGTTGCTGTGTGGGAAATGTGAGCTGCAGTTTACCGGCACAAACGTCCTTTGAATAGATTACCTCAACTTGTCGGTTATTATTTCACTTTGCACATCACCTCTGAGTTGTAGGAGCTTCATCTTAACAGATAGATACAAAAGAATTCTTTTCTTCTCTATTGGCGAAGTCTTTCGTGATAAACCTTTCAGGATTTCTGATTTCTGTTAACTTGGCGAAGTTACCGTAAAGCATATTCTTTGTTCACTAATCAGTGTTTTGAAATGTTTGACACTATAGTTCAATTGGGAAGTCAGTACATCTCGAATGTGGCTACAGTTTGGTACAGGGAACCCCTTCTCTGCCTTTTTCCATTAGTTGTGAATCGTTTTTCAGTTAAGATTAGGGAAAATCCATGTGACTCGTACTCCACCAGGTTATGTTCCTCATTCTAGATAACGGTTGGATTTTCGTGACACATACGTGTTCACAACCATAATCATGTATCATCCTCAGTCTTACTTGAATTCTGTCGCTTGAATTGCAGCCGCTACCCTGACATCGGCCTTGCATACCGTAATGACAACAAGTCTGTCATAATATACCAGTGATGTTATTTGGATAGGGGTTAGAATGAAAACAGTCTTCACCATAGGATAAGTCGCTCACCCAAGTTTTTGGATCTGAAGGCGAAGTTGTGCTGTTTGCGGTAAACAATGTTACAGCAGTTAGGCGTTCTTCTTAAACGACCAGGTATGCTACCTCTCCGCCTCGAGGAGCGATTTTACAGAAGATCGGTCGTGAAGGTTGTACAAACCTATTGAATTGAATCTTTGTTTTTCCAAGTGGTCTAGTGGATAACGCTTTGGCGTTTGAAACTATGGGTACTGGGTTCGAGCCTCGGTGGGAACATCATCACTCACTGAGAAATGCAGGTACATCCAGCTGACGAGTCCCAAATAGGACGAAATGCGCATCCTGGATTCCACTGCTAGCCACCATCCACCAATTGTTGTACAAACCTAATCACCACAGCCGCCGTTTGTAGCCAGCTGTACAACAACTCTGGGAACTGCTACAGACAGGTAGTGTACGACTGGTCCCGAGCATTTGTCTTTCGGACTCCACGATCACTGAATACTAGTGCTCTTTCTGTTTCAGGTTTTTCAAGAAATCGAATTCTTAGGTCTGAACATGTGAGAGTAGTAACCGCCTACAAATTTTCATAAACATAAAAAGCTTTTCCAATCAGAAGGATCCTGTCAACTAAAATTATTAGTTCAGTAAGCTTTTTGTTGTGGACTGTGACGTAAGCAACTGTTAAATACATTCCATTGCACGAAGACATGCACTTATCCTTTCCGAGACCTAGTGCTCCATAATGTTATGATGGCCAAGCTGGGTTGTGAGAATAGTTTCTGGTCAATAAGAATACAAATAGTTTCTAAGCACATAAAAATATTTTCTCCTACTACTGTACTGTTTATAATTTCAGATACTACTATTCTTTTCTCAGGTCCTGAGTGAAACACGGGGGTTCACCCCCACATCAGTATTTAGTGCTATTCTCTGCCGCCAACTACACCTAGGTCCACGATTACCCACAGACTTCCGTTTCATCTTCATACGACCACATTGATTTCACACCCGGACGCCGAACTCTCCATTTCCCATTCGGGTTCCATTTAAGAGCCTAGTATGTTATGTCATTTGACTGTCCTCTCAACGTATGTGCAATCCATTTCCTTCCGTATATTTTTTGAGCGATAGATTAGTTCTCTACCAGAGTTCTCTGTTGCCTATTATTGCAAATAATTACTTGTTTGCTAAATATACTTCATTCCATTTTCTGAATAAAGAACGTTAATTAGTGTAATTCGTGGGTGTTCATATGTGTAATTCAGAGAGCTGTGGAATCACAACAATAGCCAAACCCTGCCTTGTACTAAGCCAAACGAAATTGCTTGGAAATGACGTGAAAGCTAGGAAAACAGTCACCTTGAACAGTTCACTTAGAGGATTTATTACTGATACGACTGAATAACTTTATGGAGTTATTTTATAATACAACTCCCTTACTGTTTCTAAACCATTATGTTTCCTACCATTTGGAAACTATGGCCATTTAGCTGTAATGGGCTTCTTCATCAACCTGGATAGCTTTTTGAATAAAGATGAGAGGAATAGATACGCTGTATGAAGTATTTTTCTTCTTCATTCACTGCGCCTTACAAAAACTGATAGATGAAATAGTTTTCGAGAAAAAATGGGACCTTAACATCAACAAACGTACATCTGGAACGTTGGGTAGGTTACACTAAAGAGCAGTCAAAATTGACGTACAACTGTCCATCATCTTAACTGAACATGAAAAGGATGAGAATACCAGTTTAGGTCAGAGATGTGTAAGTTATTCCTAGTTCGAAATGTAGCAAAGCAGAAGAACATGACAGTTTAACTCCAGAAGCATTTAAACGTGTTGGTTTAGAATTCGTTATTTTCCGGAAACTCAGAAAAGTGGTATTGTTCTCTACAAAAAAAAGAAGATAAGTCTTAATATAATAACCACTCGGGGAAGATGATCAACTCGACTCTCCTAGGGTCTAGTAAATAACCGGTGAGTGAAGTAGAGTATAAGTACACCCGAAAAAACAAGGCGGGTTTCAGACATATACACAAATGCATTGGCTTTGTTCGACAGTTTTAAAATACAGAGACTTCAAAACTTTTGGTATTAAGACAAAGTATGCCCTCATCAATAGGGAAGTGTTGTGGAAATGTCTCTGTATATGGATTTCCGAAAATGTTTGTGAAATGGCGCTAGGGCCTACATAGAATTATCAGCAGTGTACTCCAGGTTTGCTTACTCTCACCATTTTGTGTGTGCGCATGTGATTTCAATGCAGATGTGAATGACGTTATTAGACTTGGACGCTGGGTTTTCTATTCCTTTACGTTCTAAGTGGAACATAGGGCTTCAAGCTGGATACTTGAAGTTTCAGTAGCAGTGGTGTTTACTTTTACGAGATGGATTTGCTACCCTCATGCCCAACCTTACTTCTTTTCCGGCCCTACTACCGGCTTAGCGAGGTAAAGAAGTGCATTGGCCGGGGATCCGACCCGAAACAACCTGCGTAGTCGGCTAGCATTCTACCGCTGTGCCACCGACGCTGGCTGTTGGGGAGTGTTCTGCTAATTGTCAGAAGCTTGCTGGTGATATGATTTCTCTCTTTATGAATATGCTTTCATATTTACTCTTGTAGACACAAGAGACTCGCCTGATGTTTGTTTGTTTTTGTTATGTACTAGTTTTCCCCGTCGCCAATTTGTTATGTACTCGTCGCTAAATTATTGTTATGGACTGGTCGAGAATTTAATAGTCCTGACGCAAGAAGGCGGAAATCAGAAGACCACTAGGTTTGCGATGATACTTCTATTTCCAAACACAAGGAGAAGCAATAAGTGGTATCACACCAAAGTAGTAAGTCAGTCACACAAATTGTGAGGACGAAATATGTATATCAAGGGTGTGAACAATCATTAGACAGTCTTAACATGAATGGCTAATTATAATGAAGTATCGATCCATACATACATAGCGAAATATAACAGACATGTCAACAACCACCATATATGGATATATGTCACTAAGCAACGGACTGTCAACAAACACTCATATTATATATAATATAAGGGGAATATACATTGTTGAAGGAGACAGGTTCATACAAGTGAAATGGTCACAGACTAAGCGAGCTAACAGAAAGAGAGACCAACATACACACACACACACATAAATATATATATGTGGATACATATCACCTCCCCTTTTGAGAAGATTGATGATTAGTAGGATGTTTACCTGGGGGTTTATCTGGAACCTTTGGGCTTGTTGTTGACGTCTGTCGTTTTGTCTGCCTGTTGGGTTTGCGGCTTCGGCTCCGTCCGGAATTGTCTGACATTTTCTGCTTCTTGACTGCATTGCATAGCGAATTTAGTGGGACATCAGCCAGATGCAAACGATCGAACCAATCAAGTCCCAAAAGATTTAAATCACTCTTGGTGATGTAACAAGTTCCTGTGAATTTGGTATTGCGGAAGGAAACGGAACATTTGAGTTCACCAATAAGTTTGAGGCGCCCACCACAGGCGCTGACAGCAGTCTGAGAAGTATTTGCGATTGGTGGTCTGCCAATATTATTCCAAAGTTTTTCTGATATAACAATAATATCAGAGGCGGTATCTAGCTGCAGACGTGTATCATGACCATTCATCTGAAGGTCAATATATTTCTGCATACCTGGTGTTGTGACTTGACGGGTTGCGCGTAGACTCAATGACTTTTTGGGGGATTTTGGACCAACAGTTTGTCGAGCTTTTGCTGAATTATGATATCTGGGTTTGCGTGGCTGACAAAAACCATTTTTATGACCGATGATTTTGCACTTGCTGCAACGATGATTTTTGTACGGACAAGACTTTACAAAGTGCCACGCGCCACAATGCCAGCATGGTGATGGTGGGGTCTTCTTTGCAGTATTTTGTGAAGTTGGACGAGTATGTATAGATTTCCGCGGAACATTAGGAGAAGTAGGTGGGTCAGGAGTAGATGATGAGAGATTTTTGCTCTTCCGTAATGCATGAATATCAGAGCTTCTCGAAGTTGTTGATTCGACCAGGTGTGTATCTTTCTGCAAATTAATCAGCCGTTGATATTCATCAGCTATGTCATGTAATGTTAACTTGGGATTTTGTTCTAGCTGATTGAGCAGTCGAGTTCGGATATCTGTGAAACGAGGAGATTGAAGACTGCATATGAGAATCAAGGCTTTGAACTGATCATCTGTTAATTACCCGAGTCGAAATCTCTCACATTCTCGTTTGACTGTGCCAACGTGAGTAAGAAAATCATCATTTTCATTCATTGTCAGCTTGAGGAAACGATAACGTATGCTGAATAATGAGGAGTGGTCTACAAAAGTTTCACTCAGCAGCTTTATTGTATCATCGAAACACTCGTCACGTGGTTTCTGGGGTAAAATTAGGTTACAGTACCGTTCATATTCTGCCGGACCCAATTTACGTAACAACACTCGCACCTTCCAGGCATCGTCTTGTGAGGCGAGATCAACAGTGAATAAATCCTCATAACGTTGATACCATGTGTCAAAAGTGACATTAGCCTCTGGGTCATAATTGAACTGTGAAATACTATTCACAATTCCGTCGACAGATGGTAGCATGGTATGGTTCAGATTGCTTGAAGGTGAGGCTTGACCAGTCTGTTGGTTGACGAACATTTCCATTAATTTCATTTGTCGTCAGTCAGTCACACAAATTGTGAGGACGAAATATATATATCAAGGGTGTGAACAATCATTAGACAGTCTTAACATGAATGGCTAATTATAATGAAGTATCGATCCATACATACATAGCGAAATATAACAGACATGTCAACAACCACCATATATGGATATATGTCAACAAGCAACGGACTGTCAACAAACACTCATATTATATATAATATAAGGGGAATATACATTGTTGAAGGAGACAGGTTCATACAAGTGAAATGGTCACAGACTAAGCGAGCTAACAGAAAGAGAGACCAACATACACACACACACATAAATATATATATGTGGATACATATCAGTTTTGTTTGACATAAAAAAGATTTCCGGACACTTCCAATTTATCACTTCCCATTTTTATTGCTACTGAAAGCAGAAGGTATGAAAAACAATGTATATCTGACCATAGTAGATTTTATTTCATTGCTTACGTGAGGTTGAACCAAAAAGTAACCACTGCTGAGATCAGATTCACTTTTAATCATAGTTAAATCAGCTGGTATATGTACTATTTGTGCGGAGCTACTGTCCTCCTCAACAGACAGTGCTGGCTCAAATTAGATTAGTTTCAAAAAGCTCATCCTCAAACAAATGCAAAAATTAGGTAACTGTTAGTTAGTTTGAATAAAATACTTTTTAAAAGCCATGTATATTGTTTAATTAGGGTCCTACAATCTGTTAAAAATCCCTGATCAATAACACTTTATGAGGGTAAAGAATCGTTTTCAATGAAGCAGATTTATCATGTTTCTTTTCTTCGAAATTCTGAATATTTCTATTCACCTTCATCTAATTACTTCTTTCCCATATATATATTTTTTCATTCCTTCACGTTCCCAGCGGAACATAGGGCCTCAAGCGAGTGGCTTGAAGTTTCTGTAGCAGTGTTTCATTTTACAGGATGGGGCTGCTAGCCTCATGCACAACCTTTCCTCTTAACCAACATTATTTCTGGCTTAGCGAGGTAAAGGAATGCGTCGGTCGAGGATCGAACCCCGGACCATGCGCATGGTCGGCGAGCGTCCTAACCGCTATGCCACCGACGCCCTTCCTTTCCATATGGTTTTGCTTAATCGAGTGTGGAACCTCGCCAGATTACTAGCTTGCTAATTTCCTAGCCGGTCCCAAGCCCGGATAAAGAGGGAGGGTTGGGGCGTGGTGCTAGCAACTCCACCCCTGTAAAACAACCAAATCGCTACAGAAACTTCAACGAATAAATATATTAAAAATTCTAAAAACATAAGCAATAGCCTTACTTTTCGCTGGAATCGGGGAAGTGAAATGACGCAGGCTGGTGAAAGCCTTCGGGAAGCCAGTCAGCCGATGTGCCTTCTTTCGATGAAAGCAAAAGTAAGGATGGGTACCTGGAATGTTCGCACAATGTACGAAACTGGAAAGGCTGCCCAGATAGCCGCTGAAATGAGAAGGTACAGAATAGAAGTGTTGGGAATCTGCGAAAGCAGATGGAACGGAACTGGAAGGTGCCAACTACCTACTGGAGAGACAGTAATCTATTCCGGCCACCCAGAGGACAACCACGAGCACACCGAGGGAGTGGCCATCATGATGTCACCAACAGCAGCCAAAGCTCTCATGCAGTGGGAACCAATCTCCTCCAGGATAATGACAGCCAGGTTCAACTCAAAAGGAAGGAAAGTTACAGTCATTCAATGCTATGCGCCTACAAACGTCTCAGAACAAGAGAAGAAGGAGGCGTTCTACAGACAACTACAAGCAATAATGGACAACGTCCCAAATGGCGATATCAAAATCCTGATGGGCGACATGAATGCGAAGCTGGGAGGAGACAACACAGGAAGAGAACTCACCATGGGTCGTGAGGCCCTCGGTGAAATGAACGACAATGGTGAACTCTTCTCAGACTTCTGCGCCTTCAATGATTTGGTGATTGGTGGTAGTGTGTTCAAACACAAGGATATACACAAGACATGGATTTCACCAGATGGAAACACCAAGAACCAAATAGACTTCATCTCAATTTCAAGAAAGTGGAGACGGAGCCTACTGGACACAAGGTCAAGGAGAGGAGCAGATGTGGGTTCAGACCACTATCTAGTAGAAGGGACTTTCAAGGTGAAACTAAAAGCCTCGAGGATAGCTGGGGATAGGCCACAATGCAAGTTCAACACTCAATTACTGAAGGACACAACCACAAAAGACACTTTCACTGCAACTGTCAGAGCAAAGCAGGAAACACTACGCGACATCACTGAAGAATCATGCGTGGAAGAACATTGGAAGTCTCTGAAGGCGATTCTCAACGAAACGTGTTCAACGGTTCTAGGAAGAAAGAAGAGACAAGACAAGGAATGGCTCTCAACGGACACTTGGAAATTAATAGAAGAGAGGAGAATGGTGAAAGAGAAAATGATTCAATGCAAGGACGGACAGGAGAAGGAGACGCTGAGCTCAACTTACAAGCACTGGACAAAGAAGTGAAGAAAGTGCTAGGAAGGACAAAAGACGATTCTACGACAACCTGGCCACTGAAGCTGAGAAGGCAGCAGGCAAAAGGGACCTGAGGACACTATATCAGATAACCAAATCTCTATCCGGGAAGAGATCAACACAAGCGAAACCTATAAAAGACAGCCAAGGGAACCCAATTACCAAGGAAGAAAAACAGATTAAACAATGGGCGGATCACTTCAAAGGACTCTTGAACCGACCACCACCTGCAACCCGTCCAGAAATACCAACAACAGCGCACACACAACTGCAAGTTGACACCAATCCTCCAACGAGAGCTGAAGTCTTGAACGCAATCAAACTTCTGAAAGCTGGAAAAGCAGCCGGACCAGATGGAATACCCCCTGAAGCACTGAAAGCAGACCCAGAGACGACAGCAGACATGCTGACTCCATTATTGCAAAAGGTCTGGAAGGAGGGAAAGGTGCCTACTGACTGGAGGAAAGGTTACCTCGTGAAACTACCAAAGAAGGGCGACTTAGGACTCTGCAAGAACTGGCGAGGAATCATGCTCCTATCGACGCCAAGTAAAATCCTGAGTCGCATCATCCTGGAGAGATTAAAGGACGCACTGGAGACAGAACTCCGACCAGAACAAGCTGGATTCAGGAAAGGCAAATCATGTACTGACCAAATTGCAACTCTACGCATCATCATCGAACAAAGCATGGAATGGCAATCAAACCTCTACCTCAACTTTATAGACTTTGAGAAGGCCTTCGACAGCGTTGACCGTGAAGTAATTTGGAAATTACTCGAGTACTATGGCGTACCCCAAATATTCATCAACCTTATTCAACAGCTGTACGACAACGGCATATATCAAGTGATCCACAACGGAAAACTCAGCGAGGCGTTTGGAGTAAACACAGGAGTCAGACAAGGGTGCTTTATTATCACCAATGATATTCCTAATTGTGGTGACTGACTGGATTATGCGTCAGACTGTGGGAAACGAGAAGACAGGAATATCCTGGACCGACGTGAAGAACCTAGAAGACCTGGATTTCGCCGTGGATGACTTATGTTTGATGTCACACACAATCGAAGACTTACAAGCGAAAACCGACAAACTGGTCGAAGAAGCAGCAAAGACAGGACTCCAGGTGAACATAGACAAGACGGAGGTTATGAAAATAACCAACCAACAACAGCAACAACATCCAACGTCAATCACCATCAACGGGAGGGATTTGAAAGAGGTTATTACTTCATTCACTTATCTAGGGAGCATTGTCTCAACTACAGGAGGAGCGGACGAGGATGTCAAATCGAGAATCGGGAAGGCGAGAAACACATTCATCAGCCTGAAATCAATCTGGAAATCTTCGTCACTCAGCATCAACAACAAAATTCGGATTTTCAATACAAACGTAAAGTCAGTCAGTTCTTCTATACGGATCAGAAACTTGGAGGGTTCACAAAGAATATTTCCAACAGGCTATTGCAGACCTTTATTAACAACTGTCTTCGCTCTATACTGAAGATCAGATGGCCGGAAAGAATCACCAACAAGGAATTATGGGAACAAACAAAGCAAGAACCAATCGCCAACCAACAAATATGCAGGAGAAAGTGGAGATGGATCGGACACTCGCTGAGGAGACCGCTGGGTGACATCGCGCGTCAAGCCCTCGAGTGGAACCCGAAAGGGAAGCGGCGAGTGGGGCGTCAGTGCAAGGGTGACATGGAGGAGATCGTGTGAAGAGGAGTTGATACAGTATGGACTAACATGGATGCAGGTGAAAAGTACAGCAGAAGACAGAAGCAAATGGAGACGTGCAGTTGAATCCCTATGTTTCACTAAGAACCCAAGGGAGCAATAATAATAATAATCAAGTGTAATCAGATTTGTTCACTCTTGTTTCCTTCAGCAACTGGAACTTATGCGTACTTTTATGTTGATTTTCTAGTTGGGTGGATAGTTACGTAACTTCACCTCTTCATATGAGTGAATCCCACTGATAGGTCTTGAATTCGACAAACTTGTTTATTCATTCAGAGTCCCTATTAGTTGCTAGTGCATACCTATTTGACAATAAATTGACTAAAATTTTCATATATCTACTTATACGTATATAATGCAGAAGAGTGAATGATGAGCAACATTATATTCTGAAAGCTCCAGTTAACTGGAACTAACACAGCATATCACATAGAAGTGAAATCAAATTGGTTGGTGTACAAAATATTTGCTAAAAACTGTTCTTATTATTAGTTCTGATGGAGTGCACTACAGACGAATTTAACAATGTAACATTTGTCGTTAATTTTAATTGCAAACCAGTCTACTAAAGCTTTGTGCTTTGTTATAAGACATTAAATTGCACTCTAGTATAAAGTCTATCATAATCTAGTTTCACCTCAAGTTTATGCCGAAGAATGCATTATCATCAACATCATCATAGTCTGCTTTTTGTTACAAGGAACCAGCAACTTTTTGTTGACAACTTTTTCTTTACGTGAAAAAGAGAAAAATAAATACAACACTACAAACCTATATGATTGATTCTCTTTTCAATATACATAATAATGAAACTGAAATGGCTGACTGCCAAGTATTTTTGGACAACATTGTGTATCAACTGGTTGAAAATTGTTGATCGATGAGTAGAATACCCTCCGTCACTAGGGTAAACAGTGTAGCACTAAGATTACTTATAACTGTCTCGTTACTTATGGACTGTATGGAAGTCTAACACATCTGTATTTCATACTTGATAACCAAGTAATCTAGAACTGCTATTTGCTTCTCCTGAAAAATAACTGTTTGCGCAAACAACTCAATAGAAAAAAAAACACCTCAAGCTTACAAACAAAATACTTCTTAAAGAATGTGGTTATATTTATAGACAGTGGAGATTTTAGCTATTCCCTCCTAATATCAGTTTTCATTCCTTGTCTTCAGAGTGGGACACAGGATTGCAAGCAGTTAAGAATCAAGTGTTGGTTTGTAGGGATTTGATTGGTTTCAGGATTTCGTCATGAGCTGACATTAGTTATAGAACCATTGGAAAACCTGAGAGTACTGGACAGCTGTTTCGTCCTAGTTTGGGACTCTTCATCAGTACGCACCCATCGGGATTCGAAGTTAAGAATCAGTAACTGTAGCAATTTTTCGAGCGGTGGGGTTGCAACCCCGACGCTCAACCTACCTTCTTCCCTGGCTTATTATAAGCTAGTAAACTGGGTGAGATTTCGGAGTGCGTGACAGTTGAACCAATCCTTCATTAACAGCTAACTCTTATACTTCAGTCTATAAACCTCTGAGGCAGGAATCTTGGGTGGGGGTGACTGATTTGATTGTTGCTATGACCCAGGTTTTGGTCTCACATACGATTATTATCCATCATACAAATATCGAACTACCAATTTAAGGCTGTTTCAATTCCACCGGGGAATCATTCTCTTAACGGACTTATTAACATAATAATAGTCTCCAATACAAACTTTATCTGCAACCTCAAGCTAGTTGGTGCTTACTCAGAGCCTTGAGAGGGAATCATGTTGAACAATAGTAAAAAGCATACCACCGTTATCACTTTTCGTTAACACTGAGAAATTGCTGGATAAAATCTAGTCACTGTGCAGAATCAGATCACAGAACATTGGTTACAGTGTGCATATTATTGGGATATAAACTGGTTAGACGACCTAATTTTATGTAGGATGATTTGATATTTAGTTTCAGAATTCAAAGAATTGCATTCTCTGTTGTTACTTCTGACCATAGTCTGATGTTGAAAATTATCCAGTCAGCATAATACAAGTAAGTGAAACTGGCAAAATACTGACTGATAACTGACTGGTTCGCGGGATTAAAACAAAATACAAGTTTATTACAAGCTTAAACGAATATTATTCAGATATTGTGAAAGATGTTCCACGTGTTTAGGCTCAGTGTAATAGCTGGAGTATGTGAAAACATTCATCTCAATTATAAGGATGATTGTATATCATGTTTTTAAGTGAACTATATACACTGAACTGATTTTTAAACCTCTGTGACTCAAACTGATTGGTGTCTTTTATTTCATGGATAAACTCCATCCAGACATTAATGAAAGCAAAACACGTAGTTCAGCGAGGAGACTGTTTTCGGGGAATCCATTCACTTAGCTGTACAATCTCAATTACATATACTTTATTGTGTGTGTGTGAGAGAGAGAGTGTGTGTGTGTGTGTACATTAGGTTTGTCCGACAAGAGAAAAAATAAGTTGGGGTTATTGTTGTCCAGACATTTCAACATTGGAATACCAACAACATATCTGAAAGAACTGCTATTGAGGTGTACTCTCAATGTACAGTTTACTTTCAATCAAATCATCTACAGACTGAAGGACGGTATTGCAATTGGATATTCCCTTGTGCCCATTGCTAGAAGAGTGCTTCATGGCTAGCCTTGAGAACGGCCCACTCAGGTCGCCTACTGGCAATTTTCCATTGTATAAGCGATGCGTAGATGACATTTTCGTCATTTGTGACAACAGATACAACCAAAGTCAATAGCTACAAATATTCAACAACGGCCACCCGGCTATAAAATTCACTCTAGAAATGGAATGCGAATCCGAAATTCCCTTTATTGATGTGCAACTATCAAGACGACCTGGCGGAACCTTTATAAGGTCAATCCATAAAAAACTTACTTGGAATGGTCAGCTAACAAATTTCTACAGTTAGGTACTTAGTGAGAGGAAACGAAATCTGATTGAATCCCTTACCACTCGGATCCGACGCATCTGCAGTCCTGACACCCTGGGAGCAGAACTGGATCTTCTGAAAGAAACCTTCTTCCAAGATGGATACCCGCCAAGATTTATCGACAAGAATACAAAACCAAAGATCTAGAGGAATGAAACATCACTTGTTTCAAAAGAGATGCTTCACATGAATCTGGATTTCAAGTGAAACTTAGCTTGTGATATCCTCAAGAGAAGAATTTCAGCGTCTTTGGAAAGAACTCTAAGAAAGAAAGAACTCTCAGAAACGCTAAGAGTAGTGTTTTCCACCTCGAATCTGACCACATCTATGTGCTCATATCAGTTCATCTGTTGCTGTGGAGCCATTGGTAGTTCGACACATATCCTGTCCGAAAGGATCCAAGATCACGATTCCGTATGGATGCAAAATGGTAATAGTAGCTGTACAAGGATTGTGATCATCGAACATCTCGTCAGTATTGGTCATTCCATCTCAACAAACTCCTCCTTCAAAGTGAATACAACCCACCAAAGGCAATATGCTTTCGTCTCCTTTGTACTGTTGAAGCCTTAGCCATTCAGTTGGAAAAGCCAGAGTTATGCATACGAAGGAAAATGGTTCTCTAACTGATATCAGCTCATGATAAAATCCTCCAACCAAAAGAAAATCAGCCAACTACTTCTGCTTTCATGGTAACAACCGTGTTGACCTCTACTGATTTGATGTGTGTGTGTGCTTATTATTTTTCTAATTCCTTATAACATTTGTAATTTTAGAACTCTTACACTATTCCATACTTTCTTTTGTTCCTATGTGCATCCTAAACATAACTCGCTTATTAAGCTATTAATTTTATTACATAACTGTATTACGCTTATTGAACTTCTTGCATGGGTTGATTAACGTTGATAACTATGTTTTTTTTGTTTTGTTGACAAGGCATCACCATTACCCTCTTACCAGTCTTCACTGCCGTAGTTACAGTTTGATTCTTTATTACATTTTTGAAATGTCTTGACAACAATAAACCTAATTTATTTTTTTTTTTCTTGTCGGACAAGCATACTGTAGGCTCACACAAATAAGTATATGTAATTGAGATAGCACAGCAAAGTGAATGAATTCGCTGAAAAGATTCTCTTAGCTGAACTACGTGTTTTGTTTTGATTAATGATTGGTTTCTTTTGGTCAATAAATTTACTTTTACCCGTTAGCTTTATTCTGATCTATTGTGGATTTCGTTGACTTAAGCGATAAAACGTCTAAATTTGCCACTAGCATTAATATTAATTCATTGTACACCATGCATGCTCGTGATCCTCATCAGTTGATATTGGACCACTCCTAACGAAACAAATATTCATTTAACGTAGTGTGTAACTTGTCAACAGTTTGAAGAAGCTGTGAAGACAGGACTTCATCAATCACTATGAACGGGAGGAATTTTTAAAAAAAAGTCACTTCTTCACTTATTTGGGTGGCACTGTTTCAGCTACAGGCGACCAAGGGGTTGAACTTGTCAAAGCCAGGATTGGAAAAACAAGACACAGACAATCATTGTGAAAATTTGGTACACTAAGCTTAAAGAGTGGGATTCAGATTTTAACATGGATGTTAAGTCAGTCAGTTCTTCTATATGTTTCAGAGACTTGGAGTGTCACCAAAAGCTGCATTCGCTGCGTACTGAAGAGAAAATGGCCAGCCAGTAAGGATAGGCAAATAAGAACTCTTGGAAAGGAGCAACTGAGAAACTACGGCTCAACAAATGTGCCGAAGAAAATGGAGATCGGTTGAACGCACGCTACGGAGACTGTTGAGTGACATCGCAAGTCAAGCTCTCGAGTAGAACTTGAAAGGAAAATGATTAGTTGAGCATCCAAGCGTGACATGGAGAAGATTGTGTAAGGAAGAGATAATAGTTTATGGACGAGTGGTGTGGAGCCAGCTAAATATGACTGCAAGAAACAGGGCGAAATCGAAATGCACTGCTGAAGTCCTATGTTCCACTGGGAACCTAAAAGGAACAATAATGATAAACCAATAACACGTTATTTTCCATGTGACATCAATGCGTCAGTCTTACTATGAATAAATTCAATCAAAATCAAGTTAATCCACTAACAAGCTCGTTTACATGCACATCATTATTACCGTCAGCCTCATCCTGAAGAACGGTCAGCGAACTTGGTCTCGTAATGTGAGTTCGATGACTGGTTGGATCGTGGTTGCGGATAGCCAAAGGGTCCCTCAAAAAATTGCACGGAACAGATGTCTATTGTTCCCTGATTTTCAATGATCTCTTTCTGACTTATTTTGGTTCTTGACGAAATCTAACACCTAAAATTAAATTAATTTAAATATCATCCTAAAGAGCCTCAAAAACAGAACAACATAACTTGCACTTTGCATTTCTATCTGCATTCATGATAAGGTGAATAACATCACCATGTACAATTTAATCATATCCAGTAATCAGTACCAAGCCTTGATTTATCCTGAGATATTGTTTATATTCTCACCACTTATCACATATAGTAGACTTTATATTTATTTATAAGTTTCTGTTCACTGGCTGGACTGAATAGAATCCAACTTTCAGTATTTTATTTATTATTTCATCTTATCTTTATTATATGATAAGTATTATGCAAAGTCATCAGTGGATGTTTGCTGATTCCTGTTATATCCTGAATACCTTGAATACTTACAAGATTGTTGTTCGACTGTGAAAGTTTTAAGGAGTTTACAACATTTTTGTGTAGGACTTAGATACAGTAATTACTTATTTGTAAATAGAATAACACTGAAGTTCACAATTTTACACTATTCGCGTGATTTAGTCTGTCTTCAAAGGATTACTGTGTTGCTGTGTTTTTTTTATTTATAAATTTTAATAAAGTGATGATTGACGCTGCTTATTAGGTAAGTATAGATTTTTCACGTGAATCAATCTATAGAGTAGAAACCAATCTCTCAGTGAAATGTCTATCTCAGAGTGATTTCTATTAATAAGTAAAATGTTACTGGTATAAACAGGACAGGTGAGTTACTGTGTAAATGACTGACAAATATCGATTTGACGATATTACCAATAAACGTGAGGTCCAAGTCAGATATATTAATAATAATAATAATAATAATAATGTATACTTTACAAAGATGTAATATTAAACGAAAGGCTTTTGTTTGATTTTTGATCACAGATCGATAACAGTTAGAGAACCATTGAAAACCAGGGAGTATTGGACAGCTGTTTCGTCCTAGTTTGGGAATCATCATCAGTACGCACTCATCACTGAAGACTTTTATGCACTGCTAATTGCCCAAAGTGTAGAAAAAGGATACAAAAGTTTAGCCTAGACTCGGTGCAACAAAAATACACATACAAAAGTGAAATATTCAGCTAACGTTGAGCTTGTAGAAGCTTAATTACTGTCAAGACTGATTTCGTTACAGATCGAAATCACGACGAAGTTGTGAAGTTACAAAGACTGAGATGGTTAGGACATGTGTTACGTATGCCAAGTCATCGCCTCCCTCGACGAGCAATGTTAGCGGACATAGGGTCAGGCTGGAAAAAAGCTAGCGGCGGTCAAACAAAAACTTGGCATCAGTCAATGAAATCCACAACAGTTGGTCTAAGCCACGTAGGAAGGTGTAGACTTCCAGGCTGGGGTCCTGGGGACGGTAAAAATCTATGGTTGGAAACAATTGGTGACATGGCTCAAAATCGTTCTCAGTGGCTGGTGCATATGCATCCACTCCTTGTGACTTATGATCTCCAATGAAACTGTTTTGTTCTTCGTTATTACTCCTCCCTTGTCTCACACCTCTGCTCACTGTCTCTATTGTGCTTTTCTTGTACCTTCTTCTCTTGCTTCGCTTGCTACACGGAGTGTGGCGACTTGAAGTGCCGCACATTTGTGCAAAGTTCTATGTCGAAAACAGACAGACAGTAGTAAAAGAACACTGAAAACTAAAGTGTGCTGAAGAGAGTTGTTCCACTCTGCACTAAGACTCTTTATTATTCTCTACCTCCCATTTCTGAGGGAAACCTCTTCATGTGTCTGCGTTAACTATGTATTGAAAAGAAAACACAAATAGAAAGAGATTTACTAAGTAATTGAATATATTACTGTGATTGTCTCAAAACTGAGATGTGGGAAAACTGAGTTACTTTTAAAGTGGAAGCTAAAATGGCAGAAATGCAGGTTTATCAACGTTTCTCATAGGTTAGTTAGATTTACAAACAAACTAACTGGTGTTATTTGATATCTGAGAGAATTGAACACTATGGTCATTTGTTGGAACATCTGCCATGCTAATCCACATTATGTCTAATTAGGAAATATTGTTTAGGTAGTTCGTTAATATGAATAACGTCAGGATCTTCATTTAGAAAAAAAAGATACACCGAGACCAAAGTTATGCATCATAGTACACTCAACATAAGCCGAACAAATAGCTGTAAGAATAAGCTTCAAAACAATTTATCTTTTCTACAAACACACGTCACTTTAACCTTTGTTTCATTCAAATAGTTTGATGTAGAATATGCATGTGAATCCATTGATAAACAAGTGGTCTGCTCTTATTCATTCTTCACTTAATTGTAAACAACCACTTTTTAATTAGGTTAGTAGGATAACGTTGTAAAGTAAGGCATGATGTCTGTGTGTGATAGCCATATTATCTACGCATTACAAATTGCATTTTCAAACGAAAACAATAGACAGAACAAATGACTCATATAGCCTCAAGATATAGAATAGACGCAGAAGTATGGTTAGTGTGATAAATAGCAAATTACCAACAGCATGTATTTGGAAAATCAGACAAATAGCCTTTTTCCTCTGTTCATCTTAAAAAAGCAAGTGTTCAGAGCATGACTCATTATTTAGTAACCAATCGAGAAAGTATTTGTCTCAAATGCCAAAGTCAATGTGTATAAGCAATACATGATTTATTGTATCATTAAAAACTCGGGGGAAGAGTTTTTCACGAAAAAAGCCATCTCTGGGTACTGAAGACATAAGATTTGTTACTGGGTTATTCAGATTTATTTTTTATTTTATTTATTTTTTATCACAGCTTGTTACTCAAATACATTGGAATAAGTGTATCCAGTTTCTAGTTCACTGTGCATCGGTGGCACAGTGGTTAGGACTCTCGCCGACCATGCATATGGTCCGGGGTTCGAGCCCACGCCGACGCACACCTGATATCTATGGTCGGCCTGCAAAATTTGGGCCACCGATATCCATGCTGAAAATTCCATACTTGTACCAAAAATACAGTGTGGAATCAAGCTGTAATCAAAAATAAAAATAAAAAAATATCCTATGTCTTTGGAATAACTTAGTAACACGCCTGATATTCCTAGTCTCAGTTTTTTAAGCGGAATGACCAGTTGCAGAGTTTCGGCACGGTGGTATTTATAAGAGTAAAATAATACTGTTAGAAAGATACTGCGCTTTAGAATTTATGGATGTGTCCCAATGAATTCGTGTGACTGTCCAGTCGGAAAAATTCTTCGTGAATATGGATAAAGTGGGAGTAAAACTTGGAATGTATTCCGCTCAAGTAGTGGAGTATCTATTTTAAAAATTAAGTGGGAAAATTGTCAAAAAATAGGAAACATTGGGGAAGTGAGGATAAGAATAAAACTTATGCACTTTGGCAGAGTATAATTCCACTACGGGTAAAATTTGCTTTGATAAAGTCTCACAGTGTTATACAATAATGTTTACTGTTGACGTTTCGTGCACAATTTATTGTTCATAATCATATAAAGGTGATATGATATGGTGGATATATATTGTTTGTGTATAACAGGCTGGTTAACTGCATTTTACAACTAAACCCTCCAATGACTAAAGTATAGACGTGTACAGGATAAAGCTGAAATATGAAAGAATGCTGACTAACAGATAAAGTTAATATGTTACACCTCTTTAGTTCATTTATAAATCAATTAAAGTTATCAAATGAGACTAATAAATGCTAGTGAATTCTAAGCTAACTGCACTTAAAATTTTAGTTTTTATCCATTGTATTGACCATAAGAAGATAATGATATAATGTACAATTGTGATGATGATGATGATGAAATTTCTAAAAGTGAAATAGACCTCCGGATTCCCAAACTTGGTGCCTGAATGATAACGCGTTCGACGCAATACCTAAATGGCTGACTTAACCAATTAAAACTTTACACAAAGTGCATCAGTTAAATGTTGTTACATTTCAGAAAAAACAAAACAAATGAAAGTAGAGCAAAGAAGAAAAAACGAACATTTTCAGGAGCTGGAAGATGAAAAAGACTGGATTTACCTTCTTCTATTTAAAAGAAGTGCTACAAACTATCGAGTCTAAGTATTCCAATGACACCAGTCTGGCAGACAACTCCTCCTTCCATGAATAAGAAGCAACAGTCAAAAGCATCATGGACTGATATCACTAACTCTTTCTGAGCCTACTGCTGCTTCAGTTAACAGTGTTCGTCCTGATAGATTACGTCTTAGCACGCCTTATTTATTATTTGAAACACAAACTTGGTACACAATGAGCATAAGGAGATGCACATGACCGCTGGGATACTATCATGGCGCTCAAATCGAAGTAAATGATTGTCTTAATTGGACCACTGGCCAAACCTGTAACTTCACGACGATCCATTAGTGAATAAAGCAAAGCTGCATTCCCATGGTTGCCAGTAAGCAAAATATCTTCATAAATCATTTGTTTCTTTCGGATCCTAGAGCCAATGTGTCCTATACTCTTGAAATCGGGTTTTTCCAAATCCCCTGATTAAAGCTCCATCCCCACCAGTCTGGTGGTGAATGCCGGGCATTCGCAGTATATCTTTAACTTTCTTAAGTGTTAGATGGCTGAATGAAGTCAGCAGAAAGCCTTGAGTCTATATATCGTCATCGTCAGCAAGGTGTATCTGCAATTTTGAAGGAATTAATTTCCTTTCTGAGAATCGAAGCTGTGTCAACCAGTGCTAAATTCAGAGAAGTTGTGGCTGAGCTATTCGAGCTCTTGAGTGACCTCTGGCAAGACCGTAACGAAGGCATTGATCAGCTAACTAGATGATTACCCTGCAAAATTGACTGATATGACTAAGTTTGACCCAAAACTAAGGATTAGGTGCAAGACAGTAGTTACTCCCTCGTGACCAATCAATATACTCCTGTAATTACACTCCAGAAGCACAAGTGTCGTGGATATGACTTACGTGACAGAAGCTATAAGCATGTGGTCACATATAAGCATATCCAAGGGAAGAAAACAGTCTAACTCGGTTGCGTGAGGTCACTTTTGAAGGGGCGGGGGCACCCGTAGCAACCCTTAGATGACTCAGTCTACAGTACTTCCCAATATCAAACTTCATTTATCAAACTCCACGTACAGACTCAAACAACAGTGGATGAAGATCGGTCCAGTAGCATCAAACCATATTTGGTAGTCAGCAATAATACACCAAAAAAATTGAGATTTCCAGAGTACTTTGAGTTCTTTCAGTGCCTTCCTTCATCCCAAACGGCTACATCAGATGTCTACTCAAAATCAACGATATATTCTACCAGTAGCGAGTTATTTCCTGACAGGTAGCAATCAAACCGTTGTATACATCAGCACACTTAAAACAGAATTAATTAAGTATCTCAGGCAGATACTCCTAATTTTCGTCACCTCAGGTGTACCCCGACTAACATAATATCCCTCCACGACAGTCGCTTCATAAACAAACATTGTCGCAACACAACTCTTAATTGATAAAGTCGAATTTCCTGTCTACTTTTTGATGAAGAAATGTGACAACTGTGGAGCAGCATCAAGTGTGCCCACCTTCTACAATATATAAATGAGTGAGTGAGTGAGAGAGTGGTTCCGAAGGGGAGCTTTGCACTGATGTGCAACAGTTCGAGTCGCCAAACTCCATTTAGCACACAAAGCGGGAGAAGAAAGTAAAAAGAAATGCGAAATAGAGACAGTAAACAGAGATATGAGGGAAAAAGAATAGTAATATGGAGAAACAATAGATTTTATTGGATATTACAAATCACAAAAAGTGAACAGATCTTCGCCAGCCATTGAGAACGATTTCGAGCCAAATAACCAGTTATCTCCAGCCATTGCGTTCTAACACATCAACAACCCCAACCAGGAAGTCAGATAGTCTACTCCTCCCTACTTGACTGGATGGTAGGCTGTCCTAAACCAACTGTTGGGGATTTCACTAACTGATAAAGCCATGTTTGGGTGGACCACCACCACCAATAGCTCTTTTCCAACCTGATCCATCCTATGTCACATAACATTGCCCATTGTCGAGGAAGGCGATAGATGGATAAGCATGCATGCTTAACACATATCATAACCATCTCAGTCGATGTAACCTCACAGCCCCATCGATTGATTTCTCCCCCCCCCCCACCCACTTACCTAGCACCCGACCATTGCCTATCCTCAATATTACTCATCCTATTATAGCACTTAACATGGGAGAGAGAACCCAGACACCTTTGAAAAAAGACAGCTAACAGGCATTTTCATGTCTTCCACTTTTAATGGCCTTATCTCACAAACATAAAGAAGGATGGAGTGTAGTGCTGAGCAGTGTACACGTCCTTTGGTCTACAGCCGGCCGGATATCACGTCTACGCCAGAGAAGGAGTCAGATGGTAGGCGTATGCCAAACTAGTTTTCTTTATCCATGCTGAGATTTCGTCAGCGATCAACCCGCTCGTGTTGGCTGATGCAACTCCCCAAATAAGTCAAGTGGTCAACACTCTCAGCCACCAATTCACTCCCTATCTTCAGGCTAGGAGTCACTGTAGTTCAGCCCTGTAGCATCATCTTACATTTGACAGCAGGAGTGAATCACAAGCCAAACCTACACAGATTGCAGCTCAACGTGTTCAGAAGACTCTACATTTTGTCAGCGTCTTCACCTAGAAGGATTATGTCAACGAGATTATTCCCTGGTGGTAACAAGTCAATCCCTGAGTCGCTGAAGTCAGCAGTTAGGGTTAATTCCATTAGTGCATCTATGATGAAACTGAATAGAAATGGGGATAGCGAGCATCCCTGTCGGACACCTCTTCGGATGACAACTCGCCGTCAGTTCTTACCTGACTGGCTGCACCAGTTTGAGTAAAGTGCCTTGATCAGTGCAATGTATTTTCTTGACATTCCCTTCACAGGTAAGCATCTCCGAGGTACTTCTTGGTCGACGAAACTGAATCCCTTTTTCAGGTCAAGAAATATAACGATTGTTGGACGTTGGAAGTATGCCTGTGTTCCGGAATCTGTCGAAGGGTGAAGATATGATCAGTACACACTCTTTCTCAACCAAACCCTGCCCGCTTCTCTCGTGTCTGTGCCTCCCAAGCCACAATTAGTCTACGCATGATTATCGAACCTAGAACTTCAGGTACCATATTATTCAAGCTAATCACCCCGTGATTATTACAGGAAGACTTCTTTACCTTCTTGTATATCGACATAATAAATGACTTACATCAGCCTGACGCGACTATTTCTGATTCCCAGACTCTGCCTAGTACCTTAGTTAACGCAAACAGCAAATTGTCCCCACCGTACTTAAATACCTCTGGAGTCATTCTACCAGGTCCCTCAGCTTCGCCTCGTTTCAGATTAGTGACAGCCTTAGTAATGTAAGTTAGCGACGGAGGACCGGTGTTTATATCTCATTCATGGAGGTGTTGGGTGCTGGGTAAGTTGGGTGTGGCTGTAGGACAATTAAATTGCTCTTCAACGAGTTCTTTTCAATGTTCCAGTCGTCTATTCTGAGAGCTAATTATGGTCTTATTTTTCTCAGAGATTTTTCCACTTATTATTCACCTTTGTTACCTGTTCCCCTCATAAGTCGCCGATGCCTTTTCCATCTCTTTTCATTTCATCAGTTGTTGCGGAGACACTTCTGGTCAGTTTGCGTTTGAACAACTTTCGCTTCTCATCATAATCGGAGCTCGCTGGAATCAATCTTCTTGCGTCAGTCAGTTCGGATAAGGTGGTAGAAATCCAATGGCTCTTACCAAATTTTGGTTTCAGGGGACTAACGGCCTATACAGCTGCGTCTACGGCTCAATGTGTATAGTGCGAGACTTCCTCAGGAGGGGTCTTCTATCGATCTCAGTTACGCATTTCTCCATTTCTTCCTTAAATAGGGACTCAGTGTCTTGATCTATTTGGGGACATGACTGCTTCACTGACAACAATTTTTATATCCGTTTAGACGTAAGCATAAACGTGCGCGAACCAGAGCGTGATCGGAGTCTACACACGTGTTCCAGAAGGAGCGACAGTCATCTGCTGACCCTCGCCAAAGATACCTTATTGCTAGGTGATCCATTTGAGTCCATCACTGATGTGTTGATTGAGGTCACCATATTAGACAATATCTCTCTTTGTGTCTGAAGTTAGTGCTGAGTGGGAACAGATGATTATCTGAGCAGAACTGGAGAAGACGATCACCGTTGTCGGTTAGTCGGTAGAAAAATTCCGTATGTACCACCTATATACTCCTTAGTCTGGCATAATATCACTTGGGCATTGAAGTCGCCTGCTATAACAACTATATTTGAACGTTTCGCTTAATGCAGAATATTACATAGCTTCTGGTAGAAGTCATCCTTTAGTTCATCCGAAATGTAGTCGGTTGGGGCGTAAGCGATGACCATGAGAAGTGTGACGCCGTCCCTCCTTCTTTTAACGGACCCGTTCAGACGAACTGCACACATATGACTAACTAGTGGAATCCAGTTACGAAGTGTTTTATCCACCCTAACACCCAATGCTATCACTACACCTGCTAGTCTTCGCGAAATAAGTGAGGAGTCTCCGGACACCCTTAAAGTGAATTTGATAAATTCACCTTATTGGTCGGGTGAGGTTAAGTGAATGACCCACTCGGATCTTGTATGTGTGTCTTCGAAACACAACATACATCCATGGTTCGAGATGCCAGAGTTCTGTTGTTGTCCGATTTGTCAGAGGCTTTTGAAGTTAAATGTGACCATATGAAGTTGGCGACGTGGCTTTAAGAGGCTCTCAGGATGTTTTTCTGGCTCTCATAGTTATCTGTTGTTATTGAATGAAGTGAAGATGACTGACTAGCCTGCAGAATTGTACTGACAGTGTTAGGGAGGCAAAATGATGAGGTTGACAGGAATGAAAGAGGATAATGATCAGGAAGGCTTCGTGTACTTTTCGAAGTGTGTGGGTGGTTGTTACTTCCCGGATGCTCACACCATGAAAGTTGATTGATTTTTGGGGTAGCTGAAACAGAAACAGAGTTAGTGTTGCGTGACCGCAGAGCCCAGGGGACAACTACCTGAGGCCGGCCAGCCGGTCACACATGGCCTGTCTGAACTGGTTATTTGGTTTGATTCCGTATTAGTACCTTTCTACCGTCTACGGACCACAGTATGATAAGTTGGGATGCACAATTTTTTGGGTCGACCTTTTTTAACCCTCTTTCTCTAGAATCGAGAGACAGCATAGCTGGCTGGTATGCTGGTCATTTGGAGAAAATAGCTCACTGCCGTCACATAGCTATTCCCCAGTGGTAAGATTTCGCCCACAGACCCACAGCTTGGTGTAAAAAAAACTTATACAATGCCGGCAACTGATTTTAGTATAATCGCTATCCTAACAACCTTCCTGACTTGGTAGGACCTGCAGGAACATTAACTGTGATATGCAAGCCCGACCGCCACGTTAAGATAGCAGCTATCGTTCCAGACAACATATACATAGCAAATATTTGATCGATATACCATCGTCCCACCGGGAAATCTGCCTCACGTGAATGATTTTCTCGGATTAGATTTCCTTGAGTGGCATTTATCCTTCATACCACTTTCCAGTGCGGTTTCTTAAATACTATATTTGTTACGCACGTCCCCGTCTGTTATCACAGTAAGATTTGTTTCCTTTTTCATAACCGGAATATGTAACAATCCACATCAGTTCAATGGAGGTCCCTACACACCAGTTAACTCATTAGTGAATCCACTCAGTGCCTCATCACTGTCAGTTCTGCAATAATGCCACAACCATATCCTACTACTTTACTTTCTTCTGAATTTGAGACACCTTTGGAACACTTAGGTAAACTTACAAGACTTATGTCTACATCCCATTCACGCTGATGTCAGATAAAGGTCAAATTCCGTGCACTGTAGGTCACATTAACTGCTTCTCAGAGTATTATGACCAACCTTCTATCCTTCTGTTTCCATAAGACAACAAATTTCCATCTGTCTCCGAGATCCGTTCACTTATCATATATATTTTAAAACTCGGTTACCAAGTAGAGTACAGATACTTGACGGACGTTACTCAATGTGTTGATGCCTTTCCTACATTTTCTTCACAAATACTTTTTCAGAAGCCTTAGATTATACTTATGTTTTGAGCCCATCAAAAGTTGTCTTTCATCCATCACATTGGATGAAGTTGTAGAAACGCACTTGAATTTACTAGCTAGCATTTGTCTACAAATTATCAACTGTCTTCGCCACTGTTTCCTCAGTGTACTTTATACGATTTTCACGGGATGAATATTGCCGTAAGATTCAGATGTGTCTACTTTGAGTGCTTTCAACAAAAATCTAAATACGTAAACACTGCTTTTTTTGAATAACTATAGTGAGAGGCTTATATATACATGAACTGTTGCACGATAACAGTTCAAGGGTTCATACAGAGGCGATTTTCTTCCAATTCCCTCAATTAACAACTTATAGCAAAGTGGTCTATCTGTGCCTATCCTTGACTTGACGTTGGCGATCGGCAGGTGAGACAATATTTCTCCTTACGTTAGGAACTAGTGCTAGCCAAGAACAGATGGTCACCTGAACAGAATTATAAAAGACGATTGTTATTGTCAATTCGTCGGCTTAATTGTCCATAGGGACTCCCAACTTGTCTCTTCATTGAAATCACGTGTTAAGATGACTTCATTTGAGGGCTTGAAAATCATCCCTTCCTTCGTCTTAACTGAAACCCGTAGGTGGGCAACTGGAGATTGTGAAGTGACATGGACGAGTATCACGACTCTTCCTCATCCTTTTAACTGGATAGCATATATATATATGGTTTTACACTGGGATCTAGTGGAGTAATGAGTCTTCTGCTGTCAAGCCCAATCATATTCCTGCACCAGCAAATCTGCAAGAACTATTCAAAGGATCTCCCAGTACCTGTAGGATAAGTTTTATAAATTCACTGTGCTGGTCAGGTAGGTTTCGGCCACATCTCTCAGAGATACACCATACCTGACCGAAAGCTGCTACCTTGACGTGGTGGTCGGGCTTGAACACCGCAATGATCTATTCAAGCTATACTGGCTGAGACTTATGTCTCTTGAGGTTCTACCATGCCAGGCAGGTTGTTTGGATAGCGGTTAAACAAAAAGCAGCTACCCAATCCAACATCATGTCCAATACAAAATCACAAAATTTCATGCCGGATCGGCCGTGGCCCGGATTAACAACGACCGCGCTTCCTGCTGCCGTGTCACAGGGCAGGAGTGATAAATCTGCTACTGAGACACACAAAACAAAAAGAACAAACAAAAACAGGCCGCGTGTGACCGGCCTCAAGCAGTTGTCCCCTGGGCTCTGCGGTCACGCAACCAACTTCCACGGTGTGGGCAGCCGGGAAGTAACAATCGCCCTCACAATCCGAAATGCACGCGAAACCTCTCTATTACTCACTCATCTTTGTCTTCATCTTCATCTCTATCATCTTGCCTTCCTTCCACTGATGCAACTCCTCGACTTGATAGCTCTCCACTTCCTCTCCACTCTGCGTCCACTAAAAACGATGGAAGCCAAAAAACCACCACCGACAGCCTCTTAAAGCCGCGCCACCAATTTCATATAGGAGCTCTTAATGTTAGGACACTTTGCCAAATAGGACAACAAGCATCACTAGCCAAGACCCTGGCATCACGAGCCATTGATGTATGCTGTGTTTCAGAAACACGCATACAAGACCCAAGTGTGGTTATTCACCTAACCCCACCTGGCCAACAGGTTGAATCTGCAAAATTCACCTTGAGGGTGTCAGGAGATGCCACAGCTAGTTCACGAGGATTAGCTGGCGTAGGGATAGCTTTGAGTACTAGGGCAGAAAAGACATTGCTTGACTGGATCCCGGTAGATAGCCGAATGTGTGCTGTCCGCCTGAACGGATCAGTAAGAAGGAGGAAGGACTGCACTACTCGCCGATGCCTTTTCGTAATCTCCGCCTACGCCCCCACTGACTGCAGTTCAGATGAAACGAAGGATGAGTTCTACCAAAAGCTGTCTAGTTTGGTGAGAAAGGCTAAACGCTCAGACATAGTCGTTCTAGCTGGTGACTTTAACGCTCAAGTAGGGAAATTGTGTCAATCTGAGAAGGATGTCGGTGGCACCTATGGAGTTCCGTGCCAGCGAACCGACAACGGTGACCGTCTCCTACAGTTCTGCTCTGATAATCATTTGTTTCTTGTAAGCACTAACTTCAAACACAAGGAGAGACACTGTTTGACTTGGAGACCCCCTTCATCAAACCAACGCTGGACACAAATAGACCACATAGCAATAAGCTATCGTTGGCGTGGGTCGGTAGGAGATTGTCGCTCCTTCTGGAACACGTGCGTAGATACCGACCATGCACTGGTCCGCGCTCGGGTGTGCTTACGACTGAACGGACGTAGGAAACAGCTGGCGGTAAAACCATCACGTCCCCAGCTCGATCAGGAAACTAAATCCGTATTTCAGGAAGAACTAGCTAAACACATATCTGTGTTCGACAGCTGTGCTCACCCTGAAGAAGCTTGGAAAAATATCCAGGCAGCCATAGATACAGCTGTAAAAGCTGTGAATAAGGTAAACCCAAAGGTGAGTAAAAACCACTGGATCTCCACCGCCTCATCCGAACTGATAGATGCTAGAAGACTTATTCCGGCGAGCTCCGAATTCAATGAGGAGCGAAAGCTGCACAAGAGGAAACTTACGAAAAGTCTCCGCAAGGACCGTGAACAGTGGTGGGCGACAAAAGCCAAAGAGATGGAGAAAGCTTCGAGGATAGGCAACACCAGGCAACTCTTTGGACTCATCAGGGAAACGGGTGGGAGAAGACAAATCATTAGTGAGACAATCTCGGAAAAAAATGGCACTATAATTAGCTCCCAGGATAGACGACTGGATCGTTGGAAAGAGCATTATGAGGAGCAGTTTAATTTGCCCACAGCCACGCTCAACCTTCCGAGCATCCAACACCTCCCTGAATGGGATATAGACACAGGTCCTCCGTCACTAACTGAGGTTACTAAAGCTGTCACCAATCTGAAACTAGGCAAAGCAGCGGGACCTGATGGAATGACTCCAGAGGTATTTAAGTACGGTGGAGACAGCTTACTGTCTGGATTAACTGAGGTACTAGGCAGCGTCTGGGAATCAGAAGAAGTCCCATCGGGTTGGTGTAAGTCACTGATTATCCCCATATACAAGAAGGGAGACAAGTCTTCCTGTGATAATCACAGAGGGATTAGCTTGACTAATATAGTATCTAAAGTCTTAGGCTCAATAATCATGCGTAGACTGAGTGGTGCTCGGGAAGCACAAACACGAGAGAGCCAGGCAGGCTTTAGACCAGGAAGAGGGTGTATTGATCATATCTTCACCCTCCGACAGATTCTAGAACATAGGCATTCCTACCGGCGTCCAACAGTCATTATATTTCTTGACCTAAAGGCAGCATTCGACTCTGTCGATCGGGAAGTTCTCTGGAGATGCTTGGCTGTAAAGGGAATTCCGAGAAAATATATTGCACTGATTAAGGCACTCTACTCGTACTCATACAGCCAGGTGAGGGCTTACGGCGAGCTGTCATCTGAACTGATGACGACCAGTGGTGTCCGTCAAGGATGCCCATTATCTCCTTTTCTATTCAACTTCATCATAGATGTGTTAATGGACTTAACCCTAGGTGACTTCAGCGACTCAGGGATTGACTTGCTACCGGGGGGAATAATCTCGTTGACTTGGAATATGCAGACGATATAGTCCTTCTAGGCGAAGACGCTGACGAAATGCAGAGTCTTCTAAACACCTTGAGCCGCAATCTACGAATGTTTGGCATGCGATTCGCTCCCGCCAAATGCAAGATGATGTTACAGGACTGGACTACATCGACGCCTAGTTTAAAAATAGGAAGTGAAGTGGTAGAGCACGTTGACCGCTTCACTTATTTGGGAAGTACCATCAGCCACAACGGGTTGATCTCTGACGAAATCTCAGCACGAATACAGGGGGCTCGTTTCGCATTTGTTAGTTTACGCCGACTCTGGCGTAGACGAGATGTTCGACTATCGACCAAAGGGCGGGTGTACTGCTCATCAGTCCGCTCCGTCCTCCTTTATGGTTGTGAGACCTGGCCACTGAGAGTGGAAGACATGAAAAGACTAGCTGTCTTTGATCATAGGTGCCTGCGTTCTATTTCCCGTGTAAAGTGGCATAATAAGGTGAGCAACATGGAGGTTAGGCGTAGAGTTCTAGGTAAACAGGGGAAATCAATCGACGAAGTCGTGAAGCTACAAAGACTGAGATGGTTAGGACATGTGTTACGTATGCCAAGCCATCGCCTCCCTCGACGAGCAATGTTAGCGGATATAGGGTCAGGCTGGAAAAAAGCTAGCGGCGGTCAAACAAAAACTTGGCATCAGTCAATGAAATCCACAACAGTTGGTCTAAGCCACGTAGGAAGGTGTAGACTTCCAGGCTGGGGTCCTCGGGACGGTAAAAATCTATGGTTGGAAACAATTGGTGACATGGCTCAAAATCGTTCTCAGTGGCGCAGATGCATCCACTCCTTGTGACTTATGATCTCCAATGAAACTGTTTTGTTCTTCGTTATTACTCCTTTGTCTCACACCTCTGCTCACTGTTTCTATTATGCTTTTCTTGTACTTTCTTCTCTTGCTTCGCGTGCTACACGGAGTGTGGCGACTTGAACTTCCGCACATTTGTGCAAAGTTCTATGTCGAAAACAGGCAGACAGACATCCAAGTCAAGTGAGACTCAACTTTCTTGAAATGGGATAAAGGAGCTCTCTCTATTTTTCTTCATATTGATTATCAGCTTGTAACCAGTTAGCGAAACAATGAAACCTACAGAACAACATTTCTAACATGTCCAAACAACCAATATTCGTCTTATGCAGTCACTCTCTGCCGGGCTACCCACATGACATCGCCATCGAACTAAGGCAATCTTACGGAGACAGAGATTATGCAATTTGCGATGTCGTCGGACATACATAACTTAACGACATTTTTAGTACGTGTAGGGAACAACTGTATACAAATAAACGTTTTACTATTGTCATAATACAGACAACCCAGAATGATGACATCACAGGATGTGGCTCAAACTGATGTACGGTGAACTAGAAATAATCACGACGACTCCACAAGCGCTCACGTAAAACCTGCTTGGAGAAAATGAGAGCAGGAAACTCAGTGGCTCGCAACAGGTCCTCCATGTTTCAGCCCATAAACCATACTTATTGTGCATGTGTGTGTTGCCCAAACTGAAATAGGTGAAGCTGTGGGAATTCGAAAGCGGCATTCATAGACTGAAGGTCTAGCACTTCAGCTAATGAACGGGAAATGGGAAGAGAATCATAATAACGACTAGAAATTATACATAAAAACTTCATACGGCGGAACCATTTGACGTAAGATAAAATTTGAACTTAGATGATAATGCGTGTACACAGATATTCAACCTAAGAATACCACTCAGGTCATGTTTTAAGGTAGGCCGACAGTATTCGGACCAACAATTTTAAGAAGACAGACATGCTTGTCGATGCACAATACTTGTCACAGGGATCAGTTTTAACGACGTAAATGAACGACAATACAACTATGTATTAGAAATCTCAAACAGTGATCTATAACGGCCACGTTTTGTTCGGGATATGTAGGTAATATCACAACGAAGCATAAAAACTATTCAACTCTTATTTTACCGCACTTACAAGAAAGTAGTGGCATAAAACTGTATTTTTCACAAACACTAGTCAACCCTAGTTTTTTGCAGTGAAGAAATTCAATTCGATTCATGAAAGCCAAAATTCCCAGTCTAAAATACCTCCGTTATCAGAAACAAACAGTTTTTTTCAGTGAATGCGAAGCAAGTATCTCCATACTTTTTTTTAGATGACTTTGCATTCTATTCTAGCAATTAAATTTTGGTCAACATACGAGGTTTAAAATATCATTTTGCTTGAGAATTTGTAAATTCTTAACTTATGCTATATTTTTAGATTAGAACACCTTTAGTCGATAAAATCAACCGACCATCAGAGAGTAATATACTTTCAATATCCTTCTACTGTGTGAGTTGGTGGCACAGAGGTAGAATACTCACCTGTCATTCATGTGTTCTGGGGTTCGATCTCCTGCTGATGTACTCCTCAACCTCGATAAGCTGGTTATAAACGGGGCAAAGAGAGAAGGTCATACGTGAGACTAGCAACCGCATCTCGTACAAACAGAAACCACTGCTGACGAAACTTCAAAGCCCAAGTGTGGTGCCCTATATTCCACTGGGTCGAACAGACTGCTTTTAGTAAAACTACGCAAGTCATAAGTTATCTCTTACATTGAATAATAACGTGCACCACTTCCAGTGACATGATAATTGTAAAGAAAGTTTTAACAAATACTAGTGTCGTATTGCTCTCCGAAGATGATTATGTGACTAGGTAACTGTATGCTATAATGTATCTATCATTTTAGATAAATTCTACACCTATTCTAACTACTTATATAATTACAAATGCTGATTTCGATGACCTGTATAATTAAGAAGATGCATACATTATGCATGATTGTTCAATTCTCGCGCACAAATACTCTCTTATACAACAATACATAGTACATTACCTAAAATCTGTGCATTTTTGTAGTAGTTTAAATGTGTTCGTTACAAGGGAGGGAGGGATAAGTGCAAACTACAACAATGTAAAAATCAAAAATCCACAGTATTATTGAGCTTAAGCTGGTATATGAAAGACGTCGGTGTATGCAAGGAGACAATTTTATGCACCCAGGATTGAGATATTTGTCAATAGTAATTCATCAAGAGTAAAGCTTAGATTTACTCAACTTAGTGAAAGGCTCGAACTGCTAAAAATCACATACATATGATAGTCATGAAGTTTCGACTGTCGGGTCAACCCCCCCCCCTCTAAACTCCCGATGCCCTTTTATCTCTGTTCATAATCAAGCTGCTTAAATACACTTCTATACGGAGAACTTTGGTATGAACCCTTTATATTGCAATCGACAGACCAATCAAGCGGTTATTCCTCCATTGTGTAACAAAAGAATGTGTTGTTTAAGCACAACTATCCAAAAGAGACTTTTCGTGTACCATCAGGCTAAGAGCCTCACTTATCATGTGAAGACTGATAATACAATCCAGTTACTCATGCTGAAGTAAATGGAGAGGAATACAAACCAGTGACCCACTGATCAAAAACCGAGTACTTAGCCCAATGAATCACATCTCCAATAACAAAAGTAGTTACCTTGTATTGACTGACAAATATAAGTTAGAGTCATTCATACCAACCAATCCCCCAGAGGAATACGACCTAAACACTGACCAGCAGAGGTCCTTCCACTCAAAGAGTAGAATTCTTTACAAACCAAGGCGGCAAACTGACCAACTACTGTCACATAACTGTGTTGCGCAAGATTCCTACTCCTCGATAAGATCCCGCCGTAATATGCCTCTGAAACACAAAATCAAGTCACCTTAACTGCGACTTGAAATCTCCTTGATGGCGTACACAGGTTAGATAGACGGGAATTTCTCATGGAGTCGTTTCGATTTAGAAAAACTGTGGCCTTAAAAATACCCCTTTTATAATACAATGCGTCACTCTGACATCTTATATTCACAGATATGCATACCATACGGAATATATGCATAGTAGTTACACTATATCAACATCTAACAACAACTCAAATGCTCATCAAAGAAAAAAAAAGGGAGACGAAAAAACGCTGGGGTATCAATAATCAATCGGACAAGATGTATTGTATAACTTTTCACCTTGTATAAACACACTTTACTCTAAGGATTAGGCTTGTGTAAGTCCATAGTATATATATTATATATGCATACGTATTTATGTATATACAAGAGATTTGTATGAACATTACAGGAAAACAAGAAAAGAAGTGGGTGGCTGGCTAGGTGGTGGTGATGCAAACACTACACACAAATGGAGGAAAGATATTTGCGAGCAAGGTGAATTCAGAAGGCGATCAGATTATGAGAGAGAGAGAAAGAATAGAAAACAGGGGGAAAATGGAAGTGAAAATAGGACAGAAATGAATAGTCTCTTAAAGAAAATAAAAGAACATGTGAAAGGATAGTGGATAATTACAATAAAGGATGTAAACAATGCGATGGAATCACACCTTAATCTTAAGATGCGGTTGTAATTTTCATGATAATCATAATAATACAATAATAATAATAGTAATAATAATAATAAGAGGAAGAAGTAGGGATTGAGGAGGAAGCTAGCCGGTCTACACATCTGTTTTTGGTTAACAAACATTTTTTTTGTACAAGCACATAGAGTGTGAACAAATCGTTGAAGGAATAGTAAAATAAACAAATACATAAACAGTTATTTAATATATTTATTCACTAAAGACAAATCACAGTCATTTGAACCAAGGTTGGACGTTGTATTCAATGTTCCTATAGTCGTGATAATATTGATTGATAATTGTGAGAATAACAATAGCAGTGATAATATAAAGAGAGTCAAGGTAATACCGACAAATATTCTCGTTGTCTGTGTGTGTGTGTGTGTATGTGGTTCAGCAATAATGTATACACAATTTACTTTATGTTTTCTCAGACAATAATTAAGTTAACTTAACAGTGTCATTGGTCTGTTTTGCCTTTTTGTGGTACTTTCTGAAGAATGAATTCTGTCAATAAGAGTGTAATGCGTATATATATATATATATATAACTAATTAGAGAAAGAAACAGGAATCCTATAATATAGGGACAGACACAGATGTGTGTATCAGACGACAAGTTCTAAATGAACAATTGAATTGAATTGAATCGAACTGGAAGAGTGAAGATGAGATACACCGAAGAAGGCATTAAATTGAACAGCAGGAATTAAACAAAAAACAATGAAGTGAAATCACGTTCCCATACAGCCTGATTATTATTATTACTATTATTACTAGCCTTATTGGCTTTTTTAGACACTTTTGTTGCAGAATTACCAATACCAACAATACTATTAGAAATAGATGAATTGATATTTGTATTAATTTGTTCTGGTGTTAATTTATTGCCTGATTCATGTAAAAAGAGAGGATTACTTTCACGTCCTTGAATCTTTTTTGGTCCATTCAACATGACATCGTGTGGATATAATTCATAGGAGATATCATCAAAAACTTCAGCCATATGTGCTCGTACTGAATGTGCCTAGTAGAAATTGAGGACAAAAGAAATAAAGAGAAAGAAATTCAGCCTTAAGTACTGTTCAACACCACGAATATCGTGATTCACTCTGAACAAAATATATATAGACATATTTGTCACAATATGCAGGTGGCGGGGGGCTGTGATAAAGGGACAGATTATCACTTCTCACCACTCGACCTGAACTCCTATCGGAGATAGCGATTCGTTTTTATGTTAACACTATCAAAATTTTCATATATATATATATATATATATATATATATATATATATATATATATATATATACGTTCACAAGTCATTCACAAAGAGAAGTTAGCAGTGGTAGTTAGCCTCCTGTAGTCCTGTCTCAAAATGATTCCTAGTAAAATTATCAATCAGTGAAGCTTTGAATCAATAAGAAATAACAACTGTAACTGATTGACTCAAGCAAGCATTACTGAATGATTGACAAATCAGTGTAGAAATTTATGCAAACGTGCATCGATACAATTTGCAGTGTTTATAAACGGAACACAAAAAACACAAGCACGCACACATGAGAACGGAAATGTAGCAATGCAATGATGAATTAATATAAGTGTTAGCAAGAAAAGAATCTAGTACAGACACCAGGGGAGATTTACGGAATATAACAGATGAAGAGAAATGAGCACATCTGCGCCACTGCCATCGCGATTTGGCATCCTGAGCACACCAGATGCTTATAGTCTACCCTTCCTTCTAAGGTATACGGTCAAAACACTTCCTTGAACAATACTATATTTTGGTATAACCACCTCTAACACTTTTCTATATCAGTTACCATTGTTTACTAAGGAAGACACAGATGCAGGCTGTGGATATCTTAACAGTTTTACAGTCTTTAGAAGACATGCGTATTCACAATAGCAGTGTGTGTTAGTGTCCCACAGCTAGTCAGTCAGTTGTCTGATGTCAAAAATTAATAGTTCATTTTTAAATGTGCACACACACCGAAACAATATCGATTAACCTTTAATTAAACTATTTTTCTGTTATTCTTCTAATATGAGTAATTTATTCATTCAATTATTATCATGTGTACTGATTAAATTCACATTCTCATCAAGGTAGTGTGTGTTTCGAAATGTAGTCTCACAAGTTGTGATTCACTTCTGTGCCAAAGTCAAAGTTGATGTGTTAAATTAACTTTTTTTTTTATATATTTTTTTGATTTACAGCTTGATTCCACACTGTATTTTTGGTAGAAGTATGGATATCGGTAGCCCAAATTTTGCAGGCCGACCATAGATATCAGGTGTGCATCGGCGGGGGATCGAACCTCGGACCATGTGCATGGTCGGCGAGAGTCCTAACCACTGTGTCACCTATAGTCAGTGGCTTTCAATCAATTGCGAAATGCATAAGTTTAACAAAATTGTCTTTCACTTTTCAAGGCATATTTGCTTTAGAGCGATGTAGACGAACGATGTCTCAGTGTAAGAACAATATACTTATGTAAGTAAGTATTTAATTACTATTCAACCAACATACACATTACGCACAATAACAGGAATATTTTCAGGTGTCTACTTAAAGAGATTTGGTCACCATCCTACTGAGATATCAGTCATTTCATCCTGGTCAGGACACTTCATCAGTATATACCCATGACTCTACCGGGGAGGACCTTCATGGTCACAAGGTGATCTCATTGGGACCATTCTCCCAGTGGAACGGAATCCAATGACCAATTAATTCTAACTTTGGTCAATTCAAAGGGGTTCTTTCTCTAGGTGATATAAACCCGTGATAAAACTTGTAACGGGACTATAGTAGAAAAATGAATGTACACGAGTACAAACAGCCGTCTGCCTGTCATCACCACATTTTGAAAAGAAAAAAAAACAACAACATCATTTATACACAGATAAGTACACATGTGCTGCTATGGATAAATACTTACTTTTTCACGTTGTTGAGCACAGATTTCATTGAATTCAGATGGATTAAAACCTCCAACTAGTAGACGATCATCTTCACGGAGTTTAGGCACTTTTTGAGGTTCTTCAGCTACATTCACACACACACACACAAACACGTAGACATAAAGACAATTGGTGAGAAGTACAGATGAACAGATGAATTAACAGGTAATCATACATACGCGTATTCAGATTTTGGGTTTCGTAGAGATTTTAATTAATTCGAATGTAGATTTTCTCCATGTACCATATCACGTGCAATGCTACTGGTTGGTGGTAGCAACACGTTATAACGCGAATTTACAGTAGTATTAAAAGTCGTGAGTCATTGGAATTCCATTCCGATTAAGAGGATAAGCTCTTTTAACCTGAAAACCCATGCCTCCAATCTCTTGTGGGATTTCCTGTGTGTACTATTAAAGGGTATCACAGTAGGGTATAATATCCATCCAGAGTTCCGTCGTCTTTAATGACTTTCTAACTGACTTTAGTTTGTGACAAAATCTACACCCATGTATATATATATATATATATATATATATAATTATTTTTTCCATTATGTTCAGTACTATCTCTGTTACGTGGTTTAATTGAAACATTTTTGCAAAGAAATAATGTATACTAAACGCTTTTCAGAATAAAAGCTAAATTGAAAATTTTCTACCGTTCGCTAAATAAGCCAAATGGACAAGTAATTTTAAGGGAACGCAATACACCTAGACAGATATGATGAAATATGAATAAGTTTGCAATATTTAATCCAATGGACTTTGAGATACACTGTCAGTCTCAGATAATCTGGTTGATGTCCATAGGAATTCAATATTCGTATAGTTGACGGTATATTAAAAATGTGCGCCACCTGCACAGGCTTGAAAGTTAGATAGTATCACAACACTTTACGAAACAGGGTTGACTAATCACCGAGTGCTTTGGCATAGAATAATCTGTTGATTGCTATCTCAATCAAACCATTAGTTTTAAACAAAAACTCCGAACCGGCTTCAACACATTTGCTTGAAACTGTTAGCGATCCAGTTCAGAAGAGATGAGAAACTTCCCTTGTGCGTCGGTGGCACAGTGGTTAGGACTCTCGTCGACCATGCACATGGTCCGAGGTTCGATCCCCCGCCGACGCACACCTGATATCTACGGTCGGCCTGCAAAAGTTGGGCTACCGATATCCATGCTGAAAATTCCAAAAATACGGTGTGGAATCAAGCTGTAAATAAAAAATAAATAACTTGTACCCCAAAGCGTTCTTATAATTGATATTCCCGAAATGAGTAGCTGAAAAAATACTAAGACAGGCGTGCACACACACACACACACACGAACAAATTCTCTGCATCGAGTAACAAACAAATTATTAGAGCTATGCTCACTCAGCACTGGATACTATTTGAGACAGTCACAATGCAAATGAAAACAAAGATTACAAATAGTTTAACTCATTTTAAGTCAATTTCACGTTGACTAATTAGACGACAATTTTCGGCCTTTCTTGGCTTGTCGGCTGTCAGTACGGACGCTTCAGCAATGTAGGAGAATTAACATGAAGTAGTTTCGTTGATGGCGTATAGCCATGAAATCCAGGATGAATATTTCTTCCTTATTTGTAACTCCTCATCTCGACAGGGTACCTGCGATCCCCAGCCAGTAATGGTGTTCGCAATCATTCAAAGAGGAAAATCAAAATCAACTTAAAACAGATATTAACTCTGATGCTCATTGCACAAGCCATGGCCCTCGTAATCTCAGTGGGCGAATGGATAAAGTTTTCAGGTCTCAAATGAAGCGTAGTCGATTCAAGTCTCCATGGGAACACCACCAGTCACTGGGAATTAAAAATATAGCAATCCAGATGATGAGTACCAAATAGGACGAAATGTGCTGGTCACTATTATAGCCTATTATAGAGAGAGTGCATATGTTTGCATGATATCAGAATGAATTTCACACTTTCATCAGTGAATGTAAGTGTACTGCTTAAATTGCTAATCTTTGCAATGCACACCTCGAATGAAATGGGGTATCGTTTTTCCAGGAAAAAAAGCGTACAAATACCGCAATAACAACAAATACATTAGTAGTCTATGTTAGATAATTTCAGGAAATAGCGTGAAACAATATTCTGGTTTCTTTCTCTTTCTTTCTCTCACACACACAAACACTGGTGGTAAGCCGAAGAAAAAAGAAAGTTACTACAGTCAACTGCTGAAACAATAACTTATATATGTGTGTATACACACGAATCAACATTTGAAGGTGTGGAATTTTTGGAAAAGAAAACGATAAAATTAAAAAAAAATTCAAACAGTGTGTAAACAAGGTATATATTTCTGTAATAAATTCTAAATTGAAAAACGAGCGTTAAGAGAAAGCGTGGAAATCAATATTCAACTCTCTTTCTCTCCCTCTCTGTTTATCTGCTCTGTGCTTATGTGATATATATATATATATAGCTAAAGTAAAGTGATATTTGATTGGAACTGTTAGATTTCGTCACGATCCAATATCAGTTAAAAAGATCGTTGAAAACCAGGGAGCAGTGAACAGCTCTCTCATCCTATTTCTGGGTCTCTTCATCAGTGCACACCCATGACCTCACACATGAGCTTCAGACTGAGGAGTTCCAGTTCAAAACGCTTCAGTTTTCAATGAAACCTAACAACTGGAAGTTGAATTAATGCAAATCTCATACTCTAAATCTCTCAATCTCCAGCTTATTGATGGTTACTAGATGAATGTCCTAGAGCTGCACTGGAAATTAGTGACTGGTAAAGTCTACCATGTGAGGGTAGCATTACATCATGAGCTGAATTCACGGTTAGTTGAATTCTGACCCAACAAGGTTGAATGGTCAAATTAGGATGGTCTCGTAACCTGAAGGCTCCAATTTCGATCCCTGGTAGGGTAATGAGTGAGGACTACTGGAGAGCCCGAGAAAAATACAACGAAACAGATGTCCGGTTTTTCAATGATCTCTCCGTAACTGATACTGGTTCACAAAGAAATCCGGGGTATCAAACCCCGGACCACATAGTGTGGTTAACGAGCACTCCTACCGCTGAACCACCGATGCCGCAAAATTCATACAATGATACACCAGCCATTGACTCGGCATTTATACACTGATTTCCAGGAGGACTGAACACGCCTATCCCCGCGTTTTGCGAGACGAAACCAGCATGCAGTATTATCCCATGGTGCAACCCACTCGACAGTCCTCTCCCTCAGTGGACCAATATTCACTAGTCGATAGAGACAAGTAAATATTTCTCATCGTGCTTATCAACTTAACTACTTTACACTGCAATCAAGTGACAAGACTACCACATATAACAATCCATATCACTCATACAATAGAAACAAAACAAGTCGTGAGTATTTTGTCAAAATGGTTAGACTGTGATGCATAGTAATTTAGAAAAAGCAGTCCCCACAGTATTATATTAGGGGACACATCATCGCTAGAACAAACAGGAATAAATAACCCAAATGTTATGTTCAACGCATGATCTTAGACGGACCAACAGATATGAAGACGTTAGCAACAATGCTAGTAGTAGATGAGTTCTCTGAGCAATGAAGGAGATGAAATTCACATCCAATATCTAAATAAGAGTTATCGTTATTTGAATAATGGCTTAGCTATTATATTAATCTGATACGCTTCACTTTCAATTGGTCTTTTTTTTTTGTATGTCACATCAGCATACTTTGTTCATGTACTTATAATTAGCCATAACGAAATAAGTAGGTGACTATTTACACCTATAACTGAGGGCAAGATCATTTTTGGGCGGAGAGAGAGAGAGAGTGGAAATAGAACACACTGACTAAACTATATCGTACTTTTGCCTTCAGCTTGGATGGTAGCAGAGAGGTGAACCAATAGGCTGAATGACTACATTTGTGTAAAATAAAATTCTTTTGATGTGTTCTCTAAGCTGCATGGATTGTTCAACTACAGATTACCTAAAAGTTAATTTTGTGTGTGTGTGTGTGTGTGTACAGAGAGAGAGAGAGATAGACAGACAGACAGACAGAAAAGCAATTTCGGTCACAAAAACACAACATTCCTCTCCTTTTTAATTTGATCAACTGATCTAACTGAAACATTTGTATGTATGCAGTTTGGCCTTTTTTGTGATGCCAAATTCTTTTTAATGAAACAGAATGTGTAAAATATCCACATTTAGTAGTACTAGTATAGCTAAGATTACTACTACTAGAGAGTTGACTCATAGCTATTCTCATGTGATTATCTCTTTCCTTCTCTGATTTTTTAGTCTACTCAAATATACAGTTCCGATATGTGACCTAGTCCACTAATCACAATAACACATGTAACATACAAAGGTGCTTTTCTTAACCTATACATTTTCCGTGCACACCACACATACACACACACAAACAGACAACACAGATATAGCATACACATAAATACACAGACGCTTACTAACAATATTTTGATAAATGTAAAGATATATACATATTAACACAGACAAAATGTGTTTGTATGTGTGCACAGTGTATGCTAGAGTCGAAGTCTGTGATTAGAACAACAACAATGGACTGGTTAATTCAGTAAGGTGAAAATGGCAGCAGATAAAAAAAAATATATAATGACTAACGCTTATGGACTGACTGGTTAAAATGACTATAGAGTCTCATTAATTATTAATTCTGATTGTAATTAGTTTTCCTTGTTGTCATGTCATTCTCAACTTCACCCTTCAGCTATTTATTGTAGGCGGTGTATTAAGTGTACAACTTTTCCTTAGATTAGTGCGGCCAAATATCGTGATGGAATCTGATCACAGTGATGCGTAATTGTGATTTTGGTACTTGGATCTCTCTCTCTCTCTCTACATTCATTTGTTAGATAAAAACCACTAACATTTATCTTGTGCATACAAACACCACCGATAATATAAATTGGCGTGGGAGTCTAAAGGTAACGGTGCACTCTCAATTGTTGTTGTTGTTGTCACTGTTGCCAACTGCCTCCAAACATTTAAAAACAATTCAGAGTGCACCATGATCGTCAGCCATTTATAGCATAGTGGCCACATTGCCGGCTTGACTGATGCGATTTAGTCGGCACCAACACCAAAGACTAGAGACGCATGACATGACATTCGCTACCGTCTAGTGTGTCCAATCAACAAAGTATCCATCACAGTTTCACAGGAGGTAATTCCTGGATCTGAATAGTTCACAGTTGTAACATCTACAACTGCAACACTAGATAACTGTAGTTAGAATCCTCGAAGGGAAATAAGTTCCTTCAAGATTACGGATACGCTGAGCTGACTCGTGAGTATCATAACAAGCGCGGAAGCAACGTCCAAGGCTACTAGGCAATTGTCTCCCGACATTGAATAGGACAAGACGGTGTCATCCAAGTTTTAATGACACAATCACCGGCGGAAAAAAACAACAGCAGACAAACAAATAACTACCTAGGTGTGTTTGTATCAGTTGCATAATCTAGAGTTAATTAGACTCGAAACACAAAAAAACCACACAACTAAAATAAGCAATGTAGAACTTGTTGGCGAAGAGTGAACATAGATTCAGGTATTCGATTTAAAAACTACAGAAAAGCACTCATTGTGCATTGTGTGCACGACCACCACTTAAGACTGTCGAGTATATTTCTTCAATGAACACACAAAATGAAATAAAATTAATCAATACAAATTTATATATGTATTCCAACCTCTTTTTATTATTTCAACTGTTTACGACACACACACAAACACATACAAGCATACGGATAGACACTTCCTTGTATTGTGTATACATACGTGTATACTTAAAGGCAATATTAAGTCTTCATTTCAATAGTGATGTATGTACAACATTAATCATTGCTAATGATTTTGTACTTATAAAGAAGCTATAAACTGTTGGTAATTTTGTTTTTAATTTAAGCCCTTTGACGGAAAATTATTCATTTAAATAGAAAAAATTATAGTACAAAAGTAAGTGACATTTATCATAGTAACGCAAACCGTTAAATAAAACACACTACTATACTGCCAAAGAAATTATGATAGAAATTAGAAGAGTCCGAGTCAGTTCGCTGAAAACACTACCAGAAAGTCTAAAAACTGAAGATGGATGAGAACACACTAAATAAGTACACATACACACACACACACACAAAAGATGACAGAATGCTCGTAAATCACTCCATGGGTGATCTGGGATTCGATTTCCAAGCAATGCACTTCTAAACGTTGGCTAGTTCACTATCCGTAAGAAAGTGTGGAAAAGACGGAGGGATGGTTATGAAGTTAGCAACTCCTCCAACCCGCAGTTGCACACTGTACTAGGGACACAAAGCTCCCATATACACAATACAGTTGTTTTGCCAAAGTTCAAAACTGTTAACCACTGTGAGTGAATCTACCAATTACACACCACAGAGATTCAATATGTAGAAAAGTCATCAGGTGTCCGCGAACACTAAATAATGGTTGTTCAATACCTGGAATTTATAAAAGTGCAGAATTGTAGAGTTCAAATAATCTCAATTTCGGTTAACTCAACGATAACATGTTCCCCATCAGGCTCTTGTCCCAATATTTCACACAGACATTAGTACATGTAGCTGAAAAGTTAGAAACTAAGATGAGACCGTTTATTCAGCGCTATTAATCACTTTCAATTTGTCTGTTGCCAACTTCTTACAAAGTCCACTTTGAAAACAATCAGAGCTGAGTTTTACTCTGTCTAATCACTGAGGGTCAATCAATCTCAAGTGCCAACCTTATTTAAAGCGAGTAGACTGATCAAGTGATTGGAGAAAATCGGCACGGTTTTGTGTCCGGGAGTGCCACGTCACCAAGAGGTAGGAAAAAAAACAACCCAAGAGGAATGAAGACCCCCCTTTAACGATTACAACTTATATACCGTTTAATGTTACAAACTTGTTACATAAAAATGAATAAGATGTTTTGTCAAACTTACTGATTAGTTTACGCATATTCTTGAATGATAAAAATTCATCCACCATCTGGAAAAAGAAAAGAGTGTGATAGGCGTATCGCTCTATTGTTCAAGTACAATATTATAAGAGAGTGGAGTATATATAATTAATCGCCAAAACCAATTTACCTTCCCCGCCTTTTATTCCCGCCTCTTTGATAGTAGAACAATAACAAAGGCGATCAATTACAATTTGAATTTACTGAAGTCGTTGGAGTTGTAAGCGTGTTCATCATCTATTCAAATGTTAAATTTAAATGTTTTAAAGGTTTTCCATCGTTTTTTTTTGTGACTTTTGCTATCCAATGCGCGAAAAGACATTGAGATTATCTGCATGCATCTCCACCCATTACTATTATTATAACAGGTAGGTTTATTAAACATATTGCATTAATGATGATGATCATCTTACTGTGAACATCGTCTAATTATATCCAAACTCCTATCTCCCCCTCGCTCTCTCTCTCTCTCATTGTCTGCCGGCTAGTTTATACGCCTTATCTTGTATATTACACACTAGGCAGGTTCGGAATATCTGCATCTGAACTCCCCCCCCCGCCCCTACACTAAACATACACGGGAACATACATCACCTAATAACTGAAAAGTCAATCAAATTGTTTTAATCAGACTAGTTATTTGTTTGAAAATTTTACACAATCAATCATCTTATCGACTGATGATATTTAGGTAAGTTGTAAAACTTCACTGACAAACGGATACACTATACGAACTATTATTGATACAATGAAAAGCAGAAAAGCACACAAATACGCATACACAACTGAAGTATTCACTCCACATAAATGTGATCATCATAACAAATTCAAGTTGTTACCTTCGTTTTAATAACGAATGAACACAATGGAATGGAAATGGACAATAAGATTTTTGTTTTTATTTAAACGGCATGAAATACTCTTTGGTGTAGTCAAAAGTCGACAGACAAATTTACATTGTGAGGACAGAAAGAAGGCCAAACCGTTAGATTTTCTGATCATGTACCGAAAACCCTACGTGTCAAGCGAACAAATGTTTGCAATATAGTGTCATTGTTAGCCATCTTATCAGTACGGTCCGTGTTGTGGACACTGTGAAATCCTTTGAAATTATAAAGAGAAAAAAAATGACTCAATTCTCTTGAAGCTTGCTGGAGCAATCTCTATCACACGCCTGAAACCTGGTTTATATGTTCAGAAAGAAGCACCTACCAGTCTTTCCTCAGCCTGGTAACTGGGTTTCTTTACTCCCTCTCTTTCATTTATGCAATCTTTCACTTTAACCTCTCTCCCCTTTGATACAGTATAACTTTGCTTGTCTCCTGTTTCTATGATTTGAATTGAACTCACCACATTGTCACTCAATTTATTCGTTAATCATCGTTTAATTCACCTCTTGTCTGTATTACGTAACTCTTTTGTCCGTGTATCCAAGCATTCATTCTTGTTTGAACTTGAAATCTCTGCATATAAACGATGTGAATGCAATTTCTGACCAATGTTTATCACACAACACTTGTTCTGTTGCTTTTTCTAGCCTCACACCCAAACTTCCATCCTTTTCTCCAGCTAGAAGACTAAATGAGGTACATCGGCTGGAAATCGAACCTGGACCAAATCAACAATCGAAATAGTGTGTAGTATACTGGTGGTCACTATAAATCAGGTTATATAAAGTTAGGGTTATATGAGATGCCTATATAACCCATCCTTACAATAAGTATCATTATTATTATTATTAAAAAAGTCAGTTATCATACAAGTACGGAGAGGTCATGTGACTTCAGCACCAGGTATGCTAGTATTATGCATCGCTGAAATACAGCAAACCACCGCAAAGCCTAGTTGCAGAAGGGCATCCCGCCAACTAACTATTTACAACACCTACCAATAAATAATCATATAACAGAAAGACGTTGAAATAAAAAACAGGAAAAAAACGGAAATGTGGTGAAAATATTTCTTTCCCTCGCTATTTTTTCACAGATAAACAGAACAACACAGCAATACTTACATTCACCGAATCGGCCACGGAATACAGACTATCGGTTAGCGAGAAACTGCTGCCAGACTGAGCAAAGCCTACCCCATTTTCTATAGAGGAGGAAAAACAAAGAGAGAAAGTAACACTATTATCATTCACAGCGGATTTTCACTGTCATCTTATAATCATCTAACTGATATCGCATTGTTGTTGACATGATTTGAAACTAACTTTAACTAACTTAGGAGACTGACGTTAATGTTTACAGGTAATCCCCAGAACAGCATTTCAAATTTTAGAGGTATCCACGTTTTTTAAAGCTTACGAAGCCATTAAAGAAGGAACAACATCCATCAACTGATGAATTGATCTTCATTTTTAATCCAGCTAACACGAGTTTCCCCGGGCTGTCATTTGAGTTAAGGATAATCCGTAGCTAACTATTGTATGTCATTATCACCGTGTGTCTGGACTTACGGAGTTGGTGTTTTCTCATAAGAGCAACTAGGACTTTTTCAGATATCTTAATCGCTTACCTTCGGTCGTAGATCAGCGATCACGCCTTGTTAGTAAATACTAATAATAAACACCAGAGAGCTGATTATCACACCTCTGCATACAACAACTCAATGAAAAGGAAAAAAAATGTGTTCAACCAGTAAGTCTCGCAGAAGCTTAAGGGATACTTCCTGGTGGATTTGAGTTCTCTCATGAATAAGGCTCTCATTTTAACTCCAGTCATTCACATCGCATCATTCTGGAGAGAATACAAGAGGTGATGGATACAGAACACTGACTATAACAAGCTGGATTCACCAAAAGCAATTCATGTGCTGATGGGATTGCGACTCTACGCATTATTATCATTGAATAGAACATAGAATGGAAGTCAAATCCCTATCTCAACTTCATCGACTTCGAGAAGGCCTTCGACGGACAGTGTTGACTGAGAAGTAATTTGGAAACTACTTTTTAACACTACGGTGTGCAGTGGGAAAGTCTTTAGCAACCTCATTCAACAACTGTATGACAGAGTGCCACAACGCAAAACTCAGCGAAGCCATTGAAGCGAATACAGGAGTAAGATAAGGCTGCCTATTATCACCAAGGTTATTGCTAACTGTGGTGGACTGGATTATGTATCAGACTGTGCGGAGTGAGAAGGCAGAAATAAATTGGCCCGAAAAGAAGACTCTAGAAGATCTGGACTTTACAAATGATTTATGTCTAATGTCATATAAATTCGAAGACTTACAGGCAAAAGCTAAAAACCTGACAGAAGAAGAAGCAGGAAAGATAGGACTACAGGTGGAAATAGAAAAGACGAAGGTGATGAAGGTAACCAACCAACCAACCAACCAACCAACAACAAGTACCGGCCACTATCAACGAAAGAAATTTGAATAAGGTCACTTGCTTCACTCACTTATCTAGAAAGCACCGTTTCAACTATGTAGATGTCAAAACCAGAAAGGTAAAGCTAACCTTCATCTCAGTTGAAAATCTTCTGCACTATGCCAGCATAAACAACAAAATTTGAGTTTTCAGTACCAAGGTTAAGTCAATTCTTCTTTATGGAGCGCGTCAAGAAAAGCGTTTCCAACAGCTTTGCTGCAGACTTACATCAACAGCTGCCTCTTCTTCGGTTAGGTATTGAAGATAAGATGGCCGGCCAGAATAAACTGTGGGAACAAACCAACCGAGATCCTATTGCTGAACAAATATCCAGACGAAAATAGAGATGGATTGGTCAGACACACTCTGCGGAGACCTTTGGGTGACATCTCACGCCAAAAATAATAATATTAAAGGGCAGATCAAAATTATAGCGAGTTGTTTTACGTAAAGAATTTATCAATGAACAACATAAAGAAAGCTGACCAAGTCAAATCATCTAGATAAAATTATAGACTCATTATATCAGATAATCATAACACAAAGTAAATATAGTCAAGTTGACAGTACAATGGCCAGCCGGGTCAATGTAACAATAAATCAATTATATGCACACACACACACACACAGAATTATCTGTCTATACAAAAATATATCTCTATGGTATACCTGTGATTATATTTATCTCAGTTTAATTGAATCACAGTGATAGTATATCATCAAATTACGTGGGCATGTGTACACACAGTGTATTCATAACACATATGACCTGACATGCATGCACAACACACCAGCACAGAAATACATACATACACACACACATTTATGGTTTTCTTCAATAATTAGTCAAAATTAGAAATCAATGAGAAGGAGAAAGGAGAGGAATTAGAAGACATCAATAGTCATCTCTATTTGTAAACTATGTGTGAATGACTCGTGCAGTTGACTTCGATTCATGCAAAATGAAATTATGAATATAATTGGCGTAGAAGCCGTTTACATGTGTATCTCATGTATACATATACAATACATAGATGTCATTTGATGAAGTGGTTCAAATATAAAATTAGCAGACGTGTTTTTTAAAAAAAAGTACAAAGAGTAATACTCAACTGCAAGATGCAATAAATGATAAACGAGAAAAAATGTAAAAATACACATAGATAAATTTTATATTTACTTAACTCGGAGTGCAATGTGAAGCACTGATTTACACAACAGTAATGCTGTTACAGTTAATAATAAGAGTAATCTTAATTAGTATGCACATAGCTAATTTTCCACTACAGAATACTTTATACAAATAAGATCAGAATACAGTATCCAAATGTACTTCATCACAACATTGAAATTAACACATATGCCCATTGATTAATTGACAGATAGATAGATGCATAGATGATGGGCATGACGCTGCTGTTCAGATCATCTTCTAATCAATGCAAGTTTTAAGCGAATAACTTTCTCCTTTTTCTTCATCACACCAACCAGCTGTTTACTAATATTTGTTGGTGTATTATTATTATATCCTTTAATTCCTAAAGGAACATAGAGCTTCAGCCGCTCGTCTCCATTGCTATCTGTTTTCTGCCAACTTTTTCAACCCACTCCAAGTCTGCCCACATGCTTTCATCGCCTCTTCACATGATCTCCTCCAAGTCACCATTGGACTGACGACCAACAGTGTGGAATCAAGCTGTAATCAAAAAATAAAAAATAGGTTCCTCCCATTTATGCTGATTGTTGTCTGTTGTTGTTCTCGTGTTGGTGTTGGCCAGGAATCTTCATCACCTCTGTTTTATCTATGTTCACTTGAAGTCCTTGCTATCTTTGATGCTTCTTCTGTCTCCAACTTGTTATTTTTCACTTGTATATCTTCCAGTTTGTTTGTGGGAAATCAGACCAGATCCTCCAAGTTCTTTGTGTGAGTTCATTTTATGCCTGTCTCCTCATTGCCCGTTATCTGTCTCATTATCCAATCTACTGCAATCAGGAAGATCATGGCGATAGTAGACAGCCTTGCCTCACTCCTGTCCTCACTTCAAAAGATTCCGTAAGTTTCCCGCTGTGGATTACTTGGCATGTAGCATTGTCGTATAACTGTTGGATGAGATGTATAATTGTCGATGGCACCCCGTAGTAGCGAAGTAGTTGCCAAATGACCTCTCCATCGACGCTGCGCTATCGAAGGCTTTTTCAAAGTCGATGAAGTTGAGATTGAGAGGTGACTGCCATTCCAAGCTTTGCTCAATGATGATCCGTAGTGTGGCGATTTGATCAACACATGACTTGTTTCTCCTGAATCCAGTTTGTTCCGGTCGAAGTTTTTCATCTAGGGCTTGTTTGATTCTCTCCATGATGATGCGGCTTAGTATTTTGCTTGGGATGGACAGGAGCACAATTCCACACCAGTTTTTGCACTGACTTAAGTCTTTTTTCTTTGGTAGCTTGAATAAGTATCCTTTCTTACAATCCTCGGGTACTTTGCCCTCTTTCCACACCTTCTCCAGCAACGGCGTCATCAAGTCCGCTGTTGTTTCTGAGTCTATTTTCAATGCTTCTGCTGGGATTCCATCTGGTCCTGCTGCTTTTCCAGCTTTTAGCATCTTGATTGCATTCAGGACTTCTGATTTCGTCGGGGGGGGGGTAGATGTTCACTAGTAGTTATACTTCCGTTGTTGGTATTGTTGGGCGCGTTGTAAGTGGCGGACGACTTAGAAGTCTTCTGAAGTGTTCAGCCCAGTGTTTTCTTTGCTTCACCTCTTTGGTGACTGACTTTCCATTGTCATCCTTTACTGGCTTAATCTGTGTCGAACTTCTGCCCGATAGGTACCTAGTTGTTTGGTAGAGTCTCCTTTCCCTGCAGCTTGTTCTGCTTGACTTGTCATGACTTCATAATATTTTCTTTTGTTCAGCGTATTGTAGCTTGCATTCAACTCCTGTTGGTGTAGATTTAATATATAGTGCAGTACAATATCGAGTTAGCTATGGAAACAACAGCAATGATGCCAGTAAGTTGGTTGTTATATAATCTTTCTTTCTTCGTGTTTTTTTCTTTTCTTCAAAACTAAATAACGTGCATGACTTTCATTCTAATCGACTGTAACAGTTATGCTGAGGTAAACTAAAATGTACACACACACAAACACGCACGCATTATGAGCAATAGCATGATCGATTGAAAAAAATTGAACAATTTCATGCATACACAATAAAATAATTTCACAACAATGTACCATCACATTCTACTGTTGTTTTCTCAAGTAAACACGTAAGTAAGCCTAACAAATCATGTACACTGTATAAACATGAATTTTCAAATTAATGGTAGTGGTAGCATTAGTATGGTGTGATCAATTTCACATATTCTATGCAGAGTGTGATTGGAATATGACGAATAGAGAAAATCATGGAAGCACTGAAATTAAATGCTGACAGTTAGGCTTGTTTCGATGGCATGCAAGTTAATTATTATTTACAAAGGCAATTGGAAAGGTGATTGACTAACAATTGATGCAGACAGATGAATCATATTTGTCAATTACAGCATAGTATTGCTTTTAAAATGACGTGATCGTTGCATATTTTAGTGCCTACTGAGAATCAGGAGGCACATTTTATTGAGGCATAGATTTGTATTTTCGTTAATGGCGCAGATAATATTATGAGGAAAATAACAGCCATAATAGCTCTTGACTAGGAGGAGGCGTCATCTCAAGTACAAAAGGCAGAATTAGCAACAATCACCATAACAGTCCAGTATGAAGTTAGCCCGATGACAAAAAACATTCGTCAAAGGCTAATGCACAAGCTAAACCAATCAAAGTGAAGGTCATAAGTATACAAGGTTAGAAGCAGTATGATAGGTGACTCATCCAAAAAATGGTAGACATACTCACAACAATGCATTTTAGCAGGTAACAAAAAAGCCAAAATGCGCACTCATTTGTGTTGGATTAGAAGCAGATATACTACAAAAGGACAGACATTAAATGTATTTAATAAAGAGAGAGAAAGTGACCCAAGGATTTTCAGTCTCATGACTAATTATTACTACATATACACACTACAATTAGATGCATGCTGAGCCTAAATTTTAACCATTGAAACTACGCTAGCTTGATCTGATAGGCATAAGCAGACTTAGGATTTAAATATAAACATAAGTAACCCTGTGTATTTTGTATGACAGAATACAGTCATGCTATCACTAAAAGTAAAACATGATTACATACTGAATAAGGACACAAACTACCAATATGCAGCTTACAGAAAGAAACTGGAACTAACTTACAGGAGGAGTGATAGCATGGGAAACAAAATCCAGCTGACTAACAAATTAAACAAACTATCCGCCTCATGTTTCATGAAGGCACCCTGATAAAATGCAACATTATTATATAGTTGCTCTACACAGCACATTGTGTATACATCCACTGCTATAAGCAGTTAAATTGTTCTTCAGTTGAATAAATGTAAGCATACTAGTCACCCAGTAAAAGTCATCCTTTATGACCAAGAGACAAAAAAAACATTCCTAGAGGAGGAGGAGTAGTGTGATGATCAGTGTAGCATAAGAGAATGGGACCAACAAGAATAAACAGTACAATCAAGGCTTTACTTTTTCGTCTTCATTTCAGAATACCAAGTGACTACCGAGAGTGGTGGTTGAGAAGAGTAAGAGTTAACCCGTGTCGATACGCTTTTTTTAAATTTATCCCTTTGTATTCCCAGTGGAACATAGAGGTTCAAGCTTGGGAAGAGGAGGGGGTTGAAGCTACAGTAACAGTGGTGTTATTCTATTCAAGGGGATGGGGTTGCTAGCCTCATCTTCAACCTTTCCTCTTTACCGGACATACCACCAATTAAGCGAGATTTGGCAGGGCGTCCGTCAAACATTGAAACCCAGACCACCATACGCTAATCAACCTTTGTAAGTTACATAACATGAATAGTAGAATTATGGTATTATCAAAAAAAAAAAAAAATAACAAGGGGAAGAAAACGGATGGTATGTCACACTGAAAATTGACAAAATCACTTACGACTACTTTTACGACTATGCGACAATCCATCGAGATAAACTGCATTAAGACGACCCGGCATGGTTTGATCGCCAACAAGTGAATTCTTCCGCTCACCATAATAATAACCAGTTGAATAATTCGAGTGACCATTCCCACCACCCCCACCTGATCGCATATTCAATGAGCCATCGACTAATGGATCCCGTGGACCAGTGTCATATAATCGTAGATAGATTGGATTATATGGTATTGACAAGACAGTCACATCATAACCAGAAGCGGATAAGGATTCAGTTATTTTAACTGATGAAAATAATAAATCATCGTTAATTTCAAATTCACTTGGATAGCTATAAAATGATGATTTATTGAAAGGTAAAAAAAATTTGCTAATGCTATAAGTATGAATAGAAGATAGGTCAATATTGAATAAGCAAAGCATATATATATATATTAAAATATTTGATATATTTTAAAAAGAAAACAAAGAACCAGTTAACATATGAACATGACATGAGATGTTTTCAAGCGGGTAAGCTATCTGTTTATCAAGTGTTGTCTGATCTTCAACAGTACAGCACTAGGTGACCCGGATTCGAATCTCAGAGGGGACACACTAGTCTGTCCCTTCAAGCCTGCAGGTTACTTCTTGCTCACGAGCAAGTACAAAACAACTATGTCCAAGACTTCCTGCTGATTGCCTGTAACCACCAGACGACCTTTAATAGTTTTCTAGATAATGCAATGGATGTTATTTACAGTCACATTGAGTTTCAACACAGAATTCCAAGTTATCAGATTCCATGCAACACATAAAAGAAGAGAAAAGAGAGAAATAAGACATTCAAAGGGACTACAATGATCAAAAATAAGCGAAAGAAAGAACAGTATAATAGGAAAGCATGAGGGTTCAATGGAACTGGGGGATTACAGAGAGTGAGTGTGTCTACACACGCCAGTGAGAACAATTTTGAACCGTATCAACTACAGTCTCCAGCCATTAGTTCTTAAGTCCCCAACTAGAAAGCCTGCACCTCTGTACATCTAAGATTTCATAGATTAATTGCAGGTTTTGATTTGATTACACCCGCTCCCTTCCCCCCGAATTTTCTTCAGCCTAAGTCTATGTCAGCCGACAATGCTCGTCAAGAAAAGCGGTGACTTGAGATACGCAACATGTATCGTAGCCATCTCAGTGGATGCAGCCTTACAAGATGATCGACTGGCATGCCCTTTATTACCTACCACTTTACATTTAACTTGAATATTGCTCATCACATTTTATCAATTAGAGCGAGGGACAGAATGTAAAAGACGTATCTTCCACTTTCAGTGGCAATGTCTCACAGTAATAATTGAGGACAGAGCCCAGTACACATCTCTCTTTTGATGGATAAGACATGTGAACAATCTAACTTAATAATTATTAAATTTATGTACCAGAGGAGAACAAATTTGTAGCCTTGGTGATTGACTGACTTTACAAGGTAGAACACTGGCAACGAAACATGTATAACTTTCAGTTGCCACACTTTGGAAAACTATACGCGTAACACCAACAAAAAAGAGTCCGATGAAAAAAGAAACACAGGAGAAGAGGCAATCAAATGAACAATTGTGTATATATTGTGAAAATTTTATGCTGTATGTATGAGATAAAGAGATTCTGAAAGACTGAAACAACACAATCTACACCTCTACTACCCGCATGAATCAGATCAACAGTCGACAGTCACATAGGGGGGATAGAAGCACATTACTCAGTTAGTGAATGCAAATCCACAGCCACATCTTTGTAATTTTAATTAAATTAGAGAGATACACTGAGACTCTTCACATTAAAAATAACAAGACACACTGGACCAGTCAAGACATGCCAGAAATACTGAGAAATCTGTCTTGAAAATAATCTCTTCCAAGAGCACAGGATTCAATTTTTGTTCATTTGAAGAATTCCATTGTTGTTATAATCAACAGTTGATACATTAATACAAGTATCACCTCATCAAAATAGATGGTTTGACATTCTTTTTTGGTAAGATCAATCGAGAGAATAAGGAAATATAGGAAAAAAGTTGAGATTCATTTCCACAAAGTACGTATGCAGTCATGACCAACCAAGCAGCAGTGATCCTGTTTAAACCTGTTTCTTTGAAACAACATACATACATACTGATGTGTACAAGTGGTCGAGTGCCGAAAAAAAAAACACTTTCAAGCATCCCACACACTGTGAACAACTAACTAGTTAAGAAATGCGCCAGTGAGTATGACATGAATAAACGATACATTCTATAAGCTGAGTGAAAGCGACTTTAAAAAGAAAACATCACAATAAAACAAGTCTATTGACAGAGAAAATGGTCTCAGCGAAACCAATTACAAAATAAACAGAAATTCTAAACTATTCAGAGATAATCATTATAATAGAGGTTTTTTGTATTTCCCAATGAATGAAATACAAAAAACCTCTATTATAATGAATATCATATACCCAATGCCCAAATTTTTTCAAACCGTTAAAAGTGAACTTGGTTTGGATATATATATTCAGAGATAATTTCAACAAATTTATCATAATAGGAAGCAGCAGTTGTTAATTATTTCATAAAGTTTTAATTTCCACATAACTGATCTCATCAAGAAAAAAAAGGATATCATCATGTTTGCTGGTGTGGTGAGATATTTAGGCGTTTGTTATCACAACCGATATAACTAGACACAGGAGAACTTCGAAAAAGTATCTTTGAACCTGGGGATCTCAATGCTTCCCCCATAAAAAAGCCTAATGATACTTACCACTTGTTAATCGCCTTATTAAAGCGGCAAGTCTTTATTCAGTCAAGAGTTCATATATGATTAGCTGAAATGTTTAACACCACTTTTGTTGACGATCTGTTATCTGTCAACTGTTCACAATACATTACATATTACAGGATTTCAACATGAGCTGACATCGGTTAGATAACCATTGGAAAAACAACACCTGAATATCATCTTGGTGGTAACTGGCTATCGGCCCTATTCAGACAGGTAGTTACCTGGGTTCTAGTGTGAATTCGTGACCAGTGGGGTGAGGTAGGTCGGATGTGAGAGCACATACTTGTCAGTAATGACTTTGGTTAGTGACAGTCGCACAATATCGTGAGTTGGCAGAAGTTAGAATTCACGGGCCACTGCATCAGTTCCCAGTGGGTTTAATGGTCTATAAGTTCGTCTTGTAACCGGAAGGTCCTGGGTTCGAATCCCGGCGGTGGGTGCGTACTGATGAAGAGTCCCAAAGTAGAACGAAATAGTTGTCCAGTGATCCCAATGGTTCTCTAACCTCTATCTGCCTATTATGAAATCATGTGGCTAGTCAAATTCCCGCAAACCAACACCTGAACATATATATTACATTGAAAGTCAATTTGTTAAATGTCCAGAGAAGGTGGGATTTACATAATAAGTACTGATGAATAGTTGTTCTGTATTTCGATATCGATTCAGTGGGAGAGCTTGTTCGGAATTACAAGAGGAGTCTAGGCGGCCACACTGTCAACTAGTGAGATAGATGAGTCAGCTAATACATAAGTCATTAATACAATGCAGCCATGTAGGTAAAGATTAGGCAACCGAATACCAATAAAAGGCCTCAGAAAATAGGAACAAAAACATTGGTATTTGCTGTAAACGGTACTGTGAATACACGTTCTAATCAAACAATGAAATATAATTTATGAACCGCAGGGCTTCCAAGGGACAAATTACCTGACTGGTTACAAGGATGGATCAACAAGGTTTAGGTAATCGCAGTAACAATCCAAGAATAATGGTAAAGTCAAACCTACAAGTGAACAAGCTAATCACGTACCAAGGAATGCTTCTTAGCAGCTTGCAGCAATATACATGATCGTGGTTTAAAAAATCACCCACATAGATCAACAATGATCAAGCGAATAGAAACAGTATTCAACATAGAGATGATGGAATCTGTTCTTTCGAAGGTAGAAATTCGACAGTTGCTTAGTTATGTTTCGACATTCTTCGGTAGTATTTTTTCCATTCACTTGAGTTTCGAGTGGAACACAATGAATGCTTCACCGTCTTGTAGTTTCAGCAGAGGTGGCGTTGCATGTACGCAGTAAGTTTGATAGCATCACATCCAACTTTCTCGAGCTTAGTATGAGCTAGTAAACCGGATGGGTTTTCAGAGCACATCTTCCAAGATTCGAGGCCGGAACAAGTGTGTGGTCAGCAAGCATTGTGACAAACTTCGGTAGTGTTTATTTAAGGTTACAACACACGCAGAATCGACCTCGGAAGCATTCATTTTTCATAGCGAATAACATTAACGTCCAGTCATTTGGGTTGTAATTTATTAAAAAGTGTTTAGATATGCCTGGATATCAATACTTCTCCATGATGAAATATACATCAAAATGAATTGTTGATAAGTCTCCCAACTAAAATGGGGCTTCACTTCTAATTCGACTAGTTATACACAAAAAATAATATCATATTAACTGGCTATACCCTAAAATTTAACCAAAATAAGGCTTCGCTTCATAAAGTTTAGCCATTATCCAGAGACAATGGGATGGAATGAATACCTACACCAACTGACCAACTAAAAGTGTCTCCAATAGCCTATGCTTCATATGAGTGCGGTAATCGAAAGAGACTAGCAATTGTTGTACAAGCACTGCTAATCAACAGAGAGACAAGCAAACAAGAGTGGTATTCTCTTTTTTTAGTACAAAAAAAAACTCGCCTTTCAAGACAAAACTAAAAAAGCAGGTGCGCATAACACGCGCTGCCTTATCTACACACAGTTAACTGCATTGGAGAAACCTTTAAACATTCTATCTGAATAGGTGAATAAAGACAACACAACAGAAATCGATGTTGACGGAAAAAATTGCTAAAATTATTTCTACTATCACCACCTATCGGTAACATCAATACGTGAGAAATGAAGGCGAAAATAAATAATTAAATTTGGTATGTTATTTCTCTGTTCGCACAAACATATATATATATATATATATATATATATATATATATATATATATATACGACAAAAGAAATAGAAATGAGAACAGTATTGATAGAAGTCATGCGATACGCAACAACTTGAAATAATACACAACATAGCACAGTTAGAACGCGTGTTGATAGTGCCTCGTTAGTGTATAAACAAAATCCACAAAAAATTTGTAACATGAAGAAACATTATCTTGAAAAAGCAATGAGAATAGAAATGTAAATCGATTTGTGTCACTGGAACTGATTCTGAAGTCTAGAACACATTGTTGCGGGTTGTTTTTTTTGCGGACCTACTGTTTGTCTGTACACAAATCACTTAATTAGTTAATAATAATAATGATAAATGTCACCTTTATAGATTGGTGATTATATCTAGATCTATGCTATGCTCCACTTCCTCTCAAATTAGCATTGCATATTTGGTATGGAGGTTGTGAGCAGGTATGCATTTTAATGAGCATACCTCAATTATCACAGACAATAGCTCACAAATTAAGCGGATATACTTTACGCTTCTTTCAGATGGAGTGCCCGTTTTGAAATAGGTTGTAATCAAACGAAAAAGAGAATAGTAGAGTGACTGTGTTCGCATTCAAACCTAATGATCATCAACATCATTTTGCCGAAATCGAAAAGGAGAAATATGCATAGTAATCTATGAATACATACCTGTCAACAGTGTTCGTCCTATTAAATGCAACCGACGGTAATAACCAAGGCGATGTATCCCGTCTACGTTGAATAACCTAACAGACAAACGTATACACAAATAAAAAGAAGCGAATACCCAACAAAAAAATCGATAAAGATATACCAGATAGTGCATAATCAACAAGTGGGAAGAAAGTCTTACATTAGGCAACAGATTTTGTGAGATATGGCATTCACTATAGGATATATTAAACATTAAACAGAAAGATTGAGTTGATAACATATGATATAGTGCTAATCATCTAAATTCACTAAACAATGACTGTATTCTCATTCGAATCTCCAAGGGAGTATAAATCGAAGTGTTCACACTACCTCGTTTCAACGCCTAATAGCGCTGTGAGCAGCTATACACATATTCACTTGAATAGAGAGCTTTACTAATGATGCAAAAGCAACACAAATTATACATGCTAAACACAATTTCACATAGGTCCAGTTCGTAGAGATATTTATTAAGCATAGAGGCATATCAAAGGGATGCAAATTTGCCTCATTCAAGATTGTTAATACAAATAGATTGAAGTCTAGTATATATCATATAATTTGTAGCGGTTAGCAGATTTTGCATAGGATACTTTTTTTTGAGGTAAATATACGTTTATTTAAACACCTTACGAATTGTTCACTCATTAGAAACCTTTGTATACCAGAGGATAATATGGGGTGAACGCAAACAACTCTTTTTAAACCTCTGATCTGAATAACATAACTTTCAGTAAGACAGTCAGCCTTCCTATCTTTAGTTTGCGGCAGTAGCTCCACCGATCTCTGAAATATGTACTGATCTGGATGAATTGTATTCCTATTTACTAACTACAGATCACTCTAATCCAACTGCGAAATCTGACTGACTTCAGCTAAGCAGCTATTGGCAAAAAGCAAACACAAGGCAACACATACAGTCCCTTCTTCCTAACAATTAAATCCCTACATTGCTGTAAGAACTCGTGATTGTGTGACGGACAGAATGTCAGAAAGATGCCGTTCAGGTGTTAGACTAGATTGAATACGATGGATCATAATATTAAACTTCTAACGAAAATATATTACTATTGTTTCCTTTAGTTTCTAAAGGAACATAGGGCTTCAACTGCGCGTCTCAATTGCGTTCGGTTCTCTGCTAGAGTTTTCACCTGGCTCCAGGTCTGCCCACATGCTTTCATCTCCTCTTCACATCACCTCCTCCAAGTCACCCTAATACTGACGACCAACTCGCCACTTCCCTTTCGGATTCCACTCGAGCAATGGCCTGTCTTGGGATGTCACTTGATGATTTGTTTTCTCAGAGTATGGCCAATCCATCTCCCTTTCCTCCAGCCTATTTGTTGCACAATCGGTTCCAGCTAGGTTGGTTCGCTCCCAGAGATCCCTGTTGCTGATCTCTTCTGGTCGGCCATCTGATCTTGAGTAGTATTGAGTGAAGACAGCTGTTGATAAAGCTCTGTAGCTTGTTCGAAGTACCCTTCCTGACGCGCGAAGTACCTGACCCGTATAATAGCACTGACTTCATACTGGAGTTGAAAATCCGGATCTTATTTTCATTTTGATGCTGAGTCCTGTTGATCTCCGCACAGACTTTCGAGTAATGAAAGCTTGCCTTGCTTTCCCGATCCTCGCTTTGATATCCTAATCAGTTCCACTGAGATATACATATATATATATTCTATAGTTTGGTTTGGTTTGGGGGGGTCGCGCTAAATCACGAATTGGTAGAAGTTAGAATTCATGAGCCATTAAATCAGGTCCCAGTGGCTGAATGGTATACGAGCTTGCCTTGTAACCGCAAGGCCCTGGGTTCGAATCCCAGTGAGTGCGTACTGCTGATGATTCCCAAACTAGGATGAAACAGGAGCTGTCCAGTACTCCCTGGTTTTCAATGGTTCTCTAACTGATATCAGTCTGTGACCCATCAGAACTTAAGGAAATCAATCTCCTAGCTAAGTACTTCACAACTGTGAGCATGTTGTAAAATTACGACAGAGAAGTAAATTCGCAAAAGGATTTTGCGAAATTTTATCACCACCATACATTCAAATCACATAATTATATTATGACATCAATTTGATTTGAATACAATAATAATAATAAATAGTACACTTACAGTATAAATATGTTCACTAAGCGATTGAAGATTAATCAATTGGACAATTAATGATATTGTACTAGCTAGTAAAGCGTGTAAAGCACATCGATGCGTCAATGGCATATATGTATTCTCATCGACAATTTTAGTTTGAACCGCTAATATTAAACGAAACAACTCTGTGATAACCTTTGCATGCAAAAAGAGAAGAGTAGAAACAAATAATGAGAATTAAGTTTCATCCTGTAAAATTAAACACTGCTAAAGAAACTTTAAGCCACTAGCTTGAGGCTCTATGTTCCACTGGGAACTTGTAGGAAAAAAACAGGACAGTGAAACTCACTGTTCACCATGTTTTATACCGAATTCCGATGGAAAAGAAAAACAATAGCGTATCTCTCTGTCAGTCAACTCAGTATAGTTAAGAAATAAGAATGCATATCTCTCACTGGCCGACTTTAGTTCAACATACACCTTTGCACGGAAGTGTGGAACTTCAAGTTACCAAACTCTCCATGTAGCACACAAACAAAATCGTAATGAGCAAAAATGTGAGGATGAAAGAATAGTAACATGGAAGAACATGACTGTTCACTAGATATGAGGGATTACACATAGTGAATGCATCTTCGCCACTGAGAACGATTTTAGGCCATACCACCAACAATCTCTAGTAATCGGTTTCAAGAGTCTCGACAATCTTAGCGTGGCAGTCTGTACAGCCATATTTGGCAAAACCCAATTGTCAAAGACTTCATGGACTGATAGGAAATTTCTATTCGACCATCTTTAACTCTTTCCCGACTTATTCTTATGTCAGGTTACATGCGTAACAAGTGTCATAACTATGTCAGATCGTGAAGCTTCACTACCTCATCTACTGACTAGCCCTTCCTTACCTAACATTTTGAACCTTACACCAATATTACCCCCACCATATTATACCACTTAGAGCAAGGATTTGTGACCAGATAGAGCTGGCCCCCACCAGTCCTTTACTTCTAATGACTATGTTTCAGAGCTATAAATAGTCGTGGCTCATTGCTTTAGGCATTCAGCAATCAACCACTGGGTAACAGATTCTAATTCCGCTCCGCCTACCGAGGTCTAGGTAGCCAGAGGGTATAACTAATAACCCTTACACAACAGATATGACTCATCCTCAACTGCATAGAATTCCAAGTGGTTGATGTATATCTCCCTAATGGCATTTAGCAAAAATTATAGTATGTTTATTAGAACTTAGTCACCAAGTCACACTGTTTGAGAGCTGATGATAATATCCAGAAGACCCAAACTGAAGTCGGTGAAGCGACATTCGAATCTGGTACCCATTAGTTTGAAGTCGACTGTATAAAATCAGCCATATCTTCATAGCAGTCACAGTATACAACAGGTTGAAAAGAAATATTAAAAACGCTGATCATTCGATTCCATTTCACTTCTGCACTCTATCCTATCATACCTTGTCAAAAGTAGATTCATAAGTGTAACCAACTACGAATTTTGTTTGAAATGAATATCAGCCATTGTGTTGAAACAATAACCTGTGAATAAACATCATCATCAGTAGTATCCAATATTATCTAACTGCATTTTCCAGCTGTTACCATTAAGACTAAGTACTCGGAACAAGCTTGAAGGCCTCGATATTTGAAAAACCACCACCAATTAGCTGAATCTATCATTCTACAAGGACAAGATTTAGTTTATATCTGCAATTTAATTTATATAATACCTGGCATAACGTTATGCAAATCGAAGTGAAACTACTGACACCAAGTAAGTGATATTGTGATGAGAGCTGACTGCTAGTCAAATTGGTAGACAGTAATTTACGTCAATGTTTAAGTCCCAAATATGTAGTCATGTGAAAACAAGAACAAAGACTGACAGCATACTTTGAGTAGGCTGACACGATTAGCAGATAGATGATCTAACATTCAAGAAAGAGCCACAAAAAGATGAAAGATTAACTTTCAATGAGAAACAACCAATCAGAAGACTGTGTTTGCTTGCTTACAATAATCTATAATAATGTACATGAAAATCTATAAATATGCGTTGATTTCCTTAATAAACGATCTGTTGCCTGGCCCTTGTCTTCTGTTGTTACAATATTAGTCAAATCATTGTTGCAGCTAGCGTACATCAGGTTAGTCATGCCTACAAATACTCTATAAGCTCAGGTTTTCCACTTCAACAACAGAATTAACCAATCAAAAATATATTAACAAGATTAATGAAAATTTATAAAACCAAAAACGCTCACCTGTTCTGCACCCATTTCCAATGCAACTAAACCAACAGTACACGACAGATATTCTAAGTTATCAACTTTATTAGTCTGATCCAATAATTGGTGATAAATATTTTCAATGAACAACACACCAGTCTATCAAAAACAAAAAGACAAGACAAACACCAAGGTAACAAGAGAGATGTCAACAGAGATGTTAACAACACAGAAGTTGATTCAAGAAAAAAAACTCTTCCACAAAGCTGAATCGACGACTCTCTCGTAACTGAGAAATCCTAAGATTATAATTTAATACTCACTAGTGGTTAGAATAGACACTTTTTGTTTGGGTGTGAATACAACATAAACATATGATGGGTAATATGGTTGTCTATCTACGCGTGACTGTCCTCTCCGCTTATAATCTACTATTGGTGTTTTTTTATCTTGCCTAAAGATGACTAAGTGAATAGAGCCAATTTCAGCGTGGCTACCAACATTACAAAGCGCTATTCCCTAAAAAAAATCTGTAAATTACAAGCTGGTTTTGTGAGAAAAAAAATCAGAAGTCGTAACATGTTTACATATATTATTCATGGTCATCCCTAAATGTTTACAAATGAATGGAATGAAATTTCACCAGTTTTTATTATTATTATTATGATTATGACAGAGAGTAAATAAACAAAATAGTCAACAGAGTAGGTACAAATTTTCAGATCAGCAGATAAGAGTCAGAATGGTGTTGGTGGTTGAACTAAGTTAATTATAGATCGTCATCGTCATCTGACCGTCATTGATTTCAGCAACAAAATAATAATAATAATGCATACCTATTACTTCAGACGTCATAAATATTAGGTTAAATTTATGACTATAGTAATTAGCATTAGAAATGTAATATAGTCACGGTTGATAATATCATGTGGTATAAATTATCATAGCTTCTGATCATGAGTGAATATTGAAGTGAGACTTGTTAAGCTACTTATTACCAGAATTCAGTAGCACAATAGATTTCTGAGACAAGGATGAGCAGAAGTCCAAGCTAGCTAGAGATCCACATCAAAACCAGAGTTGGATGCTCTGCTATCATACGAGAGAGTCTACCTACGAATAAATCTCTGGTTAACATGTCAAACGAAAGTAAATGAGTATCCATCACTACAATATAAAAAAGACCAGCCGATAAACATCTATTGCATTATCAAATACTAACATTCATGGAAGATAGATATGTTTTCCACTCTTAGAGGTTTGCCGTTCAAAGTTTTCCCTAGCGGTACCGTTGTTAGCTTTACGCTCAACCCTACCCCTTTTTTAGGTTTACTATACCAGTTAAAAAAGTTCAGGAGTGCGTTTGCCGGAATTCAAGTTCAGACCATGTGAATGGCTGGCGAAGGATTCTACCAGTGAACCACCAACATTCGTGGAAGTAAGACATAAGGATGTCTGTAAAGTTGGTAAACATGAAGTAAAATAATAAAATGCAGGACCTTTTGAACACTTCAAGTGAAATTCTTGGTATGTTCGGCGTGCAATTTGCTCATGGTCAAATGTGAGATGATGTTGCAGGACTCGACTACAACGACTCCTAGCTTAAAGATAAGGAATGAAGTGGTAGGGTGTGTTGGCTACTTCACTTGCTTGGGAAGTTGCATCAGCTCTTACAGGGTGATTATTGACGAAATCTCAACACGGTTAGAAAAAGACTCGTGTGACGTTTACCAACTTACACCAGCTATAGAATAAACGTGATGTCCTTCTTTCGATGAAAAGACAAGTGTACCGAGGAGCATTGAGACATGGGTAATGCAAGTGAAAAATACGAAAAGGTTAGCTGTCTTTGATCAAGGTGTCTCCCTTCTATATACTGTGTTAAGTGCTGTAATGGGGTGAGTAATATAGAGATCAGGAGTCAAGTTAGTCGATAAGGTTGTGAAACTACATCGATTGAGATGGCTAGGATATGTGTTACGCATCTCTAACCATCGGCTTTACTCGACAAGCAATGTTAGCTGGTATAAGATCAGATTGGAAAAGAGACAGTGGTGGACAAAATAAGACTCGGAATCATTCCATGAAATCTTTAACAGTTAATTTGAGCCACGTAGGAAGGTATAGACAGTATTCTACCTCTGTGCCACAGACGCATAATGAAGTGTAGGCTAAAAATAAATAAATAAATAATACCAAGACTTTATGATCTACCAAAGGTACACAAGGTTGGTCTCCCACTCCGCCCAATTCTGGATATGTCAGGTTCCCCTTACCACTCTATTACAAAAAGGCTGGAAGATATACTGCAACCTGTAAGGAAACAATTATGTATGCATTCGCTCCGTGACACTCTTCAGTCTATCGACTGCATACAAGACCTGAATGTATCTAACAAAATTAAACTGTCCTTCCACATTGAACCACTTAATCGCCGATATCCCATTTATGGAAACTGTATGCTCTTTATGTAAATATATAGATGAGAACCATCTGAACATTGGAACACCAATTTTTTGTTGAGACGCACTCTGGATGTACAATTCACTTTCAACAACACCATTTATAGACAAATAGATGGTTTTGCAATGGGATATCCGCTGGGTCCACTACATTCAGATTACTTCGTGGCAGGCCTCAAGAAAGGTCCATTTTATCCGAGGATCAACAATTTACGACTGTATAAAAGATACGTAGATGACATACTCATTGTTTGTGACAACAGTAATGATCCCAATCTACTGCTGCAGACATTTAACTGTTGCAATCGAGCAATAAAATTCATTATTGAAACAGAAAACGAATCAAAAATTCTGTTCCTTAATGCAGAACTAACAAGAAGAACTGATGGGAACTTAGGAAGATCGATCTATAGAAAAGCTACTTGGAATGGTCAAATAACAACCCTCTATAGCTCGGTAACCATTCAACAAAAGTGGGATTTAATTAAATCTCTTGCCGCTCTCATTCGATGCATCTGTTGTCCCAATGTTCTAGAAACACAATTAGATATTTTGAGAGAAATCTTCACCCAAAATGGAAACCAACAACGATTCATTGACAAAAATATAGAACCAAGAATTTGGAGAAATGAAACTTCACTTGTGACAAAACAGAAACTCTACAAGAACTTAGATTTCAAGTGAGATTTAACAAGTGATATTCTCAGGAGAAGAATCGCATCATCTCCGAGATCATTCTTTGCAGCAGCGCTAAGAATAGTGTTCTCCAGTCGCCTACTGATCTACAAAAGCTTCATAGACAAGATCTCTCATCTGACTACTTGTATGTGCATACATCAGTTCACCTGCTGCTGTGGAGGCGGGTACATCGATCGTTCGATGCGCATTCTGTCCAAGAGGATTCAAGAAAACTATTCATTATGGTTGCGAAAAGGTGATAGTGGCGCTATAAGGAGTACCATAATTGAACACCTGGTTAACACTGATCATTCCATCTCAACAAACGCCTCCTTCAAAGTAATCTACAGAGTCAAGAATAACCTACCAAAGGTAATACGGTTTCGTCTTCTTTGTATTGCTGAAGCTCTGGACACTCACATAGAAAAACTGGAGCTCTGCATACAAAAAAGAAATTACTCAACAACTTTTACTATCATCGTAAAAACTGTGTTGATTTCTGATGACTTATCTGTATTTGTTTGCTTGTTCCTCTCATTGCTTTTAATTATTCTATTCATTTAGAACTCTAACGTAATTTCATATTCTCTGCTGTGTTTATGTGCATTCTGAGTACAGCTCGATCATTAAACTATTCACATTATTACGTAACTTCATCTTAATAGCCGTTTGCGACAACTCACTACCTTTGTTACTACTCTAGTTTCATTAGCATCCACTTTTCTTGATCGTTCTTGTGTTACGTAACTCCATCCAAAACTTACTAATTCTCACCCGTTTAGTTAAAATAACCATAACTAGTAGCTCACTAGCGACTGACCCTATCCAGGTAGGTAGAGTTATATAGGGTTATAGTTGGAATTCGTGACCAGTAGGGTGAGGCAGGTCGGGTGTGAGGACAAATACTCGTCAGTAATGACTTTGGCTAGTGACAGTCGCGCAATATCGTGAATTGGAAGAAGTTGGAATTCTCAATGGCCTAATTGTCTACGAGTTCGTCTTGTAACTGGAAGGTCTTCGGTCAGAATCCCGGCTGTGGGTGAGTACTGATGAAGAGTTCCAGGCATTAGAACGAAACAGCTGTCAAGTACGCACCGATGTCATTTCATGATGAAATCCTGTAACCAGGATAACCAATTGTTTGACAAACTTAATGTACACATACATAAAAAATATTTGCGATTATGCAGCTAAGAAAATGAATTCGCCGAAAAGAGACTCTTCGCTGAACTACGTTTTTTTTAATAATAGCTGGACTATTCATGAAGTAAATAAGGGCTTACCTTTTTCATAAAAAGAATATCTTGTCTTTCAGGCTTTTCAAGAATGAAGTAATTACGCAACTCATTTTCACCATATATTCTATAAAAAAGAGAGGAAAAAGAAAAGAAAAACACCAAAATTTTAATAAGAATTTACTATTATGAATGTAAAAAAATTGTTGACAGAGAATTATGAGGACAGAGTAACAGTGAACGATAGTTCAGTCAGAGTTGATGATAGTTCTGTCGATAAGCCGTGTCCAGTAAAGTCCACCAAGTTATTCATCAAAGACACTAGATGATAGGAATGTTATAAAATACGAATTAAAAGAATTTGGGAATCATAGCCCACTGGATTACAGTTAAACATCTAAGTGACCACACATTCATCAAGTGACCTGATAGTCATCGACTGGATCCTTCACAAGAGGTTGTGGATGTAATCTGTTTAAATAATCTCAAACTACAAAAACAAACAGCAATGGTAAGTTCTCTGATTTCAATGGCCAGCTAACTGACGTGGATTCGTGACCAAGTCTTTTTTGAAGTTATGCACACTTCTCTGTATACTGACTGTACTAAACAATATTTATTTGATTAAAACTGGTAAGCCAAACATTTTTTGATGATTGACAAGTCGATCACAAAACTAGATTTTTATTAATATTTTACTTCTTCATAATTATCTGTTGCCACATGCTGATATTGTATAGTGGTGGTGTAGACGGTGAATGGAAGTTGAATGCTGTGTGTGTGTGTGAACACTGTGTGATTTATCAAAATAAAATCTTATCTTGCGTCGGTGGCACAGTGGTTAGGACTCTCGCCGACCATGCACATGGTCCGGGGTTCGAGCCCACACCGGCGCACACCTGATATCTATGGTCGGCCTGCAAAATTTGGGCTACCGATATCCATGCTGAAAATTCCATACTCGTACCAAAAATACAGTGTGGAATCAAGATGTAAATAAAAAAAAAAAAAAATCCATGATGGAGTTATACTTTACCACAGTGCCCAAGTTTTATATCAATAATACATATGGTGAAGAGAAGGTTAGACGAATTTCGGACCGAATGTGACATTACAGACAATATACATTCAAATATTCATTGGATAGCAACACAAAGAGTCAGTTACTAATAGGTATCTTCATAGAAGTATTTACAAAAAAGAAAGCTTGAGAGAGTATACGAAAGCCAATAGGTATCTTTTTTAATTTAGGCCTCCCTAATGGAACATAAGGTTTCAAGCTAAAGCTTTGAAGTTTCAGTAGCAGTGTTGTTTTTACGGGGTAGGTTACTACCCCGACCTCCAAGTCTCCCTCTCTAGTGAGCTTACCACCGGCTAAGCGAGGTTTAGAAGTGCGTCGGCCAGGGAGAGAACGCTAGACCGCTTGCGTGATTCGTCAGTGTTTTACCACCGAATCACCGACGCACTCATAGGTAATTAGTAGTTTAAATTATTCACAGTGCTGATAACATGAAATCGTTGACAGTTAAACTGAGTAAGGTAGGGAGATGCAGACTTCCGGGTTGGGGCCCTCGGGACTCTAAGAATCAATGGCTGAAGACAATAGGTGACATAGCTCAAAATCGTTATCAATGGCGCAGATGTATCCAGTCTCTATAATCTTTCATATTCCTTTTTACCATTACCCATTCTGTTTCACTCTTTTACTTGTGAAACCATTAATTCTCTCCACTCATCTTCTTGTCGACCTTTGTGTGCTATTTGGAAGGTGGCAACTCGAACTGCTGCACTTCGGTGCCAAGTTCTATGTTGAATCCAGACAGACAGTGCTGATAAAAGACGCCTGTGGTAATCAAAAGTAAAGCGTACAATAGACTAGTAACTCTGTAACACAACTGTTGAAGATTGATGAAATGATACACACTCGATCATCTCTACAGGAATGAGTAGGTAATTAATTTCACAATTATTATTATCCTAATTCGTTTAGGTTCCCTATGGGACATACGGCTAACAGCAGCACACCTGAATTTCGTTCTATTTTCTCCAGTCGTCATAAGCTGGCTCCATGATTGCCTATATGATATCATCTCCTTTTAACTAGACCTCCACCATATCACACTCGGACGCCTAAATCTTAGTTTCCTATTCTCCTCAGCAAATGTCCAATGCATCTCCATCCCCTTCGGCATATTTATCGCACAATAAGTTCTTGGTTGGTTTGTTACGAGAGTTTCTTTCTTTTCTTTTTAATTCTTTTTGGTTATCTGATCTTTAGTATGGAGGGAAGGTAGTTGTTGATATAAGTCTGCAGCAAACTGTTGCGAATGCTTTTTGTGATGCACCGTATAGATGAACTAAAATTAACATTAATGTTGAAAATTCAAATCTTGTACTGCATGCTTAGTGCAGTGGACTTCCTCACTAACTTCAAGATTAATGAAGGTGAGTGGTTTTGCCCTTTCGATCCTGCCGTTAACATCTTCACCATTGACGCGTGTATAGTTGCAATGATGCTGTCTAGATAAGTGAAAGTGGTGACTTCCTTCAAAATTTCTCTCGTTAATAGTGATTAGTGCTTGTTATTCGATACAGTTGTGTTTAATCAAATCACTCAGTTTTATTGCCAAATAATACTGCACGATAGATACTCTCCAAGTCTTATTCTGAGTAATAGGCACAGAATTCTACATTTTAAAAAGACAGTATATGATGCAATAAGATTACAGGGTTCAATATTTAAAACATGCTTTACATTTTGATTGGACACTAGTAACTAGTGTGATGAGTCTAGTCCCTTCTTTGATGCGGACTGAATTCTGTCAGTCAGGTTTGTAATGTGGCCTTGCTGACAAGTGCCAACTAGCACGAAACATAGGTCCAAGGCTCCTGCCTACTGACTCCAACTATCTAATATCATCAAATCAATGTGTACCATGATGGCGAGCTACCTAGAATGCTAGCCACATTACAAACCCGGACCAAAGAAAGGACTAGACACATCACATTAGTTACTAGTGTCCAGTCAAAATACCCACTACGGTCCTACAGGAAGTCAATCACCAGCATGAATAGTTCAGTGGTAACGTCTCTGACTGCAGGCGGCACTGGGTGGCGCAGATTTGAACCTCAGAAGGAACATGAGTTTCTTCAAGGTTGCAGATACGCCTTGCTGACGGATACCAACTAGCATGAAACCTAGGTCCAAGGCTTCCTGTGGCCGATTGCTTCCGACCATCTAATGCTTTACATCTGTTGTTTGACTAACATAAGATGTGAAACAAGAAATAAATGCAAACGTCCAACTACACATTGTATGTTGTTTGAACTCAGCTACTCAAACCATATTTTCATGTATCAGGTGTCGAAGCAGTTATAACTGAACTGAATAAACCCCGTCGCTACTTTGTTATGTCTGCGCCTGTTAATTACTATAACGGTAATGAACACTAATACATCTATTTGTCTCTTGTGCCATCCGAGTCACACAGCCACGCAAATATCAAAAGACAAAGGCTAGCCTGTGACTGTGGGATAGTGTAGCGTATATCCATTACGAAACAAAACATATTTGTATATTTAATTTATTACAACAGAGTTGGCTTACAACTGTGGGAATGCACTGTTCTTATTGGCTGGATATATCTAATCTGATTGATTGGTGATGAGACAAAGACCAAGGTGAGACAAAACACGATGAATTGATCACACACTAAATCACAATATGCGTGTGAAATGATACATTAACAATTTAACTCCATCACAAGACAACTCACACGATTCGTGAGAAAGGATGACATACTATTTTGTGCTGAGTCCCATTAAAAGCACACTTGTTATATGACGGCCAGTGGTATCACTCAGTCGTTTAGACTGAAGTAGACGTAACGCGATTCAAACACTATATGTGAATGCATACCAAACTACAAGATGAAGTACAGCTGTTTTTTAACTTGCGGGACTCGGCAGTTAGGCTGCGAAGACACATACGAAATTATAGGAGAAAGGCAAGATACCAGTATAGTGACAGGGTAACTTTCATACACAGTAAATTAGCTCCAAGATTTGTCCTATTCTATGCACGTTAGGGATAACTACTTAGGATTTTTGTAGGCTTGACACACCTACACACACATACGATGGTGTGCCTTATTGTTACACTATCTTAACAGGTTGGCATTAATCTAATAATAGAGACAGTGATTGAACTTGAGACATAGTATCAAGGCCACGGCAAAATTTAAAACCTGTGAACTAAATAAAACATCTCCAGTTTAACCACAACCCCTATCCGTCTAGTCCACTTGTGTCAACTGTATAAGGATAGAAATAATTCACTGTTTTGAAAGGATTGACTTACACACTAAACAAAATGAGTAGCTGCTTTATACTATTAACAACAACAACAACCAAACTTTACCCTACTTGTTACTCAGACCGCATGAAATTTGAGTCGTGACTAAGTGTTAATGTTAATCCCTTATTCAAGTGATACAATTTGCTATAGATTTGAAAAAAAATACTTATCATAGAGAAATGAAATATAATTCCATAGCCTGTACTTCGTTTTCGCTCTTAGTGTACATACATATAAGTTTGTTAGTTCTCAAAAAGGAGTGGTGAGAGACATTTGCCATATTGAATCATTTTCACACCAGACACACATATTTTCTCTTGTCAATAGATCAATGAGCAGCCAATCGCACCACTTCTTTTACTTAATGTTACTATTACTACTACTACTCACTTATTTCATACAATGTTCATGTATTTTCATAAATATTCAACTAATAATGACTACAACAATCCAATAGTCACGTATAATTCTATATTATGGGTGACTGTGAACAGTTATTGTCTTTTTAGAGTGACGGTGTATGAGTGCACTGTTTTATTGTCCAACCAATTATCTAAATAATATTGTTTTCATTTACTGTACAGTATATATGAAAAAAGTTCACTATCATTAAAATTATACAAAAATGAAAAATATCTTCACGCATAACAATTGAATTGAAAACACCTCTTTTTTTTTATTACAGCTTGATTCCACACAGTACTTTTTGGTAGAAGTATGGAACTTCCAGCATGTGATATCGGTAGCCCAAATTTTGCAGGCCGACCATAGATATCAGGTGTTCGTCGACAGGGGATCGAACTCCGGACCATGTGCATGGTCGGTGAGAGTCCTAACCGCTGTGCCACCGACGCACACCTCGACCTTTTTAGTCATCTTATTCCTTTACTGACAAACTTGAAGGGAATATACATTATAAGACAAGTGGTAGTTGAGCGCCAACCATTCCGAAGCTGAATGCAATATTAGGCTATAATGCTGTTAACAAGTGAACAGTGTCACCATTTAATGGGGTAAGGGAAGCAATAAATCAGTTCACTCATGTAGTTGATGAGTTACACTCTGCATCTATCTGACCATGTTCAATCCTTTTGAGGTAGACCTACAGAATAAACTCTTGTCAAACTTCGACCTCCATCTTGTCTACACGAGAAGGGTGTATCTACATGTCGACTAATTGTCAGGTTTTTTCTTCAACTTACCTCTCAGTGAAGACAAAACATATATATATATATATATATATATATATATAACTTACCGAACAGTTAATAGTTGTTCTGTATTCCCATGCCGATCAATTAAAGTGTGCAATATTTTCTGTACAATTATACGTATCACAGGATCTGGATCAATAGCAACACCACGTAATAAAAGATTCAAGAAATCAGAATTTAATGCATTCGATATAGCCACTGTTTTATATTGGGTAGCAACAGTTAGCATAGTTTGCAACAGGACCATAATTAAGGGTTTCGGTCGATCACCATATTCTGGATGATAACTGAAATGAGAGAGAAAAAAATATTATGTATGCACATTAAAATTAAAAAAGCTGAAGGATATTTTGTAACTATCAAAATCACGACTGGTTATACTAGACGGGTATAAGTTATAATGTAAACATTCTAATTGTCTGCAAAAAGGGCCTAAACATTGTGTCTATTAGAAATTTACGTATATAACACATGCGTATACACATACACAAAGTAAGAAGCTTAGATAATCACTTATTGCCCCAATTTCTTCCAGGGGTGTGCCCCGAAACGGCCTGGTACGGTCGAAGGTGGGTAGACTACGGTTATCCTCGTAAAATGCTTTCTCGTGTAGCCATACATTGAAAGCCTCTACCACGTAAATGCTATTCACTGCCTTTCTCATAAAAATGGGAAGGGGAATGCAAACTTCCGGTGCTCACAACCGGACTGGTGGACAAGAAGGTTTAGCCAGGTGATCTGGAAAATCCTGATTCCAAACCTATGGTATACACGGATCCCAGGATCCGAAAGGATCGAATGGTGAATAGACCGAGTTTGGTTACCGATGACCATAGGAAAATACCTCCTGACGCTACGATGTAGATCATACTTCAAGTTGAAGGCTGGAGAGACTGTCCTTACGACCTCACACAAACTGTAAGATCTTGTGTGGTGCATCTCTTGGTCCTCATAATATATCAAGATTGTATTTTAACAATAAGGGGTTGGATTCTTCCCAATAATTCATGAAAAAGAAGTATTAAGTGGGAAAATTGTTTGTGCAATTATACTAGTCACAAGGCAGTGTAATCAGATGAATGCTATGGGAAAAAAGGTTACAATAAGATTTATCACTTCATACATTTGAAGACTTGAAAGGGGAAATTCTTTTACGGTAAAAGACTAAAGAATTATATAGCATGCATTACAAAATTTCATGCCGGATCGGCCGTGGCCCGGATTAACAACGACCGCGCTTCCTGCTGCCGTGTCACAGGGCGGGAGTGATAAATCTGCTACTGAGACACACCAAACAAAAAAGAACGAACAAAAACAGGCCTCAAGCAGTTGTCCCCTGGGCTCTGCGGTCACGCAACCAACTTCCACGGTGTGGGCAGCCGGGAAGTAACAATCGCCCTCACAATCCGAAATGCACACGAAACCTCTCTATTACTCACTCATCTTTGTCTTCATCTTCATCTCTATCATCTTGCCTTCCTTCCACTGATGCAACTCCTCGACTTGATAGCTCTCCACTTCCTCTCCACTCTGCGTCCACTAAAAACGATGGAAGCCAAAAAACCACCACCGACAGCCTCTTAAAGCCGCGCCACCAATTTCATATAGGAGCTCTTAATGTTAGGACACTTTGCCAAATAGGACAACAAGCATCACTAGCCAAGACCCTGGCATCACGAGCCATTGATGTATGCTGTGTTTCAGAAACACGCATACAAGACCCAAGTGTGGTTATTCACCTAACCCCACCTGGCCAACAGGTTGAATCTGCAAAATTCACCTTGAGGGTGTCAGGAGATGCCACAGCTAGTTCACGAGGATTAGCTGGCGTAGGGATAGCTTTGAGTACTAGGGCAGAAAAGACATTGCTTGACTGGATCCCGGTAGATAGCCGAATGTGTGCTGTCCGCCTGAACGGATCAGTAAGAAGGAGGAAGGACTGCACTACTCGCCGATGCCTTTTCGTAATCTCCGCCTACGCCCCCACTGACTGCAGTTCAGATGAAACGAAGGATGAGTTCTACCAAAAGCTGTCTAGTTTGGTGGAAAGGCTAAACGCTCAGACATAGTCGTTCTAGCTGGTGACTTTAACGCTCAAGTAGGGAAATTGTGTCAATCTGAGAAGGATGTCGGTGGCACCTATGGAGTTCCGTGCCAGCGAACCGACAACGGTGACCGTCTCCTACAGTTCTGCTCTGATAATCATTTGTTTCTTGTAAGCACTAACTTCAAACACAAGGAGAGACACTGTTTGACTTGGAGACCCCCTTCATCAAACCAACGCTGGACACAAATAGACCACATAGCAATAAGCTATCGTTGGCGTGGGTCGGTAGGAGATTGTCGCTCCTTCTGGAACACGTGCGTAGATACCGACCATGCACTGGTCCGCGCTCGGGTGTGCTTACGACTGAACGGACGTAGGAAACAGCTGGCGGTAAAACCATCACGTCCCCAGCTCGATCAGGAAACTAAATCCGTATTTCAGGAAGAACTAGCTAAACACATATCTGTGTTCGACAGCTGTGCTCACCCTGAAGAAGCTTGGAAAAATATCCAGGCAGCCATAGATACAGCTGTAAAAGCTGTGAATAAGGTAAACCCAAAGGTGAGTAAAAACCACTGGATCTCCACCGCCTCATCCGAACTGATAGATGCTAGAAGACTTATTCCGGCGAGCTCCGAATTCAATGAGGAGCGAAAGCTGCACAAGAGGAAACTTACGAAAAGTCTCCGCAAGGACCGTGAACAGTGGTGGGCGACAAAAGCCAAAGAGATGGAGAAAGCTTCGAGGATAGGCAACACCAGGCAACTCTTTGGACTCATCAGGGAAACGGGTGGGAGAAGACAAATCATCAGTGAGACAATCTCGGAAAAAAATGGCACTATAATTAGCTCCCAGGATAGACGACTGGATCGTTGGAAAGAGCATTATGAGGAGCAGTTTAATTTGCCCACAGCCACGCTCAACCTTCCGAGCATCCAACACCTCCCTGAATGGGATATAAACACAGGTCCTCCGTCACTAACTGAGGTTACTAAAGCTGTCACCAATCTGAAACTAGGCAAAGCAGCGGGACCTGATGGAATGACTCCAGAGGTATTTAAGTACGGTGGAGACAGCTTACTGTCCGGATTAACTGAGGTACTAGGCAGCGTCTGGGAATCAGAAGAAGTCCCATCGGGTTGGTGTAAGTCACTGATTATCCCCATATACAAGAAGGGAGACAAGTCTTCCTGTGATAATCACAGAGGGATTAGCTTGACTAATATAGTATCTAAAGTCTTAGGCTCAATAATCATGCGTAGACTGAGTGGTGCTCGGGAAGCACAAACACGAGAGAGCCAGGCAGGCTTTAGACCAGGAAGAGGGTGTATTGATCATATCTTCACCCTCCGACAGATTCTAGAACATAGGCATTCCTACCGGCGTCCAACAGTCATTATATTTCTTGACCTAAAGGCAGCATTCGACTCTGTCGATCGGGAAGTTCTCTGGAGATGCTTGGCTGTAAAGGGAATTCCAAGAAAATATATTGCACTGATTAAGGCACTCTATTCGTACTCATACAGCCAGGTGAGGGCTTACGGCGAGCTGTCATCTGAACTGATGACGACCAGTGGTGTCCGTCAAGGATGCCCATTATCTCCTTTTCTATTCAACTTCATCATAGATGTGTTAATGGACTTAACCCTAGGTGACTTCAGCGACTCAGGGATTGACTTGCTACCGGGGAATAATCTCGTTGACTTGGAATATGCAGACGATATAGTCCTTCTAGGCGAAGACGCTGACGAAATGCAGAGTCTTCTAAACACCTTGAGCCGCAATCTACGAATGTTTGGCATGCGATTCGCTCCCGCCAAATGCAAGATGATGTTACAGGACTGGACTACATCGACGCCTAGTTTAAAAATAGGAAGTGAAGTGGTAGAGCACGTTGACCGCTTCACTTATTTGGGAAGTACCATCAGCCCCAACGGGCTGATCTCTGACGAAATCTCAGCACGAATACAAGGGGCTCGTTTCGCATTTGTTAGTTTACGCCGACTCTGGCGTAGACGAGATGTTCGACTATCGACCAAAGGGCGGGTGTACTGCTCATCAGTCCGCTCCGTCCTCCTTTATGGTTGTGAGACCTGGCCACTGAGAGTGGAAGACATGAAAAGACTAGCTGTCTTTGATCATAGGTGCCTGCGTTCTATTTCCCGTGTAAAGTGGCATAATAAGGTGAGCAACATGGAGGTTAGGCGTAGAGTTCTAGGTAAACAGGGGAAATCAATCGACGAAGTCGTGAAGCTACAAAGACTGAGATGGTTAGGACATGTGTTACGTATGCCAAGCCATCGCCTCCCTCGACGAGCAATGTTAGCGGATATAGGGTCAGGCTGGAAAAAAGCTAGCGGCGGTCAAACAAAAACTTGGCATCAGTCAATGAAATCCACAACAGTTGGTCTAAGCCACGTAGGAAGGTGTAGACTTCCAGGCTGGGGTCCTCGGGACGGTAAAAATCTATGGTTGGAAACAATTGGTGACATGGCTCAAAATCGTTCTCAGTGGCGCAGATGCATCCACTCCTTGTGACTTATGATCTTCAATGAAACTGTTTTGTATTTCTTTATTACTCCTTTGTCTCACACCTCTGCTCACTGTTTCTATTATGCTTTTCTTGTACTTTCTTCTCTTGCTTCGCGTGCTACACGGAATGTGGCGACTTGAACTTCCGCACATTTGTGCAAAGTTCTATGTCGAAAACAGACAGACAGATAGCATATATAATACTTACTTCACCATAGGTTCAAAATTCAATATAAATTTCAGTATTTCAATCTTTTGTGTATCTGGTAGATTTTTAGCAAATTCAGCGATTGTATTGATGATTGCCTCCTGAAACTGACGTTCACCAGTTAATTTACGACTAGAATCATTGAATGAGGAGGACTGTTCGGGATGGTCAGATATTTGTGGAGTTTTATCAATACTAGCCTTTAAAATCTACAAGAGAAAAGAAATTTGGTAATCATGAAAAACCAAACGTATTTGTATAATGCATTTGCTTATCGAATCATAACAAAATCAGTTTAGAGGTGACTATATATATATAGGCATTCATCTGCTTCCTAGTATTCTTCACTAACTAAAAGTAACCGATTTCATTTGACCACTTTTATGTTCATCTACCAATTCAATTGTTTCTGCGGAGCGAGATATATAGGTCGTTCAATACATGTTTTATCTAAAAGAGCCGAGGGACATTATTCCACTCAGTTAAAGAAAGGTTATAATGGGTGAATACGCAGTGCTATAATTGAACACACACTTAACACTGGCCACTACTCAGTATGTATAGCAAGTCCATTCACAGTTACTTACAAGGTCAAAAGAGGCTTCTCCGTATAACTTTGCATTACTGAGGCTTTAGCAATCCTCATAGAAAACCATAACTTATGCACATGAAAGAAACTTCTCAATCCCCTTCTTCTACCTTACATATAATTCCAAGAGCAGCTGTTATCAATATATCATACTAATTAGTGCATTTATTTTGATAATTATCTCCAAGAGCTTCCATTAACATCCAGTTTTTCTGAACGTCTTCCACGTCGCCCGATCTTAGTTTAGACTTAATAATACTCACCCCCAACTCTAGTTACAATTTAGATTATTACTCAATGTTTTGAAATATCTTGATGGTATAAACAATGCTCACAAACAACTTTTTTCTTCTTGTGCTAAGTAGGCTTGACAGACGGAATGTAAACATATGTACGAAAACTATATATATATATATATATTTGCGACTGTACAACTAAGTGAGTGAATTCACCCGAAAAATGAATCTATTCCACGAACTATTTGTTTTTATTACCATAACTGTAACCACAAATTATCAGCATGATAAAATCCATCTTAGAATTATTAAAACAGGAAGTGTGTGTGTTTATTAGCATTTTTTAAAATTAATAATTTGCCTGACAAAACGGCATGTAAAGGGCTGAAACAGAAAAATTAACAGCAGATAATAATAATGCAGGTAGCAAGGAGGCGACTACAGAGCATAAGGGAGTGTCACTTAACGAAATGTATCGAAACAAGGTAGGTATAGTCTTTGGAAGTCTCAAAATCTTGAAAAAACACATGTAAATATATCAAGTAATAAGAGAGGTGTAGGTTGTGAGGTGATTAGTTCAGTGGAGAGGAACAAGACGGCTTCTATTACTCGCCAAGACTACGGTTCCAAAGAAATTATACGTTGAGACATAAACTACTTGTGAGTAGTTTAATTTTTAAAATTGTAAATTCATCCATGTATTAAAGTACTGAACTGAGCACAAAACATCTTAATTACTTGTTTATGTAGTAAAATCTGAATGTTTCAGAGTTTCGTTATTTAAAAGAAGCCTAGGTGAATGAATATGAAAAGGTACGAGAGAGTAATATTTCCTTTGAAAATTTGACTCAAATGAAAGATAAGATAACGCAACTTCTAAATACCCAAATTCTTTCAGTATTTTGTTTTGTTGAGGTTCAATTGCAAATGCTCCGACAGTAGGAAAGTTAGGAAACTAGTACACAAAAGTGATGAATAACACTCACTAAGAAAGTGTGGCAGCGCAGAATTAGACTACAAAATTGTGTTTCCACAAGACCACTCAAATAATTTCAGCTGAAAATCAGTATTTATTTTAATTTCAATCCATCATCGAATTACAGAAATTTATTTTGCCTAAATTTCAAAACCCTTAGTGAGAACCACAAAACATGGCGCTTATAGAGGACATACTGATCAAAATAACATATAATCAACGAGGTGAAGTAGGTCAGATTGCAGTGTTGATTATAAGGATCTCAGTCAAGAGAAGTTACGTGAAAAGCTTCTTCTCTGTTTAATATCCTAACGGATTGGTATGTCCCCACTTGATGTCCAATTTTACGTTCTCATAAAGTAATCAAGTAATACGCTGATAGTGATGCAATTTTCCGAAATACGGTCGTATGAGACGATAATTCTAAATTGATTGCAGTGACTGAATCAGCGTCAGTTCATTAGGCGGAAATCAAGACGAGGCTTTGCAGCTATCGATTGGTTTCATGACTTGATCTGTTCAATTCCGAAGTTTTTTAAACTTCATCTTTCCTGCTGCTGTTCACCTAACTAGTTAGCCAAGGTACGTTGTCGTGGGAAGTACTCCAACCAATCACTCAAATTGATGAAAATTCATAAATTCATCGACTGAATTATCCACACTATAATTAGCGCTCAAATTTCAACCAGATTACCATTCAGCTATGGGTTCCCGAACAGCTCTAGCATCTTATGATCAAAGTCTGCTGTCTATCATAAAGTGAGAGTAGGACAGAGAGATTGCTAGTAATTTAACTACACATGATTAATTGTAGTGGACCCCAATTTCGTTTGGAGTGGCACAACTTATCAAAAAAAAAAAAAATGGAATAGTCAGACAGAGTTAAATCACTTCCCAATTCATATCCGAAAATCTAGACGACGGTGTAAACTGATCCCATTGCACTACTTGGAATTCAACAGGTGCATAAAAACACTCGTATTTTATCTAGGGTATACAAACTTAACAAAACTGTTACGTGACAAAATCAATGATTCATCTCACAAAAGAGTCAGAATTGTACATAGTTGTATTTATCATCATATCTATGAGCTAAAGTTGAATAGAGATGGATAGATATAAATAGGATAAATATAGGGCAAGGGGAGACACAGCATTCTAATATCATGCTAACAAAGGTGGTAGGTAGTAAACACATTTTTCCATGGGTTGATTTTGTCTGTGCTTTCTAATATACTATCTTCTTTAACACAAGACAAATACAGATGATAGATAAGAATTTCTAATTCTCGAAAGATGTTGAAAACAACAGTTACCCTCAGAGGTTCATTAACAAGTACGGAGGATGTGATGGCTTAAACATCAAACAAGAAAAAAGCCTGTCTTTATTCAACTTGATTTTATAGGTGATAATATTGCAGTAATAATCGCAAGAAGATAGGATATGTCACTAGCCAGTGTCTATCCCGCAACTGTGCAGCGGCGGCACAGTGGTTAGGACTCTCGTCGACCATGCACATGGTCTGAGGTTCGACCCCCTGTCGACGAACACCTGATATCTATGGTCGGCCTGCAAAATTTGGGCTACCGATATCACACGCTGAAAATTCCATACCTGTACCAAAAAATACGGTGTGGAATCAAGCAGTAATCCAAAAAAATAAAAATAAAACTAAGTTGGTTTCCGTTTATCGAACATGCTCTTTGGTGCAATCATGTTAACTCCGACTGTGTATACAAATTTACACGTATTTGCGGGAGCAGTTACATTGAGAGAACATAAAGAAGGGCGTATCTCAGATTTTATGACCATGTACCAAATAGCCTACTTTTCAAGGGAACAAATGCTTTCAACAGTGCCATTGTCAGTCATTTTCTTGACACAGGTCATGAGGTGGAAGTCGCAAGATAGTTCGAAATCATCAATAGGCAACAGAGTTCAATTCTCCTCAAGCTAGCTAAAGTAATCTCCATCAAGCGGCTAAAACCCGATTTATGCGTTTGTAAAGAAGCGGTTATCAGCATTTTCTTGCCCTGGTAATCAGATGTTTTAATTATCTCTTTCATTTGATCCCGTAACGTCAAAAATTCACTTCTGAATGAGTATTACTGTCTGGATAAAGTTATTATTATTATTATTATTATCAGAGTATGTATAGATCGATTTTTTGTTTAAAAAAATGAAATCTCAGTGTACGTTAAAATTGCTTCCCTACATAAACTTAATACTGCCTTTAGACTATAAACAGATGATGAGAAGCCAACGAAGTAACCTATTGTACCATTTTATTCTGCACAAACTGTTGTTCTGGCACTATTCAGAATAATAATAATAATAATAATTCAATATTTAATTTTAAATTATTTACAACAAACGAGAAGTTATTTCAGTTAGTTCTCGAAACTGAAATTTTATCTGATTGCAATTAAACAACTTACTACTTTTTCTCGTTTTCAGCGGTTTAACTTAAAAGGATTGAATCGAAATTATTGATTGGTTTCTAATAATCACCACAAACCAATTGCATGATTGTTTTGTAATTAACTTCACCCGAAAACGAATGAATAGTCGTTTAATATATATATATATATTTTGCGAGGTTCGTTACTTGACTACGGCTAATATTTTTTATGCATAACAACGTCCCTATGGATTCACGTAAATATCAATGTGCACCGTGATGTCCAGCTACCTAGAATGGTGGCCACATTGCAAACCTGACTGATAAAATTCAGTCTGCACCAAAGAAAAGACTAGAAACGTCACACTAGTTACTAGTGTGCAATCAAAGATAACGATTGTTGGACGCCGGAAGTATGTCACCTGTGCTCCAGAATCTGTCGAAGGGTGAAGATATGATCAGTACACCCTCTTCCTCGACCAAACCTGCCTGGTTCTCTCTTGTTTGTGCCTCCAAAGCCGCACTTAGTCTACGCGTAATTATCGAACCTGGAACTTTAGATAGCATATTAGTCGAGCTAATCCCCACGTGATTATCACAGGAAGAATTGTTTACCTTCTTGTATATCAAGTTAATTAATGACCTTTAACAGCCTGACGCGACCATTTCCCACTCCCAGACGCTGCCTAGTACCTTAGTTAACGCAGACAGTAAACTGTCTCCACCGTACTTAAATATCTCTGAAGTCATTCCATCAGGTCCCTCAGCTTTGTCTCGTTCCAGATTAGTGACAGCCCTAGTAACCTCAGTTAGGGACGGAGGACCTGTGTCTACATCCCACTAATGGAGGTGTTGGATGCGCGGTAAGTTGGGTGTGACTGCAGGCCAATTAAATTGCTCTTCAAAGAGTTATTTTCAAAGTTTCAGTCGCCAATCCTAAAAGCTAATTATGGTGCCATTTTTCTCAGAGATTGTTTCACTTATCGTTCGTGTTTTACTACCTGTTTCCCTGATAGGTCGAAATGGTTGTCTGGTGCTACCCATCGCCAATGTCTTTTCCACCTCTTTCCCTTTTATCGTCCACCACTGTTCACGGTTGTTGCGAAGACATTTCAGATCAGTTTGCGTTTGAATGCCTTCCTCTCCTCATTATATTTGAGCTCGCCAGAATCAGTCTTATTACGTCAATCATTTTGAATAAGGTGGCAGAAACCCAATGGCTCTTACTAACTTTAGGTTTCAGGTTATTAACCACTTTTACGGCTATGTCTACGGCTTTGTGTAGTAAATTAGACGGTTTCAGGTAGAAGTCATCCTTTAGTTCATTCGAAATGTAGTCGGCTGGGGCGTAAGCGAAGACTGTGAGAAGACAAGGGCGAGTAACGCCGTCCTTCCTTCTCACAGACCCATTCAGACTGGCTACTAGGATCCAGTTAAGACGTGATTTTTCTGACCTAACACTCAATGCTATCACTACACCTGCGAGTCCTCGCGAAATACGCGAGGAGTCTCCTGACACATTTAAGGTGAATTTTGTAGATTCACGTTGGAGACCTGATGGGATTAAGTGAATGAACACACTCCGGTCTTGTATGTATGTCTCAGAGACACAACATACAGCCATGGCTCGAGATGCCAGAGTTCTGTCTAGTGGTGCCTGTTGTCCGATTCGGCAGAGGCTTTTGGTGTTAAATGCTCCTATATGAAGTTGGCGACGTGGCTTTAAGACGCTGTCGAGAGTGTTTCTATGGCTGTCATCGTTGTTTGTGGTCACAGAGTGAAGATGACTGACTAGATTGCAGAATAGTACTGACAGTGTAAGGGAAGCAAAATGATGAGGTTGACAGGGATAAAGGAGTATGATGATCAGGAGGGTTTCGTGTGCTTTTTTAGGTGTGTGGGTGGTTGTTACTCCTCCGCTTCTCACATCGTGGAAGTTGACTGATTCTTCAGGTGGCTGAAACAGAAAGAGAATTAGTGACCGCAAAGCCCGGGGGACAACTGCTTGAGGCCGGCTTGTCTGAACTGGTTATTTGGTATGATTCCGTATCAGTACCTTACCACCGTCTACGGACCACAGTAGGGTAAGTCGGGATGTACAATTTTTGATGTCGACCATTTTTAACCTTCTTTCTCCGGAATGGAGAGACGATATAGCTGGCTGGTATGCTGGTCATCTGAAGAAAATAGCTCATTGCTGTTACATCGCTATACCCCAGAAGTACGACTTCACTCACAGACCCCCAGCATAATGTGCCGGTAACTACTTTTAGTATGATCGCTATTCTAACAACCTTCCTGACATGGTAGGACCCGCACGAACAATAGTTCCAGCCAGTGTAGCTTATTGGGTCATTGGGATATACAAGCCCGACCATCACGTCAAGGTAGCAGGTATCAGTCACGTGCTGTTTTTAAGAGGTGGGTTGTTAGCCCCACACTCAACTTTCCCTCTTTTACCGAGCTTGCTACCCGCTTAAACGAGATTTAGGAAAGCATCAACTGGCAGCGGAACCCGGACCATCTGCGCGTCGTTGTCGGCACATTTTCTACCAGTGAACCAGAGGCACACACAGATACGTCTATTTACACCCATTTCAATAATGTACGCACAAATCCTACTATTTCTTGTACATACACACATAAAGAAAGGAAATGTCATTCATCTCATTGATATCTCATTATGATTCTTTGTGTGTGTCTGCCTGGGTAGCATGAAGCCTAATTCTTATACTGAAAGATACCAATCATTGCAAGAAATTCTAGTTTTTTCCCCAGTTTTATTAAAGTCATCGGATAATTAGCAGAGTAAAACTGTGTGGGCTTAACGGACAGATGAGAAGAAGGCGGATATTATTGATATATTATTATCATCATTATTGTCCATGCACTAAATGATCAATATTATTGCTAATCAGAGGTCTGTGGTAAGGTATTGGAGATTATTTACGGCTCACAGTGTAAAATAATTTATATAATAAGTGGTTTAGACAAGCTGATGTTTTACAGAAAGACAGAAACAGAACTGTTGACGTAAGCCACGAAAAAGAAAAAATAATCACACATACACACACGATTAAAGTAGAAAAATAAAATTTTCATTTCAAGACTGAAAAAAAGATACATCGTTTTTAAAAAACTGCAATTGAAGATTTGCTTAGTGTTCACTACAAGTCAAGAAAGGTCGGCATAAGCAACGGCTAGTAAAGAAATGATCCATGTTCCAAAGGTTCGTAGTCCCGTCCAAGATTATAGACGAAAAAGTAGGAATTTAATTCTATCTATTTTCATTTCGGTTAGTGGGTGAGGTGGGGGGAGGTTAGAGTAAATATCAAACAAAAGTGAATAAAATAAATTAGGAAATATACCACATTGTCTACAAACTCACCAAGCTGTGCTAAGAAGCATTAAGAAGTATAAAATTTGCAAAACTCACTTGAAGTAAAGATTTAAAATTGTGAAATACATCCGGTCCAATTGCACCTTTTGCCAAATTGATTACAGTCAATCCTATAACCTGAATTACACGAAGATAGTAAACTTATTTAAATGGTCTGAAAAGGAGTAATTTATATGAAAGGAAGTGCATACACATGATCTTTTTGTTTTCATTCAATTTCACGGGAAGTGACACTCCCTTGGAGAGCTTCTTTAGTCGGCTAAGTGTATGCAGACAGCATGACTTACTGTTTATCAGATAAAACTCTTGACAAAATGCAATCTGGACAAATAAAGCAGAATACTGTTGTGGTCAGCAATTTACGGATACTTAAACAAATGAATTGAGCATGTTTCAAAGATACGCCTTAAGGAGTAACATACATGCACACATATGAGGTGTGGTATGATCCAGTCGGTAGGGTAGGCCACCTACTTGACTTAGGTCCCGACTTCATTAACACTTATGATTACTTATGAGATTATCTGGTGACAGTAGACAACTTTGAAAGCCTTGTTAACATCAATCTTATTTTCTGTATAAACGACATGAAATAGTATAGAACTATGAGTGAAGTTTATTTGTCCTTTACTTAACCACGCAGGATGGTGCTTGGGTGTCCAACGATAAACACGCCTAATTGTACAGCCTATGTAACTGGGTCCACAGGCGTAGTCAAACTGATACATGCACAGAGAAGAGTAGAAATTACATAGTTTATCTTCAACACTCGGATGTAAAATAGGAGTGCTTTTGAAGGGACAGCATTTTTTCTGCTCTTTTTACCGCATTCCTTAGGCGGTGTGTTAATATCTCACTGATGTTATCCCCAAGGAACTGAAGTTGTAAGGACAAGGTCTTCTTCATAACTGTTTGTACTTTAGCCTGCCTTGACTTTTGATACATATTCTTATCAACGAATTTTTCTGGGTAGCCATTCTCACTCAGCAACAGTTTAATAGTATTAAGCTCTTCATTAAGACATCGATCAGAGCAGATTGTTCTGGCTCTGTAGACCAAACACTTTATTGGTTTGGGTTTGTATTTCAAAGGTATGAAGCTGAAAAAATGAGTATACTAACCAGTTGATGTAGGTTTCGTATATACACGTTTTATTGTACCGTCCTCTTTTCTAGTCATAAGGACGTCTAGAAATGAAATATTAGAGATTCTTTCTTTCTCGATGATAAAATTTATTGAAGGATGGACATCGTTAAATTTTTCAAGGATGTTCTTTGCTGCATCCCTATTTTTCATAATCAAAAATGTACCATCCATGTAGCTACAGTAGGATTCTAGTTCATCAATTCCATCTTTCAAAAGCCCATTCTCCAGTTTTTTAAGGGAAATGTTGGCTAGAATAGGTACCAGTGGTGACCTCATTGTCACATTATCAATTTGTCTGTATATTTCCTTATTAAATAAAAAGTGAACATTCATTGTGCATTTCAAAAGAAGCTCTTTTATGGAGGATATAGGAATGCCGACACCCATATTCCGTCTAATAAGTCTTTTGTATACAAATTTTCCCGTTTTCCATAAGTGGTACATTGATGAAGAGGGCAGATACGTCGAACGGTGTCATGAATCTACTATTTACATTTAAATCTTTTATATTTTCAAAAAATGCAAAAGTGTCTTTTACTCTGTGTTTCACCAATTCATTGCGTAGAGGCTCCAAGAGTTTGACTAACCATTTGGCTCAAACTGATCAGTGTAACGTATCTGTGAGCATGATTGGTTCCAAAACAATCCTGTTAACAGTGAATACCGGTCTAGTTACTATGATGAACTTTAAAATTTAATCAAAAAAAGCATTTACCAATGCATATATCAATGCTTACCTGAACTAAGCTGGTACGCTCGGCTAATGTGAAATCTGATTCGTGGGAACTAAGGTGAGCAACCAACTGTTTGACTAAACTATGGGCAACTTGTGTCGTCTACAAGAGATAAAGTGAAAATATATATTCATAATACAAATAAAAAGAATGTACGTAGATGAAAGAATAAGATCTGATGAAATCATTATAAACCATTATGGTTGATATGCTAAACAGTATCAGATAATATTTACTTTGAAAGGTAGGTGGGATACAATAAAACTAAACATCTAGGTGACTGTGTGTATTTGTTAGTTTATACGTCGACACAAACAAAAGAGGTTATTCAAAAGAAAAACAATAATAAACAAAGGAAATGAAGTGAATAACTTTTGTACCTACTACTACTGTGGTGAGAGCAGGCTGCTAGCCGATTGGTTGGCACTAATCTACGTTAAGGTCTAGGTCACTAATATGGGCCGTGAGAAAATATGAACAAGCCTGAGTCAACAACCAATCACAGCAAAGTTAACGTGGCAGAATATGATTCGCAGAGAGAACTCTATTTGTCAAGGAATCCCGAAACAACCAATCAGAAGCCTGCGTTTGTCTACCTAAACAACCAATCAGATGACTGCGCTTGTCTATAATAATGTAGTTGAAAGATGTATAAATACGTGTTGATTTTCATAATAAACGATCTGTTGCTTCGCCCTTGTCTTCTGTTGTTACATTTGGTGTCGCTGCCTACCGACAAATGAAAAGCCTATACCCTGCAGTTTTTGATGGAGACATATGGATCTTCGGGCAGGACTTCAAGGCTTCTGCGCAGTTGAGTGGCGTTCAAGATCTGTCAGCGATGGAGCTGCTACTTGAGACGCTGCTGGGAGGTCGGGCGAAAGCAGCATATGAAGGTGTGGGCCGAAGTATGGACGAATGTTCGACAGGGTCAGGCAAACAGTTTCCAAAGTGGGAAGGATCATATATGGTCACTTCGAGATGGGGTTACGCAGACACAGTCGCAATGGCGAACAATGAGAGGCGCGTGAACGTCAGCGAGCTCCAGAAATGGATACAGCGAGACAAGCCAACGATGACGCCTGCACCAAGTAGATCAAGCCGACTTCAGTCGCACGTATTTGACGGGGGGACGAGTGTGGTGAGAGCAGGCTGCTAGCCGATTGGTTGGCACTAATCTACGTTAAGGTCTAGGTCACTAATATGGGCCGTGAGAAAATATGAACAAGCCTGAGTCAACAACCAATCACAGCAAAGTTAACGTGGCAGAATATGATTCGCAGAGAGAACTCTATTTGTCAAGGAATCCCGAAACAACCAATCAGAAGCCTGCGTTTGTCTACCTAAACAACCAATCAGATGACTGCGCTTGTCTATAATAATGTAGTTGAAAGATGTATAAATACGTGTTGATTTTCATAATAAAACGATCTGTTGCTTCGCCCTTGTCTTCTGTTGTTACACTACTACTACTATTGCTAATAACTTGCAGGTTGCCAAGTTGTTAGAATACATTCCGACTATTATATCCAGTTTAAGTATCGTTCCATGTATATGAACAACAGGTAAACTCGACTCAGCAAACCTAAAGACACCTCCATGACCCCAGCAATGAATGAATTACTATCTGACTACTCAAACCTCAATGAAGTATACCAGGATTTAAGCATGTGACACAGTCAATTCAAATCTGTTGACAAAGTTAGCTAACCACAATCCTTCATAACAAATACTTTTAGCCCAGATATCTTGGTGGTTAACCCCTTCACAGCAGTGTGCACATATCAAGTGAAAATGCTTGCATGGTTAACCAGGAGAGAATCTGTCGACGTCCGAACATACATTATCAATAGCACTGAGATCTAATGGCTCAAATTTCGGAAATCTGCCCTTCATCTAGTCAGATATTTTTGTTTTTCCCTACCTGAGAAGTGGAAACAGTTCAACAGATTATTGGCATACTGTTAGAATGTAGTCGTGGTGTGAGTCGTCCGTGGTTCAGTAGTAAAATACTTAACAGTCCCACATGGGAGATGCAGGTTCGATTCCCGACGGATGCACACTTCTGAAACTGGAGCTTATTTTACTAACCGGCGGTAAAAGGAAAGGCTGGGAGTGAGATCAACAACCGCACGCTATAAAAACTACGCCACGGTTACTGTAACGACAAAACTTTGAAGCCTTATAATCTACTCATATCTCAAAGAATGGAAATAAAAACTGACTTGATAACATTATGGATACAGTTTATTGGTATTCTCAATTATGACTCAGTCAAGAAGTCATTTGAATATAGTTGTGAAGGATAAATATAATTACTGTCATATAGAACCTGACAAGCAAACTAACAAAAGGATATGGCTATCTCGTGTTCACTGTCCGAGTGATTCGTATTCGCATATTACCCAATAACTGCATCTATACATAAATGACATGTCACATGGAAATCGATACAGATGTTTATTTTTGGATACTGATACAAAAATTATCGATTAGCGTGAAAAGGGGTCGCTACGCTAAGCATAACCCGCTAATTTTGTAAGCTTTATTGCGGTACTGGTTATCGACTAAACGGGAAGTCTTGGCCTACAACAGGTCTCCCGGGTTAGATACAAGTTGTCATCGACCGGTATCTCCTGTTTCAACAAATCACATGTTTCAATCATGCACCAATAAGTCGTGTACATTATTTATTTTTAATATTGAAAAATTTATCCTAATTTATAAATCAGTTAGTTGTAAAGCCATCAAACTAAGGTAGTTTAATAAAAATTGATTGATTACACAAAAATTCTTATTGTTGAATATCAAAATGGATAGAATGCATAAGTGAACCGATGCTTCAAATTTTAAATTAACTTTCAATATCCAACAATAAGTTTGTTTTTCCGCATAAATCAAAAAAGGAGGGCATAAACTAAAAGAAAAGAAAAGAAAAAACACAGAATCTGTCTAGAAATGCTTGTATTGAATTAGTTTCAAACCAAATATAGATTTTCAGTTGGGGATGAGGGTAGGCATTAACCTCGATCTATTTCTCTATCCACATTCTCATACAGTTAATTTATTATGTAACTAATGAGAAGAAATATGAAGTTTCTTTTTTTTTCTATACACAAACTTTAAAGACAAAAGAAGTAGTGAATATGCATACAAAGATATAAACAACACACAACATATACTGGTTTTTGAGCAAATAGTTCCATGGTACAGTGGACACCCACACATGCGTGCAAAGGTTTACAGCTTACATAAACTGATAAAAGTCATAGTGAGCTGAGTACTGAAACAAAACGCAGAGTCAAAGTGATGTATGCTTTCATTGTATACTGAGATTATCTATTATTCAGCTAGCTATCTACCTACCTTAACCAGGTATGCTATGGCATTGTATGAATGGAACGTTAACTTTTACAGATTGTATAGTGAATACAACAGACATAAGGCAGTAAATTTCAGACAACAAGATTATTATCATCCGATGATAACAAAAGTATGAACAATAATAATAATAAGGAAGTTATTTGGTTCATTCCGGGTTTAATCACCGACGGAAAATACTGATTTCGAAAAAACGGACTTTAGATGTGTAATAATAATAATAATCATACATGTTTTCCGTTAATTAGGCGAGCAAATAGTCTTCACAAGAAGAAAGTCCACCTAAATGTAGAGAAATTACTCCACCGCCTATACAGATAGATCATTACACAATGGGAGCTGGTAGCAGTCGACAGGAAGCCCTGGACCTAGTTTACGTGCATCATGGCACTCGTCACAGCAAGACGTATATGCAGAATCAGGGGAACTCATGTCCCTAATGGGATTTGAACTTGCGCCATCTAGTGTTGCATTGAGAAACGTTACTATAGAGATTTTTGGACTCACAATTTACCTAGGTGAAGGGATTTCTGCCCGCTGCTTCTAATCCACCTAACATCCAGTCAGAGTGCATAGAGATGGTAAGCCAACTAGTTTGGTGACGACTTTGCAAACTTGACTGATAGAATTCAGTCTGCACCAACACCAAAAACTTGAAAGGCATGACACCGGTTACTCCCCAGTGGCGTACACTTTGTTCACTAGCAATATTCAACCGAAGGATTCATAGAAAAACAAAAAACATGTTTTTGACATAATCAGCTGACAATTTTTTTTACTCTCTACTAATTTTTTTTATCACAAGCAATTTTTTCTGACCATTCTCAGGCTGAAAATTCTGTCGACAAACATCTGAGAAGTAATTCATCAGCATAATATTCACCTACCAAGAGAATCACCAACAAAAAACTATGGGAAGGAACAAACAAAACAAGAACCAATCGCCAACCAACAAATATACAGGTGAAAGTGGAGATGGATTGGACATTCGTTGAGGAGGTCGCTGGGTGACATCGCGCGTCAGGCCCTCAAGTAGAACCCGAAAGGGGAGCGGCGAGTGGGACGTCCAAGGGTGACATGGAGGAGACCCGACCGAAAGCTGCTACCTTGACGTGGTGGTCGGGCTTGAACACCGCAATGACCTAATCAAGCTATACTGGCTGAGACTTATGTCTCTTGAGGTCCTACCATGCCAGGCAGGTTGTTTGGATAGCGGTTAAACAAAAAGCAGCTACCCAATCCAACATCATGTCCAATACAAAATTTCATGCCGGATCGGCCGTGGCCCGGATTAACAACGACCGCGCTTCCTGCTGCCGTGTCACAGGGCGGGAGTGATAAATCTGCTACTGAGACACACCAAACAAAAAAGAACGAACAAAAACAGGCCGCGTGTGACCGGCCTCAAGCAGTTGTCCCCTGGGCTCTGCGGTCACGCAACCAACTTCCACGGTGTGGGCAGCCGGGAAGTAACAATCGCCCTCACAATCCGAAATGCACACGAAACCTCTCTATTACTCACTCATCTTTGTCTTCATCTTCATCTCTATCATCTTGCCTTCCTTCCACTGATGCAACTCCTCGACTTGATAGCTCTCCACTTCCTCTCCACTCTGCGTCCACTAAAAACGATGGAAGCCAAAAAACCACCACCGACAGCCTCTTAAAGCCGCGCCACCAATTTCATATAGGAGCTCTTAATGTTAGGACACTTTGCCAAATAGGACAACAAGCATCACTAGCCAAGACCCTGGCATCACGAGCCATTGATGTATGCTGTGTTTCAGAAACACGCATACAAGACCCAAGTGTGGTTATTCACCTAACCCCACCTGGCCAACAGGTTGAATCTGCAAAATTCACCTTGAGGGTGTCAGGAGATGCCACAGCTAGTTCACGAGGATTAGCTGGCGTAGGGATAGCTTTGAGTACTAGGGCAGAAAAGACATTGCTTGACTGGATCCCGGTAGATAGCCGAATGTGTGCTGTCCGCCTGAACGGATCAGTAAGAAGGAGGAAGGACTGCACTACTCGCCGATGCCTTTTCGTAATCTCCGCCTACGCCCCCACTGACTGCAGTTCAGATGAAACGAAGGATGAGTTCTACCAAAAGCTGTCTAGTTTGGTGGAAAGGCTAAACGCTCAGACATAGTCGTTCTAGCTGGTGACTTTAACGCTCAAGTAGGGAAATTGTGTCAATCTGAGAAGGATGTCGGTGGCACCTATGGAGTTCCGTGCCAGCGAACCGACAACGGTGACCGTCTCCTACAGTTCTGCTCTGATAATCATTTGTTTCTTGTAAGCACTAACTTTAAACACAAGGAGAGACACTGTTTGACTTGGAGACCCCCTTCATCAAACCAACGCTGGACACAAATAGACCACATAGCAATAAGCTATCGTTGGCGTGGGTCGGTAGGAGATTGTCGCTCCTTCTGGAACACGTGCGTAGATACCGACCATGCACTGGTCCGCGCTCGGGTGTGCTTACGACTGAACGGACGTAGGAAACAGCTGGCGGTAAAACCATCACGTCCCCAGCTCGATCAGGAAACTAAATCCGTATTTCAGGAAGAACTAGCTAAACACATATCTGTGTTCGACAGCTGTGCTCACCCTGAAGAAGCTTGGAAAAATATCCAGGCAGCCATAGATACAGCTGTAAAAGCTGTGAATAAGGTAAACCCAAAGGTGAGTAAAAACCACTGGATCTCCACCGCCTCATCCGAACTGATAGATGCTAGAAGACTTATTCCGGCGAGCTCCGAATTCAATGAGGAGCGAAAGCTGCACAAGAGGAAACTTACGAAAAGTCTCCGCAAGGACCGTGAACAGTGGTGGGCGACAAAAGCCAAAGAGATGGAGAAAGCTTGAGGATAGGCAACACCAGGCAACTCTTTGGACTCATCAGGGAAACGGGTGGGAGAAGACAAATCATTAGTGAGACAATCTCGGAAAAAAATGGCACTATAATTAGCTCCAGGATAGACGACTGGATCGTTGGAAAGAGCATTATGAGGAGCAGTTTAATTTGCCCACAGCCACGCTCAACCTTCCGAGCATCCAACACCTCCCTGAATGGGATATAGACACAGGTCCTCCGTCACTAACTGAGGTTACTAAAGCTGTCACCAATCTGAAACTAGGCAAAGCAGCGGGACCTGATGGAATGACTCCAGAGGTATTTAAGTACGGTGGAGACAGCTTACTGTCCGGATTAACTGAGGTACTAGGCAGCGTCTGGGAATCAGAAGAAGTCCCATCGGGTTGGTGTAAGTCACTGATTATCCCCATATACAAGAAGGGAGACAAGTCTTCCTGTGATAATCACAGAGGGATTAGCTTGACTAATATAGTATCTAAAGTCTTAGGCTCAATAATCATGCGTAGACTGAGTGGTGCTCGGGAAGCACAAACACGAGAGAGCCAGGCAGGCTTTAGACCAGGAAGAGGGTGTATTGATCATATCTTCACCCTCCGACAGATTCTAGAACATAGGCATTCCTACCGGCGTCCAACAGTCATTATATTTCTTGACCTAAAGGCAGCATTCGACTCTGTCGATCGGGAAGTTCTCTGGAGATGCTTGGCTGTAAAGGGAATTCCAAGAAAATATATTGCACTGATTAAGGCACTCTATTCGTACTCATACAGCCAGGTGAGGGCTTACGGCGAGCTGTCATCTGAACTGATGACGACCAGTGGTGTCCGTCAAGGATGCCCATTATCTCCTTTTCTATTCAACTTCATCATAGATGTGTTAATGGACTTAACCCTAGGTGACTTCAGCGACTCAGGGATTGACTTGCTACCGGGGAATAATCTCGTTGACTTGGAATATGCAGACGATATAGTCCTTCTAGGCGAAGACGCTGACGAAATGCAGAGTCTTCTAAACACCTTGAGCCGCAATCTACGAATGTTTGGCATGCGATTCGCTCCCGCCAAATGCAAGATGATGTTACAGGACTGGACTACATCGACGCCTAGTTTAAAAATAGGAAGTGAAGTGGTAGAGCACGTTGACCGCTTCACTTATTTGGGAAGTACCATCAGCCCCAACGGGCTGATCTCTGACGAAATCTCAGCACGAATACAAGGGGCTCGTTTCGCATTTGTTAGTTTACGCCGACTCTGGCGTAGACGAGATGTTCGACTATCGACCAAAGGGCGGGTGTACTGCTCATCAGTCCGCTCCGTCCTCCTTTATGGTTGTGAGACCTGGCCACTGAGAGTGGAAGACATGAAAAGACTAGCTGTCTTTGATCATAGGTGCCTGCGTTCTATTTCCCGTGTAAAGTGGCATAATAAGGTGAGCAACATGGAGGTTAGGCGTAGAGTTCTAGGTAAACAGGGGAAATCAATCGACGAAGTCGTGAAGCTACAAAGACTGAGATGGTTAGGACATGTGTTACGTATGCCAAGCCATCGCCTCCCTCGACGAGCAATGTTAGCGGATATAGGGTCAGGCTGGAAAAAAGCTAGCGGCGGTCAAACAAAAACTTGGCATCAGTCAATGAAATCCACAACAGTTGGTCTAAGCCACGTAGGAAGGTGTAGACTTCCAGGCTGGGGTCCTCGGGACGGTAAAAATCTATGGTTGGAAACAATTGGTGACATGGCTCAAAATCGTTCTCAGTGGCGCAGATGCATCCACTCCCTGTGACTTATGATCTCCAATGAAACTGTTTTGTATTTCTTTATTACTCCTTTGTCTCACACCTCTGCTCACTGTTTCTATTATGCTTTTCTTGTACTTTCTTCTCTTGCTTCGCGTGCTACACGGAATGTGGCGACTTGAACTTCCGCACATTTGTGCAAAGTTCTATGTCGAAAACAGACAGACAGACAGATAGACATGGAGGAGATCGTGTGGAGTTGAAACAATATGGACTAACATGGATGGAGGTGGAAAGTACAGCAAAAGACAGAAGCAAGTGGAGACGTGCAGTTGAAGCCCTATGTTCCACTAAGAACCCAAAGGAACAATAATAAAAATAATAAAATTATAAACGCGATAAACGCAAACTGTCTTGGTAGTTGACAGGAAGCCGTTACAATGTAAGCTAGCACTTGATGGGCATCGTCCTACAAGGTAAAAGTTTGATGCCTTTCAACTTTGATTGATGTATTTTTGTAGTTGACACAATCCTATTTTTCAGCCGCGCAGTTTTAATCCTCGTTTCGTTTTTAAGTTGACAGCTACACACGATCACACAAACTTCAGTTTCGGTATTTCTTATCTCTGTTGAAGAATAACATTTATCCGATGAGAAGAGAGTAATCAGATATACAATAGTGGAATTCAGATTCAGGCTGATGAGACCTTTTTATGAGTCAAATAGGAAGTTGTAAAACAATTTAAAATTCTGTGTTTTCGACATAGAACTTTGCACCGATATGCGCCAGTTCAAGTCGCTACAATCCCTCCATGCAGCACACAAAGCAAGAGAAGAAAGTAAAAAGAAATGCGAAGTAGAGACATTAAACAGAGACATGAGGCAAAAAGAATAGTAATATCGACGAACAATAGATTTTATTGGCTATTACAAATCACATAAAGTGAATGAATCTCCGCCAGAAATTGAGAACGATTTTGAGCCATATTACCAATTATTTCCAGCCATCGGTTTTTACCGTCCCGAGGACCCCAACTGGTCAGGAAATCTACACATTCCTTCGTGGCTGGCTTAACCTAACTGTTGCGGATTTCATTGACTGGTGCCATGTTTTCGTTTGACCGCCATTAGCTCTTTTCCAGCCTGACCCTATGTCAGCTAGCATTACCCGTCGAGGAAGGCGATGACTAGGCATTCATTCGTAACACATGTCCTAACCATCTCAGTCGATGTAATTTCACAGCCTCGTCGACTGATTTCCCCTCCCTTAACTAGCAATCGACGCCTAACCTCAATATAGCTCACCTTAGTATACCATCTCACACGGGAGATAGAACGCAGGCATCTATGATCAAAGACAGCTAGTCTTTTCATGTCTTCCACTCTCAATGGCCAGCGGACTTCTGAGCAGTACACCCGCCTTTTGGTCCATAGTCGGATATCACGTCTACGCCAGAGATGGCGTAAACTGGCATATGGGAAACTAACCCTCTGTATTCGTGCTGAGATTTCGTCAGAGATCAACCCGTTGGGGCTGATGGTACTTCCCAAATAAGTGGAACGGTCAACGTGCTCTACCACTTCACTCCCTATCTTTAAGTTAGAAGTAGTTTATGTAGTCCAGTCCTGTAACATCATCCTACATTTGGCCAAATAATGATCCTTATAATAACCAGAGAGAGAAGGAGAGACTGCTACCTGAATGCAGATATTATCAGTCAGTTTAGTATTTGTAACTAAGGAGAACGGTGAACGTGTTACATTTGCACACACAACTTCTTATTTCAACAGAAGACATAATGACAGGGCTAAAATAGAAAACAATTAATCCAGTCTATTAATATCCCTATGGCCTGAAATAATGACTACCTAAGGATTTATTATGCACAAAAGAATATTTCTACAATTGATAATACGGTCAGTTACATAGGAATTAGGAGTAAGTCGGGGGGGGGAGGGGGAGGGGTAGACGGCTACTTTCTTACGGACATTTTTAGGTCAATTCACCCTTGCATATTCCGCATCAAAACAACACTGTGCTAACTTCCCTTAAGACATCTTGTGTGTCCTGACAAGCACTTTGTTATTTCGACTTGAATTGGCATTTGTGCCTTGGCAGATAACACTAAAAGTTAAGCTTAACACATGAAATAGAGATTATTAAGTACATAGGATATCAACGAATAGATCCTGCCAGCAGACACTAGGAGAGATAGAAATTTAATGCCGAATCTCTTAAATCAATAAAATCATATGATCAATTATGAGATAACTTGAATAAAAGCAAATCAAAAAAAGAAAAAAAATTTAACGTAGGAGAATGACGACATGAATGACAGACACTTGTTGTAGCATTTTGTATATAAGAGGATTTTTGTCATACATACAAGGCGTAAAAATGTTTTAAATATCTACTGGAAAACTATCTTGGACAGTATTAAGGAAAGTTGTATGAGTATAAGATACTGTTATTCGTGTTTATTCAATTATAAATGAAAAACTTCAAGAAAAAAAAATTGGGTAAAATTCCAGCTATTGATGTAAACCTGTGGTGGTGTGATACAGACAGACAGTGGCTCACAATGGAATATTATTCTCACAGTAAGAATCAGTGTGTATTTGTTGGTGTTAACGCCTAAATACTATTCCCAAAGTTCAATACTGCATTAGCAACAGAATAATACGATGTATTTGAACATTCTATTTCATGTCGTTTACTGTGCACCAAAATCACACGCTCAGTGATTGGTTAAAGAAGCAAATACAAATAGCTGTTTGATCACTTGAAAAAAAATACCTTGGCTTCCGTGTCTTGCCTTCTGTTGTTACAAAACAAGTTCGAAACAACATATACAGGCAAATATGAAACGTTGATACTAAGTACCTCTACTTTTCATATTAAGAAAGAGTGGTCTAGAAAGGAAACGCTAAATATATGTTTCACCATTGAATGCATAAATGAAGATAACATTTTAAGAGTGCGTCGGTGGCACGGCGGTCAGGACTCTCGCCAACCATGCACACGGTACGATCCTCTGCCGACGCACATCCGATATCAATGGTCGGCCTGCAAAATTTGGGCTACCGATATCACATGCTGAAAATTTCATACTTGTATCAAAACTATGGTGTGGAATGAAGCTATAATCAAAAATTTAAAAAAATAAATAAATTATACACAGTATTGAACCGGCCTTTTTACGAAGCAACCATGCCCGTTGGGTAATTTTGAGGCTATGGTTTATGGATATAACACATTAGAAAGTTGACTGTAATATGAGCTGTCATTGGTTATCAAATTACATATTTATTGATTACTAATTTGTAACATTTGGGAAAACAACTACCTTACTAATTCACTTATAACCTCTGCTTACTTATGAGAAAGTGCAAAGTGAACTACATTTCACATCAAAACTGATAGACTGATGGTTGTTAACCCATTGACTAAATGGTATTATGCTCATCTGACAGCTTGATATTCATTTGTTCGAATTGTGGTGGTGAAAATCCCTAAAGGTAAAACGCTGCTTGATTATCGATAACTACCCAATCGATGTAAGTTCACAACAATATCTGCAATGATATATCAGTGAGACTATTGACCACAGTATACAATTAAACTAATCAGTTTTGAACAGTGCTAGACAATTATACTGCCGAAAATGTTTAAGTGAATACTTTAAGCTTTATCATTATTATTATTACTGTCACCTTAAAATGTTATTGTACTTCCTGAATACTAATAAATATCAGTGATGCTAGCTGATCTACAATCTAGATACTAAATATTATTATCCACTGACTGATACCTAAGAATTAACATCAATCGAATGAATATGTTCACATTTTCACATTTCACTAGACTAATGATCATGAAATACAGGTGTGTTAAGGAATATTTGACAGCTGGGAAACTTTGTGGATAGAAAGCGGAAGTAAAACATTTCACACTAAAAAAATACCAGTCCTAGTTAACCTGAAATCACTTTGTAACCATATACGAACTAGTTTTTGTATACACATAGTCACAAATACGTCACGTGGAAAACTGTCGCTCCTTAAGAAACACCTGTGTAGACTCCGACCAGGTAATAGTTCTTGTGCGCATGTGAAACGGACAGCTACAAAACCGCTTCGTACCAACTTCCGGATGAGAATGCAGAGCCTTCATTTAGAGAAGAAATAACTAAACGTACACATGAGGTTGACAGCAATACCTATCCTTAGGAAACCTGGCATCATGCTCAGTCAGCTACAGAAATCGTGATAAAAACTATTGGTGATCTGAAACCAAAGGTTGACAGACGCCAGTGTAGTTCATCTGAGCTGATTTAAGCAAGAAGACTGATTACGCAAGGTCCAGTACATGACAAGGAGAGTAGAAGACTCAGATGTACGCTAAGAGACTTCTCAAAGATTGTGAACAGTTATGGGCAACAAAAGTGAAAGAGAACGCAAATCATCAGAGATTGATAATACCGGTAGCATGAGGGAAACGGATTGTAAAGAGGATGGTGTTTTAATTGCTTATTAGGAAACACGGTGAGAACAACGGAAAACACACTTTGAGTGGCGATTCGACTCACCTGGAGACACGCTAAAGTTGCCCAGTATCCAACTCTTAGGTGAATGCGATGCAGACATCGGTCACCCATCTGCAGCTAGGGTTGTAAAAGCTATCCCTAAACTTAAAAGTGACCAAGACACAGAACTTGGTGGCATAAGTCCAGAGTGTTTAAGAGAGGGTGGATTACTGACTATATTAGGTAAAATAACCGTTAATGATTAGCAATCTGAGGTAGTCCCCTTAGACTGGTGTAATCATCCATTGTTTTGGTTTAAAAGAGACACATCTTTCGGTGATAATCACAGAAGGGTCAGATTGACTAACACAGTACTTAAAATTCCAGATTCCACAATCCTGTACATTTCTACTTTCTACCTTTGTGAGATTATAGAGTCTGACAACTTGAACTGCTGTCTTTAGACATTTAGCTCTAGGAAATGAATGATAATTTCAAAACTTACAGCAAAATTTGATGAGAATAAAAAATGCAGTTCAATTACCAGATGCGATTAAATTCGCAGAATATTTCTTAGCTACCAAAGGTGTTTTCCTTAGATGACAAAACGCTAGGGTGCTCTTCACGAATAAATTATCGCATGTTTTACAAAAAATGTGGGGCACGACAGATTTCTATTTTGGAAGCAAATGATAACTACCCCATAATCTGGTAACTGTTATACTCATTAGGTAGGCCTTATTAAGGACAGAAACAATGTTGGTCTAATTCCATACTGATGGGATAACCTTAATTTGCTATACGTTCCAATTACATCCCTGACTACTGAGACTAATATCTTTAAGAGACGAAGGTAACTTTTCTGGATGCAGGGTGTCTCGAAGCACTTCACAACTTGGAGTTTCTTTCTAACCTACACATATTTAGGTGGTTCGGTGTCAATCAGTTATGAACTACTGTAATCTATAGTAATGAATATTGGCTCTGTGATACACCTAAACTATTTCTAAAGTGCCCTAACTATAATTTCAGGAGCCTTCTTAGGTGAGTCTATATACCATCCTTTTTAAAAACTCACACTGACACCAAGCATATTGGTGCTGATGACTCAGATGAAGTAGAATAGCTTCAGACTACTGGCGAAACGCAACTGCTGATTTCATCTCATACGCTTGTTCTGAATGCCAGGCACAAAGGTCCTTAACGTAAGCACTGTGTGACACTTAATGTGTAAAATCTTACATAAACCCAGTATTTATCAGTGGGATTTTCGTTTAGGATACAGCAAACTTTAACTTATGGAGTTTTATAAGTGCAAGCAATGCTCGTCTATTCTTTTCGAAGTATTGCTAGATAGACTTGAAACTAGTACGATTTGATATTTGGCTGAGGCAGAAGGTACTTACATCTACCTGCTAAGGAGATTCACCATCACTACCAAATCACAGGTTAAACTTGGCAAGAATCAAAACGCACAGTTTCTTCAGAAGGAATGGTGGTTCTTTTGTGGCCACGCGGTTCGTCTATGGGAACTATTTGAGCTGAGGCAACAGTTGCAGGAGAAAGCTGGGTAACAACACGACAATGGTGCTAGAGAGAAATAGGTTTTTAGACTTGAGCGAAGCCACAGAAGACGGCCCCATTTTCCGACCTGCAACCATTCACTCCACAGTGACCATCTAAACGACTTTTTCTGAGCATTCAAATACTTATCTAGTACCGCGATATCTGTCGAACGCGCCTACATGAAAAACTCACTCAGTCTATGTTGAAGTTTTATTCAGACTGCGATCAGTCTGTGCATAAGTGGAGAAGAATAGGCTTCACATTTATGACCAATGGGTTCTTACTTTAGTTAAATCTTGCGCATAAACAGATGTGAATGGTATTCAACCGAGTAGTGCAACCTCGGACCTAGTTCTAAGTGTCCAACCGACAGCAGCAAAGATGAAAGCCGACAGCACAGCGTCACAAGATAAGAGACCATGAAACGTACTGTTTGAGCTGGCAGGCAGAGAAGTTACTCAAAGTACTTATATAGTGTCTTTTATGCGGGGAACGGTAACGAAGCATGTATAAACAATGAGGCCTTCCAGGGTTCTAATCAAACTAGCCTGTTGTTCAATTGGCTGCAATGTGTGTCGTAGTTTACAGGCTAGGAAACGACACGTCATACGAAATTAACCGCGCCGCCCATTTAACTATAGACCAGCTTTCTGGAAGTAATTAATTGGCGACTCAAAAGCACTATAAGTGTAGAGATGATTAAAAAAGAGATGAGAATAAGAACAGGAACGCAATAATAGTAGACGTAAGATGATTGATGAAACCGTAAGTAGAGTAACTTGCAGTGCGTACAGGTGCGTTTGATGTGTCCCTTGATATTTTGTGTGAGGACTAGGATGCTGACCGAGACCTTCAATTTAAAATCTGATCCACAAGGCAGAGGAGAAATGTCAGGAGCTTCATTTGAATGACTGCCCGCGATCGTTTCCTACGAATCCTGGAGCTTATGTGCACTATAGGTTTTGAATCACCGCTTCCTAACCTCTCAAGATGAATCATCCATATCCACTTGTCCGGAGGTAGAAGTCGAACGCTCGCATTCACTCACATTCATTTTCATAAGAGTATCCCAAGGTGCACATATAGAACATACGTGGGGTGTCTGGACGCGTGGCCATATGAGAGCAGTTAGAGGGTTCACACACACACTTGGAACACAAACTAGTACACAATGGCTAAGTTGAACCAACTAAATAATCCATAATACTTGTTTTTAGAATGGCCTTACGTCTTATAGATTTTTTTGTGTATCACGCTATGAGCCACATTTATTGAGTGGAGGGCTGATGATACTACCCGAACTGTAGTAGGTGCATTAGGACTTAAACTCGAAAGCCATTGGCTGAAAAACACAAGTTGTCTCTCAGTTAGCTCATGTCCTTAAACGTACACTTCATAAGAAAGTCATATTCAATGAATTCGCACTTAGCACAAATCTGCATAGAATTTAAAGATTGAATGAAGATGTGATGGCTGTGTTGTCTAAATTTAAAGACCTATCACGATAAAAAGCTATACGACAGAACTGAAAAGCATAGAAGTATCTGAGGAATATTTTGAGGTATTTAGTCCAAGATTGTCCAATATCACTTTCAGGAACCTGAGAAATTTCTTCAAACGCTACAGACTCATAATTAAAATCACTACGTTGGTTCGTCTTTCCTTAAACTTGATGTAAAGAAGAAGGAGAACAAGAAGGAGGTTGTGTCGCCAGCTGAACAAGCTGCCCGAATAATTTCTATAAACAGACGAAGATTTAGATGAGAAAATGAATAAGAAAACCAAAGACTGATTGTTAGTAAATACTTTGAAGTTTAAGACAAACCATAATCTATATTCCTAACCATATTCAGTGTGGGTTAGTGTGAATCCTCTCGCGCATTTTGCAAGAGCTTTTGTGTCTTCACTCTAAGCGTTACCACCTTTAGGACTACTTCACTAAATAGCCGCCTGTTTATGCAGTAGAACTGAAAACAACACCCAAACTGACGTCGAAAGCGGTTCCGAGAGGTGCGACAAAATAAGCAATTGGAATATTCACAAACTGAGAGACAAACAGAGTAACATCTTCTTGTTGCCGTTTGAATAAACAAAGTATAATGCTACTAATTGTTAGACAGGGAGGGAGAGGGTAGAAAGGAAAAAAACATGTGTAAAAATCAATATGAGGTTGGATTACTACCAACAAGAAACAGGTGTTCTTTTCCTTTTTTTCTCTATCTAACATTTTTCTTACCTTAAGTGAGTCTAAGAAATATTGAAAAATAAGTAGAGGAAAGTCACATGGATCCCACAATTGATGATTATCCAAATGTCTAAAAAGGAGAAAAAGAAAGGAAAAGATAGAACACAATTGGTGAAAAGAAATGTGAAATTACAATACTACATAGAGCATTATTACATAAGACCCATCAAACTTAACACACCTATAAAGGGATAACTTATGCAGAAAATGAACCACTCAACACAATTCCCTGAACCTTTAGATGAACCTGCATTCATGTAAGTATTCTCAAGATGTTAGATGGTTGGAGGCAATCGGTAGGAAGCCTTGGACTTAGGTTTCATGTTGTTGGTAGTCGTCAGCGAGGCGTGTCTGTGACTTTGAAGGACTAGAAACATTACACTAGTTACTAATTAGTGTCCAATGAAAGTATTCTTAAGATATTGTAAATGAGAGTTTTGAATTATTAAAAAAACGCATGTGCGTCGGTGGCGTAGCGGTTAGGACGCTCGCCGACCATGCACATGGTCCGGGGTTCGATCCCTGACCGACGCACTCCTTTACCTCACTAAGCCAGTAATAAAAAGCTGCTAAAGAGAGAAGGTTAGGCATGAGGCCAGCAACCCCATCCTGTAAAAATAAACACTGTTACAGAAACTTCAAGCCTTCTAGCTAATCTAGGTAATCTTTTAAACCCACGCTGTAGACTTCATATTGTAGCATTTGAAGTTGGGGCCTTTTGTCAAATCGGACAACAGGCTTCACCAGCCAGAACACAAGCATCTAGAGCCATGAATGTATGTTGTGTTTCAGGGACACGCACACAAGACTCAAGTCTGGTTATTCGTTTAACCCCATCTGGCCAATAGGGTAAATCTCAAAAATTCACTTACGAGAGTCAGGAGATTTTTTGAATATTCCGTGAGGACTTGCAGGTGTAGGGATAGCATTGAATAGTAGGATGGAAAAATGCCTACTTGGGTGAATCCCAATGCATAGACGCATGTGTGATTTCGGACTGAAAAGACCCGTTAGAAGGAACCATTGCGATGCCCTCGGTATCTTTTCATAATCCACGCATGGGCCTAAAACGGACTGCAGCTTGGAAAAACTAAACGAGTTTTATTTTAGCTGTCTAGTTCGCTGCGAAAAGCAAAGCGCTCAGATATAGTGACTCTAGCAGATGACTTTAATGCCTAAGTAGGGAAACTGTTTCATTCAGGAAAGTATATTTGCGGCGGAGTTCCATGCCGGCGAACCAACAACGGTGGTCATCTTTTACAGTTCTGTTAGGATAATCATTTGTTCCTCGTAAGCACATAGAGGGATACTCTCTAACCTGGTGACCTCCATCATCGAATCAACAGCGTACTCAAATAAAACACTTAGCGATAAACTAGCGATGGAGATGGTCCATAGCAAACGATCACCGCACTCTGAACGCGGTAACACCCCTGTTTATGTACTTATATGCCAACGATTGGACGGGAAACAGACAGCTATGAAGCCAATACCCTCCTCCCAACTTGATCAGAACACTAAATGCCTCTTCATAGAAGAAACAGCTACACGCATGTCTGAGAGTAATAGCAAGACTCCAACTGAAGAAATCTGACATAAAATCCGATCAACTGTAGAAACAGTGGTAAAGTCTGTTGTAACCTATGGCTAAAGGTTGGTATATGCCAGTGGGTTTCTGCTACTTCATCCGAACTGATTGACCCAAGAAGAGTGATTCCAGTAGGCTTCAAACAAGAAGAGAGAAAGCTTCTCAAACACTAACTGACAAAAAGCTTTCACAAATACTGTGAGTAGTGGTGGGTAACAAAAGCTAAAAAAAATGGAAAAGGTATCGGCAATGGGCAACATCAGACAAATACTTATGTTTATCAGGGAAACAGGCTGCAAAAGTTAAGTGAGAAGTAAGACAATCTCTGAGAAAAAAGACACCCTAGTTAGCTCTCAGGAAAAGCGAAATTGTAGGGGACATTCTGAGAAACAATTTCACTGGCCTAAAGCCACGTTCAGCTTTTCCAGAACCTTCTTGAATGGGATATAGACACCGGTCCGCCACCCGTAACTGAGGTTACAAAGTCTGTCTCTAATTTGAAACGAGGCGAAGAGGAAAAGTCTCGTAGGTCTCCATAGGTGTTTAAGGACGATAGTGACGAACTAGTGTCTGGGTTGACTAAGGTATTAGTCAATGTTTGGGAGTCAGAATTAGTTCCACTAGACCCGTGTAAATCGTTTATTATCCCAGTTTGTACGAAGGAGCACAAGTCTTCCTGCGATTATCATAGAGGGATAAGCTTGAATAACATGGCATTTAGAACTGTAGGTTCAATAACCATGTACAGACTAAGTGGTGCTCAAGAGAAACAAAGTCAAGAAAACCAGACAGGCTTCAGACCAGAAAAAGGGCTATAGATCATACCTCCACCCTTCGACAGATTCTAAAACAGAGGCGTGCTAACCAGCGTCCAAGAGTTGCTATAATTTTTGGCCTGAAGGTGGTATTCGACTTTGGTGACGGCGAGGTGCTGTGGCAATGTTTGGCCATGCCAATAAAGGCACTCTACTGGAACTCATGCAATGGTGCAAGAGCCTATGGAGATTTGCCATCCCAAATGATGACTACCACTGCTGTCAGTCAAGGATGACTACTATTTCCAATTTTGTACAATTTAATCACAGTTGTAGTAATGGAATTGACCCTAGCTGACTTAAGCGACTCAGGAATTGACCTCTTTCCGGTCTTGTTGACTTGAAGTACGATTAATCTTTTGTCCTTTTAGGTGAAGACGCTAACAAAATGAAGAGTCCTCTGAACACCTTGAGGAACAACCTTACGATGTTTGGCATGCGATTAGCTCCTGCTGTCAAATGTAAGATGATGCTACGGGACTGGACTATACTGGCTCCTAGGTTAGAGATAGGGAGTAAAGTGGTTGGTGCAGCGTTCTGACCACTTCACCTATTTGGTAGGTTGGATCAGTCCCAACGGTTTGATTACTGTCGAAATCTCAGCAGGGATACAGAAGACTCGTTTGGCATATGCTTGCCAGTTAACGCCACCTCTGGCTTAGTAAACGTCAATATCCAGCTGTCGACCAAAGGGCGTGCGTACTGCTCAGCAGTTAGCTCCATCCACATTTATAGACGGGAGACATGGCCGCCGAAGAGGCTAGCTCTCTTTAATCACAGATGTTTGCGTTCCATCTACCATATTAAGCGGTGTAATACAGTCAGTAATACTGAGGCTAAACATAGAATGTTGTCACTGTAGTAATCTCAATATGATAATATTATCAAGAGTAGTGTCAATTACTATCCTTCTTAATCTTAAATCCCTTAGTATATTGCTTGCTTCATTTTCCACATAAACTGAAGTGAAAAACGCAGGAATTTGTCTAATTCCTTTACTGTCGCTGGGTCCTTGGGGTGAAAAAGAAATATGTGGTTTAACTGGTCGGAATATATTCCGTAAGTACATCGAATTTGCAGATAAACTGCGTCTTTTAATAATACAGTTCAAAAATCTTTACTTTTCATTTCAAACTTGACTGTTATAGCAGCTAGGCTAGCAGCCTGCTCTCACCACAATAGTACATAATGATCGGCCTCTACCAATTACTGAATTCCTAAATTAAGTTCAAGCCAAGAATGTGATAAAAGGTGATTGCTTTGCCAAGAGCATGGCAACGCGTTCAACTGCCATAGTACATATATATCACTAATTAGTTTGCCAGTTTAATATGGCTGTCTAACAAATGCATTAACAGCAACCTTAGAAATTTGGTAGGTTGTACGTTAAGCAATCAGTCACCATGTTGTATCTTAATAGTTTGTGTTTTGTGTGAACTCTTGATCAACTTTGTTGTCTATATGTTAGTTACTATGGTGATGTGTCGTAACGACTAGCCACTTCTAGTTTGATGTTATTATTCGTGTTTACATCAAATGTTTGGAATTGGACATTTTTTTGCGTTAGATTTTTGGTTGATGACTTTTTTAAATTTCATCTTACAGCACTTTCCTATAAGACCTTTGTACATAAGCGACTAGTGCGACAACGCTGCTTGGACAGATAAGACTTCTTCACCAAGTGTTAGCACCAACAACCTTGCAAACAAGATGACGACGGCTTACGGCAGCTATCACCTGGCTTGTCACAGGTGACTTCCTACCTTCTAAGTAACATTATAAGAATTAATATTATTCGCAACCATATTAATATTGTACTTTAGTTTAATTATTGATGATTATAATAAATAATGATAGAAATTTTAATAAAAATAAAACATTCAAAGTAATCTTGTGTAATAGATAGTAGTCATATTAGCAGTTTTTATAACAACGGTTATCCTTCGCCTCATACTCGCATGAATCTTTCACAACTTTCAGACGATTGAATCGCTGGCACTTAAACAGTGAAGCGTTTTTTCCTCACAATATCCATAATACTGTACACCTTTAGTCCAAAATTATATTGTTCAAGATTCTTTAGACAAAATGAGATTTATGCGTCTGTTACATCCTGAAACTGATCAGTACCTTTCATAAATTACTTACCATTTCATGATCATCGTGTTGAACAATATAGATCTGTACAATATAGATTATGATTAAAATTTAACTTGTGGATGGTGACTAGCAGTGGAATCCAGGATGCGCATTTCGTCCTATTTGAGGCTCGTCATCTGGATGTACCAGCATTTGCCAGTGACTGATGATTTTCCCACCGAAGCTCGAACCCAGTGACCACAGTTTCAAACGCCAAAGCGTTATCCAGCCGACATGTCAACCTGAGACCGAGCACTTCGGTCCAATCAATCGACGGGAAAAAATCTCAAATTCAATAAGATAGATTATGATTGTTTAGGGCTTTTTATAGAAGATTTTTAAGTATAATTTTCCCTTTTTTGATAAGTTGAAATTATTCTACAGAAATTACTGACCGATTCCCACTTTGGAAGTTAGCTAATACGTTTGGATGTTATATGTAAAGTGGTCACCTGGTCAACTTAAATTTCTCACTAGCTTCTAATAAATTTAGGCAGTTCTTAAGGATGTATTGAATATGGGTCAATTATATGTAATTAAGTATCATCGTATCAAATAATTGAATTTTTTAAAGTACAAGGATCAAATCAAAGATACTCAATAATGTGAATTTTTGTGACAAAACACAGAATATAAATTATGAACTTGAATACAACGACAATAAAACTATTTGTGATCAAGTCTTGCTTTGCAGGGATTTAAGTGATTACATGTTTGACATCAATCAGAGAAACATTGGAAAACCAGGAAGTAGTGGACACTTGTTTCGTCCTCTTTTCAGACTCCTCATCAGCACACACATCCAGGGTTTGAACTCACGATCTTTAGGTTACAAGAAAGGCTCGTAGATCATTTAGCCACTGGGGCTCGACCCAACAGCCAAATTCATACCGGTTGGCTAAGTTAGATTAACTAATTAATTAATTTTGTGTATATTTTACAATTTCATGAGAAACAGGATATTTAGGGAAAACCAAACAAAATATGTGAAGGAAGATGACCAAAAATACAACAAACAGAAGTACTTTTTTTCCAAATGCTGTTATCGTCATTTGATTATCACTTGGTTTTACAGGCTTCTTATGACAGCTGGCAAACGCACACATACACACAGGTACACTTAAACCTGGGCATATCCTTTTTATCGTGAGGGGTCTCAGTTGATTTCATACATAGTGATATGCAATGGCGCCTAGGTCCTGTAACATATATTGTAAGTCTCAGGTGATTCGTTTATTTCATTGGGGGCTAGTGAGTAATCCCATAAAACTTTACGACAAATCAAATATAAGACAGACTTCTCATTTTACTCAGACTGTTTTTCATAAGTCTAACGAATATCGTATGCTTATTTTCTATGCTGATAAGACTGTGTAAGGACTGAGTCAATAAATTGATGTTGTAAGGGGATGATGAATAAAATCTGGGTAGCCCTAAACTTCCAATTAAAGTTCTTTTCCTGTTCAAATAGTCACTGTCCATAAGTCGTATATATCTGTCTACTGTAACGCCGTACTGCAATCCGAATGCCCTCCCCTCACATATCATGTCATTTAGTTCAATGATTATACTGCCATGTTTCATCGATCATATAAATTTAGTCAACGAATTAAGACTTGAAGACTACACATCATAAAATCATCCAATGATGCTAACGAGTATGCTCTCTAATAACTTATATATCCAATTTACAGGACTGCTATTGCAAGGGATCTAGGCAGTTCAACAAATTTGATTTGGTGTATATAACTCTACACGAATTATGTTATGCAAGTTATACTAGAAAAGGAAATAATCAGATTAAACGTGCAGATAATATTATAATATAATAATTTTGGTATAGTGAAATGAGAAAAGACAGAATCTTGGGTGTATCATTTATCCCATGTGTACGGGTATGAGCATTAAATTTAGTTGCCAACATTTCGTTTGTCGGTAATTTTTGTTTTTGTTGTTGTTTTCTTTAAATGCTAACTGTTTTGTTTGCTACAGGTTTATCTAAGTATACAAGACCAGACGATTATTATTAACTGCTTCAATGGTTACAGGCTGTTCAACCAACCCGAAAAAACACTTAATCTACTACCCATAGTTAAACAGCAATTCTTTATAAATTGAATTGGCTGAAAAATGTTACAGCTTTCGAGTCAATACCCTTTGCAAAAAACAATATTAGTTGAAGTTGGGTCGCGTTGAAGGGAAATTAGGTTTGAAAATACCAAAATATGACATCAGTTTATCAACTCATTGGCTGTCGGTTTGAGTTACATAAGTAGATAGGTAGGTGTGTAGAGTTCTCTAGATGCAAAGAACAAATGATTAGAGAAATCGCAAAACGGCTGAGAGTTGTCGCCAAATTATCACCTTGTACTCATCTCATTTACCACAATTTGTTGTATTATTCTTTATCCCACAGACATCATTGTTCACTGTTGTATAATTTCATTTTTTCTCTCTTCTTTGTGTGCCTTTCAAAAGCGAACTGATCTACATTAGTGTGAAATTATTCTACGCTGATTCTTGCGTAAATTAGGATCGACGGACCTCATTTTCATCATATAAAGCGTAGTTCATAAAGAAATCAAGTTATCTTATACACTACGGGTCAGAGTCTATGCCATGCTACACTACAAGAGAGTAAGTTCAAAACATTGGGGTACTTTAAAGTAATTAAATAAAGTCCCAAATTTTCTACTTTCCAGACCGTGTTTTAGATGAAAAGGGAACTTGTGTTTCATTTTATAAATAAACACTTGCCATTTTGTTTGAAACGATGACGTTGAACATTTTATCCAGCTACAATATTATCTTATGAAATAAAAAAATCAGGATGCATCGAAATGTACTCAAGACCTTAATACGCAACTTTTTCAAACAGCTGTCAGCTAAGTGCGTGTAATAGACTAGGTCGAATGCATATCTAGTTCACTGGATTAGAGAGTCGAAGCAAAATCATGAGTAACTCGTTTACTTTTAAACAACCTTCAACTGTTAGTTAGTGAGACAAATACAAACTATGAATAACCTTCATGCTGCTAGTACTGGCAGTCAATAGTTGTTAATGTGTATCGAACTGTTATATTGGACTACCACATTATATATGCATAAACCTGAATTTGCTATTAAAAAGTTTTATGAGTATGAAATAAAGAATAAAAACCACTGACAATTAAAAGAAGTCAAGAGGTTGTACATTTGTATTCTAAATCATCGTAAGCACACTAGAAATGGCATGTTAAAAAAAGATTCATTGTGGAAATTCACAGACACACACAAACACATACTTTCAGATACAATTACTCACGTCAATATTGAAGTCACTACCGGTTTGATATTTGTGTAGGAAGCTTGACGGACAATATCTTCAAAGACATACACAGCTTCTTGTGAAGGATCACACTGTGATTCAACTGAATCGGAATCCATTTCAGACCTTTAGAAAAAAAATATAATTAAATGGAAAATGTTATTTTTCCCTTTAGTGAAAATCAAAGTGCATAAAACACTGTCTATTATTATTATTATAATCATGCTAGATTCGATTCCCAGTGAACGCATTCCTAATCCTCACCTACACGGAAGCTAGCCTGGAAAAGAGGGAAGGTTGAGTGTGATGCTAGGAACCCCACCCCGAAAAAATGCTCTGCTGAAACCTCAAATCTTATATTTTAAGCCATGAGTTTCACTCAGAACACAGATGGAAAATAAGATACAACCTTGGATAAAATTGTGTTTTGTGTAGGACTATACAAAACGCTGAGCATCCATTAAACATTTGATAGGATTGGCAGTTATCCCGCAAAATGTAATTATAATATGGGAAGAGAAGTAAAGCATCACTCGGTCATGAAACTAATTACATTAAAAAAAGCACGATCTATTCATAATGTACTAATAATATTGCGTCAATTGTGGTGACAGGGTTAAACTTAACTACTACTCAACAACACTGACATGATTATCGCCTAATATATAGTACTACCCTGAACTAGAAGAACAATTAGCAAGTTTAATGCAATAAAGCTATAGAAAGATTGAAACCAGAAACTGCCGAACCAACAGGAAAATGTCCTTACACAAAGCCATGAATTTCAGTCGTTGGACACTTCTTAATTCCACCTTGATTAACAAGAATTTACACACCTGTCATGTCCGTGTTTAATATATAGTCTTCCGTTAATCATTATCATGCTAAATATCCATTTACTTTCTTTTCAACCCCAGTCAAACTGTGCTGAGTTAGAGATGAGTAATCGAAATGACATCTAGTTGTGTAGCTACATCAATAATGTTGAACGGTTGGTTAACTGTGGCATGTTTATGGCAGCTAAGTGAAGTCTAATCTGCAGCCGGGTCTCATAACTTAGTTATATACAACGCGAAGCCAGTAATCTGGAACCACGAGTTTGAATCATTTTGCAATCTAAAGTTTTTGTCCCAGCTTGAGCTATAAACACGTTACATAAACATACATTTGTCAAATTAAGACTATCTCAGTTCGATTCAACAAAATGCTTACATGTAGATATATTAAGAGATAATTTAAATGCTTAGGTAAGGAATTTGAAATAGTAAAACATGTTGAGCGTATCTATAGTGTGCCATACCAACAAAATGATGAAGATGGTGGGTAGCCTCATACGACTTTATTATAGTAATCACATGTTTCTAGTCAGCAAACTTGAAACCTAATAGCAAACATGATCCTACCTGCTGAAGTTGGAACCAGATTGACAGCAAACAGGTAAAAAACAAGTTACTGGGGAGCAACTACGTAATTAGCTTGTCGATAAAAAAATTCATGGCTGACTTGAATAAGCATTTATGTGATGATGGAACCGATATCTTAAAAATGTCGAATATTATATCCAGTCTGATTAAGAAACAGCATCCAAGATAGTTAAAAACCTGTATTCGAAGGTTAGCAAAAGGCAATAGATCTCTGAAGCCTAATGTGAAGTGATTAATATAAGAAGCCTGGTACCCACAAGCTAAGAATATAACGGAATGATTCAGTTGCTAAAGTGTGAGTTGGTTAAATGTCTGCGCATGAGCACAAGTGATGGTGGGGGGAGACAAAAGTAGAAAACCCCGCAGCAGGTCGAGTGTGAGGACAAATACTCGCCGAAGACATTGGCTAGGGGTCGCGCTATGTCGTGCATTGGCAAAAGTTAGAATTCATGGGCTGGCCATTGGATCGGGTCCCAGTGGCTTAATGGCATATGAGCTCGCCTTGTAACCAGAAGGTCCTGGGTTGGAACCCCGGTGAGTGCGTACTACTGGAGAGTTCCAAACTAGGACGAAACAGCTGTCCAGTACTCCCAGGTTTCCCAATGGTTCTCTAACTAATTTCAGCTCATGACGAAATCCTATATAATTTTTTTAATTGGATCTGTTGGGGGGTCCTTAAGCCGACAAAATCTCTGAGAGAGTTGGTTGATCGGTTGGTTGGTGTGAATGCCACTGTAATTCTAGCCTCATTGAGAATACTACATAAGGCCTCTGATATTCTTTTTCTATACAACAGTACTACAGAGGCTTTGAATTATATATCTTTTGCCATCTTTTTCTGTGATTCTTTATATATTTCAGAAAAACTTCTGGTGAGTAGTTATTCACTAGTAATATTTTTTTATTTGTTTGATTTCACTATTTAGTTAAGCTCCTGGCCCGATTAAACCAAACTCATCTTTACCGATTCTAAATGGGATGAATTATAATCTAAGTACTTATTAGTGTGTCGTTTCCTTACGAATGCTAGTATCTAACCCACCATCTTGTTTTCGTTGTATTTTACAGTCTAGCATGACCAACTCACCTTGTTCGTTTCTTAACTCAGAAGTGAATCACATTACTTACATTAAGTCCTAGCAAAGTTTTGGTGTATGGAACAATCTCCAAAGAGGATGGAACTCTGATAACTTCCGAAGAGACACAACCTGTAGATTTAACAGAATACACTCAAAAGTAGTTCGAATAGACTAAAGATACAATAAGGTTTCCCATCATGCAATGCCTGCTTCAACATGTAGTAAATATCGATCCCTTGACTCCCGCTGAAACGAGTCAAGTCAGAAGTGATGATATGGCTCCAAGAATATTGGAAACTGTTGTATAATAATTAAGGAACTAGCTAATGTATAGATATCTGAAACATTCCTATCAGGCTGAAGAAAATAGTTAGACATTTTGTTTTGTAAGGAAAACAAATCTTCCTGTGACAACCACAGAGTAATCACTTTGAGAAAATGTCGTAAGGTCCTCGGTTCCGTTGTTAAACGGAAACTTAGTACGGTTGAAGAATAACAAACCTGGAGAAACTCATGTCTTCAGCTGATGAGACAACTTAATTGGTTAAGTTTTCATCCTTGAGCAGATTTAAGGAAACATAAAAATAACGGTGTTTGACTAGTGCCATATTTCTAAGTTCGACTGTCCGCCGGGAACTGTTGTGACATCGTCTCGTTGTGAAGAAAAAAACAGCTTAATCTAATTCACACAGATATGTAAAAAAGTACAAGTCATTTCGCTCTGAGGTAAATGAGACTAATAGTATTTACTTTATTTTTATTTTTGATTACAGCTTGATTCCACACCGTATTTTTGGTAAAAGTATGGAATTTTCAGCATGGATATCGGTAGCCCAAATTTTGCAGGCCGACCATAGATATCAGGTGTGAGTCGGCAGGGGATCGAACCTCGGACCATGTGCATGGTTGGCGAGAGTGCTAACCACTGTGCCACCGAGACTAATAGTATTTACCGGGAGTGCTCAATGTCACATTTTACTCAATTTTATTGCACATTTGCTTAAGGAGATGACCTTGTCTGATTTCCAACTCACACGTCATGACTTGCCAGTATTCTTGTAAAACAGGATTAATATGTCATGCATAACTTTAATATATATGTAGTTTTGTATAGGTTAACAGGTATTCTTGTCGCCTTCACAGAGAATAAATCCATGTGTTGAAGGCCTATTTTATTTTGCCCCATCCTTTTCTTTCTTTCAACTGATTTACAGTGCGTATTACATGTTACAGCTATCTCAGTTGGTGAATAATTATATATATATAACATAATTATAACTAATTACAAAAGTATGAAAAATAGATAATAATGGTCACATCTAAGCTATTCGCCGCTATCCCTAAGACAGAACAGATTACTGAGGTGTATAAATAAAACTTATTAAAGCAAAGGTAATCTATGATTAAAAGCACAGATACATCAAATGAATTCAAATTGAATTCAGCGCTGAAGACGTGAGGAAGGACGATGAAGGCTTGGCGAGTAAACTTTCCAGCTCAGAGGACACAGGAATAAAAACATACTCCTGAGCCAGAAATCTTCTCCATTATTTCATCCCCACTGTTTCAAATTTCATTTGCAAAAGCTTAAATATGAATCAATGAAGGTAATTTCACTATATTTATGCTGATTATGTTATGAACACAAACTCACAAAACCTGCCCATATAATAAATAGATGCCATTTACGACAAAGGACCCGAATCAGATAATATCCATAACATGTGTTTTGCTTATGAGGCTACCCAAATGCTTATGTTGAATTAGATGGAGAGAGATGAATTGATTAGAAGCCGATACATAAGGCTATGAAGCACACCACAACTTTTCCTCATTTAGTGTGAAAAAGCACAGCAAAGTGGGAAACTCTGATATAAATTACTTTGGCAACTGTAACAAATAACTGGGTCGGTATAAATGAGCATAAACAGAACGGAAATTATAAAACCAGGACATGTTCATGTAAAATAAAATAAAGCCGACAAAGTGTTTGTCTAAGAATAGGAAAATGTTTATTCCCAATTAAAGAACACCAGGAGTGTACAACTTTTGTCGAGGTTCGGAGTTAAATGAAATGAAACGGAGTACAAATACGTCTTTTTATCAATCACCTCGTGGACGAATCAACTAATGTTAAGTAAAATGAAACTTATTGATACAATAACTAAAAATACGTTAATATAAGGGATTAAGTGGTAACAATTCACCAAATGATCTGATGAATACAATTCTACATTACTCTAGCTGTGTATCTAATGTAAGGATTTCGGTAGACAGTATCGCGTAACGAAACTGTCATACCACAAACGCAATAGCAAAATATTCTAGACACAGAGTATAAGACCACATGGGAAATATCAACCTTTACACTAGACATTATTTTTGTGTAACTTGATATGACTAAGAGCAATAGTTTGTGCTCGAAACGTCATCAGTTAATATTACTGTACAACACTGTGTGATTTATCAAAATAAAATCTTATCCATAATGGAGTTATACAATATTTTCACTTGGGATATGAAGTAACCAGATAACCTAGCCGAACTAGTGACATGCATTTGTTTTATTATTCACAATTTCCCGTATATATATATATATATATGCATCATAAATAGCCTTCAGAGAAATCTTGAGTTTTTATTCCGTAATAAATACAAAAGAATTGGAATTAAGACACTATAAGTGTTCGACTATAGGTTTCGAAATATCTTTACGAAACTTGTGCTAAATCAAGATATGTACGTACATAAGCAATATGGCTGATTGAGCCTGCTAAAAACTATAATCGGTTTCGATATTAAATAGTACAAGTGACATAGGGAATTTATTCACATCAAATACAAACACTGCTTATTTCATCTGATCTGTGAATGTCTTAATTAGTAGCGGTGATATGCAAAAGATTTATGAAATTACCTAAGCTAGAAATTTCTAACTATCCTGACAGTGAGGATTACTGATAATACAATCACCAAGGTAGAATTAGTTGTTAAGAATAGATACTGTTCATTCTTTAAAATATTCATGCTCACAACTATTTATAAGTCTCGGTTATAACACCGTTCCTTATTTTTAATATTTCAATCCCCTTTTCCAAGTCTGAAACAGATGCTTTGAGCACTACGACTGTGAACAGAAGCCGTAGCTCAGCTCTAATACATGATGACATAAGCAAGTGCTAGACTTTCCAATCAGAATTTTTTACTTGCCGTACAGTAAAGATCCCATACACGTCAGAAAGTAAATGAAAATAAAAGCAAAATATTCTCATCGAACTCAAGTAAAAGAAAATCCGTTACTGCGTCTTTACTTGATGCCTTTAAAAACAGTCGAATTAAGTTTTCTTTTCAAAGCATACGAATATTTCAGTTTTAATGCAATGGATTTAAAATGTCACTGAGAAGCCCCCAATGGTTCTACTAAATCTCATGCATTATCTGAGGGAATGAATATCATTAAGACTGCATAGTTAAACTACTTGTATATGTATGCACACACACAGCACAGGCGATCTATTCGTCCTAGCTTCTACATTTATCATTGCAAGGATGTCCAGAAATGAACGGATACTGAGTATGAATGACACGATTGAGCGAAAACACGAGGTGTAAACTTTTATTCGTCTTCGAGTTACAGCACATCGTAAAGCCCAACCATCAGAACGAACAATGCTAACTAAGTATCCTACTTTAAGAATTAGTACAGTTTAAGAGGTACTTATTGACAGATGTCAACTTCTGACAAATATTAAAAGTGGGTAGTGACCCACTACGTATATAACACAAGCACAAAATTTTCCTCAAATGAACAAATCGCCTACTAGTATGTCAACAGCACAAACGAGAAACAAATTAAAATAGAGTAGAAAGTACATAACGAACTAAATATGAATAAAGGCGAAAACGTTAATGATCTTACTTTTCGCACATATTAAACAGAAGTGGGGGGATAATTTTATCCATATTTGACTCATGGACCTCTAACAGTAGTTGGTCACTAACCATTTTTCTAACTACTCCCTGGATTCCATGTATACCTGCCATTCTGACTCTGTAACAAAGTAAGTAGAAGGTAAAAGCAACCTACGCATTGCGTTCTTTAAGGTTGCTAAGTGACGAATGAGCCATGGAAGCGAAGTGATCCAAAATCTCATTGCATTCTTTGTGGTAGTTAGGAGCATCATCATCAATTTTAGAAAACTCCACGAACTTCAATTTTATTATTATTATTATTATATCAATTATAACATACTGACTTAGATGCCATTATTTGAAGGTCTATTCTGTTCGTCTCTAACAGGAGTTGTATCATCTTTAGAAAGCTAAAGGCTAAAACCAGCCTGTGTCCATGACAAACTTGTATCAACTTGTCGATAGCTTTGACAGATATTGTTATGTTCCTGGACTGTTATTAGTGTTTAAAAAACTTACTGGTCATAACGTCGATTAAGATCTTGAGCCAACCTTAAATGTAGGTATCTAGCGATCCGATCCAGCTTATCTGGTTGATGAAGGCAATAGTGGATAAGCTTATTATGATTATTAGTGTCCTTTAATTTTACGTCATCAATAAATGATAGCAAACCTGAAGATTCCCAGAATAAAGGTTATCAACCATTTTCATCCACTTTGGTCTGCATGGCCCACATTTAAAGCAGGCCGATCGTGCACCTATAAAATTCCTGTTGTCATACAAAAAATGACTATGAACTCTTACATAGCATCTCAAGTCCTCGTAACGCATGAATTTGTACGGGTCACATACTGTGTAGTATCTAAAATTCATTAAAACAATTCTTCCAATATCCAATATCTCTTCTGCTAGCTAGCGCAAACCGAACTGATTTCTTTTCGGTCACTTCTCAGTTGTTAGTTAAGAGTTCCTTGTCTTCAGTGAACCTCTGTGTAGTGTGTTCGGCCACTCAGGTGCCTTAAATTTACTTGACTCCAAGCGAAGTGGTACTCATTAAGTCATTTGTCACCCATCTTTGGACACTTCCTGAGCGATTGAGAAATCAGCGATATTGTGCGCCTCAAAGTATGATCCTATATATGTTTTGCATAGACTTAGAAACAGCTTGGGAGTGAGTCACCTACCTTTCTCTTCGCAGTTTCCTTCTACATGGGCCTTCACTATATCACCCGTGTAACTCAAGACTTTGTCAGTCTTTCTTGTCACAACCAGACTTAAGTCGCTCTCTGAGGTTGTATGGGACGGGTTATAATTTTGCAGGGGTAACTTACACTCTGTGGTCTATAGGTACGTAGGTACTTGGCATTCTTTATTCAAACAAAGTATAGGAAAACACTATTTTTTACACTAAATCACTGAACGTATATTGTGCTGAAGAATCAAGGTGGATGATAACATCTCTGGCAGAGGATTCACAAATACATTCAGTAGGGTAGGTTTTATGAAATCTGTTTTATGACATCATGTTATAACTGCAGTGAATTGAATGAGAATCACAGTCACTTTTTGTGTCTGCACCTGCTTCTGATTCACTGAAACCCGCAAATATCAAAAGACAAAGGCTGTCCAATGACTGCGAGATGCCGCATTGCACTGCATATTGTAATAACAACTATTGCGAAAAGGCACATGGTATTTCTACATTTTACGGCAATAAATACGTCTACAACCGTTCGTGCGTCGGTGGCACAGTGGTTAGGACTCACACCGACCATGCACATGGTCGGAGGTTCGATCCCCTGCCGACTCACACCTGATATCTATGGTCGTCCTGCAAAATTTGGGCTACCGATATCACATGCTGGAAGTTCCATACTTCTGCCAGAAAGTACTGTGTGGAGTTAAACTGTAATACAAAAAAATAATAATTGATCGTATTAGCAATCACAGTATGCGCGGTAAATTATGACGTATTATCTTACGCGATATCCTATCACATCAGCTGCTGAATCTCAATGTCACACTGTTTTTCTGAGAACAGTCATTGGGTAGGAGTAATTATTCCGTTAAAAGTTTTCTCCAGTGCTGAATTCTAACATAATTTGTCGGCAACACAGACTTCACTGGTTTTGTATACCAACATTGAAATAGACAACGTAAATGCAGAAACTTATCTGTCGACATCAAACTGCGACCAGCCAACATGAAATAAGTTCTCTCCCCAAAGCTCTAAAAAACGGAGGACGAGAAATACTACGCTAGTCCGGTTAAATACTAAGTGTTCTGAATTAAAACACGGAGTGGACACAGTACATTAGATCTCAGACCTACATATGCCCTCTATTATTAAGTGTTAGTAATTCAAAGAAATCACAGCTCTTGCTGTCAAAGATGGTGAAAACTGGATGGACTTCCAACGAACGTGTTTGTTCGAGCAGTTCCCCTGTTCGTTGGTGGCTTTGACGTTTGCTCGTTCACAAAAGACTGGAGCAATCCGATGAGAAGTATTAGTGCATATTATACTGCCGCGAATTGTAGGCTATTTTAGTATATCGATAGTAATCAGTTGTGAATCACATGCTCAAATTGCTGGGTAACTAACCTGCTATAATGATTTATACTTGGTTAATGAATTAATCTCTCACCCACATTAATTAGTCCTTTCAAATCTGGGTCCTCTAGTAGTATATAATTCCACTTATATTTGTTCACTAGATATGTTCCACAGTCAAACTGTAAACTTCACTGGATGATATTTCAAACAGAGTCTATCGTTCATAATGTTATCAGTTGTAACCTGTGTACTCCCACTCCCTGATTACTGTTCGTTCGTATTTGGTAGCCACCCACAGGGGACAGATTGAAAGTAAGAGAAGAGAGACACTCTACACTAAAATTACTCGGAACGGAGTAGGTCTAAAATCGATATGACCATGACACCTGCCACTTAATACTCTTCAGTATGTTTCTAACTACGTCTCCTAGTAGAACTCAATTTTCAGATTACAATGGCTGTGACCCAAGACGTATCAAAAGCACTGTGCATATCGAACAGTGTAAAACAGCCACCGGGTAAAAGTTCGAATTTATTCGCCCACATATTTATTATTTTATCCTTTAATTCCCAGAGGAACATAGGGCTTCAGCCGCGCGTCTCCATCGCCTTCGGTTTCCTGCCAACTTTTCCAACCCGCTCCAAGTCTGCCCACATGCTTTCATCTCCTCCTCACATGACCTCCTCCAAGTCACCCGTACACTGACGACCAACTCGCCGCTTCCCTTTCGGCCTGGTTCCACTCGAGCAATGGCTTGTCTAGTGATGTCACTTGATGGTTTCCTCAGAGTATGGCCAGCCAATCCATGTCGACTTCTTCCTGCATATTTGTTTCACAATCGGTTCCTGCTGGGTTGGTTCGCTCATTGCCAGAGATCCCTGTTGCTGATCTTTTCTGACGGCCATCTGATCTTCAGTATTGAGTGAAGACAGCTGTTGATGAAGGTCTGAAGTTTGTTTGAGATGTTCTTTATGACGCGCCAAGTCTCTGATCCGTATAGAAGCACTGACTTAACATTGGAGTTGAAAATCCAAATCTTATTTTTGATGCTGAGTGCTGTTGACCTCCACACAGACTCAAGGGTAAAGAAAGCTTGTCTGGCCTTTCCGATTCTGGCTTTGATATCCTCATCAGTTCCGTCCGCCCGTAGTTGAAACGATACTTCCCAGGTAGGTAAAGGAGGTTGTTTCTTTCAGGTTCCTCCCATTTATGCTGGCTGCTTGTTGTTTGTTGTTGTTGTCGTGTTGGTGTTGGCCAGGAATCTTCATCACCTCTGCTTTCTCTATGTTCACCTGAAGGAAGTCATATCTTCTCTGGATGCTTTTTCTGCCAACTTAATGCTTTTCACTTGCACATCTTCTAGTTTGTGGGAAATCACACATATATCATCGGCGAAGACCAGATCCTCCAAGTTCTTTGTGTGAGTTCATTTTATGCCTGTCTCCTCATTGCCCGTTGTCTGTCTCATTATCCAATCTACTGCAATCAGGAAGATCATGGCGATAGTAGACAGCCTTGCCTCACTCCTATCCTCACTTCAAAAGATTCCGTAAGTTTCCCGCTGTGGATTACTTGGCATGCAGTATTGTCGTATAACTGTTGGATGAGATGTATAATCGTCGATGGGACCCCGTAGTAGCGAAGTAGTTCCCAAACCACCTCTCGGTCGACGCTGTCGAAGGCCTTTTCAAAGTTGATGAAGTTGAGATAGAGAGGTGACTACCATTTCAAGCTTTGTTAAATGATAATCCGTAGTGTGGCGATTTGATCAACACATGACTTGTTTCTCCTAAATCCGGCCTGTTCCGGTCGAAGTTTTTCACCTATATATGATAAATAATAATATGTATTTATTCCCAATCACGTAGGAAATTACCAGTTGTTAAGGCATGGATAAGTATTATTTAAATTACATAAATTTGGTTTATGGTGAATTTAGATAGTTGCTATACTGTCTGGCTTCAGTTTGTGGGAACAGTTTGCTAACTGGTCATTAGATGGAGAGCATCAAGAAAAATACGCAAATTGTGTTCGCATTAAAAAACAACCCAAGTTCGTGTTGGGCGGATCACAAATACCTGGGGAAGAACAAAGCTTTCAGTCAATTCTCCTTTATAACTTTTCCATACTTTAGAATGCATGACCGCGGAGAAGTTTTTGCGGAGTGATTAATTAACGGCCGTTATTGCCAGTGTGCATGTTTAGTTAGACTGATTTTAAAAGCTTTGCAATGGGAATGGTATATCCTTTTTGTCTGAGAATGATACGTTGTGTAGGAGACAGTATTAGATTTATAATATGTCGTCTCAGCCAAAGTGGGTCAAGATTAAGAGTCTTACACCGTGCAATGTAGTCTTTCCTACAGTGACATCCAAGTAGTTTGGATGTGAAATGCCGCTGGATGCTTTCCACCCACAGCTTGTCATGTACGCGAAAGCTGCTAATAGTAAATGGACAGTATTCTAGTAGTGGCCTCCCCATTTTTTGCATAGAACGAGCTTGGCTTCATCGTGGTGAAATGTCTTGGGTTCGCCTCCTAAAAGCATTCTGAAATTTCGGGTCTGTGATATCACTTGTTCAGAAAATGTTGCGTCACTAGAGTAACTCAGGCCTAAGTCAACAACACTTCCGTGTCTGTGTAAGTTAGCAGATTGAAACGGTAATTCTAGGTCGACTGAAGGTTTGCCAAAGCAGATACAGCCAAACTTGTTCCGAATGAATTGCAGGTTCCATAAACATGACCAGACGGTCACACTCTCTAATATAATCTCCGAATTTCTCTAGGTAAGATAGAGAAGATTTGTAGCTCAGGTGGATGATTTTGATGTGGATTTATTCTCCGAGCTGGATAGTTAATTTGCGAAGCTTCCATCACCTTACTGGGTGACATCTTCAGCGCATACTTCAATTTGAAGTGAGCTTTTAGATTTCTCCACGAGTTTATTAATCATCTCTCCTGGTGACCTTGAACGTGATTGGTTGTTTATGTGTGTTTTCACATCTTCTAGGTTACTTGTATTGGAACTGACTGTTTCTTTGACTTGAACTTTGACGCTTTGTGTGTGAAGTTTCTTTCTTATTGGTTGATAAATTTTGTCTATCTCGATGTGTCCATTGATTGATGATTCACTGGAATGCCAAGCTTCTAAAAATTCTCTAGCATTCTTGTTGTTTCCTCTGTCTAATATTTGAACGTTGTCCCAGTCGAATTGATGTCCGTGGTTGTCTGTGTGTAATGAAATGAGGGAGTGTATATCATGTCTTTTGACGGCTAACTTATGTTCGTGGATACGAAGACGAAGGGAACGTCCACTTTGGCCAATGTAGTGTTTTTCGCAGTTGTTACAATTTATTTTGTAGATGATGTTGGTTTTATCTTCTTTCGCTGTTGAGTCTTTGGGTTGACATTGAACTGAGTGAAGTGACTTCGTTGGTTTGTGTACGACGTCAATTCTTATAGGTTTGAAGAGTCTTGTAGTGATTTCTGAGATATCCTTTTTATATGGTAAGGCGGTTTTCTTTGTGTTTTCCTGGGTGGCTTTTGCTTTGTTAGGTTGGCTTGGAGGTATATGTATCTTGATTAAATTCCGTGGATATCCATTCTTTTGGAAGACGTCCATGAGATATTTTTCTTCAATTTATCTTAAGGTGGGAGTGATGCAATGAGTCCTTGCTCTCTTGAATAGTGTTTGTAGGCAATTCCTTTTGTGTGTTATTGCGTTGTTGCTCTTGTAATTTAGGATTTTGGTCTGTGTGAGTTGAGTTCCGATAAACTTGAGTTTCTAACTTGATTGTTCGCTTGACTAAGACGTCCAAAATTGGTATTGTCAATGCAGTTGAAGATTGAACGATCAGTTCATGGTTGCTTGCTCAAATCCAACTTCCCCAATTTTCGCGGAAGCATCAATCAGCCAGTCATCGTCTCATCGGTCGCTGTTCAGAAAGAAGTCAGGAGAAAACCGTCAGAAACAATAGTGTGATTTATTATTTCAACATTTGTTCACAGAACTTAGTTAAAGCTTAATTTTAAAGCTGCCTATATGTTGGTGTTACAATAAAGAATTCTCGAGTAGCCAATCGGTGTTTTGGTTTTTGCGTCCGTTATTACTAAGCGTTTCTGAGAAACTTCAAGGAATACCGTGAGTTCCAGCGTAGCAAGAGCTGGGCATTGACGGTTTACGAGTCGTGGCCTACAGCTGCCTTTGGTTTAACTGAGTAAGTCTCGAACAGCCTAGATGTTTTGAAACATATGGTTGCAGAAGACAGAGCACCTACTGAAGATATTTACCTGTTGATACTCTACCAGTTGAACGCACATTAGGTAAGAGATGGAATGTGAACTCTGATACCTTTGGATTTAGTGTTGGTGATATTGATAATCCAAGTACTCGGAGAGGTGTGCTACCTGTGTTGTCGTCCGAGTTTGACCCACTTGGATAAGTATCACCTAATCTAATTCCCGCGAGGAGATTATTTCAAGGGACATGCAGGAAAAGGCTAAAATGGGATGACCCATTGGGTGTGGGATACAGTGAAGAGTGGAAAGGGTGGGTGTCAATGTAGTTGAAGATTTAACTATCCATTCACGGCTGTTCGCTCAAAGACAATTCCTCCATATTTTTTGGCGGGAGTCATCGATAGTGGAGTGATCGTCTAACCGATCGCTGCTCAGGGTAAGACAAAAAACTATCAGAAGTATTATAGTGATTTATTGTTATCTATAAAACACAACATAATCGAGTATTCTAACTGCTATGATTAATTCCAAACCATTTATCCCATAATCACTCAAATTCCAGGAACGATCCAATTCTACCATTTAAAGAAGCTGGCGGACACGATGTAAATGAGTATTCATGATCTGAAATAAAGAAGCAACTGGTTTTCAACATTTTAATAATAATAATAATAATATATATTCTCATTTTTTACATGAGGGACGCCAGTTTACAGGCATCATCAATTCGATAATTTACACATAATATTAATAAGCATATTTAGTAAAGATAATATAATAAAGTACATTTTTTTCCCTAGCTATGTAGGGTACACCAATTGTATAGGCATACATAAATATTGTTTTAATAATAATATATTCCTTCCTGTTTATGCAGGAACATACCTATTGTACAGGCATGGATAAGTTATTATATAAATTACACATAATTTGATGTATAATGGACTTACAGTTTGGTTGTTCTTTCTGACATTAGAGTCAGTCGGAACAGTCTGCTATAAAGTCTGTTTGTGTAGCACATAAAGAGATATAGAAATATTGTCTTCGCATTAACAAAAAACCCAGACATCACATGAATGTAATACAGATATATGGGAAAAATAAAGCTTGAAGTCAATTCTCCTACATAACTTTGTTGTGAACAGCACGCTTGGCTTAAAGTTTATTGATGTTTTCTCTTAAGATCAGTGATATATTTATTCCATTTTTCAGCAGTCTTATCGTAGTTTCATAACAGGAAAGAAATTTGATCGTGGAGGCGAAAATTAGATAAGGTCATGTTGGGTTGTTTTACTGCATCAAATGGTGCCGAGGTCGATTCCAGAATTCTCCATTTGCGCCATTTGTGTCTGCATGGCGGACTGTACTCGTAAGTTGAGTAAAATGTTGAAAACCAGTTGCTTCTTTATTTCAGATCATGAATACTCATTTACATCGTGTCCGCCAGCTTCTTTAAATGGTAGAATTGGATCGTTCCTGGAATTTGAGTGATTATGGGATAAATGGTTTGGAATTAATCATAGCAGTTAGAATACAGTTAAACATGCAGAGAAGTACTTTTGATTCAGCAACCGGTCAATTTTTTATTCTTTTCGATCTAGTACCAGAATAACTGCGAACCATTCCATTCAATATGTCGAATAAGGCACGCAGGAGGAGATCATTACCATGGAATGAGTCAACTTGATCTGAGATGCAGCTTTCAGCATGTTTTCGTTATATCATAGATATCCAGGTTTATTGGCGCTGTAGAGGCAGTGATTTGGATTATAACGTAATCTACAAAGTCTCCGTGTCCATTTGAAGTATACATATGCTTTGAAAGGATTACTTTGTTGGCTCCTACCCCCACTGAGTGTTAACAACAGCTGCTGTGGGTTTATGTATTTCCTCGCCTTTTTGGATAAAACATCGCCGCATTCATTTTGGGTAGGAGACCAGTTGGTGGATTATAAATGATAATCAAGTAACTTTTATCTTTTCATGTGGTGTTGCGGTAAGTTTCTACCTTGTTTTCTCATATTTCATTCGTATGTTGATTATAGTTCGCCCTTTGTATCAGGTAGACATAGTTTGATCGACTCTTGGTTGAATGATTTTACTCAACTTACGAGTACAGTCCGCCATGCAGACACAAATGGCGCAAATGGAGAATTCTGGAATCGACCTCGGCACCATTTGATGCAGTAAAACAACCCAACATGACCTTATCTAATTTTCGCCTCCACGATCAAATTTCTTTCCTGTTATGAAACTACGATAAGACTGCTGAAAAATGGAATAAATATATCACTGATCTTAAGAGAAAACATCAATAAACTTTAAGCCAAGCGTGCTGTTCACAACAAAGTTATATAAGAGAATTGACTTCAAGCTTTATTTTTCCCATATATCTGTATTACATTCATGTGATGTCTGGGTTTTTTGTTAATGCGAAGACAATATTTCTATATCTCTTTATGTGCTACACAAACAGACTTTATAGCAGACTGTTCCGACTGACTCTAATGTCAGAAAGAACAACCAAACTGTAAGTCCATTATACATCAAATTATGTGTAATTTATATAATAACTTATCCATGCCTGTACAATAGGTATGTTCCTGCATAAACAGGAAGGAATATATTATTATTAAAACAATATTTATGTATGCCTATACAATTGGTGTACCCTACATAGCTAGGGAAAAAAATGTACTTTATTATATTATCTTTACTAAATATGCTTATTAATATTATGTGTAAATTATCGAATTGATGATGCCTGTAAACTGGCGTCCCTCATGTAAAAAATGAGAATATATATATATTATTATTATTAATATTCTTTTCGATAAATTCCTCTTCTGGCTCTACAATTATATACATGTTTATATACACAGAATATTCAAGGTTGGTAGTTAATAACAATATTAGCGTTTTTTAAATAATATCGATTTGTAAAGCAAGATCAATGCAATTACAGTTCACTAAAAATACTTAAATTATAATAGTAATAAAGATATAATAGCGAGTAGGATATCAACTAAAATTAGGAAATTTTCACGAAAATTGAGAATCATTCAAACCTAGATGGCCAAGGTAGGGACAGCGTCTGAACTAACTTCTTTTGGACGCACAAATTAGGCTTTTTAATGTGGATCCCAACAGCCTCAGCAATATTTAGTAATCGAACTCTTAAGGCGAAGTTGAGATTTGTTGGTATCCGATATATAACTCTGAAAGCTTGGTTAACATCAATCCTATGTTCTGTATCCACCAGATGAGCCAAAATAGCGCTACGTATAGATTTTGTTTGGCCTTTGCTTAACCATGCAGGGTGATGTTCGGAAATTCGACGAAAAACACGCCTAATTGTGCGGCCTATGTAACTGGCTCCACAGGAGCAGTTAAATTGGTAGATACACATGGATGAGGCGAAATTAGGCAGTTTGTCTTTTACTCTCGAACGCAGAAGAGGAGTGGTCTTAAAGATACAACGTAATTCAGCAGCAGGGAAAGCTTTCAGAATTATTTATCGGATACCAACAAATCTCAACTTCGCCTTAAGAGTTCGATTACTAAATATTGCTGAGGCTGTTGGGATCCACATTAAAAAGCCTAATTTGTGCGTCCAAAAGAAGTTAGTTCAGACGCTGTCCCTACCTTGGCCATCTAGGTTTGAATGATTCTCAATTTTCGTGAAAATTTCCTAATTTTAGTTGATATCCTACTCGCTATTATATCTTTATTACTATTATAATTTAAGTATTTTTAGTGAACTGTAACTGCATTGATCTTGCTTTACAAATCGATATTATTTAAAAAACGCTAATATTGTTATTAACTACCAACCTTGAATATTCTGTGTATATAAACATGTATATAATTGTAGAGCCAGAAGAGGAATTTATCGAAAAGAATATTCTTTGCTCGATTATGTTGTGTTTTGTAGATATCTGAATGAATATTTTTACTATATATATTGTTATGACATTTATTCTTAGACCTTGTGTGATAACCTTATTTTCGGTTGCATATTCGCGTTAGAATAAAGAATTCTCGAGTCGCCAATCTGTGTTCTGGTTTTTCGCTTTGGTTAATACAGTTCTATTCCTATTCTCTGTAGGGTACGGTTGTGCACCAAACAGACAAGAAGACATGAAATAAAAACAACTGCCTTGAAAATAATTGTATTAAAGCCAAAAGTGGACATCATGATAGTACGAACTATATGGGTAGCATTATACATTGCAAATGAACCATGTCGGCCTAGGGATTAATTACTTTCCCATACTATTTCCCATATAAATGTATTTATAAATGATATCTTGCACTTACTTATTTTATTACACTTTAATGATTCACCTTAGGACTTTAATTTTTCTAAAACAGCTATCAATCACTTGTAAAGGTTGTACTTATCTCAATATTGGTTGGTTATCGTATGCCTACAACCACGGGATGAAAACGAAACCAAGTCGATTTTCCCGCAAAATCTGGAAGACAACTGTGCGATTCAATAACTATACGGCCTGCTTCAGACAATTAGTATATATGTATATATCAAATATTCAACTGTTGAAATATAATTAACTTGTAGAAAATCTACTATAAGAGATTACATCATACTTGATCGTGCCTAGCATGCATTGGCAAGCAATTTCGTGTAAATTTATGTTTATATGAAAATATAAATTATTATTATTACAGTTATTCAAGGGCAGCTACTCGAGGCGGAATTCACAACCTTTGATGTATTGATTGTACATATGTTTATGTTAAGTAATTGAGTGGGTTCAAATTATTGTAATTTTTGGTGAATATTGTTTGTGTCCGGAAATTCTTCAAATTACAATCGTCAACCTGAGAAGGGTTGCAGGCGCACTGGTGTAAGTCCGGGAATTCTTGAAAAGGATCCCATCAAGACACGATCTGCGAGTTTATGTGTACTGTTTGTATTTTAGAGGTTGACGTGATATCTCGTTCAACAACTTCTAATTAATTTATTCTCGCGTACCAAAGACAAAGCAAAAGCCAATATTTGATCGTCCAAACTTCGTAATATATTTTGGAACCAAAACGAGTTGTCAGACGAACGCTTAGCTAGCTAGTGATCGTGCACGTGACACGACGGGGATGCTTGACCGGAAGCCTTCAGCTAAACAAGTCGACTTAAACAGTGGTGGTCAGCATCCAATGAGTGATTGCTGTGGTCAATAATTTTGGGGAATTATTTACCGCTACAGCTCACTCCCCCCTAGTGGGGTCGTGAGGACCCTAAGACAGAACCAGCCGGAAGTAAAAAAACTCGATGGTTCCCTTTCGGGTGAAAAAAATCTTCCGAGCGGCTTGGTCGTATGCCTACTGGTTTGTCTGCCTATGCTAATAGGGTGTTTGTACATAGCTTCCTGGTTGTTGTTCGTTGGATTCCGTGCTTCGTTTGTTTCCTGTCCAGTGCCCGTCGCACCTGGAAAAGAAAACAAGAACGCTAAGAACCATGTCGAGGAAAATGTACGAAATGAGCTTTTTGGTTAAAAAAAATGTGTGCATTTACTATACAGTAAAATAATGCTAAGTTCAGAACATCGAAAAAAAATACATCTAATTAATTTTTTTGTGTATGTTACATGAACTGTTGAGAAAAAAAATTTTGTGTTCGGTGGTACTGTATATAAAAAAATTTATACGTCAAAAAAAATAGTTAGTACCACAAACGAGTGAGTTGCGTGAATCACACGACTTCGTTAAGTCAAATAAGTGTGCAAATGTTCTGGGAACCTTACGGTGCGTCCAGAACGGTTTTTCTTAGGAGGCTCAACCTTAGTAGCCAGTGGGCGAATGCCCTTGCAGTCAATAGTGTGACCCAGGAAGTCGAGTGAGTCAACACCGATTTGACATTTTTGAATATTAATGGTAACACCATGTTGGCGTAACCTGTCAAATGCCAAGTCCAAGTGCCTAAGGTGAGTTTCCTTGTCTGGACTGGCAATGAGGCAGTCGTCTAAGTATGCGTATACAAAGTCGAGACCGCGAAATACTTCGTCGATGAAGCGTTGGAATGTTTGGGCTGCATTCCGAGACCGAATGGCATACGTAGAAATTCAAAAAGTCCGAAAGGCGTAATGATAGCCGTTTTCGGGATATCTTCTGTTGCCATCGGGATTTGGTTATACGCTTTAACCAAGTCGATTTTGGAGAATATAGTCGCGCCGGATAAGGTTGCCGTCAAGTCGTGTATATGAGGCAACGGGTAGCAATCAGGGGTTGTTTTGGCATTCACTCGCCGGTAATCACCGGTGGGTCGCCAATCGTTGCTATCCTTTTTCGGAACCATATGAAGTGGGGATGCCCATGGGCTATTCGAAGGTCGAATGATGCCAAGGCTAAGCATATGGTCAAATTCATTCCTGGCGATTCTCAGTTTGTCAGGAGCTAATCGTCGTGCTTTAGATGTCACAGGTTGTCCTGTGGTAATGATGTGGTGCATAACATTGCTGGTTATGCACGGTAGGTCGTTCGACGGGCAGTTAAGTTCCGGATACTTGTCAACGATAGGTTGAAAAGTTGGATCAAGAATTGCCTTTATCTTAACGGGTGACAAACTAGGGCCTATGTAGCTGATGCCTTTGATAGACAGACTAGTAGTATTGTCAATCAGTCGTTTTCGGCGGACGTCTACGAGTAAATCATGATGATTAAGTAGGTCCGTGCCAATGATGGGCATTGTAACGTCAGCGAGAAGGAAAATCCACCGAATAGGTTTGCGTAAACCTACGTTCAGATAGACGTATTTCCTACCAAAGGTTGCGATTGGTTTTCCATTTGCAGCCTGTAAGTTGAAGGTAGGTTCCTTCTGTCGATCTGCTGCTGTAGCAGGAAGGACGCTGACTTCGGCGCCTGTGTCGACTAAGTATCGAGTCTGGCTTATCACATCATGGATGTAAAGTAGGCGGCTAGTGCCACCGGCGACGGTTGCCGCTAACGCGTGCCGGCGGGATAGTTTCCCGCAGACTTTGAGACATTTCCGAAGTTACAAGGCTTACGGCAACACTTCGCTTCTTGGCCATAGGTGTTGTGGTACCAGCACCAGTCAGGGTTTTTCAGTGAACGTGGTTTGGACTTAGATCGACCACGTGAGTTCCTGCGTTGAGGAGATTTAGGACGACGGTCGGAGGAGTTAGAATGCATGTTCAACCTAAACATCTGCTGGATGGAGTTGCATAACTCTATCATTGCAGGATCCTTACTCGAAGTCTGCTTAGTCATCGAGCATATTTCGGGAACAGACCGTTTGGATTTCTAGAATCCTATCTGCAGTAATAGCTAAGTCCTCTATTACAGTACCCTGAAGTGTCACAAGTACGGTCTGTACAGACTGTGGCAACTTGGATAAGAAGAGTTCTCTAAATAGTCCTTCGTCGAACTGACTTTGGCCGACGACTTCTTTCATTCTTGTCAGCATGCTCACGGCTGACTGATCTCCTAACTCGATGTTACGAAATAATTCATCTAGACGTTGTCGGTCCGTGAGAACGTTTCTCCTGAGGAGGGATGCTTTGAGCAACTCGTACGAGTTACTTACCTCGGGACTGAACATCTGTGATGTTACGTACTTGCTGAATTCCCGCGGTAGGGCGTGAATAACTGCAAGTAACTGTGAACGTTGATCGGTTATCCCATGCTCACAAAAATCTGCTTCAGCTAGCAGAAACCACGTTTCAGCATTATCTGGCCAGTATGGTACGAGCTGAATGGTTTTAGGAGTTGAGCGGATACGGATGACCTTGGGACTAAGATCACTCATGACGAAAATTATGTCGAATAATATATGGTACAAGAACAAATACAAAATGGAACGAACTCACCGGGGTTATCTGCGGATTTATCGTGGATGAAGTTCGCGGTTGGGCTCACCAGTTAAGAGGTTGACGGAATTCTCTTACACAGCCTCCAAATTATTCTCGCGTACCAAAAACAAAGCAAAAGCCAATATTTGATCGTCCAAACTAAGTGATATATTTCGGGACCAAAACAAGCCGTTAGACGAACGCTTAGCTAGCTAGTGATCGTGCACGTGACACGACGGGGTACCAAATGGCGGGGATGCTTGACCGGAAGCCTTCAGCTAAACAAGTCGACTTAAACAGTGGTGGTCAGCATCCAATGAGTGATTGCTGTGGTCAATAATTTTGGGGAATTATTTACCGCTATATTTTAAGAATCCATTTTGTTACTTTTTTTGAATATCCCACCATATCGACTACATGTATCTTTGTCTTCGGTTGTTACACGCGTTTTCGACGAGTTCAAACAATAATGGTGCCTAGGATTGTATCATACAAATTGTTTTAACCTATGTAAATAGCGCTTACTGATATTATTCCATTACCTTTCTTTGCGCACATATCTTGTGTCAATGAAAAATCGTTAATACGCTTACTCGATAAATATATGTATATTAATTATCATATTGATGATGCCTGTAAACTGGCATCCCTCATATGTACATAAAGCGAGAGTATATTTTCACTATTATGTATTGATGACAATCTGCACTTTTTGTTGAAAATCTTTTTGACAACCTGTATTTGGGACTATGCTGCGCTGGTATTTGAAATAGGTGACCCCCTTCGGACTTCTGCCACTCACGGCTGTTAGGTATTTTCATGAACCCTGTTCTCCCTGTGTTCATCTTAAGCCCTGCCTTTGGTGCCTCTTCAGATAATATGTTGATTTGTGCTTCCACTTTACGAGAAACCGAGCGTAGGTAATCTGTTTACCCAGATGTCCTGGAGTCCTCTGGTCAGACCAACATTTGCCCATCCACTAACTTGCCGTGGTCTCCTGTGTGATGTATTCCACCACAATTAGGAAGACCATCGGTGATTGTTGTCAGCCACAGCTTAATCCTGTCCTTACTTCAAACACCTCGATAAACTTTATGTTGCGAATTAATACGTGTCAGCCAACTCTCACAAACTATCAGTGTCCAGCTCTTACTACGTTCGACTCACGCTGTCCCTCTAAGACCTTCAGAAACACTTTGTATCAACCAACGCAAAAACCAGAACATTGGTTGACGAATCAAGAATCCTTTATTCTTACGCCAACATATAACCAACAATAAAGTTATTGCACACAAGGTCAAAGAATAAATGTCATAACAATAAATCACGGTATTACTTCTGATAGTTTTTCTATCTTCCCCTGAACAAGGAATGATGACGCGATGACTGATGGATGGATGACTCCCGCGAAAAATATGTAGGAGTTGGGTTTGAGCAAACAACCATGAATTGATCGTTCAATCTTTAACCTCATTGACACTGTCTGTCTGTCTGTTTTCGACATAGAGATTTGCACAAATGTGCGGAAGTTCAAGTCGCCACATTCCGTGTAGCACGCGAAGCAAGAGAAGAAAGTACAAGAAAAGCATAATAGAGACAGTAAACAGAGGTGTGAGACAAAGGAGTAATAAAGAAATACTAAACAGTTTCATTGGAGATCATAAGTCACAGGGAGTGGATGCATATGCGCCAGCCACTGAGAACGATTTTGAGCCATGTCACCAATCGTTTCCAACAATAGATTTTTACCGTCCCGAGGACCCCAGCCTGGAAGTCTACACCTTCCTACGTGGCTTAGACCAACTGTTGTGGATTTCATTGACTGATGCCAAGTTTTTGTTTGACCGCCGCTAGCTTTTTTCCAGTCTGACCCTATATCCGCTAACATTGCTCGTCGAGGAAGGCGATGGCTTGGCATACGCAACACATGTCCTAACCATCTCAGTCTTTGTAGCTTCACGACTTCGTCGATTGATTTCCCCTGTTTACCAAGAACTCTACGCCTAACCTCCATGTTGCTCACCTTATTATGCCACTTTACACGGGAAATAGAGCGCAGGCACCTATGATCAAAGACAGCTAGCTAGTCTTTTCATGTCTTCCACTCTCAGTGGCCAGGTCTCACAACCATAAAGGAGGACGGAGCGGACTGATGAGGAGTACACCCGCGCTTTGGTCGATAGTCGAACATCTCGTCTACGCCAGAGTTGGTGTAAACTGGAAAATGCGAAATGAGCCCCTTGTATTCGTGCTGAGATTTCGTCAGAGATCAGCCCGTTGGCACTGGCTGATGGTACTTCCCAAATAAGTGGAGCGGTCAACGTGCTCTACCACTTCACTTGACACTTACAATTTTCGGTGACCACTTACCGTTACCGTCTCTTACCGGATAGCACGATTATTTGATGTTGTTTTATAAGACCGATTTTACTTGAAAACAGTTCTGAATAACTTCACAGCGTTCCAAAAGAGTCTTTTGCCCCTCTTAATACCCTTCTTCACACATTTCCGTGGCCTATTATATCATTATTATTTCCGTGGCCTGTCCATCTTGTCACTACTAGTCGTGGTTCACCATTCTTCTCTCTTGTATCAGCTCGTAGGTAAGCTGTTCCTTGCACCATCTTTTTCACTGGCAAACATATCTGTAAAAGTTTGTTTCCAAACCGCCTTCATTGGGATATTGTGTTCTTCCACGAATATTTTCTCAGTGCTCCTTAAAATGGTCGACGTTTTCTTGTTGACAGTAGAGGATTTGTCCTTTGAAGCTTCCCCCTTCTATCTTTGGGAGTCGAACTTCAGTTTCGGTCCATCTATAGTTTTTTCGAAGGATTTTCGTAATAGACAGGGATATGAACCTAAAGCTGTTCCGCTTCTCAGTTTTGTGTCCGATAGGCTGAGCACTGATTTCTTGAGATTGAGATAAAGTTTACCGTGTTTTTTGTTTGTTCACCCCGTGGAACTCACAATTTCTAGCGGATATCCTTGTTTCTGCACAAAATCATCGAGTTTAGATCTAATATTCTCCCACTCTATTGATCCAACATTTTCCTGATCGATACCAGATTCGCTAAGCATGTATGCATGAACTGCCTGAACTCCCTCAGAAATTCCAGATAAATCATTAAGGAGTATAAGATAAAAGTCTGGCACACATTTCCGGAGCAGCGAATCTTCCGAAACTTGGGTAGTGAAGTAGTATTAACGTGTGGCTCTTAGCATTGAACACTAGAATGTGTCATGAATACAATCAAATAAAACTAATAGATACTATTATTTATTTTAAAATAAATTTTTAAATTAGAAAAAATATATTTAATGCATATTTAGTGATTGCTTCCAATAATTGCGTAAGCACATGGTAATGGTGAACACAGGTTCATTTTAACTACACCGTGGTACATTCGAGTGGAAGTGATTCGGTGTGTAGTTAAGATACCTCATTGACTTGGATGCGGTAAAATGGGGGATTTCCAAAGTTTCAAGGTAAATATTCTGTTTTCATTAGCTTTTAACTTCCCACCACATGCAATTTAATGTGTATCAATTTTCCCATAGCAGTCTATCATGTATCTAGACGGATTATATGCATAGTTTCACTGATTGTCTCATATTCCAATTGACTTATCACAACCTAAATACTTAGAATTGTCTTCAAATAATTGTACTGACTAATTATTTTGTATTTAGTTTGAAAACTCCATACCGGATATATGTCCTGAAACCCAACTAAACTTCAGGAAGTTTCTACAGGCTGCTGGGATTGAAAATATGTTGATAAAAGATGGTCGTAGAATATCAGACACTGAAGTTTTAAACGAAATTAGAAAGGAAGTGGCCGTTTTGTCTATGAGCGATGATGACGGGTAAGTTGGCACAACTAAAATATAATTTTTTAGGCGAACTTCGCTGATTCCAGCTTGTATAAACGGCGATTCCGAGGCCGTAAGATCGCTCATTGCATCGGGAGAGTGCGATGTTAATGAAGTTGCTCCTGATGGAGAAACCGCACTTACATGTGCTATATCTTCTAACTCAGTGCAGATAGTAGAGATGCTGTTAAAAAATGGGGTATGTATCAAGTAATTACTTATTACTGTTTAGGCTGATCCAAATTTTCGTGGCAAGAAGGTCGAATGTACACCACTGATGGAAGCTGCCAGCGTTGGATACGTGGATATTGTCAAGTTACTGCTAGAACACGGAGCATGTGTTGGTCAGAAATCAAACACTGGTAATACTGCACTTCATTATGCAGCAACATCCGGACGTTTGGATTGCGTTTGCCTATTGCTACAGTACAATAGCCCAATGGAAGTGCAGAACGACACCGGACACACACCTCTAATGGAAGCAACAAGTAACGGTCACGTGGATGTCGCTCGTTGTCTTATTAAACATGGATGTGATATCAATTCTCATTCAGCTGAATTCAAGGAATCTGCTCTTACGTTAGCAAGCTATAAAGTATGTTTTTGACTTCATTACTGTGAACGTTACTCTTTTTGAAGCGTAGTACCATCAGACCAGACACTAGGTGGACAGTATGGAAAAGTAACGAGGTAAATTAATAGCTTATGCATTGTCAGAAGGTATGAATAGTAATTCGCTCACCTTATGATTTCGTGTTGGTCAGGAAGGCTTTTATCCAGTAAAGAGCACCTATGCAAGTGTTTACAGTCTTCACACTTTGTTGCAGTGTTGAGTATTTTCTTGGCATAGGAGGTTATGCATTGAGTGTTGAACGGGGACGTTTTGACAGGATAATTGCCGCTTGAATCTTTCAACTTTCTGTTACTTTGTTTGAGTCAAGATATCTAGTTTAACAAGCAGTAAAATTAGGGCAAAACATACGTTTAAGAATGATTTTGGCAGTCATAAGTTTCTACACAGGTGCATATGTTGCCTATTGGTGTCGCGTTTATAACCTTGCGTCCTGTCACAAGGAGTTCACCCACTGTGTGGAAGAAATGACAAGGCTAAGTGTCCGTGTTCTAATACCTATTTTAGGTGTTATAATAGGGTGAGCAATGTTGAGGTTAGGCGTGGAGTGTTAAGTAAGTAGGGACAAGCAATCGATAAGGTTGTGAAGCTTTATCAATTGAGATGATCAGGACATGTGTTATGGACGTCTCAGTAGTCTTCAGGAAGTTCCCATTGTCTCAAATGCACTCACTCATTGTGATATGTCATATCATACAAAACTATTGTTCTTTTTCTCCGACACTTCTGTTTATTACATCCCTTCACCCTCTTCTCTTGCTCTGTGTGCTACATGGAGTGGCAAGTCGAACTGCTTCACATCAATACAAAGTTCTATGATGGATCCAGCCAATCAGTCACTTACTACCCATTCTGCTTTTTGCTTCATCTGCAATAATAAAATGGTTTCGAGTTCATATATACTGTCAAATGTGAACAATGCGGATGAACTGATGTTTATTATCGGATAAGTGTATGAAGTCAACAGTGGTGTTTCAACCATACTGTAGCAATGAAATCAATCTGAAGAATGCGATCGGTCATAGTGTATCACAATACAGACTTCGAAATAAAGATGGTGAATTCAGCATAATTGCCATCCACTTTAAACCTACACCTCAATGCTTTTATGTTATCATCTTTTCGTAGTTAAGTTGTAAGGTCAAAGTTGTGTTTTACCTTTCAAGATTCTTCTTGTATTTCCTTCTCTACAGGGTCATGCAGAAATGGTTCGTTTTTTGTTAACTGCTGGAGCTGATCATGAACACCGTACTGATGAAATGCACACTGCTTTAATGGAGGCCGCAATGGAGGGACATGTTGAGGTTGCTCGTTTACTTCTTGCACACGGAGCTAACGTAAACATACCACAGGATAGTTTCGAATCGCCCTTAACTTTAGCAGCCTGTGGAGGTCACACTGAACTCGCACATCTGTTGATTGGGTATGGGGCTGATATTGAAGAAGTTAATGATGAGGGATATACACCTTTAATGGAAGCTGCTAGAGAAGGTCATGAAGAAACAGTTGCTCTATTGCTTGCAGTAGGTGGGTTAACAAATTGTTGATTTGGTTACTGAGTTTTCATAATACGATGTATTTTAGGGCGTGAAATGTCACTTATCTACTGTACTTGAGTAGCTAATTAGTGATCCAAATCCACACATATTTGTAGACTAGAATCACAATATTCATATTACTTGAATTACTATTGTCATTATTTCGGAATAACACTTCAGTCCAGTGTAACCAAACTAGGTCTGTGTAGTTCATTTGGGCTACGTTTACCCAACATCGATTATATATATATAAGCGATGTTGGGTAAACGTGGCCCAAATGAACTACACAGACCTAGTTTGGTTACACTGGACTGAAGTGTTATTCCGAAATAATGACAATAGTAATTCAAGTAATATATATATATATATATATATATATATATATAATTTATTGCTCAAAATTTGCCCTGCTGTTCTAACCATGGAATATAAATAAACTTTAATTATTCATTATTGAAAAGTGGGCTTACACGTTCATACTCGTGATACTCTTAAAAAGTCAGATTTGTCTTTCCTACTACTATATTTGTTATCTGGATATTTCATCAAGCGGAACTATTTCCCAGAATAGACTTTTCGTATATCAGTCTATGAGGCAACCTTTATGTGTTAGAATGATGTGAACTAGTCGCATGGGCTAAATTGTCTGACTGAGATTCCAACCCGGTTTCCCATGGCTAATAGTTCCAAAGCCAATACACAACATACAAATAATCGTATACACTAACAATGCTTTAAAATGAAGAGACCGATTTTTGATCTTTAGTGATATGTATGATTAAAATTGTTTTCTTAACCGGTGTTAGGTGCTGATGTAAATTCAAGGACGGAAGAGACACAAGAAACTGCACTTACATTGGCGGCGTGTGGTGGATTTATAGAGGTTTGTGAAATGCTGTTAAATGCTGGTGCTGATATCGAAGTTGGTGGGGTTGGTTGTTCCACCCCTTTGATGGAAGCTGCTCAAGAAGGACACCTGGAACTTGTCCGTCGGTTGTTAGAACGTGGTGCAGCGGTCAATGCGGTCACTGCAACTGGAGACACAGCACTTCATTACGCAGCAGAGAACGGACACGTAAAAGTGTGTGAAAAGTTATTAGATTGGGGAGCTGTTTTTGGAGCTATGACAGAAGGTGGACGGACTCCTTTAATGAAGGCTGCGAGAACGGGTCATTTGGAAGTTGTCCAATTGTTTCTGGAACGTGGAGTGGCTATTGACCAACCTACTTCACAAAACGACGCTAACGCCTTATCATTAGCTTGTAGTGGTGGGCATGCAAAGGTGAGTCATCTGTTGTGAAATACGTTACTCGACTTTTGAACATATAACTAAAGATTATACGTTATTTTGATGAAATCCTAAGAGTTACTATTAATAAGATATTAAATGTTCTGAAAAGTCTGATGTACAACTGATCCATATGACTAATTCCTTTTTGTCCTAGATGGTCGAGTTTCTTTTGCAACATGGCGCTGACCCACAATATCAGCTAAGAGATGGTTCTACAATGTTAATTGAAGCCGCGCGTTCTGGAAATCCAGCTGTTCTGCGACTTATTTTGGATTACCCTAAGTGTCTTAGTCAGCCATCATCGATGCTTCCTAATGCTTCTGTTCAGCTTGTTGCCAATAATTTGAATCAGCAGCAAACACAACACACATTTTCTCATGATCAGCGCTCCGCATATCAGTCACTCGTTAGTGGTGTGTCTCCGACTGGTAATGTCATAATGCCACCACCACCACCGCCTTTACCTATTGCTGTTTCTGGTGTAGCCAGCGTGGATGTGTGTCTTGATCCATCTCATTCGCATCTACATCAAACTCATTCTCACTCCTGTCATTCACATCAGCAGTTATCTTTCCAATCACCTAACTTACCTACTTCAAACAAGTCAAGTCAACCTACAACTCATATAAATGCAGCTCTTGCTAATGCGTACGCTGTCGGATGGGCAGCTGGAGCTGCTGCCTTAGTACATCAGCAGCAACAACAGCATCAACATGTAATAACTTCATCTACATCCAGTTCAGGTATGTTCTTGGGTATTTTATCCCCGATATTTTATTGATAATTGTGGATATTTTTTGCACATCTGAGTAATCCTAATGTTAAAATCCTACATTTCAGACAGACAATTTAGACAGCAAAAATGGTTGTTGCATCGTGGAAAAAATACATTTTAATTTTTCGCTGTTGACAACATACTTTTACTCAGTCGTCCCTGTTTTCGTTTTAAGAGTAAATGCATTGCTGCTAACGCATATTGACTCAGTATTATGCTGCAATCCTAAGACATGGAGTTCATAATTATATTTGCTATCGTTTCTTTTGGTTTGAATTTTAGCGTTTGAGGTGAAGATAGCTTTATAGCCTGACTTTATTAGGCAAACGTTTCCTCAGCTATATTTTGACGTCAGTCATATGATGGGTTAGTCCAAAAGTAATACAGTTTGCAACGAAAGATGGATAATTAACCGACAGTTGTTAAGATAGTGATGTTTATAGGGAAAATGCTATATACGTTGTAGCTCAATGTAACTAGCGCTCCGCGATATATCAGAAGGTAAAAAGAGTTACATACCGGCGCAGTTACATATTTCCATCCCGGAATATTTTCGAGATGTTACGAATCGCTTATTTAAAGTAGTAATAAACTTGACAACCATTTATACTACGGTATTATTATTATTGTTCGCTTGGGTTCCTAGTGGAACATAGGGCTTCAGCTGCACGTCTCCACTTGCTTCTGTGTTTTGCTGTACTTTTCACCTGCATCCATGTTAGTCCATACTGTTTCAACTCCTCTTCACACGATCTCCTCCATGTCACCCTTGCACTGACGTCCCACTCGCCACTTCCTTTTCGGCCTGGTTCCACTCGAGCAATGGCCTGACGTGCGATATCACCCAGAGGCTTCCTCAGCCAGTGTCCAATCCATCTCCACTTTCTCCTGCATATTTGTTGGTTGGCGATTGGTTCTTGTTTTGTTTGTTCCTTTCCATAGTTTCTTGTTGGTGATTCTTTCCGGCCCGGCCATCTGATCTTCAGTATAGAGCCAGCGAAGACAGTTGTTTATAAAGGTCTGCAATAGCCTGTCGAAATAATTTTGAGACTCGCCAAGTTTCTGATACGTATAAAAGAATTGACTTGACGTTTGTATTGAAAATTCGACCGAATTTTGTTGTTGATGCTGAGTGACGACTTCCAGATTGGTTTCAGGTTGATGAATGTGTTTCTCGCCTTCCCGATTCTCGATTTGACATCCTCGTCCGTTCCGACTGCCTGTAGTTGAGACAATGCTCCCTAGATAAGTGAATGAAGTGACCTCTTTCAAATCCCTCCCGTTGATGGTGATTGGCGCTGGATGTTGCTGCTGTTGTTGTTGTTTGTTGGTTATTTTCATACCCTCCGTCTTGTCTATGTTCACCTGGAGTCCTGTCTTCGCCAGCTGCTTCTTCGATCAGTTTGTCGGTTTTCGCTTGTAAGTCTTCGATTTTGTGTGACATCAAACATGAATCATCCACGTGCGAAATCCAGGTCTTCTTGGTTCTTCGTGTCGGTCCAGGATATTCCTGTCTTCTCGTTTCCCACTGTCTGACGCATAATCCAGTCAGTTCACCACAATTAGGAATATCATTGGTGATAATAAGCCAGCACCCTTGTCCGACTCCTGTGTTTACTCCAAACGCCTCGCTGAGTTATTAGTTGCTATGTAGTATATAAAGTTAAGGGCTTCGCTGAATGTCTAATTATAATGGTAGTCTAATAATTAACACAACATACTTGACTAGTGGTGTATCACGTGTCGAAAATCATTAGTTGGAGGGGGTTGAAGACCACTACATAATTTCTAAGACTGTAATTATTATTAGTATTTGTCACACTGTACAGGCGATGTTTGCATTTGAATTTACTCTAGCTGGTTTTGTTTTATAATTTCTTCCCATTCACCTATCAACATTCTTCCAATGGATTGAGTTACGTTTAAGTTCCGTAAATTGTAACCACTTATTATCGTAAACTGAAATGAACTAAGCATATGTGGTAGTTTATGTTCATTTACGGTCATTTTTGCGTGGGAAATTTAACACTTGCATTAATTCAACATGCAACACACGTTACGCGAAGGCTCCAAAAATCAACAATCGATATGAGACAGTCCATATTTTAATATTCACACAAATTGACTAACTACTTATACTTAGTAAGTAGATTAATAGTGAATTTGTAAATTTCCATGGAGGACATCTTTCAGTCAGTACTATCAAAGAATGTACTCAATAGCATGAATGATTTGTCAGGTTTCTCAAACCACTTGCTGAGAGAAATTAGTAGTCATGAACGAGAAATTGCTTCAGAGTTCTAACAACAAAACAACAGACATCTAAAATAGTGTCTGGCTATCATGTTCTGAATATTAGTTTTGCAATCCTTTTTTAATTAGCAGTGTAATCATGATCTTATAATTTTAACGTAATCATCATGATGTTTCTCTTAATGGTCATTTTCGTACATTGATTGACTTGCAGTGGATACGCCTGTGCTTATATGTCCTCCAACGAATGCTATTCATTCTCATACCCACACATCTATACCACTGCATGAACAGATTTTGTTATCAAACAGTAATACCTTCGAAATACTCCCTGGAGCATCAGTATCAACTAATGTATCGTGTACCACCTTACCTTCAAACTGTTCGATTACAGCTCATAATGCACATTTAAATTTTCAAACCACCTCTGTCACTGCTGCTGTTAACCCCGTTACAGGAATGACCAGTGTCCATACTGTATTGACTCAAGCAACTTTAGGAGCCAGTGGAACAGGGCAGTCATCTAGCACGACAAATAGTATCGGCAGTATTAGCGGAGGTAGTTCAACTAGCAGTGGTAGCAGTGCTTCGTCAATGGTTGCTGGATCTTCGATTGACTTGACGGATGATTTCAGTGCGGGTCTTTTGGTAAGTCCCCAGTGAATTATTTGAAGTATTTGTTTTCATCGTTTTATTTACTAAAGTAATTTTTCTTTAGTATTGACTGTGCTGTAGTTGGGTAGTAGTCTTTAGTGTCTGTCTTTTTACTTTATGAATGTTCTAATGTGCTTTTTGATTTTTTCGTTAAGGCGCTATTCCAAGAACTTATGCCTGACTTGAAGGCAGACAAGGATGAATTGATCAGACGGTTTGAAGCTGTAATGTGTCCTTTTAGTGCACTTCGCGCAGCGCGCACTGCTATCAGTCAGCAAAATGGAGTGAGTGTGGATTCTTCTGCAGCCGCGATAGCAATGAGTACTAATGCTGCTGTTTTGGCATTGAGCAAACTAATTGACCAGCAGTCACACTGTCATGTTCACTCTTCGTTTCCCGCCAATGGTTGTGATATTATTGACCATCTCTCACCCAGATGCATTCATACTTCTACAGTTGACGCTGTCTTATCGAAAACCACACAATGGACCGGTCTTCTTTCAACTACTTGCGATTCACAGTTTGCAGAAACACTTCCTTTTTCCACAGAGTGCGGAACGTCATTCAACAAAACAACTAGTGATCAACCAGACCTTACTGATTCCGATAATCAGAACTTTGGTACTGCTGCAAACATAACACCTATAATGTCTTCGTGTCATTCATCATGTTCTGCTCTATCAACATCCGAATGTTCTTTGTCTTCTGTTCACGCTGCAAGTTCTTTGTGCCGCGTTAACACAACTACCTCGACAACTGTCGAATCTGTTTTGCCAGCACTAAATTCTTGCGATTATGGATTGGATAAAGCATCTGATATCCTAGAATCTTGCATTGATTCTTCCTATCTAAGCAACTTGGTAGATGCTGTTGGTCTTCCAACATCACAATCTGTCATGCATGAAGCTGGCTTAAATCCTGACATGCTGACATGTTATCGTCACTACCACGTAAGTATAAGTGCTGTCTTTGTTATGATTCTAAACATAAACTTCAACTGTATCGTACAATCGCATTGCTTTTCCATTCGTAGTTATTCCCCAATCAGATGTGATTATAGGTTATTCGTGTTATTGTTTGAGTAGCTATCTCATTAATATATCTGGTACATTTTCTAATAGTCTACTGGTAGATTTAGCATCTATTTTTGGTGTAATTCTGATATACCCTATCTCCAACATTTCCAATCTGTTTGGCTTGTTATATGCTTCTAGCACATTGAGCAGTTGACCTGTGTTTGTTTAATCAATTGAGAGTTGTCACACTCAACCTTTCCCTTAGTGATTTGACCTCAAAGAAAATGTCGACATTTACTTTTGCGGCTTGAATAATTGTTCAGGCATTCGTCTATACATTGCTTAATAAATCACAGTTGTAATATACATTTACAACTATTAAATGATGTACAGCCTCTAACATCACTCTTACTCAGTCGCTACCTATTTCAAAGCGTGTGTCATCACATCAGTATCATATTAGTTTGCAAGAAAAAATTTTTTATTGAACTATTCACTTGTTTTAAAGCTTAACATTGTTTATTCTTCATTTAAAATACTTATAGCATCCTGGATCACATTTTGCCTGCGCATTTGATGCAGCAGCAACCTCAGCTTCAGTAGCCAATTTAAGTCATATTGGTGTTCATAACAATGTTCATCATCATCACCACCACCATCACCATCATCACCATCCAATGAATGTTTCAACCTGTGGCGATAATTTGGTCAGCTCTACTAATTTGCTTCATGTCCCCCAGCAACCGTCCAGTCTTTCCATAGATAGTTTAATGGCGAACCAAACAGGAACTATGGCATTCAACCCCTCGGTTCCAGTTGCGGCTCAACACTCTGGACATTCAACATTACTACCAGGTACTGGAAGTAGAGTGTTGCCTGTGGGACCTCAATCTACATTGTCGACTTGCGGTGCTTCTGTGACTAATCATAGTTTGTCACCAAATAATATGGCTGCCGTTGCTTCCAACAATTTACCAGTACTGACTCCTTTGCATGTGCCATCTTTAATAGATGTTAATGCATGTATTGAATCCAGTATGGAAACTGCCCTTACACTAGCATGTAGTGGGGGATTTGTTGATCTTGTCCGTTTATTGCTTGAACGTGGAGCCGATAAAGAGCATCGTGACAAAAAGTCACATACACCTCTTCATACAGCAGTGTGTGCTAATCAACGTGCAGTCGTTGCATTGTTACTGGAATATGGTGCAGACATAGAGGCACAAGTAGATCGTACAAAGGATACAGCTTTGTCCATTGCGTGTTCTCACGGAAAATTAGAGGTTAGTTTTTTAATTTTTTTATTGTGAAGTATGTATTTCTGAATGTATAAAGCTAAGTATTTTGCAAATATTCTACAGGAAAAATCTTCAAGTACAGAGTGGAAATTAGTCTAACTGAAAACTTTAAAACAATTTCAGTAGAATACATATTTCAATCTAGCGCAATCCACTGTTCATTGTGACGTTTAAAAGGTCTTAATACTAATATTCTTTGTAAACTACCAAAGACCTTACGTTTTCGTAGGGCAATATGCACTTAAAATTATAATATTAAGGAGAATTATGAATGCTTCATTAGCTTAGTCTATAGGATATTTATGGCATTACGTGAGGTATTTCTAGTTTTTACTTTTCTGCCTTTTACTTTAAAGATTGTCGAAGAATTATTAAATCGTGGTGCTAACAAAGAACATCGGAATATATCTGACTACACCCCACTGAGTTTAGCTGCCTCTGGAGGATTTGTTGAGGTTATTCAATTGCTTTTACGACATGGTGCTGAAATAAACTCAAGAACTGGATCGAAGCTTGGCATATCTCCTCTTATGTTGGCGTCCATGAATGGGCACACTGCAGCAGTCCGTTTACTTCTTGAACATGGGTCGGATATAAATGCCCATATTGAAACTAACCGTAACACTGCTTTAACTCTAGCATGTTTCCAGGGTCGCTATGAAGTAGTGCAGCTGTTGGTTGAACGTAAGGCTAATATAGAACATCGTGCAAAAACTGGTCTTACACCCTTAATGGAAGCTGCATCTGGTGACTATGTGGACGTTGGGAGGATTTTGTTGGACCATGGTGCTGACGTCAATGCATCACCAGTGCCAAGTTCTCGAGACACAGCTCTTACTATTGCTGCCGATAAAGGAAATGCTAAATTCGTCAATCTACTTTTGGAAAAGTAAGTTGCAAACTATTCTTGCTAGTTATTTGTACTTCTCTTATTGTAGTAACATAATGTCAGTAGTTCACGAATTTAATCAATTTGAATTGATGAAAATAGTTGGGAAACGACGCTTCATATGAATTTACACTGAATGATTTGAAAAACTTAGTTTCATTAAATGTATTTTCAAAAAATACCTACTTATAGATCGAAGTAGTATAATGTTTTTCTTTTAATTTGTAGAGGTGCAGTCGTCGAAGCACGAAATAAAAAGGGTGCTACGCCATTATGGCTAGCTTCTAATGGTAAGTCACCCCTATCATTTAAAAATATATATTTCTTTATTTAACCACCCGCAGATCATTTTGCTGTGTGTGTATGTGCATTTTTGTGTTTGGCCTGAGATTTTTTAAATATCGCTATTTGTTTATTAGGTGGTCACGTTGAGGTCGTCCAAAGTCTCATCCAGTACAATGCAGATGTTAATAGCCAAGACAATAGAAAAGTCAGTTGTTTAATGGCGGCCTTTCGTAAAGGCCATATTAATGTGGTGCGAATGTTGGTACAATACGTGACCCAGTTTCCATCTGATAAAGATTGCACAAGACATATCAAAACGGCTGTAACAGATAAGGTAAGCATTGCGACGTTTGTTTCTTAATTGCATGTAATTTTATCTATTAATATTCTGTACAGTTTGATAATTCATCTGTGAATCCCCTACTTCGGAAATTTTTCCATCTTTTGTGTTATTTATGCGTGGTTTTATGCCTGCAGTTGCTTTTTCGACCACTACTTCTCGTCACTGTCAGTCAGCACGTTCACACATTCTGATTAGATAATAACGTAATCCAAACCAAATTCTGAAACTTTTATCGAGATTAATGGCGCACACCATAAAGGACAGTGCAACTCACTCCCATTTACTCCACACCTATAATTATATATTGTTTTCATTTCTTCCCATCTCATTACTTACCACCCACGCATTTCGATTTGGGAATTATCCTATCAAATTCGCTTAACCTTGATTGCATGTCTGCATTTTTAACTATGGATATGATGACGTGTTTCATGTGACATCGCCTTGTCCACTTAACTCTGTCACCTTGAGGTCGGTCTGTTTAAACTTTTTATATCACATGTTCTAGCCCCACACTGTCATTGGTCTACATATTCTCCAATGAAATGCGTATGCTCTCTAAACGAATCAAATTACGACAAATATTTACTCTGCATATTAGTTTATGTCTTTTGTATGGTTTTGCCTAAATACTATTGGGTTATGTCGTGTGATCATCTAGTACTGAGACAAATAAATCAGTTTTCATGCGTCTAACCTGGGCAGGTCATTTCAACAGCATGCGTTAGCCAGTGGATTGTAAATAGTCGGATATTCTTACCTGTGCCCTAGCTAAATGACACATTATCTGTATCTAACGAAGTACAACTCCTCTAATGTTATAGCAAGTACACGTTTCGAAATAGCAGCTCAAAATCCTTCGTCGTATTCTTTACGACGCTGGAAACCTCACTATGCATTGACAAATATCCCTGCGTCTCTTCCCCTACGTGATGAGAATCCACTCGTCACCAGTTTCCAAAACTTTCGGCATTCAAATGAACTGAGCATTCTGCCCATTTATGCCGATCCCGCTGCCACTAATTTGTCAAGTGTTTTACCGAAACAACAAACATCCTATGCTTTGCGTGAGGACTATAATTATTATTATTCTAACAGCACACACTGTGATGATGAAAGCTTGCTTATTGAAGATGACATTGCATCAATTCACAGTACAGACAGAATATCATCTTCGTCATCCAGTGGGTGTTCTGTCAGTTTCGATTCTTTTTCCTCTGGTCATTGTTCCTTCTGTAATTCAGTAAGTAACTACATGTTTTGTGTACCACTCAACTGTTTATTGGTAATCCTTTTTCGCTGCCCCACATTTCAAATGAAACAATCGTACATCATATTTTCCATGTTGAATATCTATGTTTTTACATACCATACAATGGAACTACTGATCTATAATTCCAAATATGCATAAAAACAGAATACTGGTATTGTCCTACATAGTGCTTAACACCTTAATCAAAATACCAGTAAGCCAGGATTTATAAACTCGTAGCAGGAAGGAGTGAGCTAATCCACTTTCCAGTCGACGATTGCATATCGGATGGTCCATACAACTGGTAAATCGCCAGGACTTTATCTGCGATCCCGGGCCCAACATTATAAATGCTTTGTGTGTTTTGACAACAAAAGATATTAGGGAGCTGCTTTTTTCTTTATTCTTCGATACAGTTATATTTTGTTAGAAAAGACTGCTAATCCCAACTGCCTGGCTCCATCAAAACCTTGTCTAACGAAAAGTGCCTATTGTGCTTTGTATGCCAATATAATCCGTAGTATTCAATCAGGATTTCTTCATTCCAAAGCAAGTACGCTTCTAGCGTGTTCTTTGCCTTCGGAGCATATTTATATCTCAGCTACTGATATACAACGGTATATATTTGTGTTTATATATTTGCTATATCCATCTGATTATTTTTTACCTCAACATTTGAGCTCAGAATTCATATCACCAAGCATTATTTTTTTGAAGTATATATATATATATATATGCGCGTTATTTTATACTGAAATGCAACTTTAAAGAATTTATGTTGAGAGATGGAGTAAATTAATCCACGATCATATAAGTCACATCTTTTAGCAAGCTGTAAACAATTCGTACAAATTTATTTAGCTCTTATTTTTAAATTTCGTATTTGATAACGTCTATCCGCTTTTTTATTATCATGAAATTTATGTCATTACTTACTTATTGTTGTATTTTTTCCGGTGTATCAAATAAGTAACTGGTTATTATTTCACTTGAAGGGATGAAGGCTGTATATGCGCCTAATTGTGTTGATAAATAAATTGTTTATCGATCCGTGTGATCAATAAGCTTAATTGGGTTGTACGTTATTTAAAACTTACAGGAATTGGCCAAGCGCTGTCAACAGTGCAGAGAAATCATTATAGCTGCCAAAGAAAAACAAGAAGGTGAAGCAAAAAAGAATGCCGATTGTCTTTTGGAGCAAATTGAACAAGAGGAAGAGGAACGCGCCAACCGTGAAGCAATGCAAGCACGTAAACGAGAAAGAAAACGCATGAAGCGTAAAGCGAAGCAGGAGAAAGAACGTCAAGTGAAAACTCCAAATCCAGTGAAATCCGCCCATAAAACACCACAAGTCAATACAGCTACTGAAGCTGGGAGAAACCAACATACTGTTCAGGATCATGATGAGCAGTCTAGGTGAGTTTCGCATACATCGTTCATTATACATGTCTAACTCATGTTACTAATATTTCTTTCTTCCATATGCTTAATTACGTTAAGTTGTGTTATTATGCAGTCGTTTGTATTTTACTATGTCCTAAGCCTTTGTTTCGTGTAAGTAGATTTCACCTAGTTGATTGATTGTCTGTCCTCATAATTGACATTTCCAATTAAGTTCGCGAATATAAGTCCTTGTTATTTACAGATTTGTGGAAATTCTAAATGGTTTCGGTGTATATATAAGTCATTTGAATCATTCTCCAAGTCTTCCCTGGTATTTTAGGTGATGTTTATTCAGAGACCTATATATTAAACTCTCGAATGCTGTTGACGTATTATCATACACATGTCACTGGTCATTTTTGATGTATAGCCTAATTAATTCACGTTTACTCCTGATCATTGCTAAACTATAACCTTATAAAATGTTTAGACTTCTATTATTATTATTATTATTATTATTGTTCGCTTGGGTTCCTAGTGGAACATAGGGCTTCAGCTGCACGTCTCCACTTGCTTCTGTGTTTTGCTGTACTTTTCACCTGCATCCATGTTAGTCCATACTGTTTCAACTCCTCTTCACACAATCTCCTCCATGTCATCCTTGCACTGACGTCCCACTCGCCACTTCCTTTTCGGCCTGGTTCCACTCGAGCAATGGCCTGACGTGCGATGTCACCCAGAGGCTTCCTCAGCCAGTGTCCAATCCATCTCCACTTTCTCCTGCATATTTGTTGGTTGGCGATTGGTTCTTGTTTTGTTTGTTCCTTTCCATAGTTTCTTGTTGGTGATTCTTTCCGGCCCGGTCATCTGATCTTCAGTATAGAGCCAGCGAAGACAGTTGTTAATAAATGTCTGCAACCTGCTATTAGCCAGTCCTCAATTCATGTTTCATTGCCAAAGCCATTGAGAAAATTATGTAATATGTGCGACTCCAGCTATTCCATCACCAATATCCAGCTGTTGTCGTTCATGTGTAATTTATGAATTCCACTTTAGAAGGAGACATTTCACTCCAAAGTTCTGTGTCTGTGTAGAATTAAAAATTTGGTGCATGAACATTGAAATAGATTGTCGGAAAACACAATTGCAGCTCAAGTGTTCATATTCTATGTCGATATTGATGTAATATCTTAAGTGACATTATAGTTGAATGCGTATTCATCTGTCCACTGCTACTATTATGTAAACCTTCAGGTATATCACCATGGTCACTATTTGCGGGTGTATTCAGAAACTCGTATACTGTCTTACTTATTTTCACACATGTATATACATATATATGTTGGAGTTGTTTCTTTCTGTCCTATTTCTTCTTACGTTTTCCGACTATTTCTTACTCGCTCAATTGTTTTAACCAACCTGTAATCACCATGTGTAGGATTTTGCAGTTTTCACATCCTGTGAAGCATAACATTTGTAGTTTTTTCAATACGTGCGTCATTAACTAAAGGAACAGCTATTGTAAAGTTTCTCAAAAGTTTCCTACACAGAATTCATTTGGACTGCCCTGTGTGCATAATTAGTTAGGCTTAAATGTCTCCAATATATAAAAGCTGAAAGGTTTATGAGGACTGGTTGATTGAAAAAGTCTCGTTCTTATGCTCCGGTTTTTCAATTCATTGTTTTCGAAATCCTGCTATCCGCTTTTTTGTTCAACTTTTTATTGTATTGATTCATTTACTACCACAATCCACTTAACAACATGATTAATTCTTTTTATTACGAGGTATTTTAATTTTTAATTTTTTTTTCAGCACTGAGCACAGTCCCACACTGTCGCGTGTTTTACAACATGCACAGGAATCTGCACTTTGTGACCAGTTATCAAACACTGTCATTGATGATTTAGAAGACGATCCATGTTCTTCGTTTCTTAATCCTTCTCGGTCACCTGTTGCTTCAATTCACGCGCCGTCAGAACCTAACAAGTCTTCTAACCACGAAGTGAATAACGATGTGCACCACCCTAGTGCTGAAACCTCACCGAATATTAATGAAAAACCCGGTGTTCAGCAGGACTCAGATTCTGCTGCTAATAGCTATGGTTCACAAGATCCTGAATCCAGTGCAGCTGCCTTAACAGAGGCGAAACGTGAAAAACATCGAAATAAAAAGCAGAGCCAGAGAGCAGCCAAACGTGCAGCTGCTGAAAATAATACAGTTTCTAATTCTGACAAAGCAAGTAAATCGCCTAGTCCTGAAGTCCAAGATGCGGATAACTCTGTGCTGCCTTCATGCTATGCGATTTCTCCAAGTGGTGATGAGGAAAACTGGAATCTACTTATTGAGTCACAGGACGCTCATTTCGACCAATATTTGGATATGGAGAAAAGTCCAGTAGGTATGAACGATTCTAACTCTTGGACTGTAGTTGTACCATCGAGTAGTACACGATCTCAGCGCACTACTGTCGGTACGAATGCATCTACTCGCGTTCCTCATGAAACAACTGACTGGAAAACGACTAGTTCTGGTAACAGTTCTTATAAACGGCGGCTTTCTATTCCTGTTTCAAGACATGATATTGGTAAAGTTATAGGTCAAGGTGGAGCTGTTGTTAGTGCCTTAAGAAATATGAGTGGAATTCAGATAGACATCGAGAGTGCTCGCAATGATGAAGTGACGGAGCGTATGGTTTATTTAAAAGGACCAGGTGAAGCTGTTCAGCGTACCTATGAGACCATTCAAGGGTTGCTTGACGGTTCCATTGCCGGTAATGATGTTCTTCTCATGTATAATGCTTTGAAAAAGTCTTCTACATTACCTTCAAACATGCCTGTTTCCAATACTGTTCTAAACTCCCTTACTTCCAGGTTAAATGGTATGACTACAGTGACAGTGTCAAGTACAATAAAAAGTGGATCGACTAACACAAAGGGTGTAAACCCAAACGGCAAGACTGCTCGCAAAACTGGCAAATCTGTTAATAACGCTTTAATAGCGAATACTACACGATCTACCTCAACTCAACCAACTGCACTTCCTGTAGTTAACAAATCCAATAAGACACCCGTAGTATCCACCGTCTCTTCCAACAACAATAATAACAACACCTTTTCCAATACTACAGTCCCTCTGTTATCAGTAACTTGTCCGAGCCTTGCAAACGTCAAAGTCCCCTCTTCGGGATCGGCGAGTTGGAGTTCTAAAGTTATAAATACCAGTTCCTCGAAAGGGAACTTCGCTTCCGTCGCTGCAGCGGGATTAAATACACAATCGACACGTGTTGTTAAACCAACAGACAACCAAACGAAAAATGGACGCAGTCAGCTAAAGACTACAGTGCCAAATCTGATTTCTGCACCCCCAGCAGTCTTGTCAGGAACCACAGCAACACCTGTATCATTATTGTCTCTCAATTTGTCTTCGTATCCTTCTAGTAGCCATATGTTCCCAGATTTCATTCCTTCCCTTTCTAATACCGGAGACTTTGCTCCTGAGTGTCTGGATGAATCGAGTTTTCCTCCTCTGAGTGCTTCTAAATGCACTAAAGTTTCACAACTAAAAACAGCAACTACGTCATCAACGTCCTCGGTTACCACGTCAAATACAAGGGATTCTTGTGCCACCACATGTCCTTCTGAGAGCATCGAACAGGAAAAAGTGAACATTTCATCCAGTAGCTTAACAGATATGCTTTCCGTCAGTGTTTTTGACAGTTCTGTTTCTACTGTCCATACGGTATCTACTTCGAATTCATTCCCGCTTACGGGACATTCTGACACCTCACCTCCTAATTATGATCCTTTGACAGTATCTCCTCCCAGCGGAGTTGCAAACACTTCTCAACCAAATACTCCAGCAGGCTCCGGTGGAATAAATCCGCCAGCTACGCCACCTACAGCCACCCCTCAAACGAAGTCGTTTGCCAGAGCTCCAGGTTCTGAGCGGAGTGCTCATCAAAGAAGTGCCAACATAACCGTAACATCCGTCGCAATTAGTTTATCCGATTCTTTTCCACCATCACTTCTATCCTTGGATGTTGATGGTAACACAAATGTTTCTCTTAAGAGTGAGTCAGGTGACACTGCGCTTTTTACACCTACCAAGCGAGCTATTGCTTCTGACCTTCATAACTCCGACTTCCGTCATGATTCAATTTCCAACCATTTTCGATCAGATAGGTCATGTGGTTGGCAAACTTCTGATGCATCGGTAACGTCTTTACCACCATCTGCATACACAGCAATCCCGAGTACATTGGCCTCCATATCGACAAGTATAGATAGCTCTACGATGAGTAGTGATTCAGCTACGGAATCTGCTGCGATTGTAGCCAATGTTTCTCAAGTTCGCAACACTATGGATCCACTTAATTCTATGCCAACACTTTGGCCAGTTCAGACAGCCGATTTAAACTCGACTTCACTGGCGTTTCAACCATCCTTCCAGCCACTTAACCAAATATCTGCCAGCTTAAAAGCCAGCACTGATACAACAGACTCATTGATGCAAGCATCCTTACTACGAAATGATTTCACTAGTCACGGTGCAACCGACCAGTACTCTCTTCAAGGATCACAGTCTGGTATATTACGTCAGATGGCACCTCAAACATGTCTGCAAAAATCACATATACAAACTACTCAACAGCAAGTTCAGAATGGCAACGGAACGGGTTTAAATGTGTCAGGCGCTGCTAATGCATTGCCAACAACTTCTGCGCATAATTCTCCTAATGCATCCTTGCGATCTAAGCCATCAATATCTGGTACATCTTCTGGATACTTAGATTCAAGACCAGCCGTTCTAAATGGATACCCAAATAACATATGCGCCCAACCAACATCCATGCCTTTAAATACTCAGTTTTCCTCGATATTTCCAGTAACACAGCAGCAGTCCATGCTTACATTGAGCCCAGGTACTGTTTCGGGTTTAAATCATCAGTCTCCAAGTGGTTTATCAACACGACTGGGTAATTCGTCTCATCCTATGGTCAACCAAACCCAATTCGCGATGTGTTCATCTGGTTCAGGTGGTTCTTTCACTCCACCTCCATTCATGCCTAGTTACGTCCCACCTAATATGCAACCTGTTTGTAACGCTGCATCAGTTATCCACCCAAATACAAATTACGCATCTCATTTACTCAATGGTAAGCACTCATATATTTTATTCACTGGTTTTGTGAGTTAATGGGTTTAGTTTATACTCTGCTAGAAATATTAACAGATAAGTGAGGTGTGTTTCTGCAAACTGCATGCAAATGTAGTCCGTCGTTTAAGTTTTAGTTTCAGCTCTAGTGTATTCCTGAATATTAAGTTAAGGTTTGTTATTCTACTGCTTGATTTTCGTAATAAATTTCATGAAGTACAAATATGGAACATCACATAAGCTCAATAGGAACTCAGGAAATAGTTTTTCTGACGAACTTATTTTCTTGGTTAGTTATGTTCTAAGGGCTCTACCACCAAGTCAGATTAGTTGAAAGCAGTTCACTCGATTCCTCTAAATGACTGGTGAATTGCGTTGTAACACCGGTACATAATCGTACCAAACTAGGTGGAACTGAGGCAATTTCAAGTGATTTTATTCAGAGGTCAGTCCTTATTTCATGGATTTTTTTCTCCTGACAATTTATTAACAGTTCCCACTAAATTTCTCCTTCAGTAAATTATCTTTTTTATTAAAACCTAAGTTTTAATTTATTCTAGGTTTCGGGTCGCCGCCACATGTTGGAACAGCCTGCACTCCGACGGTTGGGAGCGGAGTTCATGTAGGTATCCCGTCAAGTGCAGCACAGGGGTCCATCGCTATACAACCAATTGGTGCTGAACGTCGTCGACAAGCTAATACTCTTGCTTCTATCACGTCATCAAGCATGATCTATCCTAATATGTCAAGTAACAGTAGTCTTGCTGGACCAATGAACTCTCCTACACAAGTTATGGGAAGCCCATTGGCAGCAATGCATCCTCAAACTCCTCCACAACAGTGTTCTGTTAATTCCAATGCTAATAGTTTGCTAATGGCTTTCACGATGAATTGGATGCAACAACAACAACAGCAGCAACAGCAACATTCAAGTTTGGTTAGTGGATCTACTGGAACAGCTAATCCACCTGCAAACTGGCCTCCATCAATCTGGCCCGCTAATAATTTAAACAGCAACTTTCCTGTAACTTGTCCACCGATTAAAGTTCCCCTGGAAATCCGAGTGAAATTAACATATATAATAATTCAGCAATGCTTCCCAACACTTTACCTGCTGTTAATGGGGTCACAGGACAGCAACATCAACAATCTCTGATGGCTGCAGCTATGGCAGCGATGGCAAATATGTACCCTTGGAACAGTAATGGTAACGGTGGAAACTCTGGTCTGATGAGTGGAGTGTCTGGTGTATCAACAGCTGGCTCAAATCGCTGGGTTTGTCCTCAAACCAGTACTGCGTTTCCTGGTGTTAATCCTCCAACTTCCCAACCATTCTATCAAGAACAGTATTCTACACTGAAGCCTGGTGGAGGTCCTAACAGTGGTATTCATCCGGGCTCTTCCCCTCACTCTTAGCTGATATTTCTGGAATGGAAGTTACTTATAACTAATTCGAAATTATAATTCTTTGGTGTTGATTAATTTAATCTTTCAAATGAACAAAGTTTATTTCTGTCGCGTTTTTTCTAAAACCGTAGTTTTTAATTTGAAATAATGCGAGGTCCCTTGTTTTATGATGAAGTTAATTAGGATTTGTCTCAGTAATATTTGCTATGAGAATCGATTTTTGTGCTTGGTTCTCTGCGTTCTGTATTTATTTTGATTTGATTTCAGGGTCGCTTCCCGGTTGCAAGCTGCCTGCATTGATGATCATAAGTTATTTCAATCTAACTACTTTTAGCACTCTCTTTTGCATCATTTTACTTTTGCATCCACTCATTGAATGCTTCTTTCTTGTAATCCTAAACGGCCTTGAATTCAGTGATAATTTATCAGTCGAATTCTTGATAGATTGTAATAATATATCCTTACCATTTTATTACCTTGTTATGTTGAATGGATTACTTTAGTGAAATTAAGGTTTCAATGCTGCAATCCATTATAAATATTTTCATTTTATTGCAGTATATTATTTTATTCTTATATCGTTTTAATCAATGCTTGTCTTTCGTATTCTCCTGATTCTGCTGTGGTTTGCTTATTATCTAAACTTGATCAAATCAATATGAATGTTTTACTTCCTTTTTTTCTTAATTACCTTCAAATGTAGTTGAAATGTATGTTGGTCCACCTAACCGCTCACAATAAATATACTTTATTTCAATGTGTAATGAATTTAATTCATGTTTTCTTATTCTCCTACAAGACCTCTGTTTTTTTGTTTTGTTACGATCTCTAATTTTGATTACTATCATCTCTGTTTTCACGTTATTGGATAGATTTGAGATGTATGGTTTTAAAAAATCTTTATTGGCAATTGTGTTTTGCAATCGCCTAAATTTATTGGTTTCAACCCTAGCTTCCCCATTTTTTCCGGCCCAGTCGCTCGATCAGCTGGTTGACGCATCTTCGTCAGTGTAATGTACTGTATCATAGATCAAGCATTCTACTTTTATTTGTCCGATGAATCTCATTCTTAGACCAAAATAAATGGGTTTCTTAAAGTGATTTTTTGGGCAAATGATTAGACACCCCACAGGAAAACCAAAGGAGAGAATAAGTGAATGAAAAAGAGGAATTACAAGTTTGTATAGCTATAAATTTTTATTATAAGGGTGTCAATTTTAATTAGTGCTTCTTTGTCTACTGTGTGTAACATATTCCCCGGAATGTCAAACTTTCCCTTTAGACTTTGTGGCTTCAACTCTAGACCCATAAAAAGACATCTCCAATCGTATGCTTTGTAGTCTTCTGCAATGATTGCCTAAAGTTGTGCTAGGTACATATTAGAAGAAGGTTGTGTTATCCCCTCATTTATGGTGTGTTACTGACACCTGCGGTTGGTTTGCTAAATTTGGGCTACCGATATCACATGCTGAAAATTTCATACTTGTACCAAAATACTGTGGTTAAGAAATGCTACACCTATGACATTTCACGGCTATGGATAAACACTAGACTGGAAATTTCCCAGTACGTTAGCGCTTAGTCGGATTGCCCAATGATAACCTGTACTGAGTAATTTCTTGCTAGACGCATTCAGAATACAACCTATCGACAATGTATTTGACATAGTGGTGAAATAAAGTGCCAAAAAGTTGTTTATAGCATTTTATTGTGGCAGGGTATATTTTGCCAAGAAACAAGGCATTCTGGGAAACCATTGAGCAGGTATGTTTCTTGCTGTCTACAAGACATATTGACTACCTCATGTGGATAATCCGAACTACCAAGGTGGTCGGTTGAAAGAAAATAGCTCAATGATAGCGACCCTCAATTCTCAAATAAATGTCGACGTCAAGTCAACGAGTGACACAATGTATCATCTAGTTATGAGATGTGAATACACATACGTTGGTGTGGGGGGGGATAGTTGCTCTTTCTGGGACTCTAATCATGCATTTAGGTGAATGGACATTGGAATAATACGGCTAAAAAGTCACTAACCCCCACATTTTGGATGAGGACTGTTTCTATGTTCAGGGTAAAAATAACTGAATACATCTGAGGATGAGAACAACAACATTTTGAGTAGGCCTGGCTACAGAAACACTGCCAAAGGATATTGATAACGTGCAACAAGAATTTAGTAGGCGTCAGTCAATTCTAGGTGTAAAAAGGCTGATTAAAGCTGGCTCCGAGCATGACGAGTGGCGGAATTTGCTGGGACAAACTGGCTGAAATTCTTCACAACCATCGTGAACAGGGTGTTGGTGATAAAAGCCAAAGATATGAAGAAAAGAATCAGCAGTGTAGACTGCCTGGAAATCATTTCAACTGTAGTATAAGTGGAATAATTTACAAGTAGGAAGTGAATCCAGTTACTTTCCAAGGGAAACGACCAGGACATTTTTAGGAATAATTCGATTGGGCCACTGCCATCCAATTCTTGCTAGAACAGACCATCTCTAATAGGTTGGGTAGGCTATCTGTAATCTAAGATGAGGCATAGCAGCAGGATCTTATTGTTTGGTTTTACAGGTGTATGATGATGATAAATTTCCGGCTAAATTAACTAAGAAATTAGGAAATGTATAGGGATCTGAGATTGTTCCGTTGTACTGAAGCAGATCATTGATCACTCCAGTTTATTATAAACAAGCATGGTATATACGACTTAAAGTAGCATAGTCCTCTAAAGACTAAGTGGTTCTCACATAAAATGAACCCAAGGGATCCAGGTTCGTCTGTGGTTGTATTGATCATATTCCACTCTTCTACAGATTTTGGAACATGGACAATTACTGACGTCCAAAGCTTGTCATATTTCATTAGTAGTTGGCTTGAGATATATAGGGAGGGATAGATTGCCTGGAATACTCGAGTGGCTTAGGATCGATGGCGGCATTGCTTAAAATCGTTCACAATAGCTCAGATATATTCACTCCATGTGAACTTTCAGATTTATTGAAGCCCCGTTATTCTTTATGGAATTTTTCCCCTAGTTTTTGCATTTTCTCCACCCTTGTGTGCGATTTTAAGAAGCCTGGCAACTCAACTTGGTTCGAGGTTCCACGTGAAAAATTTGGTTTTGTTCAAGGTAGCGCGAACATCACTTAGTGTCATGAATGAACACGTATCTTTGTGTTCGACCTGACAGATTTCACCAGTCTACTGTATTTCAACTCAGCCAAATATGGCACTTGTTGCCTATTCCATGCATTCAAACTGGCGTGTCACTGTTGATATTACATGCATTAAATGTTGGTTTATTGGACAAAGATTCAGTGACCAGTGTCGTTATATATATATATATATATATATATATATATATATATATTGACGACATGGCAGAAACTTCATGTTTTCTGTTAGTCGTTTTCCTTCTGTTTATAACTATTACAAAATGGTTGACAGAGACAACGTTAGAACATCCTTTTGGACGCATTTCGGATTTAATAAGCCTGGCTTCAGCTGCTTACATAGTATCTATTATTATTTCCCTTAATTCCTAGATGAACATAGGGCTTCAGCCGCGCGTCTTCATTGCGTTCGGTTTCCTGCTAGAGTTTTCACCCCACTCCAAGTCTGCCCACATGCTTTCATCTCCTCTTCACATGACCTCCCCCAAGTCACCCTTGCACTGATGACCAACTCGCCGCTTCCCTTTCGGGTTCCACTCGAGGGCTCGTTTAGTGATGTCATTTGGTGGTTTCCTCATCTAATCTATCTAATATACGAACACTCTATTATAGGTTTCCTGGGATCTCGTAAATAATCCTCATATTTACAATATGACCTGCTCCAAGCAGATACTATCGTTTCCATTTTCCCACGTTGAAAAATGACTTTTTGCTTGACAGAAAGAATCTTTATTAGGCATTTGAGATAAATAGCGTTACAATAAAAGCTAAAGTCCCTTACGCTCGTAAGATTGAACAGTTAAGGAAATCTTCGGGTGACTTTCGTTTTCTCCGTTATCAAATCATAAAGAAAAATTTTCCATCTTCTACATAATGTCATAGGTATCTTTGGTGTAAAAGAATTTTTGTTTTGAACTGTAAGCTTAGGAGTAGAATAGGCTATCCTGCAAGACTTATCGATACTTGGTAATGTCACATCTGAATTTTTGTCTTTGTCACCAAGAATGAAATTATCATCGTTTCTATGTAACACGTAACTTCTTCATAAATCACATTTCAGTCATCATTAAGATTCTCATGTCGTATTTCACTTACGCAGCTTTGGTATAATTCTTATGTTTGCAATATGCCTTAGAATATGGTGTGTGATTTATCTTAGCTATAAGCTAATTAAAATCTGCTTCATACATCTGGTAGATTGTTTCGGGTATTAGGATACTGACTTGTTGCTGACATACACGATATTTCGATGTTTCATCTTTTCTAAGCTGGATGTTCACGTAAACAGAATGCAAAATATTCATATCAATCAAGCTGGAATTATCGTATCACTCAGAAAATCAGCATTTTGACGACTGGATTAATTTAAGTCATCAAATATTCCTTGTCTTCTATGAATTTCACTAGCACTTTAATTGCTAGTTGTCTACTATCGAGTGTTAAATCCATCGGTAGCGCAGAGTGACAACTCGCCAGTTTATAACTACATCAATTAAGAAAAAAATCCAAATTGAATATTGTCCAAGCACTACTGTAGCAGTCACATCTCTGAATTTGTCATTACTTTCAGTAGAACCTGAGCCGTGGAACTAATTTCCCATACTAAAGCCTGCTCTGAAGATGTTGTCTATCAGTGCGACGAAAGCTTCACAGTTAAATCAACCAGCTCAGAGAACACAATTGATTCAAAATTTGTCTTTAGTTTTAAAAAAAGCATTTCGATTTAGATGAAAATACCATCATACAGCGTGTGAATTTATCGCGATTCAGTTACAATTTATGAAGCACTGAAAGATTTCCAAAAATGTCACTTGTTATTCAAACTACTGTCAGCTCATGATGAAATCCTGAAATGTCACTTGTGTTGGTAAAGTCCAGTGGTTAAACTTACTGAATAATTCATTATGTGAGATGTAGCTTACTATTATGGTGCAGTACAATGCTAATCACTAAATAAATCAAAATGAAATTGTCTTCAACCGTTGGGACTGTTCACCAAAACGATCTGTGACTAGGCTTCCAATTATTGAAATTCCATTAGTCTATTCGTATCAAGAAACGGATATCGAATTACGTATAATGCTCACAGGCGACATTATTAATCTGATAGGCAGAGTCACGTTTTCAATGAATACTCCCGTCAGTATTATACTCATATAATCATTAAATTCATACCTGTAACATCTCTAAATCCTGCCTACTCCCATATGTTCGGTTACCGTTCTTTCTCGTAGCTGGTTTACAATTCCCTGATACTTCACTTCATCTCTAGTTTTACGCTTAACCCATCGATTTTTTTGTGTCCTACTGTCTTTATTCATCATTTAATAGTTTTATTGGTTGGAGGATTTCAACATGACCCGACATCAGTTAGAGAATCTTTGGAAAACCTGGGAATAGTAATTTTCTTTCCTGCTCCTGAAGAAGTAGGCCAACAGTTCCCTCCATTTTATGCTGTTACTATTTTTATTGTCAGTCCCCGTTGTTTCTTGAAAATGATTGTGACTTTCGTCTTTATGTATTTTGCCGGTGTCTGAGATTGGAGTGGAATACTCACCAGGTACCTGCAGGTTACTATCACAACGTTGTACTAACTAAGATATTATGGTGTAGATTTCTTCAATAACCGACATTAGGTACATTGTCAGTGAAAACCACCAGACTCTTCTGCAGTGAGCACCAAGGATCACATCAATGATGGATACCAGAACCTTCCGGTAATAAGACAAACTCTTTGATCATTATCCAAAAAACTGACTCTACTGCAATATATGAAATATCCCATGAACACAGCATAGATAACGCGTGTACTAGTCTGACCATGGATCGATATCCAGGGAGTCCTAGACAGCTGATCCCTCCAAGTTTGGGACTGTTCATCAGAACCCACCCACCGGGACCCAAACGTAGGACTTCCCGGCCACAAGCCAAACTCAGGGGCCATTCAGCTATTGGGACCTGACTCAGTGGCTGATGAGTTCCAACGCCTACCAGTTTGCGATTGTTTAGCGCGATCACCAACCAATGTTATCAGCTACCATTTATCCTTACTTGCGATAGAGTAGACCCCACTGGTCACGAATTCTCACTAGAACTCTAGGCAAACTTTGTCCCGTAGCCAGTCACTAGGGAGTACCAGATATCATTCTGTGGTCAAACTTGAAGCAGATAAAATCTCTGCAAACTAACTGTTGAAAATACGTGTTCTGTGATTGAAATATCTTTTTTCCTTTAAACATGATTTCAGATGTCATTTGTGACATGAGTTAATTTATGAAACAAAACATACAGAATCTCTTTCATCGATGGGTTGCATCACCTACTGCTGAAAGAAAATTATAACTACTAGGCAGAAATTCCAAGCAAATAGAAGGGCTGTTAATTGGACTAAAATACCAAGCAACATTATTATTAAACCAATCATCATCTGTGAATTGGAATAAGCAACATTTTTAGGCATTTCGTTGATGCGAATTCTGTTAAAATGCTCTGAGTATTAAGTTTAAAAAATATTATTATTCATCTGAAACATTCTTTATCGCCTTTCTCTTCTTATAGAAAACAGCCGCCCATTTTTAAGTACAAAGAAATCACTTTGTTAATAATAAAAACTTTTAACATTCAACTGGATTGTTGGTGTGGAATTAAGCGTCTCCATAGTAGTTATTTGTATGACTTGACATCAACTGGAAGGCCACGAGGAATGAGAAATTACTAGACAAGTGTCTTTTTCTACTTACAGGATCATTAGAAGTGAGATGACATTCAGAGTGAATCAATAATCGTCAGTCAGTATAAAGAACACTTTACCATCTAGTCATTGAGTAGGAAATATTTTAATCATGAAGATAAATACTTTGAAAATGAAAGGTTTCTTTCAAACCGTGAGAGTTAGTCGTCTAGTGTTTGTTCGCAACTAAATTTGAGTCGGAGTTTATCGGAAGCTGAAGTATGCGGCATCAACTAATTAAAATATAAGGATAGATATATTTGATACTGGCTAATGGTCACACTATATCATAAACTGGCATTGTCTAGATTACCATTAGGGAGTTGTATGTTCAATGCCCAAAAGTTGCAAGCTAAGATAAAGTGATGTCGTAAGTATTTCGCTTTGCAGTGTCTTGGTGTTGCTAGTAATTCTTAAACCATTAAATATCAAATTATTAGCTGTGGAATCCAGAACGTGCGCTTCATCCAGTGTGAGAACGGTCAGATAACTGAACCTCTATTCCAGTAATACATAATGTTACTATTTATACTCAAATCTAGAGTCTTTTGCACCCAACTAGCTAGTGATTTACAAGAGTTATATTTTGGAAGTTGCGAATTCCCTGTGCTGTCTCTTCGGATTGGAATAATTGATTTCTGTTACTTTATGAGCCTATAGAACAGATGGTTAAATGATGTCTGTAGTATAAATTTAAGGTTAACTGATAGAGAATTAGTTGCTATAGTAATCAAATAATATAGAATTATAAAATGAATGATCTTCACAAGAAATTCACTATCTTGAGGTCCGTATTTCCCCTGAATATCATTTATTCAAATCTTCTGACCCTATGCATTCATAAAAAATATTTGTAAACTAGACAGTCCATTTGGGATTATTATCATAATGAAACGGTTTCAAAATCTCCTCACTTGTGGCCCCATTCGGGATTTTCTTTTCCGTCCCTCCCAAAGAAGTTGCTTCTACATAACCTAGAATTCAAAGGTGACACTGAAGCCGAAATCCTTCGGAAACGCCTCTGTCAATCTCTGAGGAAAACTTTGCCACAAGTCTACGACTGCAATAAACTGTTCAGCCAAAACGCGAAAGACAAACTGTAGTATTGGTCCACTTCAACGTGCATCTACCAGTTTACTTACTCGTCGGAGCTGAGTATATTGGCTGTACCATGCACCAACTTGAAAAACGCGCTCGTGAACACTTTCCAGCCTGACTAATAAAAGGAGAACGAAAATGTGTATATAGTTCAGTGACAGAACATCTGTTCAACTCAAGGCGTTCAGTGCCTTTCGAAAAATCCTTCATAATCATACACAAGATTCGATCAGATCTATCAATGGTAGTAAAATTACGACATCTGGGCATAGCCGAGGCACTAGCCATCCAAAAACTCAAACCCATTATATGTATCCAAAAGAAATACGTCCAACCCTTGTCCCTGTTATGACCATCATAAACAAATAATTCTTTTAATAGTGACTATTCCATTTCCTTTCTTATTTTAAGTTCTTCTTGATACCTATTTATACTACCATATTTTCAAATCCGAACTTCCTGCCTATTTTGTCATTTTATTATTTCTACATTTCTAACGCCCCCCTAATTATTATGCTACTTTGTTTGAGTTTTTTCCGTCCCCCGTGTTTATTATGGCATTTTAATTCCCTACTGTAATTTTATTAATTTGAACTTTGACCGGAAATAGTTCTATAACTTTCTCACCCATTTACTATAGATACACGAATGTGCAGCCTAGTTGCTAACTTCAATCGAAAAGAAAATTTTCTTTGCTGCAACCGTCTTTTTATTATTTTCTTCTTCAAAATCATGTATCTATTTCGCCAAGGTCACTGTTTGTAGCGTACGACAAAAAGAGCTATATATATATCCTATTTTAGGTGAATAGAAATCCATTATGAATGACAGATTTTTCTGCATAGCAATTATTGCAATTATGGATATAATATTAGTGATCTTTGTTTACTTACCTCCCGCATTCAGAGTTTTCTGGTTTTCTTTTACTATGAGATAGTATAATTTCCTCAGGATTGCTGGTAGAAGGAGCGGGGGGGGGGGTAAAATCAAATGGATAGGCGTTAGTTGCATTCACTGCAGGGTGTAATTACTACTATTTACAAAATAATTTGTTTCAAACTCATTCACAATCAGGCAATTTGGCTTGACCTTGACTGGCATACTAATCGATGTGTAGTTTTGAGAAGTAATTTTGGTTAGTCTCCGAACTGAAGCCTCCATTAGTAACCATTGATTTCTAAATCCTTGGGTGTTATTCTGTTAAACATTTCAAATAATACGACTGTTAATAATTAGTCCTCACTCTTTAGATAACTGATCTAGACCCTTAGCTGATTTGAAGTTTATTTGATTCTATTCTTTATTTCCTGATTTCTTCAGGCAGTTGGTCTAATGAGAATTTGTATTAAACTGCTTGGGACGTTACGTTTGGCTTTTTAAAAGGTGCTTCATAAACTTTTCTGCACAGTTACAATATCTGTTATGGCGTTTGTTATACTATGCAATAAAATATCTCATGACATCTTTTATCCTCACCGTTTTTCACTTCTAAGAGGGTGATGCCAGTTAATGACAGAGATCATTATATGAAAACAAGATAACAGAGATGATGGTGAATAGTTATGGGCAACAAGTGGGAAATGTTGTCTGATCTGGGTATTTTGCATTCAACTATCGGTTCGAATAACTCAGTTACAAACACAAAGACACTAGATCCAGCCAGACTTTCTTTCCAATCAACTGATATCTATGGTCGGCCTGCAAAATTTGGGCTACCGATATCCATGCTGAAAATTCCATACGTGTACCAAAAATACAGTGTGGAATCAAGCTGTAAATCAAAAAAAAAATAATAAAAAAATATCATCTAGTCGTTGTTATGCATTAATAATGACTTCATACTGGTGATAATGTAAGCAGCTAATAATGCCATCAATATTACACTAACAAAAGGACAAAGAAACTAAAATCGCCTATAGAATCATTCTCCACCTAAATCACTACTGATCTATTTCTTTGCAGTTCATCAGATATCAGCTAGTTTCTATATAGCTTCCAAAATACGATGCTAAGGCAGGAAAAGTGCATTAAACACAATGAATAAGATGTATGCCAATGGAAGGATTAAAAAGAAACGGTGAATGAGTGGAACAACAAGACACCTGATATTCACCTACATTTTAAACAATAAAAGCTGCTGATACACTTAGTAATACATAATCTTATAAAGTCAAAATGGAGGTTTTAAGTTATCAAAACATACAATGGATGCAGAACTCCTACTGGAACATCTGGATTCAGGAAAAGAAAATCATGTGCGAACAAAATAGCAACGCTAAGCAGCATAGTCAAATAGAACATAGAATGCCAGTCCGATAAGAAGATCTGGATCATTTATGTGTGATTTCCTATAAATATGAAGACTTACAGATGAAAACCAACAAAACAGACATAAGAAGCAGCACGGACCAAACTTCGAGTGAATATAGAAAGCACAGAAGTGATGAAATAACCAAACAACAACAACAACCAGCACCAGTCTCTATCAACGGAACAGATTTGAACTAAGTCACTTCCCTCACCTATCTGGGCATCATCGTTTTTCAACCCATATGACACAGATGAGGATGTTAAAAACAGAATTGGAAAGGTAAGACAGATGTTCATCAATCTAAATTCAGTTTGGAAATCTTCTGCACTCAACATAGGCAACAAAACATAATTGTTAAGTCAGTCAGTGGTGATATATGGGTCAGAAACTTGACACGCTCGTCACGAATAGCATTTCCAACAGCATAATGCAGACTTCTATCAGCAGCTGCCTTAGCTGGCGTCGTACTGAAGATCACACAGCCGGTCAGAAAGAAGAAGCTACAAGAAACTCTGGGAACGAACGAACCAAGAAACTATTGGTCAACAAATATTTCGAAGAAAATGGAGATGGATAGGACACACCCTGGTGAAACCACCGAATGACATTATGCGCCAGGCCACCGCTCGAATGAAACCTAAATGGGAGACGATGAGTAGGGCATTAGTCCGCGTTATCGAAAGCGTTAACTACTAACCTGGCACTCTTCACTTATTTTACTGTTTGTATAATCAACTAGATTGAAGCAACAGATAAACAAAAGAAGATAGCAAAAGACAAAAGTGACTCGAAATATTCACAAAATTGAGACTGTAATTCAAGTAGATTAATATTCAATGTGCAAATATAAAAGCAGACAAACACATATGTAATTTGATGAAACGATCAGTAAATGTGTATTTAAGTGTGCATGTATGTGTATGTATTGTATAATATAACGTAATTGATATAGTATATTTTCCATTTAATTTTAGTGATGCATTATCCTATGGGTTATCCATACTGCCTACTAACTGAAACAGCTGTTGTCCTATGTCTATAGAATTTGAAGAAATCAGTTGATATTAGTTAGCTGTTTCACCAGAAGTCATGTGTTGGTAGTGGTTAGCTATGGGATCTGCAATGCGCGTTCCATCCTATTTAAGAAAGATCAGTTGTAGAGACTTGCTCCTCAGTGAGTAACCGTGTTCAAAGGCTGAAGTGTCATTCACTAGGCTGATCGTTTCGGTCCAGTAACACTAACGGAAAATTACAAGTATGCATAAGTGGTTTCAGCCACACATGTTGCACAAAAGCTTTTATAAATCACACAGTGTTGTACAGGAATATTAAGTGATGACGTTTCGAGCACAAACTATTGCTCATAATCATATCAAGTTACTCACACAACTTTTTTCTTTCATTCATATACATGTGTAGAATCAATTAGATATTGGATTAAAAATCAATGTGAGATAATGTACATTCAGAAATAATAATACGAGTGTTATTGATCCATTACAATTATATGGGAAATACGAGTGTTTTTATAGTTATAACAAGTTACTTGTTAGAATGTTGTAACGTATTATAACTATAAAAACACTCGTATTTCCCATAACACTCGTACTATTATTGCTGAATGTACATTATCTCACATTGATTTTTAATCCAATATCTAATTGATTCTACACATGTATATGAATGAAAGAAAAAAGTTGTGTGAGTAACTTGATATGATTATGAGCAATAGTTTGTGCTTGAAACGTCATCACTTAATATTCCTGTACAACACTGTGTGATTTATCAAAATAAAATCTTATCAATAATGGAGTTATACTCTACCACAGTGCCCAAGTTTTATACTTATATCAATTGCACAAAAGCTGTCTTTAGTAACTCGGTAACTTATTGGATAACGCTTTGGCGTTTGATGGGATGTGTGCTGGTTTTCAGTCTCAGTGGAAACGATACTACAGACTATGGAGTAGGTGCTTCAAGCTGACAAGTCTCATGTGAGACTATTCAACTGTTAACCACCACTTAAGAAGTAGCTTGGAATTAACAGTTATGGTGATATCCAGACATTTGTTCAAATAGTCCATATTTTATTTTATTTATTTATTTTTGATTACAGCTTGATTCCACACTGTATTTTTGGTACAAGTATGGAATTTTCAGCGTGGATATCGGTAGCCCGAAATTCGCAGGCCGACCATAGATATCAAGTGTGCGTCGGCGTGGGCTCGAACCCCGGACCATGTGCATGGTCGGCGAGAGTCCTAACCGCTGTGCCACCGACGCACACCAAAATGAGGCTTATCACCTTGGTCTAGTAATAACATTATGAAATCACAAGAATGAATAAAATTCATTGGGTATTAAAAATTGTACTGGAAACATCTCTGAGTGCTGAGCTTGTAGCTTTCAGAGGAAAAAAATCACTTTAAGTTTGCACTTGAGTCATGGTGATGTGTGTCACAAATTCCGCGTACTTTTGTCCTCATACAAACACAAAACTTGATCTCAAAGTTCTCTGTGTACTTAACAGCAGTTAACAAGAAACTTTATGCTTTATTTTGAATACCATTTTCAGATATCGAGAAGAAAGGAAGGGATTATGTCAGTTGCCTTCGGAAGATTAAAGAATGTTTCCTTTTTTCTAGTATTCTACTTGGTCCATGAACGACATCTTTCTTAAGTGAATCTATTGAGTAGATTGACTGGCTTGTTCAATATAAACTCAATGGAAATGGTGGACCATACTAACACTATAAAGTCTTGATACTCACTGGAATATATTTTTCGTTTTCGGACTCACTGTTTGTTATGTGTCACAAGTACGAGAAATAATCATCCATTACTCAGTAACGGTGCTTCTGAAACTTTCAGAATTGGGTAACCTGTAGAATAATAAAATTAAAGCAAGTGTTTGTAAAAATTTTAGTTCTTGGTGAGATATATTGAGAATCAATTGAGTTCTGTCTTGAAATTCCCCACTTTCTTTTCAGAAAACAAGAGTGGTTCCTCACAGTCAACTTGCATTTGGTTTTTCAAGTCTAACCATAGTCTAGTAAGTATTTGTTTCTGTTTTGGGCGGAGAGTTATCAGCCCACCAAGTTTGTGGCTATTTTTTGGGATGTTTTCATTGGTTTAGTTATTGAGACTGAACCAATAGAGACACATCACTGGCGAGGAGCTTATCTCCAGGGTGCTGAAGTGACTACCCAGCCCATAGATTGCCTCCATCGGTTGAATATAAGTGACTCACAATGGAATATACTTATGTGTACTTTTTTCTTATAATTGTAGTACGCTCAAATTGCATCACATCGGTCATCGGGTTAATTTTTGTTGACAAAAAATATAATTCAAGTATTGGTTTGTAGGGATTTGGTTGATTGGTTACAGGATTTCGCCATAAGCTGACATCAGTTAGAGAACCATTGGAAAACCACCAGGGAGTACTGGACAGCTGTTTCGTCCTAGTTTGGGACTCTTCAGCGGAGAGAACTTTTATATTTGGGAAAAACAGAGGATAATCAGTGCAAAACTTCAAAAACTGCGTAACACAATAAATAAGGAAATCGTAATAGTTACAGCATTTTAAAGTCGTGTTACAGAATATAATTTCTGTTTGAATACTAGCAATGCTTATTGACTGATGTATGGACTCTGAAACAATATATAGTAGAGCATGATGTCTATTCATAAATCGGAACTTGTCATATTAGTTCCCTGTAGCGGTGAAAGGCGGTTTAATAATCAACAGAAAACAACGTAAAAAACAACTGACTGATATAATAAAACCAAACGTTACTCTTAACATCATTCTTTAAAATGTTACATAACGTATAACAATGAGTCAGACAATACAAACTGAGCAGTTGACAAAAATTAGGATTTACAAGTATCGGTCTTGTAGGGATTTTGTTTGATTGGTTGGAGAATTTCATCATGAACTGACATCAGTTTGACAAACATAGGAAGCCGTGACCAGTACGGTGAAGTGGGTTGAAGGTGAGGCAGTAACTCATCGAAGAAGATATTGAGAAATGGTCGCGTTATGTCGTGAATAGGTAGAAGTTGGAATTCTTGGGGTGGCCATTGGATCGGATCCCAGTGGCTCAATGGTCTACGACCTAGCTCGCCTTGTACCCAGAAGGTCCTGGGTTAGGCCCCCTGTGGTGGGTGGATACTACTGGAGAGTTCTAAACTAGGACGAAACAGCTGTCCAGTACTCCTTGGTGGTTTTCCAATGGTTCTCTAACTGATGTCAGCTTATGATGAAATCCTCCAACCAAAATTAAGATCACTGCTAAATTATGAAGGAATGAATTTCTGACCAGTATTCTAGTCAAGTTAGAATCAAATCACGAATCAACAACACTCCATTATAACACTGACTGGTATCAATTTTCGAAAAAACCAAAGAATATGTTACACAAGAGTTTTGGTGAAAAGTAAAATAATTAAGTTGTACATCAATGTGTTGTGTAGATGTTGGATAAATTTGTACAGAAATCAGTTATCAACTGATTTGAAATTAATACGATTGTTGTGTAAAACTTATGATTAACTACACCTTTTACTTCTCAATTGAATTAATGTCAAGTGATTTGTAAAAAAATGAACGGTCTGAAAGTAGATTCCATCCAAACTCACTATATAATGGGAAACTGTTGGAAACTTAATAGTATAGGATGGCCGTTCCACCTTGTTTTGGGACTTATCAGCCTCCACAAATTGTGAGCCTCTATGAAACTGTATCCACAACCAGATGACGTTTTAACAAGAAGTTATCTGCTTGGTCATACTCCAATAGGGCAAAGTTGAAGCAGTAACGCACCAGTCACATGAGAAAGGCAACTTTCCAGGCATTAAAAGAAAATCAACATTTAAGAAATTAAAAAAATAGAAAAGCTTGAAACTGTTACACAGGACACCTTTCTCCTACGTGTGACAAAAATATCTTTCAGTTTTTCAGTAGAGTGTTGTTATAGTAGTTAAACCATATTCTATACTTACATTCATCTGAGTCTTCTAACCCTAACCCTAATCTTTCCTTAACATAACCCTAAAGCGAAAGTATACCTAAAGCAGCCCTAATCTAACTCGAACGAACCCTAACACGTATCTGATTAGGTTAACCTAACCCTAACTTCTCCTTTGTCTAAACCTTAACTTAATCATTCCCACACCTAACTTTAGACTTGGTAGATATCCTCTTTAATATCACTACACTCCATTAGTGATATATATCCATATAATATGTGTGTTTGTTTGACAATCTGACCTTGGTGATATGTATCCATATAATATGTGTGTTTGTTTGATAGTCTGACATATTTTGCTAGGTATATATGGATCGATATTCCATTATAATTAGCCAATCATGTTAAGACTGTCTATTGATTTGTTCATGTTGAATATTCGCTTACACACTTGTTTCACACACTTGTTCGGACATTCATATATTTTTGCTCTCATACACTTGTGTGACATTCTGATTCTCTTTGTGTTTTGGAAATAGAAGTATCATCGCAAACCTAGTGGTCTTCTGATTCCCGTCTTTCTTGCTTCAGGACTATTAAATTCTTGACCAGTACATAACAATAATTTGGCGACGAGTACATAACAATTAGGCATGTTTTTTTTCATGGTTATAGTGCTATTTGTCTAGTTTTACTGACTTGCTGGCTGAGCGTTCCAATCTTATTGTTTCGGTTGCACTCCTCTGACGCCCGAAGTTTAACTTGGCCTCCAGTAGTTCACGTTTTCCAGTTTCCATCAACTTACATAGAGAGCCCGCATTGTTATCCACAACTCATTCACAATCATTTTGTGGTTCTGATGTTTGAATGTTTTCTCAGGTAATGTGACAGAATTTATCCTCAAAATGGTCGACATTAGCGTTCAATAAAAAGTAGCAATGTAAATTACAATTTAAATTTGATCTGTAGAATTCAGCTGATCAAAACAAAAAGTATTTTAATATTTTTAAAGACTGACTTTTCAGAAACTAAAGGGCTGTTAATCAAATGAAGACTTTTCAGAAAGAGTACTCATTTTATAGTCCACAAAAATGACGCTATCTAGACATTGCTTGAGGCATTAAGAGGCACTATCTAACAGACATTTTATCTTGCTTACAACTTCTTTGGAGCTATACAGTCACAGACACTTAATGTATCAAATTATGGAGGAAGGACTAAGATGGTTAGGACATGTGTTATGTATGCCTATTCATCGCCTTCCTCGACAATGGGCAATGTTAGCTGATGTAGCGTCAGGCTGGAAAAGAGCTAGCGGTGGTCAAACCAAAACATAGTACCAGTCAATGAAATTCACAACAGTTGGCTTAAGTTACGTAGGAAGGTGTAGACTTCCCAGTTGGGGTCCTCGGGACGGTAAAAACCAATGGTTAGAAACAATTGGTGATATGGGTCAAAATCGTTCTCAATGGCTAGCGCAGATGCATCCACTCCTTGTGACTTATGATTTCCAATGAAACTGTTTTGTTCTTCGTTACTACTATTCCTTTGTCTCACACCTCTGTTTACTGTCTCTGTTATGCATTTGTTCTACTTTCTTCTCTTGCTTTGTGTGCTACAAGGAGGGAGTGTGGCGACTTGAACAGCCGCACATGTACAACGTTCTATGTCGAAAACAGACAGACAGACAGACAGAAATGTATGTTACTATCGGAAAACCTATTCTTGAAGCTTCTTACTATTGACTTTTCCAAAACCATACAAAAATTTCAACAGAATAGCATTCTGCTTCATCAAAGTTTGATTTCGGTTCATTGATACAGAACAGCACTTTGTCTGCTAATCATATTTTAAAAATTTCGGGATTTCCCAGTAACCTGAAACAGAGGCAAATTCTTTTCTACTGTGATTAACTTAATAAGCATGAGTGCATTTCCCTATCCACTCAGTTAAGAGAATTCCTAATATCACCATTCGTTTCTTCTGTTGTGCATTACTACACCCTTAAAACCAAACAATCATTCGAAACGATAGTATCTGGAGTACATCTACGCCTTGCTTATTTAGTTTATTTTTCAAATTTCAAAACAAAATGGACAAATTAAGAGACGAAGTAATCTTGGGTTAGGCGGAATTCTCATAATAACGAATGCATTCATGGTTATTGGGAAATACATAGTTTTCGGGATATTTAATGAATAAGGCGTTCAGAAGACAAATTTCGCGAGATGATATCGTTTCGCAGTTTCTTAACAACCGCTTTACAATTAACATGGTTCACAATAATAAAATAAAATGCATGACAATTACTTAGTTATATAAAAAAGCAAAAGTACGTACTAATGACTATTCTTATTTAAATAGGTCAAGTAGTCCATGATAGGCGAAGGTTGAAGTTTATTGTTTTTGTACACATAGTTGAGGATGTGTGCGATTAATCCAAAGTGTTCTCCTCACCTTCAATAACCTTGAATTAAAGTTATGTGAAATAATTGTGAAGCTGTCATTATTATTGATTTTGTGACCTCACATTACTAAGTGATTTGCAATGGATGATGATGGATTTCTATTAAGGTTAATTGTATGGAGATTTTCCATGTGTTTTAATAACCATTTTGGAACATGTTCTTTTCGACGATGTTCAGTTTTATTAGCTAATGGTTGTCCAGAAAACTTTATCAGCTGTCACAGTAAGGATAATCCACATCTTGAAAAGACAGCTTCTGTACCAAAGAAAGCTATCTTTATTAACCTACGAGTCAAGGGTAATCAAATTATTCGGTTGACAGCTCAAAGACTTCGGTCAGCCATCAAGCGTACATTCGAATCCTCATCTCTTTCCTTCACATCTCGAACATTTTCGATACCTCTTCCTACAATTAAAGGACGAAATTCCATGGACTCTTCTTCAAACTTCACCTATATAGGTAGAACGAATTCAATGTTCCAATGTCGTCGAAAAGAACATGTTCCAAAATGGTTATTAAAACACATGGAAAATCTCCATACAATTAACCTTAATAGAAATCCATCATCATCCATTGCAAATCACTTAGTAATGTGAGGTCACAAAATCAATAATAATGACAGCTTCACACTTATTTCACATAACTTTAATTCAAGGTTATTGAAGGTGAGGAGAACACTTTGGATTAATCGCACACATCCTCAACTATGTGTACAAAAACAATAAACTTCAACCTTCGCCTATCATGGACTACTTGACCTATTTAAATATGTGAAATAAAATGAAACTTATTGATACAATAACTAAAAATACGTTAATATAAGGGATTAAGTGGGGGACAATTCGCCAAATGATCTGATGAATTCTAGAGTACTCTGGCTGTGTATCTAATGTAAGGATTTCGGTAGACAGTATCGCGTAACAAAACTGTCATACCACAAACGCAATAGTAAAATATTCTAGACACAGAGCATAAGACCACATGGGAAATATCAACCTTTATACTGGATACATTATTTTCACTCGGGACATGAAGTAACCAGGTGACCTAGCTTAACTAGTAACATGTGTCTGTTTTATTATTCACAGATTTCCTATATATATATATATATATATATATATATATATATATATATATATATATATATATATATATATATATATATATAAAGAAAAGGATTTGTAAGGTTTTCACTTAATAATAAAGTGGTGTTTGCACAAGAGGTGGCTCTCGTGGCTGTTATGTACTCGTCGCTAAATTATTATTATGGACTGGTCGAGAAACTAATAGTCCTGACGCGAGAAGGCGGAAATCAGAAGACCACTAGGTTTGCGATGATACTTCTATTGTCCAAACACAAGGAGACGAAAATAAATGGTCTCACACCAAAGTGATAAGTAAGTAAAGTAGTTCACACAGAATGTGTGAACGAAATATATATATAACAAAATATATATAGCAGACATGTCAAACAACCATATATGGATATATGTCACTAAGCAACGGACTGTCAACAAACACTCATATTATATGTAATATAATATAAGGAGAATATACATTGTTAAAGGAGACAAGTTCATACCAGTGAAATGGTCACAGACAAACAGAAAGAGAGACCAACATACACACACACATAAATATATATATATATATATATATGTGGATACATATCAGTGGCCCAAGTGATCTAGTCGATAACGCTTTGGCGTTTGAAACTATGGGCACTGGGTTCGAGCCCCGGTGGGAACATCATCACTCACTGAGAAATGCAGGTACATCCAGCTGACGAGTCCCAATTAGGACGAAATGCGCATCCTGGATTCCACTGCTAGCCACCATCCACCAATTGTATACAAATCAAATCCCCAGACATCGTCGAAGCATCTGCACAAGAAGCCGACGTGTCAACCTGAGACCGAGCACTTCGGTCCAATCAATCGACGGGAAAATCAAAAATTCAATTCAATAATGGTGTTTACACAATTCAAACTAATGTAGAAAAAAACTATGACTGCTAAATAATCCTATATGAGCTTATTATATAGAATGTTTTAGTCTGCCAGACCTTGTCTTCCTTATTAAAAGGTCATAAGCATAGGTCAAAGCTTTTAACTGAGGTCAATAAGCAACCCGAAATCTTAGTCAAAGTCAAGAGACGTCAACTCTATGAAGACCAAAATTCCATAGGGAAAAGCTTGCCGATAATCCTATAGATAATAAAAATACAAGCACACAAAAAGAAATACTGGATGACACCATTGAATACCAACCTATTATTGATAGTAATTGTTAAGCATGTCTTATCTTATCGTCTTCACTATAATCAGTGAGGACGTATACTCACTCTCATGTGAGAACAATACAAAAATAGTAATAAAATAATCTAAAGTTTAATATTAAACAATTGAGATATAAACTGTGAATCACATGTGGTATATTCTTTTTCATTTATGTAGATTTTATGGACTGAAGATTTTCTTTATGTTTTTAGGCCATGCCAATACATGAAACAATTGTCCAAAATTTAGTTCATCTATGATCTTATATATCCGAATAAACTAGTAGTTGCTGTGCCGCGTTTCATTTATTCAGCCAATTCCTGCTACCAATCCGATTATGTGTAATTCACATTCGTCGACAGCTTTCTACATAAGGGGATCACTATATCTGTGTTATATCAGGTGGTCCTACTAGTAAGTGAGTGTGTATCATCAACTAAGAAATTATATATCAACAATTCCATCTGGAAACTCCTCACTATGTTCATGGATTTACTAGAACATACACATACACCTAGTAATTCACCTCATAACAGAATGAAGTACAGAAACAAAACTGTGAATCAATTCTCATGCCCTAGGTAAAAGGTGATTAATCACAGACTCCTTTAGAAAACGTCCCACTTGCCGTATAAATGAGAACGTAGTCTTTCAATATGTAGATATGTTAATCCTCTTGACGAAAAATAAACGCGTTTTCATAGATGCCAAAAATTTGGACTTAACAGATAAAAGCAGATAGTTATTTCCAACTTTTACATATCTATGTTACCTTTAACACGTTATTTAGTGAGCTTAGAAACAACTCATGAACATGGAACACTTAATTTTGTATTTCATAAGACGACGATCATGTTAATCCCAGCTGAGAGTCTATTTTCGTCCATGCTTTTATCTACTAAGCAATACACCAATAACTATTTTACCTTAATTTGTTCCGATCTTCTCTTAAAGTGCTTGTGTACCATCAGGTGGACACGGTGAACTTTATTTTTAGTATCAATCATCTTTGAAACCTATTCAGTGGGTATATTTATCTTTTAAAGTGATTACGCTTATTTTAATTCTTAATTGGTAAATGGATTTTAGGTGATTCCGTAACAAGTTAAGCTTTATAGGTTTGACTTTTCGCTTATATCTAGGACTATGAAAATCAAAGCAAAGCGAAACAGCCTGTGACAACTTTGAAATCAAAACTTATTTCAGGAAAAGACATTTTAGAAAACAGAAAGATTGAGCGAAGAATTGTTTACTTTTCAATTAGATCCTCATCTCTGGCTCTACTCTAATACATATCCATAGCATTTTTATTACAATACACAACAGTTTACCAATCAAGTGGCGATATGTTGGCTAACAATAATTAGTCATTTTGTTTACATAGATATTTTGAATGAAGTTCAAATAGATAAATTTAAGTAAGAAAAAGCTTGCGTGTAGTGATAATGTAGCTCCCATACCTTAACTTTAACTGTACGTTTATAAAAATAACTCATGTATGCATATTATACGCATACAGAAACTAATTTTACATATCCTCGTGGAATATTTGCCGTTGTATTGTTGAACATGGCCTTTCGATTGTTACATGTATATTTTACTTGGTTATACATTTTTACGTTCACCTAGCGCTCTCCGAAATTTGATTTGGTTGACAATACATCTCAAGTTTTCACTTGTGCTTGTTAATATAATGTCTTTGAACGTGTACAGCGTTGGCACATCGTAGAACATAAAAAAGCGTGGATGCACTATAGTATTACTATTGGAATCATAATCAGTACAATATAATATAATGATACTGTAATACTGGATAGTTTAGGCTTTGACCTGTTAAGATACGCAGCCATAATGCAAACACTTCTTTCAGTGCATACATTTTTCAAGGATATTCGCCTAGTGATGTAATCCTACTAGTAATCCTGTAAATAGTCAGTGATCCCTTCATACTCCTAACGATCTCGCCTACTTTAGTGATTTTTGTTCTGTTCAAGTTTTTTAACGACTATCACAGATATTCAAAATCCACAATCACTTCCGCATTCATAGACAGTTGTGACCCAACCACACGCTAACCTGCATTTTAGCTACATTTGTGCTATTTATTTGTGAGTCATTCATTCTTTAATCTTACCACTCCTCCATGTTCTTTGTAATCATGACTCATCTATGCTGACTTTTTCACATTTTCTAGATTGGCTCATAAACATTATGTACACAGGCTTATTATTTTGTAGAAAAAATTGTTTAGTGTTATTGTCACTGTATTTTTGGCTGTTAGATGGACTCATCTATTTTAAAACTTGTTGCTCATGTCATTTAACTGTAAATATAAGCTCGATAGTCCTTGATTGTGAAAAACACCACAGGTAAATTTCATTATTCTCAGGTCTGTGTTACATTTATGTATGAAACAGTCACTAGGTGGTAACTGACAAAGAATATCAAATAAAAGTGTGTTCGTATATTTATTTACTAGTGTATACCAACAACGGAAGCAGAACTACCAGTGAACACTGACCCCCCGACGAAATCAGAAGTCCTGAATGCAATCAAGATGCTAAAAGCTGGGAAAACACCGGGACCAGATGGAATCCCAGCAGAGGCTTTGAAAATAGACCCAGAGACAACAGCGGACTTGATGACACCACTGCTGGAGAAGGTGTGGAAAGAGGGCAAAGTACCCGAGGATTGGAAGAACAGTTACTTATTCAAACTTCCAAAGAAAGGAGACTTAAGTCAATGTAAAAACTGGCGTGGAATTATGCTTCTGTCCATTCCAAGCAAGATACTAAGTCGCATCATCCTGGAGAGAATCAAACAAGCCCTAGATGAAAAACTTCGTCCGGAACAGGCTGGATTCAGGAGAAACAAATCATGTATTGATCAAATCGCCACTCTACGGATCATCATTGAACAAAGCTTGGAATGGCAGTCACCTCTCTATCTCAACTTCATCGACTTTGAAAAGGCCTTCGACAGCGTCGATCGAGAGGTCATTTGGAAACTACTTCGCTACTACGGGGTCCCATCGACAATTATACACCTCATCCAACAGTTATACGACAATGCTGCATGCCAAGTAATCCACAACGGGAAACTTACGGAAGCCTTCGAAGTGAGGACGGGAGTGAGGCAAGGCTGTCTACTATCACCAATGATCTTCCTGATTGCAATTGATTGGATAATGCGACAGACAACGGCAACCAACGAGGGAACAGGCATAAAATGGACTGACACAAAAGACTTGGAGGATCTGGATTTCGCCGATGATATATGTCTGATTTCCCATAAACTGGAAGATATGCAAGTGAAAAGTAACAAGTTGGCAGAAGAAGCATCAAAGATAGGACTTCACGTGAACATAGATAAAACAGAGATGATGAAGATTCCTAGCCAACATCAACAGCAACAACAACAACAACAGACAACAATCAGCATAAATGGGAAGAACCTGAAAGAAACAACCTCCTTCACCTACCTGGGAAGCATCGTCTCAACTACAGGCGGAACTGACGAGGACATCAAAGCCAGAATCGGAAAAGCAAGACAAGCTTTCATTACTCTCAAATCTGTGTGGAGGTCAACAGCACTCAGCATCAAAAATAAGATCCGGATTTTCAACTCCAATGTGAAGTCAGTGCTACTATACGGATCAGAGACTTGGCGAGTCATAAAGAGCATCTCAAACAAACTTCAAACCTTCATTAACAACTGTCTCCGCTCAATACTCAAGATCAGATGGCCAGAAAAGATCAGCAACAGGGATCTCTGGGAGCGAACCAATCAGGAACCGATTGTGAAACAAATAGGCAGAAAGAAATGGAGATGGATTGGCCATACGCTGAGGAAACCATCAAGTGACATCACTAGACAAGCCCTCGAGTGGAACCCGAAAGGGAGGCGGCGAGTTGGTCGTCCAAGGGTGACTTGGAGGAGGTCATGCGAGGAGGAGATGAAAGCATGTGGACAGACCTGGAGCAGGGTGAAAAAGTTGTCAGAAAACCGAAGTCAATGGAGGTGCGCAGCTGAAGCCCTATGTTCCTCTAGGAACTAAAGGATACAATAATAATAATAATACTGTTGCAGAAGATAATAACCAAGCTGAATTTTTCATAAAAGAGATTCAGATAAATGTACATACCTTGACAATTATATCGGCTGAAATCCTCTGCATTTTACATAAGGTTTTACATAGGGTTCCTCAGTAGCATCATTACCAGCATCTGGAACGTGACCAGAAAGTCCCATTTGATTGTATAGTTCAACGGGTGCTGGTGTGTCTAGACGTTTATTGTGTTAATCAGGGTAATTCAACTCATGTAGAAGTATAACAGTTTACCCCAAGTACTTATGCGAAGTTATGACAATCGGTGGTGTCCTGCGGATACGCTCAATCTCCTTGTAGGTTCACTGGTGGAGATAATCAATTTTAGATTCAGAGTCCGACTGATTATCTCACTATCATGGAAAGAGTTAGCTGGTTCAGAGTGAACAGATCAAATAAACGTCCTAAAGACTAAACGACGTTTTGCAGACGTTTTTGTAGAAAAACCACTTCCACTGGACAATATACTCACTTCCTGAGCTTCGTACCTCTACAATACAAACGTAATCTGGTTAGATGTCTGGTTCACCACTCTAGTGTTATCTGTTCAAACAAGACACTGAGTGGAAAACTAGGTAACATTCGCGATCTACTAAGTAGAGACGGATATCTAACTGAATTCATAAACAAACACATGAAGTGAGAAAGTAAAATGTCTAAGTTGCCAACTGTCCCCAAAAAGTCAGTCTTCCAAAGGTTACAAGTCAGGGGTGATGTCAATAGTACAATCTTATCACAACGTCTGAAAAGGGCCTTCAAAAGGACTTTCTATGCAGCTAAGCTATTCTGTGCATTCACTAACCGACCAATACTTAGTTCAGTAAATAAAGATAGGCTGCCCTGTTTTGCCTCTTCTATGTGTGTTTACCAGTTTTACTGCCCGTGTGGAGCTAGTTACATAGGGTGTACGATCAGGCAAGTTTATCGTCGAATTTCCGAACACCTCTCACTTTGGTTTGACAGAGGTCAGAATAAAGTTTTATGCAGCTCAATACTAGCTCATCTCGTCGATACTGGATATCAAATCGACTCTAACAAAGATTTTAAAGTTATTTTTCGTAGATCAGCCAACCTTGCGCATGGTCTACGAGTACGACTTTTATATACAGTAAAGGCAATCGGAATTCATCTAAACAAGCCAAAGCTGTATGTTCAAAAGAAATTTGTAAAGCCGCTTTCTTTGCCATGGTCAGCTTCAAAATATGTATTAAGTTTTCAAAAACTATTTTGTCCCCTCCCCCTGTAACTATCTTTTGACTTTGTTAATTTTACAATTTTTACACTTCCAGCTAATTCTGTCAACTTGTTTTTATTTTACGTAACTCTTCCGAGTCATCTTATTCTTCTTGGTCATCATTGATATTTATCAAATTTCTTGATTATGCAATAACTTTTTGCCAACGCCTAAGAATCAACTTATCTCGAATTCCGTAATTAATTTTCACCCCTCTTTTAAAACTTAGATATCCTTTTAGTAACATCTATTAGTTATTTGTTTTGATGACCTTTAACCTCTTAATTTCACTTCCGCCTATACCTAAAACTGATTAACTAAAATAACCACCTGATTGGTAAGAATTTTGGTGTAAAAACTATCTATTAGTTTAGAGCTGATGATGAGGAACTAATTGAATATGAATGAATGCATATTTCTTTGCTCGATCTGTTGTTTTATATATATATATATATATATATATATATATATGCACGATTGACTGTAAGCTTTCAAACGTTATACAGTTTTTCACCTTGTTATTTTCTCCAGATAAGGTGATTAGATGAATAAACAGTGTTTATAGAGCTATAATGGAGTATGCCATATAGGTGTGGATTGACAGGAAGCGGCCAAAGACTGAAATCAGCATTTTAAGGCACTGGCTGCAGGGCTAGAAGTGTTTATTCCTAAAATCAGGATTTAGTTTACAATGCGATCTGGAGGTAATCTCAATGGACAACTTTTCGTCCCCTTGTTTAACCATGGGTCAATAGCCAGCAACTCAGAAAAGTTTATTCTCCGCTGACCTAGCTGACACAATGTGGTTAGAAATATATAAAAACGATGCGTTTTCCATCATAAAAAAGGTCCGTTACCACTTGTCTTATCTTCTGCCGTTACAATATTAGCACTAAATAGTGAAACGTCAGTAAAAACAATGTCTTTTTGCCACTTATTAATTTTTTTTCTGTAATGGAAATGAATAGCTGTTTAATAGGGCTGATATCAACTCAACTTTGTTGTCACCACCACTATTGTCCCTTGTCATGTTGTGTTTTTATTTCCGTGGGATGAAATATTACTTAAAAATAAGTGATTAACGACACATAACTGAATATTTTCTTAATGAAACCGGATCAAATTAATAAGCATATATTGATAGGTTCTCATTTAATCTCTCTAATTAATTTGTTGGTAAATATGAAACTGGGAAACTGTGATGGATGAAATTGATGAAAATAATCCGAGAAATAAAAACAGCTATCAGAAATTTTGATCTAAAATACGTCAAAAGATACAGTCAAGTGAATTACATGAACAAACCTACCAACTATACTTCAGTCACCAACTGAAATATAGTCAATTGACGTGGGAGTCATATGAGTAGTTGAAAAGGGTGTTATTCACTGGTTAAAATTCAGTTTGCTTTACAGCCACACTAATATAGAAAGCGAACTATCATTGTATAAGGCAAAATTTCAAAAAACTGATGTATAATTCCACTGAGGATTGGGACATCCGTTACTGAGGGTGAGTAAATGACCTAAGCTGTAACACAGTACGAACTAACAGCCTTCTGATCACCAGATTGGTGTCATTGATAATAACTTAGTGTTTTACAAAACACACTGGAACAAATGATACGTCTTTTTATAGGTCAAAAATGTATATATAACAATCGAACCGAACCGCATTATCCATCAGTTCTTGAGTGATTCTGAGTTCTTTCATGGTAAAACACTGTAGACTAATTGAGTAAGTACTGATAAATTCAAGTCTCACACTTTTGGAGTTTACAGTCATGAGTTTAGCCTACTGGAGATTATTCACACTACTTTATAGTTCAAACGTTTATAGTTAGCAGAGCAGAAACTCAGTACTCTGTGATGAAGTCAATACTAATTTTTCTTTAATTAATAGTATTTTCTCTGACATTTATGTGATTGGTTAACAGTAGAATAAGGGCAATTACACTCCAAGATTTATAAGAGAACCAAAATGACGTTTTTCGTTTCTTTAGAGCGATTATGTAAAATTAATTCAGTCCTACAGACAATATACGTAAAAGAAAGTAGAAGTAATCGACAAATAGTAATTCGCCTGATTATTAGTATGAAAAAAAATCAACAAATGAACGTGGCAATTTCCTCGGTTTCCTCGATCTTTCTTCCGATTCTTCCTTCTTCTGTCTCTCTTCTTATATTGTTCAGTGTTCTGAACACAAATGTAAGAAAACTGATGCGGTATATTCTGTCAAAATAATAAATGTGACAGTAAACTCTAATAGTCTCGATTGTGCCTTTTTCTAAAATGTAGAGAAGTCAATTTCACTTTTCTATGTTTGCTAAATAATTTCAAGAAAGAACCAGAGTCTAATGGCGTGCACTTACGGGATTTCCAGGTATTAGGTAAAGTAACTTCACTTTTCATTAGATTGTATAGAATGTAACAAACTTATTACTCCGTCTATTATTATTATTATTATTATTATTATTATTGTATCCTTTAGTTCCTAGAGGAACATAGGGCTTCAGCTGCGCACCTCCATTGACTTCGGTTTTCTGACAACTTTTTCAACCCGCTCCGGGTCTGTCCACATGCTTTCATCTCCTCCTCGCATGACCTCCTCCAAGTCACCCTTGGACGACCAACTCGCCGCCTCCCTTTCGGTTTCCACTCGAGCAATGGCTTGTCTAGTGATGTCACTTGATGGTTTCCTCAGCGTATGGCCAATCCATCTCCATTTCTTTCTGCCTATTTGTTTCACAATCGGTTCCTGATTGGTTCGCTCCCAGAGATCCCTGTTGCTGATCTTTTCTGGCCATCTGATCTTGAGTATTGAGCGGAGACAGCTGTTAATGAAGGTTTGGAGTTTGTTTGAGATGCTCTTAATGACTCACCAAGTCTCTGATCCGTATAGTAGCACTGACTTCACATTGGAGTTGAAAATCCGGATCTTATTTTTGATGCTGAGTGCTGTTGACCTCCACACAGATTTGAGAGTAATGAAAGCTTGTCTTGCTTTTCCGATTCTGGCTTTGATGTCCTCGTCAGTTCCGCCTGTAGTTGAGACGATGCTTCCCAGGTAGGTGAAGGAGGTTGTTTCTTTCAGGTTCTTCTATAAGAGGTGTTATTTTTCAAGTGAGACTACCTGGAATTTAAGAAGCATTAAATTTCTCATTTTCTCATTGAGGAAAGATGACAAGGAAGCATCAAATGAATTCCTGGATCAAATCATCAGATATGCTTTTGTCAATTCACAGTAACTTACACTCATGATCCGGTATCCTAGACGAGTAACTATTTTCTTACTTCACTTAACTTGGAATATGCTAACACTCGCACCTGCTTTATAGAACTTTGAGAGATCATTTTTAAGAGGAAATTATTGGTTAACCCTATTACAATACATCGTTTTGGCGTTCACTCCTACTCATTATCTCCTCTGAACGATTGGTAGGTACCAGTTAAGAAATTTCATGTAAAATTAGAGTGCACAATAAGCGTCCATTAATTTCCCACCAACTAAACAAATTCCTGCTGTATAATTACTTATTTTCAGAAAGATGTTGAACGAAAAAATCAAAATCATTACCGATGAGAAAACATTAGATTGTTTAAAATGACATTATAAGTGAAATATTGTATAAAGTAGTTAGAAAATCCATCACCTTTGACTACAGCACTTCAGTAGGGAAAATCAGGTCTCTGACGTATATTAAATACTAGAGTATTCAGGTATGTAAGATTATTATTATACTATTATTCCTTTGGGTTCCAAGTGGCACATAGGGCCTCAACAATACATATCCACTTTCTTCTATTTTCTGCTGTCCTCTTCAGCTGACCCCACCATTACCCAAAATCTCTCATATCCTCCTCACACGATCTCCTCCATGTAACCCTCGCACTGACGACCCACTCGTCGCTTCCCATTGGGATTCCACTCTAGTGATGACCTGGCACGCGATGTCATTCAACGGCCTCTTGAACGTATGCCCGATCCACCTCCATTTCCTCCTACATATTTGTTGAGAGATCGGCTCATGGTTAGTTTGTTGCCTGCCAGTCAGAGTTTCTTGTTACTAATTCTTTCTGGCCGACTGGCCATTTGATCTTCAGTATGAAATTGGCGAAGGTAGCGAAGGTAGAAGTCTGTAATCTTTTAGAAATCCTATTCGTGACAAGAAGTGCAAGTTTCTGACTAGTACAGAAGAACTGATTTCACATTTGTGTTGTAAGTCCGAATCTTGTTATTTATGCTGTCTGAGTTCAGAAGATTTCCAAACTGGTTTCAGGTTGATGAAGGTGTATCATGCCTTTCCATTTCTGACTGGCTTTGATATCCTCATCTGTTCCGGCTGCGTGTGGTTGAGACCGTGCTTCCTAGCTGGATAAGTGAAGGAAGTGACCTCATTTGAATCTCTCCCGTTGATAGTGATTGGTGCTGGCTGTTGTTTTTGGTTATCTTCATCAATTCCATCTTCTCTATACTCACCTGGAGTCCTGTCTTCGCTGCCTGGTTCTTCAGCCCATTTGTTGGTTTTCTCCTGCAAGTCTTCGAGTTTGTGTGACATTAGACATATATCATCTGCAAAACCAGATCTTCTAGAGTCTTCTTATCAGTCAGTGCAGCGTATTCCTAACTTCTCAATCCCAACACACAGTCTGACGCATAATCCAATCCACCACAATTAAGAATATCATCGGTGATAATAGGAAGCCATACATGTCTTACTCCTTTATGCACTTAGAACGCCTCGATGAGTTTCACGTTGTGGATCACCTGACACGTGGCATTGTCCTATAGCTGTTGAATGAGATTGATAAAGATTTGGGGCAGCCAAATCCATTTGATTAGCATAAAGAAGTGCTGTACATGGTTGGCATGTACATAAGTGTTTTTTGCGACCTTTCCACCAATTTCTTACTGTTGAATGCTAGTCATGCGTTTATACTCAAGAATAACCGCTCTTCAACTCACAGCATACACATGTTAAATGAAATTTTTGTACCATAATACGAATAAAATGCATTAAATGTAGATGAGCACAACTTCTGAACAACTTATCAACGGACATCAATTATGTAACAGATTAGATCTATGAAATAACTGTCTACATAGATTGTATTCACTATAAAATTCACTAACTAGAATCACCTAAATGCACTACTTCTTACCCAACTCTGTTTTCCGCGTATCTATTATTGCAATGCAGATGTACGAGAAAGAGTTGGCAACAATTATTAACATCTGTATAGTTTGTATGAATACCTGAGCATTGCATTCAGTTAAACATTTGTAATATTTGATATGTTGAGGGTGAAACTACGGTGCATTTGGCAATTTCAAGTAGTCACCATTGAGTGCTGTCGAAGGCTTGTGAATCTCCAGATAAAAGCCACAATAAGAAAATATTTTAAGCCCCGTTTGAATATTCACCTATCATTGTGTCCAGCCAAAAGTTTCTGGCCGCTTCTTAGTGAGAGAATTTGTGGTAGTCCTATTTGAACAGACATCTGGAAACGACTCCTGTTGGGAGATATGAAGTCGTGAATTTCCCTGTCGTTACATCGCTCACTCACAGTAATCACGGAGCATCAAATTAGTAACTCAGGTTTTATTGGTTATAAAACTCTTATTCCTTTAATTCTCATTCCAGTCACAATGCGCACGCCTTATAATTCACCTTCTTTCTGTTGTAACAAAACCTTTAGTAAGGTGAGTATACTTAAAACAAAATTATTTTTGTTACTGTCTTTTATTGATACATGTGTTACTTAGCTGTACGATTGTTTTCTTCTTCTCTTTACTTTCAGTAGTTTTCATTGGAAGTTTATTATACTAATACATCTTAGTTATAAAATCGATAATAGATACTTCTCTTTCAAAAATCTACCATGTACATCATGTCAACCTTTGAATAAGCTGCTGAGTGTAAGCATTAATTAAATGGTATTAAGCTGTTCAAATAGTATTGCAATCTACTTCAACTAGCCAATGTTCATTTTCATCTTCACTCATTTAACCAATAAGTAGTAATGCAGATAGACATTATATATGTGACTCTAAACACCAGTGTATTTTTAATAATATCATTTTGTTTGGTTCTCAGAGTTAATTGAATTTCATCGACTAAGTTAGCTGAACAACCATAGGAGTATGGGGATTGAGTGTTGTTGTAAATTGTGCTTCATGTCTGGGAATCGATTAGATCAACGAAAACACCTCTGAATAAGACAGTGAGTAATACTAGCTGGTTCTGTTTTATTTAGTGAAACATAATTAATCATGATTAAATAATTTTATTTTTGTTTTAAAGATTAACAGTTTCATAGGAAGTCATTTGGTGTTGAAGTTGTTCCGATTGTTCTAAGGACTATCGGAAATTAAAACAATAACTGTGATCACAATGGAACAGATATTTCTCACTGGCTTTTTGTCTTTCAGCAATTTGTACTTCTAACTTCAGTAAAATGAGGCACATAACTGTAAAGCATGAAAAGTTGTTCTCTGACTAGCACCTATTCAGGGTTGAAGGCTGGAAATAAGGGTCTTTTCTTCATTTTATGTTTAATTCTGATGAAGTCTACTTTACAAGCGAAGGATTACGGTAGTCAGTCAGTGGTGGAATGCAACATGTTGGAAATGACCTCTCCAGTCCATAACTTTGTGTACAATGAGTAATTCAATTTTAGCAGATAACAGACCCGTATAGACTGAAAACGTTGAATTGCGGCGAAAATCGACTTGACCCCATTTAAAGAAATCTTCAGTGACCAAAACCAAAGTTGACTAAATGAAGCTATGCAACTGACATAGATTCTAAAGGATGTTGTTATAAAGCGACTTTACTATAAAATAGATAAATTCTCGTCAGTTGCTTTCATTTCAGTTACATCTTTTGCATATTTTCAGTCATCACTTAGCCGGTGATGTTTCCTGTTAGTTTTTCGTGAATAACGTATATCCCGGGAGCAATGCGACAGGCTTATATTGTTTGAGTAACTGTTGAATTCCACCAGTTCTTCAATTTATCTAATCTTCATGTTAAACAATAGCACTGAACCAAAATCCAGCTCAGCTTGGTGCCATCTAAAATAGTTCTTCATGAAAAACTGCTTAACACATGGAATCTAATAGTATTTCACACATGTAAACTTGAAACGTTCACTTATTCCTCTGTACAGCATATATATATATATATGTAATATCTGATACTTCTATATGTCATATATTAAGTGCCTTTTCAAGATTATTTAAGCATATTAGAATGACTAAATTTAAATGTTTATTTTGAGTAGTTCTTATGTTACAAGTGACATATAACTAGTCCCCAGCACATGCAAACTGAGCGATTACGTAATATTCAAGAAGTTGACTGTATTTTCAACAGTTTGTAGGCGTTAATGAAGAATAGGAAATAACTTACATGTTAATTGGCCCCTGAGATTCTACAGCCCCTCTGAGATTTATCTTAGCAACCAATCTCCAAGTAGTGTGACCTTAGCTGGAACATTTTAAGTTAGTAGGGCAATGTGAGTGCATCGGTGGCATAGTGGTTAGGACGCTTGCCGACCATCCACATGGTCCGGGGTTCGATTCCCGACTGAAGCACTCCTTTACCTGGCCAAGCCAGAAATAATTCTGGTAAAGAGGAAAGGTTGGGGATGAGGTTAGCAACCCCATCCTGTAAAATAAACACTGCTACGGAAACTTCAAGCCAATAGCTTGGAGACCTATGTTCGATTGGGGAACGTGAAGGAAAATAAAGAGCAATGTGAAGTCAACAAATTTTCTTCTGCATAGATAAATACGAACAAACCTTTATAGGATTAGTTTTATTTATTGACGAGTGTCTCAACAAACTAGTGTACATTCAAGTGTTGGTTTGTAGGGATTTGATTGGTCACAGGATTTCATCATGAGCTGACATTAGTTAGAGAACCATTGGAAAACAACCAGGGAGTACTGGGCAGCTGTTTCGTCCTAGTTTGGGACTCTTCGGCAGTACGCACCCACCGAGATTCGAACCCACGACCTTCCGGTTACAAGGGGAGCTCGTATACCATTAAGCCACTGGGGCCCGATCCAATGGACAGTCCACGAATTCTGATTTCTGCCAATTCACGATGTAGCGCAACCGCTAGCCCATGTCTTCGGCGAGTATTTGTCCTCACACCCGAAACTAGTGTAAAGTTAATGCTCTTCCTTTCTGCCTATCACTGCAAAGGAATTATTTGAAAAGTGGTGTCGATTAAATGAAAAGCCTATGGATGTTTAGTTGTCCTAGTGCTAACACATGTACAAATATTTAAAGGCATATGTGGACTTCTAAACGCATTTAGTTACAATGAGCTGATGTCAGTTTATGATAAAAATGGTTTTGAAATCAATCCAGTTCTTACAAAAGTCCAAATGAAATAAATATCAAATGCTCACTATTTAGTTTTTCCATATTAATTTTTTTTGGGAGAAGTTGCAGTGAAAACGTCCAGTTGAAAATCAATCAAGCCGAATATTAGGATAGATACTCACCAATAGTTTGGGTAGCATCACCAAATGGAAGAAGGTGAAGAATAAAAACCATTAGATCCCTGCTTTTGGTTCAGCGACATACTCAGTGAAAGTAGCAATTGTCATAAAATCTATTCGAATTGGAGTGTTAGATACTCACTACTGAACACACCCAAGTAATTGTGCACTGTCGACACGATGTTTCTAGATAATCAAACAATCGTGTTCATCGGAGAATGTAAACTGTTTTAAGACAAAAATGTCGTCAAATTAATATCCAGTGAATGACTATCAGAGCCACTAGTCGACACCAGCAAGTTTTATCATGTCATGTTGTTAAGTAGTTTTGTAGACTTTGCATAACTTTTTTAAACAGCTACTCAGAAGGCTGAACAACTTTAATAACTGCCTATTCTTCCTTGACAATTTTGTTCTAGTAATGAGTCTTTGCAAATCGGATTAATGAATGACGTCATTTCTTCATACTTCTAAGTTTTCTTAAATGCAAGTCAGACAAACTTGTTCAATTTATCTTCAGTTTGTTGTTCCTCATTAAGGTGAAAAGGACACACATCTTCAATTTTCATCATATTGTTCAATGTTACAATATGTTAAGACGACAAGAAAAACAACCTGTACTAAACACATATAGTGCCATGTAAAAATGACCATGTCATCCGAAGTGTGTCTGTCATTGAAAGAAGTGCTGAGTATTAGTGAATATTGGTTTTTTCTCAAATTTTTATTTACCTACAATAAATCTGTTCATTAATTTAACCAGCATTCCACAGATGAATTTTATCAATTCTTTGAAAAGTAGTAGTTATTCAAAGAGTCAGATGACCACTGCATCTAGTTCACTCGGAATGACTTTCATACCGTGGGTGTCAAATATTCCAGCTGATAGTGGTAAGATGTGTTACAAAGCAATTCATGCCCATCGGATTTTTTGTGAATTAGAGTGTGATCACATTCAAATTTTAGTTAGTAGCCTGGCAACCTATATTATGCAGTCGGAGAATATCCCACTACCACCAACATTGTTGTAGGAAAAGATATTTTCTCATACATTACATAGGTAAGTGTCAAGAGACAGGCTATTAAGTTTCTTTTTCAGCAACTGAACGAATTGTTAGCATATGGTGGATGCCTGATTGATCAACCAGAAAGGCATTTAAAAATGACTCTATTCGTTTGTCGAACTCAGTTAAAATCCACTACATAAAGGGCTGTTTATACCATAGTGTGGCATGTACCGCTGACAGGATTTATCAGTAGTATATTAGGAGACGTTCATCGGCATCAAAACACCAAATATTTCAGTGGTAGACTTGACGTCATAGAGAGCAAATTAAGCACTGTGGCAACAAAACATTGGAGATATGAAAAAAAGACAAAGAAACGCAATACGATGAGCAGAAGTAGCACAACATGGAAGATCTGTGCAAATGATGATTTGCAGACAAGATATATATAATTTCCCTACATAGGGATATCAGATTCTAAATAAACATTCCTTTACTAGGTCTCTTATCTTTCGGCGTTCAGTAGTATCCGTAAGATAATGATGTCAACAGTAGTGTCTCTTTAAACCAGTTATTTCCATTTACATTCACTTATTTCCTAACAGAATGAGTCGTATATCGTTTAAGTAAATTGGAATGAATCAGATAAAAATTACCTTCCAATCTATTAACAGGCTGTGTATGAACAGTTATCATATTTAAAGTGATGATTGTTTGTACCTCAGTGATCATTACTAATGGATGCCTGTAGTGAATTCTCATGAAAATTCAATGTTTATGATTCAAGAATATTATTCGTTTTTATATTTTTGTCTGAATAACGTGTTTGCTGGATGAAAATGAAGTATATGTATTAAGTTATCTCTTCAAAAGCTCGTACCTGAGTAAGAGATGAATATAAAAGTACAAAAATGGCTTCAAAATATGTCGATCAGGTTAAAAAATAACTTATAGTTTTGCAAAGTCAATCTGACATTCCATCTTATCAGACATGTCATTTCAACTTGTTAACTTTGTAATTCATCTCTCAGCTGTACTAACTCTCTATATTTTCCCGAGTTTGAAATGAAAACTTCAGTTCAAATTTTCCACTTTCTAAAACATTCTGTCGTAAGATATAAAAAAAATCATATTGGTTAGAATAGTATCGGACGTATTATGAACAACTGGAAAACACCTTTTTAACAGATCGAGTTTTAAACATTCGTTTTAAGCGGTACATACTCTTTTGCACAACCAAAGTGAATTCATAGTGCCTGAGAAAATTCACTGAGCATTCAGTGAAGTGAATGTCATCAAGACGTGTAAAATCAAATTAGGTTTCGTTAGAATTTTCTTTTTCCAAAACGTTTTAATGTCTTCTTGAAAAAAGGTTGTTTGTCGAAGAGAATAATTTCATACTTGCAGTACGGGTATTCTTTCTATAAGGCAACTGTTGTAGGTGATTCGAATTCAGTTACATACATTTCCCCCAAAAATCTACTTACTGTCAATTAAAATATTATATTACTCTTGGCTGACAGTTCACCTTCGGTTAAGTAGTTGATGAATGAATGCATGCACGATACACTTAATTGATAATTTTGCTGATAAATGACCACAAATTCATTTTACAAAAGAAACATAAGTGGTAATGATCATTGCGACGTCATTGTGACGGAGTTTAGCATCAGTACTTCTGGACTTCTTAAAGAATTATCAGTGAATCCCAATATTAGTCAGTGGAAATGAAAAATTCTTCTGTATCAGCGTAATTGAAACTTATTGGTCAAATAACTAGTCAGTTACAATACAATCATAAGAATAATTTCCACTTCGAATACCAGCCTTATTTCTTTCAAAAAACAAAATATAGCAAACATCAATGATGGCAAATAAATGCGTAAAAACCAGCTGTATACGATTCCTTTTCATCTTTCTAATATTCATCTTTTTTTCGACAATAGATACAAGAGACCGAAATTCATTTGATAAACAGCAGAATATGGTGTCTTAATAAGTGGAAAGCACAAGTATAATAAACTGATTTCAATTACTGAAAATTGTATTTTCAACTGGTTTCTACTGCTTTAATTTACTTCTACTCAATCATTGTTTGAAGTAATTGATTCACAGTTAATTTAAACTGTTTCGTTAATTTCCCATGCATATCGATCATATAATCATACGTATATATCTCACCACACACACTAGCTAGCCTTACTTAGCATTGATATTGCTGCTAAGACTTCATGAATTATTGAAATGGATTTAATTCTAATACAAATAATTGTTAGTGTGTGTGAATGAAGCATTTTATCAACATGAATGAATGTATGCTACCTAATGAGATGTTTAGTAAAGTTATGATGATTTCCTTCATTTCTCAAGTAATGCTTTTATTTGTAGTTTGAATTAAGCATCTTATATCAGAATGATAATTCATATCAGTTGTGCATCCATTCGCTCTAAATGACTTTGTTAAAAATAAACAAAAAGACTTGCACATGCGTTTTTTATTCATTTGTTCAAATAACATTTTACAGCTTTTATTTATTCATACAGGAAATCATTCGCACAATAAGCAAACATGTATCTATCAATAAGTTATGAAGTTTGATAAAAACACTGACAAGATTAGCATAAATTGAACATCTTGGAATAACACAGAGTGACAGATTATCATTTGCATTCGGAAACGACTTATATTTGTTTACTAGATGAAACTTAAGGATTCTTTACACAAAAAGACAGAATTTTATCGATTAGAATGTCTAACTGATATAATTTACACGAGATGATTATTTGATTTTGGACAAAAACTAGCTTTACAACAGGATTCGGAACTGTTACCTCCACAAATGGATTTCTACATGCAAAAACTACGATTACACGCTGCTGTCTAAGCCTCAATATCTCTTTGTAGTTGCATAAAAATGTACATCGTGAAAGTGAAAATTAGACCTAACCAGTAGGTGAATACTATAGCTCATTTGCTTATGGGTTTTACTACTGATACTAAGCAGGATTTCGTTTCTACTACATTCACTATTCCTTTTTTATATTATCATCAAAGTTTTTAGAAGTCAGGAAAGATAAAAGAAAGCCTTCGGGAAGCTCATTTGTGATGTGAATAACAGTCAGAGTATATGAAAGGCATTATCCAGCTTCATTAAATCAAATGATGATGTGGTAGATAAGTTGAGTGATGATCACATAGAATATACATTCGCAATAGTGAAGAAGATTTAGGCTTTTGCACAGTTTATTATTCCATGAAATATCATACCGATCCACAGTGTCTGACATTCTATAAGTTCAAGGAGGTGTATGTAGTCAGGTCAGGAGATCATACTTTAACAAATAGTGAGTGAGAGTGCTGTCCATAAATTTACTTAACTGTCTAGAAATCTGGACACAGTTTCATTTATTTATTTTATTTTTTATTATTTTATTATGTTTTTGATTACACTTTGATTCCACACTGTATTTTTGGTACATGTATGGAATTTTCAGCATGGATATCGGTAGCCCAAATTTCGCAGGCCGACCATAGATATCAGGTGTTCGTCGGCAGGGGATCGAACCTCGGACCATATATCTGATCGGCGAGCGTCCTAACCACTGTGCCACCGACGTAGAAAATGGACCTTTGAACAGCCTTATCAGTAAGCTCTCATTTTATTGCCAATATATGGATGATACCTACATTCTTCGTGATAGTGGTTCTGATAGGAGTACAATAATTACTGAATTCAATGAAGTACATTCGGCTATGAAATTCACATACGAAGAGGAATCCCAAGACAGGATTGCCTTCCTGGGTGTCCTCATCACAACAAAACCAGATGGTAGCATAAAAAGAAATTTGTGCTTGCACAGGCAATATACACACATTTTCACAGTTTCGTTCCTCTCAAGTACAAAAGAAATTCAGTAAAGAACCTCAGCCACACGGTTAGTTAGAGCTATATGCTCAGAAGACATAATTGAAGATGAATTAAGCATTGTATATGATACTTTGGTTGATTGAAAACAGCTATCCTGACAAATTTATCAAGAAATACATGACAAAGAAAGTGGAAAGGGGCTACTCACTATCTGTAAACAAGAAGCCACTTTATTTACGACTGCGATTCAAGGACGATATACCAAGTGAGATAATTACGAGGAAATTAAGAAAATCAGTTGAAAGAACTTTTAACGCTGGCGAACTACACGTCTTATTCTCTACACGACTGATGGTGATTCCTCAGCTGAAAGATAAAGTACCTGGACTAGACTAGCCACCTTTTCTAATTGTATCTACCAATTGAACTGCGTTTGTGGAGCGAGTTATATGGACCATTGGTCTGGGAACTTGATTTTTCGTGCTCACTCGGGAACATCTCCCAGTATGGCTAGGTAAAGGTGTAGTGAAAACCATCATCAACAGTTCGATATTGAACCATCTGGTGCAAACCGGCCATAAAGCCAACAAGCGTTGAAAAATCCTTCTCTATCATCTACCGGGTACCAAATAAATTTCCAAAATCATTGAAACACCGCATGCTGCAAACAGCAGAGGCTATCGCAATTCTCCTCAAACAACCAGTGCTTTGTTTACAGAAGAAGCAATTCCAGGCACTACTACTGGCTTGGCCGGCCTTCAGTGGAGACTATAAATTCATGAATTTGTAATATTATCTTTCTAATTTTTCTGAAATTCAGCTTATGTTTCATCTGGTTTTCGTTTTCTGTCAACTTGATAATTACATGTTTTGATAACTAACTGTTTTCACTTCAAAGGCTGATTAAGCTTCACTTATTATTTAGGTATGACTACAACTACATCATATATCTTTTTTTTGTACCGAAAAACAGTTTCTCATTGAAAAATAATTACTAATATTCAGTATTGTTTTAAGCATTTCAGATTTGTTGAATTGAAACATGGATTTCGTCTTAACATGTGACCACCACTGCTATCAACATTAACTCCTATTACTATTTTCTAGACATTTTCGATATACACTCAAGTGATTACAACGCACACAATTATCACACACAAACTTGGAAACAGACACACACTTATAGAGAAACAACTTAATGCAACTGGTACAAAATTCTAATTGAAACATACTTTAATGTGAATTAATTTCTAATGCAGACACTAGTCAGAGGAAGTATTCAGTATATCTGTTTAATGGTGAACTTCGCCGTGTAATAAAATCTGTTTACAAGACCACTTATATCAGCTACTCACTGCTTGCATTGGATAGCTTGTGTGCGATATTATGAAATTGTAGGAGTCAGAATTCTTCTGACATTACATTTCAGGTGACTGAACAAATAGTAACGTTTTCACCTTAAAATTCAGTGATTCTAATTCCCAACTCCTTGAGGGAACGAAACAACCAGCTGTCCAGTGCTCCTTAGTTTACAGTAGATGTCTAACTTAAGTAAACTATTGTTTTAAGCTGTTGCTTTTGTCTTCTGCACACGCATATTACTGTTCATCCATGGAGTGGATGTGCTAGCTTTGTGTGTGCTTATTTACATCGTAATACGATTGATAAAAGAAGCCATTTTGTTGGTTGAGCACATTGAATGATACATCAAATATTTTATAGCTACAACGTAGAACACCAAAGTATAACTTTGTTTTATAAACCTCTCTTCAAATTTCTTGTAAGTTGAGAGGGCCCAGGTTGTTCTTAGAGTATGCTACATACATCAGTCATTCGGAGCGATAGTATGCATGACAGTGTGATTGAAGAATAATGTTTTATTGATATATCTCATCAGGCTTAACTTTAATATATATAAGTTTACAAATAAAAATTCAAATATAAACCAATCATGGTGTTTTGTCTATAGGACAATACGATGGTGAATATAAATTGTGCAATTAGTCATAATAGTAGTAATGATAATATTAATAATAGTAATAATAATAATGGTCTTGTCAATAATAAGGATGAAAAAGTGAGGCAATCTGTGATAACACGAATAATGAAAAAGAGTACGATTAAACAAACAATTGTTCAGGTGGAAGTAGTCGATAAAGGCTAGTAAAAACAAATGAACTGATTACGTAATGTTAGATTGTAAGGGAAGGAAATGAAGGATACCATCAAGGAGTTGGATATGTATTACCGATATGTCGATGATACATTTATCTTAGCTGATGAAAATGTTAAAATAGACGAATTGTTAGGATAAAATTGGTGGATGGTGACTAGCAGTGGAATCCAGGATGCGCATTTCTTCCTATTTGGGACTCGTCAGATGGATGTACCTGCATTTCTCAGTGAGTGATGATGTTCCCACCGAGGCTCGAACCCAGTACCCATAGTTTCGAACGCCAAAGCGTTATCCACTAGACCACTTGGGCCACGAGAGCCACCTCTTGTGCAACGGGTCATATTAATTATTGAATTGTTACTTAAATTCAACAACATCCACCCTTCGCTTGCCTTTGCTTGTGACGAGGAGCAGGAGAATAAACTACATTTCCTGGATGTCTTGCTAAGTAGGAGAGAAGATGGGTCACTTGGGAGAAGTGTGTAGAGAAAAAGCACATTCACAGGGCAGTACACACACTTCCCTAGTTATGTGCCCGTTAAATATAAAAGGAATGTTGTAAAATGTCTCGCGAGCAGAGCAGGGAAGACATGTACGGATGACCTCTTACAAAAGGAATTTAAATACATTGACGATTCCTTGACGGAGATGGGCTATCCGAGTAGTTTCATAAAGAAACATATGAAACCATCAGAGAAAAAACCTGAGACTCTGACTGCACATAAAAACCTCTATTTATTAAGTTACAATTTAATGGGGACTTATCAAGTGAGATTCTATTCCAAAGACTTTCAAAGAGTATACATTTTACGCAGCACACCTGTGTTTGTCATTCTCTAGCCGACGAATGATTGGAACGCAAACGAAGGATAAGCTTGATAGTTTTGCCACATCTATGTGTATTTATCAATTCAACTGCACCTGCGGTGACAGTTATGTTGGGCGTACTACTAGACAGCTTAGCCAAGGTGTTAGTGAACATCTCCCATCGTGGTTTGGCAAAGGACAGACAAAAACAATCCGTAGCTCAATTCTGTCACATCTAATTGATAGTGGTCATGTAGTCGATAAAACGAAAGCCTTCAAAGTAATTCATCGTATCCCACAGAATCTTTCTAATAGACTTCGTATTCGTCTACTGCACACAGCTGAGGCGATAGGCATTCGAACTATTAAACCTAAATTATGCATTCAAAAGAAGTTCGTTCAGCCATTATCCCTCCCGTGGCCTAATAAGACATAACCAACAAAAGACTTATACACCATCCCTTATTTATATTTTCAACCCTTTCTTATCATTCCTTAATCTTATCTTCATTATAAACGTGTTTCATTTCCTTCCCTTACAATCTAACATTACGTAATCAGTTCATTTGTTTTTACTAGCCTTTATCGACTACTTCCACCTGAACAATTGTTTGTTTAATCGTACTCTTTTTCATTATTCGTGTTATCACAGATTGCCTCACTTTTTCATCCTTATTATTGATAAGACCATTATTATTATTACTATTATCAATATTATCATTACTACTATTATGACTAATTGCACAATTTATATTCACCATCGTATTGTCCTATAGACAAAACACCATGATTGGTTTATATTTGAATTTTTATTTGTAAACTTATATATATTAAAGTTAAGGCTGATGAGATCTAATTGAAAACAATATTGTTCGCTGAAATGTGTTGTTCTAAATTTTACTATGGGAATATTTAATTTATTGATATATGGCCAACTCACATCGATCTGAAGCGGTATATGAACAGTGGACTGAAAATTTGATCTGTTGTCTAGAGGTATGTGTTTTAAAGCAATATACCATTTGAAAAGTAAAAGAGTTGCCATTACCTGTGTTCTGAGAAAATAACAGGAAGGTAGAATGCAAGGTAAGTTTGGTATGTTGATTTGCTGCATATAAACCAGTGCATAGCGTCCTAACCTTTACTGAGAATGTATATACATACCATTTATGAGACAGTGAGTATTGTTGTAAGAACCGGTAAAAAGTAAAGAACACAGAAGGAATGCTTTTTGTTGCCACTTAGAAACACTTCAGTGGTACGCGAACACACAGTTGATCAGGTGGGTAGAAAGATGATTACGTAGTGAAACTTAACAGTCCCGTAATAAACCTTTTAGACTCTAAGTGCTAAGAAACAGTCTTGAATATTTGGACTTATATTGCGTGTTTATCAATTTGTTTTACAATAAAATGTCTACCGCCTATGGAGTATCCACATTTGAATACAGTTCTAATTAATCTTATAGGCATGTTTGAACTATTGTATTTCAAATTATGCTTAACATTATTTCACTCTTTAATTTTAGTTTCAGTTCATGCATCTGCGTGCGTGTGTGCACTTTATTGTAAGATACACAGACCAATTTTAGTCTACCGTTCGAATTTTTGCTAAGCTTCCATGATATTTATCATCGTGTATGCCAACTTTCATCATCTCTTTTCATGATTCGGAATGCACACTCCCACTGATGGTAATTCAACATCTGGCAATATTGTTCTTTGGCCATTAGTATTACCCATGTAACATACCTTACTTATATCGTACAGTAGTCAAGGTCTACCAGTAGGATATTGGAATTCACTGTGAACTACTGACAGAAAACAAGAGGTATCAACTATTTTATCTTGATCAGTGAATATCAATTAATGTAACTGAAGAGTAACTTTTGAAGTCTATCTGTCACATATGCTAGGGGACACCACGCTGCAGGAGAATTCGAATTGACTACTATCTATTAGTTTGCAACAGCTATTGATTCAATGAACCTTCACGACTGTTGACGATTTTCAGTAAGACTGCTTGTCAGATGACTAGTCTTCTCTGAGTAATCTCTACTGACGACAGAAGTTAATTCAAACTCCTGAATAAGTTTTATTTTTAATAATCATACTACTTTAAAATTTTGCTTACTAAACTGTTCGTACTGACAGTCATTCATTGCATTTTTTAACTTAATAGAGTTAAAAATTCTTCGAAACTTTCGATTTCTAGTCTGTGCTTAAAAGCCAATCGGCTTCTAGTGCTCTGGTAAAAATATTAAGTCGTTTTATTTTTTGTTCTTTAGAAAATAAACTGATTGTTTTATTCTAAAGCCTAGAAGGCTATTTGTTTTGATAGAAAAATGATCAATAACACAAATTAAGATATGGATTATTTTTTTTATAAATCTATAAAGAGAAGGGGTGGTGGTGATATTTTGCTTATATATATATATAAGCATTATGTACCCAGGGTGTACATCATATATGATCTAAATAACAGATAGTGCAATAAGAATTGTATTGATCTATAAATGTGCATTTGTACTCCTAAATAAAATGACTTTTGTCAATAACCAATGGTTCACATTACACAAAAACAGCACTCAGTTTAAATCAGCAAGCGTGTATACTCAATTTAAAATATGTCAATCAGAGTGCCATAGTAGCTATTTATGCTTAGTAAGCACGTGTGAAAATCCTTAAAATAAAAGATTTTTAGAAAGTAATTTTCAGTGATCAGTGAAAAACATTTTTCTATTTATTTATCTGTTATTTTAGATTTCCAACATTCTCAACTTAATGCTTCTCTAATCCTGGTGTTGATGGCGATAAGAATACAGAGAACTGCAGTTATGTGCATACAAAAGGATAAAACGAAGCAGTCAGAATCTAAACATCTTTCGCATTTCGCCACTGAGGACAGTTTCTTTGTAGCCCCTTAATTATAACCCTGATCTTAATTCATATTCACAGTTAACTATAACTGTTTACATCCAACTGCCTTGATGATTACCACTTGAACACCAAATCAATACAATTTTTCTACCTAAGGTACTAGATAACTTCTTAATCATGAAAATCTAAAACTACTTTTTCTCGAGACACCTGACTGTTTGTGGTTAGGACTCTCGCAGACCATGCGTACGGTCCGGGGTTCGATCCACTGATATCTACGGTCGGGCTGCAAAATTTGGGCTGCCGATATCACATGCTGGAAATTCCATAACTGTACCAAAAAATACGGTATGGAATCAAGATGTAATCAAAAATATTAAAAAAATATGTATATAAAATAATATATACTTGCACTTGACCCACACCTTGATTGTGTTGTTGGACTATACATGATTTGTTCAGCTTATTCTACACCAGCAGAAACTGGAACTGCTGATTCGTACAATCTGATTCATTAGGAAGATAGCTTAGCGAGTGTTTCACTTCAAAACTAAGTTCACTGGACAGTTGTTTTGTCTTTATTTGCAAGTCCTTAGGAGAATCCTGCTAACTGAGACATCATTCAATTAACGATTTGCTTCTAAAACAGTTTATTGATATTCCAATGAAGTAAGGTGTGTTTTTTGGTCACTCAGTGATAACAATGTCTGGTTGCATAAGTGATCAATATTTTAACTGACAAAAACTTTCCTAAAGAAAAGTGAATCATCTAATTCCAGTCGAAGGAGACTGGGTAGTAAAAATAACTTGTCAGGAAACCGTATAGCTGTCTCTTCTCTTGTGTCTGAATAAAAACTGGAGAGAGCAACTATTTGATACCCCTTATCTCAAAAAACCAACTACTTATTTTGAAGAGAAAATATGCCACTCACGGGTTTAATTCCATATATTACTATTCTGTCTAGGCAGCGAGCAGAAATTCGGTTAGTCTCAAACTGACTCGGATCTCTAAGTTCAGACACTCCGGGCATACAAATAGTCTGTCATGAGTACGAATGGTATATAACTGTCTGTTTAACCTCATCACTGTAGCTAACCAGCTAGTTGTTGTAATCTCACTTCTCTTCATGATTCATTGATGAGTTGTTGTTGTTGGATATTTGTGTAATGAAGGATAAGTGACCAGGTTCAAATCACAAGGGGATAGAATATGCAAATTAAAAGGTATAATCAATCATTCACTCCACATTTATCCTATACTGTTGATGATTTAAGTGAAATAAAGGCTTGCTTACTATATGGATGTTGTATCTCAGCCAGCAGAACGTTGTGTCAATTAGTAACACAGAGAATACTACTATGAGACCTGCAACAACTTAGACTTTTTGGGATTTCACCATCAGCTGACATCAGTTAGAGAACCACTGGAAAACCTGGGAGTACTGGACAGCTGCTTCATCCTAGTTTGGGACTCTTCATCAGTACGCACCCGCCGGATTCGAACCCAGGACTTTCCGGTTACAAGGCCGAAGACATTGGCTAGCGGTTGCGCGTTATCGTGAATTGGCAGAAATTGGAATTCATGGACTGTCCATTGGATCGGGTCCCAGTGGCTTAATGGTATACGAGCTCCCCTTGTAACCGGAAGGTTGTGGGTTCGAATCTCGGTGGGTGCGTACTGCCGAAGAGTCCCAAACTAGGACGAAACAGCTGCCCAGTACTCCCTGGTTGTTTTCCAATGGTTCTCCAACCAATGTCAGCTCATGATGAAATCCTGTGACCAATCAAATCCCTACAAACCAACACTTGAATAACTTAGACTTTTATTCAAGTCGGCTTAATTCCATCTCAAACAATCTCACTAACTATTACGGATGTTTCAATCATTAATTTCATCAAATATTTCCAACTGTAGCTGATATCTTTACAATTGTTGTAATTATAGGTTTTTTAAGAAGGGAGACGATTTCATTGAAAACCTCATTTCATTTGCCATGTGTTTTCAATTTATTGTCGTGTTAGTAATCCCCTAGTCCAGCAGTGATTAATGTAAATTAAACACAAGAGAGAGAAAACCTTAATTTTTTTCCGGTTGATAAAGGTGTATACACGAATTAACTGACACTTTAAATTAAAGCTATATTTTCCAGTGATTACGCAATTGATTATTAATGGATACTCTCCGGTCTCTTTCTAAGCTATCTTAAGAGAGATAAGGATAAGATGTTGGTTAACTGAAAAGACTAATTAGTCACGTTACAACTCATTGTTAGTGATCATGCAGATAGAGGATGTGAAAACGGAATATTATTATTATTATTGCTCCCTTGGGTTCCTAGTGGAACATAGGGCTTCAACTGCACGTCTCCATTTTCTTCTGTCTTCTGCTATACTTTTCGCCTGCATCCATGTTAATCCATATTCTTTCAACTCCTCTTCACACGATCTCCTCCATGTCACCCTTGGACGTCCCACACGCCGCTTCCCTTTCGGGTTCCACTCGAGGGCTTGGCGCGCGATGTCACCCAGCGGTCTCCTCAGCGAGTGTCCGATCCATCTCCACTTTCTCCTGCATATTTGTTGGGCGATTGGTTCTTGCTTTGTTTGTTCCCATAATTCCTTGTTGGTGATTCTTTCCGGCCATCTGATCTTCAGTATAGAGCGAAGACAGTTGTTAATAAAGGTCTGCAGCCTGTTGGAAATATTCTTTGTGACCCCCGCCAAGTTTCTGATCCGTATAGAAGAACTGACTGTTACGTTTGTATTGAAAATCCGAATTTTGTTGGTGATGCTGAGTGACGAAGATTTCCAGATTGATTTCAGGCTGATGAATGTGTTTCTCGCCTTCCCGATTCTCGATTTGACATCCTCGTCCGTTCCGCCTGTAGTTGAGACAATGCTCCCTAGATAAGTGAATGAAGTAACCTCTTTCAAATCCCTCCCGTTGATGGTGATTGACGTTGGATGTTGTTGTTGTTGTTGGTTGGTTATTTTCATAACCTCCGTCTTGTCTATGTTCACCTGGAGTCCTGTCTTCGCCGCTGCTTCTTCGACCAGTTTGTCGGTTTTCGCTTGTAAGTCTTCGATTTTGTGTGACATCAAACATAAATCATCCACGCGCGAAATCCAGGTCTTCTAGGTTCTTCACGTCGGTCCAGGATATTCCTGTCTTCTCGTTTCCCACAGTCTGACGCATAATCCAGTCCACCACAATTAGGAATATCATTGGTGATAATAAGCACCCTTGTCTGACTCCTGTGTTTACTCCAAACGCCTCGCTGAGTCTTCCGTTGTGGATCACTTGACATGTGCCGTTGTCGTACAGCTGTTGAATAAGGTTGATGAATATTTGGGGTACGCCATAGTACTCGAGTAATTTCCAAATTACTTCACGATCAACGCTGTCGAAGGCCTTCTCAAAGTCTATAAAGTTGAGGTAGAGGTTTGATTGCCATTCCATGCTTTGTTCTGTGATGATGATGCGTAGAGTTGCAATTTGGTCAGTACATGATTTGCCTTTCCTGAATCCAGCTTGTTCTGGTCGGAGTTCTGTCTCCAGTGCGTCCTTTAATCTCTCCAGGATGATGCGACTCAGGATTTTACTTGGCGTCGATAGGAGCATGATTCCTCGCCAGTTCTTGCAGAGTGAGCCGTAAGTCGCCCTTCTTTGGTAGTTTCACGAGGTAACCTTTCCTCCAGTCAGTAGGCACCTTTCCCTCCTTCCAGACCTTTTGCAATAATGGAGTCAGCATGTCTGCTGTCGTCTCTGGGTCTGCTTTCAGTGCTTCAGGGGGTATTCCATCTGGTCCGGCTGTTTTTCCAGCTTTCAGAAGTTTGATTGCGTTCAAGACTTCAGCTCTCGTTGGAGGATTGGTGTCAACTTGCAGTTGTGTGCGCGCTGTTGTTGGTATTTCTGGACGGGTTGCAGGTGATGGTCGGTTCAAGAGTCCTTTGAAGTGATCCGCCCATTGTTTAATCTGTTTTTCTTCCTTGGTAATGGGCTTCCCTTGGCTGTCTTTTATAGGTTTCGCTTGTGTTGATCTCTTCCCGGATAGAGATTTGGTTATCTGATATAGTGTCCTCAGGTCCCTTTTGCCTGCTGCCTTTTCAGCTTCAGTAGCTAGATTGTCGTAGAATCGTCTTTTGTCCTTCCTAGCACTTTTCTTCACTTCTTTGTCCAATGCTTTGTAAGTTGAGCTCATCGTCTCCTTCTCCTGTCCGTCCTTGCATTGAATCATTTTCTCTTTCACCATTCTCCTCTCTTCTATTAATTTCCAAGTGTCCGTTGAGAGCCATTCCTTGTCTTGTCTCTTCTTTCTTCCTAGAACCGTTGAACACGTTTCGTTGAGAATCGCCTTCAGAGACTTCCAATGTTCTTCCACGCATGATTCTTCAGTGATGTCGCGTAGTGTTTCCTGCTTTGCTCTGACAGTTGCAGTGAAAGTGTCTTTTGTGGTTGTGTCCTTCAGTAATTGAGTGTTGAACTTGCATTGTGGCCTATCCCCAGCTATCCTCGAGGCTTTTAGTTTCACCTTGAAAGTCCCTTGTACTAGATAGTGGTCTGAACCCACATCTGCTCCTCTCCTTGACCTTGTGTCCAGTAGGCTCCGTCTCCACTTTCTTGAAATTGAGATGAAGTCTATTTGGTTTTTGGTGTTTCCATCTGGTGAAATCCATGTCGTCTTGTGTATATCCTTGTGTTTGAACACACTACCGCCAATCACCAAATCATTGAAGGCGCAGAAGTCTGAGAAGAGTTCACCATTGTCGTTCATTTCACCGAGGGCCTCACGACCCATGGTGAGTTCTCTTCCTGTGTTGTCTCGTCCCAGCTTCGCATTCATGTCGCCCATCAGGATTTTGATATCGCCATTTGGGACGTTGTCCATTATTGCTTGTAGTTGTCTGTAGAACGCCTCCTTCTTCTCTTGTTCTGAGACGTTTGTAGGCGCATAGCATTGAATGACTGTAACTTTCCTTCCTTTTGAGTTGAACCTGGCTGTCATTATCCTGGAGGAGATTGGTTCCCACTGCATGAGAGCTTTGGCTGCTGTTGGTGACATCATGATGGCCACTCCCTCGGTGTGCTCATGGTTGTCCTCTGGGTGGCCGGAATAGATTACTGTCTCTCCAGTAGGTAGTTGGCACCTTCCAGTTCCGTTCCATCTGCTCTCGCAGATTCCCAACACTTCTATTCTGTACCTTCTCATTTCAGCGGCTATCTGGGCAGCCTTTCCAGTTTCGTACATTGTGCGAACATTCCAGGTACCCATCCTTACTTTTGCTTTCATCGAAAGAAGGCACATCGGCTGACTGGCTTCCCGAAGGCTTTCACCAGCCTGCGTCATTTCACTTCCCCGATTCCAGCGAAAAGTAAGGCTATTGCTTATGTTTTTAGAATTTTTAATATATTTATTCGTTGAAGTTTCTGTAGCGATTTGGTTGTTTTACAGGGGTGGAGTTGCTAGCACCACGCCCCAACCCTCCCTCTTTACCCGGGCTTGGGACCGGCGAGAAAACTAGTAAGCTAGTAGCCTAGCAAGCTAGTATCTGGCGAGGTTTTTGGTCGAAAAATAAATCATTTCACTATTTTCATTCAGTTTAGATTTTCCCGTCTATTTACTTGACCGGTTGACATGTCAGTTCCTTGTGCAGATGCTTCAACGATGTCTGTTTATGTAACCTGAAGTCGATTGGTTGACGGTGAGTAGCAGTGGAGTCCAGGATGCGCGCTTCATCGTGTTTAGGACTTGTGAGCTGGATGTACCTGCATTCCCCAGTGAGTGATGGTGTTCCCACCTAAACTGAAGTAAATAAATAATAAGACCCGCTGAACAAGAGGTGGCTCTCATAGCTCAAGTGATCTAGGGTATAACGCTTTGACGTTTGAGACTATCAGCACTGGGTTCTAGCCTCGATGAGAACACCAACAATCACTGGGGAATGCGGGTACACTCAGCTCATGAGTCCCAAACAGGATAAAATGCGCATCCTGGATCCCACTGCTAGTCACTGCCAACCTATTTCGCTAGTTTCTAACTGTTCATAGTTGAGTTAATCATTCTCCCATGATCACACAACAGAATGATTTGACCAGTGAATTCACACCGGAGTATGACAAAAGTCTTTAATCACGAGCCACTGGACACAGTGACTGGATGATAACGGATTCACTAAGAAATCTGATGTCCATAATGAAGATACAGGATGAGTTATCTAATCAGTCAATGACGAAATCCCTATTGAAGGAGAAAACTGACTTTCCATTCCAGATATATTAGCTTTACAATTTCTCCACAGACGTCCATTACTCTCAAATCAGTGAAATGAAAATGAAATCCTAATTTTTGATAGTAATATCAAGTCATTGCTTCTATATGGTTAAGGGACTTTGCAGACGCGTCACCGAAAGCATTTCCTACCGTCTACTGCAGACTCTTATCAGTTCATTCCTTACTTCCTTCAGTACTGGCTATCCTATGCTCAACCGGGTTAGAAGCGTAAGCAACAAGGAAATCCTTCAGACAATGAACCACTCAGCAAATATACAGAAGGAACTACAGACGGATTGGAAATTCACTGAGTAGACTGTTGACCCTCGGGGGGTGGGGGGGCGGAGTGATAAACGAGGTGAAAGCCAGTTCAAGTGTGACATGGAGATCACGTTAAGAGGAAATGAGAGCTTTTGGGTAGTTGTGCTGTTGTGGTGATGTGATACAGGCAATATGTTCCAACAGAATATTATTCACATTTATTCCCACAGTTCAATACTGCGTTAGTAACAGAATACTATGTATATTTGAACATTCTATTTCATGTCGTTAATGTAAGCTAAAATCACACTATCAGTGATTGGTTAAAGAATATAAACTGTATAGATATAAATAGCTGTTTGATCACTTGAAAATATACGTTGGCTTCAGGATTTCATCATGAGCTGACATCAGTTAGAGAACCATTGGAAAACAACCAGGGATTACTGGACAGTTGTTTCGTCCTAGTGTGGGATTCTTCAGACGTATGCACCCACCGGGATTCGAACCCACGACCTTCCGGTTACAAGGGGAGCTAGGTCGTAGACCATTGAGCCACTGGGATCCGATCCAATGGCCCATGAATTCTGATTTCTGCCAATTCACGATGTAGCGCAACCGCTGGCCAATGTCTTCGGCGAGTATTTGTCCTTACACCCGACCTGCTGCACCCTACTAGTCACGACTTCTCACTAAATAGGGCCAGTCGCCAGTGAGCATCTCATTGGTATTCAAGTATTGGTTTGTAGGGATTTGGTTGATTGGTTACAGGATTTCATCATGAGCTGACATCAGTTAGAGAACCATTGGAAAACCTGGGAGTACTTGATAGCTGTTTCGTCCTTGTTTGGAACGAAAAAATACAGCAGAGATGTGCTGTTGAAGCCCTCTGTTCCACTTGAAACGCAAGATTATTCTGACACTTTCAGACACTTAAATGCCTAATATGTAAGAATATACTTGTATGTCGTACCGGGGATATTCAAATAATTATTTTTCGACAAGAAATCAGGTTAGATAACATTCAAGCCTAAATATTGTTGTCGGATATCAGGAGAACCTATGTTATTACTGAAAAAACTTAACTTGAAATAGTGCGCTTCACCTAGTAACAAGGGAAAATGCTGTTAGTGTTCAGAGAATATAGCCAGTTTTACACTCAAAATTAAGCGCATGTACACAGTCATTGGTGAGTGAGTAGTAGTCAGTGTGATTGTTATTGTTGTTGTTTTTTCTTGAAAATGGTCACACTTTTCATTGAATGTGTTTAACAGAACAGACAATCAAAAAATAAATCACTCAATTGCTTCAGTGATAACTATTCGAAACAACAAAGAATAAAGTGAACAGTAAGAGCTTATTAACAAATTAACTTTGGCCCAGCTAGTAGGTGAGTTACCTAATTACCTGAAGGGCGCTAGTTGAAACACTGTCGTTATTCATTCATAGCTCCTACATCTTCACAGTCCTATTGTTAATATTATTACAGTTTTACTTATTATGTTACCTGCTCAATCAATACTTGATTAATAAGATAGTCAGTGAAAACTCGAACAATTTTCATGTGAATCGAAACGACAAAAAAAGAACAGAAAACCTATAACTAGTCAGTCAGTCAGTTTATTATTATTATTATTACTGAAAATAAAGTAAGTAAACTCAACAACAAACAACACATACACGTAAGCAAATCATCTACAGAAATGCATACAAAGACAGACACTTCCGTACTGAACAGTCACCCCTTTTTAGAGCACATGTAGAAAATATCTTTGCTGGATAGAAATACACAACATAAAACAAGTCTGCAAATATTATTGTTATTACCATTACTGTTAAAGATTCACTGCTAAACATGCCTACACATCGAGAGATTGATCTCGGAATTAGTTGGTATACCAGTAATATGGCTTTTCATATTGATTGAAATCGATTGAGTTTTCACTCTGTTTTATTATTTTTATCTGTATTTTAGTGAATAATCCGCCTACACACACACACACACACACACACACACACACACTCCTTACTTAATGGTTATGTTGTATGCATACTTTACAACTTTATATTGTAGTCTGTAGAACCAATTAATCAATCATACTTTGTATAATTTTCTAGTACACTTTCAGGCCACCAAACACACACACACACAAACACACAAATACAGACACGCCTACATAACAATAAGAGCACATGTCACATGTTTTTGTTGTAGCTTGTTTGTGTTTGTTTTTTGTGACGAATATTCCTCCATCTTGAGTAGTAGTTTTAGTTTTATTGAAGTGCAAGTCTATCTTCCAATAAGTTCAGAGTGTGCAATCCACCTAGCATTGTGTTAGAGATGTCTTTTTTTTAAAGTAACAGTTTGACTTGCAGACTAGCTATCAGATAGTTCACCTGAGAATTTTTTAGGCACTGGTTTCCTTTGCGATTTATTAGTAATTACAATTAGGGCAGGCTAAACATTTCATCAGCGTACTCTGTTATATGTTTATACAAACATACGCACATGTACACACATAACTGATTGTATACACCTGGTGATGTTTATTCAAAATCAAGTTTAGCAAAATACAAATGCTAATCACAAAGTAGAAAGAGTTAGATGAAGCGCTCACTCAAAATAACTGAATTAAAAAGACAACAACCTGTTTTCTTGCAACGATTCATCTTCTAGCAAGTGTGAATAAAATTCATCCATCATAGTAAAAAGTGGTGTTTTTTTCTAAAAAAAAATGTTTAGTCTTTGTCGCCAAGAATTAAAAGCTGGCTGGTTTGAATAGCACTGAAAGCCAGGCTTTTTTCGCCAATTCTTGTCTTCATCAGTTCATAACGAATCCGGTGATCCAAGTCAACATCGTCTTTGGCAGTCAGTCTGATCAACAATCTTTGAATTGATCACGTATGTGTTTCTTATGTTACTCATAGCCAACCACGCCATAGTAATAACAACCAAATGAACAGAAGGTCAGCACTGTTAAGTAAATGAACTTATTTACACAAGGCTTTGGAAACATGCATGGTGCTAGATTACTGAATTAAAAGGGTATGTACTTAACTGTCATACATCACCGTGGTTAGTAATTAAGATAAAGTTAGCATGTTCAGGTTATCTGTTCCATAATTTTTAGACGTTAAGAAGGATTACTGATTAACTCATAAAATATTTAATCAAGGGTATTATCGCTCATTTTCACACTGGATAGATAAAAATGACTGGTTGGCTTGGACTTTGTATAGAGAAGAAGTACTCACGTTTGTCTACTAATAACTGTCCAAGAAATTCCTAGTAATCGAGTCTGCCTTTTCATTTAAATTATGCAGTAAAAAGGAAGTTATCAAGATGCTTCTTGCCAAATGAAGCAATGTCGTATATAGTATGTACACATGTGACTACTAACTGATTAAAATGATTCTACAAGTACATAGCACTTGATTCACAAACTATTTTTGAAGAGATGGTGGGATTAAACGTGAAACTTTCAGGTCTTATGTGTTACTTATTTATCCCTCTAACAAGTTTTGAACAGTCTTGTAAATTGCCAATCAAATTAGGAGGAAAAATTGTTATTTTTTAACTAATATTTGCCACAAGTTGACGACAGACAGTGGAATGTGGCTTACTTCCACCTCATCAACACTCATACATCAAACTGAATGCTAATAATCTTATGATTCAACTCACAGTTGCCTCTATAACTGTCAGTAATAACAATAACAGTAATAATCACTTTATTCCAAACAAAAATAATACTTATACAAGAGTAAACTACCATTCACAGTGAAAAATCACTTTGGGTGAATTAACTCTTATTCTTATTTTCAGAAAATGTTTGAAAGATTCATGAAGAAGGCTGTCATCATTCAACATCAACAAACGTAAACAATGAGTGGTTTATATTCTGTCTTCTTTCGACTTTTAAAAATCTACCATCCGTCGAGGAGTCACGCAGCTGTGAGGGGTTCACTACTAAAGAGTACCAAACAAACCGATGGTTGTTCGACGTTTAAGCTATTCTGTAAAAGTTGCTGACGTTCAACATCAAAAGATATCAGCACCGACACACATGTGCACACACAGACTTCATCAAATCTTCGCAAATGTAATAGCTGAAAATGATTGTTTCTGAAAAGAATTCACTATCTCATGGCATTTGACAAAATACCATCTCAATAACAACAAAATGTTGGTAAATGTTAGAATTTATGATCTGCTGAATTCCAAACCAGGGACTGAATAATCAACAAGATAAATTTCGTAATTTGAAAGTCCTAAGCTCACTCTGCTTAAGAATCGCAGGCTAGGACATAAATTATATCCAGTGATTGCTATATGGTTCATTGTGATTCATTTGTTGACGTAGATTGGTGGCGGAATCTACACTGAAAAGAATTATCATTTCTATAGATTACCACCATATTTATTGATTTATGAGGACTGTCTTTAGACGGTGAAAACAATGAATAACGTATTTCTATCGTCTGTCCGTAATCAGCACATTCTATTTATCCTTGGGTTGTGATCAGACTTGACAGAGTGAACAGACAAATATCTTAACGTATATTACTCAGACATTTGCAGGTTGGTTGGACAGTGTTCACAATGCCAGATGGTAATCCAACAAACCCAACACTAAAAAAGGCTGAACCATTCATTGGCTTAAGGGTTAGGGAGGGAGTGAAAATGTACTACTGAACAGAAATACAAATGGACGAAAAATCCGAAAGTTTGAGGTGACAAATTTTCGAAGTTAAACGAAAACAGATTCACTGGTTGGCTTCACGATTGTGCATGTCAGCATCATCTCTCATCTCTCCTACAGTTTATAAGCTATAAATTTTGCAAGTTTGTGGTCAAATAACCCTAAAGGCTATTGCTTTTCTATATAACAAAAATGAAGAATAAACAAAATGATTATTTGAGACTGGAGTAGAGATCAACGTGAACTGATAATCTGCAGCAGTTGTCTAGACACTTCTCAGGACAATATAACCAGGTGTTCGATCAAGACACTAAATAAGTATATTTACCAAGGTCATTCTTGAGAAACAAAGGTTTGTGTCTGTGTGCAAGTATGTATGGCGGTATGTATATGTATATGACCTAATGATCATTGTCTGCTTTATTTCTCAAGTCTTACTGATCCAACTAAATACTTCTTCTATCTATGACTCAAGTATAAAAAGTGATTGGAATATTTAGATATTTTGTCAGTTTAACAAATTCTAAGTACTTCGCTACTTAAATTGGATTGCGGCCTTACACGCTCCATGTTCATTGTATCTTAATAAGCACGTACTAAGCACGCGCATTCTTCTGTTAGCTTGGAGTTTTGATTCCATTTTAAACTATTTTTTCTCTTCCTGATACTTTTTCTGCCGTCAACTTTCTTCTAGTTCGAGGTCAGTGGATTAAATGTAAAGTAGGATGAGGGGGTGGGTAGGAGGAGACGAGACGAGACGAGATGTAGGAGGAGTATCAATGAAGTTGACAAGAAAACTTACCTTCCAAATGATTTCAGCCGAGTGACTTTGATCTTAGCGATCAAATCTTGATTCATAACACAAATTCAGTTTCAGCTATCACCAAATATTTGTGATTAACACACTCAGGCATAATGGTCATACCCATACTTGTTCACTTTAATACTGAATGTATGTATGCGAATTAATATGAATCTGAGGGGGACAGAGATAGCTGAGATGGATGGAGATTGTTGATGCAGAGTTGAAATATAGGATTCTAATGTTCATCTAATTAAGACTATCTGATTTGATCTCGACAACAACAAAAAAGCTTCATCACCACTGTGATTATCTACGAATATTACCCACTTATCGGGAGATTCTACCTGAGACTGATTTTACAGTCGATATTTGCCAAAAAACATTGTCGTCAACTAGATTCCAATTAGAATATGCCATCTGTAGCTATTCTCTGTAAAGTAATATAGTGTCACCACAGCATATGGTGAAACAATAATCAAGTTGGTGTAGTGTGAAACAGTGCAACAGTAAAACAACAGCATGACTTCATTTCGTAACAGTGAAGTTTCCATTTGGATATTTGTTAACCTACAATAGATAATAAATATTGGAGACTGACCAAATTCCACGTAACCATCAAACTTGGAAATGTCATCATTGTGAGGAGTCAGATGTGCAGAAGGAATCTCCACTTTAACAAGCATATGTTTATGTGTGTGTGTGTGTGTTGGTAGTCATCTACAAGGCAATTCTACAGCCTCAAAGAACTGATTTTGAAATAATGAAAAATATGTATATCTCGGGTGATTGTATTCTCTCTCCAGCTGGATGGTTTATAGCTGTGAAGCTTCTATTTTCTTTTGAGACAACATCTTCAACGCGTACTCCAATGTGAAGTAGGAATGGGTTCGACGCATTTTTATTTTATTTACTTTATTATTTCCCTTTTTAGGATTATCGCTAGGTTCTATACGTCATGAATTGTTTTTGTTATGAACACTTCAGGTGTCAAAGTCTTTATGCCTACAAATTTCGAAGACAGATAGCCGTGTGGGAAAAACACACAAGTTACATAATGTGTCAGGAAATGCACAATCTTTTTTAGTATTTACTAGCTCCTTTTAAAGCGCATGTAAAGGGAGAAAGTGGGATTTCAAATTGCGTTAGCTATTCGTTGAGTCTTACCATCATAAACTCGGTTATTAGTTGATTGATCGCACTGAATATCATCTTAGTGTTGTCATTCGGGCTATAATGATCCTCATTTTACCCTGAATACATTTGGCCTCCTAAATGAATCATTTAGTTTTAGTCCGCCTTTTACCTGTCTGCGTTTCCTCAGTTCTTCAGATTAATCCTTTCCACTTGTTTAATTCCTTTCAAAAATTACGAGAAAGTTTTATCTACTTTTTCTAAACTCGAATCGCTTCTCAATCTATCATTGAGTATGAGGTAGATTTCTTTGCTTCCAGACAGTTCAGAAGATTTCAAGTCAGATTACCAACTCGGTGCTTCACATGCCCAGTGGAAAATGGTAATTGATATAAGAATAAAGCTTGTGCACTGTGGTAGAGTATAATTCCATGATGGGAAATGCAAATTCGTTATCTATTCGATGGCCAAAGTACTTATCGACTAAATACCTTTGAGTTAAAGTGTCAAGAGTATCTTTTTGTCCAATTATTACCGATGATGGTGCAAATAACAATAATAATAATAATAACTGTAGTGAATCGTCCATTCACTAGACGTAGTCAACCGTTTATTATTATTCCTTTGTGTTCTGAGTGGAATATAGGGCTTCAACTGCTCAACTTTGTCCTATTTTCTGCGGTCCTATTTAGCTGGCCCCAAGGTTGCCCATGTTTCATTTTTATTTGTTTACTCATGATGTTTTGAGAAAATCGTATTCCTCATATTCGCATTTGGGTAATCACATTACTACGCATGATCTTAGCTTTGAGAGCCGAGAAGCGATACGCTTCTATTGTTTCTCATCCTTTGATTTTAGTGACAATATTTTCCGTGCAATTCAACACTAATCGATTAGTTATTAATTCGTTGAACGAAGATCCAGAGATCAACCTTTCTTTCTAATCCTTAGAGAGGTGGTTGTGTGTTAGTATGTACTCTGAAATACCTGAGTTTAATCTGAACTAGTCATTTTCTTGGTGTCTGTTACGCCACACGCAACTAAAATCCTACGCATTAATAGCCTAAATGATCCCTATCTAAAACTTTCTTCACAGGTGGACTTCAACTTACTCTTCCTCTACAAAACCAATGATACAAATAAACTATAAGGATAAACTATCAATTCTAGCCTCGTTAGTGTGTGTTTATCAGTTCACATGATTTTGTGAGGATATGTATATCGGCCATTCTCAGCTTTTCGTTTCTGAACGCATCATTAAGCACTTACCGTCATAGTTTAACAGAGGAGAAAAAAGTCCCTTCTTAGCTTCATTATGGAACAATTAATTGGTTGCGGGTGCCAAGCGAAATCAGAAGCAAACTTTAGAGTCATTTACAAAGTGCGTAGAAATCTGTCCAGGGGCATACGAATCAAACCACTTCAACCCACAGAAACGATGGCAAACCACAAGTTAAATCCTGAACTCTGCATAGAGAAGGAGTTTATTGAGTCACTGAGCCTAGAATGGACTTAATTTGCACTGGATAAATAATTTCTGTTCAGTCTAATTTGTCTTTTTTTAATTAAATCATTTTTCTCCCCCATCCTCCAAAAATTAGTTACACTTCTACTCCTTAAGACAACGATCTTAACTTGACCCTCTGTGAATTTTGGTTAAGCTCTGTTCAATCCTATCAACTCTGTTATGTCACTGAATTAGTTTTTTCTTAGTTTCTATCCAATTAATGCTTTCTGTATTACCTAAAACCCTTTAGAGAAATTCCTTTTGTTGCCATGGTAATTTACGATATATTAGCTATTATAAAGACTAAGATTTATACTGCTGAAAAGAATAACTCTTGGATGAACACCTCTTCTTTTCTATGTTGTAAGTAAGGCAATTAACATAAATTTATCGAATGAATGGATGCATGTCATCTGAGTTCGCAATACTTTTCGACGGATACAAGTTGTGTTGCTCTTGCTACCCGATAAGTACACTGTTCAAAGTAAGCCCAGTGGATCCAATTAATTCAGTAAATACTTCTCAGTTTAATAACTCACAAGTATGATCTGTCTTTGGTTTGGATATTTATTTATAAGCATTTCATTCTACTAACCAACAATAAGTTGTTTCCCAATAGGTGTGGGTATTTTTTCATCAGTTAGAATAAACAATGATTCGCAATTTTTCAGGAAGCTGTTCATTACAATATCATTATCTACTGCTTAAAACATCAGTCTACTGAATCAAGATTTTCCGGCAGTTTTGTTATCTTCCAGGTTTAAACATGGCGGCTGTTTAAGAGATGGCGAAAAATGGAAGCATAAAATGTCTGCTTGGTTTATAGAAAACTGACTGACTGAAAAATCATAATGAAACCTTCACAGATATGCATCTGTACATGTAAAATAGAGGAGAAATGCGACCATGATGTAACTTTCTAATGAGTGAGAATAATTTACTGAAGACTACTAATGCTTAATATTCATATTAGACAGAGAAAATACACTTTTCTCATTTTGAATGGTTTGTTGTCACTTTACTGATCCCCAAGATATTTAAGTTTTTCGTCCTCAAGACTCAAACAATGCCAGTGTACATCTCTCCGAATAATAGATTTGCACTGATTTTTAACTAGCATTTCTTAATCTTTTCCAAGTTAATCCTACTTTCTCTAAAGTTAATGCAGTGGTTTAACAGGCTGATGAATATTTATCCACAACGTCATCGGCTGATTTGTCATCCTTTTCTATCACCCTACATCTAATCTCAGTATTAACCAGTATATTCTTCATCAAGTATGTATAGATGAGTTGAGTCACCCGTGGTTAGAAAGCTGTCTTTTGAAGTACCCTAAATCCATGTATCATACACACACAGAGTAGAACAAAGACAGTGGCTGTGCAGTATTTAAACCACTTGATAGACAAGTGGACATCTTTTCCGATACAAAGATGATACTAAGTGGCGAGTGTAGAACAAGTCATTTTGCATACTTTCTGGGATTTTGTTAAAACTTAGTCCATTAGGGCTATAAGTGACAGGATCAAAACACACTCCTTATATTGAAAATAAAACAGTCTGTACAGATCACTGCAATGATACCATCTTAAATTTGGTAGTGGCAAACGTTTGCCATCTATTTTCAGATTTATTTTCATGACCTTCGTGGGGTTCCTTTTCTTATCTGTGTCTTTATTTATTTTTTATTTTATTTATTTTTTTAATATTTTTGATTACAGCTTGATTCCACACTGTATTTTTGGTACAAGTATGGAATTTCCAGCGTGGATATCGGTAGCCCAAATTTTGCAGGCCGACCATAGATATCAGGTGTGCGTCGGCGAGGGCTCGAACCCCGGACCATGTGCATGGTTGGCGAGAGTCCTAACCACTGTGCCACCGACGCACAGTAGTCTAGGTCAACCGGATTTATTTAATGTGGTGTCTATTCCTAAGACACCTAAAAATGAAGGAAGCCGCTTCCATTGATACGTCAATGATTAAGTTAAAGAACGACGGCGAAGTAGCCCATCTCTGATTAATGTCACTTCACATAACAACTCTCTGCATACTCTTAGAAGGCCTCGTGATTTCGAGTTTACTGTTTTGATAAATGCGATGTTCTTTCTCAAAATACACTTTACAGTTATGCATAGCCACAGCAAATATCTGAGTGATGGGATTTTCTCCACCTCTCCACATGGAGAGAGTTTTTTGTGTAGGTGGTACTAAATGGAAGACCACTTTGATCACCAAGGTAACCACACTAGTGCTGATTTCATTACCTATATTCTTTAAAAAAAAAAACACAAATGAATTTGACAAAGAATGATTTAAAAGGCTGCTATGTGCCCATAATCTGTCTCATTAGTCTGATAGTCAGATAAAAACAAATTGAATGTTGTCGTATGATAAGCGTCAACCGACCAGAATCGAGCGTGCAGTTAACACCTATTATTCGAGTCTTTTATTGGAATCAGTATACACCATATATATTTTTGTACTCTTGGTTACTTTTTCTCTCACTTGTTGTAGAAATACACTTTTCCAATGTGTGTCTTCTGGATTTCAGTGGTTCGGGTTTGGGAATAACCGACCACAAAGGTATCTAGTATTAATTATCGTGAATTAACGTTCGTACTTACACTCAGAGGCATCGTAGCAAAAGCAGAATTTCATAAATATTAGTGCCGTCTAGTCTTCTGAGTCTTTATTAACTATGTGGTATGTCGATTTTCATGCAGATAAGGATACAATCTATCATCAGTTCAATGAATTCCATATTGGTTGAGCAGAGTACTAATTGTCACATGTGAGTATTCATTTCTTGAATTTATGGACCCCTGTTAAGTTCATTTAGTTAACCCTGCCTCAATGGACTCATTGATGATAGGATTTCAGTATACATAAAAAAGAATCATGTGGTATTTGTTAACTTACGTAATTATTGATATAAGTATAAAACTTGGGCACCGTGATAGAGTATAACTCCATTATGGATGAGATTTTATTTTGATAAATCACACAGTGTTATACAGTAATATTAAGTGAATTTCAGTTAAAATTACTGTATAACACTGTATGATTTATCAAAATAAAATCTCATCCATGATGGAGTTAACTTACGTCACTTCTGGTGTAGATATTTTATCCGGCTATCGATCAGAGGGCGTTTTTACTGCTCATCATTTCTCTCGGTTCTTTATGACTGTGAGATATGGCCATTGAAGGTGATGGACTTGAGAAGGCTAGCTATCTTTGATCATAGGTGTTTGCGTTCTATTCTTGTTGTTAAGTGGACTAATTGTTGGTATTAGATGGTTGGAGGCAATCCGCAGGAAGCCTTGAACCTAGGTTTCGTGCTAGTTGTCACTCATCAGCAAGGCGTATCTGCAACCTTGAAGGAACTCATATCCCTTCTGAGATTCGAACCTGCGTCACGTAGTGCTGCACTTAGAGACGTTACCACTGGGTTAATATAGTGAGTAATATTGAGATTAGGCAGGGAGTGTTAGGCAAGGAGAGTAAGTCAACTGATAGTGATGTGAAATTACATCAACTCAGAAGGCTGAGACACGTGTTGCGCATGACCAGTCATCACCTTCCTTGTCGAATGATGCTGGTTAACATATAATTAGTCTGGAAAAGAGTAAGGGATAATCATATCAAAATCTGACATCAACCCATGAAGTTTTTCACTGTTGATTTGAGTCAGACATTTCAGGAGGTGTAGACTCCCTGATTGCGACTATAAGAACCATTGTGTGGAGACTGTTAGTAACACGGCTTAAAACCTTTCTCAATTCGAACATACATTATAATTATTCCTCTCTGACGTACATTTTTGCCTATTATAAGTCATTTGAATCTTTTTTTTGTCACTACGTATTTATGTGCTACATGGACTATGACAACTCGAACTGATGCACTTGTGTGACTTCTCTGTTGAAATTAAGTTAGTCAGTCACTAATCTCTACAGATTCACGAGTACTGATATAAATTATAATAAGAGCTTTGCAAATGTATGATGAAGCGTTACACACTTATGAAGGGTCTTCATATCAGTGATTATCGTATTGAATTACACTGTTAAAACAACTTTTGTTATGCCAGCAGCATGTTTTATGGATTCCTAGAGTAATAACGCCTATTACTATAATAACCGACTATCCAACACCATGACTGGCATAACTGGTATTCACTCATACTAACAGAGTGAATCTCATCTTGAATTGACACATCTTGATGTTTAAAAAGGTATTATTAGGTATCATGTAGTATATAAAGTTAAGGCCTTTACTGAATGTCTAGTGATAATGGTAGTCTAATATTAACATAATATACCTGACTAGTGGTATATCACGTGTCGAGAATCATTAGTTTAGAAAATGAAGAAGATATCTTTTCAGAACTGAAAGTTTTGATGACTTTTTAGTTGATTTCTTCTTGCGTTGAAACATCTAATCAACTCAGCTTTAATATACAAATATAGAATCTAAAGCAAATATGGACACAGAGATTACTGATTGGGCCAAAGAGATTTTCCTTTTGGTCTTAACAATGACGAGCAAAGTAATCCTCATACGTCTTATATATGTTTTTCCATAATTCACTCTCTGTAACACAACAGTGTAAATCACTATCTTTTAAATTGTCTTTAAAACATTTAGGAAATAGAATTTACTGCAATAACTGTTGTGGTTAGTTGTGTATGTGATCTTATCCAGTGTAACAAATAATTCCAGGCATGTTCGTTTTCCACCCTTAGACATTTGCGAACAAACTAATCATAAAGTTATCTAGGTGACTTTATTTTAAATCACACTAGAAACATATATTTCCAAGTCAATACTCTGTTGAATATAGTCATTCAAGTATGGATCGATTTGCCCACCTGTCAGCTAATTGATCCATCCATTCAATAATCAATCAGTTATTTATTATTCATTTTAAACATAATATAATGATGTGTTTCTTTTTGCTCTTAATAAGTCTTATTATTTCTAATTACTTTAAAATCGATACATATAACGATAATGATGCATGATGATGACATCTTGTAATAATAATAGTCACCTAACTGACTAACTTATTCAATTGATAATTATAATGGTGATGATGATGATATTAACAACAATTAAAGGTCATAATTTATACCGAGATTGTCACTGTTAGTGTGATTATTAATATTGTTACCATCAAAACTAGAATGCCTTATCAACACTCTCAGTATGTATGCAAAAAATAACTTCATTTTAAGTTTGAAAGATGTTAGATAGTGAACAGGTATTTTTATCAGTAGTAGTATCAACATTGATTAATTGTTTGCAACTGAGCGGTTGAATTTATTCTGGAAAAAATATCAGTTAATAAATTAAAATGTTTGATATCTGCAAACAAATATCAACTTAGTTATTATGCAAACCCAGGCAAAGTTAACTACTAGAATGAGAAAACTATTCAGAACTCATTAGTGTTTTATCGTTTTCCCATGGGATTTAGGTTTATAATTCAAAAACAGTAAACCAGAAAACTAACCGACCACCCTGTTTGCGGCGGCCTGCTTTAATCTCTGCGCTACCTGAATTTCCATCAGAAACAGTGCATCTTATTTTCTTTATTTCTTGTTGTTATAATCATTTAGTTATATCGGTGGGTCTCCAAATGTACTTGCGCACGTTTTTAATTGGTTTACAGTCTATCATTTAGCATTTCTGTGGGACCAAGGGAAAATACCGTAGTGAATTATTTTATTCTTCAGATCCAACATCACTGCCTCACATAATGTATTGGAGATGGCTGTGTTACTTGGACCTCCTGGATGAACAGTAAATATTATGCGATGAACTACGCTGAAAATTTTGCACACAGTGCAAACTTACTGTGCCCAATTAAGCTATTGTTATTATTATTCTTGTTATATTATTACTATCTTCTTTAAGATGTGTTCCTTGAAGTTCTGACGAGTAGCTACGGCCACCTGGGTCGAGTAAGTCCTAAGTTTGAAGAAGTCTGATTCGTACACAAACTGCAGAAACAATGGCGATTCACTTGCTAAGTCCTGAACTCTGCATACAGAAGAAGTTCGTTCAATCACTACACTTGCAATGGACGTAATCTATCTTATTACCTAACAGGTAAATTCTATCTAATCTTTTTTCTTCTGTCCCTTCATTAGTATTATTTTGTCTTCTCAATTGTAATACTACAACTCCCACCCGATTTAACTTCTAAATCTCACTACTACTGTTACTAAATTGATCAACGTTCAATTTCTGGTCATTTATTACAGGATTTCATCATGAGCTGACATTAGTTAGAGAACCATTGGAAAACCACCAGGGAGTACTGGACAGCTATTTCGTCCTAGTTTGGGACTTCTCATCAGTACGCATCCGCCGGGGTTCGAACCAAGGACCTTCTGGGTACAAGGCGAGTTAGCTCGTCGACCATTTAACCACTGGGACCCGATCCAATGGCCGATGCATGAATTCTAACTTCTGCCAATTCACGACATAGCGCGACCGCTAGCCAATGTCTTCGGCGAGTATTTGTTCTCACACCCAACCTACTGCACCCTACCGGTCACGACTTCTCATTTAGTCATTTACGTCACGTCATCCCGCTTATTTCCTCAGTTTTAGTTCTAATTTAAATGGCATTATTCTCTAGCCCACTTCTACTTAGTCTTTACCTGTAATTACCTCTGTTGCTACCCTGACCTAAGTTGAAACAATTTAGTCAGTTATATTACGTCATCTAACTTACTAACTCAATCTTGCTTTAGTTGCTGTCTAATTAACCTTGTTTCTATATTAGATCATTCTTGTATTACCTGATCAATTATCTAAACTTGACAAACCTCATGTACACACACATACACACATAAATAATTATATATAAATCGATTGTACAGATATGTGAATGAATTTGCCGAAAAGAGTCTCTTCACTGAAAGTCTTCTCTTTTTCAAATGAATGTTAGTGTGCCAATGGCAACAAAAACTCACGATAACGTTTCTTATGCGTACTGTTGAAGAACTCCTTTTCATTAGAATGATTCAACTGTCCATTGTCCCTTGTTTTCCAGTGCTTCTATATGGTTGATATATAATTAAGGTCAAATTGATTCACCATTTTAACACACAGGTAAGTCTGTTCAGGAAGGTAAAATTATCTTTGAATTATACTGTTGTCGTCAAGTATGGAAAGGGGAGTGATAGTTATGATGGGTAAGAAAATCCTTACTTGCAATGAGACTCAAACTAGCACACCATGATTGTTCTATAACCTTGCTTCGAATCATTCTAGTCTACTGTGTAAACCATTCAATTTAAAGATTTTTCTTCATTGGAATTCATTTCTATTTTTCCCTTTGACTGACTGTACCGACAAGTTCGGCCTCTGTTGAAATGTTGTCTTCCATTAATGGACGCTTTGACGATGTCTGAGAATTAACAAGCAGTCATTTGTTTGATTTTGATTACCATAGTAGTCCGGAAAGCGGATTTCGTCCCATACGAGATTTTCCAGCCTAATATAACTGCATTTATTGGGGAATGTTGGTGTTCCCACAAAAACGCGACCTAAGTACCCTTCGTTTTAACTGCCGAACCGTTATCAGCTAGGCCACTTAGGGTATAGAAGCTATCTTTAGGGCAATGGACATCAGTTGTTATTTTCTAAAAGTCATTTTTGGTTATCTCATTGATTGATTGGAAACACCATCACTCTCTGAGGAATGCAGGCACATTGAAGTGACGAGTCTCAAATGGGACGAATGCGTCTTCTGGACTCTGCTGCCAGTCACCATCCACCAGACTGCTGTATAAATATGTTTTATCATGTATATGTATGTATACTCTTAAAACACTAGTTTTTTCTATTTGGCATTCATTGCATCCCACTAGTTTGATTATGTCTGCAGACAGCGAGTTGCCAATACGTAGGTTGGCGATTGTTTTTGGTGCTACCAGTGTATGGTTTGTTTATGTTATTTGGCTGCGGAAATCATATCATATTACAGGAGAAAATATTGAAACTTGTCACACACAACCCATACAAGAAAAGGATGATAAAGAAGCCCAACTTTCTTCATTATTTTATAGCCAACTAGAAAGTCCTAACTTTTATTGGAAGTGGACTCAGTGTACGGATGCACCGAAAGTTGACTCAGTTCAGTCAGCTTCTAATAACTTAAGAAACTTATTCTGCAAATACGTTGATTGAAAAGTCAGTGCACTCACTGCAGTCTTATCTCAACTTCAAAGTTATTTTATAAAGTATACAGTAGAGTTTTATACTGCTAGTAGAATTTAAGCGACCCGTGGATGCCTGAAACTCACGTGTAAAATATCTTACCAATGAAAATGAAGCATGCTTATGTGAAAATTGTACCAGTGTTGTGAACGAGAGCATTATACCGTTCAAAGGGTCCGCCCAAAATCATTCACACATATGAATATTAATACAGAAGTAAACATTTTACGAACCAGTGTAATTCCTAAAAAGATTGACATTTTCAATGTCTGTGTAATTCCATTGTAGGTAAAATTTATTTTGATAAAGTCTCACAGTGTTATACAGTAATATTAACTGATGACGCTTAGAGCACAATTTATTGGTCATAATCATATCAAGGTTCTCACACAACTTTCCAACTTCGTTTCTTTAATTCCATTATTTTCCATCGCTTGATTTCATCCGTAGTAGTATTTTCCATATTTTCGGTATGAGTGATGAGTCATTCCTATTGTATGTGTTGGGTGTAGACTCGATGAACAAGGATTTAGTAATCAATCTCTCTCCATCTACCTAGATTACTTTCTAGAATTCTAACCCTCTCCCAACCGATTGTGTGGTTGTGTAATAATCCATGTAGTGAAATCACTGAGCTTTTTTCTAAATTACTTATCTTCTCGGGGTCAACCATTCTTACCTTAGCTAAATTTTTATGTTCCAACAATCTGATTACCCCCGACCTAATAGTTTGACCTATGTGGTTGACCTAACTCAGAGTCATTGCAGGGTATTTTGTAAATTATATTATTTTATTGCATGGAGGATTTAATCATGAGCTGACATCAGTTAGAGAACCACTGGAAAACCTGGGAGTACTGGACAGCTGTTTCGTCCTAGTTTGGGACTCTTCAGCAGTACGCACCCACCGGGATTCGAACCCAGGACCTTCTGATTACAAGGCGAGCTCGTGATGTCAGCTCATGATTAAATCCTCCATGCAATCAAACAAAATCCTTACAAAACCAATACTTGAAAATTATATTATTTTGTCTAATTGGGTCAACTGGGTCCTTTAACCTACAGAGCTTCGCCCTGAGTAAGTCTGTAGGTTTAAATGCCACTCTAATTCCTGCTTTATTAAGAAACCTACGTAGGGTCTCAGATGTCCTCCTCCTTATATAGTATAACAGTAGATATCTTGTATTCTCTCTTTTTTATGTTATTATTACTAGTTCCACAATTATTTTTATTTTGTTTTTGGACTTTTCTGATCTTTCTAATGAATTTTATGGGATAGTTATTTGATACCAACGCTTCTTCTATCCGTTTTATTTCATCATTTAGGTCTTTTTTTGTGCTACTTAGCGCTACTGCTCGGTTTGTTAGACACTTAACTAAGCCTGCCTTAACAGTTAACGGATGAGATGAATTAAAGTCCAAATATCTATTAGAATGCGTTGGTTTTCTATAAACACTAGTGTGTAGTTTGCTTTCTTCTATTCGTTTTATTTTACAATCTAACAAAGCTAATTCTCCTTGTTCATTTTCCACTTCAAATGGTAGTTGTATTTCCTTCAGTAGTGAGTTTATATGCGGCAAGAAGTTAGAGATATGTTCTGTTTTTAACACTGTGAAAGTGTCATCCACATATCTCCACCATATTTTTGGAGTAGGATTAAATGTATTAAGAGCAACATTTTGCTAGCTGTCCATAAATATGTCTGTTACGATAGGGGATACTGATGATCCCATTGCTACACCTTCTCTTCGTCTATATATTTTGTCCTGGAATTTAAAGATATTTGATGTGAGGCATAACTGAATTCCTAAAATAATTTCCTCAGCTTCGTCCTATGAGTGAGTTCAGGATCTGCAGTTAATTCTTTTTTAACTGCTTCTAAGGTGTTATGTACTGCTGCTGAGTGAGTTATCAGAGTTTTCCCCGTCACCAATTATGTTATGTACTCGTCAAGTAGTTAATAGTCCTGACGTGGGAAGAGGGAAATCAGAAGACCACCAGGTTTACGATGATACTTGTATTTTCCAGACAAGGAAAATAAATGTTACACAAGTGTATGAGTGGAAGGGTACTTAGATGTACGAAACGTGAGAACAAGAATGATAAAGCAAGAGTATACATGAAAATGACTAATACACAAGATCCAATAGATAACGTCTTACCATGATTGGTTGTAATGTCATGTGATAACAAGGTCATACACTGTTTATTTAGTTAGTGGTTAGGACTCTCGCCGACCATCCACATGGTCCGGGGTTCGAGCCCACGCCGGCGCACACCTGATATCTATGGTCGGCCTGCAAAATTTGGGCTACCGATATCCATGCTGAAAATTCCATACTTGTACCAAAAATACAGTGTGGAATCAAGCTGTAAATCAAAAATCAAAAATCAAAAAATCAAAATCAAAATCAAAAGCATAATATCAGTTACAGTGGAATATCGATCCATATACACATAGCAAAATATAACAGACTGTCAAAAACAAAACACACATGATGTGGATACATATCATAAGGCCATACTGAATCGGTGGTATAGCGGTTAGGACGCTCGCTGACCATGCACATGGTCCGGGGTTCGATCCCCGGCCGATGCACCCCTTTACCTCGCTGACCCAGAAATAATAATGCTGGTAAAGAAGAAAGAATGGGCATGAGGCCAGCAATCCCATTCTGTAAAATAAACACTGCTACAGAAACTTCAAGCCAATAGCTTGGAAACCTATGTTCCACTGGAGAACGTGAAGGAAAAAAAGCCATACTGATTGGTATATTAGTGTAAAGACTAGTTATATCAAAACTAACTATTGTTTCATCATGCTCTAGTTGAATGTCATTTAGTTGTTTTTTCATCTCATATGAATCAGTTAGTCTAGCCTAATGGAGCATAATATTAGAGCTAAGTGTTTTGATAATTCATAAGTAGGGGTATTTCTTAAATCCAGTACTGTATTGTGTACTGAAGAACTAACCACAGTTGAAACATTTACATATTTTGTTTTCGTCAGTCAGACGCATATAACAGATAGTTAAGGTCACGTGAAAGTGTGAAAGCCACACATGCCAGTGTCCATCAGTCAATCAACTAGTCATGTGTTTCATCATTTAGATACCAGTATGTACTTACAACATACCATAGCTATAATTACAGTCAGTCTCAATTATTAAACGCTGCTAAGAAAAACATGTATTGAACAACTATAAAAGGCTGACTGAGCAGTCATTCAGGCGCATTGGATTATTCAAGTGTTGGTTTGTAGGGATTTGATTGGTTATAGGATTTCATCATGAGCAGACATTAGTTAGAGAACCATTGGAAAACCACCAGGGAGTACTGGACAACCACCTGTCTATTCCTAGTTTAGGACTCTTCACCAGTACGCACCCACTGGGATTCGAACCCAGGACCTTCTGGTTACAAGGCGAGTTAGCTCGTCGACCATTTAACCACTGGGACCCGATCCAATGGCCGATGCATGAATTCTAACTTCTGCCAATTCACGACATAGCGCGACCGCTAGCCAATGTCTTCGGAGAGTATTTGTCCTCGTACCCGACCTGCTGCATGACTGAATTAACATCTGGGTGTATTTATTTCGGTGTCTTTGTAATAGCACAGTAACATATCTAAAGCAATCAGTCAATACTTTCAATAGATGATATAAATTGCACGGTTCAGTGCTAATGGTATTCAATATGTTATGTAATTATGAGTTGCAGCTGAAATTTAGAAATAATCATCATTTGAGATATACAGATAGTTAAACATCATCGACCAGGTTCGTTGTGGCAAAATGCTCATCAGTCACGCACGTGGTTCAGATTCGATTCACATCCGATGCACTCCAAAATCTCGCCTAGTAACCCCACCATCCCTACTGAAACTTCAAACCTTCCAGACTTATGTTCCACTAGGAACTCAAGGAAAGAGAAAAATATTGTTTTTTTCATAATGAGGAAGACAGATAAATTTCATTTTAGCTTACATTTATTTCAAGAATTTTAAAGAGGTGAAAATAGAATTGACTTTGAAATGGCAGCTTAAACAAATTTTGAATCCTTTATGTAGACGAGCTAAATGTAATTGAAATGGTGTATAATTCAGGCGTTACTGAACTTTGACTAAATACATTTGGCTATCAAAGAGTGTGCTGGAGTTGTAATCCAGGGATACTTTTCGCCAACAGATACAGAGATACAGACTAGAAAGTCTGTTCAGAAATTAGGACTATCAGAAATGCAAACAGAATAGAGAACTATTATCAAAGGATATTTCTTCTAAGCAAGGAGAAAAACTATGTTCGTATTTGATAAGCTCCTTTCTGGCATATATCAAAGATTAGTCAGCGATTTCCATTTTTTAAAATTTTTCCTCCGAAGACTATTCACTTGAGCTATGTTATCAGTAGTCAGTCAACAAGAATTCTCAAATCTGGGTTCTATGCTTACAGGCAATCATCAGTAAGACGTGAATTTGATCTGTGCAGTGATAGATGATATTTTCGAGGCATGCCGAACCCTTCAGAAATACCCTGAGGAACAGCGTATCTCAGCAGAAAAAATTCCTCCAGAGAACTTAGATTTCAAAAGTTCCACTGACAGTGTATGTCTATGTTTAGAAAGGTATATTTTTAAGCTAACAAATTAATTCGGAAGGATCGGGTGCGTTGTCCTTCAGAAGGTGTCTGAAGTTGCATCGATTTTCTCTGATTTTAATATGTATTTTCCCCTTTTCTAAGAGGTGGATGACTTATTTGAAGTCATATGGCATCTAGTTACATCTTCGCTTTTAATTTTTCAACGTCCTTCTTTATAAAAAAAAACAAAAGTGAATAAATAAATCTGCGTGGTATTCATTATTTGCTCGTGGCGCCAAAAGGTAATCATAATCTTCAATGACCAGTCAACCAGACATTAATACACAGAGTGGGCTTATATTTATTCCTTTCTCTGTCTGCAAGCATACACACCAACTTTACAGGGATGGATAAATTGTTATTTTAAATGGCATAATTTCAGTTAAGCAGGAATTATTTTCCTAATGTTCTTTGTAACCTTAAAATCATTTTGAATAGTCTGCTAAGTAATTCATGGATTTAGTATATTAGGGAATATAGATAAACATATTGCCTTCGCATTAACAGAAAAACTAGGTCTGTAGTGAATACATTACAAATAATATGAAAAAAGAAAGATTTGAAGTCAACACGGTTTTTCTACATAAGGCCTTTCACCTTATTCTTGAATCTGTAGTATAATGATATCCTAATTTTAAACTCATTTGTGTATTTGTTTGATTTTCTCACCAATAGTGATATAAGCTTGCATTAGGAAGATTGTATATTCTTTGTCGAAAGGAATACCTTGCTACTAAACAGTGATAAAAAGTCATACGTGCTTCTGCCTTACTTTTGGTACCAGAGGAGTGTGAATTTGTTTTAGTTCATCAATTAAGTGTTAGAATTGCAAATTCTGCTACAATCGGTATTTTTGTAGCACCATTGTGGTCTGAACTTGAGCTGATGACTGTAAGTTGACTGAAACATAAGAAAGTACCAGTTAACCAGTTGGCTTTGTTTTTTTTCAGGTCATCAATACAAAAACGGGAGAGTGGAAGCTTTTGAGATAACTGAACGAGTGTAAACCAGCAGCCTGAAGAAGAATGTGAGATATGGACGGAATTGGCATCAAGTTAGGCTTAAAATTCAGTCTAACTCAGCATCAGTTGGCCTTCCACTTCAAGAGACAAAAGAGCGACAGAAGTATTTGTATTACGCGTGTACAATAAATGAAAGAAAAAAATAATAACAATCTGCATTTAAACAAATAAAGTATAATTATATTTTAATAGTTTACACACAATGATAAGTTTTGTTATTGGTAATATTTCGAGCAAAATTACTGCCCGTGTTCTCGAAATATTACCAATAACAAAACTTATCATTGTGTGTAAACTATTAAAATATAATTATACTTTATTTGATCTAATCCACAATGCTCAAACTTTTTACTGATATTAATGCATTTAAACAGCACATCACAAAATATTTCCATTCACTCCGACCTGTACACACAAAAAGCTTAAATTTGTTGCAAGTGATGGGGTACGCGATTAATAGAGTTGACAAGTAAATAAACGAAGAAATTACCAATAGGACATAAATCATTGTAGTCTAAAAGTTGTTCGTATTTGTCGTGAGTAGCCTAATGATAAAGTCTTTGACTTTTGCAATTGAATGACACAGGTTAGAATGTCATAATAGGACACTTTAGTTTACTGCCTAATTATTGCTGAGAAATCCTTCAGTCTGAACCAAACATGGAATCTCGTAGCCTAACTCTTCACAGTGTCTAACACTTAAGACTACTGAGTACAGAGCAGTTATTTGTAATTCATGCTATTAACAAAATGCCATACAAGAAGTAAGCTACAGTCAGGAGAAATTTTCAAAATTCTGTACAGTTGTGCTTGCATCCAACGATAAGTTGTTCTGTGCATTTTTTCAAGACTATTCGAACCATAAGTAGAAGACAACAGAACGAGTATGAAACAAAATATGGCTTTAACTGTCATCCTAACAATTATATTTATCAGGTGCGTCATTCATGGATATTTTATTACTCCCAGTCCTACGATACATACACAAACAGACAGGTACCTACGTAAGACTAGTTACATTATTTTCTATCCACCTGAGCCAGATGACTCATTAGCGTCATATATTAAGATGGCCTGTGTAGTCAGCCGATTTCCGCAAAACAGATGATCGGTGAGTGGCGAGTTCCAGCTTGTTCATCTTTTTGTCCCCAGTTTGAAGGCAGTTGTAAAAACTTTTAGTCTCAGTTATTACAAATCTGATCACGAATCGACTTCACTTAGAGGACGACTATAAACCAGACACTACTAGACATCTGTTTTGCCGTAGCTTGGTACTCTTCAGCAGCATCCACCCATGAACCTTACCAGGGATCGAACCCAGGACCTTTCGGTTGCAAGTCGAGCTGGTTGACCATTAAGTCACTGGGGTGGGATTCACGACATATTGCATAGCCGCCAGCGAATATCATCAGCCAGTATCTGTCCTTTCACCCAACCTGGTGCACCATGTTAATCACGACTTCCCATTAGAACTTCAGATAACTTCATCCTGTGGCCAAATTAATTTTCGAATGTGGGTTTATGAGGGCTTAAATTGTTTCAAGTTTGAGCGCCGATTGACTTCAGTTAGGGAACGACTGGAAACCAGTGTTTGATTGATCTGCCAGCTCGCCTCATCACCTGCAGTCATATTCGGTGTACTGGTGAAGAGTTCCAAACAAGAACAAAACAGCTGTGGGACACTCCCTCATTTCCACTGGTTTACGAACTGCAGTCTGTTCATGATCAAACTTGAAATCGATCAGATCTGTGGAAACCAAAGCGTGTAAATTATTACGCCTTTTTTCTAACGGCGAATTGGTTAATTTATTCAGTATTTCATGATTATGATATATACATATATATAAGAAAAAAATTAGAAACTACATTTTTTAAGAGGCATAACAGAAAATATATTGATTGAATAGTCGTTGTTCTTATTCTTATTCTTCTCTACTGAATTAATTATTGATTATATATCGACTGAAAACTCCAGAAAATTTAGCCAACAATTGACAGTAATCACATGATGGAGTGGCATCATGTGTTCAGAGAAGGTTATACTAACATACATATATACATGCAAATATATAATATATGAAGAAAGTAACTCTCGTTTCTTTTATTTTTCTCACTGTGAGTGAAAACGATAAATCTCTCAATCCATTATATAATCTGAGTAATTGTTAAAATTGGCGTCAGTTTAACAAATTTACATGTATCTGCGGGAGCAGTTACATTGGAAGGACAAAAAGAAGGGCGTACCTACGGTTTTCTGAACACGTACCAAAAAGCTTACGTCTAAAGGGAACAAATGCTTTAAACAGTGCCATCGCCAGGCATCTCCTCGACATAGATCATGAGGTGGACGTCAAAAAGTCGTTCAAAATTATCAATAGGCAAAAGAGCTCAATTCTGCTTAAGTTTGCTGAAGCCATTTCCATCAAGCGCCTGAAGCCTGATTTATGCGTCCAGAAAGAAGCGGTTATCAGTCTTTCTTGGCCCTGGTAACTGGATAATTTCACTTCTCTTTCTTCCAAATGCGAAATGCTAAAAGTTTCCATTTTGTATGATTATTATTGTTCGGAATAGTGTTTAATATTGCATATTTATATATGTATATATTTTTAGTGTATGCGTATATTGATCGATTGTTTTTTTGTTTAAAATGAACTCCGTGCAATTATCTCAAAATTGTTGTAGTAGATATATTTAGTAATGTATTTGCCATGTAAGCAGCTGACGAGAAGGTAACGAAATAAAAGATGGTACCATTTTATTCTGCTACAACTGTAGTTCTTGCTTTGTTCAAATTACGACAGTACAGTGGAGAGATTGGTCAAGTTATGATGATAGTGTGGACACTGCTACTTTTCAGCTTTGAGTGTGTTTCGAAAATAAGTATGTACCCTACCGTTCTACAGCATCAAATGATTCCAAGCACCAGTCAAAAAAAGTTAGCTTATAAGAGTTTATTTTGTAAACGGGAATCTGTTTTTTTAAGGAAATACCACTCAATGAAATACACTTCTTAAACTTCTTTATTCGCCTGCTAAAGAACCTGCTTTTGGGTTTGTCAGTATTGCATGGCGTACTCATGACATATAACTGCTTTTTTCTGTAAGTTGGGATATCAATATCCATCGGTGACAACCAACACTGATAACGATATCATATCATGCATGCGTAAATGAGAGAATCCTCGACTCATTATCGAGCTAAGCATATATTACTGAATAAAATCTAGTAGTTTAAAAAAGAAATCATTGATTTTCGATTATGGACACAACTTTGTATGAGTTGTCAGCTGATAAAATAGTAGTGTGATACTGATCGATATTGATTTTGTTGTAAGTTGTATATACGTGTGTAATAATTGCTTAATACGTATTATATGCTGCTCAAGTTCCCTTTGTTTTCATGTAAGTCAATTAGACTCTTGTGAGTTATAAGATTTGATAGTATGAAATATTCCCATATTATGAATTAAAAGTCAATCTGAACGAAGAATATTCTTTTCAATAATTTCTCTTCAGGTTCTTATAATTATAAAATATAATACTTGTGGTCGTTGCAATAAAGGCCAGTTATGCGGTGGATACATCTTTTAACGTAGAATAACAGATTAGTTATGGGGTGTCAAAATAAATAGTCGTATTTGAGTGTGACAAACGTGCCAGACTGAAACCGATTACCAAAATATTGTGAAATGAGAGACAATGGTGGTGATTAATCATAACAGATTTGTAGATTATGAGGTAGGAAAATTGACAAATCAGTTCAAGGTTATAAAAGGTGTCAGGGGAGTGATTAGCTAGTACAAAGTGGTCTGTGTTAAACAGGAGATAGTAAGACTGCAATGATAGGTTCATAATGAAATAACGAATGTGTTAAATTGAAACAGTTGGAGACATATATTGAGAAAAGAGATAATATCACGAATAATAAGCTCGGATAGTATAAATGGAGAATTCGATAGTATTGAGGGAATGTTTGCATGAAGGGCATAAATTATGACGAATAATAATAATAACTGTAATAATAATATTTGTAATAATAGGCAAAGTAAAAAAAACCAAAAGGGTTAAGGGGAAGGAGCTTTCTTGGTGAGAAGAAAGGATCTTCAGTTCAAGGTTGGCCATGGTAGGAACAGTGTCTGGACGTGTTCTTTTTGGATACAAAGTTCTGGTTTAGTCAATCTTATTGCAACCGCTTAAGCTATGTGTAGGAGACGTAAGCGAACTGTACGTGATAACGACTGCGGAATTCAGTATATAACCCTGAAAGCTGTGTTGACATAGATGTGATGTCCATTATCGGCCAAGTGTGACGGGATCGAGCTTTTTATGCAGTTAATTTCCTTCCCGCTGAACCAAGCTTGTAAGTGTTCTCAAACCCGTAGACGAACCTGCCTAATCGTGCGTCCCATATAACTTGAACCACAGGAACAGTTGAAATGGTATATGCATGAAGAAGAGCTAAGGTTAGGTAAGACACCTTTGGGTTGCAGGGTGAACATTGAACGGCTAGTGAAGGATAGATACAGACGTGCAGAGTAGAAAGTTTTCTTGATCTCCCTGGTTAAACGTTGGGATAGAATCTCCGCAGGAGTATCTCCCTTGAATTGGAGACGTAAAAACAAAGGCTTTTTCTCCACAGTTGCCAGTCCGCTGCATAACTTGCCTTTATTGTAACGACCACAAATATTATATTTTATAATTGTAAGAACCTGAAGAGAAATTATTGAAGAGAGTATTCTTCGTTCAGATTGACTTTTAATTCAATTAGACTCTGCCTGTTCAGGCTACAAAAACGTTCTATATCTCTCAGTGTTTGGTAACCATTTCACAAATTGAGTTGAATAACTAGTTCGAACAGTTAGTTAGTTTTATTGGGTTGCAGTTAGGCAAGTGTATTCAGTATTTTACAAAATACATAATATTCAAACTATACTGAAATAGAATTAGAATCAATAAATGTGACTGACAAACATAAAGTTCATACAATCCTCCTCTAAACTGTGCAAAGTTCTGTCTGTTAGAAAGCACTTAATATGGTCTGACAACACTCAGACAAATCAATGTCATTTTGTTTGAGAAAAAGGGCAATTGCGAAGAATTCATTTTGTTTTCTTTCATACATTTTATGTAAACACTTTAGATTCGCTAAAATCTGAAGTCTCAGATTTTAGTTGGGAACTTTAAATTTTGCCTAAACGCTAAATGATAGGTATACACCAAAAACACTTTCACAAATCTACAAGTTTTTAAAAACCAGGTGAGCCATCTGGGACGAAACATTTACGATAGATTGAAAGAATGGGTATGTTTGGGTATGTATGCTTCTGGTGCTAATTTATAGCACTCTAAACACTGTATCCTATCAGATTGAATCATTAGTCTGAAAGGAACAGTTGACTTTTTTTCTGTAACAAAATTTAGAACAACTTTTAAGTCGCCATTGAGATGACAGCCGGTCGTCTGATTCTCAAAACAGTTTGATAGACAAGCCTTTTTCACTTATCTGTATCTCGTATTTTCCTGGTGAGTGAGTGTATAACCTGATTTCTGAGCGTATTGATTAATTCATTGAAATATGTAGATTACTTGATACAGCATGTGAATTCTGTCCGATTCAAGTTTCCTCTTGCATGATTAATTAGTTTTGAATATGATGAGTACTGTCACTTAGGCTGGATTTAAGAATATAATTAAACTACTTTCTTACAAAATTTTAAAAAAAATAATAGGTCAGTTATCTCACATGAACTGTGTTATAATTTACTAAATTGGTAGGAATTATCATCTATTGATTGCGGGTAAACCAAGAAAGAGTATTTTATAACCATTATTGCTGTTATCGCTTTCGAAGTTGGCATGCTCACTGGCAATTGTGGGATGGACTTCATCAAGTTTTAATGAGGATTCATAAGTGGTGGGGTTTACCATACCAGATATATTGAATGACAGTGGTGTTATACTGTTACTGCCATTGGATTCCAACCTACCAGCTACATAGTAATAAAAAATGAACGTCCTATGGGTATGCCATGTGTACTGATGAATATTTCGAAAGGAGAACGAATCTGCTGTCAACTACTTCTGGATTTTCAGTGGCTATCTTGTGCCGAATCTTCAAGTGATATAATAAACGATGGTATATTAACTAAATGAAGCTGGTATGTGACGAAATCTACCTTTACAATGTAAGCTATGGTCGTCTCTCTGAGCAGAATCAATTTGGCCACATCGCTGATTAGCTCATTCCTCAGGGAGCGAAATGGTTATCCGTGTTCAGGTTACTTCGATCTGACTAGTAAACACTACCGCTTGATTTCAGCAGTATACAGCTACTCATCTCAATCAATCAGTAGTACACGGTCTAATGCAAGAAAGCGAACTTCATTTATTTCAGTGAAAAAAAACATTAAGTAACCGATCAGATAGTTACACTTGGAGAGTTTATACAGACTATCGGTGTAATTTTAGAACTAACATTAGTATGAGCGTCCGTCGATCAGTGTGAAGTCACAGAATCATTACTCCATTCTTTTTCTTTGTCCGTCTCTCCTGTGTTTAGCCAATTACTCTTTTTTTTTTGGTTGAAGGATATCATCATGAGCTGACATCAGTCAAAGAACAATTGGAAAACCACCAGGGAGTATTGGACAGCTGTTTCGTCCCAGTTTGGAACTCTCCAGTAGTACCACCCACCGTCAGGGTTCTAACCCAGGAATTTCTGGGTTCAAGGCGAGTTAGCCCATAGACCATTAGGCCACTGGGACCTGATCCAATGGCCAGCCCATGAATTCCAACTTCTACCAGTTCACAACATAACGCGACCACTTCTCAATGTCTTCTTCGATGATTTATTGCCTCACCTTCAACCCGCTTCACCCTACTGATAATGGCTTCCTACTAGAACCCCAGGTTAACTGTCTCGATAGGGACAGTCGCCAGTGAGCATCAAATCATTTTTCAAGTGTGGGCTTCTTTTGTAGGTTTTTTTTATTTTGATTGGTTGGAAGATTTCTGTTTTTCTTCCCGTAAATGGAAAATTGATTTGTAAATAAATAAATACTTTGCTTCACATTATGGGGTAATGGCAAATGTGTGGATTTTCTAATTTGGCTTGTGTGACTACACCTATCAGCTGAAGTGAATGAAGTCAGTCATTTATGCGTTTGTTGCAGCGTTTAATTGTATGCCATATCTTATGCCTATGAAATCCAAAACAGGGGGTACCGATAAATGCTTTCCGGGCATTTTTTACAATCCATAACTCATGCTTATATACACATAGGCAAACAATCTAGAGCACACCACCGACGGCAAATACTGAACAAAACCATTTGGGCTAGAAGATGACTCACCTGCTAGAGTCATTTTTATTTTGTTCACAGTGGCAACTGATTTCTGTCTATTAAGTTAGCAATGTGGTAACCAAGCTAGCATACTCGGCATCAATGAGAGTTTAAATGATGGCGGTCCACAGTGAGCTGAGTACACAAGTTTACTGCCCACTGATTTCAACCACTTTGTATGAATGACTTGGCTTAGAGTAATGTGGTAGTTATATCTAAATAATTATGATAATAGTGTCGATTGTCGATGATACACAATAAATACAACTATCGCAGCAACAGTCATGAAGTAATCATCCAGAATCAGCATAACCTCATCTAATTCTTACTCACGAGTAGAAAGTTGGTTCTAGTTTTAACTCTTTTCAATGTACATGGTTACTTTGAGTTTCCCAATATTCAATTTCTAATATGTAAAGAAAAAAACCACATCACTATTATTGGTATTTCATTATAAAGTAATCAATAGCACTAGTCATGCATCGGCATCTACATGTTTAGACAACCGGTGACTACTCAGCTGTATGACTCATTGCAACAGCAGATAGAAGATCCCATGAAACTTCAAATCATGCAAGATCAATGTTTCAACAGCAATATTCTCAAAAAATCCGGGAAGTTCACCGAACGTATCTATTCATCCACTTGAAGCTCCAAGCTGCACCTGTATACCCGTCTTTTGCGGTTGATAATTCCACAAATTTTCTTGTTCTCACAAGCAAAAATGGCCTCAGTTGAATTGTGCAAAAGGCTTCATCACCGATGAGAATTAGATAGGTGATAAAGAAAATAAGCAGGTCAATAAACACACATTCTTGTAATTAGCAAAAGTAATTGATCGCACTATCCGAACAATAATTCATCAATAGAATTCACTTACAGTGTGTTGAGAAATTTACTGCATGTATCACAAATCACGTTCCTTTTTACTGTTGATTCTGTCATTCTATTGATAAGAAGAGTTGAGTTGTGTGAGGAAGAAAATTATTATTACATTTTTTCTACAAACCTGTCAAATGTCAAATGCCCACGCCGGCGCACACCTGATATCTATGGTCGGCCTGCAAAATTTGGGCTACCGATATCCATGCTGAAAATTCCATACTTGTACCAAAAATACAGTATGGAATCAAGCTGTAAATAAAAAATAAAAAATAAAAAAAAATAAATGTAGAAACCACCTCCATTCCGCCTTTTCAGTTAACTAATATTATCTCTGTTTCGCCTCTATGCTTCTTCTAATCTTCCATCATTTTGAAAATTACACCGGCCTCATGAGAAACTCTCCACATCAGTGGGTTTAGTAACAAATGACTTTAGAGAACAGCCTACCAGTTAGAATTAACATACCTCCTATATATCTAACTGATGTTTCAATAACACCATAAGCAATTTTCTCGTGAACAGATCAAATAATTGCTCCATTGTGTGTTGCTGTCAGTGTGGTCACATGAGTAAATTTATAGGTAGCTTCTAAAGTTACTCGCATAGTTACCGAAATGATTTATACAGTACTTCGTGTTTTTCTATAGTGAGTCTCCATTCGGGATAAAATCTTTGTTTCAGCGAATTGTAAGCAAAAAGCAGGACGATTGGAGACTGTTACTTCCACTAATTCTGAACTCATTCACAGAGTACGCCACGGGATCTCGCTCCTGGATATAAATAACCAAGATTAATTGAAAGAACGAAGATCTGAAACCAGTTTAATAGCAATCAATTCCAACCAAGCAAAGAATTAACGATTAATAGTGTAATTAGAGTAATTTCTCTAAAACAAAATCCTGAATACTGATAACTTTCTCTGGTCATTTTTATCAAACTTAACATTATAAAGTTGTGTAACACTTAATACAAAAGAAAAATGAATCTATTACGCTCTTTCTCTAAGCTGATTCCACTTCTGTCGGGGTAGCAAGCATCACTGTTTAACACCTCTGATATCTAACTACTCATTTAAATCAGTAGTCTGTATCATCATGTGATAAAAAGTTAGTTTTACAGGCTATTATGAACTGTAGTTGTCAGCCAGTAGAAATTCCTAGAAGCCACTGCACTTCTCAGCTTCGTTATGTAGAGTTGAAAAAGACTCGATTATGTTCACGTAACTTTATGCCTTCTGATGAGTTGGATAAAATTTATCGAGATCTACAACAATAGGAGAAATTCTATGTAATTTAATCATTATTATACTAATCAGATCACGAAATAAAAATCTATGCTCTTCATGAGCTTGAATCGTCGCTCTTTACTCATAACGTTTCACTTCAACCTTGATTTCTGTTTTTCATTTGGTGAGTAAATAAGATGAGGCTTATGTGAAAAGTCAGTTGTTTTTAAAAGTTTTTATCTGTTTTCCAAAGTCAGTGACAAAAAGTATTATTGTATCACTGCTTAGAAAATGATATCAATAGTTCAAAACTGCGCATACATTTATACGTGCACAGACACACACAATGAATGGAATCCTAAGATCGTCATACAGACAGACAGCCAAATATAAACCCAGCCACTAAGCTCCAAACAATCGGGAAAGTTATCAATACAAATTGATATTTCAGACCATAGTCTATGTGAGACAGCAATACTTACTAATCGATGAGTTATTATGAAACTCACAGTAATTTCTTAAACTACTTTCTCCTTCAGCCACATGAAGGAAAGTTTATTTATCATTCTAATCCATAAAATTGACTGGTGTTATCCTGTTTGCCAGTTAGATATGTATAAATTAGATGTGACTGGAGTAGTGTTCAGGATTTCATATACTATTTACAAAAGACCCGTCTGTTAACATATGCATAAAACTTGAACATTCTGGTAGTGTGTAACCTTACATTAGCTTGTTTAATTGATATCACACAGTGAAACAGTATTATTTACTAATGGAACAGGATAGAGCTTTCCAGTATATTTTAGAAAATTCTAAAAACCTTTAAGACTGTCTATACCAAAGAATTAGAATTATAGAAACCAGGTTTGATAGAAGTATCAGCAATTAATTTACTGTCAAAACATGATTCATTAAGTAGCATCGTTCAGTAAATTGATGTGACCGCAATAAATAAGCTAACATGTATACATGTAGACTGGTTAACTCGGCCTCGCATATCAACATCAGAGAATATCAAAATTCTACTCAACATGCACACTTTTATCGAGCAAAAATAACTACACATCATTTTACTATACTTGTCGATTTTCATTGTAATTAGTCGTCATTTACTCACAGTGCTAATTTCCTGTTATCGATTTTACTTTTTAGCTTGAATTCAACTCCTGCGCTCTCTCCTGTTCTACCCTTGCCAGGATGAAAACTAGGTTTTGTGACCCATTAGCCTATTAGAAAAAAACTATGGCGTTTGAAACAATAAGGGGTGATTTCTAAATCTACAAAGGGGAGGAACAGGTATGGTCACTCACTGAGGTGAATGCAGCCTCAACAGACTATTCCCACATAGCATATATGCATATTCAAAATCGCTTTGCTGGCCACTGTCAGATCTACATCACGTCAATACTGATAGGTATTCACTACGCTCAGTGTAATGGTCAACTACCAATCTAAAGAAGTGTAATGATAGATGAATAAACTGTGGATTCGCGTTCATTGAAGACAGTCGTTAGGCAACCCTTTCGTGTTGAGATCTTTAATAGTTAGCCCTAAATTATCACCATTTTTATATTACTGTCAATGTGTGAGCATTACTTTTAAAAATCAGAGGTAATTTATATTGAATCACAGGATACGATTAAATGTGAGTTGATAAACTCTGACATAACGTGTTCTTCTTCAGCCCAGATGATTTGATTCCTAGTAATTCTTAATATCACTGTCACAGACGACTTAAACTTCTTTAAATTCTGTGCCTTGGTATATATAACTATAAAGGGTATTCATAGTGTGCTTTTAAATTCTTTTCCCCATCATCTTTGTTATGTCTAGTTTTGAGGATACAACAACGGGTATGCAGTTCGGTACACCACTATTAGATTCCATGAAATTATAAATGAGGCAGAACTTCACGATATTATCATTGTTCATTGGAACAACTTATCAATATGCTGAAAGTTGTCAGACAAATTTACACTCAATCGATAAGAACATTTCGATTAAAGGATGCATAACATAATTTCTGATTAATTCGTGCAAAGGCAAAAAACTCCATTCGGAAAACCATCTAGTTAAGAAAGTAAAGCATTACTGTGTGCCTTATCGCATAAAGTTATGCAATGTCCAAATGCACTCTACTACAGATGGTGTGTGAATAGTAGGCTAATACAAAACAAAAATAGAGTAGGGCGCTGCGAAAGGAATATCTGCATATAACGTGATCTGCTAACAATGGGAACTTCTCATTAACATCTAAGAAGCCACTTTTGAACAACTATATCTCTTTTGCAAAGAGAACTTAAATGAATTAAATAAATTTGATTCAAAAGGGCTCTAAGATAGTCAGTAAAATTTTGTGAACAACACTGAACATTTTCAGCACCAGATACTACTTAGTTGACACCAGTCAGAGACAAGCCATATTTTACCTAGACACTAACCAAAACTAAGGTCTGGACAAATGAAGCTGCTCGCACTCCAGTGATCAGTTATCGTCAAGCTGGATATAATTGTAAGTACTTATGAAGATACTGACTAAGCCAATTCATTGTTACCAAATCCCACTGACTTTAGCTTCTTTGCAAATATCTCCTAAGTATTCTTTTATCGCCCCCTGTCACCCCTTCCTCTTAATTATTCATTTACGAAGGTAAGTCACCACTGTAACTGCTCTGAGTGGAATCTACTTCAATACTGAATCTATTGACATTCCAACATATTTCATTTGATTGGAAGGAAATTATGTGTCAAGCGTCTTTGAAAGAACTTCAATTCCTATTTAGGGATAAGTGACAATGAGCACAGAATCAAGTGACTGCTTATATCAATTACTTTCAGACGTCTCCATCACTTGTTTATTATGTATTATGATAAATTAGTGGAAAATTAAGGATGTAATGATTTTTCGCAGTGTGTTTATTGATCGGTCCCCTTGGCATAGGTAATAGTAACTTTACTATGGTCACTGTCATTATTATTATTATTGTTCTGATCTGTAGATATTTGTCAATAAGTTACCACTATTTTTACTTTTTATCGGAAAGGCTTCTCCATAGAACACCATAAGTGAATAACTACTCTGAAATCAGGACTTATGATTAGAACTTCGGAAGATCCATTCAGTGATTCTGAGACTTTTGATGTCTAAGTCTGTCTTTAGAACACTTGAATACTCAAAAGCTTAGCCTGTCCAAACTAAACATAGATGGCATTACTAGAAGACGGTGTTCATCTGAAGGTATGCGTTGAACTTGTGCGAAGCGTTTCCAACAATCTGATCATACATTTTTGCTTGTCAATTCAATCCATATAAGGAATGCAAATAAAGATGATTTAAAATGGACGAAATTTTAAGGGATGTGAGCATAAGAAGAGTAGTAATCAACATGACTCTTAATAATATAATCAAATAAGAATTACTAACCTTAACCTACCTTGGTAAACCTTATCTGTTATCACTTTGTTCATATTAAGTGATCTTCCGTTTCTTAGCATTTCTCATAAGAATTGAACTGATAAGTAACTGTATAACCAGATTGTTGTCAATGTTTTACATAAATAAATCACATTCGTTCAGATAAATATCACCTTCTAATAACACTGTTATTCCTAAATTCATTTTCTTTAAGTGGATATTGCGCTTTTCTTGCCATAGAGTCAAAATCAGTCGGTAGTGTTACTACTACTACTACTACCAATAATGACAATAATAACCATAAATTAAAGACAAACTAATCGATAAGTCTAGACAAGAAATATCATAATAGACAACAGGGAGTGTATTATTACAAAACAAAGCAGTAGTCAGTCTTTTGACTTTGAACTGTTTATATTTTATTTTACTTTTTTCATACACTGGATACTACTTTATTTCACAACCAGAGAATAAGCAAAATGTTACCAGACGAAACACTGAGGCTATTATTACTATTATTATTATTATCATTGTTAATAGTAGTAGTAGTAGTAGTAGTAGTAGTAGTAGTAGTAGTAGTAGTAGTAGTAGTAGTAGTAGTAGTAGTAGTAGTAGTAGTAGTAGTAGTAGTAGTAGTAGTAGTAGTAGTAGTAGTAGTAGTAGTAGTAGTAGTAGTAGTAGTAGTAGTAGTAGTAGTAGTAGTAGTAGTAGTAGTAGTAGTAGTAGTAGTAGTAGTAGTAGTAGTAGTAGTAGTAGTAGTAGTAGTAGTAGTAGTAGTAGTAGTAGTAGTAGTAGTAGTAGTAGTAGTAGTAGTAGTAGTAGTAGTAGTAGTAGTAGTAGTAGTAGTAGTAGTAGTAGTAGTAGTAGTAGTAGTAGTAGTAGTAGTAGTAGTAGTAGTAGTAGTAGTAGTAGTAGTAGTAGTAGTAGTAGTAGTAGTAGTAGTAGTAGTAGTAGTAGTAGTAGTAGTAGTAGTAGTAGTAGTAGTAGTAGTAGTAGTAGTAGTAGTAGTAGTAGTAGTAGTAGTAGTAGTAGTAGTAGTAGTAGTAGTAGTAGTAGTAGTAGTAGTAGTAGTAGTAGTAGTAGTAGTAGTAGTAGTAGTAGTAGTAGTAGTAGTAGTAGTAGTAGTAGTAGTAGTAGTAGTAGTAGTAGTAGTAGTAGTAGTAGTAGTAGTAGTAGTAGTAGTAGTAGTAGTAGTAGTAGTAGTAGTAGTAGTAGTAGTAGTAGTAGTAGTAGTAGTAGTAGTAGTAGTAGTAGTAGTAGTAGTAGTAGTAGTAGTAGTAGTAGTAGTAGTAGTAGTAGTAGTAGTAGTAGTAGTAGTAGTAGTAGTAGTAGTAGTAGTAGTAGTAGTAGTAGTAGTAGTAGTAGTAGTAGTAGTAGTAGTAGTAGTAGTAGTAGTAGTAGTAGTAGTAGTAGTAGTAGTAGTAGTAGTAGTAGTAGTAGTAGTAGTAGTAGTAGTAGTAGTAGTAGTAGTAGTAGTAGTAGTAGTAGTAGTAGTAGTAGTAGTAGTAGTAGTAGTAGTAGTAGTAGTAGTAGTAGTAGTAGTAGTAGTAGTAGTAGTAGTAGTAGTAGTAGTAGTAGTAGTAGTAGTAGTAGTAGTAGTAGTAGTAGTAGTAGTAGTAGTAGTAGTAGTAGTAGTAGTAGTAGTAGTAGTAGTAGTAGTAGTAGTAGTAGTAGTAGTAGTAGTAGTAGTAGTAGTAGTAGTAGTAGTAGTAGTAGTAGTAGTAGTAGTAGTAGTAGTAGTAGTAGTAGTAGTAGTAGTAGTAGTAGTAGTAGTAGTAGAGTAGTAGTAGTAGTAGTAGTAGTAGTAGTAGTAGTAGTAGTAGTAGTAGTAGTAGTAGTAGTAGTAGTAGTAGTAGTAGTAGTAGTAGTAGTAGTAGTAGTAGTAGTAGTAGTAGTAGTAGTAGTAGTAGTAGTAGTAGTAGTAGTAGTAGTAGTAGTAGTAGTAGTAGTAGTAGTAGTAGTAGTAGTAGTAGTAGTAGTAGTAGTAGTAGTAGTAGTAGTAGTAGTAGTAGTAGTAGTAGTAGTAGTAGTAGTAGTAGTAGTAGTAGTAGTAGTAGTAGTAGTAGTAGTAGTAGTAGTAGTAGTAGTAGTAGTAGTAGTAGTAGTAGTAGTAGTAGTAGTAGTAGTAGTAGTAGTAGTAGTAGTAGTAGTAGTAGTAGTAGTAGTAGTAGTAGTAGTAGTAGTAGTAGTAGTAGTAGTAGTAGTAGTAGTAGTAGTAGTAGTAGTAGTAGTAGTAGTAGTAGTAGTAGTAGTAGTAGTAGTAGTAGTAGTAGTAGTTTAGTAGTAGTAGTAGTAGTAGTAGTAGTAGTAGTAGTAGTAGTAGTAGTAGTAGTAGTAGTAGTAGTAGTAGTAGTAGTAGTAGTAGTAGTAGTAGTAGTAGTAGTAGTAGTAGTAGTAGTAGTAGTAGTAGTAGTAGTAGTAGTAGTAGTAGTAGTAGTAGTAGTAGTAGTAGTAGTAGTAGTAGTAGTAGTAGTAGTAGTAGTAGTAGTAGTAGTAGTAGTAGTAGTAGTAGTAGTAGTAGTAGTAGTAGTAGTAGTAGTAGTAGTAGTAGTAGTAGTAGTAGTAGTAGTAGTAGTAGTAGTAGTAGTAGTAGTAGTAGTAGTAGTAGTAGTAGTAGTAGTAGTAGTAGTAGTAGTAGTAGTAGTAGTAGTAGTAGTAGTAGTAGTAGTAGTAGTAGTAGTAGTAGTAGTAGTAGTAGTAGTAGTAGTAGTAGTAGTAGTAGTAGTAGTAGTAGTAGTAGTAGTAGTAGTAGTAGTAGTAGTAGTAGTAGTAGTAGTATAGTAGTAGTAGTAGTAGTAGTAGTAGTAGTAGTAGTAGTAGTAGTAGTAGTAGTAGTAGTAGTAGTAGTAGTAGTAGTAGTAGTAGTAGTAGTAGTAGTAGTAGTAGTAGTAGTAGTAGTAGTAGTAGTAGTAGTAGTAGTAGTAGTAGTAGTAGTAGTAGTAGTAGTAGTAGTAGTAGTAGTAGTAGTAGTAGTAGTAGTAGTAGTAGTAGTAGTAGTAGTAGTAGTAGTAGTAGTAGTAGTAGTAGTAGTAGTAGTAGTAGTAGTAGTAGTAGTAGTAGTAGTAGTAGTAGTAGTAGTAGTAGTAGTAGTAGTAGTAGTAGTAGTAGTAGTAGTAGTAGTAGTAGTAGTAGTAGTAGTAGTAGTAGTAGTAGTAGTAGTAGTAGTAGTAGTAGTAGTAGTAGTAGTAGTAGTAGTAGTAGTAGTAGTAGTAGTAGTAGTAGTAGTAGTAGTAGTAGTAGTAGTAGTAGTAGTAGTAGTAGTAGTAGTAGTAGTAGTAGTAGTAGTAGTAGTAGTAGTAGTAGTAGTAGTAGTAGTAGTAGTAGTAGTAGTAGTAGTAGTAGTAGTAGTAGTAGTAGTAGTAGTAGTAGTAGTAGTAGTAGTAGTAGTAGTAGTAGTAGTAGTAGTAGTAGTAGTAGTAGTAGTAGTAGTAGTAGTAGTAGTAGTAGTAGTAGTAGTAGTAGTAGTAGTAGTAGTAGTAGTAGTAGTAGTAGTAGTAGTAGTAGTAGTAGTAGTAGTAGTAGTAGTAGTAGTAGTAGTAGTAGTAGTAGTAGTAGTAGTAGTAGTAGTAGTAGTAGTAGTAGTAGTAGTAGTAGTAGTAGTAGTAGTAGTAGTAGTAGTAGTAGTAGTAGTAGTAGTAGTAGTAGTAGTAGTAGTAGTAGTAGTAGTAGTAGTAGTAGTAGTAGTAGTAGTAGTAGTAGTAGTAGTAGTAGTAGTAGTAGTAGTAGTAGTAGTAGTAGTAGTAGTAGTAGTAGTAGTAGTAGTAGTAGTAGTAGTAGTAGTAGTAGTAGTAGTAGTAGTAGTAGTAGTAGTAGTAGTAGTAGTAGTAGTAGTAGTAGTAGTAGTAGTAGTAGTAGTAGTAGTAGTAGTAGTAGTAGTAGTAGTAGTAGTAGTAGTAGTAGTAGTAGTAGTAGTAGTAGTAGTAGTAGTAGTAGTAGTAGTAGTAGTAGTAGTAGTAGTAGTAGTAGTAGTAGTAGTAGTAGTAGTAGTAGTAGTAGTAGTAGTAGTAGTAGTAGTAGTAGTAGTAGTAGTAGTAGTAGTAGTAGTAGTAGTAGTAGTAGTAGTAGTAGTAGTAGTAGTAGTAGTAGTAGTAGTAGTAGTAGTAGTAGTAGTAGTAGTAGTAGTAGTAGTAGTAGTAGTAGTAGTAGTAGTAGTAGTAGTAGTAGTAGTAGTAGTAGTAGTAGTAGTAGTAGTAGTAGTAGTAGTAGTAGTAGTAGTAGTAGTAGTAGTAGTAGTAGTAGTAGTAGTAGTAGTAGTAGTAGTAGTAGTAGTAGTAGTAGTAGTAGTAGTAGTAGTAGTAGTAGTAGTAGTAGTAGTAGTAGTAGTAGTAGTAGTAGTAGTAGTAGTAGTAGTAGTAGTAGTAGTAGTAGTAGTAGTAGTAGTAGTAGTAGTAGTAGTAGTAGTAGTAGTAGTAGTAGTAGTAGTAGTAGTAGTAGTAGTAGTAGTAGTAGTAGTAGTAGTAGTAGTAGTAGTAGTAGACAAGAGAATTCGGTAACGGAATTAGTAATTGGCCGCTCGATACACAGACGCTGCAGCTGTCTTACACGACATTATCGTCTCATCATTAGATAAGGGTGCCAAATACGTCCACTGCACGTTTCTCGACTCTACTTCTGCTTTCGACTCTGTGCCTAGATGTCTCTTGCTAAATAAGCTCTCCATGACACAAACTGAGTCCTGGGTCACTAACTGGTTGCATTCCTACTTCTCAAACAGAATGCAGTACAGCGTATACAAAGGTAAATCCTCCTCTGCTGTGCTCACTGAAGCTGGCGTCCCCCAAGGTGAAGTACTCTCCCCACTTCTCTTTTCTTCCTTTCTACGTGACTTACCATCTTCAAATGATATTAATTTTGTCAAATATGCTGACGACCTGACTGTATCTTTGCTTATCAAATGTCAAAGTGACTGCTCCAAACTAAATGGCTTTTTATCAGAAGTCAGCCAATGGTCCAAGGAAAACGGTCTTACCTTAAACCCCTCCAAATGCCAAACAGTCAATTTCACTTTTAGGCATAAATCTGACCTAAACAAACTGGTCAGCACTCACGAGGTGTGCAACATGGATGGCACTGATATAGAAACCAAATCGGAAATTAAATACCTAGGCGTCATTCTATCTGCTGATCTTTTTTGGTTGTCTCATATCTTGATGATTTCTAAGAAAATATTCCGTCTTACGTGCTACATCAAGAAGTTAAAACATTCTGGAATAATTCTACCCTTACTCCTACAATTCGTTAACTCTTGCATTCTGCCTATTATTCTCTATTGTTCCCCCCTTAGTTTTTCCAGGGCTAATGAAGAAAGTCTATACCTTATTACGCAGCATGTTAAAGGTTGTCAGCAGGGTAAGCAACGTGCGACTTAAACAGCTTGTTAATATTCTGGTTGACAGGCTCATGGACTCATGTGAAAAATGGACTAAATCCATTTTATCTAACACTACCCTCTTCATTCACAACTCTCCCCCTGTATCTCATCAGGTGAAACCAGAAGCCTATGTAGAAAACTATATGCTCGCACTAGTAAGTACAAAAACTCAACCATACCTACTTAGCTCGTGTTCTGTGCGATAAAGAAAGCATTAGGCGTGATGCCTATAACTTATTAGATAGTCAGTAGAACAAGTGGATCTCATCTTTCCAACTCATATCATTTATAGGTACAACGTTTTCTTTCTTTCTTTTCCTTTTCTCTCTCTCTTTTCTGTTATGTGCTCCTTTGTTTCTCTTTTCCTTACAAACTCTATTTAAAACATTCTTCTTCGTTCTCTCACACTCTGTATATCTCGACCTTGTTGTTACTGCTTACACCAGTAAATATTCTAGCATCTACTTTTCTAACACCTTCAAACACTGTTCAATTTTTGGCTTTGCTACCGACATGCTAATATGTTGTTGTCAAAACTAACCGAGATTACCCTTGATCTAAGTAGAATTTTATTTATTGTTAATGTACTAACTGGATTCAATACTGTAGTAAAATGCTGAAAATTCCATTCTGTATCACAAGTATTATTATTATAGACAAAATTCATCTATCGTATATTAGAATCACAATTTGCACATATCTTTGGTACTGTGCTGCTCTATCTTTCGTATTGTGCTTCTTTGTCTTCCTTTCATGTTTTCCCTGCTGTTTCACAAGCATGGTTCATTCATTCAGTCCATTTCTCCGCTGCTCGATATTCTTGACGCTGATCTACATATTTATACCTGCATCTAATTTCAAATTATAAACCTTGTTGGTAGCGCATGCCACAGTGGAGGAGTACTATTCACATTCGAATTTCAACAGCCACATGAGGGGAATTCGGTTACAACATTTACATATCTTAGTCATATGCAGAATCCAAATACCATGCGGAAAAAGTGCTTTGTTTTAATCATGGTGTTTCCAGTAATATTATTATTGAACAACAGTGTCGCTCAATAAATGATAAGAATGCTGTTTATTTAACTTTGGGGAAATCACCATAAACATCACCATGACAACTGCCTAATAGGATAGCATTGCTTTTATTCACACTAATTTGCGTTTACCATAACGATAATTTGAAAACATTTAAGAATATTATGTAAGTGTTTAGCTCACCATGGATAAATGTTAGTTGGTTGAACATGTGTAATTCACATATACCTGCCATATACTGCAGAAGAATAGTGGAGTGGTTTACACCCACGACAGTATGTAATATCAGTTCCAGCTGTTTCATTCTTCGCCTTCTTTGTTATTTTCAAACAACAGTAAGAATAACTTACGGAAATAGTAGTAGTTATTTATTTTACTCATAGGATCGAGAATTTGTGTTTCTTTGTAGTCACGGTTAACTCATTGTATTCACTGTCGTCCTCGTTAGGATTTTCACCAAGGCTTGAACTAACAGCTTGAGTAAAGGGAATAGTGAATGGAAATCAGACTGCAGTCTACAATAACCGGAGGACAGATAAAGTGAGTGTCTTTATAAAATGAAGATTTCCATCCGGAGAAAATGTAGCGTATGTCTTACTGCCATTGTTTTTAAAAATTCATCAACATGTAAGCGATGGAGATATAGGCTGAATGATAAATTTAAAACACCCACCTTTTTCAGTAAAAACTCAGTTAAACCACTTAAACTTTAGTTACAAATTATCATTGTCCAAATTGTTTTATTTTCTTTAACAATCTGTTACGTAATCAACCTGTGCACACGCTTATTCCTTAATTGCTCTTCATTTTTCCAAAATTATGCATTATGCAATCCACGTGTTGTAACCATTTCCACCTTTTAATTATATATATCATTTTTCTTCGTTAATTATCACCCCATTGACATTTTGACACCGACTAATTATTGTTAACAAACATATCGCCACTTGATTGGTAAATTGTTGTGTATTGTAATTAAAATGCTGTGACATATATTAGAGTAGAGCCAGAGATGAGGATCTAATTGAAAAGTAAATATTTCTTCGCTCAATCTTTCTCTTTTCTAAATGTCTAAATGGGGATATTTTCTATATCAGTTAAACTAGTAAAGTGTTGATATGCTCATCATGAGTAGCTTTAAGGCATATAACTCACTTGTAATAAAAGCAAAAGCTATTTCGTAAAACAAAACCTGGTGAAAAAAAATGTCAAATTTAAACTTTAGACACCCAACAAGCGCAAATGCACCAACAAACTTGGAACGCGTATTTAGAGTAAGTCTGTGAAACTGGGTAAATGACACTATATTCATGAAAATAAAGTGTTGAATGGAATGTGGTGGTACTAAACAGGATATCTGGTTAGTTTTACCCTGGGGATAGATTAAGATTAGCAGCTGAAGACAGTTGACGCTTGTTTCTATTGGTGTTTTATACAGAATTCAATTCACCGTTACATTGTCATAGATTTTATTTAGTTTCTTTCTTGAATACAAAATCTTTATACTGAGTATATTCACCAACAGGTACAAAAAACAAGAAACCATTCGAAACAGTAGTAAAGTGTAAAGTTGAAAATTGAACCTGACTCATATCTTTACACAAATAAAAGAATGGAAGAGTAACGCCCTAGGTGGTAGGCGTTTACGTGAAAGTAATTGGCAAGTCATATTGACAACCTAACTGCTACGTTTAGTCAACAGGGTGGAAATGACATTCTACTGGTTGACTGTCATGTTATTTACCTATTGTAGTGGAACAAGCATTGCAAGACATTCGCTCTACTAACCATTCAAAGACATCCATGCATTATATGCCTTTTAGGCACATGATTTACCTTTCACTTGTTAGTACCTTTGAAAATCTATCGCAATTAAAACTTGTTATAAGTGGTAGGTATAGCTTATGGTTTAAAAAAGTGAATGTTCTTCCACGAGAAAGAGTTCTGAATGACAGACCACAGATCACACCATACTAGATGGTGGATGGTAACTAGCAGTGGAATCCAGTATGCGCATTTCGTCCTATTTGGGACTCGTCAGATGGATGTACCTGCATTTCTCAGTGAGTGATGATGTTAACACCGAGGCTCCAACCCAGTACCCATAGTTTCAAACGCCAAAGCGTTATCCACTAGACCACTTAGGCTACGAGAGCCACCTCTTGTTCAACCAGTCATATATTAATTTTATTGAATTTGAGATTTTCCCGTAGATTGATTGGACCGAAGTGCTCGGTCTCAGGTCTCAGACATCGTCGAAGCATCTGCACAAGAAGCCAACAGACATGTCAACCTGAGACCGAGTACTTCTGTCTAATCAATCTACGGGAAAATCTCAAATTCAATAAAATGGCCAATATTTTTTGGGTGATGTTTAGCCATACTGAACTTTCCATCCTATAAGATCATAAGATTTTAGTTCTGATGAATGAATCTTCTTCACCAGTTGGATTGCAGGTGCATTTCTGCAAAACACCATTACGATAGACCTGGAAGAAAATTACAGCCTAGATTGCCTGTCACAGTACATGTATTTAAAAATTCGTCATTTTTAGAGTGATGAATAACAATAAAACAATTGGTATTTATTATTATTGTCATCACTCAGTGTAGTTAATTACATGGCTCTTCATAACCTGACTGAATTTACCTAGGGAAGCAACCTATACAAGCTAACAAAAAATATTTTAAAAGTGACTTTGTTTACATAACCAGACAAAGAATCTGCACTATTTCACAGTCATTTGAATGAATGATGGTGTTCAAATCAGTCACACTAGACAGATACAGACTACATGATATTACAAGTGGAAAATTCTTTCTTTCTTTCTATCCCTCTCTTCATTTTTATACGTAAATAATAAACTGTTCATTTCGATAACCTTTTCAGGAAACTGGGTGACTTTCAAGGGCATTGGTTGCTGGAATGACCTTAATAAACACTGGTTCATACACTGTATCAGGTGACAAAACCCTGTTTTTGTAACTCAACATCAGACATCAGACATAGTGAGACAGACATCACGTCAAAAAGACAAATAAACAAAAGAAAAAAATTTCATATTTAGAAAATTATCTCGTATTAATTGAATAGGTCACTCACTTTAGATACCCACTTATTGGTTCAATAAAGGACTAACAAAATCCTTTATACAGTTAAATTTACTTTTCTTTTTGGGGGGGTTCTATCTCGCAATTTATACCCATTAATTCATAAGAAAAAACAGTTTTTTGTTCAGCGAAGAAATATCTCTTTTCAACGACTTCATTTTTAGCTGTACAGTTGTATTTATATTTCAGAAAAAGGCATTAAATAGCACTAGAAATTGCTCAGTCAACACAGATAAGATAAGAATAAAGATAATCACAATTATGTACTGAGAGGAGGAGTAGAGTTGTGGTGGATTAATTAGAAAACTTTTAGAGATGATTAAATAAGTGATTTGGTATAGAGATTTTAAATTGTAGGTCAGGTTTTTTTTGGTTTTTTCCCTTCACGTCCCCCAGTGGAACATAGGGCTTCAAGTCAGTGGCTTGAAGTTTCTGTAGCAGTTTTTATTTTACAGAATGGGGCTGCTAGCCTCATGTCCAACCTTTCCTCTTGACCAAATTTATTTCTGGTTCAGCGAGGTAAAGGAGTGCGTCGGCCGGTGATCGAACCCGGACCATGTGCATGATCGGCGAGCGTCCTAACCGCTATGCCACCGACGCACTTAGGTCAGGTGTTGTCTGAAAAAATTAAGAATAAGATGATGATAACAATAATGACGGAGAAAGTGAAGTGAAGTGGAATGAATTCAAGTGGTAAAGTAGAATAAAATAAAAAAAACATTATTATGATCAAGGTAAAGAAAGGGGTTTGACACAGAGTTTCTGAATACATAATTTAGGTTTTTGTACATGTATAACTAGAGCTTCGGCTATGCAAAAGTGGAGAAAATGTAAGTTTTTGGGATGATTGGATTTGGTCTTGTATTATTATTATTGCTTCTTTGGGTTCCTAATGGAACATAGGGCTTCAACTGCACGTCTCCATTTGCTTCTGTCTTCTGCTGTGCTTTTCACCTGCATCCATGTTAGTCCATACTCTTTCAACTCCTCTTCACACGATCTCCTCCATGTCACCCTTGCACTGACGTCCCACTCGCCGCGTTCTTCCCTTTCGGCCTGGTTCCACTCGAGCAATGGCCTGACGCACGATATCACCCAGCGGTCTCCTCAGCGAGTGTCCGATCCATCTCCCCTTTCTCCTGCATATTTGTTGGTTGGCGATTGGTTCTTGCTTTGTTTGTTCCCATGATTCCTTGTTGGTGATTCTTTCCGGCCCGGCCATCTGATCTTCAGTATAGATCCAGCGAAGACAGTTGTTAATAAAGGCCTGAGTTAGCCTGTTGGAAATATTCTTCGTGACCCGCCCGCCAAGTTTCTCATCCGTATAGAAGAACTGACTGAATTGACGTTTGTATTGAAAATCCGAACTTTCTTGTTGATGCTGAGTGACGACTTCCAGATTGGTTTCAGGTTGATGAATGTGTTTCTCGCCTTCCCGATTCTCGCTCGATTTGACATCCTCCTCCATTCCGACTGGCTGTAGTTGAGACAATGCTCCCTAGATAAGTAACTGAATGAAGTAACCTCTTTCAAATCCCTCCCGTTTATGGTGATTGACTCTGGATGCTGCTGCTGTTGTTGTTTGTTGGTTATTTTCATCACCTCCGTCTTGTCTATGTTCACCTGGAGTCCTGTCTTCGCCGGCTGCTTCTTAAACCAGTTTACCGGTTTTCGCTTGAGAAGCCTTCGATTTTGTGTGACATCAAACATAAATCATCCACGTGTGAAATCCAGGTCTTCTAGGTTCTTCACGTCGGTCTAGGATATTCCTGTCTTCTCGTTTCCCACTGTCTTACGCATAATCCAGTCAGTCCACCACAATTAGGAATATCATTGGTGATAATAAGCCAGCACCCTTGTCTGACTCCTGTGTTTACTCCAAACGCCTTGCTGAGTTTTCTGTTGTGGATCACTTGACATGTACCGTTGTCGTACAGCTATTGAATAAGGTTGACGAATATTTGGGGTACGCCGTAGTACTCGAGTAGTTTCCAAATTACTTCGCGGTCAGCACTCTGTTGAAGGCCTTTTCGAAGTCGATAAAGTTGAGGTAGAGGTTTGATTGCCATTCCATGCTTTGTTCTGTGATGATGATGCGTAGAGTTGCAATTCGGTCAGTACATGATTTACCTTTCCTGAATCCTGCTTGTTCTGGAAAGCTGTATCCTGATCCCTTAGTAAATAATACTGTTTCACTGTAGATAACTTTGAAGTATAAACCATGTGTGGCTGAGTGACCTGACTGTAGAAGGTGTCCACAGACTGACGACTTTGTCGTCCTTTGCTCATCTTTCATTAACCAAACCGAGTAGTGTTCAGCTGCGCGTTTACAGAGATTACGCTTACAACGTCCAATGTAATCAGCTCCACAAGATCATGGGAATGAGTATATTCACATATAGGTGGACATTAGCGATGGTTTATCCTTGGCTCATTGTCGAATCATATTTTGGCTGGTAAATTCTAAATGTAAACCAGCTGCATAAAAACACAGTTTAATACATTTAGATAAACGACTTTCAATTACTTCAGAAAAACTGTCACCTTTGAAAGTCAAACTCATAAACAGTGTCTTCTTCTGCACTGTGGTTTGGCTAAGGACTGTTTCTTTCTTAATGTTTCCTTCGATAAATGAGTTTTACGAAGACTTTCTAATTCCAAGTCAGTCGTATCTACAGAGCAAATTTTCCGAATTCTGGGGCATAGAGAACGGATAAGATTTCTTTTCCTGCTTAGGGCTGCCCAAATGTTAAAGTTAGTGTACTGACCTAAAATTGTTGACTTTCGGTAGATTGACGAGTTCCCATCTGCCTATGTGAGAAATTTGGGGCTAATTTGGGAGCAAATCAATGTTAGAATCTAGAAGAAATATATCATATTTCACCAGACCACCTAATACCCCAAAATAACCCCCGAATTACTCCAGTAGGGCAATGACATCCGCTAAAGATACTTCTTGTTCACTGACTTCAATACGAGATGATTTTCGTTGCAAAATCGGAAAGAGGATACCTATAGGTTAATAATTACAGTGGTACTTAAGTGGTTCCGAAATTCTTGGCCCCTAATCATTGTCACGATATTTAGGAGAAATGGATGAAGTATGTGCATATTCTGGGTAAAACTATTCACAGCAGTAGATTACTCCGGTTTTGTGGCTTAAAATTCAAATTGGCCGCCAAAAAGGTATTGTTTTAAGACACAGACTTGGGCAATGCCTACTGGTGGAATTTCAGTCCACTTGTAAATGTTGATAACGACTACTTTCATTTTTCTTATTTGTTGCATTCTAGTCACTCCAGACGAACTACCAATAATTGTTTACTTAATCATAATCTGTTTACATACAAACATACAAGTGTAATGTTCAATGGAGTAGACGAAAAAGAAAAAAACAAGAGAAACAGGCGATGGCTAGAATCGTAATTATCGACTTATTTTAGAAAAAACGTCATCCCCTATTTTCATGACACTACATCATACGCTAGAAAATTCATTTTTCTATGCCGTTGCAAAAAGGCTTAAGAAAATGACAATTGGGAAAGGGAATCGATAGTGTCTTTGTTGTAAAACGGTATTAAAATTTCATCTGACACAAGTAGCAAATAAAAGTGATTTTAAGTATTGGTTTGTAAGGATTTGGTTGATTAGTTACAGGATTTTATCATGAGCTGACATTAGTTAGAGAACCATTAGAAGACCTGGGATTACAGGACAGCTGTTTCGTCCTAATTAGGGACTCTTCAGATCTATCATAACTTTGAAATCACTGGATAGTGATTGTGTCTACGTCCACATAATGACTTCCATGCGGCCCGTAAAGATAGTGCTGAATTCTAATGTTATTTATTCATTATCAGAATAATATTTAGATCACTCTGACCAGTTGATGAAATTCCCCCTCTTTTTATAACCTGAACACGCTTCTTTGTTTCCATAATAACACAGACTAACAGAAGTTACTGCTTTGTCTAGACGCTTTCTTTTAATTGCAGTTGAAACGACCTTGAAAGTAGTCATTAGCATGAGATAATCATTTTCAGTTAGCGTTTGTTTTATTATTATTACTATCGAACGTTCTACGCCTCCTAATAAGTAGATAATTTGTGGTAGTAATGAATTCAGCCAGAAATAATTCATTTCGCTTTAGACATTCGATCAATATTTAAGATTGTTCACTACTAGGACATAAATAAATGTATAGATGTTTACGGATGTGAGACATTGGAAGGCTGAAAATTCTGTTCTGTCTAAATATTGCGTTTGTTTTCATTAATATACTTCACTTGTTTTCATTTTTGTTGCACTATACATGATATCTCACTAGTTTAAACCAGGTGGCACAAATCTAAGCTATGAAATATTGAGTTTTCCTTTTCTATCAATCCAGTTGGTGCACCAGTTTAAGTACCAGCCAACATGCATGTTTTTGGCAGACAAACCAACTATACCTCACTTCGACTGATAAGTATTTCGTCATATATTTAATTCATGTTATGGCCTATGAGTCATTTGTGCTTTTCTTAACTTCATTTCCAGCCTCCGTATTTATTGTACTTTATGCTGATTGGCTATTCAGTTGATAGTAGACAGCATGCTACAATAGACTGCTGATATACATTAAAATGAAAATATCTGAATTCTAGTTTACTGATAACTCTATGTAGTTTGAATGGCTTAGTTGAATGGTTATCTTACAACAGAATCAGCCAGTCGTTTTATCATTTCAATCTATTATTTTACTTCGCCTGTTCAGTCATAATGACACCAGTCTGTTCTCTCAAAACTTCCAACCTCATAGTAATTATAACTGGTGAGCATGAAAAATCAATTCAATCAGCATTATGGGAATTCAAGCAACGTTTCGTTGTCAAATGCTGACCAATGGGTAAGAGTAGAATCAGGTAGAAAAGGGGTAGCCAGTATTCAACAGACATGTCACAACTATTCGGTTGGTAAAAATTAGCCTTACTTGAGATTAAAAGTATCTTTCATTCTCATACTACATTTTTGTTATTATCGATTTTGGATTATATTAATTTTAAACAGAATTAAGTAGATCAACAGACGTGCAAACTATCGTCGATTTATCATATGTACATTTTTACTCACTAATAAATAGATATTGAATGCCTAAGCATACCGAGTTGTTTTACTTATGTCAGAAGTCTATTCGTAAGCTTGACCTTGTGCTACAGAAAACAGATTACACAATGAGCATGTTAATACTCATATTATTCTTTCCTTGGGTTCCAATTAGTATAAAACGAACAAGGTAAAAATATACACCTCTAAAACAAAACTCATGTATCATTCATATACTATGAATCATCTGCAGCGTTTCCAGCAAAATGTGGCGAAAGAAATGTGAGAATAGAACTATCCTGTACTTCACTCGGGTGGTTTTTAGTCAGACTACAGATGGAGAAAGAGGGTTAAGGAAGGACGCTGGGTTCCGCTGTCATGGGAAACACAACCACTCGCTATGGAAGCAGTATAACCTATGATTTATTGGTCATGTTCTGCAGTGTCTTTGTGTCGAGTTGATAAACTACGTCATTCATTGACAAGTGTTCATTGTGAAGCTATACTCAAGTGTATTCACTATTGGAGGTAGTTCAGTTACAAACGTTAGATTATGGGAATATTTCATCGATGTTTTGATGACCCATGAGCGGATTTTTTGTAGTATTTTCACAAATTTGAAATTATATGTTGTACACCAAGCTTCAGTATTCCCTTGTGAACGTTTAATCACCATGCTTCGTAATATATCCTCACCTGAAGCTTTTTTCTGGGAATATGTTAGCTATGATTTTTTTGTCTATAGTTTACTTTTAAGAATATACAATGAGCTGATTAACATTCATGTCAGTGAACTAAAGTCCACCAGTCAGAGAATGCCCAAGTCATCTACTGTTGCGTAGATGTCACATTGGTAACGTGGGCAACTATCGATCTACCACTCTTATCTGATTGGAATACTTTGAATGATGTGTTTAAGGAGGAAGGGGGGGGGGTCAAAATGTATTCTGAGATGTTAATTTGAAGTGTAAAATATTCTGACGATTCTTGCTATTTTACTAATATCAAAGAAGACATTTGTTGAAATTACAGTTTGTTATGGATATGACGCAGTTGAGTGAAATGAAATCATGTAGTGCCATAGAGCTGTCTATTTGACAATCGTGATATTCGTTACTATAGTGGATAATTGTCTTCCACTTTGAAGTCTAAGCTAATACCTAATATGGGAAAGAAAGCTAAACTCAGCTAAAAATATTGGTAAGGCCCATCTTTGTAAGCCATTTAGAAAAGGCTAATGATATTTAATACTTTCAAATTTATTGATTTGCAGCAGTTAAAACTGAAGACTGTTATCCAGTAAATATACGTTAGTTAGCAGAAAATGTGTAATGTGAATGACTACTAATTGCCTGACTGATTGACGGCCGTACTGTTATTCATTCACCAAGTCTTGGTTCGCAGAGATTTTGTTGTCTCAAGTCACTGGCATGGAACTCAGTGGTCCATGAAGTTCAGTGTCTGACAGTTTACGATACATAGCGCTACCACAAGACAATCTTATTGGGGAATACTTGTTCACATTCACGACTTGGTATTCTCCATTGGTCTCGATTTCTAATTAGAACTTCAGGCAATTCAATCACGTAATCCGGCACTAGCAAGAATTAGATTAGTACTGGTTTGCTGGAAGTGGATATGATTCCACAAATTGGCATCAATGATTGTTTCTACCAAGGTAGGCTGAATGAGATTTATCACTCTCTTATTTTTAATCATGATTAGTTTCATTATGTTTAATCGGATAACTCATCTTATGTACATTACAAAAGTGGATTTCTATGGTGAACACACCTGTCACTCAGGCGAAATCATACTCGTGGACTTATGGATATCACGTTTAAGATGAAGTCTACTGGATTCAAAAGGATGAACAGTTTTACATCACTTATTTTCTATATACCCTTAAGTAATTATGATCAAAGTTATAAATTGCATATCGTTTTATCAATGAAAGGATTGAATTTTAGGGTCAGTGAATATCATGTTCTAGATGAAAGACAACTGTGTTTTCCCTGTTTTGTTCACAATAAAAATATAACTATTGAATGCCTACCCGTATATGTATGTGAAAGCCTAGTTTCTTTGTTCATTGCGACCGATTCATGGTCTAGAAAGAATTTATTCTAATTTTTTTTATTGTCAGTATTATTATTATTATCCAAAAACGGAAACAATGCGTACTTCGCTTTGTGTTCATTATTTATTTCATAATGTGATGATGATTGGTCTATTAGACTGATTATCGATTCTTCTTTAGCAGACCTTGAAACAAAGCATTTCACAGTATACATTATAACAAGGAATGTAACAAGAGTTTGAATTACCACTGTGCTTATCAGTTTAAGTTACATTGTCTTATTCAATACAGATTTGCTTATAAAAATTTGATCGAGTGATTTTAAGAAAATGAATGGAACGATGACTGTATCAACTGGGTGGGCAAGATGCCTTTCTTCATGATTGATCAATTGATGGGTGGCTGTCAGATTTAAATATTATTTAAAACACCATTAAACTTCTAAGATTATTACAGATTAAGAAGCAATGATTTGTAAGGAACTGTTAACTCCTTATAAGTAATAAAAATAAACAGAAATGCAATGTAACTTCAGATATTTCAGGTGAATGTCATGCTGAAAGAAGCGTTCACGATGCATAATATCTACTACTGAATAGCTCCTGATATTATAACTCTAAGAATCAGTCACTTCAAATTAGGTAAAAAGGCTAAGCTTAGAAGCGTCAACCAAGTCAAATAAATGCATAAACAGTCAGTTTCCCATCGATTGAACTGTAGTTTCACCTTATATCGTAAATAGACAGAAAATGGGAAATACGGGCTGCTGCTTTGGGATGCCTTGGGTCTTACCAGATACCTTTCCTAAACTTATCAAAAGTATCTGGCATTAAATTCGGTGTGCTACTCCACTTCATCATGAATTGTGAGTCTAAGAAATAGCCATCAGTAAGAAAACCTGTTGAAATTCACCGTATCTTTGATTGCTTGATTTTGCTAGAGGGACATACACAAGTGATCATGTATTCCATCGTGTAATCAAATAGCAGTGTAGGTATAACAAAGCTATGAATTCCCTAACCCCGTTCAATGTATGATTTTTATTGATTGTATACTGTTGAAATAGTGGAGAAGATTTGTAGCTCAGGTGGATGATATTGAATTAGTTGTGTCCTCCGAGCTGGTTGATTGAATTGCAATACTTCCGTTGTCCTTCTAGACAACATCTTCGGCACAGGTCTTAGTATGAAGTGAATTTATTTGAATTCTCCACTTGAATGATATAACTGTATCTCCAGACAACTATTGTCTTGATTAGTTGTTCATTCACGCCTCTATTGATCATCTCTGTTGACTTGGAATTTGAACTTTCTTGTCATGTGATGATTTATTTTTTATTAGTTGCTAAATTTGGCCTATAGTAATGTGTTTTTTAATCTCTGGCTGATTCTTCTGAGTACCATACTTCTAGAAATTCATTGACTGCATTTTTAGTGTTTCCTCTGTTTAAAATGTCTACATTATCCCAATCATCAAATTGGTGTCCGTAATTATCTAGATGCATCGATATGAAAGAATACATGTCATGTATAGCACAAAAGCCATTACAATCATTTCATGCGATGTAGTGACAACCAAAAGATGCAACAGAAAGAGGAGATAAATTATTAACATTCAGAAAATAAAATGTATGAACTGCAATAAACATTATATCGGTCAAAGTGGGCGTCCCCTTCGAATCCGAATCCAAGAAAATAAATTAGCTTTAAAAATACATGACATGTATTCTTTCATATCGATGCATCTAGATAATTACGGACACCAATTTGATGATTGGGATAATGTAGACATTTTAAACAGAGGAAACACTAAAAATGCAGTCAATGAATTTCTAGAAGTATGGTACTCAGAAGAATCAGCCAGAGATTAAAAAACACATTACTATAGGCCAAATTTAGCAACTAATAAAAAATAAATCATCACATGACAAGAAAGTTCAAATTCCAAGTCAACAGAGATGATCAATAGAGGCGTGAATGAACAACTAATCAAGACAATAGTTGTCTGGAGATACAGTTATATCATTCAAGTGGAGAATTCAAATAAATTCACTTCATACTAAGACCTGTGCCGAAGATGTTGTCTAGAAGGACAACGGAAGTATTGCAATTCAATCAACCAGCTCGGAGGACACAACTAATTCAATATCATCCACCTGAGCTACAAATCTTCTCCACTATTTCAACAGTATACAATCAATAAAAATCATACATTGAACGGGGTTAGGGAATTCATAGCTTTGTTATACCTACACTGCTATTTGATTACACGATGGAATACATGATCACTTGTGTATGTCCCTCTAGCAAAATCAAGCAATCAAAGATACGGTGAATTTCAACAGGTTTTCTTACTGATGGCTATTTCTTAGACTCACAATTCATGATGAAGTGGAGTAGCACACCGAATTTAATGCCAGATACTTTTGATAAGTTTAGGAAAGGTATCTGGTAAGACCCAAGGCATCCCAAAGCAGCAGCCCGTATTTCCCATTTTCTGTCTATTTACGATATAAGGTGAAACTACAGTTCAATCGATGGGAAACTGACTGTTTATGCATTTATTTGACTTGGTTGACGCTTCTAAGCTTAGCCTTTTTACCTAATTTGAAGTGACTGATTCTTAGAGTTATAATATCAGGAGCTATTCAGTAGTAGATATTATGCATCGTGAACGCTTCTTTCAGCATGACATTCACCTGAGTTGTCTGTCAGCAGGAAGGGAGTTATTCACATTGAACAACTCAAGATTTTTTCTCACAAATATGCAGTCTATAGTGGCAATGTGAATTCAGAATATCTGAGGGAGATTCCAGGTAACTGGTAAACTGGGAGTTTCGAAAAACATTGTTATTTTATTGTTGAACGGCGAATATCTGTACAAATCAGACTACTGAGTCGGTGAACAATACTAAAAATCTTCAAACTATTCATAGCAATCCAATAAACCAGTAATCATTCAGTGTATCATCTATCCCTTTTTAGAAGTTCATTATCCAAGCTGATACTCATTTTCACCGTGAAATAGTTATTGTAGGTATCAGTGTTTGTATGTAGTATAAATTTACTTCAGCTTAACAGGATTGAGGCCTTTTTTTAACTCTGGATAAATATTTCCTAGTCACTTCCGTAAAAGAACAGTTATTACTTTTGGGAGGCTTATGTAGAAGTCGTAGTGCATCGTAAGTGAACCCTACAACACCACATTTGATTGAAAATAGTCTAACACTGTTCTACTTTTATCGGTGATATGTAATGCGTCACATGATTCATAATTTATTCACTTGGAAACAAGGTCAAAGGTCAGCAGTCAACTCTCATATTATTATCCGAAGAATTAACAATTAGCACGACTATTCGGATATTCGTTTTGAGGTTAGTTGGATTCATTTTAAAGGAAGATTTCTTCCGAAAACAGAATCACACTTTATAAAACCACTGAAAATCAGGAAGTTCTGGAAGATTCTTATCCCAGTTGCAAATCCTGGTAAATGATTGCATTCAGGACCATTCAGCCATTGGTTTCTAGCCCGATGGGCCTATATTTCCGATTTCTGTTGGTTCACCATTTACGATTGAGAATATCTAATCTCAACGACATGTATTTGCCGTCTTGATCGTTTCAATAGGAGCAATATTCGGTCATGAAAGGACACTTAGCTAATCTATATCAAGTAGTTAACTGATTTCTGTGAAGAGCAGTTTGGCACAAGTACACATGTGGTGATTATGTTTCAGTGTCACCATCACTCATATAATCTGATCGAGAATATTATTAAAATATTTTAGATTGTCATTCTAATAACAACACCAGGTCATTTATACTATAGAATTAAACACTGTTGTGTAGGAGACTGTACATTTGAGTCTAAGATTACTTCTAACTTACTGCATGAGTTGTCAGTTCTCAGTTATACTGAAGTACTGATACAGAGGGTAGCGACCGTCTCCATACTAAGGCAATTTAATTTGTTTTTGACAAATTCATCAAGTGAACATGACCGTATTGGCCAAAAAAGTTCCGACATGAAAACCTGCACTACATAAAGGGTTGAAAATTATTTCGATAATGACGCGAATGCATTGTAGGTATGCCAAATCACTTCTGGTGCATACTGAATGCCTACTTTTCATAATCTGAGTTCTATAGTTCAAAAGAACAGTATGGATAAGAACAATATATTATGAAAATTTTAAGTCCAAGGCATACTACAAACTAAGGGTGAAACTTTTGTCTGAATCCTCCTATAAATTATGTTTACCCTTCAACCTTGGTCAATACCTTTCGGAATTAGTCACGTCTGTAAAACTAGGTGAAGTCACTACAACGCGTAGAAAAACTTGACGGAAGATTTGAATGAACCGCAACATGAATGTTAAAGATTAGTTCTAGTGAGAATGATAGTCTGTTTAGGGCTGTAAGGATTAAAACACATGAGATTAAAATTATTTTCAGTTGGTTTCGAACAGTCATTTAGTAATACCGTGTTTTGGTTAGCGGTATACTGTGTAGATCACTTGTATAAATAACTTGAATATGAATATGGTTTCCTCTGACCTGAGTCGTTTAACAGCGAAATTTTCACTGTTCCTTTGGACTACTGAAGATGAGAAGAAAAGTCAACGACCCACATTTTCTACGAATCTATGCAGTTTTTGTATTGCATAACAATTCGAGCCTAGGTCTGAAGAAGCAAAAAACTACCTAGCCTCCAAGACAATAAGCCACTACAATAAGCTTCCTGAAAAATAAGAACTACAGCTAGTTCGATCTGTAGACAGATAAATTAATTATGCGTAATCAACTTAACTCCTGGTGACGCACAGGCGGTAGAAAACAAAATATTACAGATAACATAAAGTATTATTTCAAAATTTGCATATACTCTAACAACAACGAAAATATCTGCCAATTTACACGTACAATACAAACATAAAGCCCAAAAGCAGTTTGCTTGATACTTTTTGCAAAACAAAAGTCTTAAACATTATATTTACACATTAGTTTCAAACAGAAGCTCACCGGGAGGCTTCATCCGTTAAAATTTTATTTCACGATATGGACTGGATAGTTTCTTAGCAGGAAATAATAGAATGACGAAAGCAAACACATAATTATAACAAAAACAACAAAGACCATGCTTTCTGCATTACTTAGAAAAGACGACTGATACTGAACTAAATTATAATTTGATAAAAAGAATGTATTTCTGTTCAAACCTTTGGTACAGTTTCACAACTCCATCCTTATAATTAGCATTTGACTATTTAGGTCGATGGTTCGTTCGCCAGTGTAATTTGGGGATGAAAATAATCGTAAAGACTGAAAAGTAGTCTGTTGATATAGAAGTTAGTCCTTGAACAGGCATCATCAACTGTGTACAAGAGGAAAATACACACTGTGACCACAGAATAAAATCTTAGTCTAAACAAAAGCTTTATGTATTTATGGGACGAAAAACAAGGCCTATTCGTAGGTGGGACAATCAAGCGAAAACACCAGAGACTATAATGCTTAATCTGATCAATTATTGGCTGTTGCAGTAGCGAGTAGGTGTGATTTAACTGTCTGGGTGAGGGGGCGTTGGATTTTGGCTACAATCTAGACTATGAAAGTAGGTTGGGTGTTATCTAATCTAGACATTCGTGATTGATGGACATCAGCAAGACACATTCATGTGTTATTGGTTTACTGAGGTAAATTTTGATAAAACTGCGTTATAATGTCTACCCTTCGACCAAAAATAATTAGAACTATTGTCTTCCTGGCTATTTCCATTTCCACAATGGTTTAGTAAGAATTAAAGCATTCCTTAAGCTAATGTTCGTAAATTAAAAGTGGAAAAAGGATTATTGTCTGTGTGTTTTATATATTTTTTTGTTAAAATAATTTCCTGTGATAACTGAAAGGTGGAAGATTCTTAAAAGGCCGGTAAATGAGCACTTTATTTTAGCTAGCTAAAAATGCTACATCAAACATCACTAACGAAACCTTGTATGGACATTTCCAGCTTCTTAATATCAAAATATTGTATAGTGTGTAGTATCACCGTTGCTGGACTGCTTCAGATTTGGTACCATAATATAAATTAAACGCAAAGTTTTTTCACACTTACATGTTGACCTTAAAACAATCTCACTGTCATAAGTAAATTTCAAAGGACTTTTAACAAAAGCAGAGTAAAACACAAAATAATCAAGCAAAGAATATTCTTTTCGATAAATTCCTCTTCTGGCTCTACAATTATATACATGTTTATATACACAGAATATTCAAGGTTGGTAGTTAATAACAATATTAGTGTTTTTTTAAATAATATCGATTTGTAAAGCAAGATCAATGCAATTACAGTTCACTAAAAATACTTAAATTATAATAGTAATAAAGATATAATAGCGAGTAGGATATCAACTAAAATTAGGAAATTTCCACAAAAATTGAGAATCATTCAAACCTAGATGGCCAAGGTAAGGACAGCGTCTGAACTAACTTCTTTTGGACGCACAAATTAGGCTTTTTAATGTGGATCCCAACAGCCTCAGCAATATTTAGTAATCGAACTCTTAAGGCGAAGTTGAGATTTGTTGGTATCCGATAAATAACTCTGAAAGCTTGGTTAACATCAATCTTATGTTCTGTATCCACAAGATGAGCCAAAATAGCGCTACGGATAGATTTTGTTTGGCCTTTGCTTAACCACGCAGGGTGATGTTCGGAAATTCGACGAGAAACACGCCTAATTGTGCGGCCTATGTAACTGGCTCCACAGGAGCAGTTAAATTGGTAGATACACATGGATGAGGCGAAATTAGGCAGTTTGTCTTTTACTCCCGAACGCAGAAGAGGAGTGGTCTTAAAGATACAACGTAATTCAGCAGCAGGGAATGCTCGTTTTACCGCATTTCTAATACGCTGTGTTAGTATCTCGCTAGTGTTGTCCCCAAGGAACTGCATCTGAAAGAATAAGGCCTTTTTTGGAACTGTTGGTAACTTCGGCTGCTTTGGTTTCAAATTCATATTCTTATCAATAAACTTTTCAGGATAACCATTCTCACTTAGCAACCGTTTAATATTATTCAGTTCTTCATCAAGACATTCGTCCGAGCAAATCGCTCTTGCTCTGTGAACCAGGCACTTTATCAAATTGCGTTTGTATTTCAAGGGCACAAAACTGAGAAAATGTGTGTACTGGCCCGTTGATGTAGGTTTTCTATAAACACTTCTTCTTATTGAGCCATCCTCTTTTCTGGTCATAAAAACGTCTAAAAATGGAATACTAGATTCCTTTTCTGTCTCGATGGTAAAATTTATTGCAGTATGTACCTCGTTAAATTTATCCAGGATGCTCTTTGCTTCCTTCTCGTTTTTCATAATTAAAAAAGTATCATCCATGTACCGACAATAAAATTCGAGTTCACTAATAACATCCTTCAGAGGCCCATTTTCTAGTTTCGCAAGGAAAATGTCGGCTAGAATGGGTCCTAGTGGTGACCCCATTGCCACACCGTCAATTTGTCTATATAGTTCCTTATTAAATAAAAAGTGGACATTCATTGTACATTTCAAGAGAAGCTCTTTCACAAATGATATAGGAATGCCGACATTGATGTTTCGTCGTTTAAGTTCTTCGCATACAAAGTCCACTGTTTCCATAAGTGGTACATTGGTGAATAAGGAAGATACGTCAAATGATATCATGAATTTATTGTCAACATTTAAATCTTTTATCCTTTCCACAAATCCGAAAGTATCCTTTACACTGTGTTTCACTAACTCCGTATGAAGCGGCTGTAAGATTTCGACTAGCCATTTGGCTACAGGATGGTATGGCGAATTTAACATATCTAACACTGGTCGAAGCGGTACACCATCTTTGTGCACTTTAGGCGAACCATATAGTCTTGGTGTAAAAGTTCCAGTGGGTTTAAGAGATGTATACTGACCCTGTGAGATGAACCCTTGTTGTTTCAGTCGCTTCAATGTTTCCGTTAGCTGTTTCTCAGTCCTTTCAATCGGATCTAGAGAAGAGGAAATTTTTTGGAATTTTCGATTATCATTGAGAATGGTATTCATCTTCTCGAAGTAATCCGTTTTGTTCATGATAACCACTCCTGAACCCTTATCCGGTTTTGTTATTATTATATTTTCATTTTTGCGTAGGTTATCCAGAGCTTCTCTGTGTTTCTTGGTTAAGATACTATACGAATTGCGTTTACTGTTCAGGTAATAATAGTAACAATCGACCAGTGTTGATTTGAGTCTTTCAACATCTTCCGTTGATGAGGGGGTCAGGCCTTCCGTTTGGGTATATAGACTTTCGAACTGAATCTGTACGTTCATTTTATTAATTTTTACATGACTATCACAAAATTTAGGATCAAGCGATAGAACCGGCTAAAAAACTAGCGAGCTGGTAAACAAGGTGAGATTATCGATCAATGCTGATGAAGTTATAGTACATAATAAATAATGATAATTGAATTATATTTAGAAAATAATATTAGAATGTGATGCAGTAAAGATACCTGATGAAGGAAATATTTCTTAATAGAACAGCAACTATGGAAACGCATGAAATATCATCTACCGAATAGGTAACTGAGAAGTTTCTTATTTTGTCATTGTACAGGGAATGCTTTTGGTCGCCTTCCTCTATAGTCCTCTTTTATGTTGGCTGCTAATATCTTTTTCACTTCTCCCGAGAATCTTCTTAGTTTGACTGTTATATCATGTCACATTATATCATATGACATAAATAGTTTTATTACGAGCACATTTACACCTTAACTTTGATTATTACAAACGATTGAAACCAGTTACATGAAATTATAACGGGGAGGAGGGGTTGTTCTGTTCTTCTTTCTATTGTATTTACCACATTATGTTCATTAGAGGACACAGTTTCTCTAGTATTTCATAAATGCTAAATAACTATAAATTTATTTCTCTGGTAACTTTATTTATGCTCATAGAATGCCTGTAATCACCATACCAACCATAATATAATATGATACAATAGGATGAATAAATTAGAGTTATGCGTATCATTAGACACTATCTCTGTAGGTAAACTATTATCAGACTTCAATTAACTAGGTGTAGCTGAATTGTCTTATTTTGTTTGCTTCGCTTTTGAGCAGAATAATTGTTATAGACGTATGAAAAACTGGACTGTCATAGCCCTTTATTTATTCACCATGAAATACTACTTATATTAATCTAGTTTTGCATCAATAAATATTTTCTTTTTTTCTCATATTCATGTTTAACCGCGCTCATTTGGTACACTCAGAAAATAATAATAATAATAAAAATAATAATAGCTGTCATACTTCTCCTGGCGTCTTGTGTTTTCGTGGATAAGTGAAGTATCACAAAACCATCTTGTTGCTATGAAATTGGTCGTAATCCCACCAAATTTCATTTTGCCAATGAACAGTTTAGATGCAAATAACAGTACACTGGGAAAAAGATGGACGTCCTTATGCCTATCGACACTGTCAAAAACACAACTATTTTAGAAGATTATCCTAATATTTCATTATTGTGCATTCCTTAAGCTCCGAATGGGACATAATGCCTTAGTGGCACATCTGCATGGCTCTCAGATCTGTTGTATTGTTTTCAGCTAGTTCAGTGACTGCTCACAAGCTTTAATTTTTCCTTCAAATGATTTGCTTGTTTGTTGTTTCCCATTTGGGTTGCATTCAAAGAACAGGCATGTGATGTTACTCAGGTGTCTTCTTAGTGTATGTTCAACCCGTTGCCATATCTATCTTCGTGTATGTTGAATAATGGCTGGCTTGTGGAACTGCAAGAGTTTCCTTCTTGCTTATTTGGTTACATTTGTGGAAAAGGACTTGATAATATTTGCAAGTAACTTTACTTTTTTGTAACTGATTCGCTTTAATAATTGTAATGTGCTTCAAGTAATTTAGTGGGTGGTGACTAGCAGTAGAATCCAGGATGTCCACTTCGTTCTATTTAGGACTCGTCATCTGGATGTACCTTCATTTTCTAGTGAGTAATGGTAATCCACTTAGCTGACGAGTCCCAAACAGAATAGAATGCGCATCCTGGAGTCCACTGCTAGTCCCCATCCACCATATTACTTCAATTTAACCCTAAGATATCATCAAAGAGTCCATATTAGTAGCCGACATGTTAACAGAGGCCGGACATCTCAGTCCAAATAATCAACGGGAAAATCAAAATTGAATTAAGAACGAATAATTGTAATATTGTGTTTAAATATCCTTACCAATTCAGACTTTTATTTTGATATTTCATATAACTCCTCGGTTCAATGTCTAGTCCTGGACAAAGATCAGCAGTAACCCATCGAAATGTCTTTAGAGACAGGTCAAGTCTCTAGTCCATTTAGAAAGACTGAACTGGCATTAGTGTTGAAAATATGGATCTTGTTTCCTGTGTTGAGTGCTGTAGATCCCTACACCGATTTCAGAGCAATGAATGGCTGTCTTGTTTTCCTGGTCATAGATGGGTTTGATATTCCCGAACTCGCCTCCTGTGGTTGAAATGATCGATGTAGCTGTGATAAATGAAAGAGAAGACTTCCAGTAGATTTTTTTCCATTTATTGTGATTGGTGCTTGCTCCTGTTGTTGGTTGGGTATCTTCAACAACTCCGTTTTCTCTATATTCCCTTGAAATCCTATCTTCACCAGCTTATCTGTCAAATTGTTGGTTCTAGCTTGTAAATCTTCGAACTTGTGCGACGTGAGACATAAATTATGTACTGAATCCGGATCTTCTAGGGTGATTTCGTCAGCCTAATACGTGATCACCTTCCAACTCCCCACATCTGGACTTTTGCAGGATACAGTTCACTACAGTTAGGAATATCATTGGTGATAGTAATCAGTCTCGCATTTCGTCTGTCTTCACTTCAGAGGCTTCAGTGAGGTTTCTGTTGTGGTTCACTTCCGATGAAGCATCATTACTTCATTGTTGAATGAGGCTTATACATGTTTGTAGCACTCCGTAGTATTAAAGGCATTGACAAATCACTTCTCAATAGAAGCTGTCGACTGCCTTCGGTATTATGACAAGGAAGCCTTCCTTCCAATATCCAGGTACCTTAACTTCTTTTCACACTTTCTGAAGTAGTAGCGTAAGCATATCTGTTGAGATGTGTCCAATATGAGTGAATTTAGTTGGATTACATCTGTTCCTGTCGCTTTCCAAGCTTTTAGTAACTTTATGGTCTTCAAAACTTCTAGATTTATTGAAAGATTGGTGTTCACTGGCTGTTCGATGTCTTCTGGCTTATTTTTGGGCTAGTTGTAGATACTGGTCGACTCATGAGCCCTTTGAAGCCAACAGCTCATTGTTTTGTTTGTTTCACCTCTTTGGAAATTTGGTTTCCTTCACTATCTTGATGTCTTCTTGGATATTAGCCTGGTTATTATGAGTTGTTACACCTCTGTTAGTCTGCTGTGCTTTAGCTGCTAGTGTACTGTATAACATCCTCTTGTCCTCCTTTTTCCAGTGCTCTGCAGGTTTTACTCAGCTTCTCCTTTAATATATATCTCTGCACTTGTCCGTCCTCTGCTTCAGCATTCTTCTCTTCTCTATCAGCTTCCATGTGCCCATGTAGACAGCTATTTCTTTACGTATTTTTTCTTCTTGCCCAACACGTCTGTACAGGCTCCCTTCCGTGGAACTTCCACTTAGATTTACTCGGCGGTGTTGACTAATATCTCTCACACTTTTTCCTGATGACTGCATTGAAGGTGTCTTTTGTAGTTCCGTCCTTCAGCTTCTAAGTGCTAAACCTGAATTATGGTCTATCTCCAGTTTCTTTGAAGACTTTCAATTTGAGCTTGAAAGCTATTCGTAGTAGATATTGATCTGAATAAATATCTGCTGCTCTTTTCTATTTTGTGTTCAGTAATCTACGTCTCCACCTGCTTGATATCAAAATAGAGTCTGTCTAATTTTGGTGTGTCCATCTGGTGAGACACATGTCGTCTTGTGTATATTCTTGTGTCAATGCATGCTGCATCCAATCACCAAAGGTGCAGAAGTCTGTAGAGATTTTTCCGTTCTCATCCATTTCACCGAGTGCTTCTTGACTAACAATATGTTTTTTTTGTATTATCTGCTCCATGTTTTGAATACACATCACCCACTAGATTTCTAATGTCACCGTCTAGATAGAGTCTTGTCCATTACTGTTTTCAGTTGTCTATGTTCCTCTTCTTCTCAACTGGGTCTACTTTATTTGTAGTCGCGTAGCATTGTATAACTGTTGAATTCCTCCTTTTTGAGTTGATTCTTGTTGTCATGATGCCAGATGAAACCAATTGCCACTGCATTACAGCTTTTGACGCTGTTCGTGAAATCATGATAGCCACACGCTCAGGGGGCTTGTAACTGTTGTCTAGGAGACAGCAGTAGACAGCTGACTCTTCAGTTGATAATAAGGAGAGTTCATATTCATTCCATCTGCTTTCACTGACCCCTAACACTTCTACACCATATCCCTTTATTTCTTCGGCAATTTGAGCAGTCCTGTCATATATCTTGAAACACAATGAGTATATTCCGTGTTTCCATGTTAACTTTTGTTTACCGTAAAATAAAACACATTGGCCTACTGGTTTTTCAGAGACTTTCACTTGCCAGTATCATCTGTCCACGAAATGAGAAAAGTTCACAATTCCAGAGAAGAATAAGTTTTTCTCGGTGTTTTTTTTTAAAATTTTTAGTAGCAATGGGTTTTTGTGGGATAGTGTTGTTATCCCCACACCCAAACCGCTTTCATTTCCAGACTAAGGACAAGTTAGAAAACTAGGCGAGGACATTAGTGTTAGTCAGTTTTCTATATCAGCACAAGGTAAATCAAATTCATTTTAGTTGCCTTCTATATATCCATATTTAACATAATATGAATTCTTGTCTTTTATGGCAGTTAAGATGTATTAGAGACCTGGCGGTGTTAATTATGAAGACAAATCAGTGGATTGAAATCAAAGCTGAAGATTTGCATTATTTTAGTTCGTTTGAAAGATCATCTGCAGTCAATGTCCACGAAAACTTGTTTAAAGGACCCATGATCTCAATGTCTGTATATAGTTACAAACACAACTTCATCTTAGAGAATATTGTTATCATACGACATTCAGACTAAAAGACAACAGGAGAATTTATAGACACCTGAATGTCGAAGATTTGCCCCCACTTCTCTTCTCTCAATGTAACTGCCACGGCAAAAGATGTAAATTCGCATATGCTGTTATCGTTGATGTGAGAGGGGTATCTCTCGAACTTTGATTGAACCAAAGTTCATGCTGCTCGATAAATGAGAACCAATCTGGCTGCAGGATGCTTTCTCGCTAGTGAAGTATTCAATTTCCTATTGGCTATTCCTTCAGTATTATCACCTTTTAAGTAGAGTTGAACGAAGACAGCCTTCTTTTCCCCTGTGATTCGTTATGCAATTAAAACTTAACAACTTCTATACTTGTTTCTGAAGGTAACCGTTGTTTTTCAGATCTTCATGAGATTCAGAAACTCTTCCTTTGATTTCTGTGCAGAGCATATTCTCCTCGCTTTGTGAAACAGAGTTTTGATCAATGATAGTTTATAGCTAGTTGAACAAAAACTATTCACATTAAAGTATTATCTGTTCGATGTAGGCTTTGGGTGAACTGATCTATACAGACTATCACCTTCCAATGATAATAGTGAACGGATAATTAGGTCACTGTCACTAGGCCATCAACATGTTCATTCATAATCCTGCCACACAGTTTATTTACTTCATGGGTATTATATCTCAATTAATGCGCAGTACTTTCAGGAAATATTTCAAATGTATAGTAGGCCTTCAGTAACAACATAGAGCAAAGTGGATATACATAATGTGAAAATGAGTTAATGAATACTGAAATACTGTAACAGTAAGTAACGTAAGAGATAAAAGTATGCAAATTATTACCTCGATAGATATGGAGATAAAACAGGTTTAGTGGAAGAACTGTTATAACTGCACTGAACTGAATGAGAAGTGTGGCCACTTTGTTATATCTGCGCCTGCCTAATATGCTTATTTGCCCGTTGTGTTTTCCGATTTACTGAGCTATGCAAATATCAAAAGGCAAAGGGTGGTCTGTGACCGTATATTGTAATCATCTACAAACATTATGAAAACAACACATAGAATTTACACATTTTCATAACAATAAAGACGGCTAACGGCGTTTGAATTAACTGATCGCATAATCAATCACAATATGCGCGAGAAATGATGATGTACTACTTTATGCCGGATCCTATCAAGAACAAAACAGGATAAATTTTTATCAAAAATTAATGTAACTTTAATGTAGGTGTATAGCAGCTCATGTAAAATGGGCAATTCAGGCTAAAAAGACACCCTATTGACTGGCCAGAAAAGATCAGCAACAGGGATCTCTGGGAGCGAACCAATCAGGAACCGATTGTGAAACAAATAGGCAGAAAGAAATGGAGATGGATTGGCCATACGCTGAGGAAACCATCAAGTGACATCACTAGACAAGCCATTGCTCGAGTGGAACCCGAAAGGGAGGCGGCGAGTTGGTCGTCAGTGCAAGGGTGACTTGGAGGAGGTCATGCGAGGAGGAGATGAAAGCATGGGGACAGACCTGGAGCAGGGTGAAAAAGTTGTCAGAAAACCGTAGTCAATGGAGGTGCGCAGCTGAAGCCCTATGTTCCTCTAGGAACTAAAGGATACAATAATAATAATAATTGACTGGCTTGATTTGTTTATAATTTAGTCTTAATCGTTGGACACCGACAGAGATACAATTACTTAGAATTTGAAAATTTCTGAATGGAAACTGACAGAAATAATTAAATAAGTGTAGAAATTGGGCACTATAACAGAATGTAATTTCATATTAGATAAATTTATTTGGTTTAGCAGACGGTGATGCAGTACTAATTTGTGGTGATTGACAATTTCTATCTCTGTATTGTTTAAAATACTTACTGTTTACTGTTGATATGTTTCTTATATGAATTGCATAATAATTCCGCTAAAGACAAATTCCTGATTGCTGCCCTCTCTGAGTTTTGTTTGGATTCTTGTAATTCGGTCATCTCGAAATACTAATATTACAAGTACAATAAATTACAACAAATTGGCGTCGCGATGGAGCTAAGTAACCTGGGAAAATTCCCCATAAATGGGTCTCCGCGGGAGATTGCTGATTATTTGGAATGCTTCGATGCGTGGTGCATTTCCAAGAATGTTCGGGATGACAAAATACCTGCTCATTTCATCACTACTATTGGGCTTGATGCATATAGCCTGGTGAAGAATCTGGCGTTTCCAGATAAACCCATTTCTCTGTCATATGACAAGATCCATGAACTTCTGACAAGTCACTTTCATGTGACTACATTTGAGACAAGAGAGAGGGCTCACTTCAACAAACTGGTACGTTCTCCCAACCAGAAGATAAGGGAATTCATTCTTCAACTCCAAATACAAGCTTCAAAGTGTAACTTTGGAGATCAGCTGCATACTCAACTACGTGATCGTCTAATTGCTGGAATCAATATTCCTAAGTTAGAGAAAGAGTTAATTCAGATTCCTTCTTGTACCTTTCAAACTGCTAAAGATTTATGTATTACATATGAAGATGTCAACAGTGAATACTCTGCTCCCACTACGTCAGTGTCTGATGTTATGCTTTCTAAAGTCGAAAATACAAGTGGTCATGGAAAGCAATCCAAACTGCCGTCCACAGGTAATAGAATGCAGCGAGAGATCAAAAACATTAAACCGTGTTTATCCTGTGGAAAGTTACATCTACGAAGCACTTGCCGTTTTCGGGGTGCTAAGTGTCACAAATGTGGTAAAGTTGGACACATCAAGACGGTTTGCAGAAGTTCGAATACTTATGTTACTCAGCATTCTTATAATTCTCCCAATCTGTCTAGTAAAATGGAGTCAATGTGTCTTTCAACTTTTCAAAATACTCAATCTCATCCAATGAAAACCTCCACTACAAGTTCAGCAACTCAAGCGTCAACTGTTTTCAAAAATGTGGTAGCCGAGTTGCAATGCGAACTGTCGAAAACACGAGAAAAACTGAATGAGATGAGAGAGAAACTGATTAAAATGGAGGAATTACTGCATATGCATAGACTGCGTCTGTTGAATGCAGAGCATACAAGTACCCGTGAAAGTCCTGCAAAACTTTTCAAATCTCGAATTCTCAAAAAGCATCTGATGTCCACGACTTCTAATGTACATTATTACAAAGATAATAACTATAGACCTTCTGTTGGAATTATACTACAAAAAATGGGAAATCGAGTGGTGAAGATATTAGACATCAAAGATCACTCAGTTCATAACAGACACCTGGACAAAGTGACAATAAATGAAGTAGGTCGTTCCAATTATAATTTTAGTAATTCCACTACTAATCTTGATTTTGTAGATAATTCAGAAATAAGTCCAGATAATACTGATGAAAATAATATCACAGAATCAGTTAGAAGGTCGCAGCTACTTGCAAGCAAACCGAGACATCGTTATAAATACGCGAGGAGATATTCGAAGTGTGGCGGATGTGGTGATTGACAATTTCTATCTCTGTATTGTTTAAAATACTTACTGTTGACTGTTGATATGTTTCTTATATGAATTGCATAATAATTCCGCTAAATACAAATTCCTGATTGCTGCCCTCTCTGAGTTTTGTTTGGATTCTTGTAATTCGGTCATCTCGAAATACTAATATTACAAGTACAATAAATTACTACATAATTACTGGATGACTCTTCGAGCACAATTTATTGCTCATTATCATATAAGGGTACTCAAACAACTTTCCAACTTCGTTTATGTGCATGAGTAATAAACTGAATAGACATATGAATGAATAAATAAAACTCAATATAAATTTCCACAAACATGCGTAAAACAGACCATGGAAAGATAAAGTACATTCAGAAATTATATGATGGGAAATATTACGAGTGTTGTTGGTAAAATCTAATAAAATGTATAGGTATCCTTAAACATGAAATCATACATTCTACGTGTAATGAATTTGTAGTGGACATTTTACCTCTGAACTTTTGTTTAAACTCACTCACCCCTATTTTGGCGCTTCTGGATTTTTTTTGGTCCGTGATTTTCCTGACGCACTTGGTTCGCTCCCTCGTTGTGCTTTCATACAGCGCACTCTTCGAGCCTACCTCCAGTCGAGTCAGCAGATAAGTTGTACAGTCACTTTATTTATTAAATCTGTTATTCAGTTACATTAAATACAACTCATACTACGAATTCTTTCCATTTTTAGCCTTTAAACTTTGATTGCGTTAATCAGTACTTACACGTTAGGTAGATTACTGGTAAAGTTATAGGACGGTGAAGTTTTTAGTAAGTGCGGGGATATCGAGGTCTATTTTAAGTCTAGCCCCAACACTTACAAATTCATGATTATTATTAGTAATAATTCGTATGATACATTAAAGAAAGTATTATCACTGAAAAATATCTTGACGAGAACTAAATAATCAAAACGTTAACGATCAATAAAATTAGCATTCCATTCTGTCAACAAAAAGTGTTAGGACGTAATCAGTTGACGTATAAGATCCATCTAAATGATGAAAAATAATTGACAAGAATTAAAAATTGATAGAAAAATGGGTGGAATTCATATTATCTATAACTTGCACTGGGGAATTTCAGTTGGATAAACTTCCATAAGCCATACACGCAACATATTTACGCACTTAGCTGACGGATGACATTGCACTTGTGATTAAGTCTCTCATCAATTTCAGTTGGGGCTAAATTGGGTATCATTCAACCACAGAGTAAATTTGTTTGATAAAATCACATTGACATGTTGCCCAAATTCTATTCTTATATCAACTAGATTTGGCGTATCGGGCATTACAAATATAATCCAGTCTTACAGAAAACCACTTATCATATTAACGGCTTAAATTAAACACCAGGGATTTCAGACTCACGTTTTAAGCCGTTTACATATGATTCTCTTGAAGACTGTAGATTCACCATGCTGATGTGTGTAGGCACAGGTGATTCCTAAATTCTTCCTGACTCCTGACAAATGCTGTTTCAATCATGTGAAGATGAATTACGAAGCTGGAAACAAAGCGAATCGGTGTTAAAAACGTTGAATGTCCTGTTTCTATATAATTATTAAGACAGTACTTATAAAATTGGAATATATGATGCTCAAACAGGTTTATTCGCCTGCATTTTTATCCTGTCTGGAAGGTGTTTTATCCGAAACTGATATCGCAGTATAGCTGTGTAACTTGATTTGCTTGCAAATTTAAGCTGTTCTCTACCATTATTAGAAAAAATATCCTATTAATTGAAATAAAAAATTATATTTTCTAACCTCTGAATGCCTTATATGATAATTTTTGGTTTATTATTGTGAACTAGTAATTCACAGAAATATATATATATATATATATATACGTCAAGTGATCAATTATAACGGTAATTCTTTTTTCTCTCAAGGAAACTACTTTGACTATTCTTCTACCTTCGTTTTATGCTACTGAGCTTCAATGAATATCATATTCATGACCCTTTCACGTTGCTTCATCCATACCTGCCTTCTGTGACAGTAAAATTTGTGAACTTGAGCAGAATATAATTCAGCGGCAGATAAGTTTATTTGATATAACAAACAAGGATAAAGTAATAATAACTTGATTCATTATTAATTCATTGGTAATAGTATATTCCTATGTTATGCCAAACCCATCTAGTATAGAATTATATCTTCCCGCTTCCTGTATAAAGACTTTTCGATCTCGAGTATGATGAGTATATCATCTTACTGTGCGTTGGCATAAAGGCTACTAAGATCGCACTTAATTAGTTGGTGATTAGTATCTGTAAATAACATATGTGCTCTGTTTCGTCTAAGCGTAAAGTATAGTTGTAACACTAACAGGAGCCTCTACCTGCGCCCTCTTTCCCAGGTGAATTGTTAGAAATGGTCGATTAGTAATTGTATCCTGATATTTATGCGACTGTTGACGTGGTTGTGACCTTCAAGCACATACTAAAAGCCGGGATGTCATACACCAAGCTAGGTCGCGACGTTAACGTGACAGTCAAAATTCAGACTTGTGATGGCTTAGTACACACAATCTTGCTGTACATTGGTGGGACCTGACGTTTCTGATCTGAAGGTGCTGCAACTTTACTTAATCATTGTTGTGCCCGTAGAGTAGCATGCATCCATTGGCATCACCATGTAAGTAACTCGGAAGTTTGGTGGTGCGTATCCACACACTGACATGTTCTCGGCGACGGGTGATATGGCCGAGTGGACTTAAACGCGGGTATAACGGTACTGAACTCAATGGACCATTCAACTGATGTGCTGGAGACGTCTATTTTCTCTCAGTACCTTCGGCTTTACTGAGCCGAGTAAATATCAAAAGACAAAGACTGGCCTATGACTGTTAGGATACTGACGTTTATTAAGGAAAATCACATCATATTTATGCGTTTCTGGCCACATTAAAATTCTGCTAGGTCAGAGGAAAATAGAACATTTTGATTAGGTGGCCGCTGGCTAAAGGTTAAACAGTGAGATAAAAAGTTGCCCAACAAGATTATTTCATGTCTATCTATATCCAGATTCAAGGGATAAACACTCCTACCTTTGCAGTCACTAAATTAAAATCTTGATTTGAATATTAGTCGCTTCCTATCACACACAATCGAGATCGTTTTTCTGCAGTTGTTGTCGTCTTCGAACACCAGATTCAGTAGCTTGGGGATGTACTACGAATATCATCCCAGAGGCTTCCATACAGCTTGTTGTTTTCTAGCCATGGGACTGGGTGGGACAGGGGAGGGCAAGGTCAGTCCATGGAGTGGCGCTTCGGGATAAAGAATGTTTGTGTCAGGCTAGCAACCGTTGTTGCATCAATACTCAGTGGTTGGGTCTGATAGATAGTTCGAATTAGTGGTTCTAAATATAATCAGATATCGCCATAGATCCTAATTGGTGGTAACCATGCTGCAGTTTCTTCCCTTCTTCTCTTACTGAAAATAACGTGAAACAATGAGCCATCCTTTGAATGCTTTTCATAAATGTGCTTATTTCTTTTTCTTGATGCCGTTCATCACATATTTTAGTCTACCTTCCTTATGTTGTTACTGTGTCACCTTTTTTCGGCGTTGGCCTCAGCATCTTATAAGATGAAGGGTGTGGTGGTTAATACTGTCTACGATGACGAGGAACACGTAGCTTACATAATAGCTCATTTATGCATGTGTACAGACGATTTGCTTGCATTATTCAGGAATATATAAATGAATATTATAATCTTCTGTGGACTGCGTCTAGTAAAGAGAAGGCACTGTAATAATTTTTATTTATTTGAACAATGAACTCGGCAAGCTGATATGGTAAACGAAATCAGTCACATATTCACCTCGGATTTTAACATTAAATGAATCATTCAGTTATTCAACTTAATTTCTGACAACCTTAAAAGTGTGAAAAAGGTAAAAGGGGAATTGAATGGCATTGTGTAGGAAGTGGATGAAATAAGAGTATAGCAGCGAGACAGAAGAGATGTCTGGTTGAGATTAGTGTTGAAATCTACAAATAAGCGTGAATTCATTGGTGCTTGGAGGCTGACGGTATAGACGTTCGCGAACTGTACAGAGTATATTAACGCAAGATCTTATACCAAAAACTTCTAACTTATTTCATTCTCGTGTACCAAAGGCAAAGCAAAAGACCACAATCGATTGTCCAAATTAAGAGATATATTTTGGAACCAAATCGCGGATTGAAGTGGAAGTTAAGCTAGCTAGTTATCGTGCACGAAAGTGACACGACGGAGTACCGAATGGCGGGGATGCTTGACGAGAAGCCTTCAGCTAAACAAGTCGACTTGGACTCTAAGGGTCAGCATCCAATGTTCACTGATGATTCTTATGGTCACGATGTAATTCTTCTCTTAGACATAATCTATTTCTAGGGTCAATAATGTTAAAGAATTATTCAAAGCTAAAGGTGAAATCAGTGTTTAGTTAGAGAATGCATACGAATCAAATGTCTACAATGAGATGATAGATTCCATGGTCAACTTAGATATATGAGGAAACACTTTTTCAAACAACGAAGATGGGACGATTTCTTAGAGCAATGTTTATGTTTAAATTTTCATTTTGTGAAATCAGGACATAATACTTTATTCAAGTTAATATTGGTATTTTTTCGCTTCATTTACTAGAAAAATAAATACATAAAGCGATTATTTTTTATATGATTAAAATTTCCTTCAGTGCACAAACGTCAGCTGATAACTGTTTATATGAACACCCGGTACTCAATATTCACACACCATTCTAAGTTAAGAGATACGAATCTTAATCCACTTTTTATCGTTTCGGGTATTTCTGTTGATGCAGCTGAGTAGATAAAGAAGTAAGAGAATAGGCTCACACGTGCTGTACTTGCCAAAAGTGCTAGGTAGTAAGACACGCCAGAAGCCCTCTTGGCACCTTTCTTATCCCTGGTGCTCGTTTCAAACACGTTCATATAGATCTGGTTGGACACATCCCGGAATCTCATGGACATACCTGTCTTAATCCGCATCAACCGTTTCACACGATGGCCTAAAGCATTAATTCTTAAATATGTATCTGCTAAAACAGTCGCACGTGTCTTTGTCGAATGATGGATCGCAAACTGCGGATGCCCATCCTCCATAACAACTGATAGCGGGCGGCAATTCCAAAGTGGCTTATTCTTTGCCCTGACTAAAATCATAGGTTGTACGCGTTCTAGAACAACAGCCTGCCACCCTCAAGCTAGTGTTATGGTGGAACAGTTGAAGGCTGGGTTATCAGCTGCAAACAATGCATACTGGACTGAATCCCTTCCGATAGTTCTCCTAGGGATACGAAACGCCTTTAAAACCGATGCTGGTTGTACTACCGCCGAACTAGTATATGGCACGACACATCCTCTAGCTTCCCACCGACGGCATATCGCGCTATGTAAGTTAGCAGGCCTACAAACGCGATGAATTCAGTTAAACCTGCTCTCCCCCGGCCAGAGTCCACAGATGTCTTTATTCACACATATCTCAAACGCACGTGTTCGCTCTTCGTGGACCATGGATAAATGATTTGTCCTGAAGAAGAAAGCCCGTGAGGACTCTGAAATTGGCCTACTTAGTAGGCAGACCCATGAGCCTGGAACTTAGCGTTCCAAATGTGCCATATTCGACCGAGTGCCACTCATTCATCGAAGCAACCAAAAGCACGGCGAAGGCAACTGCCCCTTCTACCAAGACTAGTAAAACAGTTTGGTGATAATGGACCCAAAGGAGATCTAGCTGAGCTGCCAATCTTCCGCCTACGAGTGGTCTCACTGAGCACTTTTCAACTTGGCCAACCAGATGAGAAAATAATACTAGCAGGTCTATCCTCAAACACCTCATCAACTCTGAAAATCGAACACCCCTATGCATGCTTCACAGTGCCACATAGAGTCCATCAATATCGTACAAAAGGACTTCGAATTTACCATCTGTTCATAGGAATCTGAAACCGAACCTCTGCATTTAAAAGCACCACATACATTCCCTCGCCCTGCGTGGCCAGAGCAACGTTGTCACTATAATTTTGCTTTCTTTTATTAAGCAAGTTTACCACTATTATTTTCATCATCCGTATTTTTTGTCAGTGTACTACTGTCTGTTAGTAACGATACGTTTCCACACAGATTTTAAAAAACGCTTTGCCACCATTGCAGGGGTTCTTATGTATTCTACACAACTACACTGATTAGTCATTTTCTCAAACTTATTACGTCATGCCAACTTCTGCCCTCTTCTAGACTACACCTTACGTCGCGTATTACCTTTAAGAAGACAAATTTTACCAGTATCTGATAAATCTTAATATAACTGCGATTGCACAGGTTATGACAATGAATCGTCAAAAAGAAAAATTTCTTCTTTGTTTACGTCTTTTTCTTATGATTCAATATGGGAATATTTCATTCATAGAATGTGGTTTTCCGAGTGGCTGAAATTTTAAAGATTGCTAAAAGTGAACTTAGTTTGGGCATATATAGTTGTAGACACTGCCTAATAATTGTTGTCACGGAGCCGGTACTTCAAACGGAGCACTCAACAGCCGGTTTATTCACGATAAATGCGTGACTGGTCAAGTATATCAGTACAGTTATATTGTCTCATCACATCCCATTTAGTTACTGTCGAAATCTTCCCATATCGAATATGAGCTAATGTAAAGCGAATCGCTTTCTTCGTGCTTGCATTTGATTGTAAGGTCAGGGTTCCCGCTTTTCAGTTAACTTCTGCGTAGTTTGTCCTGCCACACGAATTCTGAGCACTTGGTTGACTGCAAAAGTGTTGATGCCAGGATAGATCATATTTGGTTTGCAGTAAACAGTGTGTTAAGACTGTTTCCCTACTGTGAATGAAGTTCATCGTTTTACTCAACAATTGTCCAGTATGGTCGAAAAGAGAAATATCAGTTATAATAGTTATAGTCATATATACAATCGGTGAAAATTATGTGGACTGAAAAAGGAAGGGAGCTTAAGAACAGATACCTGATGAAAACTGAGGCTGAGATGAATATATGTAAAGGAACTAACTGTAATAGTCATAACACCAAGACAAGGGAGAATATGATGAAGTTAAAAGATGAGTTTAGGCGTACACACATTGATAGCGAGTTTTAAGGACAGTATTCGTGTCACTGCGTGGTTGTCTCACCTCTTCCTTAAGATCTCCAGGGGCGATGAAGTAGCCACATCTGACAGCCGTGAGTCCCGGGGAAGGAACTTGAAGGGAAAAGAAATGGAGGCGCACTGGAATCTTTGCTCTCTGGTGAGCTATCCTTCGTCAATTGCCACGAGGTACCCTATACTTTCTTAGTGACGAATCGCCTTTGTTTAGGCGATTCTGGTGATTTGTAATCTTATAGGCAGTAATCAGTTCACCTCTGGACCGACGGTAGCTAAGCGTGAAAAGACCTATTTTCTTCAACCTTTGATCATATAGTTTATTTAGGAGGCCCATTATCCCTTTGATTGCCGTCTTTGGACTCTTTCCAAAATGTTAGCGCCTTTTCTCATTTGCGGGTTAGTAGATATATTGTACCCACTTCGCTGCTTAGCTGTCTATCAAAGGTTGTGCTGCATGTTTTATCCTTTTACAAACTAGTGAGATGTTGACTGTTTGTATCCAGTGAGCAGCACGCCCTCTGGTCGGTAGGATCTCTCTCCGACGTGGATCGTTACAGGCTTTTGAGTTTTATGAGTTTTCCAGCATGATAAACCTGAAATGACCTACTCTTGTGTTACATCGATTTGTAAGTTCCAGATATGCCTCTTGGTTAGTCTGACTCTTGCAGAGTCACCATGTAGACCAAACCTCCCTCTGTATTGGCAGAATACTCTGGGTGGGGAATTTCTTAGGTTGTACTGCGACGAGAGCCGCAGCATCTGAGATGGCTGTGTGAATAATCCCTTTGCCATTTCTCAATGTACCTCTCCGTATAATTCAGCCCAGTCCACAGGCCATTATGTGTCAGGCAGAAGTATTCACATTTTTACATAGTTGGCTTTGCTGTAGTACTGGCAGCTTCACGTGGAAGATAATTTCCCAAAACTGGCAATTATCACTCAGCTTTGGATATTGACCCTCTTGTCTAAGTCAACTTGTTCAGCAGCTCAAAGTGAAGCATTCACGCCATTTGGCATGCTGTCATGTCACGTTCGTTCGTGCACAATTTTTAGCTAGTTAAACAATCAACCTCGCACCACAAACTCGGTACGGAGTCATATTCATATTTTAGACGATCAGTTTAGGTGTTTCATTTTTTCTTTGGTCTATGAAGTTTTGAGATCCTGTGTTAGCGTTAATTGTCCTATCCGTGAACGTCAACACACCCTCAACCACCAAAGCAACATCCCTTAGTAGGAGGTCACGGAAAGCGAGATCAAACACAATGATAGGGGGGCCAATGCTTCCTGCTGGGGTCACGATTTGGATGTTTTCGATCAAAAATCGGTCACTAGTTAAGATATGATGACTTCTGATGACTTTTCACTAGGATCGCACGTAATGTTGTCCCCAGTATTGCAAGTCAAGCCTGTATTTCTAATATTTTGGAGCAGGTCCCGACCAAAGTTTCTTTGTGCATACTTTAAGCCATGGTTTGGGGACAGGTCAATGGAGTCTTCAGCTACAGTGATTTGGTCATAGCCAAAGTCTGGTATCACAGTTCTAATGCCTAGCAGTAGCTCTTTCAGCCTTGCTTCGCGGGTAGCTGGCCAGTAGACGAGCCAAATAAATGCTTGTTATGGCCTAAGACGAAAACACACTGTAGAGAGTTCGGGATTCAAATAGGCAGTGTGTCCGTTGCATATACGAGGTTAAGCTGCTTGTTTACGTATACAGTAACTTCCCCTCTTCTTTGTTAAGCCTCTCCGTTTAGCCAGAATCATATCATTTGTACTGGTATCACTGTCGGCAGTAGGAGGGGTTAGCAAGCTCTCAGTCAGGATCATAATTTTGAAGTTCAGGTGTCACTGGAGGTAGGCGATTATATGCCGTATTCCGAATTCAAAGTAAAAGGAGCTTAAGAAGACGTCGAAAAAGAGCACAGTGTGTAATTTAATAGTCGTCTATATCAATAAAGCTACCACAGGCGCATTGTACAGAGGTTTTACTGCTCTACGTATGAACTACTGAAATAACCTTGGATAGGCCTTAAAAAATTGAGCTTAGTTTGATTTTCAAGGTCGGCGTGTCCAAATCGGCGTATTTATTTATGGGTTTTAAAATCCAAGTGCTTTGTTATTATAATATCAGAACAGATATGTAATAAAAAAATTCACTGACATATTCGGAAAGTATTATCAAAAAAGCTTAAGAAACAGGTGTTTGAATCAGAGAGCTTACAAAATTCTACAAATTCCTTAGTGAAATACTAATCACTAATTCGAGTCAACCCTAGAAAATAATTTTGATTCACAACCAGCAGGTTTTCGTCGACTCCAAATAAGTGTTGAAGCCATCGACATCGATGTTAGTAGCAGCTCTGAAGACAATGAAGAAATTACGGTCTTTGAAAAAATTAAAATTAGTTGTGCTTTTCCGTTTTCGCTCTAAATTTATAGTTTCTCTCTTTTATGCCTTTATTTGTCTTCCCTCATTCCTTTAACTTTTTTAGATGGCTTTTAAACGATCTCCATATGATGAAGTCAAACCAGACTCTAAAGGCTATAAAAGGCCGAAGAAGTCAGAAGGTTCAAATCACTTTCCTGATTCAAATAACAAGCACGACATTGATGAAATACACAAAGCTCCCGGTTCAAAGGTTGAACGCTGCAAAAAGAAAGTACCTGCAAATAAGTTGAAAAAGAAGGTGAGCACCATACACTGACTACTAATTCCGACTTGCTGATTCCAGTACTTTGTCTGTTTTTCAATCAGTGATTATCCAATAAATTCGAATTTATATAACTAGGGAATACTTTATCTCAAAGTCATGGATTGCTTGCATGCAGTGTGGATGAAAATGTTAGTAAGAACATGTCCGGACTGTGAAACTAAGAAGTCACAATGAAATTTTAGTAACTGTAATCATGGCTAAATAAAGTAATCGTTTTGCAGTGAACGTATTCATCTTTAGAAGCACATATAAAGTGATAAAAAGAAATGAAAAACCCATAAAACAAGTTAACCATTAGAATCACGTCAAATTTCGAGGCGCTGGCCAAAGTCAAATTGGTTTCTGTTTTCATGGAACTTATTTATCTATGCAGTCATTAGATGAATTTATAATTTCTCTCTTTTATGCCTTTATTTGTCTTCCCTCATTCCTTTAACTTTTTTAGATGGCTTTTAAACGATCTCCATATGATGAAGTCAAACCAGACTCTAAAGGCTATAAAAGGCCGAAGAAGTCAGAAGGTTCAAATCACTTTCCTGATTCAAATAACAAGCACGACATTGATGAAATACACGAAGCTCCCGGTTCAAAGGTTGAACGCTGCAAAAAGAAAGTACCTGCAAATAAGTTGAAAAAGAAGGTGAGCACCATACACTGACTACTAATTCCGACTTGCTGATTCCAGTACTTTGTCTGTTTTTCAATCAGTGATTATCCAATAAATTCGAATTTATATAACTAGGGAATACTTTATCTCAAAGTCATGGATTGCTTGCATGCAGTGTGGATGAAAATGTTAGTAAGAACATGTCCGGACTGTGAAACTAAGAAGTCACAATGAAATTTTAGTAACTGTAATCATGGCTAAATAAAGTAATCGTTTTGCAGTGAACGTATTCATCTTTAGAAGCACATATAAAGTGATAAAAAGAAATGAAAAACCCATAAAACAAGTTAACCATTAGAATCACGTCAAATTTCGAGGCGCTGGCCAAAGTCAAATTGGTTTCTGTTTTCATGGAACTTATTTATCTATGCAGTCATTAGATGAATTTATAATTTCTCTCTTTTATGCCTTTATTTGTCTTCCCTCATTCCTTTAACTTTTTTAGATGGCTTTTAAACGATCTCCATATGATGAAGTCAAACCAGACTCTAAAGGCTATAAAAGGCCGAAGAAGTCAGAAGGTTCAAATCACTTTCCTGATTCAAATAACAAGCACGACATTGATGAAATACACGAAGCTCCCGGTTCAAAGGTTGAACGCTGCAAAAAGAAAGTACCTGCAAATAAGTTGAAAAAGAAGGTGAGCACCATACACTGACTACTAATTCCGACTTGCTGATTCCAGTACTTTGTCTGTTTTTCAATCAGTGATTATCCAATAAATTCGAATTTATATAACTAGGGAATACTTTATCTCAAAGTCATGGATTGCTTGCATGCAGTGTGGATGAAAATGTTAGTAAGAACATGTCCGGACTGTGAAACTAAGAAGTCACAATGAAATTTTAGTAACTGTAATCATGGCTAAATAAAGTAATCGTTTTGCAGTGAACGTATTCATCTTTAGAAGCACATATAAAGTGATAAAAAGAAATGAAAAACCCATAAAACAAGTTAACCATTAGAATCACGTCAAATTTCGAGGCGCTGGCCAAAGTCAAATTGGTTTCTGTTTTCATGGAACTTATTTATCTATGCAGTCATTAGATGAATTTATAATTTCTCTCTTTTATGCCTTTATTTGTCTTCCCTCATTCCTTTAACTTTTTTAGATGGCTTTTAAACGATCTCCATATGATGAAGTCAAACCAGACTCTAAAGGCTATAAAAGGCCGAAGAAGTCAGAAGGTTCAAATCACTTTCCTGATTCAAATAACAAGCACGACATTGATGAAATACACGAAGCTCCCGGTTCAAAGGTTGAACGCTGCAAAAAGAAAGTACCTGCAAATAAGTTGAAAAAGAAGGTGAGCACCATACACTGACTACTAATTCCGACTTGCTGATTCCAGTACTTTGTCTGTTTTTCAATCAGTGATTATCCAATAAATTCGAATTTATATAACTAGGGAATACTTTATCTCAAAGTCATGGATTGCTTGCATGCAGTGTGGATGAAAATGTTAGTAAGAACATGTCCGGACTGTGAAACTAAGAAGTCACAATGAAATTTTAGTAACTGTAATCATGGCTAAATAAAGTAATCGTTTTGCAGTGAACGTATTCATCTTTAGAAGCACATATAAAGTGATAAAAAGAAATGAAAAACCCATAAAACAAGTTAACCATTAGAATCACGTCAAATTTCGAGGCGCTGGCCAAAGTCAAATTGGTTTCTGTTTTCATGGAACTTATTTATCTATGCAGTCATTAGATGAATTTATAATTTCTCTCTTTTATGCCTTTATTTGTCTTCCCTCATTCCTTTAACTTTTTTAGATGGCTTTTAAACGATCTCCATATGATGAAGTCAAACCAGACTCTAAAGGCTATAAAAGGCCGAAGAAGTCAGAAGGTTCAAATCACTTTCCTGATTCAAATAACAAGCACGACATTGATGAAATACACGAAGCTCCCGGTTCAAAGGTTGAACGCTGCAAAAAGAAAGTACCTGCAAATAAGTTGAAAAAGAAGGTGAGCACCATACACTGACTACTAATTCCGACTTGCTGATTCCAGTACTTTGTCTGTTTTTCAATCAGTGATTATCCAATAAATTCGAATTTATATAACTAGGGAATACTTTATCTCAAAGTCATGGATTGCTTGCATGCAGTGTGGATGAAAATGTTAGTAAGAACATGTCCGGACTGTGAAACTAAGAAGTCACAATGAAATTTTAGTAACTGTAATCATGGCTAAATAAAGTAATCGTTTTGCAGTGAACGTATTCATCTTTAGAAGCACATATAAAGTGATAAAAAGAAATGAAAAACCCATAAAACAAGTTAACCATTAGAATCACGTCAAATTTCGAGGCGCTGGCCAAAGTCAAATTGGTTTCTGTTTTCATGGAACTTATTTATCTATGCAGTCATTAGATGAATTTATAATTTCTCTCTTTTATGCCTTTATTTGTCTTCCCTCATTCCTTTAACTTTTTTAGATGGCTTTTAAACGATCTCCATATGATGAAGTCAAACCAGACTCTAAAGGCTATAAAAGGCCGAAGAAGTCAGAAGGTTCAAATCACTTTCCTGATTCAAATAACAAGCACGACATTGATGAAATACACGAAGCTCCCGGTTCAAAGGTTGAACGCTGCAAAAAGAAAGTACCTGCAAATAAGTTGAAAAAGAAGGTGAGCACCATACACTGACTACTAATTCCTTCTTTCTTTAGGTTCTGAAAAAAATTATCTCGAAGACTGAAGGTAAGTTTTTAGATTTTGGTTTTACTTTGTTGTTGATGGGAATGTTGGTAACTTAATTATCCTCAGTAATTTTTTCTGTTTAACGGGGAAACTATAAATCAGAAGGTAGGAGGAAGCCTGGGGAGGTTGTTATTACCCAGCTAACTACGACTACGGGCGTATTTCAGATAATTTGCGGCAGACTTATGGCTCGTTGCAGAGTTTTTGTGGCAGGCTTAGGGGCATTGTCCCATGTTAGGATATGCGCCTGAATTTTTTTCCTAAAAATTTTGCCCTGCGCCTGAAAATAATGCTAGCTGGGTATTCGATTCCACATAGCTGTGAAACGATTTTATTCATGTAACGAAATTAGAATTCATGATTGAGATCTCTAACTCGTTGTTTCACAATTTGCACTGTCAAATGTTAAGTCATTGGTTCAAACTCTTCACTGTGTATCTGTGTTTAGGAACATTTAGCACCACACAGTGGTTATGGTTCATTTTCAAGTACAGGTAAAAGTAATTGGTTGGTGAGTGGTATTGAACTGCATTTACCGTGCTGCTCATGTTTAATGTTCACGTAGTGGCCTCCGTGAAATAGCTCAAATGTAAACCTAAGGGTTAATATTTTCATGAAACAAGTCACGCATGATTAGTGTTCAACTTAATTGTATTGCATTATAGAATAATAATAATAATAATGCTCAAAATGAATGTGTTTTCAGAGTGAATAGTTATTCGTAGGAACCAGTTCATAGTATATGACGACAGACAATAGTGAGGCAAGAACCAGTCTCGAGTTTTACAGACTTCACTCTAAAGAGGTAACAAAATCAACTGCTAAAATTAGACCTCAAATGTTAAAGGATATTTAGGCCAGATAGTTTCTCCAAATTACATCAATTTATTAACTATTAAATGCATTTATCAAACCGATCCTTTTTAAAATGTATATGATTTTTATTCTTACGTATCGGATGATCAGTTTTGTAAAAATTATTTTATACTCTATGCTCACCAGTTTTGTTATCGAGTCTGCTGTCAGTTTGTATTTTTGTAACATTTGTAGACAGTGTTGCTGAGCTAACCAATGTCGTACCAAAACTGCTTATCACGGGTTTACCACATAGTGTAGATAAGTTTACCCTTAAGGAAGTTTTCCCGTTGGCTACTCTTGTGAAACTAAGCAAGAAGGCTAGTTCAAGATATGCATTTTTGGATTTTTCAAGCAAGAAAGATTACTCGGATGCTGTGAAGCTTTTAAAATCATTAGAATTTTGTGGTGTGAAGGTAATTATGTGATCACATATTAATGATACTTTATAATTTGTCCTAAATGATCATTTGTTCTAATTGATAGTTATTATTTGCTTTATAAAGTGACAGATAATGACAAAAACCGGATACTAAACTTCAATCCCAATTGTTACACTTTTTACAGTACTAAGAGACAAAGCCAATCAAAGATATTTGAATAAATCAATAGAAGGCTATACATAAAAAGGTAGTTAGTCGACGAGGAATAATAGGGCATTTGTGACTCGAGCAATTTTAAAAATGTGAGCATACATTTGACCAAATGTAAAATGTATCTTTCAAGAGCGTTAACATTTCATCCCAGACATTTGGTCAACCTCAACTATTATGCTTAGATATTTCAGACTAATCGTGGCAGAGTTTTTGACTTATTATCTAAGAAAATTTGTAGTTGGCTACCTCATATTGAACTAGAAAATGACTTTTATGCTTTATAATTGGAAACTGGAGGTGAATAACATTTACGAATGCTTCACGGAGGAACCGTGCATCAGAATTTCCGGACTGCTAGAATAAACACGTAGCTCTTTCCTGATTCCTCATTGATTTACTCAGATTACTCAAATGGTACAGTAACTACTTTTTTCATCACATGCTTTTTCAATGCATCTATTCAATTTTGGTTCATTTGTGAAACACACATTTTGTAAATCAGCGGTGTTTAACTTGATGTTAATATTGTCAATTTTTAAGTAGTTGTTTCATATCTCTCATTAAACTTTTTAACAAAGTGTGCCTTCATGCTCTGTAATTTGATGCTTTCATGAAACTTCTGAACTTTGTTTAGCTTTGGTAGGAATGAGAATTGTTGCAATCTGTTGTGCTTTATAGCACTTTAAAAGTTTTCGTTATATTCTTATTCTTATCATCGTTTCGTATCTTGCCCCTTGGTGGCATCTAAGGACATTGCACAGTAGTGTTAGGTCGCGTATTGTTGTCGTTCCGGTGTGTCCATCGTGATGATGAAGCAGTATGAAATTATTAAGTTATATATATGTATATATCCTGGTTACAGTTGTTAAAGTGCTTTGTCACTACTTACATTGAGATGATTCATTGTTTACCTTCTTCAGAGCAATAATTTTTAAGTTCAAGTGAAGCAATGTAGCACAAAACAAATTGGTATTTAGTGTTTCATAATAAGTGAAAAATGAAACAAGACTGAATTTAAAACAAATATCTGAATTTTCGAGTATTGGTTTTGTAGGGATTTTGTGTGATTGGATGGAGGATTTCATCATGAACTGACATCAGTTAAAGAACCACTGGAAAACCTGAGAGTACCGTACATCTGTTTCATCCTAGTTTGATACTTTGGGGTTCTAGTGGGAAGCCATGACCAGTAGGAAACAGCAGGTTGAAAGTGAGGACGGTTACTTATCGAAGAAGACATTGCAAAGTGGTCGCGTTATGTCGTGAATAGGCAGAAGTTAGAATTCATGGGCTGGCCATTGGATCGGGTCCCAGTGGCTCAATGGTCTACGAGCTAGCTCGCCTTGTAACCAGAAGGTCGTGGGTTAGAACCTGATGGTGGGTGCGTACTGATGAAGAGCCCCAAACTAGGACGAAACAGCTGTCCAGTACTCCTAGGTTTTCCAGTAGTTCTCTAACTGATATCAGCTCATGATTAAATCCTCCAAATATCTCAACTCCAAAAAGATCTGAGAGAAATTTATGCTTTTACAGATGTAGCCATAATCAGCTTTCTTCTTGTATTGTATTCTCTGTATTTCACTTAACATTTAGCCAAATTATCGGATAATCGTTGGATCTAATGAAAATGTAATCAAATCCCAAAATACAAAACATTTGGCCAATAAACCTAATTGTTTAAGAATTAGAAATCTACCATATTCATTAACTTTAAATGAAATTAAAGCGGAATTTCCTTTAGCAGATCAGATTCACTTGGACATAAATAAACTTGGAATCTTTAATGGGTAAGTACTTTTTTGTGCTCAGATGCTACTAATAATTTGCCTTAAAAACTGTAATATGTGATAACCTGACCTATGTATTTCGTTTGTAGGAGTAACTGGATAGGGCACAAATAGTGAGTACCAGTTGGTTCACTCCATCGTAAAATATAAACTAAGATCGAGTGATTAAGTTTTTCACCATAAATAGTTTCCTTCATCTGTTCATACTAAGTGGAATAACATGTCAGCAAATGTTAAAATTAGAGGTAATGTTCGAAAAAAGCGAAATTATTGGCTTTAATAGCGGGATATATGGTGGTTTGTATTTCGAATCTCTGCCTTCCTGGAGGAGCAGTGTCAACTGAAATAGAATTATGTTGCAAAAAGATTGGGAGAAGTCAGACATTAGAATGATGCCAACTCATAAAGTCATTAGCTAACACAGATTGTAAATTGTCTGACTGGCGTCGAAAAGATGCTAAAAATTAATGGTTGGAAAACCTTGGTAATGTAGCTCAAAATTGTTCACACTAGCACAGCTGTATTTACCGTCCATCATCGAAATGATTGATGTCTTCATTTATCTTCGTTAAGCTATTTTCTTCTTAAACATTTGTTGTCTAGATGAATGGTGGGAAAAACAATCATTTTTCAATGTGATAATATTTGAGTCCTCACATTACATTCTATTACAAATAAGGCCTAGTAGATTGGCAATTTAATTGAATCAGAAATCTGTTAGAATTCCGTTAAAAAATTTCTTTCTACGCAATTAAATGGGTTTTCCTGAGTTAAATAGTCAATCAGCTGTACACTTGACTGACCACACCAAAAAATGCCACCATTGTCTTTGTGTGAGTTGTGTAGAAAACTTCACCTTTTTCAGCTGAAAAGTAGGAGGGTATCAAAATTTCTTAGTTAAGTATCCTAAGTAATATGCTGTGAAATCAGTCGAAATGGTTTAAACGTATTTACTTCCGTACAATAATTATTGGCTTCCAACACTTTTGCATGACAGACAAGCTAGCAAATTGTCAGCTCAGACCCAAATTCTATGAGCCGGAAAATTTGTTCAGACCTATTCTAATAATAATAATAATAATTTACTTTATTCCAGAAACAGTACTTGTGATACAGAATGGAATTTTCAGCATTAATCACAATATTGCACCTAATTTCCTCAAATTATAAATAAAATTGATCACACAGAAAATCTTCCACATTTACAATAAGGTTAATGTGAGAAACATGCAGCATATAAAATGGAAATAATAATGATAACAGCTAAGGTAATAATAATAATACCTGTGAAAATTGCCGTGGGCTTTTTACACACAGTATTGTCGATGAGGTATAAAAATCCTAGCATGTTTAAAAATATTGAATTTGTTCTGTTTACATGCTGAGGGAAAAAACAAATATTACAGCAGTCATAGAGATAAGTTGGTGTTTGCAATTATGAGAGTAAAACAAAGAAGCAACAGGACCATAAATATTTTATGGAAATAATAAAAGTAAAACTTGAAGGTATGTAAGGATGGATGGAGGAAACTGTTTATTTATTAGATGAAAAAAGGTTAGTTAACTCTTGCCTGACACTATTTTCATCACATAAAATACGTGCCGAGTATGGTATCATAGAATTCTTATACTTAGACGTGCGAGCATATAGTTTTCTGAAGTTACTCCTTGTTCTACCTGAGGAGATGCAAGGTGAAAGTTGAGGGTAAAGTGGACGCTCCAAGTCAGACAAAATCCCTCTAGCAAATTTATTGCACGAAGTCAAGTGCCTATCGATAACGACGTTAACTATGTGGTCTACTGGGACACCACACCCTACTGACAGTCTTCAGAATTCTACGAATTGTGACATAGTCGTTTTTAAGCAAACCAGGAAAGAATAAGGGTGAACAATAAAGAAGGATAGGTAGGATGCAAGAGTTTATGAACTGTATGAGGAGGGGTTGAGTTATACCCGAATGCCCTAACTTCTTAATGTAAAATGTCAGGCGGAATATTTTACTGGAGATCGCTAAGACATGGGAAGACCAGGAGAGATGAGAAGGGAGAATAACTCCAAGATACTTAATTTCTGATTTGATTCCCATATTATTGTCGTCAATCTTTAAAACTGTCATGAGAATCGATGACTTCTTTCAACTGTCTTTTACATCTTAAGCTGAAATTAACAGTTTTTAACGTCTTCACACTTGTTGGAGTTAATTTTTAGTAGATTATTCACTACTAAGATGCATTCTGTTTTCCTTCATTTCGTCTTCTCCACACTTATCAAGTAGACACTCAGTAGTAATTTCCACCCTGTTAAATATTTCACGGTCTTGTTAATTATCGCTTATTTTTGTAAGACTGATTAGTGAACAAAGAATATTCTTCTCGATGTTTTCTTTATCAGATTCTACGGTTATATATCCGCAATAGTCTAAGAATTACTGTTAATGACAACATTAATGTTTTAAGTAACATCGAATCATTGTGATTGCTGGATTACAGTTTGAAATATATTTACGCGATAATTTGCGTGAGTATAACACAAAACTGAACATCAGGTAAATTCAGAAAAAATAATGTAAATTTTCTGAGGTTGTAGATTCCATATCAGGCCACAGTAGCAACAGTGTACGCTGAGTTCCTGTTGTTTTAAGTGAATTGCTATGGGATTCTGCTGTTTAAAGAATTCGACATCTAGAGACATTTGACAATTTATTCAGCACTCAATAGGCGATAGGAAAAGGTTCTTCCATGCTGGCTCTATTTATTTAAACGCATAAAAACTTGATACAATATAGCACCAAGAAGGATGCGCCACACAATAATAATAAAACAACATAGATCAAAAGAAAAAAAGAAGAGAAAAAAATATATGTAAGTAGAGAACGGATAAAGAACTTGATCTGGAAGGAAAACAGTCATGCTTAACGAGTTCAAACAGTATTGGTTAACTATCATTGGGAAGGGAAGAAAGAAGGAAATTGCAACACGTGTGATAGCACGCGATAAGTTTCATTGATTGTTTATTGCATTATTCGATTCATTGTGTGAGGGGTGAGATACTGCCCAGGCGCCCAGACCGAAGCAGGTGGTTTTATTAAGGGACCACCCCCGAGCCTTTGACTTGGAGTCTAATCCGCAAGGCAGCGGAGCAGCGTCAGGAGCTGCATTCCCATGGTTTCCGGTGACCCGTATGTGTTGATACGCCATCTGATTCGATTGGATACTGGAGCCCATGTACCCCATGGTAACTGCTTCTAGTTTAACTGCTATTCAAACAACCTTCGTGAAATGGTAGGACCTGTAGGGACAGGTCCCAGTCAGTTTAGCATGTTGGGTCATTAGGGTATTCAAGCCCGACCACCACGACAAGGTAGCAGTTATCGGCCGGGATGCTGGCTCTGTGACTGTTTTGGACCAGGTGATCTCATATCGAATCTTTATTCAGTCATACTCGCGGGCATTCTTATCTGCAGAATTGTCTTTGGGGCACTTCTCACTCGAAAAGCAGCTTCACTATCTGTAAAGATGATGAAATACGTGAAGGAGATTTTGTCTGTTGAATAATCTTTTGTTTCTCTGATCATTCACTGAGTATTTCCGTAAAATTATTCACTTCACTATACTGTAATATAATATACTCTTTTGTCCTGTGTTAGGTCACCTTGTTTTTCTAATCGGATTTTGTGCATTACTACTAAAAACTTCATGTCATGCGGTCTACATATATTCAGTTATTGATTATTATTATTATCATTATTTGTGTATGCATTACACCGCCTTTCACCGCCAATACTCTTTGAATTCCAGTTTATTATTCTAAGATGTAGTTAGCTGTTCGTTTTCTTTTTCAAAAAGTAAAAAAATTTTGTAACACATCTTTCAGATCTTGCATATTAGAAATGAAGAGTAACGATGATCTCCAGGCTGTTTTAAATGAATGTAAGCACAAATATATTGGCGGTCGTCTGGTTAGAGCAGAAGCTCAATGTAGTATGAAAACACAATCCTCTAAACCTGTCAATCCCAATGCTAGTTTCGGTTTGAGGCTTAAAGAAGTACCCAATGTCATCGAAGATAGTTATATTAAAGGGTTATTTCCTGAAGATTCAGTGGCTGGATTAAGCTCAAGACCAGTGCAAGATTCTAATACCAGGTTAGTAATTAATACATTTGTTTACATTTGTAAGTTCCGTTATAAATACTTTCGTAAGCAGTTTATTATAGTCGGCACTCCATCCGGTAAATAGTGCTGTATAGGAGTGTGATGGTCGCATCATCATCAAACAAAGCATGGAATGGCCATCAATCAAACCTCTGCCTCAACTTTATCGACTTCGAAAAGGCCTTCAACAGAGTGCTGACCGTGAAGTAATTTGGAAACTACTTAAGTACTACGGCGTACCCCAAATATTCATCAACCTTATTCAATAGCTGTACGACAACGGTACATGTCAAGTGATCCACAACAGAAAACTCAGCAAGGCGTTTGCAGTAAACACAGGAGTCAGACAAGGGTGCTTATTATCTATCACTAATGATATTCCTAATTGTGGTGAACTGACTGGATTATGTGTCAGACAGTGGGAAACGAGAAGACAGGAATATCCTAGACCGACGTGAAGAACCTAGAAGACCTGGATTTCGCACGTGGATGATTTATGTTTGATGTCACACAAAATCGAAGGCTTCTCAAGCGAAAACCGGTAAACTGGTTTAAGAAGCAGCCGGCGAAGACAGGACTCCAGGTGAACATAGACAAGACGGAGGTGATGAAAATAACCAACAAACAACAACAGCAGCAGCATCCAGAGTCAATCACCATCAACGGGAGGGATTTGAAAGAGGTTACTTCATTCAGTTACTTATCTAGGGAGCATTGTCTCAACTACAGCCAGTCGGAATGGAGGAGGATGTCAAATCGAGCGAGAATCGGGAAGGCGAGAAACACATTCATCAACCTGAAACCAATCTGGAAGTCGTCACTCAGCATCAACAACAAAGTTCAGTCGGATTTTCAATACAAACGTCAATTCAGTCAGTTCTTCTATACGGATGAGAAACTTGGCGGGCGGGTCACGAAGAATATTTCCAACAGGCTAACTCAGGCCTTTATTAACAACTGTCTTCGCTGGATCTATACTGAAGATCAGATGGCCGGGGGGCCGGAAAGAATCACCAACAAGGAATTATGGGAACAAACAAAACAAGAACCAATCGCCAACCAACAAATATGCAGGAGAAAGTGGAGATGAATTGGACACTCGTTGAGGAGACCGCTGGGTGACATCGTGCGTCAGGCCATTGCTCGAGTGGAACCAGGCCGAAAGGGAAGAACGCGGCGAGTGGGACGTCAGTGCAAGGGTGACATGGAGGAGATCGTGTGAAGAGGAGTTGAAAGAGTATGGACTAACATGGATGCAGGTGAAAAGCACTGCAGAAGACAGAAGCGAATGGAGACGTGCATTTGAAGCCCTATGTTCCATTAGGAACCCAAAGAAGCAATAATAATAATAATAATACAAGACCAAATCCAATCATCCCAAAAACTTACATTTTCTCCACTTTTGCATAGCTAAAGCTCTAGTTATACATGTACAAAAACCTAAATTATGTATTCAGAAACGCTGTGTCAAACCCCTTTCTTTACCTTGATCATAATAATGTTTTTTTATTTTATTCTACTTTAGCACTTGAATTCATTCCACTTCACTTCACTTTCTCCGTCATTATTGTTATCATCTTATTCTTAATTTTTTCAGACAACACCTGACCTAAGTGCGTCGGTGGCATAGCAGTATATAGCATAGCACTATGTCCCAAGAGAACAATAAATTGAAAAATACAGTGTGATGGTATTGAAGTGAAAAGAACTAGCTGGTCTTATTCCTATAGCAGTTATAAATACTAAATATTCGTAAATACCAGCACTAACGGTTAATCTTCAACATTTCGATGTAGTCATTGAAAACTGTTAGATTGTGACGTAACAGTTAATCTGTATAAGCTTCAAATTCGATGTAATACATTGCTATGACTGTTCTCGATAACCTACATGATGGTTGACAATAGTAGCTGAGTATCACTTACCCCCTTCGTCCATTATGTGGCCGTTCTATTGTAATAGGACAGAGTGAGTAGTGTAAATCAGAAGAGGTTTTCTCACATTGTGTATTAGCGTAGAGTACTGTTAATTCCAAAGTCAAGTTCCATGCAGTTTTAGATAGAAAGGTATCATTCACTAGGATGCAGATTCACTTAAATAATGATTTTAAAATAGGAAAAAAAAATGCTCATCCTAGTTTCCATCAGTAGTTGTCATTAGTACGGGAGACAGGGTAGTGTAATTTCAAACAATACCGTGACATTCATTCAAAGAGTTAATTTGCCAAAACTAGCCAGTAGAACCCTGTTGTTCAATAAAAATGCCGAAGAAAATTGAGATCGATCAGACACACTCTGAGAAGACTGTGAGAGGTGACATTGCTCACCAGACTGTCAAGTGGAACCCATGTGGGAAACGACGAGTTGGGCGTGAGTCCAAGGGTGACGCGGAGGAGATCCTGTGAGCAGGAGTTGAAAGCTTTTGGGTAATCGTGGGTCAAGCCCAAGAAGACTGCAGAGAACAGGACAAAATGGAGACATGGAGTTGAAACCCTATACTCCACCCAAGAGAATAAAAGTAAATAATAATACAAGTTGAAAAAAATAAATGAATTTACTGTCATTTAGTGCTTTGCTGTTGTGACTGTTCTTATATTTCTGTATGCTGGTAAACAAAGACGACGGAGAAAATTAATTACATTTTCAGTAGTTTGTCTTGTATCCATTACGTATGAAGATCTTTTGAACTGATTCTTTTTTTTTCAAATAATTCTATTTTTCTTTTACAGGAATGTGTTTATTTTCTTTAAGAGAAATGCTCAGCGTAAATCCGCTTTAAAAATGTTCAAAAATGAAGTTATTATGGGTTATCCAATTTCATGTCGACTATGGGGTATGTGTATTGAATTAATTGATTAATTAATCGCTTCTTACTGATTGTAGTAATAATAGTCTTATTTTGTTAAAGAAACAGTTTGTTCTGTCAAAGTTGTACTGTATTGTATACTGACAGTATTCTAGTACGGTTTGCGAGTATGGTACCAATTGCCGTTGGTAATTAAAAGGGTATAATGTCAACAAATGAATGTTGGTTCTGTCTGAAAACTGTGAGTACACAAAGATTGAAAACAAATGAACCTCTAGTGTATAAAAAGGGATTAAAGGGAGGCACTAGGACAAAGATTCCTTGAGAAGACATAAATGAACACAAGTTTATCATAGCTGGCGAAAAAAGCTGTTATTAGCGTAAAATGAATCACTTTATTTTGTGGGTGGACAATTTTTAAATTTATTCTTATTATATCAAATAATTGTAAGTATTTACACATTGGAAATTAAATTCCTATTTAGGTAAATATTTTGTCACCTGTAATCTCAATAGCTGCGTCGGTGGCATAGCGGTTAAGACACTCGCCGACCGTGCACATGGTCCAGGGTTCGACCCCCGGCCAGAAATAATGCTGGTAAAGAGGAAAGGTTGGGCATGAGGCTAGTGACCCCATCCTGTAAAATAAACACTGCTACAGAAACTTCAAGCCACCAGCTTGAAGCCCTATGTTCCACTGGGGAACGTGAAGGCAAAAAAATCTGATAAAGGTAATGACTTTTGCGGTGCACTTCTGAGTAGTAAGTATATTTCGAATTGATACAGTTATTTCACGTTCCTCTTGTTCTAATATTTTGTTGATTGTTAAGTTCAGATTGATTTGGATCCTAAGTTATTGTATTACAGTGAAAGTGCCGAAGATATTCGTTCCAACCGTCTCTGTGTATATGATTTTTTTCTTATGCGGCTTTTTCAATGGTACTCTTGTTTATCTATCCTCATATCATGTTCATCATGATTTAAAAGTGTTATTTGGGTCAGCTCAAGCTGTTACACAGCATCATCTAAGAGTTTACGTTAATGTTTGAGCCACGCCCTTACAGAAGAACTGGTATCTATCAGTGATTTTGCCGCGGGTTTCCATACTATTTGCTGAGTAGATATCTTGATCCAGGCAAACAACGTCATATAACGCTTTAGATCATGAAAGCAGACACTCCTTGCCAGATATCCTTCTAGACGCACCATCAGAATGGTTGGTGTTTTCCCACTCCCAACTGTCCGGCCTCAACTGCCTCATGAATTGCTTCTTGGATGGTACATAACCGGTCCATCTCAGCAGTTCGTGAAAACACTCTTGAGAACTTCTCACAAGTACACAACACTTCGTAGGTCACATGTAACCACTACCCTTATGGAGTTGAAAACCCTGTAATCGTATACGCTGACGGTACTACTCGGCAGTCCCCGCCACGTCTGACATCTCAGTAGGGCCCTAGTTATCCACGCTCCAGTTATCAGTCACCCAGATGCTTCATCCTGGCACGACAATAATCACATGCTCCCTTTTGAGGTGAAAATGAACAAATGATTATCTGTTCAGTGGTTGGGTATCCCGGGCCGAAGTTATTTTAAATTTTTGGTAGCTTAATTCTTTGTATGGTACTTCTTGTTATTACATCAGTCAGGATGTGTAATGCAAAACTTATATTTTGTTTTCCTTCAGTTGCTACTAATCGACGACACAAATCTCAAAAAAAAGGAACGACCACACCGGTTATATCGGATCGTGTAAAGCCGAAACCAGGTGAGCCAAAATCCCAATATACTTACTTTTACTCTTATGCTTATAATTATTATGATGAAGACTGAATAGCATTTCTTCCAAGACAGCAGATATTTTACATGAAAATGCAGGGACAAGAAATTGATCAGGATCATGTGATGTCATTTTCTCTCATCAGCTTTTGTCAACTGAACTAAACTATTTAAACTCTGCATAATTTCGAATTGAATGTCTTGATGAGTTTACCAATCTTTCTCAGCGTAACTTGGACAACAATAGGTTCTGTACATATTCAAGCACAGTGCTCACTATGACAAACATGTCAAGTATCAACAGGGGATAACTTCCTGTTGTACGAATCCTGTGAAAGAGTCAGTGTATGGTCAATGCATGCGCCTATATACGCTCTTAAGTAATACCAGGAATCGCAGTCAATCCGGTCGACAATTCATTACGTATTAGTATCTATAAAGAGTAATAGGGTCAGACTACCAGATCCTGATGATCTCTTTTATTTCAAATAGAGGGTGATCTCGGCAACTTCGTGCAAATTTGAAGGCTTGATATCCATCTCCCATTCATGCTTTGGTTCACTGGTTGGCAAATGTAGTGCAAGTTTATGTCAAGATGATGCTTTTATATCAGTTAATACAGTGATGTACACACTAATCACCGTTCCGTTAGCACTAATAGATGATTGACGACATTAGATAGGCACAGAAAGACTAGAATAAATCACCTGAGGGGGTTGCTAGTTCTATCCACAATGAAATGCATTTCTGCCAAATAGCTGAGAGTATTAAGAATTTTGATTGACAGTTTGTTGATTGTGTTAGCTGTTGTCCGTTTGATGTACCATTTTAAATTATGCATATGATGCAGACTCTGACAAGATGCAGAGTCTTCTTAACACCTTGAGTAAAAATCTCGGTACGTTCGCTATGCTATTCGTCCCTATCACGTGTAAAATGATTCTACAGATCTGGTGTGCACCAACTTCTAGTCTAAAAAAGGAAGTGGAGTGGCTGAATGTGGTGACCATTTCACTTATTTGGGGAGTCATATTAACCCTAATAGACTGCTTGCTAACAGATAAAAACGCTTGTGTATCGTTTGGTAAATTATGTCATCTTTGTTTAGACACGATATCAGGTTATTGACGTGTGTATTGTGCAGCAGTTCAATATGTACAGTTTTATAGGTGTCAGACTTAGCCGTTTAAGGTGAAAAAATTGAAGAAGTTAGTTTTCACTAATCATAGGTGTTCTCATTAAAAATTTCGTGGTAAGTGGTATAATATATTGACTTGTGTTGAGGCTAGGCGTAGTGCTAGCCAGGGAGGGGAAACAATCAATTGAGTTGTGAAGCTACATTGATTGAGATAGCTAGGACACGTATTACGCTTTTTGGGCTACTCCCTTCCTCGATGTGGAATATTAGATGACAATCGATTAGGTTGCAGAAGATTTAGTAGTGACAAAATCGAAACCTGGTATCAGTTGATTAAGTTGTTGATTGCCTATCTAATCCACGTATAGAGGTGTAGACTGCCTGACTGAAGTTGGCGAGATAGTCTAGAACTTCTAGACTGGAGATTGTTGGCGATGTGGTTCAAAATGCTTCTGAGTGAAGTAGATGCATTCATTTATGCACTCCGTTGAAAACTTACTCAGTCAGTCACCCTCAGCGTAATACTAACAGTGGGTAGGATTTTCTAGATTTCAAGTGTACCGCATAGTTTTGACTGGAAACTAATCAGTAACTAGAGTAATGTGTCTAGTCCTGTCTTTGGTGCAGACTAAATTCTATCAGTTAAGTTTGCAATGTGGCCATCATGCTAGGTGGCTCGCCATCATGGTGCACTGTGAAGTTTTGGTATTAGATGGTTGGAGGCAATAAGCAGGAAGCTTTGGACCTAGGTTTCGTGCTAGTTGTCACTCATCAGCAAGGCGTATCTGCAACCTTTAAAGAACTCATTTCCCTTCTGAGATTCGAACCCGTGTAACCCAGTGTCGCAGTCAAAGACGTTACCGTTTAGTTCCATAATTACAACTAGAAATCACACTCATTTTGTGACGATTACTGTTGTCAGTAAGTTTTCGAACCAAAGATCCAGGACCAGCTCTAAACTCGCAATTCACTTATTTGGTTGATGACAGTTAGCAGTGGGAATCCAATATTTTCATTTCGTTTTATGTGTGACTCGTCAACCAGATGTACGTGCATCCTCAGTGAGTGTTGGCGAGTTGATTTTTGCATTGTGAGCGTAATTGTTCCATATCACGAACAGTTTTCAGTTATTCATTCTTACTACCTCTAAGATCACAGTCTAGCAGTCTACACCTACCTACGTTTCTCAAACCAACAGTCAACAACTTCATGGACTGATACCAGGTTTCGGTTTGACCATCCTTAACTCGTTTCCAACCCAACCCTATGTTAGCGAATATTCCTGGTCAAGGAAGGCAATGTCTTCGTATTACCTACACGTGTCCTAACCATTTGAGTCAATGCAGCTTCATATTGTCACCAATTGACTTCCCTTCCCTACATGTCGCTCTGCGCCTAGCCTCCTTACTGCTGACAACAATATACCAAGTAATACGTGAAACTGATTGCAAACAACTATAGTCAAGATCCGTTAGTCTGTCCATTTCTTTAACTTCTGGCAGCCAATTCTCACGCTTTTAAGCTAGAGGGATTGGAGTGATACACAATGCACATGTCCTTTGTATGAATAAGGGCTACCACGCCAAATGGGAGTCTTTTAATCAATGCCTTAATTTCGTCGGCCGACGCAATTTCCCAAAAAAGTGAAGTGGTGATAACATTTAACCATTTCACTGTCTATCCTTAAACTGCTAGTCAGAGACAACCATTGCTGCCACCATTATCTTTCTTATGGTCATTATTTTCTTTCTGTGTGTATATGACCCGGTATATAGGTGTTTTACATAGTTTGCATAGTTTGCTAACAGTAAAGTGAAATGTATGTATTATTTGTCCAGGTGGTATTGTGATGACAGCTGTCTGCTAGCTGAAATTGGTAGACGGCAATTTACGTCAATGTTTACGTTCCAAGTATTGGTCATGAGAAAAAACGGGAACAAAGACTAACCTTGAGGAGCTCAACAACCAATCACAGCAGACTTAGAGTGGGCGGATACCATTAGCAGATATATCAACGGGATATCTAAGAAACAGTGACAAAGAGATGACAGAATAACCTTCAGCAGGAAAAAAGCCAATCAGAAGACGTTGCTTCTCTGCTAACAATAACGAATAATAATGTAGATAAAATTGTTGGTATTAGATGATTAGAGGCAATAAGCACGAAGCCTTAGACTTAGGTTTCGTACTAGTTGGCACTCATCAGCAAGGTGTATCTTCAATCTCGAAGAAACTCGTTCCCCCTTCTGAGATTCGAACTCGCGTCACCCAGTGCTGCAGTCAGAGACGTTACCACTAAGCTATTCAGGCTCGCGATTGACGTCCTGTAGGACTTTATTGGATATTTTTGATTGGACACTAGTCAGTAACTAGTGTAATGTGTCTAGCCCTATCTTCGGTGCAGACTGAATTCTCTCAGTCAAGCTTGCAACAATTCACAGTGCGCCATGATGGCGAGCCACCGAGTATGGTGGCCACATTGCAAACTTGACTGATAGAATTCAGTCTGCACCGAAGATAGGACTAGACACATACACTATTTACTGAATAGAGTCCAATAAAAAATGCTCATGAAAGTCTATAAATATCTTTTGATTTTCTCAATAAACGATCTGTTGCCTGGCCCTTGTCTTCTTTCGTTGCATTATTAATAATAATAATAATAAAGACAAAATACCATCATGCTCATCTAAGATAAAGGATCATGATTTATGTTTTTACCTTTTTGTAGTTAAACCCGTGAGGTGTGAACAAACCACAAGTTTTAGTGTTAATTCCACTGCTCCCGATGCAACTAAGAAACATATTGTATTTGACCCTGGTAAGTTTATGCATTTTCTTTTTATTTATTAATATCTGCTTCAACTGATAGCTTTTAATCTTTTTTGCATCCAATTATTGAGGATAGTATTAAATGTCTCTATCTCAAAATTACCAAGGTATTTAGCACACTTAGATAGGTAATGGATGAGTTTTAATTTTGTGTATTACTCTTCGCTATCGTCACTTTGAGTTGACATGCTAGACGAAATCAGAAGATTAGAAACTTTTACCGCGAAAATATCTGTCAAAGTGAAACTGAAATTTCACCGGATAAACAATGCTCTAGATCATAGGTGTTTATTTTAGGGATTTGGAATAGTCTTGACACACTAAAACCAGTTAGATATAATTAGAAACTAGGTTCGTGTAGAAATTTGCATTAAAATTAATCTAAATTCCCACACAGAAATCCATAATCTAAATAGGCAATCTACAGCTCACTGAAAGCTATTGGATGGATGTTTTCAAGTTGTCCTAAGAAATTGTGACCAATGGAGCCCACTATATCAAGGTAAAGGGAGCGCTTATCGGAGGAAGACATTGGTTTGGTGGGGGAAGAGTAACGCTATATGATGAACTGACAGAAGTTGAAATCCGCTGGTCATTGAATCCCGCCCCGATTGGCTGGATGGCCAACAGGCCTTGTAGCCTGTCTGAAGGTTTGCAGTCCGATCCCTAGTGAGGTCGTGGGTGCACACTGCGAAGAGTCCCAAACAGTGACTCAGCAACTGCTCAGTGTCCCCTGGTTTTCGATTTTCTTTAACTTACGTTGCTTCATGACGAAATCTACATTGAAATAATATTTCTCTGATCATATATTGAATGTGCTGATTTTCGGCTTTCATTCCGTATATTACATTATTATGAAGCCTATTTAATTATATCACCTTCACAGGAATTCATTTTAGCAGTCCGATTAATACGTTGTATTCCATCAAAATCACTTAATTACTTTATGTTAGTTACTATTAACGGGAGTTGGTCACCATTATCATTTCAATGTTAAGTCTACTCATTCGACTCATTGACCGGGTACAGTGTTTTCATGTTTAAGTGTCCGAGTTTCATTCAATGCTTGAGGAATGCTGATATCGTCAAGTCACTTGGGGTATGGATAAGTAGAATAGCGGCTTGACGTGTAATCCACTAGCTTGGCTATACCTCTTGATTAGTTTCAGTTATATGTTCTGATTGACAGGACATCAATATTCGCCTACTTCTAGTGTTATCTCCTTGGATTTTTGCTAGCCCCATGTTCAACCTTCACTCTTTTCTCGGCTAAGGCTATCTTTAGGATTGCGTTGACCGGGGATCGAACCCAGACCTAGCAAGCATTCTACCACTAAACCACCCATACTATCATCATTTCATGAATCCTTATATACTATTTTCCAGTTTAGATATCAGCATAATACTGTTGAGTTTACAGTAAACTAGTAATCTCACTTTATGTTCAGCCCACTCAAACACTAAGACATGATGTTTTGGATAGTAAATAGCAACTGATTACATTGTATTTCCGAGGGAAGTTTCTTAATATTGACTTCGAAATCTCTAAACCTCAGCGAGATATAGAGTACTTTATGCTTCAAGTGAGGAAAGTTTGTCTGTTCGTTCTAATCTCCTGTCAGCGATGTACTTGGGTGCACAGTGAATTTCAAATCAGTGCTCTTTTTCTGGAATTAAAAAATCTGTCTCAAGTGTAGGCTGGAGTGGTACTCATCTCCAGGGACCGTATCTTCATGACAGTTATCACCTATAAGACTAAATGTCCTTCTTGTTTCATATGTTTACACTTGTCTCCCAGTAATGTCAATACATTTCTTTACAACCTGTGGTAAAAAAAACACTACTTGTTCAGACCATCAGTTTCTGTTGTTCCTTGAAATGTTATCCGCCTTTATCTTTTTAAGCAATAAATCACTTTATCTTAAATATGCGCGTCACCAAATGCTGTGTGTGTAGGGCGGGGTTGAGATTGTATGTCCCAGCAAATGCATGTCCCCTGCTGTAAGCAATGAATTGCAGCTGCATCATTTTGTAAATATCACGTGCTCATTACTGTTATCTTTTCTCTCCCTTATTCCAGATGATGATTGATCCAGAGGAAGAGACCATTTGTCGAAATTCAGTCCGTTTCATGAATTTGCAGTGTTTCTGTTCAGGCTGAATGAATTTCTATTAGAATTTGATCAAATGTATAAAATTGCTTTATAGATTATTTGACATTCATGTATATATATATATATATATATATATATATATGCATATATGCCTCAACATTTGAGGTTTTTACTGTAATAAACTTCGTCGGACTCTTCCCCGAGTTTTGAATGACTAGGATATTTTTGAATTTATTCGTTTGAAGTGGATACCTGATCTTAGTTAGAGTCAGATTTGAGTTGCCCGAATGTGGTGTTTTGTTCGGCTCTACAGATTTCCATGTCTCAGTTTATTTCTTTTGATCAGCTGCCTTCGAGATTCCCTCGCCTTATGTTGGCCTATTATAAATTAAAATAATCCCGGTGTGCATATGAAAAAATCTAAACAATTTTTTTCTTATATTAGCCAATTATTTTTGAAAACTTGTGGTGTGTATGCGTGTACAGTTTGGATACTGCAGCTGACATTAAGTAGAATATTGTATGCATTGTGATCATGATAAAACTTATGCGGTTAGATTTTTCCCTGGATATCACTGGAGGCAACTGAAAGCTGGTTTCTTGTATCGCAATTTGACAATCATATATTTGTGCAAGTTATAAATAACTCTTGGTCTTGAGAATCGCTGTTTTAGGTTATCTTGAAACAACTTATCGCCTCCTTGATTTTAGTCTTGTGAATGTTCCATAATTAATTTTATTAAGCTGTAATGACCGGCTTCTATTTGGTACACGTAATTAGTGGTCTTCGGTGTTACTTCATAAGTATTGTGGTGGTGTGTGATACAGACAATGTGTGCCAACGGAATGTTATTTACACATGCTCTCACAGTCTAGTACTGCGTTAGCAACAGAATACTATGTGTAAGCGCAATATCGCTTGAAATTAAGTCACGCGTAGATAAAGGCTATCCCGGTCCAGAACAAACAAGAAGCCGGTCACTGTTTCTACGGTACTATTAATAAAAAAAATCAGTAATTATATATACAGCAAACCTTAACGGTTTCAAGAGTACAAAGCACAACGTTTAACAGAAAGCAAGTTACCGCTATCAGAGCTGAATAACGTTAAAGCCAAAATTGCGAACTAGCCAGAATCAGACACGACCGTTCAGGTAAGCAGTCAGTTGAAGAATGAACCCAAGTAAGGCATGGCATAAAACAGAGAGCGGTTAAGAGATAGACCGAGCATAGGCACAAAGATAGAATTTAATTGGCTACATAACCAGGTAGGAAGATACAGATGAAGATCAATAAATAAGATATTATTATTGTATCCTTTAGTTCCTAGAGGAACATAGGGCTTCAGCTGCGCACCTCCATTGACTTCGGTTTTCTGACAACTTTTTCACCCTGCTCCAGGTCTGTCCACATGCTTTCATCTCCTCCTCGCATGACCTCCTCCAAGTCACCCTTGCACTGACGACCAACTCGCCGCCTCCCTTTCGGGTTCCACTCGAGCAATGGCTTGTCTAGTGATGTCACTTGATGGTTTCCTCAGCGTATGGCCAATCCATCTCCATTTCTTTCTGCCTATTTGTTTCACAATCGGTTCCTGATTGGTTCGCTCCCAGAGATCCCTGTTGTTGATCTTTTCTGGCCATCTGATCTTGAGTATTGAGCGGAGACAGTTGTTAATGAAGGTTTGAAGTTTGTTGGAGATGCTCTTTATGACTCGCCAAGTCTCTGATCCGTATAGTAGCACTGACTTCACATTGGAGTTGAAAATCCGGATCTTATTTTTGATGCTGAGTGCTGTTGACCTCCACACAGATTTGAGAGTAATGAGAGCTTGTCTTGCTTTACCGATTCTGGCTTTGATGTCCTCGTCAGTTCCGCCTGTAGTTGAGACGATGCTTCCCAGGTAGGTGAAGGAGGTTGTTTCTTTCAGGTTCTTCCCATTTATGCTTATTGTGGTCTGTTGGTGTTGTTGATGTTGGCTAGGAATCTTCATTATCTCTGTTTTATCTATGTTCACGTGAAGTCCTATCTTTGATGCTTCTTCTGCCAACTTGTTACTTTTCACTTGCATATCTTCCAGTTTATGGGAAATCAGACATATATCATCGGCGAAATCCAGATCCTCCAAGTCTTTTGTGTCAGTCCATTTTATGCCTGTTCCCTCGTTGGTTGCCGTTGTCTGTCGCATTATCCAATAAATAAGATAAACTCGACAGAAAAGTACAAAGTAAGACATGGGTCAGCAAAAATAACAGTTCACAAAATACTCTGGGTCACGAGTTCAACTGTCTAACTAAACGGATCGAGGTAAAAGCACATACACACAGTTCATTAAACAAGTGGGGATAGACACGTTAGGCATGGATAATTGGGTTGCAACAACGCTAGGCTGATCCGGAACAGGTTGACTTGATTCAAGGATCGGAAATGAATTGATCTTACACTATGTATATTTGAACATTCCATTTCATGTCGTTAACGTAAACCAAAATCACATTCAGTGACTGGTTAAAGAATAAAAACTGTATATAAATAAACAGCGGTTCGATTAATGAAAAATATTCCGTGTCTTGCCTTCTGTTGTTACAGTATGGGCTAACATTGGAAATCAAGATTCGTACGAATTCCTACTTTTTTTCCTTCACGTTCCCCAGTGGAACATAGGACTTCAAGATAGAGGCTTGAAGTTTCTGTAGCAGTGTTTATTTTTAACAGGATGGGGTTGCCCAACCTTTCCGTTTTGCCAGCTTTGTTTCTGTCTCGACGAGGTAAAGGAGTTCGTCGGCCGGGGATCGAACCCCGGACCATGTGCATGGTTGGCGAGCATCCTAACCGCTGTGCCACCGACGTCTTCCTACTTGGGACTAGTGTATTTGTATGTATAGTTTATATAGTAGCATATTTGTATCCCAATTGGTGAGCTCCCACTTGGACTGTAGTCCAGTTGCCATAGTTTGAACGACAACGGTTATCCATAAGACGTTTGTTAGAGCAGTCTGACAGTTGATAGTGTTAGCAGATAAAATGACTGTGTAGCCTAGTTAAGAATGAACTGATATTTGAAACTATAAGTGAAGTCCTACAGTCTCAGTAGGATACTATTTATTAGGATGCAAATATATCTAAAAATATGTGCTAAACATAATGTTAAATGTACAGGTTGAATCCCGTTGTTTACCATCAACAGTGTATACTTATAACTGCATACCACTAAGAGTTGATGACAAACTCTTGTCATAAGTATTCCTCACCATTTACTTTCCACGAAAAATCAAAATTCTCACCTACGTAAATGAATCTTAACCAGCACATATACACATTCTATAGAGCTCAATATTGTCAATTCGTGTTTCAAAAACTACTTGCAGCTTTATATGAACATTTTGGTAAGTCCCTTTACGGGAATTTAGTGAGAAAACTATTACACAACATTAATCAATGAAATTTCGTAGTGGGAAAATCTAACGTCATTTTATACATTCTTAAGTTGCATTAAAACGGATTTCTAAAGCCGTCAAAATTACTGCAGTGTCCTAAAATTCATTTAATTTCTGGATAAGTGAATAACTGCACTGGTTAAATACTCTGCTAGAATTCTAAGGCATCATTTTTACTCATTTTCAAATCGTTCTGATTAGCCTAGTATGTACCCGCACACAATTTCAAACAGTTTTGTACCTACGGCTAGGAAATTGAAGAACATTTTGGAGTAGCACTGGAGCATACTTCGGGAAAAACGATATTACTTCGGATAATGCATTGTCGGCTGTTATATTACTTGAGGACTCTGCACAACGGCTAAATACCTTGTAACGGAAATGGCTGGAAATTCTATATTACGTTTAAAAGCATTTTCTCGGAATAAAGCTATTGTTATAGGCTTTAACGCTGTTTCACAGTTCTACTCCTTGGAGCACATTCCTAACTTGCCGTATCTTTTATTTGTTAAAAGTGCTTTAACGTCGGGTAAGATGCGAGTCAAGATGATATGTGGATAAACTACTTGTGGCATGATCAACCTTGGTCATAACCTCCATAAAAGCGGACAGAAAATCGAAAGCAGCCTTTTTGGCCTAATTCCAGTGCTGCACGCGTTTCTGGACAGTAGCCTACAATTCTCAGGAAAAGTATGTGGTAGAACGCTTCAGCTGTGCTACCAGTCACAAATACTACATCTTGGAATGAGTCACTACTCTCAGTCTTCCACGGCGTACAAAACGCAATGGAAACTAAAACTTGCCACATTACTAATAAGCTGATGAATGAGACAAAATTAGAACTAACATATTAGCTTTTTTCATCCCCAACCTTATCGCATTTTTCGTGTTATACACATATGTTTCAATCCCATAACATTTTTTCGAAACCTTTTGTTTCCTCCGAGTGCAGTGCACACTAAGCAACAAGCAAATAAATCACGAGAATTAATGGATGAACATATACCAGAACTTTGTATATTTATCACATTATCATATTGAAGCGACAAGAGGGAAACTCAGTGTCCTCAAGCCCATCAGAAGGGTTATGTCAGTGGTGCTATTGATGCATTTTAGTTGCGGCCGATATTGTTGTACGATGTTCACAGTCTTGCCAGGTATACGATGTACTTCGCATAATCATCGATGTTCCTCATCTTCTAAAACCTCACAGAATGTGTAAATATGAGTCAAACTACTACTGCATATCACTTAAAATAAGCTTGGCACTAACGCGTCAGGTTACCGCCGTGTTTTCAACAGCCCAGTTTTATGTGGTTGGAAACTTTCCCATCACTGGTTTTCAATCAGAGAAAATAGGGGAAATTCGCAGCCAAAAAATATGTCTAGTTTCGATGGCGTGAATATTTAACGAAGGGGTGAGAAATTCCCAAATCTTTCTCTGGTCACATATCAAGATTTAGCGAATAGCGGGAAGGAGTTACGTCACACAGTAGGAATTGAAATGAAGAAATAGCAAGTTTGATCAATAAAATATTTTGGCAGAGTTGTCCTTGAAGAAATAGTCCAATTATGTTTAAGAAGATGAGACAAAGTTTGAATTCACATCTTTTGGCTGCGTTGTGTTTGTCTGAAGTTTCGGATTTCTAATGCCTAAACAATATCAATATGTCCCTTTGAGAGATGCGGCTGCGCGTGAAGGAGCTTGAGAGATATCTTAAAGGGAGCTGAGCATCCAGAATTCAAAAAGTACTTTATTGCTGGACTGAAGGACAACTGCTTTTCTGCCTTTGCTAGCCAGACTAAAAAGTTTTCATGAACACACTTTACAGGCGGATGTGTGTAACTACCAGCTTGACCACCTTTAAATAACGATTCAAAAGTTGATTTCGAAGTGCGCCTCAGCGTGACAACCTGTTTTTCATTCATGAGAATGTTTGTCTGCAGGTCACAATACAAATACAAATGTACAACTTAACTATGCAAGCTTGTCACCAACATCTGGTTCTTCAAAGCAATTGTGGCAATTTTCAAGATTCACAACGCAACAGTGCTTCAGACATGACTTTATGAACCGTTGCCCATTGCTCGCTAAAGTGCATGGGACCATATATTATATGTAGTCAGAAAGATCTCTCCCTTTTAGTACCAACAATCAACTTTTCATCTGCATTGGGATAAATCAGTCAGTTCATTGGATTTATCACTGTTTGTATAAACTGTCTGGATGAACCATTAAACATATTTTTCTTATATAGATGGGCAATGCATATCTGAGTACATACCTTTATTTTAATTTTATTTTTGATTGCAGCCTGATTTCACACCGTATTTTTGATACAGGTATGGAATTTTTAGCACGTCAAATCGGTAGCCTGAAATTTCGCTGGCCGACCATTGATATAAGGTTTGCAGGGGATCGAACAACGGGCTATGTGCATGGTAGGCGAGAGTCTTAACCACGAGTGAACCGTGAATGGCTCATCAAACGAGATATAGTTCCTCAGAGCAGATATATAATGCACAGCCAACTGTAGTAATTCTTGAGCTAGTGTATGAAGTCACGCACTGACTCGTTAGGAAACGGGTTCATTTATTAAGACATAACTCAGTTGCGATGAAGCTGTAGGGATTTTTCTAGGGAGTTCAATAACAGAACAAGTATGTGGATGAAAATCCAAGTTAATAAGACTACAGTGTAACAGTATATTACAATATAATACAGTAGTGATTTATACTAATTAAAGGCTACTTGGGTATACGGTTAAAGTTCATGAAAACAGATTATTTATATAATCCACCGGTGTTCATTGCCAGAGTCAAGTTTACTGGTAGAAGCTATGTACCGTTTGCAGAATAGTCTTCGGATGTCCATAAGAGGTTCCTGCAAGATTCAAAGTATACAGCACAGTAATGAAAGAAGTCAGTATAGGCCAGTGAGAAAGCGAGACGGCCAGAAGTACAGTTGATTTCGGATTGTACTCGGAAGTTATCTATATTCCACCGCAAATTGCTTTAAAAAATTCGAGTACAGTGATTCGTATTTTGATCTAAAAAAAGAATGTACTAACATATTATTACGTGCTGCAGAAATATGCCTGCACTATTATCCTGTTTACTTCTGGATGAGAGTAAAAAAAGGTACCGAATTGGGATCGAATGATAAAAAGTATTTTTGTTCCATGGATATGCATTGGGTTCTCCTCTATGGCGTCACAGAACTTTATTAATGTCCAATTAATAGATTCGTTGTCAAACAGCCAGCATTAACATTGTGAGATAACCTATTGTGATCTTCGTTCACCACATTATGGAATGAACGATCGAAAAATGCCAAAATGTCATATTTTTAACATTTTTCCACTTTTTAGCGTTACGTGAATATTGAAAGACTGCTTTGAGGTTTTTATATGAAGCGGATCTTCAAATTGAGTGATACTTTTTGAAGGTAATCACGTGTGTCTGTGCGTTTGTATCTTTTACATTCGGCGTATTGAACAATCGGTTAGACTGCTTTCATAATTTTACCATCCCTGAAATTTTATATCATGTATTTAGGCTAAATTACCTCACCTAAAGATATCTCAAGATTGAAATGTGGTTACAACCTCCATTATGGCATCTGAGTATGACATGGTGAAAATAAGAGTTTATTGCGTTTGTGCAGATAACCAATACAGATAACAGAGTGTAATGACGTTGTCCTACTTAAAACCAATCTTCCACATGGAACCCTAGTGTGTGCTTTACAGTCCTCAGTAGAACGTAAGCGTTTAGTAATTGATGTGTTTTGGTGAGTGTTCCAAATATAAGGATTTTTGTTAGTTGAAGTGAAATTGTTAAATCTCAAAGCTCTAGGTAGATATACAGTGCCTAGGATGATTACATCGAGGCATTACTATTAGTCTTAATTGTGGTGTTGGGAATTGATTGTTTAGGGTTTAATTGGTATTATGTCAGTCTTGTTTTGTTATGATAATTTGCATACTACAGTTGGAATTTTTATGCATATTTGGGGTTTACATAAAGGTAACATTATGGGAAGTAGCATTGTTGTGTGTAAGTTGGTTAATTGTTTGAGTGATTTACGACCGAGAATTTTTTTCACAGTAATATCCATCTGTACAGCCTGTGCCATATATTAACACAGATTTCAGATTTATTGGTTGAGGATAGAAGGCTTGCAGCCTATGTTAATCCTTTTCTAGTAGATTTCTGTGGTTGTCCAAACCCTTCTTGAACGAATCAGTTGAGGTTGCAGACACCACTTCTTCTGGGAGTCGGTTCCAAGAGTTTATGACTCGATGTGAGAACCAGTACTCAACAGCAATATGATTTCTCCTTGGCTTTTGAACTTTCCTGCTATGTCCTCTAAGGTGTTCCGACCTGGTGGGAAGGAAAAGAGAGAATAGGTCAGGTCCGTAGTCATTATTTAAAATTTTAAACATTGTGATTAAATCTCCTCTCTGCCTACGGTATGACAGTGAGAAGAGATTTAAACTATCTAGTCTTTCCTCGTATGATAAGTTAGCTATGCCGTGAACCATACGTGTTGCCTTCCTTTGAACACTTTCTAGAATGTGTGAATCCCCTTTTAGACACGGACTGGCGGCCTGGATGCAGTTTTCCAGTCTTGACCTAACCAGAGATGTGTATAAGGAGGTGAACATATCTCTGGTAATTCTTGTAAAGGCTCTGCGAATCGCCCATAAGGACCTGAAACTACGTGCAGCCACCGCGCGACAGTGTGCTGTAGTTTTTAAGTCGTGGCTAACTATGACACCTAAGTCCAAGTGAGTCTGAACTGATGGAAGTGTTATTCCCTCTAGTTCGTAGGAGCTCGTGCTTGCTTGTCCAATGCGCATGGTTGCACATTTTGCCACATTGATCGGGAGCATCCATTCAACAGACCACTCCGACAGTTTGTTGAGGTCGTCTTGCAAGGTGGACGTATCACTGTTGCCCTTCAGCTCCCTCCAAATTTTTAAGTCATCTGCGTATAGGACCATAGGGGAGTCGGTGAGCAGAGGTAACTCATTGATATACAGAATAAAAAGGAGAGGACCGAGAACCGTGCCTTGTGGCACTCCGCTACTTACTGCTGTCCAGGAGGAGAGTTTTGAGTTGATCCTAACCCTCTGCCTCCTATCTATGAGGAATTCCCTGAGCCAGTCTAGTAGTCTGCCTTTGATACCAAGACTTTCCAATTTCATGAGTAGTCTTTTGTGAGGTACTTTATCAAAGGCTTTACTGAAGTCTATGAAGACGACGTCAACGGGTCTTCTGTTGTCCTTTGATTTGACCCAGCTTTCTCTTGCAGTCAGGAGATTTGACAGGCATGAGAGGTTCCTCCGGAAGCCATGCTGTGCTCCAGATAACAAGCTGCTATTTTCCAGATAAGCCATGATGCTTTTCTTGATAATTCTTTCCAGTGTCTTGATTAAAGTGCTGGTGAGACTGATAGGCCTGTAATTTGAAGGGCTTTGTCTTGATCCTCCTTTGTGTATGGGGGTTACTATGGCGTCTTTCCAATCACGTGGCAACACTCCATTTAGGAGAGATAGCTTGAAGATCGTGGTCAAGGGGCCGGCTATGTGGGCTGATAGCTCCTTGAGAAGCCTTGGATGAAGACTGTCAGGACCCATTGATTTTCCTGCATCTAGTTTCATTAAGAAGTTGAGCACGATGCCTTGGTCGATGTCAACGGAATCTATCCCATGTTCTTCTGATGCAGCCAGAGCTGATCCTATAGGCAGTGATGACTCCTGAGTGAAGACTTGGGAGAAGTAGTTTGCCATTGCTTCTGCTTTTTCTTGATCTTCTTCGATTGTATCTTTGTCAATAATCAGGTTTGGGACACCATTGGGTGTTTTATTCCTGAAATTCAAGTACGAGAAAATTTTCTTAGGTTGTGCCTTTGCATTTTGGGCCAGGTGTGTCTCGAACTTCATCCTTGATTGGCGGATTTCTGCGATAGCTTTATTTCTAGCAGTAGTATATAATTCCCTGGTCTCAGAAGTCTCAAGTGTTGCAAACAGGTTCCAACATTTGCGTTTACGTCTGAGTAACTTACGAATCTCCCGGTTTATCCAAGGGGGGGAATGTTTCCGACCCTTTGGAACAGACCAAGGGATGAAGGGTACAGTTACTTGGGCGTAAAGTTGCTTAAATTGGTTCCATGCGGCTTCTACTTGGGACTCTGGATTGATGTACCAGTTTACTGAGTTGGCTGCTGAGACGATCGCATTTATGTCAGCTTTCCAAACGTTTGGTCGAGCTGGGGTTTTGGCCCTTGCTGCCGTTGCTGTGAACTTGAAAGTGAGCACAGCATGGTCACTTCTTCCTAACGGAGGAAGATGTTGTATGAGATCCACATCCTCACCGTGTGAGAACACTAGGTCCAGAGTTGATGAGGAGTGCTGTGAGTCATAGCGCGTGGGCTTAATGATATGTTGGACTAGGGCTAGCGATATACTAGATTCTAGCAGTTTATGGTCAAAGGAGTTGACTGAAGATGGAGTTGTTAGGCTCGACCAGTCAACTGTTGGGGCGTTGAAGTCACCGACTACGAGACTTCGACATTTTGAAGTCCAGGAGCCTAGCTTCTCTATTAGGAAGTCGTCTGCACTGCAGTCAGGACTGCGGTACACAGCAATGAGGTCAATGTCTTGGCCTATGCATTTAAGTCTGCAGCGTAGAAGTTCGCACGACTCACTTTCGTGGGCGAGTGCTTCGATACTACGCACGGTTAAGCCTTTCTTGAGGTAGATGACTACGCCCCCTCCTTTGCGGTTTAGTCGGTCTACCCTGTGCACTTCGAAGTTTGGCAGGTTAACTTCGTTGTCAGTGACATCGGGTGTGAGCCATGTCTCTGTGATAATAATTACATCCGGGTTTCCGGTTTCTATCATGTTTGCCAGCTCAGTCCTTTTATTTAACAGGCTGCGGGCGTTTGTGTAGCAGACTGTTAATTCAGATTGGTGCTTCCCCGGCCCACCCACAGAGGTTTCGGGATCATTAAACTGCGAACTCGGACAACCCGAAAACCCTTAATCTTAAGGTTCTTCTCACCGTTCCGGCGTCGCTCACTTAATTCTAGTGCCGCAGCCTGTCTTTTGACACGGTCTGCTAGGCTTAAGTCAGCGCGGACATATATCCCTGATCCTTTGAGAATATGAGAGTTGCTTAGAATAGCGTCCCTCTCCGCTTTAGAGTTTAGTACGACTTTGAGGAGACGTACAGGTTCACTTACTGTAGGGTCAGGCTTTTGACCTATTCTGTATACGCTGTGTATAGTAATGCCTGATACTGTTTGTGGCAGTAGCTTGTCTAAAAGGGGCTTGACCAAGTTAAGGTCATGCTCGAATCTGGTCTTAGGGTCGAGAGCCAGTGACTCCTCCACTTTGTGGAGAATGAGAGACCTATCAGAGAGATCGGGTTTGCTTTCCGTTACTTTCTTGCCCTGAGGCGTAAGTGTGTTTCTATCCTTCTTGGGCGGTGTGGCCGAAGTGTTATCCTTATCTCGCTTTTTGCGAGAGACTACGGTGCGCCATTCATTGGCGTCCTCCTCGCTAATCTTAGTGGGGTTCGTCTGTCTGCTGCTCACCGGTGTGGATGAGGCTTGTTCCGCCAGTCCCTGGGCGACTGGAGCTGCAGGTTTTCGACCCCTAGTACGCCTCTTCTTCACGGCAGTCTTTCCATTACTGTCACTGGAGGGCTCATCCAGTATCGTGGGGGCGACCTGGGTGTCTGTAATATGGTGGGTGTTCTTCTGTGCTGTAGAGCACTCACTTATTGGCAAGGTCGCATCTGGGACATGTGCTGTTTTGTCAATGACGCTAGTCACGTCATCGCTATCTGAGCAATAGTCGGTATTCTTCTGTGGTGGAGGACGCTTGCAGTCCATGAGCTTTAAAGCCCCACTAAGAGTAGCTATGGCTTCTGTAATACGGAGTTTAGTTGTACTACAGCAGTCGTTGCATAACCAGTTCGCTAGAGGTTTGCAGCAGCGTTTGTATGCTGCTGGAGTAAGGTTCGTGCACATACTGTGAAACCATCTCTTGCAGTTATCACACTGCATTCCCTCATCCACTGGAAACTGGCACATAGCCCTTCCGCAGCGGTTTCTTTTGATAGGCATTTTATTTAAAACGAACCAGGAAAAGTTAAATACAACTTCAAATATATATATATATAACCTTTGTAAATCAGTGATAAAAGCTAATGAGTGCACAAAGATAGATATATGTAGCTATTATGTTATAAGAACACTTCCTATAATTAATAGACTCAGATCTGAAACGTAAACTAACTTCGACCAGAATAAACTGATTTAAAGTTAAATCTGTGGACTTTTGAAGCGTATAACACAACAAAATCCAATTATAAACAAGAGCGTGAAAATTAACTCCCTTTTCAAAGTTCGCGCGCAGCCCATGGCTAAGTATTTATATTTTTTCATCTATTATATTTTTTCTTAGATGCAATATTGTACAGTTGTCTGTAGATTATGTAAACCAGGGTTTGCAGTACTGTTTAATCCTTGAAGTTATTACGTAATTCGTTCTGTTTCTGTGAATCCTTGCCCGCAGGTATTATTCACAAAAATGCAGTCAGGATCTAATGAAGAATCTTCGAAAATAAAAATAATGCCCACTTCCGCCAAATTCACAAAAGAGTTCCATGGCAGTACAGATTCAGCATCAGTTGGTGCCAAAAAGAACCAGTTAGATAGACACTTGCAAAAAAAGCGAAAAAAAAGCGACTCCAAAACCGTAGAAAAGAAGGTTAAGTTGAGTCAAAATGGTTCTTCTGTTGATTTCAAGCCGAAAAAACATGATGGAGAATTAAAAAAGAAAGATCGTAAAAAAAAGTCTAAAGTCCTGTCTGACATGATTTCAGATCATTCTGCTTCTGCGGAAGAAAAAGGTAAGGGTTTTATTGCGACATTGTACACACTATTTAGTGCGAGAAACTGATAGTTTGCTTGTAGAGCTGACTTGTAGTTGGAAAAACGTATCCACCATGGTTATGATAATTGTCTTCTGTTAGTGTCTGATGGCAGTATAGTGTTTTTTCCTCGGACATTTTACAGTATTTTGAATATAGGATGTTCACAGTGACTTGAATTTCTCGTCTAACATGCTGTTTGAGCACCAGATACTCTATATGTTGTAAAGACATTTCATTTAGAAAATTCCGCCTGCCAGGAATTTGATATCAATAAATAGCTACTCTATGGGTCAGTAGACCGGATTTTCGTCTCACTGAAATCATACATTTTGGTAAAATACTGAAATGTTTATTCTCCTATGTGAAGCTGAATGGTAAAAATTAATTAAAGGTTGGGGCGAGTTCCACATAGAGAGCCAGATATGATTGAATGTTTAGGTTAACTGTATACACATTTTTGTATAGGCAGATATCTGCAATGTATTAATAGATATTGTTCGCTTCTCTGACTACATTATTTTATTGATTCAAGTCAGAAATACCTTATTCTGAATGGATTTGTTCTATCGGTTTAAGCAAGGTGGCCCTACACATTTCATAAAGGCGAATGTTAACATCTAATGCCTACAACAGTACTCGTTTACATAGTGTGCCGAAAAACCCTGACTCCAAACCTATAATCTACATGAACTCCAGAATCCAAATGGACCGAAAGGCATGCGAACCTTTCCTGATTACATGCTACCATGGGAACACAGCTCTTGTCGCTGCCCCACTACCTCGCGCATCAGACTTCAAGTCAGAGGCTCGGAGGGCGGCCTCTTACAACAACAACAACCTGCTTCAGTCTGAGCGTCAGAGTCCTTACACAGAACTAGAGACTTTGTGTGGCACATCTTTTTGGGGTTCACAAGGTACCAAGTCGGCTTTTTATAATAGTAAAAGTAAACACCTGACTTCCAACCAGTCGGTTCATATCGTACCTACTTTAACTGCGATGATTCGGTGGTATCGGTAAGCCTTGTATCTTGAGTGTAGCTCACCTTGGGGAGGAGTTTTACCATGCACCAAGTTTCTGAGTTGTATCACAACCATTTATTATTATTTAAACTTATCAGATTTTACAAATTCTTCTTTATGCTTACAGAAGAACATCGCAGTAAGCATCAGTGCAATGCCTCTTTACGTATTACCAATTTACCAAATTATATAAATTATACTATGCTCAGAGAGGCCATCCCATCAGCATCACGATTACGATTGTTTAAAAAGGCTGCAAAGCGTCACGCATTTGCCAATTTTGCCAATATGGAAGATTTTACAAATGCTGTCAGTCGTTTGGAGGAACTTGAGTTTGATGGAGTTAAAGTGAGTTTTTTAACGAGCTCAGCTAATTTTATAATCTATACGCCATGTAAAACGTTTTATTTGAATTCATTTTCAATCTCAATAAAGTGGTTAATGAGTAAAAAACCCATTGTTTTATGTAAAAGTTGTAAAATAAAATCAGAAGTGTGAAATAATTAGAGGCGTTAACAGAGCGCTCAGTGTCGATATTCAGCCTAACGTAAACATTTTTCGTTCTCGTAATGTTATTTGAACATAATTTCCATGAGAATATGGTTATTCCAGTGTTGTTTGCGTTTACAGAATTATAGTCGTATAACAAGGTGATATTTTTCGTAATAGAAGATTTCATCTATTTCACTAGTTCCTTTTAAATCCCGTTAGTTTTCGTTATACACGTTCACTTACTTGCTACCGTTATTTACAACCGTATTGTTTTTGTATCTGAATAAATAGTGCTGCACTTCAGAATTTCAGATCATAAATATCCAAACTAATTATGATTACACCAATCAATATTTTAATTATTTCCACTTTTTTCCTTCAAGTTCCCCAATGGAACATAGGACTTCAAGATAGAGGCTTGAAGTTTCTGTAGCAGTATTTATTTTTAACAGGATGGGGTTGCTAGCCTCATGCCCAACCTTTCCTTTTTGCCAGCTTTATTTCTGGCTCAGAGAGGTAAAGGAGTTCGTCGGCCGGGGATCGAACCCCGGACCATGTGCATGGTTGGCGTGCGTCCTAACCGCTGTGCCACCGACGCAATTATTTCTACTTATCTCTAGTTATGTGCTTGTCATGTCCCTATTTTATTTTAACTGTAATGACATTTTACTTATATGTATTTCTTCCTTGTTTATGGTTATAAATTGTAAGGTTCCAGGTTCTGCGTCAGTCTATTTGTCTATTTGCCAAAAATAATTACTAAATGATTTTACATGTTAACTTCACTGTGTTTTTAACTTACATCCATCGATCCAGCCATCGTATAAACAAGTTGTTCGCCGCAAAAAAGACAAAATTAAAACTGAAGGTGATGATTTGAGGCTGACAATTCGCAACTTACCGTATTCCATTACTGCAGATGAATTAGAAAATGAATTTCCTCTAGCAAAATCGATCACAATAAACACTAAGAAAGATGGTACTAATAAAGGGTAGGTTTTATTTTAACTTTATTCTTCTATTATATACACGGTTTCCTGTGATAATCGATTTTGATGTCAGTCTTTTAGTTTTCTTAGCTCATAAATTACAAATTCATGGGAATGCGATCGCTCCAATTGAACGTTGTAGTTGTAAATCCCAGCTCATATAGAAATGAACATTTATATTTATATTTCTTAAATGCAAGATAATAATGTTCAGTATTTAGTGCCTTTAGAACTTTGTGTGCATGTCGTCAGATGCATCTCTGGACTCGTGCACCATATTAGTGGCGTTCGATGTAATGTCATATTCACCTCTTAATCCAGCCGTGGAGCCACCAGGCAATTATAATCACTAATAATAAAACCACTATGAATCTTATCGGCCTTACAAAGACAAGTTGATTTACAATGATTTACCCCAACATTTGAGCATTTTGAGAAGTGAAATTAGGTCGCTAGATTTTTATGCAACTAACTGTTTTCAGATAGTGAGGTTTCCTAAAAAGACAGTTAACTCAATGTGTAAAGCTTTTTCAAGCTTTTCAGTTCGTTTATCAATGACACATTTGTGTCGTCCAATCACAAGTTAGATGATAAATTGATTTTATTAAAACACAAAATTGGTACATTGTGAACATCAAAAAGATATGCCACACAAAGTCTCATAGTCTGTGTAAGGACTCTGACGCTCAGACTGAAGCAGGTTGTTGTTGTTGTAAGAGGCCGCCCTCCGAGCCTCTGACTTGAAGTCTGATGCGCGAGGTAGTGGGGCAGCGACAAGAGCTGTGTTCCCATGGTAGCATGTAATCAGGAAAGGTTCGCATGCCTTTCGGTCCATTTGGATTCTGGAGTTCATGTAGATTATAGGTTTGGAGTCAGGGTTTTTCGGCACACTATGTAAACGAGTACTGTTGCAGGCATCAGATAGCCACATTCTCCATTTTTAGTTTTGCGAATTATACGCGCTGCTTGAAGGCAGTGAATAGGATTGACCTGTCAGAGGTTATGGTCGTGTGGCATGGAAGCATCTTAAGAGGAAAAGAGAAGTCTACTCATTCTGTCCAGTACTCCCAGGTTTTCCTATGGTTCTCTAACCAATGTCAGTTCTTAATGAAACCCTGTAACTAATCAACCAAATCCCTACAAACCAATACTTCAATATCAATGAGATGCTTACTGGGACTAGCACTATTCAGGTAGGTAGTAGTTACCTGGGGTTCTGGTGAGAAGTTGTGGCCAGTAGAATGCAACAGGTCGGGTGTGAAGACAAATATTCGCCGAAAACATTGGCTAGCGGTTGCGCTACGTCGTGAATTAGCAGAAGTTAGAATTCAACGACCATTGTATTGAGTCCCAGTGGATCAATAGTCTACGAGCTGACCTTGTAACCAGAAGGTCCTGGGTTCAAACCCCTCTGGTGGGTGCGTGCTGATGAAGAGTCCCAAACTAGGACGAAACAGCTGTCCAGTACTCCCAGGTTTTCCAGTGGTTCTCTAACTGATGTCAGCTCATGGTGAAATCCTGTAACCAATCACCCGAATCCCTACAAACCAATACTTGACTACTCATTCTTAGTTGTACGGGTTAGTTGTGGGGAAGGGGGTACGATTCCAACTCTTTTGAGCTCACAACCTGATATCTATGGTCGGCCTGCGAAATTCGGGCTACCGATATTCATGCTGAAAATTCCATACTTGTACCAAAAATACGATGTGGAATCAAGCTGTAATCAAAAAATAAATAAAAAATATTCACATCACTGAGTAAGTCTGTGGTAAACATGTGAATTAAAGTAGAGTAATTTCAGATTATGTGATTAGTTGGTGTTGCATTAGGATTATGACATTCAGTAGTGTCTTCTCCTTCCATAGCAAGTGTTTTATGATACTTCCAAAAAAGTTTCATATCATTTTTAAAGAGAGGTCAGCTTTATGTAAGTTAACTGATTTTTGAAAGTGGTTTATATTCTGTCACTTCATAATTGATCAAATTTGGTAGCCTTTCTCTTATGTAATTTTTTCAAAAATAGGTATACATGCTTATACACGACTGACTGTTTACCCCGTTTCCAACAAAGAGGTTTTTGTTTTCTGTTGTCTGACAAGTTGTCCTTCATTACAGACAAATGTAAACGATGTAACTGCGTATTTGACCAAGTTCCCGGAATTTTCTTTAATATGTTGGGAGTTCAGTAAAAAAGGTAACGGGAAAATTATAAGGATGCTGATGGCGCTGAAATGTTCTCTTCAGTCAAAGTCATAGCGGTTTTCGATCAGACTGTATGAAAACTTATGTCAAACTATATAAACTTCTGTTATTTTGATTTCCTTTTGCATATTTGTAAACGTTTTGCTAAGTTAATTCGAGTTAAGGTTTTTCTGTCGTTTCACAGTGTGTTCTAAAGTTCTTCTATTAAATCTTGTTTTGTTTTCTTGTTTAGGTCATGCTTACTAGAGTTCGAATGTAAGGATGATCTTCAGGTTGTTTTAGATGCTTGTCAAAATAAGGAGATTGGCGGTCGACCTGTTAAAGCTGTGGTCGGTCTACATTTCAGTGTGAGGCCCAATCCAACCACTAATATTGATATAAAAATATGCAAGCTACCCACAACAGTAGGAGACGATAAAATTCGAGGACTATTTCCGTCAGGCTCCATTGTGCAGTACTGTTCAGTACCTATTGATTCGTTGAAAAGGTTAGTGGTCTCATCACTGTGCATCAGTTTGTTTTACCGTTTCAGTTTGTTGGTTCGTAAATATGCGACATGGTTCTATATACCGTTGGGTAGAGCTGACTTTATTGAAGTAGTGCTAATGTCTGTTTTCTGACAGATACCTGTCTTTTTTAAACTACAATCAACTCAATTTCACTATTACAATAAATCACAGTCAAGGAAGAGTAAGAGTTCAAAAAATCGATGAGCAAAGATCTGATCACTTTGGATAACTAGGACAGAAATATCACTGACATAGGTTGCATTCCTAAATTAATCTCATCACTGAGGCATCATAATTAGGGACAAAATGCATGCCTCTATTTTCGAGAATTCGGAATAGTGATATCTGTCGTACAAACACTGACCTCCACCGTCTAATCCAGATGTCTTTTTCGTTATTGAATATTGTCCCTTTTTAAAAAAAGATTTGTCGTACTTCTCATACAACTGTGACGTACATATATATATATATATATATATTTGTAGCTAAGGTGGATAATTTTGATATAATTTTGTCATCCGAGCTGAATGGTTTAAGTTGCTCATGGAACACAATTCCACCATTCCACTTCAAAAAAACCAACAATAAATTGAGCCAAGAATTTTTTCAACTAGTTACTCATATAGTTATGTTAGTCAGTTAAAATAACCACCGGATTCAGGATCTGTCAGTTTGTGAACACTAGCGACCAAGTTATTACACAAACAATAGTCTGTAAAATAATGACCAAGCAAAATTGACAAATATAAATTACGTATAAATAACAAGATACATAAATTAATTAAATTAGCTGAGACAGTAGTCGTAGGGAAATAAAATAATGTTGAATAATAGCTACAAGGTTAGTGGCAAATCATTTCGAAGAACGCATACATATTTTGTGCGCTGCCACGATCAATAATGAGGTTGCACAAATTCCACTTAAACACAGATTTTGCTGATTCAGATACAATTCAGACTGCCCTTTGCTGTATGTAAAAGTGATAGTCGTAGGGCATGAGAATGGTTGGTTGAAATACGATAAGTAATATTAAAAGCTTAATAAGTGTCGGCGTGATATCCAGTATCGACAAGATGTGCTAGTATTGAGCTGCATATACCTTTATTCGCTCTTTTGTCTAAACAAGATATGAGAAGTGTTGAGAAGTTCGACGATGAACTTGCTTAATTGTGAACGGCTAAACGGGGGCAGTTAAACTGGATAAATACACGGAAGATTGGTGAATTTAGGCAATTTGTTGTTGACTCCTAAGGATTGTGATTTCAGTATTGTGTAATCTTAGCCTAAATACTTGTACAGTTTTATTTTCATATTAGCTTGTTACCCATTAACATTTCAGTCTTCCAATTTTAATTTACTATCGCTTATTTTACTCGTATATTTGCTTATCTTTTATTCTTATTTAAGAAATGTGTTTGTCACTCTGAAGAATACTAAACAAAACGAGGTCATAATCAGAGAACTTAAGAAAAAAGGAGTTGATGAACACCATTTAAAAATAAAACGTTGGTGTAAGTAGTCATCATGGCTTTTATGAATAGTTTTATTGATTTTTCCTAAGGATTTTCATATAGATCGCTTCTGAATCTCATGGATATGAGGTGAATATACTGTCACCGATTGACAAGTGAGGTTATATTCACCTTTAATCAGAAAGGAAGTAGTTGTTTGGATATTATGTCTCAACAACAACAACAACAAGGTGGTCAGTGGTTGAATTCCTAGTCTTTTTTTTGTTATAAAACTCTGCATGATACTCTCGACGAACAAATTCAATGACTGCCAACTTGAGATGGGATGACTTTGAAGTGTTTCATAATATTTGGTTTTTTCTCGGACTAAAGCATGTTTTGCAAGATGTGCTTTTCGGCGAACTGGAATTAAGTTGCAGGACGGAAGTTTGAATGTGGATTAACTGAAAATCAACTGTGTATTACGGTTAATGTGTTGACAGTATATTATGGGTTATTGATATTTTTCATCTGTTCAAACCATCAACGAGTATGAATATTTCTGCATATCTGTAAGACCTATATTCAGTTGTGTTGAAGTTATAGATGTTGAAGATAAGGTGGTTGGTCGAAAATGATAAGCACCCAGAAACTCAGGCAGTACAGCGAACCTGTCAACAAGCGGTTACCTAACATGCATCCAGAAGGAGATGGAGATGAATTGAACATAGGCCGAGAGAAGCACCACACTCTTTCACACTTTTACTATGGTGCATGTACATCATTTTTTTTCGTCTTATAGGCTATGCCAACGAATATAGTAGGACTTGTTAAACAATCTTTTTAATCACCATTACTTACTGAGTCTAGGTAAAAGGTTTCAACTCGGGTGTTCTGAGTTCACTCAAAAACGAGTAGGTTATTAGTATAATTTAATTCTTTTCAGGCTTTTGTATTCAGTCGTTGATGTTTCATCAGCAAAGATATTTTTGAAGGTTGCATGAGTACCTATTTAATGCGTTAATTCTCAGTGGCGTTTCCGCTGATGATGGCGGTGTGTATGTGTGTGGTAATATATCAAGACTGATATTGAATAAGAGCGTCGGTGGCTTTGTGGTAGAATACTCGCTGACTACTCATGTGGCCTGGGGTTCGACCTATGGCTGATACACTCTCAGGTTAAGCTGTTCCTGTAGCAAGCCCGGTAAATAGCGAAGTTTTGTAGTGTGGCTGGCAATCTCACCCTGTGAATATGAACTCTCCACTGCTACTGAAACTTCATAGCTCATTCTTGAAGCCCTATGTCCCAGTCGTAATGCAAAGGAATAAAATGTAAATAATACTTACTGAACATGAATGTTTGTAAGAAAGTAAACCACTTTACAACTTGATTTTGGTATTCATCTATTCTTTTGAAAATTTAGTGGTATTTATTTCATTCATTTGTCTTGTTTCCCACTCAGACAAAAAGAAATTGATTACTAAGGAAATCAAATTAAAACCAGACACTGGTAAGTTTGTTTTCTGTCGTTGATATAAGAATAAAACTTGTGCACTGTGGTAGAGTGTAATTCCATTATGGGTAAATTTTTGTCTTGATAAAGTCTCACAGTGTTATACAGTAATGTTTACTGATGACGTTTCGAGCACAATTTATTGCTCCTAATCATATCAAGGTAATCACACGACTTCCTACATTCATTTATATGGTTCCATTGTTTTTCACTTGATTTGATTGGTAATAGTATTTTTCATATTTCCAGTATGAGTGATGAGTCATTCCTATTGCATGTGTTGGGTGTAGACTCGATGAACAAGGATTCAGTAATCAGCCTCTCTCTCCACCTACCTAGATTACTTTTTAGAATTTTAACCCTCTCCCACCCTATTGTGTGGTTGTGTGTTAGCGCATGCATTGCAATTGCTGAGCTTTTTTCTAAATTATTTATCTTCTCGGGGTCAACCATTCTTACCTTAGCTAAATTCTTATGTTCTGACAATCTGACTACCCCTGACCTACTGGCTTGACCTATGTAGTTGACTTAGCTCACAGTCATTACAGGGTATTTTGTAAATAATATTATTATGAGCAATAAATTGTGCTCGAAACGTCATCAGTAAACATTACTGTATAACACTGTGAGACTTTATCAAAACAAATATTTACCCATAATGGAATTTGTTTTCTGTCATCTAGTAAAGTAAATGTTGCTGTGTTGAGTAAAAACATCCTGTACTTATTGACGTTGTAAGGACAATATAATTTTGTTGTCTTGAAGGAAATTCTGATGACTGTTGTTGCATATGAAAGGTGGATGAAATGTTCGATATATGATTCAGATAACTTTTTCACTATTATGAGAATGTAACTTAGTATAATATTTGTCCTACCCTATCCAGAAATTTGAATGGTGAATATATTTATTTGTACACCCGAAATAACTGACTTCACAAGAGATTTCGAACTGGTGAATATCAATAAAAGATTCGATTTGAATTAGACTGCATTTTTCGCTTCATTTACTCCTTTAAAAAGTTTTTAAAAAAAAAACTATTATCACCTATTTGCTTAACACATAAAAGCATGACTCTCAGCTTAAACATTTGATGGTGTACAGATTCAATTGCCTACGGTGGCCTAAAAGAAATCCTGCTAGTATTAAAGGTCTTCACATTAAGCATAACTCGTAACATGTGCGTCGGTGGCATAGCAGTTAGGACGCTCGCCGACCGTGCACATGTTCCGGGGTTCGATCTCTGGCCGACGCACTTCTTTACCTCACTGAGCCAGAAATAATCCTGGCAAAGAGGAAAGGTTGGACGTGAGGTTGGACACCCCATCCTGTAAGAAATAAACACTACTACAGAAACTGCTCGCTTGAAGCTCTATGTTCCACTGGGGAATGTGAAGGGAAAAAAAGTAACTTTTGGCATTGTATTACACACTGAAAATACCTACCACATAATTTACTCGCATTAATTAATCATGGCGACTATCAGTTGTTCTCCATAACAGCAGACATAGACTACCTGTAGTAGAAGAAAGAATATAATATCAAAATTTCAACCAATAGTTGTTCGAAGCGATGATTACTGTTGGCAGAAAGTTGTGTTTGTGTGTGTGAGCTGAGCTCACTAAGCAAGTTTTCAAATTGATGAACTTTGACCTTCTTGAGTGGCCATGTTGACACTGTTTATTAGATTTTTCTGTTTTCTGTCTTCTCTCACCCCTCCCCTTTTTTTCTCTTTTCATAGTTTGACAATATATAAATTGATGGTGACTTAGATTATAATACTTACATTCCAGATGCGTTCACCTTATAATGTCTTCTCTATTACCTTTCAAACAATGAAGTGGTTTGCGGCTGATGAGAACCTGTGAAATAGAATGATATCATTTTACACTGCGAATCTGGTCTTTCTTTCTCTATCAAAATTTATCAAGGGAATCAAATGTATGAAAATTGTGTTTCTTTCTTAGAACAATCTCATCACTCACTGGATTGATTTACAATGTCTTAGTACAATGTTTTTCAGTGTTATTTACTAAGTGATTAGAAGACATATTTTCTTCCAATTTTCTTACGTGACTTTATTACGCTGAACCCATCACCCAGTGAAATGAGTTGCAAATCATTCTCTTGACTGACATAACTTCATAGGGATAAAATCCGAAAGAGACAAAAAAGCATCTTATCAATTATTCGCATTCAATTGAAAAATCAGTTGATTGAAATAAATCCCCACTTTATCTAATTTTTTCCTTTACCATTTCGTTTGTCTCTTCTTCAGCTAAAAATGAGAAGAAATCAAAGAATTCCAAGCACAAGAAATTGGACGACTCTGAGAAGTCTATTGAACCAGTACCAGGTAATTCAAATTGGTCGTTGCTTTTCACCTTTTCAACGAAGGAACATGTTATCATGCGTTTCGATTAGGTTAAAGAATTAATTCATTTTAAGTTCTCTTTGAAAATATGTATTAGGCTTGGGCACTCTAGTTGTGTGTAATTCTGTCTCGGTTTGTTTATTGGATACAGCATGCAGTGGAACAATATTTTCCTACTGTATGGTGTTTCAAACACAGTTTATTGGTTTTTTAATCATATCACTTGTACCTACACAAGCTTGAAGCTTGCTTTCTATAGTTGTCGTACTCAAGTATTGCTTTGCAGGGATTTGATTTGATTGGTTATAATGTTCCATCATGCGCTGACGTCGGTTAGAGAATCACTGGAAAACATGAGAGTACTGAACAGCTGTTTCGTCCTAGTTTGGGACTCTTCACAGCACGCACCCACTGCCAGGGTTTTAGCCCAAGGCCTTCCAGTTACAGGGCGAGCTCGTCTACTGTTAAGCTACTGGCATCTGATCCAATCCCCGATACATGAATTCCAACTTCTGCCAGTTCACAACATTCACAACCTCTGGTCAATGTCTGAACCTGGTGGATGCCTACTGTAAAGAGTCTCAAACTAGGTTTTCCGTCTGTCCTCTAACCGACGTTAGCTCATGATGAAATCTTGAAACCAACCAAATCCCTGCAAACCGACACTAGAATATCATCGGTGATTATTTGTCCTCACACCCGACCTCCTGTCACAACTTCTCATTGAAACTCGTTCTCGTAATTCTGTCTTAATTGCCAGAAAGATAGCAGAATTTTTCTGGATATTTGCAACAGGTGTTGAATCATTCCTATTGCACGTATATTCAGTTGACTCAATTGATAATGGTTTAGTTATCAATCTCTCTCTCCCGAACTTGTTACGATAAATTTTATGACTGTTACCACGCCTCATCCTATTGTATAGTTGTGTGAAACTTCATGTATTGCTATATTTGAGCTTCTTCCAAATTTTTCATCGCATTATAACCTACCTGTCTAGAATTTGCTAAGTTTTCGAGCTCCACTAATCGAATCGTCCACGACATACTATGTATCTAAACTCATAATCATTTTAGGTTATTACTTAAACTAGATTAGTTTGTTTACTGGGCTCCAGAGTATCATTTAACCGACATAATTTGTTTCTAAGTGAGTTTGTGTGTTCAGATGCCACTTTTATTTCTGCCTGGTTAAGAATCCTAAGTAATATTTCAGAGCTTCCTTCTTTGTGTGGCAATATTAAGTATATTTTGAATTATAGAAAACCAGGGAGTACTGGACAGCTGCTGTTTCATCCTAGTTTGAGGATCATTGGCAGTACTCACCCACTGGGATTCGAACCCAGGTCCTTTCGGTTACAAGGCCACTGGAACCCGATTCAATGGCTCATGAATTCTAACTTCTGCCAATTCGTGATTTAGCGCGACCCCAACCATTGTCATTGGTGGGACATCCATCCAAACTAGGATGAAAAAGCAGCTGTCCAGTACTCCTTGGTTTTCAATGGTTCTCTAACTGATATCAATCCGTTATCAACTCGTAAAAACATAACTAAGCCTTACAAACCAAACTATAGAAAATATTTTGAATTCTGTATTCTGAACATAAGCACTTTCCTGTATATGTTTGTTATTCATGTTGTCCGTATTATTACTTTTATCGCTCCTATGATTTCCTATATACATGATTGTTTTTTACATATTACTAATCTTTCTCCGTCGCACTTCTGTTTATTATCTGTCTTTTGAACCTCACTTCACACTCTTCCCTTGCTTTGTGTACTACATGGTGTGGCAACTGAAACTGCTGCATATCTGTGCAAAGTTCTATGTTGAAACCAGTCAGTCAGTATATACACTGATTAGTATATCTGCGTAATTATTAAGTGCCGTAAATCCTCTTCCATGATTTAATTTCTTCGATTCTATTTAGTTGTGCTGCCTTATTTTATTGACATGGGGGTAGGATGAATCGAAGTCCAGTTACCGGTTTGAATGTATGGTTTTCCTGTAAACACCATTGTTGTTTAACTTCCCATCTTGTCTCCTTTTTAGAATGTAGCATAACATTGGAAGCTCCCTTTCATGATTTTCTAATCAATAATTGAATCGAATTACATCTGTTCACATGCTGAATTTCTACAGCACTTACTTACACCACTTTAACATTGTGACTGAATGTTCCAACTGCTAACGTTTCCCACCTATCCATAGATATATCTGACACTATTGGGGATATTGATGGCTGCAACATAACTCTATCAGTTTGCGCGTACGGTTTTCCTTAGAACCCTAAATACTGTAGAAGTCAGGCATAGTTGTAACTCTAACATGATGTCCACTGTTGGCGGCTTAGTTTTCACTTCAAGTTCTTTGTCATGAATGAGTTCAAAGTTGCGCATTTACAATTGACATGTTTATGAACAATAATTTATATTCGAAACGTCCTCCAGTTAATAATACTGTTTTATATATACATATATATTACTTAATATGAATCCCTATTTATTTAATTTCATCTTTTACATTCCGTTTGTTTCTTCAGATGAGATGAAGAAGAAATCAAAGAAGTTGAAGCACAAGAAATTGGATGACTCTGAGCAGTCTACTGAAGCAGTACCAGGTAATTCATTTAAAAAAAAATTATTTTTCGCTCATTTCACTTGCTGACCTTAAACGCAAGAAGAAGGGAATGTTAGGCGTAGTGTTAATTACGCCACCTTCTAATAAACATCCATGTCTCTACTGAAATCTTAAGGCACTGAAGAGATAAATTTATTCTTCATTGTAATTGGGTAAACTCAATTCGAAGAGGCTTGAGACCGGTGAATGAAAGCTCCCAGCTGCTATGTCTTCTTCCTGTGAAAGCTGAAGTTAGCACATGCACACTGAATGTCCTTACGATGGTTGCCGCTGACTAAAGGAAGGTTGCTTTTGATCTGTGAGAGTGGATGGATATTATGTATACTCTCCAAACTGTTAACTGTTTACTGCTATCATCTAGATGACAACCACGTGCATACTGAGAATGTGGCTGTCATCAGATCATTCTTGAATGACAAATAAATCCATAGTGATAAAATCTGAGAGAGAGAAAAGCTAATCTTATCACCCATTTGTATTCAGTTGAAAAATTGATTAAAGCAATTCCCATTTATTCAATGTCATCTTTTGTATTTCTTTTATCTCTTCTGAAGTTTTGAAGAAAAAGAAACCGAAGAAGGTTAAGCAAGAGAAAATGGAAATCTGTGATTAGTGTTGTCAACTTGAAGCAGGTAATTGATTAGTGTCTTCAGAATTTTTATTATTAGACTTCTGCGAATGCAACAACTTTCATGTGTGTGTTGTCAATGTCTAGGGAGAGAGCATGTTGCAAGTGATATGCATTAAACATCTGAGGAATATCTCTTTTGTTAGCGTCCGTGTTTTGACAATGCCTTTTCTCCACGGGAGTTTAGTCAGTGTGAGACTGTCTCAGTCAGTCTCTTTCAGTGCTTTAGTATTATTTACAGGTTTTCCATCGTTGGTGGGTAGATATAAGCAAGCTAGTTTATTATATGTGTATGTTCTGTGAATGTTTCATTACTCAGTGTGATCGAAATTTAACTTCATATATAATTTAAGCAAACTGACATATTTTGAAAAGATGGCAATAGTGATGCCAATACAATGAATTGCGTGATTCAGTGCTAGATGTGGGCGCAAAGAACTCACTAACCAGTTAGGAAATCTACTTCGCAATAGGATGAAATTGACTGCTAGTCATTAGTGCCTTTGGGCTACCGACTTCGCACAGGGTTCTCAGAAGGTACTTTGTAGTGTTAAGGAAAGTCGCCTATTTTTCAATGAATTTCATCATCACCTATTAGTAGTCAGTAAAAAGGGGTTCATTTTTTTGAAATAAAACCTAATCAATGCATTTTCTATTCTAAACACAATACCAATTACTATTTCTATGGGATAGTTTCTGTATTTTTTACTATTTTTGTTTCAGGTAATGAATGATCATCTAACTGCATTAAAGTCTGTACATAATTTACTTTGATATGGATGTTGTCATGTTTACATATAAAATAAATCATTTGTATTTGATTCTCTTGTTATCTTTTCATGTCACATATTATTATTAACACTTTGCATTGTGGCTCTTATATTTATAGAAAACAGTACTGATAATAACGTCATGCAACTAATTATTTATGTAGTTAATAAAATTAATGCAGAAAAAAAGGGTTGGGAAAACTTTGACGTGACCTGTCGTCTTTTGAAAGTCTATAAGTGTGTATACCAACACCGCTTCATGGTGAAATTACGATTATCGACCCATGATGAGTGCCACTTAGTCTTGCGCTTTGCACAGAGTAAAGATACCAGAAGGTGCAGTGTGTAGGGGACTAATATTAGAGTTCACTAACATTCCAAGTATAAAAGTAATAATCCAAGTCAGTGGAGTGTTAAATCACAATATATTACCAAAAATACAGTGACGAGTTATAGCAACAAAAAGGATTACTTGGTTATAAAGTGTAAGTCCTCGGCTACAAATTAATTATATAATCCACAGGCACGTTAACTGTTTGGACTGCGTCTGCTGTAGCTGCTGTGTTCCGGTTGTAGAAATGTCTTCGGATGAAAGTAGTAGGCTCCTACAATAAATCCAAAGTTACAACACGGTGTGAGTGGAGCAAGTAAGTAGAGGTGACCAGGGAGAAGACGAAGTCTCCAACAGCAGAGTGTATTTTTCAATTGTACACGGAAGTTATGTATATTTCAACAAGAAGCGATTTAAACAAAAATTATGTACAATATCTCGAATTTATACAAGTACCTAAAAAGTGTACAATCACATTGTTACGTACTCAACACGGCTCCCCCCTAGAGGTCCGGAGAGACAACCGGAAAATGATACGTAAAACTATGAAGTAAATAATAATAGTAATAGCAACTTTTGGATAAAAATAGGGATATATTACAACATGCATAAACGCGAGAAGGTATGTGAATCATGTAAAGTCTGAAAGCATATACAATAAGTTCAGCAATAAAAATTGAAATAGAAAGTCATGTCACTTAAATTTGCACTAACCATGAACATAGATTTTTAATGTATAAAGAAAAATATGTAAATACACAGTAATTAAGGAGGGGAAAGAAACATTAAAAAAAATATGGATTAAAGATCAGCAGTTTTTGGAAAGGACACTACCTGTTTTTTCGGTGAGGTACATATAAATAAATAATAGTGATAGTAACATCAAAGTTTACGACGAAATACTAACGGTCATGATGATAATGTCTAAACGAAAAAGATAATAATAATTTTTAATTATTTTTCTTTTGTTAGTCCTCAAAATGAACGTAGCGAGCCGGTTTACTGATTTGCCGACCACTACGTGTTTGATATGGAGGGAGGATAAGACTTGGTGCCGGTGGAGTGGAATCGGATGTTTGATTATTTGATTGCGCAGTTGCCGATGTAGATTCGAAGTCGTTGTCGGTGTATGCGGGTTTGATTCGATCAATGGAAATAGTCTCTCGTTTTCCATTCTTGTTCACGGTAAAGTGTTTGTCTGAACGTTTAATAACTTGAAAGGGTCCTTCGTATGGAGGTTGCAATCCTTTTCTGATGGCGTCGACTCGAATGAAGACGAATTTGCAAGTTTGTAGATGTTTGTTGATCTGATCTCTTCGGGGAGATTGTCGAGGTGCTGTTGGTTGAAGTTGAAGCATTTGTCTAGTTAATCGGTTAGTGAAGTCGGCAATGTTCACGTCTGTGGAATCGGCTGAGGGGACTAGCTGTCCAGGCAAGGTTAGGTTGGTGCCATAGACAAGTTGAGCCGGTGTACATCCTAAATCTTCTTTGATAGTAGAACGGATACCAAGTAAAATCAAAGGTAAGTATTCACTCCACTTAGATGTATCATTCTGCGCCATCAGGGAGCTTTTCAGTTGTCTGTGGAATCTTTCCACTAGACCATTCGCTGCCGGATGATAGGCTGTTGTGGAGATATGTTTCACTCCCAGAAGTCTCGTCAGTTCGCGAAAGAGTGTCGATTGGAATTGAGGACCGCGGTCGGATGTAATAGTAGTTGGTACACCGTAGTTTGACACCCAACGGTCGAGAAAAACTAAAGCAACGTTTTCAGCAGATATGTCGTTTAAGGGGCATGCAATAGCCCAACGAGTAAATCTATCAATCGCTGTCAGGATATGTGTATATCCCCTTGATGTTGGCAATGGTCCCACGATATCTATATGGATATGCTGAAATCTCCTTTCGGGTAATTTAAACGTCTTCGGGGTTGTAATAGTGTGGCGGTGTACTTTGGAGCATTGGCATTGGATACATTCTCGTGCCCATCTCCGAATGTCAGAGTTCATTTTAGGCCACACGAAGCGTTCGCTGATCAGCCTGACCGTGGCGCGTACTCCAGGGTGGGAAAGCGAATGTAAATGTTCGAACAATGCTTTTCGGCAACTGAGAGGGACAAATGGACGATTAGTGCCGGTAGATACATCGCAGACTATGGTTGCATCTGATAAGGGGATAGGCACATCTTTGAGTTGTAAGGAAGAGTTTCTGCGGCAGGTTTGGAGTTCAACGTCATCTCTTTGTAATTGAGCCATACGATCAAGACTGATGTCTACCGACGTTTGGAGCTGGTTAATGTCACTTCTTGAAAGAGAATCGGCTACCACGTTCGCATCCCCTTTGATGTACTGAATGTCGGTTGAAAATTGGGAGATATAATCCAACTGTCTGGCTTCTCTAGGGGAGTGTTTATCAAGTGAAGTAGTGAAAGCATGACACAGGGGCTTGTGGTCAGTAAAAATAGTGAAATGCCGGCCCTGTAGTAAGTAACTGAAATGCTTCACTGCAAGATATATGGCCAGCAATTCTCTCCCAAAAGTGCTGTATCGTGTCTGAGCCGGTTCCAACTTCTTAGAAAAGAATGCGAGTGGGGTGACTTCGCCCTTCATCTTTTGTTGTAATACTGCCCCTACAGCTACTTGGGAGGCATCTGTGCACAAAATAAGCGACGCTTCGGGGTTGATATGGGATAGCATAGTGACTCTGGATAAGGCATCTTTTGCGTTGCAAAATGATTCGCGTGCTTCAGCTGACCACTGAAACTTTTTAGGATCATTTTTAAGGAGGTCGGTTAACGGCTGGACGATGGAGGCACACGAAGGAATGAAACGCCGATAGAAATTAAACATCCCCAAAAAACGTCTGACCTTCTTGAGTGAATCTGGTTCGGGGAAGTTTTTGATGGACTCTATCTTTTCCTCCGTAGGCGTAATACCATTCGTGGTTATGTGGTGTCCCAGAAACTGTATAGAGGAGACACCGAATATGCACTTTTTGGGGTTAATGACGACTCCATATTGCTCAAATCGTTGAAATAAGATGGTGAGGTGATCAGTATGTTCTTCGGGCGACGAGCTAGCAATTAAAACGTCATCGATATATACAAATACAAAGTCCAAACCTTGTGTGACCTGATCCATGAAACGTTGGAAGGATTGTGCTGCGTTCTTTAGGCCAAATGGCATGCGGAGAAATTCAAACAAACCGAAAGGTGTGATGATGGCCGTTTTTTCGATATCCTCTTGGGCAACTGGTATTTGGTGATAGGCCCTGACCAAGTCTACTTTAGAAAAAATGGTTTTTCCGTGTAATGTCAGGGAGAAATCATGAAGATGAGGAATAGGATAACGGTCGGGAACTGTGGCATTGTTTAAATGTCGGTAATCCCCACATGGCCTCCAATCATGATCAGCTTTAGGCACCATGTGTAAGGGCGAAGACCAAGGACTATTGGAGGGTCTGATGATGCCGAGCTGCATCATGTGTTCAAATTCTGCCTTGGCTGCTGCCAATTTGTCCGGGGGTAATCTACGGGGACGAGCACGAACTGGTTGACCCGTAGTAACTATCTTGTGAGTAACTGTGTGAGGGACGTCCTCGATGTTGTACGACGGCTTAAGAATTTTAGGGAAACGGTGAAGTAGGGAGGAAAAAGGGCAATCTGCTGGTCTTTCAATACTGATATTATAGACAGAATAGCTGGAGATAATTCCATGGATCTTTAGATGGGTGTTGTTATCAATCAGTTTTTTATTGTTGACGTCAACTAACAGGTTGAAATTACTCAAGAAATCTGCTCCGAGGATGGCGTGACTGACGTCGGCTACTATGAAAATCCATGTGAAACGCCGACGTAAACCTAGATCCAGTATGAGGGATTGCTCTCCATACGTCTGTATGCTTGTGTGGTTAGCTGCCCGGAGAGACAGTTTTCCGGGTGTCCGTGTAGATCGCCTGGATAGTGAAGGAGGGATTACGCTAACTTCTGCTCCCGTGTCTACCAGGAATAAAGTGTCTGAAGTTTTATCCTTCACATAGAAGAGGCGACTTGTTTGCTTGCCAGTAACAGCTGTCGCCATCACTGTCTGGCTGAGGCGTTTCCCTGAGCCTGGTTGGCTTCGCTAAAGCTGCACGGTTTTACACATTTCAGGGCATGACGTCCAAACTTCCAGTGATACCAGCATATATTGCTATCCCGAGAAGACGTGTAAGAACGCTGTCGTGAGAAGGATCGTCGTCGTGATGGTGACCTTCTTTGTGAAGTCCGTCTCCGGACTTGTCGATCAGACTTATTAGTTTCCAAATTGTCAATCCTTGCCGCTAAGTCTGCAATGGCGGCGAGTATCGGTGTGTCTGCCGTGGGTGTGGAATGACACGGTGTGGCACTATCAGATGCTACGTGACTTATGGTGTTATCGGATAAAACATCCAAAATACTATCTGCCATGTCACTTAGTTGGTCTAAGTCATACGACTTTCCTGAGATGATTAAAATTTGCTGGACATTTCTAGGTAAACGTTGCAACCACATCTGTTTCAGCACTACCTCGTCTACTTTATGGTGTCCGATTAACTGGCGCATGTGCCTGAGCAGCTGGGATGGTTTACGTGGGCCTAGTTCACAGCCTGTGAGCAATTGTTGGATTCTTTTCTCATCCGACAAACTGGTACGTTGTATGAGGAGGGCTTTAAGTTTATCAAATTGATGTTCCGTCGGAGGATCTTCGATGAAATCGCTGATTTCTGTCAATACTGACGGAGGGAGTTCTGCCAGCACCATACCATATTTGGCTATTTGGGACTTAATGCCCCGTGCTTCTAGCAACGGTTCAATTACCGCAAACCAAATCCTTGGTTCTGCGAAACCGTATTGGGGTAAACGAAAATCAGTGATGGCATTTATTGTGGCATTTGTCTCGCTATTAGTTGTCTGCTCGTTTGATGTACCGGACTGAGGTGATGACATTATAATATGAGGTTATTGGTGCAAATTAGGATACAAATATAAACCACACACAAAATCACAATGAATATAAAAATAGCAAAAATAAGAATATAAATATGCCAAAATAATCCGTGTTCTTATCGGGCTCACCAATTAATTTGTAGGGGACTAATATTAGAGTTCACTAACATTCCAAGTATAAAAGTAATAATCCAAGTCAGTGGAGTGTTAAATCACAATATATTACCAAAAATACAGTGACGAGTTATAGCAACAAAAAGGATTACTTGGTTATAAAGTGTAAGTCCTCGGCTACAAATTAATTATATAATCCACAGGCACGTTAACTGTTTGGACTGCGTCTGCTGTAGCTGCTGTGTTCCGGTTGTAGAAATGTCTTCGGATGAAAGTAGTAGGCTCCTACAATAAATCCAAAGTTACAACACGGTGTGAGTGGAGCAAGCAAGTAGAGGTGACCAGGGAGAAGACGAAGTCTCCAACAGCAGAGTGTATTTTTCAATTGTACACGGAAGTTATGTATATTTCAACAAGAAGCGATTTAAACAAAAATTATGTACAATATCTCGAATTTATACAAGTACCTAAAAAGTGTACAATCACATTGTTACGTACTCAACAAGTGTCTTCCCCAAAATCCATCGTTATTTCGAAATGGAAGTAGTAGACATTTGTAACATTCGGTGAATAGTTTGCCGTGTTCTGAACTTAAGGTTTGCAGCAATCTCGTGAGTCACCAATTATTTTGCTAATGTCGCTTTAAGATGAAATCTACATGGATATTTAAATTGCGCAACATGATAGTCTGGGTATCTCTGCAGTGATTTTCATATTCTCTTGGTGCTAGTTTAGCGACTGTGGCGTAGTGAAAGAGGAGCTTACACATCGCGTTGAGCTACACTCAATGGGAAGGGTGTTGCTATCTTGCGAAGATAACCTATAGTCTATTAAAACTAAACTACCACCTACACTACGAAGCGCCCAATATTGGGACAATTTGTGAAATCAGTAAAACAGCTGGAACTCTGCCGGAAAACACTTATAAGTTTTGACTTTAATATCTCACAATGAAAATCATAATTTAACACATATAGAAAGTGGCAGTTGTTATGTGTCTGTCTGTTTTCGACATAGAACTTTGCACCGATGTGCGGCAGTTCAAGTCGCTACGCTCCATGTAGCACATTAGGCAAGAAAAGAAATGCAAAAAAAAGCAGACAGTCATGGATATGAGACAAAAGGAATCGAAGTAACGAAGAATAATATAGTCTCATTGGAAATCATAGAGCACAAGGAGTGGATGCTTCTGTGTCACTGAGAACGATTTTGAGCCATATCACCAATTGTTTCCAACAATTGGTTTTTACCGTCCCGAGTACCCCAACTAGTCAGAAAGTCTACACCTTCCTACGTGACTTAGACTAACTGTTTTAGATTTCATTGACTGGTGCCATGTTTTGGTTTGATCGCCACTAGCTCTTTTCAAGCCTGACCCTATATCAGCTAACGCTGCTTGTCGAGGAAGGCGATGACTAGGTATACGTAACACATGTCCTAACCATCTTAGTCGATGTAACTTCACAACCTCGTCGATTGATTTCCCCTGCTTACCTATCACTCGACGCCTAACCTCAGTATTGGTCACCTTATTATACCACTTCACACGAGAGATAGAACGCAGGCACCTATGATCAAAGACAGTTAATCTTTTCATGTCTTTCACTCTCAATGGCCAGGTCTCACAGCCATAAAGGAGGACGGAGCGGACTGATGAGCAGTACACTCGCCCTTTGGTTGATAGTCGCATATCCCGTCTACGCCAGAGACGGCGTAAACTGGCAAATGCGGAACGAGCTCCTGTATTTGTGCTGAGATTTCGTCAGAGATCAGCCCGTTGGGGCTGATGGTACTTCCCAAATAAGTGAAGCGGTCAACGTGCTCTACCACTTCACTTCCTATTTTTAAACTAGGCGTCGCGGTAGTCCAGTCCTGTAACATCATCTTGCATTTGGCGGGAGCGAATCGCATGCCAATTATTCATAGATTGCGGCTCAAGGTGTTTAGAAGGACCTGCATTTCGTCAGCGTCTTCGCCTAGAAGGACTATATCGTCTGCATATTCTAAGTCAACGAGATTATTCTCTGGTAGCAAGTCAATCCCTGGGTCGCTGAAGTGAGTTAGGGTTAAGTCCATTAGTACGTCTATGATGAAGTTGGCGGACACTACTAGTCGTCACCAGTTCAGATGACAACTCGCCATAAGCCCTCACCTGGCTGTATGAGTACGAGTAGAGTGCCTTAATCAGTGGAATGTATTTTCTCGGCGTTCCCTTAACAGCCAAGCATATCCAGAGGACCTCTCGGTCGACAGAATCGAATTCCGACTTTAGGTCAAGGAATATAGTGACTGTTGGGTGCAGGTAGGAATGACTATGTTCATGAATCTGTTGGAGGGTGAAGATATGATCAATACACCCTCTTTCTGGACTAAAGCCTGCTTGGTTCTCCCTTGTTTGTGCCTCCCGAGCACCACTTAGTCGACGCAATATTGTTGAGCCTAAGACTTTAGATACTATATTAGTCAAGCTAATCCCTCTGTGATTATCACAGGAAGACTTGTCTCCCTTCTTGTATATGGGGATAATCAGTGACTTACACCAACCCGATGGGACTTCTGATTCCCAGACGCTGTCTAGAACCTCAGTTAATGCAGACAGTAAACTGTCTTCACCGTACTTAAATACCTCTGGAGTCATTCCATCAGGTCCCGCTGCTTTGCCTTGTTTCAGATTGGTGCCAGCTTTAGAAACCTCAGTTAGGGACGGAGGACCTGTGTCTATATCCCATTCAGGGAGGTGTTGGATGTTCGGAATGTTGAGCTTGGCTGTAGGCCAATTAAACTGCCCCTCAGAGTGTTCTTTCTAGCGTTCCAGTTGTCTATCCTGGGAGCTAATTATGGTGCCATTTTTCCTCAGAGATTGTTTCACTTATCATTTGGCTTTCCCCACCTGTTTCCCTGATAAGCCTAAATAGTTGTCTGGTGTTACCAATCGCCTATACCTTTTCCATCTCTTTCAGTTTTGTCGCCCATCACTGTTCACAGTCGTTTCGAAGACTTTTTGTAAGTTTTCATTTAAATACCTTTCGCTCCTCATCATAATCGGAGCTCGCTGGAATCAGTCTTCTTTCGTCAATCAGTTCGGATGAGGCGGTGGAGATCCAATTGATTTTACTAACTTTAGGTTTTAGCTTATTGACAGCTTTCACAGCTGTGTCTACAGCTAACTGAATGTTGTACCAGGCTACCTGAGGGGAAGTCGTGCTGTCGACCTCAGAAACCCGTTTAGCTATTTCTTCCTTAAATAAGGACTTAGTGTCTCGATCAAGTTGGGGACGTAACTGTTTCGCTTCCGTCAATTTCTTATGTCCATTTAGTCGTAAGAATAAACGTGCGCGAACCACAGCGTGATCGGAATCTACGCACGTGTTCTAGAAGGAGCGACAGTCTTCTACTGACCCTCGCCAACGATACCCTGTGGCTACGTGGTCCATCTGAGTCCAGCGTTGATTTGGTGATGGAGGTCGCCAGGTTACACAATGTCTCTCTTTGTGCCTAAAGTTAGCGCTGACTAGGAACAGATGATTATCTGAGCAAAACTGTAGGGGACGATCAACGTTGTTGGTTCGTCAGCAGGGAACTCCATATGTACAACTTACATTCTTCTCAGTCTGACACAACTTCCTTACTTGGGCATTGAAGTCTCCTGCTAAAACAACTATATCTGAACGTTTTGCTTTTTGCAGCAAATTAGATAGTTTCAGGTAGAAGTCATCTTTTAGTTCATTCGAACTGCAGTCTGTTGCGGTGTAAGCGGAGACTACGAGAAGGCAACGACGGGTAGTGTCGTCCTCCCTTCTTTTAACGGACCCATTCAGACGAACCGCACACATACGACTATCTACTGAGATCCAGTCAAGAAGTGATTTTTTACGCCTTAACACTCAGCGCTATCGCTACACCCACGAGTCCTCACGAGCTAGCTGAGGGGCCTCCTGACACTCTTAAGGTGAATTTTGAAGATTCAACTTGCCGACCTAGTGAGGTCAAATGAACGAACACACTCGGGTCTTGTGTGTGTGTCTCCGAAACACAACATACATCTATGGCTCGAGATGCCAGAGTTCTTTCCAGTTATGCCTGATGTCCGATTTTGCAGAGGGTCCTGACGTTAAGCGCTCCTATATGAAGTTGGCAACGTGGCTTTAGAGGACTCTATGAGGTGTTTCTATGGCTGTCATCGTTGTTTGTGGTCACAGAGTGAAGATGACTCGCTAGCCTGCAGAATAGTACTAACTGTAGTAGAGAAGCAAGATTTGGAAGGTGATGTGGGCAGGGGAGAATGATGCTCAGGAAGACTTCGTGTGCTTTCGGAAGTGTGTGGGCGCTTGTTACTTCCCGGCTGCTCACACCATGGAAGTCAATTGATTCTTTGGGTACCTGAAACAGAAAGAGTGTTGCGTGACCGCAGAGGCCAGGGTACAACTGCTTGAGTCCGATCACACACGGCCTGTGTGAAATGGTCTCTGGGATTGGTTCCATATTAGTAAACTTACCTCCGGATACGGACCACTATAGGGTGAATCGGGATGTACAATTTTCGGGGTCGACCTTACCTAGCCGCCTCCCTCTGGAGTGCAGAGACAGCATAGCTGGCTGGCATGCTGGTCATCTGAGGGAAACACCTTACTGCTGTTCCACACCAGTTCCCCAGCAGTGCTACCTCCCCCTCAGACCCCCAGCATAGTGTAAGAAAGATTCCTACACGATGTCGGTAACTGCTTTTGGTCTAATCGCTAACCCGACAACCTTTATGGCATGGTAAGACCTGCAGTAACATTGGTTCCAGCCAGTGTAGCTTGTTGGCTCATCGCGATGTGCAAGTCCGACCACCGCGTCAAGGTAGCAGCTGTCGGTCGGCGTCAGTTGTCAGTGTCGTGGAAGTGTAATTCCTAGAGTTCTGCTTCATTTATTTATTCAGTGAGATGTACGTTGAACTCAGCCTCTCCCTTCAGTTGTCCATTTTCTCATTAATCCATCGTCATTCTCGCCATTCTCCTATCTTCTATTAGCTTCCAGGTATCCGTTGAGAGACATTCCTCCGCTTGCCTTTTTTTCCTTAAACGGTGGTACATGTTTCTTGAAGGTGACCGGAAAGAATTAGCAACAAGAAACCATATGAAGAAATTACCAAGAACCTTTCGTTCAACAAATGTGTTGTAGAAAATGGAGATGGACTGTGCATCCGCTGAGAAGACCGTCGAATGATATCACTTGCCAGGTCCTCAAGTGGAATCCGGATGGGAAATGACAAGTGAGCCAATCTGGGGTGACGTGAAGGATATCATGTAAGAGGGGACGAGAGGTAATGAGCAATCATGGGCCCAGATGAAGAGGGCAGGAGAAAATAGAACATAGTGACGATATGTTGCTTAAGTCTTATATTCTACTTGGAATACAAGGGAACAGTAATAATACACCACCAGGCTTTGTAGGCCATACTAAAAGTCCGATGGAGAATGGCCAGATCTCAAGTCTATCAGAATAGACGGCCACACAACAACCGTGAGTGCTATATGTAGTTGAAGCTAATCGGAAACGAAACTGAGGTCGTTTAGGCAGCCTGGCTAACTGGTTTACCGGATGAGTACGTCTCCCGACTGGTTCGCGTGTGCTTGCTGGTGTGGGGATAGGATTCAGCATTATTCCATGAAAATCCAAAATGTGCATGGTATTGAATATACGCAGCTTGAATGGAAGTGTCTTAGGAAGTAACAGAAGCAAAACATGCAGATAGTCACTTTAGTAAGTGACTACACACCCTAATTCCTTATGAAAACCCACAGTTTTAATTTTGGAAGGGTCTAACTAAATGTGAATCTGGGACTGAGAGCAGGACTCGTCCTGAAGAAGCTTGTCATGACTTATATGCTGGAGAAACGATGGTAAATGCTGTTGATAATATGAAACGAAAGATTTGTAAGTGACCATGGATTTCCAGTGACAGGAAAACCAATTTATTGTAGGTAATCTACTCTAACTGGTAAACGCTATGGACTAACAATGCAGGGATCGAAACATGTCGAACAGCGAAAGCCGTTCGAGCCCAGCTATCATAAGTAGCAGTCGCCATCAGTAATAGATATCCAAAAGAAGTTGACGTTTCCACCTGTTCATCAGCACAGCATGCTCTCTACTATGGATGGACGAAGATGTTGAAACCAGCTAAGATTGCCGCTGGAAAGCGAGACAAGAATTTAGATTTCTAATTTCATTGTGGGTGTCAGCCACGTCTCGTAAACCGTTAATGCCCAGCTCTCGCTACGCTCGGGCCCACGCTGTTCCTTGCAGTTTCCCAGAAACGCTTAGTAATAACGGACGAAAAAACCAAAACACCGATTGGTGACTCGAGGATTCTTTATTGTTACACCAACATATAAACAATGTTATAACTAAGGTCTGTGAACAAATATTACAATAATAAATCACAATATTACTTCTGACGGTTTACTGCTGACTTCTTTCTGAACAGCGACCGATGAGACGATGACTGTCGTATTGATGCCTCCGCGAAAATTGGGGAAGTTGATTTTGAGCAAACAACCATGAATTGATCGTTCAATCTTCAACTACATTGACACTCCCCGTCAAAATAGGGATCCAACCCTTTTTTCCATCACGACCAATGCACGTTGACTTGGATGCCATTGCGAGAACCTGGGTCACACGGACAGAGCTGAAATGGAAAACAAACAGAAAAGCCAACACACCACAAGCATACCCACAGCACAATCTCACGCATCAATGACGACCTGCGCCTTCCAGTTAAAGGCCTCCTCTTGACATCTTGCAACACAATCGCCACTTGCTAGAATGACTCTTGCAGAATGCGACGTGACCATAGCACCACCTCACGATACTCTACGCTCATCCTCTTATCTACTCACGACCAATTACCACTGAAATCGCTTGTCACTCATTCTGCCTCAGTTCTAGTAACGGTGACGTATGCGAGCCTCAGTCGTCTACATTCTTTCTCCCCGGCGTGTGGGACCACAGCTAACAATTATCTCCGTGTGCGTTTCATTCTCAGCAATAGCCTCCCCGGTGTATACGACCCATCTGCTGTCCTTAACATCAATCAATTCATTCACGGATGTAGAAGACTCGAAACAACTTCAGAAGTAATCACGACGAAAATTTTAACAAAATTACGCAATAACAAGAAGACACGAAATAAACAAGTAAACACAATGAATCCAAAATACACCAATTGATATGACACACCACACGTATATACAAATAGTACAAACAACCTCGCCGATCATCTCTTGGTGGAATTCCTTTGAAGAATCACAGGACTTACACCAGTACGCCTGCAACTCTTCTCAGGTTGACGATTGCAAGTTGTGGAATGTCCGGACACAAACAAGATTAACCAACAATTACATCAATTGGATCTCACACAATTATTTAACACAAACATAAGTACAATCAACACATCAAATGTTGTGGATTCCGGCATGACAAACTACCCTTGAAGAACTGTAGGACTTACAGTAGTGCGCCTACATTCCCTCTCAGGTTGATGATCCAACTGGAAGTCGTCCGGACACAAACAGAATTACCAACAGCTAGATGACAGATGATATCAATTCAGTATATACAATATGAACATGTGTACAAAATCACACACCAAGCACATTGGACTGCTCATTGATGCGCTACCCTTTGAAGAACTGTAGGACTTACACCAGTACGCCTACAACCCTTCTCAGGTTGACGCTCTAGGTTGGAAAATCGTCTAGTGTTTCATCCTCCGACTCTCTACTCGCAGCACCTTCCAGTGGACACCGTTTTCTAATATCTCGCACCAACATGCCACAACTTGTTCTGACCTCAACCGTCCTCACCAATCCGTCACCACTACAGAGTAGCCTTACTACCACTCCTAAAGGCCATCTACCTGTGGCACATTTATCTGCTACTAATACTATGTCACCAACCATTAAGTTTCGGCACAACCTTTTGCACTTGTCTCTGATTTGCAGGGTTAGAACATACTCCTTTAACCATCTTTCCAAAATATATCTTTCATGTGCCTGGCTTGTTTCCATCTTTTAATCGTAGGTATTCCTTCCACGCTTGAGTCCTCTATGCCAGGGTTGCCTGTCAATAACAATAATTTGTTTGGGGTTAACACATCAAAATCCTTGACGTCGTCCCTCACAGGTGATAACGGCCGGTCATTTAATATTCGTTCAGCTTCACAAAAAAATGTCTCCAGCGTTTCGTCATTCAAACTCTGGTTTTTAATTATGGGGCTTAAAATACGCTTGATAATTCCTATAAGTCTTTCCCATAGCCCGCCTCTGTGGCTGGCATGTGGTGGGTTGAAGGGCCACTCGATGTTCCTTTTCAGTAACTCTTCCTGAACTCTCGTTTGGGGACCTTCGAAGTACTCTTTAAGCTCGGCGTGACAGCCAACAAAATCAGTCCCTCTGTCGCTGAACATCATCTTCGGTACACCCCAGCGATTTATAAATCTATGTAATGCTAGCACGAATGAATCAGTAGTTAGCGTATGAACCATCTCAATATGCACAGCTCTCATTTTCAAACAGGTGAATAAACAGCCATATCTTTTACATAGGGTTCTGCCTCTCTTCACTACAAAAGGTCTGAACAAATCCACCCCAACGTACTCAAATGGATAATTCCCTTCAGAAGCCTGCCACGCTGGGAGTGGTGCCATCATCTGCTGTACTGGACGAGCATTTCGGAGTTTACATTCCATGCACTTATCAATTATTTTACGGACAGCAGTACCTCCCTTCACTATCCAGAACTCACATCGAATACTTGATAGTACTTGCGAAGTACCCAAATGACCTTCAAGAACATGGTAGTGTCTTATAATGAGATCAGTGACTGGATGGTAGCAAGGTAATAAAGCCGGATGACGGGTCTCATATGACGATTCTAACATTTGTAGACGTCCACCAACTCTATAATAATAATAATAATATATATTCTCATTGTTTACATGAGGGACGCCAGTTTACAGGCATCATCAATTCGATAATTTACACATAATATTAATAAGCATATTTAGTAAAGATAATATAATAAAGTACATTTTTCTCCCTAGCTATGTAGGGTACACCAATTGTATAGGCATACATAAATATTGTTTTAATAATAATATATTCCTTCCTGTTTATGCAGGAACATACCTATTGTACAGGCATGGATAAGTTATTATATAAATTACACATAATTTGATGTATAATGGACTTACAGTTTGGTTGTTCTTTCTGACATTAGAGTCAGTCGGAACAGTCTGCTATAAAGTCTGTTTGTGTAGCACATAAAGAGATATAGAAATATTGTCTTCGCATTAACAAAAAACCCAGACATCACATGAATGTAATACAGATATCTGGGAAAAATAAAGCTTGAAGTCAATTCTATATAACTTTATTGTGAACGGCACCCTCGGCTTAAAGTTTATTGATGTATTCTGTTGAGATCAGTGATATATTTATTCCATTTTTCAGCAGTCTTATCGTAGTTTCATAACAGGAAAGAAATTTGATAGTGGAGGCGAAAATTAGATAAAGTCATGCTAAGTTGTTTTACTGCATCAAATGGTCCCGAGGTCGATTCCAGAATTCTCCATTTGCTCCATTTGTGTCTGCATGGCGGACTGTACTCGTAAGTTGAGTAAAATGTTGGAAGCCAGTTGCTTCTTTATTTCAGATCATGAATACTCATTTACATCGTGTCCGCCAGCTTCTTTAAATGGTAGAATTGGATCGTTCCTGGAATTTGAGTGATTATGGGATAAATGGTTTGGAATTAATCATAGCAGTTGGAATACAGTTAAACATGCAGAGAAGTACTTTTGATTCAGCAACCGGTGAATTTTTTATTCTTTTCGATCTAGTACCAGAATAACTGCGAGCCATTCCATTCAATTTGTCGAATAAGGCACGCAGGAGGAGATCATTACCATGGAATGAGTCAACTTGATCTGAGATGCAGCTTTCAGCATGTTTTCGTTATATCATAGATATCCAGGTTTATTGGCGCTGTAGAGGCAGTGATTTGGATTATGACGTATTCTACAAAGTCTCCGTGCCCATTTGAAGTATACATGTGCTTTGAAAGGATTACTTTGTTGGCTCCTACCCCCACTGAGTGTTAACAACAGCTGCTGTGGGTTTATGTATTTCCTCGCCTTTTTGGATAAAACATCGCCGCATTCTTTTTGGGTAGGAGACCAGTTGGTGGATTATAAATGATATCCAAGTAACTTTTATCTTTTCATGTGGTGTTGCGGTAAGTTTCTACCTTGTTTTCTCATATTTCATTCGTATGTTGATTATGGTTCGCCCTTTGTATCAGATAGACATAGTTTGAACGACTCTTAGTAGACGTCCACCAACTCTAGCGATCCCTTCGGAAACTATCGGAGATAATCTATTTAACCGCACCTTGAAATCTGCGAAATCAGGACTATCCTCCTTGGCAATCTCACCCAACGCTTCCCACTGAGCAGCCCTCAAAATCGCTAACTCTGCATTTCTAATATCTTCGACTCTCAAAGGCCCCACATTCATATTTTCGTATCCCGCAAGATGCATGACCTTTAAGTACGCAACATATCGTGTCAACCACGCAACAGCTTTCAGTAGTTTGTACCAAGAAGAATAATATTTAAAAAGTGGATGTAAACCTGAATGTCTTTCTTGAGTAGATGTTAAACTGACACTTATCTTCAACTCCAAGGCACACTCGTTTACCGGTGGTTCATCTTCTCTACGAGGCCACATACTATCAGCCTTTAGCAAGAACTCTGGACCTTTCCACCACTTATTTTTAGCCACATTCATATCAATAACTCCTCGCGGGGCTAGATCAGCTGGATTTTTTCCAGACGGTACGTACCTCCACTGCTCAACAGTTGTTAGTTCACGAATTTGAGATACTCTGTTAGCTACAAAACATGCATATCTTGCTGACTCGTTGCGTATATAATATATCACAGACATCGAATCAGTCCAAAACGTTACGGGATGCTTGGGGTAACCCAACCCTTTACACACCGTTGTGAATAACTGCGCAGCTAGTAAGGCTGCAGTAAGTTCTAATCTCGGAATTGAAACCGTCTTTAGAGGTGCAACTCTAGATTTACCCATCACCAGGCTAACATCTATATCATTCCTTAAGGTGGTTCTGGTGTAGACGGCTGCACCAAATCCAACCTCATAGGCATCAGAAAAAACATGGAAGTCAATTATATCATGATTTCTCGACGGCTTAAGTGGACGTGAGACGGAATGTAGATTCAGCGTTCTTAAACTGTTAACCCACCCCTTCCACTCTCCTCTCTGCCTCTCACTTAATGGTTCATCCCACTGTAACCCTTTCCTGCATGTCTCTTGAAATAACCTCCTAGCCGGAAGTAGATAAGGTGCTACTAATCCAAGTGGGTCAAACACGGACGACAGCAAAGAGAGCACACCTCTCCGAGTAACTGGCTTATCAATATCATCAACACCAAATCCAAAGGTATCAGAGTTCACATCTCATCGCATACCTAATGTGCGTTCAACTGGTAGAGTATCAACAGGTAAATAACGTACGGTAGGTGTTCTGTCTTCTGGATCTATATGCTTCAAAACGTCTAGGCTGTTCGAGACCCACTTAGTTAGATGGAAGCCGGCCTTAGCTAACACTTCAGTAATGCTTCTTGTCAATCACGTCTCATAAACCGTTAATGCCCAGCTCTCGCTACGCTCGGGCCCACGCTGTTCTTCGAAGATTTCTCAGAAACGCTTAGTTATAACGGACGCAAAAACCAAAACACCGATCTGCCGTTTGATATTTCTGTATTGTTACACCAACATATAAACAATGTTATAACTAAGGTCTGTGAACAAATATTACAATAATAAATCACAATATTACTTCTGACGGTTTACTGCTGACTTCTTTCTGAACAGCGACCGATGAGACGATGACTGTCGTATTGATGCCTCCGCGAAAATTGGGGAAGTTGATTTTGAGCAAACAACCATGAATTGATCGTTCAATCTTCAACTCCATTGACACTCCCCGGCAAAATAGGGATCCAACCCTTTTTTCCATCACGACCAATGCACGTTGACTTGGATGCCATTGCGAGAACCTGGGTCACACGGACAGAGCTGAAATGGAAAACAAACAGAAAAGCCAACACACCACAAGCATACCCACAGCACAATCTCACACATCAATGACGACCTGCGCCTCCAGTTAAAGACCTCCTCTTGACATCTTGCAACACAATCGCCACTTGCTAGAATGACTCTTGCAGAATGCAACGTGACCATAGCACCAACCCATGATACTCTACGCACATCCTATTATCTACTCACTACCAATTACCACTGAAATCGCTTGTCACTCATTCTGCCTCAGTTCTAGTAACGGTGACGCATGCGAGCCTCAGTCGTTTACACTCTTTCTCCCCGGCGTGTGGGACCGCAGCTAACAATTATCTCCGTGTGCATTTCATTCTCAGCAATAGCCTCCCCGGCGTATACGACCCATCTGCTGTCCTTAACATCAATCAATTCATTCACGGATGTAGAAGACTCGAAACAACTTCAGAAGTAATCACGACGAAAATTTTAACAAAATTACGCAATAACAAGAAGACACGAAATAAACAAGTAAACACAATGAATCCAAAATACACCAATTGATATGACACACCACACGTATATACAAATAGTACAAACAACCTCGCCGATCATCTCTTGGTGGAATTCCTTTGAAGAATCACAGGACTTACACCAGTACGCCTGCAACCCTTCTCAGGTTGACGATTGTAAGTTGTGGAATGTCCGGACACAAACAAGATTAACCAACAATTACATCAATTGGAACTCACACAATTATTTAACACAAACATATGTACAATCAACACATCAAATGTTGTGGATTCTGGCATGACAAACTACCCTTGAAGAACTGTAGGACTTACAGCAGTACGCCTACATTCCTTCTCAGGTTGATGATCCAAGTGGAAGTCGTCCGGACACAAACAGAATTACCAACAGCTAGATGACAGATGATATCAATTCAGTATATACAATATGAACATATGTACAAAATCACACACCAAGCACATTGGACTGCTCATTGATGCGCTACCCTTTGAAGAACTGTAGGACTTACACCAGTACGCCTACAACCCTTCTCAGGTTGACGCTCTAGGTTGGAAAATCGTCGCAGAGTTCATTTGCTAACTTCCTTCTATCAGCTATATCCTCAAATCTGAACGGCAACACGCCCATGTCATTGTATCGTAGAATATAGATGACGAACAAACACACGACATATCTCATCAACCAAGTGTAGAAACAGAGTAATTTACACCAAAGATAATAACATTCAAATAGTAACTTGAAACTAGAAATGCCTTTATTCATGCAAGTCAATTTAACAATAACTCTCTCCTTTACACTTGGCTTATCCACACTAAACTGACCATTGATATTCGTCCTTTCAAACGAACTGATACTACCATAGTCATTGCACAAGATACTTGAGTTGATGGGCGACTGTTTCATTGTGGATGACAGCACCAACGATGACTGAGTGACACAAGGTGATGAACTTAGTGGTGGATCAGAAGCTGTTCTTGTTCGGCTCTCAGATAGTTGTCCAACTGCAAGATTACCACCACTGCTGTCTTTCACTACTAGTTCGGGTTTAGCACTATCATCTGATGATAGGTGGGCTACACGCTGATCAATTACACTGACTGTCTCACAAGTATGCACACCTTTTGGAACTGCATCTGCGTTCAATTCTACTTCACGTTGTAGTTGTACAGAACCTTTATTTAACTTAGCAGTAGTAGGCATATCCCTCATCTCATCATGATCAACCAAAGACAAATCTGCACTATCATGATCATTATCACAAATATTCACTTTACCGTCAAGTTCATCATTTTCAAACTCTTTAATAACAGAAGTAGACAATTTTGGTTCCTCCTCGCAAATCATAAAAGGTTTTATAACTTCACTCTGACTAGTAATACTTTGTAAACTTGTAGGGTCAGAACTGCACTCTGAAGCAGCAACTCTATTCTGTGACACTCTATTCAACAACGGCTTACCAGTTGCAACTACAGACTTCTTCACCGCACCGTTATCGTCACACAATTCGGAGTCAGGCCTGGAGTTTACATTTAGCTTATCACTGAACTTGCTCACCGGTTCACAGTTCACTTCTGTATGCACCTCTTGCACACGTGTAAAACACAACCGTGTTTGTCTTGCATCTTGTAACCTATCTGTTGAGGATGTACTACGAAACCTGTTACACTCACTAGGTCTATATGCATTACTAGACATCATGGAGTCTTCTCGATATCCACCTCTCTGAGGCCTACTCGTCATCAATGATTGCATTTTGCTCTCAGACTGCTCTATTCTAGGGGTGAGATGTAATAGACTGGCGAACTTGCTCATAGATTGATTGACACTAGTATTTACCAGTTTCAGGATATCATCAAACTTTGGCTCGATACCCTCATCCTCCATACGGGAGCTTATCTTCACCCACTTCCTTTGCAGTCGGGTAGGTAGACGTCTTGCTATTACTTCTAGTATAAAATTCGAGTTGAGGGCATTCATGCAATTCATCGAAATCAACGTATTCATGTAAATCATCAGATTATCCGAAAACGCAGTAAGTGCCATGGAGTCATCTTGTAGTTGACTACCGTTACCCTTGACAGCTTCGAATACGTTCCTTACAATCACAGAAGGTCTTCCGAACCTTTGACGTAATATGCTCATAGCCTCAGCGTATCCCTCATTGGGGGGCATGAGCTCACAGAACTGCATAGCACTTGAAGCATCTCCAGTGCAATACCTCATCAAATACATCAATTTCAATTCACCACTTAATAAAGAACTACTCAGCATGATCTTAAACTCGTTTACAAATTGTAAATAATCAGCCGGGTTTCCATCAAAACACCGTGGTTCTAATTTAGGGAGTTTGATGTTCCTATTATCCCTGAACGGCGAAACAGTAACATCAACCATGTCATGCTTAACATCAGACACATCGTTACAATTAACAGACAAGTCACCATGACTTACTTTCCTGTTTGCATCCAAGACGCTCTGTCCCTTCTTTGACCCAGGCATTGTTGAACTTGACCCAATTCCAAAAACGTTCCAGATATTGCTTGTTCAAAGAGGACTTGGCCGGCACCAGGAAAGATGAATGGTGACTATCCAAACTGTTACCAACGGTCCAAACCCGTCGAAAACTGACTTCACCGTCAGAAACTGTCAGCCACGTCTCGTAGACCGTTAATGCCCAGCTCTCGCTACGCTCGGGCCCACGCTGTTCTTCGAAGATTTCTCAGAAACGCTTAGTTATAACGGACGCAAAAACCAAAACACCGATCTGCCGTTTGATATTTCTGTATTGTTACACCAACATATAAACAATGTTATAACTAAGGTCTGTGAACAAATATTACAATAATAAATCACAATATTACTTCTGACGGTTTACTGCTGACTTCTTTCTGAACAGCGACCGATGAGACGATGACTGTCGTATTGATGCCTCCGCGAAAATTGGGGAAGTTGATTTTGAGCAAACAACCATGAATTGATCGTTCAATCTTCATCTCCATTGACACTTGTTGCAAATCTAACTGCAGACTTATCATCATCGAAGGAGGCTAAACAATCATCCACGTAGAAGCAACAATCTATGACGTCCAGCAAATCATTAGAACCAGATGTGGACACTGCCTTTCGTAGAGCGAAATTAGCACAAAACGGGGAGGACGTGGCACCAAATGGATGCACTGTCATCCTATATTCTGACACCTTACCACAAGGACCGTCATCAAACCACAAAAACCTCAAGTGATCTCTGTCACTCTCTGGCACCTTCACCTGTAGGAACATTTCCTCAATATCCGCCGCGACAGCAACTGTAAACTTTCTGAATCTTAATAGCAGTCCCACTAATGAGCTCATGCAATCTGGACCACTATACAGATTATCATTTAAAGAGACTCCTTCATGTTTCGCAGAACAATGAAACACCACAGGGAGTTTACCTGGCTTCCTCGGTTTAAAGACGGGATGATGGGGCAAATACCGCTTCCCTGGCTCACTCTGATCAACTAGTCTTTCAACGTAACCCTTCATTATATGTTTATCGACGACATCCTTATATTTGGACCAGAGTTCTGCATCTGACAGAAATTTCTTCTGCAAACCCATTAGTCTCTTAAGAGCAACTTTCCTATTACAAACCAACTGTCTATCTTTGAATCTCCATGGTAGGCCAACGCTGAAACGCCCGTTTTCGTATTTACAAGAGTCCTCGGCTATTTTAACTGCTTTTAAGTCTTCTACAGAACGACCCTTCCCTGGGACACCGCAGTCACAAAACTCCTTGTCATACATATTTTTAATCATAGTTTCTAGTTTGTCCCCATCGTTTGCAACTAATGATGATATGTGGACTATGAGTATAGGTCCTCTCACTGTCCATCCCAGTGGTGTTCTCGTCGTGAACAGATCATCTCTACCTCCGAATTTCTCTTCTAATACCTTGTGAGCTTCTGGCACACTACATCCAATGAGTACTCTCACTCTTCCATCTTGCAGTGTTGGAAGAGGTATGTCACACAGGTATGGCTTACCGACAACCGTTTCACGACTAGGTACTATAGCTTCGCCAAGTTTCATACTGGAGGTAGTGTAAGCAGTATCCACTTCCCCGGTTTCCCCAGTAGCCAAGGATTCTAACTGAAATGACACTCGTCCACATACTACTGTTTTCGCAGAATTGAAAGTTTTTACAACCAAGGGTTGCTTTGGGCCTTTAATACCCAAGCAACCAGCCAGTTCAGCATCTATCAATGTAACGTCTGAACCATTATCCAACAATGCATAAGTCTCTACTGAAGATTTCGGTCCTTTCACCTTAACTGGTAATACCCCTAAGAAAACTAATGGGATGTCAAGGGGTCTAGAGATACTATTACAATTAACCGAATTCACAGGTTCGTTCACTGTTCTCAGAAATGGGTGCATATCCGTCAAACCACTACTTCTTTTATTTGTCGCCTTACAATTCCACCTTGTATGCCCAATCTTTAAACAACTGAAACACAGCCGCTTCTGCTTTGCCATTTTTAACCTTTCTACGGGTGACATAGCGATAAAGCGATTACAATCACTCAATTGATGCGTGTTATGGCAAACAATACACTCATCCTTTCTCGTTGTGTCTTGAGACTTCACCACAAATGCCTTCCTTATATTCACTGGTTCCTTAGGTTCTACCTTAGAATGCAAAATGCTGGCGAATTTGCCCATCGCCTGGTTGACACTGTCCTTCACCAGTCTAAGAATATCATCAAACCTTGGCTCGATACCCTCATCCTCCATACGGGAGCTTATCTTCACCCACTTCCTTTGCAGTCGGGTAGGTAGACGTCTTGCCATTACTTCTAGTATAAAATTCGAGTTGAGGGCATTCATGCAATTCATCGAAATCAACGTATTCATGTAAATCATCAGATTATCCGAAAACGCAGTAAGTGCCATGGAGTCATCTTGTAGTTGACTACCGTTACCCTTGACAGCTTCGAATACGTTCCTTACAATCACAGAAGGTCTTCCGAACCTTTGACGTAATATGCTCATAGCCTCAGCGTATCCCTCATTGGGGGGCATGAGCTCACAGAACTGCATAGCACTTGAAGCATCTCCAGTGCAATACCTCATCAAATACATCAATTTCAATTCACCACTTAATAAAGAACTACTCAGCATGATCTTAAACTCGTTTACAAATTGTAAATAATCAGCCGGGTTTCCATCAAAACACCGTGGTTCTAATTTAGGGAGTTTGATGTTCCTATTATCCCTGAACGGCGAAACAGTAACATCAACCATGTCATGCTTAACATCAGACACATCGTTACAATTAACAGACAAGTCACCATGACTTACTTTCCTGTTTGCATCCAAGACGCTCTGTCCCTTCTTTGACCCAGGCATTGTTGAACTTGACCCAATTCCAAAAACGTTCCAGATATTGCTTGTTCAAAGAGGACTTGGCCGGCACCAGGAAAGATGAATGGTGACTATCCAAACTGTTACCAACGGTCCAAACCCGTCGAAAACTGACTTCACCGTCAGAAACTGTCAGCCACGTCTCGTAGACCGTTAATGCCCAGCTCTCGCTACGCTCGGGCCCACGCTGTTCTTCGAAGATTTCTCAGAAACGCTTAGTTATAACGGACGCAAAAACCAAAACACCGATCTGCCGTTTGATATTTCTGTATTGTTACACCAACATATAAAAGGAATAAGCAAACTAAGGTCTGAAAACAAATATTACAATAATAAATCATAAGATTACTTCCGACGATGTTTCACTCTTCTTTCTGAACAGCGACCGATGAGACGATGACTGTCGTATTGACGCCTCCGCGAAAATTGGGGAAGTTGATTTTGAGCAAACAACCATGAATTGATCGTTCAATCTTCATCTCCATTGACACTTGTTGCAAATCTAACTGCAGACTTATCATCATCGAAGGAGGCTAAACAATCATCCACGTAGAAGCAACAATCTATGACGTCCAGCAAATCATTAGAACCAGATGTGGACACTGCCTTTCGTAGAGCGAAATTAGCACAAAACGGGAAGGACGTGGCACCAAATGGATGCACTGTCATCCTATATTCTGACACCTTACCACAAGGACCGTCATCAAACCACAAAAACCTCAAGTGATCTCTGTCACTCTCTGGCACCTTCACCTGTAGGAACATTTCCTCAATATCCGCCGCGACAGCAACTGTAAACTTTCTGAATCTTAATAGCAGTCCCACTAATGAGCTCATGCAATCTGGACCACTATACAGATTATCATTTAAAGAGACTCCTTCATGTTTCGCAGAACAATGAAACACCACAGGGAGTTTACCTGGCTTCCTCGGTTTAAAGACGGGATGATGGGGCAAATACCGCTTCCCTGGCTCACTCTGATCAACTAGTCTTTCAACGTAACCCTTCATTATATGTTTATCGACGACATCCTTATATTTGGACCAGAGTTCTGCATCTGACAGAAATTTCTTCTGCAAACCCATTAGTCTCTTAAGAGCAACTTTCCTATTACAAACCAACTGTCTATCTTTGAATCTCCATGGTAGGCCAACGCTGAAACGCCCGTTTTCGTATTTACAAGAGTCCTCGGCTATTTTAACTGCTTTTAAGTCTTCTACAGAACGACCCTTCCCTGGGACACCGCAGTCACAAAACTCCTTGTCATACATATTTTTAATCATAGTTTCTAGTTTGTCCCCATCGTTTGCAACTAATGATGATATGTGGACTATGAGTATAGGTCCTCTCACTGTCCATCCCAGTGGTGTTCTCGTCGTGAACAGATCATCTCTACCTCCGAATTTCTCTTCTAATACCTTGTGAGCTTCTGGCACACTACATCCAATGAGTACTCTCACTCTTCCATCTTGCAGTGTTGGAAGAGGTATGTCACACAGGTATGGCTTACCGACAACCGTTTCACGACTAGGTACTATAGCTTCGCCAAGTTTCATACTGGAGGTAGTGTAAGCAGTATCCACTTCCCCGGTTTCCCCAGTAGCCAAGGATTCTAACTGAAATGACACTCGTCCACATACTACTGTTTTCGCAGAATTGAAAGTTTTTACAACCAAGGGTTGCTTTGGGCCTTTAATACCCAAGCAACCAGCCAGTTCAGCATCTATCAATGTAACGTCTGAACCATTATCCAACAATGCATAAGTCTCTACTGAAGATTTCGGTCCTTTCACCTTAACTGGTAATACCCCTAAGAAAACTAATGGGATGTCAAGGGGTCTAGAGATACTATTACAATTAACCGAATTCACAGGTTCGTTCACTGTTCTCAGAAGTGGGTGCATATCCGTCAAACCACTACTTCTTTTATTTGTCGCCTTACAATTCCACCTTGTATGCCCAATCTTTAAACAACTGAAACACAGCCGCTTCTGCTTTGCCATTTTTAACCTTTCTACGGGTGACATAGCGATAAAGCGATTACAATCACTCAATTGATGCGTGTTATGGCAAACAATACACTCATCCTTTCTCGTTGTGTCTTGAGACTTCACCACAAATGCCTTCCTTATATTCACTGGTTCCTTAGGTTCTACCTTAGAATGCAAAATGCTGGCGAATTTGCCCATCGCCTGGTTGACACTGTCCTTCACCAGTCTAAGAATATCATCAAACCTTGGCTCGATACCCTCATCCTCCATACGGGAGCTTATCTTCACCCACTTCCTTTGCAGTCGAGTAGGTAGGCGTCTTGCCATTACTTCTAGTATAAAATTCGAGTTGAGGGCATTCATGCAATTCATCGAAATCAACGTATTCATGTAAATCATCAGATTATCCGAAAACGCAGTAAGTGCCATGGAGTCATCTTGTAGTTGACTACCGTTACCCTTGACAGCTTCGAATACGTTCCTTACAATCACAGAAGGTCTTCCGAACCTTTGACGTAATATGCTCATAGCCTCAGCGTATCCCTCATTGGGGGGCATGAGCTCACAGAACTGCATAGCACTTGAAGCATCTCCAGTGCAATACCTCATCAAATACATCAATTTCAATTCACCACTTAATAAAGAACTACTCAGCATGATCTTAAACTCGTTTACAAATTGTAAATAATCAGCCGGGTTTCCATCAAAACACCGTGGTTCTAATTTAGGGAGTTTGATGTTCCTATTATCCCTGAACGGCGAAACAGTAACATCAACCATGTCATGCTTAACATCAGACACATCGTTACAATTAACAGACAAGTCACCATGACTTACTTTCCTGTTTGCATCCAAGACGCTCTGTCCCTTCTTTGACCCAGGCATTGTTGAACTTGACCCAATTCCAAAAACGTTCCAGATATTGCTTGTTCAAAGAGGACTTGGCCGGCACCAGGAAAGATGAATGGTGACTATCCAAACTGTTACCAACGGTCCAAACCCGTCGAAAACTGACTTCACCGTCAGAAACTGTCAGCCACGTCTCGTAGACCGTTAATGCCCAGCTCTCGCTACGCTCGGGCCCACGCTGTTCTTCGAAGATTTCTCAGAAACGCTTAGTTATAACGGACGCAAAAACCAAAACACCGATCTGCCGTTTGATATTTCTGTATTGTTACACCAACATATAAAAGGAATAAGCAAACTAAGGTCTGAAAACAAATATTACAATAATAAATCATAAGATTACTTCCGACGATGTTTCACTCTTCTTTCTGAACAGCGACCGATGAGACGATGACTGTCGTATTGATGCCTCCGCGAAAATTGGGGAAGTTGATTTTGAGCAAACAACCATGAATTGATCGTTCAATCTTCATCTCCATTGACACTTGTTGCAAATCTAACTGCAGACTTATCATCATCGAAGGAGGCTAAACAATCATCCACGTAGAAGCAACAATCTATGACGTCCAGCAAATCATTAGAACCAGATGTGGACACTGCCTTTCGTAGAGCGAAATTAGCACAAAACGGGGAGGACGTGGCACCAAATGGATGCACTGTCATCCTATATTCTGACACCTTACCACAAGGACCGTCATCAAACCACAAAAACCTCAAGTGATCTCTGTCACTCTCTGGCACCTTCACCTGTAGGAACATTTCCTCAATATCCGCCGCGACAGCAACTGTAAACTTTCTGAATCTTAATAGCAGTCCCACTAATGAGCTCATGCAATCTGGACCACTATACAGATTATCATTTAAAGAGACTCCTTCATGTTTCGCAGAACAATGAAACACCACAGGGAGTTTACCTGGCTTCCTCGGTTTAAAGACGGGATGATGGGGCAAATACCGCTTCCCTGGCTCACTCTGATCAACTAGTCTTTCAACGTAACCCTTCATTATATGTTTATCGACGACATCCTTATATTTGGACCAGAGTTCTGCATCTGACAGAAATTTCTTCTGCAAACCCATTAGTCTCTTAAGAGCAACTTTCCTATTACAAACCAACTGTCTATCTTTGAATCTCCATGGTAGGCCAACGCTGAAACGCCCGTTTTCGTATTTACAAGAGTCCTCGGCTATTTTAACTGCTTTTAAGTCTTCTACAGAACGACCCTTCCCTGGGACACCGCAGTCACAAAACTCCTTGTCATACATATTTTTAATCATAGTTTCTAGTTTGTCCCCATCGTTTGCAACTAATGATGATATGTGGACTATGAGTATAGGTCCTCTCACTGTCCATCCCAGTGGTGTTCTCGTCGTGAACAGATCATCTCTACCTCCGAATTTCTCTTCTAATACCTTGTGAGCTTCTGGCACACTACATCCAATGAGTACTCTCACTCTTCCATCTTGCAGTGTTGGAAGAGGTATGTCACACAGGTATGGCTTACCGACAACCGTTTCACGACTAGGTACTATAGCTTCGCCAAGTTTCATACTGGGGGTAGTGTAAGCAGTATCCACTTCCCCGGTTTCCCCAGTAGCCAAGGATTCTAACTGAAATGACACTCGTCCACATACTACTGTTTTCGCAGAATTGAAAGTTTTTACAACCAAGGGTTGCTTTGGGCCTTTAATACCCAAGCAACCAGCCAGTTCAGCATCTATCAATGTAACGTCTGAACCATTATCCAACAATGCATAAGTCTCTACTGAAGATTTCGGTCCTTTCACCTTAACTGGTAATACCCCTAAGAAAACTAATGGGATGTCAAGGGGTCTAGAGATACTATTACAATTAACCGAATTCACAGGTTCGTTCACTGTTCTCAGAAATGGGTGCATATCCGTCAAACCACTACTTCTTTTATTTGTCGCCTTACAATTCCACCTTGTATGCCCAATCTTTAAACAACTGAAACACAGCCGCTTCTGCTTTGCCATTTTTAACCTTTCTACGGGTGACATAGCGATAAAGCGATTACAATCACTCAATTGATGCGTGTTATGGCAAACAATACACTCATCCTTTCTCGTTGTGTCTTGAGACTTCACCACAAATGCCTTCCTTATATTCACTGGTTCCTTAGGTTCTACCTTAGAATGCAAAATGCTGGCGAATTTGCCCATCGCCTGGTTGACACTGTCCTTCACCAGTCTAAGAATATCATCAAACCTTGGCTCGATACCCTTCTCCTCTATACGAGAGCTTATCTTCACCCACTTCCTTTGCAGTCGAGTAGGTAGGCGTCTTGCCATTACTTCTAGTATAAAATTCGAGTTGAGGGCATTCATGCAATTCATCGAAATCAACGTATTCATGTAAATCATCAGATTATCCGAAAACGCAGTAAGTGCCATGGAGTCATCTTGTAGTTGACTACCGTTACCCTTGACAGCTTCGAATACGTTCCTTACAATCACAGAAGGTCTTCCGAACCTTTGACGTAATATGCTCATAGCCTCAGCGTATCCCTCATTGGGGGGCATGAGCTCACAGAACTGCATAGCACTTGAAGCATCTCCAGTGCAATACCTCATCAAATACATCAATTTCAATTCACCACTTAATAAAGAACTACTCAGCATGATCTTAAACTCGTTTACAAATTGTAAATAATCAGCCGGGTTTCCATCAAAACACCGTGGTTCTAATTTAGGGAGTTTGATGTTCCTATTATCCCTGAACGGCGAAACAGTAACATCAACCATGTCATGCTTAACATCAGACACATCGTTACAATTAACAGACAAGTCACCATGACTTACTTTCCTGTTTGCATCCAAGACGCTCTGTCCCTTCTTTGACCCAGGCATTGTTGAACTTGACCCAATTCCAAAAACGTTCCAGATATTGCTTGTTCAAAGAGGACTTGGCCGGCACCAGGAAAGATGAATGGTGACTATCCAAACTGTTACCAACGGTCCAAACCCGTCGAAAACTGACTTCACCGTCAGAAACTGTCAGTCGCGTCTCGTAAAACGTTAATGTCCAACTCTTGCTACGCTCGGGCCCACGCTGTTCCTTGCAGTTTCCCAGAAACGCTTAGTAATAACGGACGAAGTAACCAAAACACCGATTGGTGACTCGAGGATTCTTTATTGTTACACCAACATATAAACAATGTTATGATAATAATAATAATAATAGTATATTCTCATTTTGTACATGAGAGACGCCAGTTTACAAGCATCATCAATATGATAAATTACATATACGATTAGCAGTCATAATTAATAATAATGTTTTAATAAAGTACACATTTTTTCCTACTTGTGTAGGACACTAAATATACAGGCATGGATAAGCATAAATTAAATTTCATAAATTCGGTTTATGGTTAAGTTACATGGTTGCTGGCGTTTTTGTTTTAATAATAATTATAATAATGTATATTCTCATATAAACATATAAATTTACATGAAAATGCATGCCATTTTTTTAGGTCTGTGGGAACAATATGATAACCAGTCATTCAATGGAGCACATCATGAAATATAGGAATATTGACTTCGCATTAACAAAAAAAAACCCAAGTAAGTTTCGGATGGATTAAAAATACTTGGGAAAAAATAAAGCTTGAAGTTATTCCACAATATAACAAGTCATTCAATGGAGCACATCATGAAATATAGGAATGTTGTCTTCGCATTAATAAAAAAACCCAAGTAAGTTTTGGATGGATTAAAAATACTTGGGTCTGTGAACAAATATTACAATAATAAATCACAATATTACTTCTGACGGTTTACTGCTGACTTCTTTCTGAACAGCGACCGATGAGACGATGACTGTCGTATTGATGCCTCCGCGAAAATTGGGGAAGTTGATTTTGAGCAAACAACCATGAATTGATCGTTCAATCTTCAACTACATTGACAGTGGGCATCAGCACTGTTTTGGAGTAATTGTCTGGAAATTCCCTCCTGAACAATCTGATTACAACATTGACACCAATTTTGATTTTTCAATTTATTATTTCACGTTTTTCTGCCTGACTGCTTGTCATTATCCTGATGTTTGAACATTATTTGTCGATTTGGTCTCTTAGAATTTGTCCTTTCCTTATTTAACCACTGATCTGTGTGCCTCTTTTTGTGTTTACGTGGAGGTAATGTGCTGTTTTACGACTTCTGCTTTGTTTGTCTGGGTAGAAGTCATTCGCATCTTGAGCTTTTGGAGAGAATTTCTCGATGCGTGATTCTTGCTGACTTAGTTTCGGCCCTACCTTGCCTGGAATATTTGTTTGTATTATCAGGTAATACTTACGGTTCGTTTGCTTAAATGATTTCGTTGTACCGTGCTTGGTTTGTAACTGCGGGGATGAGGAATTTTATCTGTATAGCTGGCTAACAGCATTGTTGAGGCAATCTGCTTTTTGATATGTTATTACTCTTATAAAGCTCTGGGGACTTTTGTGCAAACAGGTGTCCTTTTGCTTTCTTTACATAGCATATTGTAACTGCAAGTAGCTCAGTGAAGTCTCGGCCAGCCATATAGTAGAACGGAAGTATCTGCCTTTTGCATTCAGATCACAACACATCGATTTCAGTCGTTATATGTAACATTCAGCAGGAGCACGTTAACCTGAATCTTTAAAATTTATTTCTAGGTAGTCTTTCTGTCTGATTCGGACGCTTGGTGCGCTAAAAGCATTCTCAACAGGTCACTGCGGGCTTTCATCAACAGATAACTCCTCTCGATATTGAAGATCAAATTGGTGATCATAAAGGATGAGCGAAAAAGAACCGTGATACTTAAGTGAATCAGCAATGTACCTGTTCCTAAACAAATATGCAGATAGAAATGGAGATCGATCGGACATAAAATCAGAAATCACGTAAAATCATATCCAGGCTATCGATAGAAACCGGGATGGATATTTACGAGTTGAACATTACAGGGTGATATGAGAGGGAATCTGTGGAGTGGAAAACTGTAGAGTGACATCAATTAAATGAATGCAGTTAAGATGTGCTGCCTAAGCCTTATTTTACACTCAGAAACGAAGAGATGCTTATTGATATAATTAAACTACACATTCTACCCTTCAGCAAAAGAAGGAACCATCACTTTAGAAATATACTGGGTGATCTGAAGGCGCGCGGTCAAGCAGCCCAGCCATTTCGCCTGCTGTCACGTCACAATCTGTAGTCAGCTAAGCATACAATCCTGCCTAATAGCACCGACATGAAATTGTAGTTCATACTTTGGATTATCTCACTGTTACTTATATTCGGCTTACTAACTGCTTCCTGGTGGATATCATATAAGTGAATTTAGCGTTTCATGTAAAATCACATCCTTCGCGATAGTCGAAATCTTCGTCTCTTGAACTGTCGTTGACCTGAATAACAGAAATACCAAAAAGATAGTCACTATTAAATAAAATTAATGAAAATTAAAAAACTAGGGTGTCAAGGAACAAGACCCTGAGATCCTGTCGTTACGAAATCGCTTCGAACTGATAACTATTACGACCGACTCTCGACTTTAACTCCAAAACACGGGTGGTTGTAACAAGGAAGTTTCATTATTTGGCGATTAAAATCGAGGTTAGTAAATAGTTTGTAGACAAATGTTTTATACAAAATATAATTTAATTTTATTCGCATTATTTCGCTGTCAGCCACGTCTCATAAACCGTTAATGCCCAGCTCTTGCTACGCTCGGGCCCACGCTGTTCCTTGCAGTTTCCCAGAAACGCTTAGTAATAACGGACGAGAAAACCAAAACACCGATTGGCCGCTTGAGAATTCTTTATTGTTACACCAACATATAAACAATGTTATAACTAAGGTCTGTGAACAAATATTACAATAATAAATCACAATATTACTTCTGACGGTTTACTGCTGACTTCTTTCTGAACAGCGACCGATGAGACGATGACTGTCGTATTGATGCCTCCGCGAAAATTGGGGAAGTTGATTTTGAGCAAACAACCATGAATTGATCGTTCAATCTTCAACTACATTGACACTCCCCGTCAAAATAGGGATCCAACCCTTTTTTCCATCACGACCAATGCACGTTGACTTGGATGCCATTGCGAGAACCTGGGTCACACGGACAGAGCTGAAATGGAAAACAAACAGAAAAGCCAACACACCACAAGCATACCCACAGCACAATCTCACGCATCAATGACGACCTGCGCCTTCCAGTTAAAGGCCTCCTCTTGACATCTTGCAACACAATCGCCACTTGCTAGAATGACTCTTGCAGAATGCGACGTGACCATAGCACCAACCCATGATACTCTACGCACATCCTATTATCTACTCACGACCAATTACCACTGAAATCGCTTGTCACTCATTCTGCCTCAGTTCTAGTAACGGTGACGTATGCGAGCCTCAGTCGTCTACATTCTTTCTCCCCGGCGTGTGGGACCACAGCTAACAATTATCTCCGTGTGCGTTTCATTCTCAGCAATAGCCTCCCCGGTGTATACGACCCATCTGCTGTCCTTAACATCAATCAATTCATTCACGGATGTAGAAGACTCGAAACAACTTCAGAAGTAATCACGACGAAAATTTTAACAAAATTACGCAATAACAAGAAGACACGAAATAAACAAGTAAACACAATGAATCCAAAATACACCAATTGATATGACACACCACACATATATACAAACTGTACACAAAAACTCGCGGATCACATCTTGATGGAATTCATTTGAAGAATCGCAGGATTTACACGCTAAAAGCAGAAGACAAGGGCCAGGCAACAGATCGTTTTATTATGAAAATCAACACGTATTTATATATATTTCACATACATTATTATAGCTTATGCAAGTAGACAAGCTCAGTCATCTGATTGGTTGTTTATCAGAAGTTAAGCAGGCAAACGCAGGCTTTTGATTGGTTGCTTCGGGATTCCTCGAAAAATAGAGTTCTCTATCTGCGAATCATATTTTGCCACGTTAAGTCTGCTGTGATTGGCTGTTGAATCAGCCTTGCTCATATTTTCTCACGGCCTGCTCTCACCACACTCGTCCCCCGTCAAATACGTGCAGCTGAAGTCGGCTCGATCTTCTTGGTGCAGGCGTCATCGTTGGCTTGTCTCGCTGTATCCATTTCTGGAGCTCGCTGACGTTCACGCTCCTCTCATTGTTCGCCATTGCGATTGTGTCTGCGTAACCCCATCTCGAAGTGACCATATGTGGTCCTTCCCACTTTGGAAACTGTTTGCCTGACCCTGTCGAACATTCGTCGGTATTTCGGCTCACACTTTCATATGCTGCTTTCGCCCGACCTCCCAGCAGCGTCCCAAGTAGCAGCTCCATCGCTGACAGATCTTGAACGCCACTCTACTGCGTAGAAGCCTTGAAGTCCTGCCCGAAGATCCATATGTCTCCATCAAAAACAGCAGGGCATAGGCTTTCCATTTGTCGGTAGGCAGCGACACCAAATGTAACAACAGAAGACAAGGGCCAGGCAACAGATCGTTTTATTATGAAAATCAACACGTATTTATATATATTTCACATACATTATTATAGCTTATGCAAGTAGACAAGCTCAGTCATCTGATTGGTTGTTTATGCAGGCAAACGCAGGCTTTTGATTGGTTGCTTCGGGATTCCTCGAAAAATAGAGTTCTCTATCTGCGAATCATATTTTGCCACGTTAAGTCTGCTGTGATTGGCTGTTGAATCAGCCTTGCTCATATTTTCTCACGGCCTGCTCTCACCACACTCGTCCCCCGTCAAATACGTGCAGCTGAAGTCGGCTCGATCTTCTTGGTGCAGGCGTCATCGTTGGCTTGTCTCGCTGTATCCATTTCTGGAGCTCGCTGACGTTCACGCTCCTCTCATTGTTCGCCATTGCGATTGTGTCTGCGTAACCCCATCTCGAAGTGACCATATGTGGTCCTTCCCACTTTGGAAACTGTTTGCCTGACCCTGTCGAACATTCGTCGGTATTTCGGCTCACACTTTCATATGCTGCTTTCGCCCGACCTCCCAGCAGCGTCCCAAGTAGCAGCTCCATCGCTGACAGATCTTGAACGCCACTCTACTGCGTAGAAGCCTTGAAGTCCTGCCCGAAGATCCATATGTCTCCATCAAAAACAGCAGGGCATAGGCTTTCCATTTGTCGGTAGGCAGCGACACCAAATGTAACAACAGAAGACAAGGGCCAGGCAACAGATCGTTTTATTATGAAAATCAACACGTATTTATATATATTTCACATACATTATTATAGCTTATGCAAGTAGACAAGCTCAGTCATCTGATTGGTTGTTTATGCAGGCAAACGCAGGCTTTTGATTGGTTGCTTCGGGATTCCTCGAAAAATAGAGTTCTCTATCTGCGAATCATATTTTGCCACGTTAAGTCTGCTGTGATTGGCTGTTGAATCAGCCTTGCTCATATTTTCTCACGGCCTGCTCTCACCACACTCGTCCCCCGTCAAATACGTGCAGCTGAAGTCGGCTCGATCTTCTTGGTGCAGGCGTCATCGTTGGCTTGTCTCGCTGTATCCATTTCTGGAGCTCGCTGACGTTCACGCTCCTCTCATTGTTCGCCATTGCGATTGTGTCTGCGTAACCCCATCTCGAAGTGACCATATGTGGTCCTTCCCACTTTGGAAACTGTTTGCCTGACCCTGTCGAACATTCGTCGGTATTTCGGCTCACACTTTCATATGCTGCTTTCGCCCGACCTCCCAGCAGCGTCCCAAGTAGCAGCTCCATCGCTGACAGATCTTGAACGCCACTCTACTGCGTAGAAGCCTTGAAGTCCTGCCCGAAGATCCATATGTCTCCATCAAAAACAGCAGGGCATAGGCTTTCCATTTGTCGGTAGGCAGCGACACCAAATGTAACAACAGAAGACAAGGGCCAGGCAACAGATCGTTTTATTATGAAAATCAACACGTATTTATATATATTTCACATACATTATTATAGCTTATGCAAGTAGACAAGCTCAGTCATCTGATTGGTTGTTTATGCAGGCAAACGCAGGCTTTTGATTGGTTGCTTCGGGATTCCTCGAAAAATAGAGTTCTCTATCTGCGAATCATATTTTGCCACGTTAAGTCTGCTGTGATTGGCTGTTGAATCAGCCTTGCTCATATTTTCTCACGGCCTGCTCTCACCACACTCGTCCCCCGTCAAATACGTGCAGCTGAAGTCGGCTCGATCTTCTTGGTGCAGGCGTCATCGTTGGCTTGTCTCGCTGTATCCATTTCTGGAGCTCGCTGACGTTCACGCTCCTCTCATTGTTCGCCATTGCGATTGTGTCTGCGTAACCCCATCTCGAAGTGACCATATGTGGTCCTTCCCACTTTGGAAACTGTTTGCCTGACCCTGTCGAACATTCGTCGGTATTTCGGCTCACACTTTCATATGCTGCTTTCGCCCGACCTCCCAGCAGCGTCCCAAGTAGCAGCTCCATCGCTGACAGATCTTGAACGCCACTCTACTGCGTAGAAGCCTTGAAGTCCTGCCCGAAGATCCATATGTCTCCATCAAAAACAGCAGGGCATAGGCTTTCCATTTGTCGGTAGGCAGCGACACCAAATGTAACAACAGAAGACAAGGGCCAGGCAACAGATCGTTTTATTATGAAAATCAACACGTATTTATATATATTTCACATACATTATTATAGCTTATGCAAGTAGACAAGCTCAGTCATCTGATTGGTTGTTTATCAGAAGTTAAGCAGGCAAACGCAGGCTTTTGATTGGTTGCTTCGGGATTCCTCGAAAAATAGAGTTCTCTATCTGCGAATCATATTTTGCCACGTTAAGTCTGCTGTGATTGGCTGTTGAATCAGCCTTGCTCATATTTTCTCACGGCCTGCTCTCACCACAACACCAGTACGCCTGCAACCCTTCTGAGGTTGATGATTGTAAGTTGTGGAATATCCGGACACAAACAAGATTAACCAACAGTTACATCAATTGGAACTCACACAATTATTTAACACAAACATAAGTACAATCAACACATCAAATGTTGTGGATTCCGGCATGACAAACTACCCTTGAAGAACTGTAGGACTTACAATAGTGCGCCTACATTCCCTCTCAGGTTGATGATCCAACTGGAAGTCGTCCGGACACAAACAGAATTACCAACAGCTAGATGACAGATGATATCAATTCAGTATATACAATATGAACATGTGTACAAAATCACACACCAAGCACATTGGACTGCTCATTGATGCGCTACCCTTTGAAGAATTGTAGGACTTACAGCAGTACGCCTACAACCCTTCTCAGGTTGACGCTCTAGGTTGGAAAATCGTCGCAGAGTTCATTTGCTAACTTCCTTCTATCAGCTATATCCTCAAATCTGAACGGCACACGCCCATGTCATTGTATCGTAGAATATAGGTGACGAACAAACACACAACATATCTCATCAACCAAGTGTAGAAACAGAGTAATTTACACCAAAGATAATAGCATTCAAATAGTAACTTGAAACTAGAAATGCCTTGGTTCATGCAAGTCAATTTAACAATTACTCTCTCGTTTACACTTGGCTTATTCTCACTAAACTGAGCAATATCTTTCGTCTATTCAAACGCACCAATACTATCATAGTCATTGCATAAGGCACGTGAGCTCATGGACGTCCATTTCATTGTGGATAAAAACACCAACGATGACTGAGTGACACAAGGTGATGAACTCAGCAGTGGATCAGAAGCTGTTCTTGTTCGGCTCTCAGATAGTTGTCCAACTGCAAGATTACCACCACTGCTCTCTTTCACTACTAGTTCGGGTTTAGCACTATCATCTGATGATAGGTGAGCTACACGCTGACCAATTACACAGACTGTCTCACAAGTATGCACACCTTTTGGAACTGCATCTGCGTTCAATTCTACTTCACGTTGTAGTTGTACAGAACCTTTATTTAACTTAGCAGTAGTAGGCATATCCCTCATCTCATCATGATCAACCAAAGACAAATCTGCACTATCATGATCATTATCACAAATATTCACTTTACCGTCAAGTTCATCATTTTCAAACTCTTTAATAACAGAAGTAGACAATTTTGGTTCCTCCTCGCAAATCATAAAAGGTTTTATAACTTCACTCTGACTAGTAATACTTTGTAAACTTGTAGGGTCAGAACTGCACTCTGAAGCAGCAACTCTATTCTGTGACACTCTATTCAACAACGGCTTACCAGTTGCAACTACAGACTTCTTCACCGCACCGTTATCGTCACACAATTCGGAGTCAGGCCTGGAGTTTACATTTAGCTTATCACTGAACTTGCTCACCGGTTCACAGTTCACTTCTGTATGCACCTCTTGCACACGTGTAAAACACAACCGTGTTTGTCTTGCATCTTGTAACCTATCAGTTGAGGATGTACTACGAAACCTGTTACACTCACTAGGTCTATATGCATTACTAGACATCATGGAGTCTTCTCGATGTCCACCTCTCTGAGGCCTACTCGTCATCAATGATTGCATTTTGCTCTCAGACTGCTCTATTCTAGGGGTGAGATGTAATAGACTGGCGAACTTGCTCATAGATTGATTGACACTAGTATTTACCAGTTTCAGGATATCATCAAACTTTGGCTCGATACCCTCATCCTCCATACGGGAGCTTATCTTCACCCACTTCCTTTGCAGTCGGGTAGGTAGACGTCTTGCTATTACTTCTAGTATAAAATTCGAGTTGAGGGCATTCATGCAATTCATCGAAATCAACGTATTCATGTAAATCATCAGATTATCCGAAAACGCAGTAAGTGCCATGGAGTCATCTTGTAGTTGACTACCGTTACCCTTGAAAGCTTCGAATACGTTCCTTACAATCACAGAAGGTCTTCCGAACCTTTGACGTAATATGCTCATAGCCTCAGCGTATCCCTCATTGGGGGGCATGAGCTCACAGAACTGCATAGCACTTGAAGCATCTCCAGTGCAATACCTCATCAAATACATCAATTTCAATTCACCACTTAATAAAGAACTACTCAGCATGATCTTAAACTCGTTTACAAATTGTAAATAATCAGCCGGGTTTCCATCAAAACACCGTGGTTCTAATTTAGGGAGTTTGATGTTCCTATTATCCCTGAACGGCGAAACAGTAACATCAACCATGTCATGCTTAACATCAGACACATCGTTACAATTAACAGACAAGTCACCATGACTTACTTTCCTGTTTGCATCCAAGACGCTCTGTCCCTTCTTTGACCCAGGCATTGTTGAACTTGACCCAATTCCAAAAACGTTCCAGATATTGCTTGTTCAAAGAGGACTTGGCCGGCACCAGGAAAGATGAATGGTGACTATCCAAACTGTTACCAACGGTCCAAACCCGTCGAAAACTGACTTCACCGTCAGAAACTGTCAGTCACGTCTCGTAAAACGTTAATGTCCAACTCTTGCTACTCTCGGGCCCACGCTGTTCCTTGCAGTTTCCCAGAAACGCTTAGTAATAACGGACGCAATAACCAGAACCAAGTTTGGCGACTCGAGAATTATTTATTCTAACACTAACATATAGACATTTTACAACTAAGCTTTACAACTAAGGTTGTCTCCTGATTTCTTTCTGAACAGCGATCGATGAGACGATGACTGGTGTATCGATGTCTCCGCGAAAATTTAGGGAAGTTGGGTTTGAGCAAACAACCATGAATTGATCGTTCAATCTTCGACTACATTGACAGCCTCTTCAAACATTTGGGACGTGTCCACATGCTTATATATGTATTCCTTTATCATTTTAATCTTGACGAATTTCACTGATGAAGTTGGGGTCAATTTGAGGAACAAATTTTCGAATAACCTGTTTCAGTTTTGTTGAGCTTTATACAAATTTAGTCCTTACGTGTGACTACTTTTCACCTGGAACCCAAGTTTTGTAGAACTCTCCAGCCAAAGTTTAAGTAAAATCCTTTACCATGAAATAAATTGTTCTGTATTAAGTTATATAGAATTTTATGCTGAAAAATACCGTTTGCTGATGAATTTCACTAGCGGAACTAAAGTTTACACTACTGAGGGATGAGTAACTGTCTACCTTCGGAAGAAACGTTTAGATCGTTTTTATGTTTAATTTTTATGTCTACAGGAGTCGTGTCTAATGTTACACCTTCAAGCGCTAAAGTTGTGCTTTATATGCCACTTTGCATTTGGTGTCAACAAGACCATTTGCCATTCACTGTGCATTCATTTTTTGAATACAAAATTTTGTTAACTTTGAGGCTTTTAGTGTTAGGCTATTGTGTTATTGGTGACTAGTTGCATAACACGCAATTTCTTTTGTTGTGAAACTGGGGTTTTATTATACAAAGTATGTGTCCGACCTATCTTAGAATACTGCCCGTTTATTCTTAGAGGACTCAGACAAAATGACAAGCTTAAATTAGAGGGAGTGCTACGGCAGTTTACCTCAAGAGCTCTTGGTTTAGAAAGTGGTCTGGAATATTATGAGCGATGCGAAAGACTAAGATTCGAACCCCTCTGGAAAAGACGCCTTAAGCTAAACCTTATCTTTTACTACAAGCTAACTAATCTTCTCTTGCATTCCTCCGAGCCAATAACTAAACCTACCGCTGTCATCAGTTACAATCTTAGAAATCATCACAACCTAGCTGCTATAGAGCACTGTCAGACTTACGTGCGGTACAACTTCTTCTTAAATAAGTTTTCAGTCATTTGGAATAGACTACCAGCTAATGTGCGCGATGCAAACACACTTCCAGTGTTCATCTCCTCAGTCACCAGACTGCTCAAAGATGACAATGCACCTCTACATCTGACTCTCACACCTTCTTTTTCCCCTACATAGATATTTTAAGTTCTTTAAACGTGTAGTTACAACAAACTACAATCATAAATTTTAATATCATTGGAACTAGATGATTAACATTTCCACACAGGACAGTAATATTAGTTCACACATAATGTAAAAGTTAGCATAACGGGACTAGTTAGTTTGTGTACCAAAATAACCACAGTTACTAAACAGAATATATATGTATATATTTATTAGTCACTCCTTAAGGACTCCTCTTGCTTTCTTTTGCGTTGCTGTTGTTTGTCTTCTTTTTTCTCTCACCATTTCAGCTTCCATTGGACTTTTTGAATGAGAATGAATAATGTGGATATTTGACCATTTACAATGACAAATGATCTGCAAACATTATTGGTCCTGTATCTTTCAGTTGCCTGGTTAATAACGAATTAACTTTCCCCACGACGCAACCTGGATTACATTTGTGGAATATACTCTTATACCAATGGAAAAGTATCAGTTTGTAATAAGACGTCACGATTGTGACTTATCACATTATTATTATTGTATCCTTTATTTCATAGAGGAACATAGGGCTTCAGCTGCGCACCTCCATTGACTTCGGTTTTCTGACAACTTTTTCACCGTCCTCCAGGTCTGTCCACATGCTTTCATCTCCTCCTCGCATGACCTCCTCCAAGTCACCCTTGGACGACCAACTCGCCGCCTCCCTTTCGGGTTCCACTCGAGGGCTTGTCTAGTGATGTCACTTGATGGTTTCCTCAGCGTATGGCCAATCCATCTCCATTTCTTTCTGCCTATTTGTTTCACAATCGGTTCCTGATTGGTTCGCTCCCAGAGATCCCTGTTGCTGATCTTTTCTGGCCATCTGATCTTGAGTATTGAGCGGAGACAGTTGTTAATGAAGGTTTGAAGTTTGTTTGAGATGCTCTTTATGACTCGCCAAGTCTCTGATCCGTATAGTAGCACTGACTTCACATTGGAGTTGAAAATCCGGATCTTATTTTTGATGCTGAGTGCTGTTGACCTCCACACAGATTTGAGAGTAATGAAAGCTTGTCTTGCTTTTCCGATTCTGGCTTTGATGTCCTCGTCAGTTCCGCCTGTAGTTGAGACGATGCTTCCCAGGTAGGTGAAGGAGGTTGTTTCTTTCAGGTTCTTCCCATTTATGCTTATTGTTCTCTGTTGTTGTTGCTGTTGATGTTGGCTAGGAATCTTCATCACCTCTGTTTTATCTATGTTCACGTGAAGTCCTATCTTTGATGCTTCTTCTGCCAACTTGTTACTTTTCACTTGCATATCTTCCAGTTTATGGGAAATCAGACATATATCATCGGCGAAATCCAGATCCTCCAAGTCTTTTGTGTCAGTCCATTTTATGCCTGTTCCCTCGTTGGTTGCCGTTGTCTGTCGCATTATCCAATCAATTGCAATCAGGAAGATCATTGGTGATAGTAGACAGCCTTGCCTCACTCCCGTCCTCACTTCGAAGGCTTCCGTAAGTTTCCCGTTGTGGATTACTTGGCATGCAGCATTGTCGTATAACTGTTGGATGAGGTGTATAATTGTCGATGGGACCCCGTAGTAGCGAAGTAGTTTCCAAATGACCTCTCGATCGACGCTGTCGAAGGCCTTTTCAAAGTCGATGAAGTTGAGATAGAGAGGTGACTGCCATTCCAAGCTTTGTTCAATGATGATCCGTAGAGTGGCGATTTGATCAATACATGATTTGTTTCTCCTGAATCCAGCCTGTTCCGGACGAAGTTTTTCATCTAGGGCTTGTTTGATTCTCTCCAGGATGATGCGACTTAGTATCTTGCTTGGAATGGACAGAAGCATAATTCCACGCCAGTTTTTACATTGACTTAAGTCTCCTTTCTTTGGAAGTTTGAATAAGTATCCGTTCTTCCAATCCTCGGGTACTTTGCCCTCTTTCCACACCTTCTCCAGTAGTGGTGTCATCAAGTCCGCTGTTGTCTCTGGGTCTATTTTCAAAGCCTCTGCTGGGATTCCATCTGGTCCCGGTGTTTTCCCAGCTTTTAACATCTTGATTGCATTCAGGACTTCTGATTTCGTCGGGGGTCAGTGTTCACTGGTAGTTCTGCTTCCGTTGTTGGTATTGCTGGACGTGTTGTAGGTGGCGGACGATTTAGAAGTCTTTTGAAGTGTTCAACCCAGTGCTTTCTCTGTTCCACCTCTTTGGTGATTGACTTTCCATTGTCGTCCTTTATTGGCTTAATCTGTGTCGAACGTTTGCCCGAAAGGTTCCTAGTTGTTTGGTAGAGTGTGGCGAGGTCTCCTTTGCCTGCAGCTTGTTCTGCTTCGTTTGCCATGGTTTCATAATATTTTCTTTTGTCTTCCCTGGCACTTTTCTTCACTCTTTTGTTCAGTGTATTGTAGCTTGCATTCAGCTCCTGTTTTTGTTGCTCGTCAGTGCACTGGATAATCTTTTGCTTCACTGTCCTTCTCTCTTCTATTAGTTTCCAAGTGTCCGTAGTGAGCCACTGTTTGTCCTGTCTCTTTTTTCTGCCTAGAATTTCTATGCAGGTTTGGCTCCACACCGTTTTCAAGTTGTTCCAGTGCTTTTCGACGCCGACCTTTTCGCTGGTGTTGATTTGTGTCTCGGCTTTGTCCTTTATGCTTGCAATGAAGATGTCCTTTGTAGCCTGGTCCTTCAGCTTTTGAGTGTTGAACTTGGCTTGTGGTCTATCTGCAGCTCCTGATTCCCTGAAAGCTTTTAATTTGATTTGGATTGTCCCTTGTACGAGATAGTGGTCTGAGCCAACGTCTGCTCCTCTTCTTGCTTTTGTGTCCAGTAGGCTGCGCCTCCACTTCCTTGAGATTGAGATGAAGTCGATTTGGTTTTTGGTTTGCCCGTCTGGTGACACCCATGTAGCCTTGTGGATATCTTTGTGCTTGTATACACTGCCACCAATCACCAGTTCGTTGAAGGCGCAGAAGTCGGCGAAGAGTTCTCCGTTTTCATTCATTTCTCCTAGAGCTTCTCTACCCATGATGAGTTCCCTTCCCGTATTGTCTGGTCCCAGTTTGGCGTTCATGTCTCCCATTAGTATTTTCATGTCGCCAGCTGGAGTATTGTCCATTGTTGCCTGTAGTTGCCTGTAGAATTCTTCTTTCTTCTCGAGGTCTGCGTTGTTTGTGGGTGCATAACATTGTATGATTGACACTTTCCTTCCTTTGGAGTTGAACCTGGCGGTCATTATCCTGGACGAAATCGCCTCCCATTGTATCAGGGCTTTCGTTGCCGTTGGTGACATCATGATAGCCACGCCCTCGGTGTGCGTGTGGTTATCTTCTGGGTGACCGGAGTAGATCACTGACTCACCTGTTGACAATTTGGTGAGTCCACTCCCATTCCATCTGCTCTCACATATTCCCAGCACTTGTATTCCGTATCTTTTCATCTCGTTGGCGATCTGGGCAGCTTTCCAGTCTCGTACATAGTTCGGACGTTCCATGTTCCTACACAGACTTTTTCTTTTGGTGCAAAGAGGTTCATTTGCTGAAGGTTCTTCAGCAATTTTGTTTACAGGGTGGGGTTGCTAGCCTCACGCCTGAGAAGAATGATTACATTAAGTTAAAGTTTAGAGAGAAGCAACTTTTTGGGTTGCTCCCTCAAAATCAGAAAATAACGGACAAACAATGAGAACAACATCAACAAAGGAAACAGTTCACAGAAAAAGGGGCAAAAAGCGACAACAACTATACAATAAAACAACATAATAATAATAAGATATATTTCTTCCTGTTTATGCAGGAACATACCAATTGTACAGGCATGGATAAGTTATTATATAAATTACACATAATTTGATGTATGATGGATTTACAGTTTGGTTGTTCTTTCTGACATCAAAGTCAGTCGGAACAGTCTGCTATAAAGTTTGTTTGTGTAGCACATAAAGGGATATAGAAATATTGTCTTCGCATTAACAAAAAACCCAGACATCAGATGGATGTAATACAAATATCTGGGAAAAATAAAGCTTGAAGTCAATTCTCCTATATAACTTTGTTGTGAACAGCACCCTTGGCTTACAGTTTATTGATGTATTATGTTGAGATCAGTGATATATTTATTCCATTTTTCAGCAGTCTTATCGTAGTTTTATAACAGGAAAGAAATTTGATCGTGGATACGAAAACTAGATAAGGTCATGTTAAGTTGTTTTACTGCATCAAGTGGTGCCGAGGTTGATTCCAGAATTCTCCATTTGCTCCATTTGTGTCTGCATGGCGGACTGCATTTCTAAGTTGAGTAAAAATGTTGAAAACTGTTTGAAAACCAGTTGCTTCTTCATTTGAGATCATGATTACTCATTTACAGCATGTTCGCCAGCGTCTTCAAATGGTAGAATTGGATCGTTCATGGAATTTGAGTGGTTATGAGATAGACGGTTTGGAATTAATCCTCATTTCAGTTTAGATGCAGGGTTGTTCGACCTCGACCAGAAGATGAATAGGAGCAGCAAAATACCAGAAAGAGAAAGTATGTGAACATGAAAAGGACAAGCTTGGCTTCATTGTCGTGAAAGTTCCTGAGTATGCATCCTAAGAGCATCCTCGATTTTCCAGTCTGTGATGCTACTTGTTCAGAGAATGTCAAGTCACTAGAGCACCTCAGGCCTAGGTCAACGACACTTCGGAGTCTGGTTATGCTAGCAGATTGGAGCGTTAATTTCAGGTCAATTGAGGGTGCTCCGAAGCAGATCCAGCCACATTTGTTCAGATTAAATACGAGGTTTTATAGGGATGACCAAGCAGTCATTTTATCTAATTCCTTCTGCACTACATTCTCGAAGTACCCTAAGTCATCACGTTGGAATGTATAAGCTACTTTTAGGTCATCTGCAAAAATGAATGGTTTCCCGTGCGTGAAGCAAGCGCATATGTCATTGGTGTATAGCGTAAATAGGAGGGGTCCAATGACACTACCTTGTACTACACCAGAAGTGATAGGGCTAGGTTTGGAGGTTGCAGACCCGAGTTTAACTATTTGGGACCTATTGTTAAGGAATGATTTAAGCCATCCTAATAATGGATCACGTATTCCTAAGGAGTTCAGTTTATTTGTTAGCAGTAAATGGTCAACACGGTCAAATGCCTTAGAAATGTCAAAGTAGATGACAAGCACTAGTTGCCGTCTGTCACGACTGCTGGTTACAAAATTGAAGAAGTCTAGGTGACATGTTAAACATGATCTGGATTTCAGGAATCCATGTTGGTTCAGACTTATAATATTGCGGCTAAGCATATGTTTGATTAGGTTATCTTTAACTAGTCTCTCCATGATTCTAGATGATATAGGTGTGATATTGATCGGCCGGTAGTTACTGACTTCAGTTTTCGAGCCAGATTTGTGTTTAGGCATAATGAATGTAGTCTTCCATATGTCAGGGTAAGTTTGGGTTTCTAGGGACATTGCGAATACTTTAAGCAGTAGTGGAGGAATGTCAGGGCCACCATATTTATAGAAGTAAGATGATATACCGTCGGTACCGAAACCTTTTGAACTTTTGAGGGTTTTTATAGTTTGGTTAATATTAGAGTAAGTGAATTCAACAGTGCTGATTTGGTTTGGTGTGAGTGGAGATGGCGTTTGTGCCGTATTAGTAATAGGGTGTATATCGAGTAGCTGGATTGAGGGCTTAAGGTAGTTACCTGCAAACGTTTTGTTGAATAGTTCACATATGTCTGCAGAGTTAGTGCATAGCCTACCTTTGTCTATGAGGAGAGAAATGCTGTGATTTTTGCGATTCATTCGCTTCCTTAAGATTTCTGTGAGTGCACACACTCTAGCAGGACTGGCTACCGCGATGCGTTCTTCCTTTCTCATACGGAAATCTCGAGCTTGTGAGACGGAGCTAAGGGTGTTAAGTATTAGACCTAGAGTGCCAAAGTCGTGGTGTTTGAAGTAACTAGTTGAGAGTATCTTCAGTTTCATACGATCCTTAGGTTTTATGAATTACTTTCTGTGTGGGGAAAACTTTAGTGTTTGGAGTGGAATGACAGCATCTAAGCATGTGTTCGAGTTATGGTAGAAGATGGTTAGGGCTCGCGATAGGTCATCAGTAGTGAAGTATTCATCCCATTCGGAGGATCTTAGTACTGATTCTACTAAGGCCCAGTTTGCCTTACCATAGTTCCTATGTATTACTTGTTGTGAAGTGGAGATTCAGTGATGACAATTACAGGGTGTTTGTATATTACTGTGAGTGCTCTGAGCATAGGCAATTTATTTAGAACAGATCTAGCATTTATGAGGATTAGGTAAAGATGAGAGTTGAAGTAGCATTTGAAGTATTTAAGTTCGTTAGTCAACCCCGAATATGGTTCAGCATACAGTAGTTCTGCTTGACATGATGATCCTATGCTAAGAGGAGTTCCAGCATCATGCTCACCTATGTCTACCGAGTTGGTGTGTGCTGTTTTCGGTGAAGAATTAAGATTTGGAGTACTGGATTTGCTATGGACCAAGGAATTTTTATTTTTAGTTAGGTTACAGAGGTGGGTAGGGTTCTTTGTTTGACCTATATTTGTGCAAGTGTCAAGTATGCCTATGGATACAGGTGCACTAGACCGTTCCTGTTTTCATGCAAGGGGGGAGCCAGATTTAGTGGTTTAGGAGTGTTAACATCCCTACCAGCTGTTTTTTCAACGCTGACAGGGACGCGGGGGATAAAAAATGATTGGATCCTTGTGATGACCATGGCTTATTATTCCACCTATTGTTTGATGCTAGTTGTGTCCTTGTGTGAGTTTCGTGTGTACTGCATTGTGGGTTAGTTCCCAGCAGACTAGTACCATATATCCGGTCAAAATTTGTTTGTGTGCCATACTCTGGAGACCCTGAGTTGTTGATAACCGAGTTCTGACTATTACCACTTGTACTATTCAGGGTGACATTGTTGTGACATTGGATATTAGTGTGTGCCATGGTGCGATTTCGCACGTTGTGAGTGCTAATACTATTAACCGTGCGGAGTGTGGGCTTATTTAAGCTGCCACTGTTTTTGTTGGTATGATTTAGGGGCATATTTTCCTTATCTTTAGCAATGGAGTTATGGCTAGGAGAGGACAATGTCGAATTTCGGGGGGTTTTGACTTTTTTCTGGGGTTATTTAGTGGCATTTTAGATTCTGCGGTGACGGGTGGTATGGTTTTATTATTTATTTGGTTACAGTCTAGTGGCCTCTCGGCCGGTGTTGCACTCTGATGGGATAATTCTGTGTGTTTTGAGAGGGCTGATGTGGTGGGGTCTACTGTATCTTTCACAGGCTTGGGAATAATGGCTGCTTGCAATGTCCTATTACCCATTTCACAATTAGTCTTAGCGAGATAGTTGTATGCATGCCTTTCTATGACTGTTTTGTCCACCCCGACCTGTATATGTTTGTAGTTTCTGGCTTGCGATAGGGTGTGTTGGGAGTGGATGAATTTTTTTGTCTCTGCCGGTGTTTCGAACTGAAAACGAATAGGACAACAATTTTCATGTTGACTCTTCTTCAGCCTATAGCACTTAGTCTTGGAGTCAGGCATTTTCGCTTTACTAAGTAAGATGCGCTGTACCTTTTTTAGTGCCTCATTCTCCGGAACGTTGTAGACAATAGCACTCAGTTTTGCGTCGAGTCGTTTTGTTACTTCTGTGGTAACAAAATTAATGAGGTTATCTACCTTAGTTACCGATTCTGTATCAAGCTTGTTAAGGTTTACAGTTTTCATGAGGATAGTTAGAGGTGTCAGTTCACAGACCTGCGATCTGATGTCGCTGATCTGATCTGATAATTTGGATATCTCGGTATTGGTTTTGATGTTTCCAGCATTTACTGACTTACTGTTTTTTATTTCCCTTAACTCAGCCTTAAATTCTCCTATAGACAACTTTAGAAGTTCTATTTCTGAAGATAGTACTAAAAAAGAGCTTGATGGCCGAAGTTTTTCGATAAGCACATAAGGTGAAGGGAGGAGTTCTGTATGAGCAGAGGGTACTGAATTTTTAGGAGTAGTGCTAATACTAGCTGTCAGTACAGTTTTATCTTCAGTTCCAGCTCGACGCCTACGGCATACAAGTGAGTTATGACAGACTATAGCCGTTTGTAGAGGGTGTATTGCTTGATGTAGCAATCAAGGACGTTATATTAGACACCAGTTTTACAGGGGATTGGGTTCGTTGCTTTTTACTTTGATTAACCATAACTATTAGAAATGAGACTTAGCGGTTACAAGTATGGAAGTAGTATAGTACTTGTGCAAGTACTACAACAAGATAAATTTTATGTAACGAATCACGTAAAAATGAAACGCAAACGTTGAACGTACCGCGATACAGAGTGCATTTAGGGACTTTGATGTTCCTATTATCCCTGAACGGCGAAACAGTAACATCAACCATATCATGCTTAACATCAGACACATCGTTACAATTAACAGACAAGTCACCATGACTTACTTTCCTGTTTGCATCCAAGACGCTCTGTCCCTTCTTTGACCCAGGCATTGTTGAACTTGACCCAATTCCAAAAACGTTCCAGATATTGCTTGTTCAAAGAGGACTTGGCCGGCACCAGGAAAGATGAATGGTGACTATCCAAACTGTTACCAACGGTCCAAACCCGTCGAAAACTGACTTCACCGTCAGAAACTGTCAGCCACGTCTCGTAGACCGTTAATGCCCAGCTCTTGCTACGCTGCGACTCGCGCTGTTCCTTGAAGTTTCCCAGAAACGCTTAGTAATAACGGACGCAATAACCAGAACCAAGTTTGGCGACTCGAGAATTATTTATTCTAACACTAACATATAGACATTTTACAACTAAGCTTTACAACTAAGGTTGTCTCCTGATTTCTTTCTGAACAGCGATCGATGAGACGATGACTGGTGTATCGATGTCTCCGCGAAAATTTAGGGAAGTTGGGTTTGAGCAAACAACCATGAATTGATCGTTCAATCTTCGACTACATTGACAGCCTCTTCAAACATTTGGGACGTGTCCACATGCTTATATATGTATTCCTTTATCATTTTAATCTTGACGAATTTCACTGATGAAGTTGGGGTCAATTTGAGGAACAAATTTTCGAATAACCTGTTTCAGTTTTGTTGAGCTTTATACAAATTTAGTCCTTACGTGTGACTACTTTTCACCTGGAACCCAAGTTTTGTAGAACTCTCCAGCCAAAGTTTAAGTAAAATCCTTTACCATGAAATAAATTGTTCTGTATTAAGTTATATAGAATTTTATGCTGAAAAATACCGTTTGCTGATGAATTTCACTAGCGGAACTAAAGTTTACACTACTGAGGGATGAGTAACTGTCTACCTTCGGAAGAAACGTTTAGATCGTTTTTATGTTTAATTTTTATGTCTACAGGAGTCGTGTCTAATGTTACACCTTCAAGCGCTAAAGTTGTGCTTTATATGCCACTTTGCATTTGGTGTCAACAAGACCATTTGCCATTCACTGTGCATTCATTTTTTGAATACAAAATTTTGTTAACTTTGAGGCTTTTAGTGTTAGGCTATTGTGTTTCTGGTGGCTGGATACCAGATAACCTCATATTCGAAGGTCTGTGTACCATTTTGATCTTGTACATTTTCTTCAATAGGACAATAGCTCTGCTATTCTTGAACACTTTCTGGATCACTATAATTCTATTCAGAACAATTTGGTTCCTTTTTGGGCTTATTTGGAGACTGCGATTCTGTATCTTTGGTGTGACTGTAAAATCGGGTTCTTTAAATTTGATATTGGCAAGAACTCGGATCCTCCTATTTGGTTCGCCTGAGAGTTATGGAGTTGTTGACAAGTGATATGATCTCGTCAACAGTTGAAACTACCAAGTGGAATTATGCGAGGGTATGCTAATACTGGACAAATGAACTGATATGCTCAATACGCGTTTTTGGTCTTGATGACTTCCGTTTCATTCAGCTGCATTAATATCAAAAGACAAAGCCTGGCCTGTGACCGGTAGGCTACATACTTTATTAGGAATGCACGTCATATTTATGTATTTTTGACCACATAAAAATCTGCATAGGCCATTGGAAATTAGACTGCTCTGGTCAGTGGGCGATCCGGTTAGGTCAAGGGGAAACAAGTATTCTGGTTGGTAGGCGATTAGCCTAGAGTCAAGGTAAGAAAAAGACAGTCACCCGGTCACACGATTATTACCATCATTACTGCTTTACTTCGCTCTTTCAAGGCATTCAAGTTGTCAATGTAGTTGAAGATTGAACGATCAATTCATGTTTGTTCGCTCAAACCCAACTTCCCAACACATCAATACACCAGTCATCGTTTCATCGATCGCTGTTCAGAAGGAAGATCAAAAAACTGTTAGAAGTTATATCGTGATTTATTGTCGTAATATTTGTTCTTAGAACTTAGTCTGTAATGCCAGTGTTGCTGGTTATATATTGGCGTTAGAATAAAGAACTCTTGAGTCACCAAACAGTGTTTTGATTTTTGCGTCGGTTAATACGAATCGTTTCTGAAAGTCTTCGAGGGACAACGTGAGGCCCAGCGCAGCAAGAACTGGACATTAACTGCTTATGGGACGTGACTGACACAAGTTCTTCGATTTGATTTATCCGAGAACACAGTACTCTTTGGATTACCTTTTTGAGTTTTGGTTGTGCATTCCAACTGGAAACAGTGTAGAAGAAAACGAAATCTAAATCCATCCCTAGCTGACATTTCCCAAAAATACGCTGGAAGAAAACTTTGCAAGGTGATCAGGTTTCACCTAAATCTTTGACTCATGAAGTCCTTGATGAAGTGAGTTGTTGAAAATATCAGCGTTTGTTCGCAAGATCTATGTAAAAGTTGCAGTAGCGGTTGGAATTTCTTTATCTGACTCACAATTTGACGGTAAACTGTCAAGAAAGCTAGAGCTAATGGAGGAGCTGAGACAGCTTAATTCTGAGTTTGCCAGTAAGCCTTAGATGAAGGGCGACAGTTTGAGGTAAGATGAGAAAAGATAAACCGTAAAAATAAGCAAGGCGTACACATTCTCTCACTTACCTGTGCCCTCCGAAGAACACCTTGCTAGGGAGCAGTAAAAAGTATTTGAACATTCTAAACTCATTAAGTTGACGCGTATTGAGGGTGGCACATTTTATTTCATGGTTGACTGTGATGTTTCAAATCCATATTTCGTTATGTAACAATGGTTTGAAGTAGAAAACCAGTCGTTTGATATCAGAACTAATTTGGGTTGGATTATATCAGGGCCAGAACAGCACAGTGAGTCAGCGCCTAAGGTCTTATACTGTCATATCTATGATACCCATGAAACGCTGAACAATCTTGATAGGTTATATGATAATGAAATGGGTGGTCCAAGTGGGCAGCAACATTGTAATACACGCTGGAAATTCCATACCTGTACCAAAAATACTGCTTGGAATAAAGCTGTTATTATTATTATTAAAGGGCTCTCGAGGTGACTGCTATCTCTGCCAGACTTGTTAACAGTCACTTTGAGGTAAGATTACCGCAGATGTGTGATTGTCTCAATCTACCAGACCATTATAGAAAGCGATTCAAAGACTTGAGTTTCTCAGAAGACATCTTTTTAAATACTGTGGTCTACTGAATAGCTGTGAAAAGTCACGGCGTTTACTGAAAGGATACATTGTAGAACTGGTTGGAATTCTTGCTGATGGCGAACATGCTGTAAATAAGTATTCAGGATCTGAAATGAAAAAACAACTGGTTTTCAAACAGTTTTCAACATTTTTACTCAACTTAGAAATGCAGTCCGCCATGCAGACACAAATGGAACAAATGGAGAATTCTGGAATCAACCTCGGCACCACTTGATGCAGTAAAACAACTTAACATGACCTTATCTAGTTTTCGTATCCACGATCAAATTTCTTTCCTGTTATAAAACTACGATAAGACTGCTGAAAAATGGAATAAATATATCACTGATCTCAACATAATACATCAATAAACTGTAAGCCAAGGGTGCTGTTCACAACAAAGTTATATAGGAGAATTGACTTCAAGCTTTATTTTTCCCAGATATTTGTATTACATCCATCTGATGTCTGGGTTTTTTGTTAATGCGAAGACAATATTTCTATATCCCTTTATGTGCTACACAAACAAACTTTATAGCAGACTGTTCCGACTGACTTTGATGTCAGAAAGAACAACCAAACTGTAAATCCATCATACATCAAATTATGTGTAATTTATATAATAACTTATCCATGCCTGTACAATTGGTATGTTCCTGCATAAACAGGAAGAAATATATATATATACTATCTGACATTCAAGAAACAGTCACAAAGGGATGCAAGGTTAACTTTCTGTGAGAAACAACCAATCGGGAGACTGTGTCTTTCTGCTAACAATTATCTGTAATATGTACATGAAAATCTATAAATACCTGTTGATTTCCTTAATAAATTATCTGTTGCCTGGCCCTTGTCTTCCATTGTTACAGTGGCACACTGAGTTGAAGGTTGTCTTATGCCACATTAATAGTACGATGAATCAATTTGAGATACTCGTGGCTCACCGAGCCTCAACAATTAATGACCTCTTAAAGGGATCCCAGTGGGGATGTGTGTTCTCTACCGAGAATGTGGCAGATTTCGTATCTCGTTGAATGCCCTTTAGGGATGAATATCTTGAGGTATGTCGAGAGGGCCCCTCATTTTCAAGTGGTCTCATGGCTGAATGACCGGCATCAGATACAACCATGGAACTAGATGGCACTCAAATACAGATAAAGACTACAGCGGTCGCAAATGCCACCTATCGTGATTCGGGTTTGGGATGCGTTTTATATTGCTTAGTTGGCCCATTCCAAATGGTATATGCTGATGATGCGCTCTAGGGTAGGTGATACACCTCTTAATCCATTGAAGTTGGATGAATTACAACGTGTCATTTCGGACCTCATAAGAATGGCCCAAGCGGCAGAATTTAAGAAGTGATATAGTAAGTAGTGACATTTGAGATCTCAGGGGGTACGAATATTCAACAAACCTTGGTGCAAACTTCATCTTACCCTAGTAAGTATCATGATTTGTGTGTGTGGTTGACTACAAAAGCCATCATTTCCCAATGAACAGAAACACTCGGTAATACTGCCTTCGAAACATTATGTCACGCAGTTGACTCTAGGATACTACCGCAGTAAAAGAGGGAATTTACATACTGGTGACTAGTGGGGAAATTTATGGATATTAATTATGGCGACTCGCAGCAATTAGGAAGGTCATCAAAAAGTGCATGCGTTATTGAGGAAGAAATGTTAAGCCAGAATGTCGGTTGATTGTACCGATTCTGACGCCTAAATGGACAGCTACACTTTCTATTCAGTGGGTGTTAACTATTTTGAGCAAACCATAGCGATAGTAGTCGGGAGGCGTGAAGAGAGATATGGTTGTACTTTTACGTATCTCAAATAATGATCTGTACATGATCTCTCCAGGGACTCTCTTATAATAGTCCTGATGCAGTTTATTGGTGTGGGAGGACGTCCAAATATCATATTCAGTGGTGATGGATCTAGTTTTGTAGGAACGAGCATTGGAAATGAGTTTATGTGCTTAACAAAAAAACAATGGTTTTTAGCTCCAGATAAAAATTTCCGCTTTTAACATCCACAAATCTGCTCCTTTTCTTCCCAAGATACGACCCCGTAGGTCACTCATGGATCTGTGGAACACCTCATGGGTAAGCATGTCCTACGGGTTCTCATTTTTCAGATTATAATATCCATGATGAGACTATAGGAAACCAGTTAGTTGGGCTATTCGAATCACTTTGAATACGTTTCCAGATGGCGTCGACTAGATATGACTCTCACGATTGATGTGTGACTTTTAATCTTGCTAGAAATGAGCTCCAGACACACTACCCACTGAACTTTTAACGTGGTCTAACCTGACGACCAGGCTGCTATTAACACCACCTCAACTAGCTAGAGGAGAATGCAACACTTACGACTGATATATTTACTGACTCGATTTGAACAGAATCTAGAAATTGGTAACCGCACCGCAACAAAGCTGCCAAGCTCTTGTCCATTAAAAATCATACTGACCACCATGTGTTTCGGTAAAGTTCAACAATAGCGTCCCAATGGGTGCAAACGCACGGGTGACCTTCCATATTTTAAAATATGGATAATGAAATAAGTTAAAATAAATGACATCAACTATAAATCTATCCTTAATGGTAGCCCTAAACTTAATCCTCACCCTATCCATGACCCTTATCCAAACCGTAATTCTAACCCTAATGGTAATTATATCAGGTCGAAAATTGTGTGGAATAAAAGGGGAAATTTTCTTTCGAGGGGTGAAAAAACCTACCAAATGGGACATATATGAAAATATACATTATTATTATTATAAAAGTAGGAGTGGCAGTAGAAGTAACCCGTCAACTTAAGTGTTTTCCATCATACACTGATAGAGAAAAACCCACACGTATACACATATGTGCATGTATGTATGCGTGTATATACATTAAGAATAGTGGCCAATAGCATTAGATTGCAGTCATATTCCGAAATTAACCCGTGATTTGTTACTGTCACTTTGACTGTGAAAATATAAGGGGTCAAGTTACTTGCTAACAATGTAGCTCATTGTTTACCAACGAAAGTGTTATGCGTGGGTTCATGCCTACTGACCAATCAGTGGAGTTCATGAAGACATAAGTGGTCAATGTTAATCGCAGCATAACGATTTTTTGTTTATTTGTACTAGTCACCCATTGTGCGTACACTTTTAGGCTGTACACAATGCAGGTAAGTGGTCGCTGCAGTTCGTTTATAATTCTTTCCTAGTCTAACTATAAATACCCCTTATTAAGTATGAAAAGATTACGTCAATGTAAACAACGTTTGAAGTGCCATAGCATTACATTTTTCAGAAGGTATAGATGTATTTATGAGCGGTTACTGGCCGAGATCTCGGTTACGTCGACGTTTACGGAGGCTTTCACACCTGCTCTCCTTCCTATGGACGTCGAGCCTTCTTTAGTAAACGCTGACACTATGATCATGGGAATCAAGGTGGCATCATCGCCACCTTGCAGCACCCTAACACTAGCCGCCCACAAGTGTCTTTTGAACGTGATGAAATGATAAGCATGCTACTCGAAATCATGGTTACCACGAAAACGTCACAAGCAGACGGTAGAAAAGTCTTGAGAACCTTCCTTGAGAGACAGCCTTAACTACACACAACTATTAGAAGTGTACTGAGAATGTGTGGCTCTTGCGAGCCAAGACTAGCTGGAGGCGAAATATACTACCGCGTCTGTCTCCAGAAATGTTTGCATCACTACACGGAAATGTCTCTGGTTGAAAGTTCCTGCAACAAGATCGGTCTGCAGTTGAATTTCGAAATGTCCATCTCGAAAGTCTTCCAACCAGCAGCTATGGCCCCTGTTAGGTAGGATTACGGTACCTTTTCTACGTAATGTATTCCTGATGGGTATAAACGGTGGTGCTAGTAAACCTAGCAGCTATAAAGAGTTATGCAATGACTTAATATTTGAGCTAAAGGCATACATATTAGCGGACTGAACAGGCACTTCAACGTGTGATTAAGAGCCATCATCTGTGATGTCCCGGCTAGAGCGGACGTGAAAATCATAGTAGGCCATAATACCAGTGCAGGTTGTGACAAACACATGGTTAAAGGAAGCAAACTTGACAACAGAGTGACATTTGAAAATGGAAGTTTTCCAATTAGGACTGATGACAGCTTCCGTAAAAGACTGCAGTCAAGTCACCAAAGCGGCCAGTGTGCCTTTGAAGATTTAAACATCGATTTGGTTAAATGCTTCCCTCTGACTCAATGCACCTAGTCCATTCAGGGGTGGTAAGGAAGCTTATAAGTCTTATACCGCAACTTCCAAAGACTTATTTTAGCAATTTACTTTCTGTCGCACTAAATCTTTTGCCAGAATTACCTGAAAGGTTGCAGATATGGGCTAGTAAACATCCTCAATGGGTTTGAAGTTACTTGTGGCAGAGAGCACTTACTTTACAATATTCATTGTTTGCAACGCTTAGCCGGAGATGTCAATGAAATGGAGCCATTAGAATTGTTCTCCGCGTTCCTATTTGAGTCTTATATACAAACAGTTAGGCGTTCTGTACATTCACATAATATGGTTGCTAAGAAGGCTCTGAAAATATTTACTGAAAAGGTATTTCACGATTGCAAATCCAGAGCAAAAGACAATAACGTTTTAAATCACTGCGAAGTAGATGTAGACCGACAAAAAATTCACACCATGCGTACAGTTATAACTTCCTCTTCATCAGATAACTTCGTCATAGCCTTCAGTAGACCTGGTCTCATAGCGCAGATACATAAGTAAAGACTACTATTCAGGCCCTATGCGGATGCTTGCGATTTCTTCGACCTGCCATCTAACTCATCCAATATTGGAATATAGAAATGCTGCAGAGTGAGTCCCGATGTTATCTGTAAGCGCTTCTGCGTACAGGCAACTATTAGGTGGCAATGCCACTGCCTCATACTTTTCCAGAACCTGGTTAGATTGATTGCGTCAACCGTCAGCATTCCTGTATTCAGTAACAAGTGGACTAATATGACTGTAGATTTTTTATGTCATATTTACTCATTTCTTACGGGACAAAGAGAAGACCTACGTTGCGTTAACAAAACCTGGTGTAAAGGAATTCTTCTTAGCCGCAGGAAAATGGATGGTGTCGAGTGATCTGAGCGCGTATTACAGCGGTGTAACAGAGGTTGGAGTTCAAACATGTATAGACCCTGGACATGATTGGCTCTTTACTCTGTGTCAGACGCTAGTTAAGAAAAGTAACTATTTCGGTATTAACTAGGTTTCTGTAATTAGACCCTTTTCTAGAATCAGAGTTAAAACCCGAATCCCAACCTTATACGCAATACTTACCTCAATACTAACCCTAACGAGCTATTAACACATTGTCGAAACAGTACTTAAAAATGTGAACTGGGAGAAATTTGCTTAGGTAGCAGATAGCATTGATATTTAAATTGTGACAGTGACAGGTGCCGTTAGCCAACGACTAGCATGCTTTCAACGTTATTGGAACGTTCGCACTCCTGGGACTCTATAATAATAATAATTTTTTATTTCTGTAACAGAAACCAGCCATTTTCACAGGCATGAACATATGTACACTTATGAAAACTTATAGAATATGTAATATGATTTGTTAATTTAGAAATAAGTTGAATACTGGTAAATGTGGGAGAAACATTTAAAATGAAGTGTACAAATAAGGAAATAGGTATAGCGTCAAATCTAAACTGTGATTAAAAAAATACATGTCAATTTCACGCGGGAATCATAAATGATTGCGTTAGTTGAGAAGGTAAGTAACATTTCTGTACAGGTGCTGACGTGATACATAAGAGATGCAGAATAAACAATAATTATCAGTAAATCATTCGGAAAGAGTTTTAAGGTTTTTTAAATTCACCTGTGAGTACATCATATTTGTGACATTTCCAGTTGTTTATGAGACCCACTTTGAACTTGTCAGCAGATTTTATAATGCCGATGATCCCGTTATTCACCAGATGAGCTAGCAATATCACGAATAAGTAGAGAATTGCAGCGCTGTATCAGTACCTTCGTTGAAAGCAGTATGTTTGAAAAGAGAAGAAGACACAAGAAAACCGGCAGACAGGTGCAGAAGTATATAAAAGGTGTTAATAATTCAAAGTATATAACAGGCATGGGGTTCATCATTTTTATTGTTTTTTTTCAAGAAATATTATTTCCCCGATATTTTACAGTCTTTTCTGCGAACAATTAGTTTAAAGTGAAAGACAGGTGATAATTTCACCTTTTTATGTAGGTTGAAAAGGAGTTAAACACAAAAGCGAGAGTGTGTGAGCTATGTAAAAGAAAAGCGAGGGCCTAGTAATATATGTTTTTCTGAAGTATACAGTTCGGTGTCCTTCTGAAGTAGCGGACTCATACCATTTACTTTCATTCGGGAGTTTGCATTTAAACCTCGGCTCTAGGCAATTTTCAACTTCTATTTCTTTTTACTTTTTTATTTATCCTCATTTTGCATAAGCTATCCGAACTCAGGAGCTTTAGCAATAGAGTGCTGTCCCACAGATAAGGGTGGTTCACATATGTCCCCACCATCATATCCGCTGACTAGCAGTCACCACCCTCCCACCTTTGTTGAGCTTCGCTTGTGTTTCAGTACGCACGGACTTCTCTGATACCCTACAAAAGCAATATGGTTAGCATTATATATCGAAAATGTACGTTATCACTCCTAGGACTCTACAGCCTCTTCTTATATATACTTCGTATGCGTAATTCTCATGATATATCATCTTTAATTGTATTTTTTGAACTCAGTTTTTCGAGGGTCTCAAATAGCTCTCAATCACGTGTGGAAAATTCTTTTACTTGAATACACGCTTTTCATTGGTTGATTGCGAACATCAGTAGGGGAGGAAGTGAAGATAAGGTTGCCGTTCGAACTTGATGGCAACTTTAGTGAAGGGTTCGTAATTTAGAATTTATACAGACCTATTGTGCTTGCTAGGACTTTGGGCGCGCTTTTCGATTAGTAAGCTGCATTTTGCTTAGATACGTAAAACTCTCATTTCTCCGTTGTTTCTCACCACGAAGTTATAGAAATTATTGCAATCCATTTACTTTCGGATACTAAACTTGTGGATATAATATTGTTGACTACCAATACCTATAACAAACTGTTTGAAATTTTGTGACCCTTTAACACATCACCATCTTGGAGAGAACCAAACAAGCCCTAGATGAAAAACTTCGACCAGAACAAGCTGGATTCAGAAGAAAAAAGTCGTGTATTGATCAAATCGCCACTCTACGGATCATCATTGAACAAAGCTCGGAATGGCAGTCACCTCTGTATCTCAAGTTCATCGACTTTGAAAAGGCCTTCGACAGCATCGATCGAGAGGTGATTTGGCAACTACTTCGCTACTACGGGGTCCCATCGACAATTATACATCTCATCCAACAGTTATACGACAATGCTGCATGCCAAGTAATCCACAACGGGAAACTTACGGAAGCCTTCGAAGTAAGGACGGGAGTGAGACAAAGCTGCCTACTATCACCAATGATTTTCCTGATTACAGTATGTTGGATAATGCGACAGACAGCGGGCAATGAAGAAACAGGGATAAAATGGACTCACACAAAAGACTTGGAGGATCTGGACTTCGCCGATGATATATGTCTGACTTCCCACAAACTGGAAGATATGCAAGCGATAAGCAACAAGTTGGCAAAAGAAGCATCCAGAGAAGATAGGACTTCAGGTGAACATAGATAAAACAGAGGTGATGAAGATTCCTGGCCAACAGCAGCAGCAACAACAACAACAGACAACAATAAGCCAGCGTAAATGGGAAGAACCGGAAAGAAACAACCTCCTTTACTTACCTACCCAGAACTGACGAGGATATCAAAACCAGGATCAGAAAAGCAAGACAAGCTTTCATTACTCTCAAGCCTGTGTGGAGATGAACAGCACTCAGAATCAAAAATAAGATCCGGATTTCCAACTCCAATGTAAAGTCAATCAGTGCTACTATACGGATCAGAGACTTGGCCAGCGCGTTATGAAGAGCATCTCAAACAAACTTCAGACCTTCATTAACAGCTGTCTTCGCTCAATACCACTCAAGATCAGATAGCGGGCCAGAAAGATCAGAAACAAGGATCTCTAAGAGCGAACCGATACAGCAGGAACCGATTGTGAAACAAATAGGCAGGAAGAAATGGAGGTGGATTGGCTGGCCATACTCTGAGGAAACCATCAAGTGACATCACTAGACAAGCCATCGCTCGAGTGAAACCCGAGAGGGAAGCGGGTGGCGAGTTGATCGTCAGTGTGTGGGTGACTTGTAGGAGGTCATGTGAAGAGGAGATGAAAGCATGTGGGCGGACTTGGAGCGGGGTGAAAAAGTTGGCAGAAAAGAGAAGGCAATGGAGACGTGCAGCTGAAGCCATATGTTCCTCTAGGAATTAAACGATAAAATAATAACAATTCTGCTCGCTCGTACTATAAAAAATTTGTATAAACTTTTGAAAATGCGGTAACCTATTGATATTTCTCAACTGAAATATATATCATGTCTGATCATGCCTGTAGAAATGGCACGAACCTCATTTAAACTTTTCCACATTCACACGAAGTATGGATTTCGATGGAGAAAGAAATATCAGATTTGCGTGCCGCAGGCTAGCTGGATGGATAGGTGATTCACTGAAGCCTATTCTACAGAAACTTGTGAACCGTAGCTTGGATGACACTTTCCAATTTTCTAGAGAAGTTGACCATGTTGATATACCGAATAAACTGATGGTTTCAAACTGTGTGACTGCCTTATTTGCAATGTACCAGTGGTGGAAACAATAGAGATAATTTAAAAACAAACTGATCTCTTACTTTTACCAGAAACGTAGGTGAAGGTCTTAATAATCCTCTGCACATAGACGTCAAATTCAGATTCAACAACCAATTCGACCGAAAAATTGATGGGGTAAATGATTTCACCTCTGGATCTGTTACGGCTGATATATTCATGGGTTACCCGGAACAGATGAGACTGAATTACGATATCAATAAAAAAGCGTAATAATGTCGATATGTCGATAATACGTTTGTTGTTCCCGACGTCATGCGTCAGGCGTCCGTATTATTTGACCGCCTTAATGAGATACAACAAAACATTTAATTAACCGTGGAATATGAACCTAACGACGAGTTCGGTTTCCTGGACCTCAGTGTAAAAGGAGAAACTATGGAAAGGTTTAAAAGTCCATCTGCAGAAAAGAAACCTGAAATGAACAATATCTTCACTTCTGCCCTAGAAGCTATGCGCGGAGATTTGTTAGCACACTGTATGATAGAGTCAGGAAATTATGTTCGCCTATCAAGATAGAAGAAGAATTCAGCTTTGTTGGAAAATGCCTTCGGGAAAACGGGTTTTCGAAGAGATTCATCTTAATGTACAGGAAAGAAAAAGATGAGAAAATGAATTATCCATCAGTTGAAAATAAGGAAGAGCTCGTTGCACCCAATTCAAACGAGAAAGAGTATCACAAAAGACTATTAAGAAGATGAGAGAAGCAATGAAAAGATGCTACCACGGTGGCTAAGCTGCAGAAATTATACAGTACTACGCACTATAATTGTCAATGTAGTTGAAGATTGAACGATCAATTCATGGTTGTTTGCTCAAACCCAACTCCATATTTTTCGCGGGTGTCATCAATACGGCAGCCATCGTCTCATCGTTCGCTGTTCGTTGGAAGAGAGAAAACTATCAGATGTATTATCATGATTTATTGCTATAACATTTATTCTCAGACCTTGTGTATAATAACCTTATTGTTGGTTACATAATGGCGTAAGAATAAAGGATTCTCGAGTCGCCAATCTATGTTCTGGTTTTTCGCGTTGGTTATTACACATGGTTCCTGAAAGTCCTCCAGGGACAGCGTGAGGTCCAGCGTGGTAAGAGCTGGACACTGACAGTTTCTGAGAGGTGGCTCACATCTTCCCTTTAGAAAACGTTTTTATTGTCACATGTCACATAGACTCTTTTTGCATTCTTTTGGCTAACTCCAAGAAACTCATTGTATGAACAACTGCTTTCAGTTGGCCATTTCGCCTATCACCTCTAACAGCATTTTAAATATATGTACGGTATACGTACGATAAAAATGTAAAGAAATAACAAGTTTGCGGTGTACATACTAAGGTTAAGATATAAACATATGGAAACGAAGGGGCGATGTTAAACTGTACGAAAAAAACTGCATAGAGGTTCATATGTATGTATCTAAATGCATAGAAAGAGACAGCAGTTAATTATAATCGATGGTTCAGAAGATTTCAACTGCGGACGATTACAGCGACTGAACAGTAAGATAAAAATCCGTTAATATTTAAGTTAAGCCGATTATTCAGACGAATCTCCGTAGGGTTAGAATTCGCATAGACGTAGGTGGTATTAACGCACAGTGTCAGTCAAGTCTAATAAACCGTTAATGACCAGCTCTTGCTGCGCTGGGCCTCAAGCTGTCCCTCGAAGATCTTCAGAAACGCTTAGTATTAGCCGACGCAAAAACCAAAACACTGTTTGGCGACTCAAGAGTTCCTTATTCTAAAGACAACATATAACCAGCAACACTGGCATTACAGACTGAGTTTTAAGAACAAATATTACAACAATAAATCACGATATTACTTCTGATAGTTTTTTCTCTTCCAACGAACAGCAAACGATGACTGCCGTATTGAAGACACCTGCGAAAAATATGGAGTTGGGTTTGAGCGAACAAGCATGAATTGATCGTTCAATCTTCAACTACATTGACACTCCATGGAAAAATATGGATCCATCCCCTTTTTCCATCACGACCATTACACTTTGACTTGGATGCCATTGTGAGAACCTGGATAAAGCTGAAATGGAAAACAAACAGAAAAGCCAACACACCACAGGCATACCCACAGCACAATCTCAATCATGGACGACGACCTATGCCTTCCACCTAAGGCATCCTCTTGACATCTTGCAACACTATTGCCACGTAGTAGAATGACTCTCGCAGAACGCAAAGTGGCCATAGCAGCACCTCATGATATTCTTCTCACATCCTCCTATCTATTCACTGTAAGTTACCACTGCAATCGCTTGTCACTCATTCAGTAACGGTGATGTATGCAAGCCTGAGTTGTCTACATTCTCGCTCCCCAGCTTGTGAGACCGCATCTAACAGTTATCTCCGTGTGCATGTCATTCTCAGCAATATCCTCCCCGGAGTACACGACCCATCTGCTGTCTTTAACGTCAATCAATTCATTCACGGATGTGGAAGACTAGAAACGACTTCAAAAGTAAGTAAAACGAAAAATTTAACGAAATCATGCAATAACAACAAGATACGAAAACGACGAGTAAACACAATGAATCCAAAAAACACCAATTGATATGACACACCACGCATATATACAAACAGTACACACAAACTCGCGGATCACATCTTGATGGAATTCCTTTGAAGAATCTTAGGAATTACACCAGTACGCCTGCAACCCTTCTCAGGTTGACGATTGTAAGTTGTGGAATGTCCGGACACAAACAAGATTAACCAACAATTACATCAATTGGATCTCACACAATTATTTAACACAAACATAAGTACAATCAACACATCAAATGTTGTGGATTCCGCCTCGACGAGCTACCCTTGAAGAACTGTAGGAATTACAGTAGTACGCCTACATTCCTTCTTAAGTGAACGACCCAAGAGGAGGAAGGTCCAAACACAGATATAATTAACCAACAGATAGATGAAAGATGATACCAATTCAGTATATACAACATGAACATATGTACAAAATAACACCCCAATTACGATGGACTGCGCACCGATGTACTACCCCTTGAAGATTTGTAGGACTTACATCAGTACGCATACAACCATTCTCAGGCTGACGTCCTAGGTTAGAAAATCGTCGCAGAGTTCATTCGCTGACCTCCTTCTATCATCTATATCCTCAAATCTTAAGGGTAACACGCCCATGTCATCGCATCGTAGAGTATAGATGACTAACAAGCACCCGACGTATCTGACCAACCAAGCGTAGGCACAGAGTAAATTACACCAAAGATAATAACATACAAATAGTAACTTAAAGCTTGAAAGGCCTTTATTCATGCAGGTCAGTTTAACAATTACCCTCTCGTACACAGTCGGCTTATCCCCACTAAACTGACCATTGAATTTCGTCCATTCAAACGGACTGATACTATCATAGTCATAGCATAAGACATGTGAGTTCATGGAGGTCCCTTTTATTGTGAATGACAACACCATCGACGACTGAGTGACACAAGTTGATGAACTTAGCAGTGCATCAGAAGCTGTTTTTTCGGCTATTAGAAGGCTGTCTAACTACAAGATTACCACCACTGCTACCTTCTATGATTAGCGCCAGTTTAGCATTAGCATCTGATGATAGGCGGGCTACACGCTGATCATTTACACTGACGGTCTCATGAGTATTCATACTTTCTACCACTGCATCTGCTTTTAAATCTACTTCACCTTCAAGTGGTACAGAAATTTTACTCAACTCAGTAGTAGTAGTATTCATTCAGCTCACCTCATCACTTATAATAATTTTATTTTCATATAAACATAAATTTACATGAAAATGCATGCCATTCTTACAGGCACGATCAAGTATGGTATAATGTCAAATCTTAAATTGTCTACAAGTTAATAGTGTCAAATAGTATCAACCAAAGACAGATGTGCACTATCATGATCATTATCACAAATATTCAGTTTACCGTCAAGTTCATCATTTTCAAACTCTTTAATAACAGAAGTAGACAATTTTGGTTCCTCCCCACAAATCATTAAAGGTTTTATATCTTCACTCTGACTAGTTATACTTTGTAAACTTGTGGAGTCAGAACTGCACTCTGAAGCAGTAACTCTATTCTGTGACACTCTATTCAACAATGGCTTACCAGTTGTAACTACAGACTTCCTAACCGCACCGTTATCGTCACACAATTCGGAGTCAGACCTGGAGTTTACATTTAGCTTATCACTGAACTTGCTCACTGATTCAGAGTTCACTTCTGTATGCACCTCTTGCAAACGTGTGAAACACAACCGTGTTTCTCTTGCATCTTGTAACTTATCTGTTGAGGATGTACTACGAAACCTGTTACACTCACTAGGTCTATATGCATTACTAGACATCATGGAGCCTTCTTGATATCCACCTCTCTGAGGCCTATTCGTCATCAATGATTGCATTTTGCTCTCAGACTGCTCTATTCTAGGGGTGAGATGTAATAGACTGGCGAACTTGCTCATAGATTGATTGACACTAGTATTTACCAGTTTCAGGATATCATCAAACTTTGGCTCGATACCCTCATCCTCCATACGGGAGCTTATCTTCACCCACTTCCTTTGCAGTCGGGTAGGTAGACGTCTTGCTATTACTTCTAGTATAAAATTCGAGTTGAGGTCACTCATTCGATTCATCGAAATCATTCCATTCTTGTAAATTAGCAAATTATCTAAAAACTCAGTGAGTGCCTGGGAGTCATCCTGTAATTGACCAACATTACCCTTAACAGCCTCGAATAATTTCCCTACAATCATCGAAGGTCTTCCAAACCTTTGACGTAATATGCTCATAGCCTCGTAGTAGCCCTCTTTTGGCTTCATAAACTTACTGCACTGTATAGCTCTTGCAGCATCTCCAGTGCAATACCTCATCAAATACATCAATTTCAATTCACCACTTAATAAAAAACCACTCAACATGACCCCAAACTCCTTTACAAATTGTAAATAATCAGCCGGGTTTCCATCAAAACACCGTGGTTCTAATTTAGGGAGTTTGATGTTCCTATTATCCCTGAACGGCGAAACAGTAACATCAACCATGTCATGCTTAACATCAGACACATCGTTACAATTAACAGACAAGTCACCATGACTTACCTTCCTGTTTGCATCCAAGACACTCTGTCCCTTCTTTGACCCAGGCATTGTTGAACTTGACCCAATTCCAAAAACGTTCCAGATATTGCTTGTTCAAAGAGGACTTGGCCGGCACCAGGAAAGATGAACGGTGACTATCCAAACTTTCACCAACTGTCTGAATCCGCCAAAGTCTGTTTCTACCATCAGAAACTGTCAGTCACGTCTCGTAAACCGTTAATGCCCAGCTCTTGCTACGCTCGGGCCCACGCTGTTCCTTGCAGTTTTTCAGAAACGCTTAGTAATAACGGACGAAAAAACCAAAACACCGATTGGTGACTCGAGGATTCTTTATTGTTACACCAACATATAAAATAATGTTTTTACTAGGGTCTGTGAACAAATATTACAATAATAAATCACAAGATTACTTCTGACGGTTTATTGCTGACTTCTTTCTGAACAGCGACCGATGAGACGATGACTGTCGTATTGATGCCTCCGCGAAAATTGGGGAAGTTGGTTTGAGCAAACAACCATGAATTGATCGTTCAATCTTCAACTACATTGACATATTTATATCTGTCCATTTAACTATGCAGCGGATGTTTTCTTTTTTTTGTTATTAGTAATTTTATAGACTTTTTTATTTTAAAAAATTTTTTGTTTATTTATTATTATTTTACGTTTTTACATTTTTCAAAATATTTTTTAAATAATAATTTTTTTTTGGAAGAAGGTGGGCAGTGAAAAGTAATATACTGTTCTTAATTTCTCATTTGGTGTGGGTTACAAGATGACATGAGAAGCCAACTGATCTAGCGAGTAGATTGAGATGAAAAGATGAAAAATTAGGGTAAAAAAACTGCTGCTGATCCTCTGTAACGAGAGATAAAGATTAAAAGGATTAGTGGGGAGAAAAACGACTACTCCCAGAAGCGGGACCAAATAGAGTAAATATAGCAGAATTGAATAAAAAATTGTGACAAGGAATAAAAAATCACTAGTAGCATTACCTATGGATTAGTTCAGTGAAAGAATTCTGGAACCTCTTGGGCCAGTGAACACGTCGACCAGCACGTGTGACAGGGGTCTTACTGGTGACGGTAGGAGAATCATCATTCGCCACTGGAGGTGAGGTAGTTGAGTCTGGACAAGGACTAGGTTCAGTGGGGCTATTTGATTGAGCCGATGGGGAGGGTGAAGGTTCTTCAGTGTATGCCGCTTTAAGTCTGTCTATGCTGACAGTGTCTGGGCGGCCGCATCGGTCAATAACGAAAAATTTATCTTTACGACTAAGGACCTTAAAAGGCCCGTCATACGGTGGTTGTAATGGCTTTCGTATGGCGTCGTGACGCACGAAAACGTGTGTACAGTCATCAAGTCGCCGATCAACCTGAACCTTTCGGTTCTGAGTGCGTGTGGAAACTGGTCGGATTCGCTGCATAAAACTTTTAAGTTGCTGAGCGTAACGGGTGGTATCGGGAAATTTGGCTCGAAAGTTTCGGGAGCGATTAGCTCGCCTGGTAAACGCATGGTGGTACCGTACACCAATTCAGCTGGCGAGCACTGCAGATCCCCCTTAAGCGTAGCCCGGATGCTAAGCAGGACCAGTGGTAGCGAATCTGTCCACTTACTGTTGTCCACTGCCATCAACGCAGCTTTGAGTTGACGGTGGAAACGTTCTACTAGGCCATTTGCCGCGGGATGGTTGTGCGAATGCGTTTGCATCCCAGCATCTCTAACAATTCTTTGAAGCTTGTGGATTCAAATTGTTGTCCGCGGTCGGTAGTGACAGTTGCGGGACATCCAAAATGGGCAACCCAGCCTTCCATGAAGGCACGACAGACGGTTTGAGCCGTTACATCTGTATCGGAATGGCTTCCGGCCAACGTGTGAAACGATCCACACATGTGAGTAAATACGAGCAGCCGTTAGACGGGGGCAGGGCCCTACTATATCCAGGTGGATATGATGGAACCGAGCGTCTGGGGTCGCAAACGTCCCCAACGGCGTGATGTTATGCTTGGTGACTTTAGCACGTTGGCATTGCACACAAGCACGTGTCCATTGACGCACATCACGGTTCATACCGGGCCACGCAAATCTCGCAGAAATCAACTTGTCCGTTGCTCGTATGCCAGGATGGGAGAGGTTGTGGAGTGACTCAAACACAGTTCGGCGTAAAGACGTGGGAACAATCGGTCGAGGAGTACCAGTTGACATATCGCAAAGTATAGTTGCCTCACTGTTTAGCAAGGGGACGCGTTCTATCTTCAGTGAGGTTTTATTTGACAGGTGTTCTAAGTTCAAATCGTTCAGTTGGAGTTCGGCCATTTTATGAAGATCGATGGTTGGTGGTACGGACGTAGCACATACGCGAGACAAAGCGTCTGCTACCGCGTTATCCGATCCAGAAACGTGCTGGATATCAGAAGTGAACTGGGAAATATAGTCTAAATGGCGTGATTCTCGCGGTGAATACCGGTCTGAAGTAGTGTGGAGGGCGTACGTCAATGGCTTATGGTCGGTAAATACCGTAAATTGCCGGCCTTCCACGAAGTGACGAAAATGCTTGACAGCAGCATAGACAGCGAGAAGTTCCCTACCGAATGTGCTGTATCGAGATTCGCATGCGGTAAGTTTACGTGAAAAGAAAGCAATCGGTAGCCATACATTAGCCATACGCTGTTGTAGGACGGCTCCGATCGCAGTATTAGAGGCATCTACGGAGATGCTGATTGGAAGTTGAACATCTAGATGGACCAACATTGTGGCGTCAGCAATAGCTTTCTTGATAGCTGCAAAAGCTGTCGAGGCTTCCTTAGTGAACACCAAAGACTTGCATTTCCCTTTAAGCATATCAGTCAAGGGGGTCACACTGTGGGATAAAGCGACGGTAGTAACTAACCATCCCGAGAAAAGTGCGTAGTGCCTTGGGAGAAGTGGGTAGAGGGAAGTTTTGAATAGCTTCTACCCGGTCAGGTAACGGATAAATTCCATCTTTGTCTATCCTATGTCCCAAAAAATTCAGGGAAGTGACTCCAATCTGACACTTCGGCAAGTTGAGTGTGAGGGAGTGTGTCACAAGTCTTCGGAAAACTGTCTGCAAATGAAGTTGATGAGTGGCTTCATCTGGACTAGCTACCAAAATATCGTCCAGATAGGCAAAGGCGAAATCAAGCCCGCGCAAAACGTCATGTATAAAACGCTGGAAGGTTTGGGCAGCGTTCCGTAAGCCAAAAGGCATTCGAAGAAACTCGAACAGGCCAAACGGTGTAATCACAGCAGTCTTAGGTATATCCTCGGGGTCGACGGGAATCTGGTAGTAAGCCCGTGTAAGGTCCAGTTTGCTGAATACTCGAGCTCCCTTGAGTGAGGCGGTTAAATCGTGTATGTGAGGGACAGGGTAGCGATCGGGAACAGTTTGTGCGTTTAGTCTGCGGTAGTCGCCACAAGGACGCCAATCTAAACCGTTATTCTTAGGTACCAGGTGCAACGGTGAGGACCACGGGCTGCTGGATGGCCTAATAATCCCCATTTCTAGCATATGCTCAAACTCCGCTTTGACAACCTTTAGTTTTTCTGGGGATAGTCGCCTCGGCTTTGCGAAAACTGGCGGGCCAGTAGTGACAATATGGTGTGTGACGTTGGAAGTCGCACATGGCAGGCCGCTGCTAGGTTTGAACAAATCTGAAAAAGACTGCAGTATATGCGAATAAGGACCAGTGCTAGTGGGTGTGGCATATACAGGGCTGAGGGCTGGGCCTTGTGTGACGATACCGCTGACGGAGAGGTTTGTGACAGGATCTCTTAACTTATGATTACCTGTATCTACCAGTAATTGGTAGTGCTGCAATAGATCCATGCCAATTATACCTGTGGTAACGTCTGCCACCAGGAAGACCCAACGAAGTGAACGACGCAAACCGATGTTAAGATCTATAAAGCGCCTGCCGAACGTAGCAATTGGCGAACCGTTTGCGGCTCGTAGTTGAAGAGACATTGGCCGCCTGCGCTCCTCTACTGTGGGTGGGATTACACTGACCTCTGCTCCGGTATCAATTAGGAAGCGTATCCCAGTGTTACGGTCGGTAACATAGAAGAGGCGACATGAGAGCGGTTCGCCAGCGACGTTAGTCGCCAGTACGTGCTGGCTTGCTAGTTTCCCGATTGTTGAACATCGAAGGTGCACGGGCGAGTGCACTTTTGGGCTTTTGCTCCGTAACGTCGATGATACCAGCACACTCCAGGCTGGTTACTTCGGGACTGTCGGCGCTTGCTGCTAGCACGTGACAAGGGTCTACTACTACGCGAACTCGAGGGACTGCGTGCACGACTCCTGGAGTTCATCTCCTGTCGTATACTACAGATCTCCTCGTATAGCTTGGCTATATGGGCCACCGCGTCAAAGCTTGATGACCCCCCGTCAGACGAATCTTTAGTCTGAGCGGGAGCAGCAGTTACTGTTGCGGAAATGCCAATTTTAGGATTGATGGCCTCTACGGCTCTATCAGCTGCCTCGGCTATCTCCTGTAAGGGGTACTTGTAGATCGGTGCTAAGATACCCTGGACTGCCTGAGGTAATCTTTGAAGCCAAAGTTGTTTGAGAAAAACCTCGTCAATTTTAAAGTCCGCCACTAGCTGCTTCATCTGCCTCAACATTTGTGAGGGCTTGCGGTCACCTAACTGAACATCTCGGAAAAGTTCCTGCACTTTCTGTTGGTCAGTAAGTGCGACTCGTTGAATTAACGCCTGTTTGAGCCGCTCGTACCGATCCGGAGACGGATCTGCGAGAACGTCAGCCACCTCGTCTATGACACTTTCAGGTAGGCTCACAATCACGTGGTTTACTTTGGTCTCTTGTGAGTGTATGTGTCTAATGGCAAACTGAGCCTCTATATGATTAAACCATGCAGCTGGACGATGTGTCCAGAAGGCGGGGAGTTGCAGCGTTATAGCCATCTCTGACGCAGAACCGTTGTCAGCCATCTTGCACACAAGACAAAATATTAACAAGGTGATAAAAAACCAATATAAGTACAAAGAAAACAAATCAAATCTTTATAACCGTGCGTGAAAGAAAAAAAATAACAAAATAGACGGTACGTAAAAAGAATTGTTAACACGTTAAGCTACTATGGCGGAAAACGGTGAAAACGGGCTCACCACTTGTAAGTGTTGAGGCTAGACTTAAGATAGTCCTCGATATCACCACACTTACTAAAAACTTCACCGTCTTATGACTTTACCAGTACTCTACCTAACGTGTAAGTACTGATTAACTCAATCAAAGTTTAAAAGCTAACAATGGAAAGAATTCTTAGTATGAGTTGTATTTAACGTAACTGAATAACAGATTTAATAAATAAAGTGACTGTACAACTTAGCTGCAGACGTTGCTGGAGGTAGGCTCGGAGAGTGTGCAGAAAGAGAGCACAACAAGAGAGCGAACCAATGAACGTACGGAAGACTCACAACTCAAAAGATAAAAAGTGTATCACCGTGGGTGAGCGAGTTTAAACAAAAGTTCAAAGGTACAATGTGCACTACACTACAAACCACATATAATTAATCCCAGCACTGCTGTTTTGGAAGTCAACCAAACCTACGACAGTCGAGTGGCGGGACAAGCTACGCAGAAGTTTACCGAAGATCAGGAACCTATGCTTTACAATCAAGAGGCGAGCACAAAGAAATCAAACTAGTTTATACTAGCTCGTAAAAGCGATATTGGATACTACTGTTAGAGTTACCATTATTTTGACACTCCATTTTATCTGTGGGTACCACACACAAGCCTTTGTCTAATATGTGTTGGGTCTGACTTTACTTATGGGATTCTCATAAATAAAAGGTGATTTAAAGAAGTCAGTTTCTCCTGCATGGGCTGGTAAGAAGAACGTACGACAACATTGAACACCTAGAAGGATCTCTTCTTTTATAAAAGTACTTGGTAAGGTTGAGTCTTCACCATAATCTCGTGTGTGGCAATACTTCAATCTTAGTTTCACTATCGGCTGTTCATTAATGGTAAGACTATCTAATTGCTATCAAATGTACTCAGTCTTCATCTAGTTCCAATAATTCGATATATAGTTTCTCCGCCAAGAATATTGATGGAGTTGAAGTACCTTTGGAAAAATACCGGTATGTTGAAATATAAACAAAGATATTATGTTAACACGCAGTGGTCACGTATGTCTCATAGTCAACGTGGCTTGCAAGTGAGGTGCGACCGACAAAAATTATCGCCAACTTCAGGAGATGCACACTCAACTGGTTGGCAAAGGTCTACGTATACTAGCTTTCCCTTGTAATCAATTTGGCGGTCAAGTATGTTGTTACTGTACTTAAAAACACTTGTAGGAACCGTGGCCTGAAGCTGAAATTAAAAAGTTTGTGACTGAAAATTATGGTGTTCAGTTTGATATGTTCGCGAAGATTAACGTTAATGGGTCAGATGCTCATCCTCTGTACAAATTTCTGAAACATAGACTTGGAGGTACTCTTATAAGGTAACTATATCAAATAATTCATTCCTTCAGTGCTATTAAGTGGAACTTCTCCAAATTTCTTGTAGATCGTGAAGGTCAACCAGTTAAAAGATACTCTCCTACAACTGCTCCAAATGTAAGTTCGTAGACTTATAATCTATCATCTATGCATATGAGGTGTCAAGGTGTTAGTCCAAATTAACTAATTAATGTGGAAAGCTGTTGATCTATTCACATCTCATATATCTGGGGAGTAGAAAATCATTGCGTAACTACGTAGGACAAGTTTAAGAGTTGTAGGTCGCAATACCTATATGTAATCACTGACACGTATATATGACAGCACTTGACCTAAATAGTGAGTCTCTAAAATTCAGCATATGGGTATCGGGAGATACATTCATTTTCTTTTGAACCTTCCTTTAAAGTTTAGCAACTTGAGATTCTGCACATTTGAACTAAGCTCTCCATCTATAATTCGATCAGGTGGTGGCCAGAAATTGTAGACAAGCTTACCTAAGGGACTAGTTTGTGTATAGAAATCCGAAATAATTCCATCTGACCTAAGTACATCTTTGACCATTACAGCTTACAAGTAGGAGGATAAATTTTCCTATATTAATGACACATGCATGTAACTCCAGTCATGCGAAGATTCTGTAAAATTTACTGTTACTATACCTAAAACAAACAGACAGACATTGAAACACGCATTTATGGGTGTTCAGCACTCCCTATATATCTTGATAGATTTGGTTTATTAGCGTCTGTTTATGGAAGCAGTCTCAAGGAGGATATTGTATGATATTAAAGGCAGAGAGCTGTCGTCAGGATTGAGTTGTCGGCGTACTCTGGCACGCACACTGAAGTCAGCCGATGTAGTTATTAGCTTTATTTATTGAGAATACTGAGACCTGTTATTGCTGCTGGACGATGTCAAATGAAAAAGGACTGGACGCCTCTCCACCTCCAACGTTGGTAACTAAGCAGTATCAACTTTCCTCACACAATACGTGTGACTTGTTGGCTGACATACGAACAATCTACCTCAAGCATATGAGTCCTAAATACATGAAGTCATTGACAATTTTGAGGTGTGTGGAGGCATGTATATTGCCAGGCTGGGTTCTTCAGTATGCTACAAATCCGTGGTTGTGTTCTTGCTGTCAGGGCCTAAATCATTCGTCGAAATTCTGAATATAATGTTTTTTTTCTTTTAAAATGGTGAACATCGACGCTAAGCTGTAAACTGAACTATTATTCTCGAAGCACTTAATGTTTTTTTTTTATTAATATTTCTCATAATAATGACAATATTTATTAATTCTTAAAGGATATCAAAGCTGATATTCTGGAGCTTTTGGAAAGAAAGTGATCGTGGAACATTCCGAGCTAACATACAGATTTTCTCCTTATGACGATGGCAATCTCAAACCCCCGTTGATTGTCATTTGATGAAATCAGTTTTGTGTGCAGCTGATTGTGAAATTCTGTTGATTTAGCTTACTTGTATCCATGAGAAACAAAATATGATAGTTGTTACTTCTGCTATACTAACAATGTGAATCTACAATAAACATGAATGTGGTTTTCCTGTTCACTTTTTTTATTTACTACACGTGTTACAAAAGTTCCAAACGGAAACTTTCACATCCTCTTTATACTTGACGTTTATGTAGTACCTCAGCACACCTAGATTAAAATAGTATATATGGCTAGCAGTTTTATTTATAACCAATGAAAAGCATTGAAATTTCTCCAAAGGTATTAGGGATCCAGTGTCTTCATTGTGGCTTTCTTGCTATTGATTTTATTAGACAGCTCATGAAGTAGTCTTCTTGTGCCACTATACTATGAGCAGAGATTTATTTTTGGACAGATCCAGATTTTCAAAACCTGTACATCATTTTAAGCAGTAAAGTGTTTTATCTGGAGCTGGAGGATGTATATTTTCAGCTTTGTTTCTGGATGTCTTGCTAACATTGTTCTGTTGCGAAAGCGCATGTTCCTTCTAGATGTGAGATGTAATTAGGTAAATACATTAAAAACTTAAGACCGTTTACTGTGTCCGGCGAACACGAGATGGTAGTCAGCTAAAGGGTTGTAAATGATTAACATTAAAGGATTTTAAAGCTCATTCTCCAGTTTCATAACAATTATTATACACCAGGCTTTGTATCTCTGTTATTATGCGACGGCTGATACTAATAAGTTGTTCAGGATGAAGTAGATGAAACAAGATTCTAGCCTGGGACTCACGTGCTCACTATAGTGTGACTCGAAATCTATTATTATCGCTGTGTAAAGTTCCACAGAATTAGAACTTCTGTTGGTACTCAAGCTTATAATCCAATGGTTCATGACAGATTGTACGAAGTGCTAGATGAACTGTCTGGAAATTTATGAAAGAATAGGTATTTCTTTAAAGTTGTTGATACAGCCGTTTATATTTTTAGAGGATAGTACACCACTATGAATATCGTCGTACACTGTGTAGTACAGTTGTGATGTGAGCGAGTATTGACACGATTAATGAGTAAGCCTCAGGCTATCCCTTGGTTGTATTTTCTTGAATGCTATGTAGCTGTTCAAGGTTCCACGTGATTTTGTTAGATTATGAACAATGTGTCATCCTATCCGTCTATATTATTAGCGGTTACTTTATAATTACTTAATATCAGGATAGGAGTTTTTTTATTATTATCATGTTCTATACTTAACGATAGCAAGAGCCTGTATTTCACGATTACACAGCAAGTAAAAGGATTGTGATTTCTGTATTAATGAGCAGTTCAGACAGTAAATCAACAACAGTTGCTATAGCAGTGGTATCCTGACAAGCAAATTTCAAAAGTTACTTCTTTTAGGTACTACACTGCAACAGGGGAAGATTTTACGGTTAATAATTGTACGTGGTACATAATCATCGCGGTCATGCGATCGGGGTGAATATGACGGTACTTCGATTCCAGGCATTTGGTCATCTACACTTCTCACAAGCGTTTAGACAACTGAAAATGAGGCAGTGCATTTCCTCAAATGATCAGTCAGGCAGCAACAGCTTCTTCACATCCAAATAGCTTTTATATTGAAAATTTAACTCGAAGTTTTTGTAAGTCCATTAGAGATAGACTGAAATTAAATATCTCACTAAAGTGAAATTACTATGCTGGCGGGTATACCCCATTATATACGAATGATTTACTCAAATACCTTCCCAGGAAAAAATTATGCAGAACGGAATTTATGTGTTTGAAAAATATGTTCACTACTTAAATATGGTAATCAGCAGGAAGTGTTTCTCATGTAAGTCACAGTTTTTGGTTTCAAAAAAACAAAGTGTGCGCGAAGAGATCGTACGTTGTTTCAGTGATAGTGATTTATCTCACAAGGAATGATTACTGTGCTAATTTACTAATTCATTTTACACCTTAAATCAAACATTTCATAACAAAATTCAGTCATACTACCAATTCCTAATGTCTCCTAACCACACAGGTTGATTTATAATGTGTTGGGGTTTCACTCTTGGTTTGTTCCGCAGACAAACCAGCTTCCGAAATGCTAATGCAGAGTATACCAGATGAGATGACAACTTTGCCTGCAGGAGCGTTTCCCACAGTCGATATCGTTAACTGTATTTTGCTTGCCTTTCATATGCAATTTAAGGTAAATTATATTTGTAGGTTTAAATTATAAGTGCTCTTAATAGTTTAGTTGAGAAACCTGACACATCTAATCATCAGCTTTGTATAGTGATTTCCTGAATGTCGATTTATTTTACAGACTAGCTTATGCGGAAGACTACAGTCCGATGCTTTTTGTTCATTTCATTGATGTACTCCAATGCATATTTTTTCTTTCGAATAATGTTCATGGGCAACTGATTCCGTGTTATTGCTGATATTTCTGTGAATACAACCAAAGTCATTTGATTAAACAGTATACAATTCTAGTGTGAATTTGATGTCAACATGTATGAAAATATTACATGAGCGTTGCTGTATAACAGCTAAATTCCACTGTACGTCCAATAGTCTTATTAGCTGCCCAGCACTGTTAGAAATTATAGACACGAAGAAATTTCATGTGTAGTGTTGTTAGTATATACTACATAGTAAATATTCTGTCCATCTAAATCCTGATGAAGGCCTACTCGTACCATATAACTACTGCTCGTATTAGTAATCTAGGGCCAACAGTAGTTGGTGTGAAAGTTCACATGTTACAAATATGGATGAAAAAAGACGGTTCAATCATTTTGTAATTGGTTATCTAATCAGAGTGTAAGCGGACTCGAAATGTTAATTTCCCGACATAACTAGAGTCTTCTACCAGACGTTAAAGCTTTATTCGAAGACTTATTATTCAGATTTAACAGTGTCTGGCATTTTAAATATGATATATGAATCCCAAACTTAAGACTGCTGGTTTCTACGAATCTGTCATAAATGATATTTCAGACTATAGCTGGATTTCGCGTTTTACCCAACTCATAAGTAACTGAAAATACAGTAGACCATTATGACACACAAGCGCGTCAGTGTATCAGCTGCAGCATTCTCATGATTCACGCACGTGGTTCAGATTAGATCCCCAATCATTGCACTTACAAACCTAGTCTAGTCAGTATTAAGCTTGGCAAAAAGGAAGAGTATGCGTTAAGCCAGCAACCTCACCTTGTAAAAACACCACCGCTAATGAAAACTCAAAGTTCAAGTTTAAAGCCTGATGTTCCAACCTGAACTCAAGTGAATGAAAAAAACATAATGTCACAATGTGAATTGAATTCCCACTTTTTCATAACCAGTTGGCTTTTTTTCTTTCAATATTTCACACGGGTATCAAATCAAATAGCGTTATGTAAAAAGCGTCACTAACATACTTTAACAGCGTAACCACATTCTATCATCCACGCAGTGGAGGTTTGTTGAGAAATAACAATGAAAAGGCTTAGCTTGTCGAGAATACAATATATAACAAATTCATTTGATAAAACAATACAAAATTGTTCAAATTACACTTTCATCCTGCGTTTAGATGTGGGTGAAGTTATGAAATAAAACAAAATCATTCAGAGATCGTTCAAGTAAGCAGCAAAATAGATTTTTATAACCCAATAATCAAAATATAACGATTCTTTTGTTTTTAATTCATCAAAGTTTTATGAGCTTTTTTTGGTAAAAATTATCTTTAGTTTCAGAAGGAAATCATAGTCATACAAAACCAGATATTTCATATTGATAGATTTTAGCCAGCAAATCTAAAAGTGATATGGAAAAAAGACATTTTAGTTTATTATAAGTTTATTACACAGACTACAAACCTGTAGTTAATTTTTTCTAACTAAAAATAGAGATGAGTAAAGAATAAAATTTAGAAAAAGAAAGACATCGAGGGGCTGCAATTTCCAACTCTACAGAGTGGAATGATTAGCTTCTACCTTGCCCTTTTTAACGATATATATAACCAACAAACTGGCTGAGGAGGTTAGGAGAGAAGACAGGACTCCAGGTGAACACAGAGAAGACGGAGCACCAATAACCATCAAAGGGAGAGATGTGTGCGTCGGTGGCACAGTGGTTAGGACTCTCGCCGACTATGCACATGGTCCGTGGTTCGAGCCCACGCCGACGCACACCTAATACCTATGGTCGGCCTGCGAAACTTGGGCTACCGATATCCACGCTGAAAATTCCATACTTGTACCAAAAATACAGTGTGGAATCAAGCTGTAATCAAAAATAAAAAATAAAAAAAAATTTGACAGAGGTTACTTCCTCCAGTTATCTAGGAAGAACAGTTTCAACCACTCGTAGCCGAAACGGATGAGGATATCAAAGCCAGTCAGAAATGGAAAGGCGTGATACACCTTCACCAACCTGAAACTAGTTTGGAAATCTTCTGAACTCAGCCAGCATAAACAGCAAGATTCGGATTTACAACACAAATGTCAAGTGTGTCAAGGCCGTCGAGTGACATCGTGAGCCAGGCCGTCGGTCTAGTGAAATCAGAATGGGAGGCGACAAGTGGATCATCCGAGGGTGACACGGAGGAGATTGTGTGAGTTGGAGATGAGATATGATGGGCAATGGAGGACCAAGCTAAAGAGGATAGCAGAAAATAGGACAAAAGTGGGGATGTGTTGTTGAAGCCCTAGTTTTGAACTCGTCACCATTAAGTACCCACCGTGGTTCAAACCCGGGGACTGCCGGTTAAGAGGCAACCTCGTAGACAATTCAGTCACTGGGACCTGATCAAATGACCATGAATCCTGACTTGTGTCAATTTGCGATATATACACAGCGCAACCGTCAGCCGACTGCATAGGCGGGTAACTATTCCCCTATCTGACTTGGTCGACCCTGCTGGTTAAAACTTTTCATCAGAACTCCGGGCAACTTTGTGTATAGAACCGGTGGTCGATAATGAGGCATTAGATCGCTTGTTGAAAACATATGACTATTTAATTGTAAGCCTTTTTGCCCATTTTACAATATGATGAATGGGTATATCGAGTTTCCATAACTTTTGGTCTTGATAATTAGTTATTGACAAATATAAACTACTGGGAAAGTTAGGTTAGACAGTGTCGCAAAACATGCCCAGTATACTATTCGTGCAATAGTAGGCCAGAGCCAAGTTAGACGGTGTATGGTATCTTGTATGATATATAGGGAATTGTGATTACGTAAATTAAAAGTACGAAAGTTTTGCTTGTAGACAGATTCAACCATTTTGAAACACACGCGTATGTGTGCAACAAGAAGTGTATACAAACCTTGTCATCTGGTAATAATATTTTATTGAAAGTCAGTTAATTTATGTATAAATTCACTTTATACTAACTAATATTACAAAAATCAGTGTCGATTAAACTTTTAGAAATATATTCAAGGTATAACTGGAACAACTTACTTACTATTTTGAAAATGATCAAACAACGACTTCAAATTAAACAATGCATGTTTCTCCGGTGTCAGACATAAGTTGAACCGTGAACCCAAAGAGAAAATATTGCGATTTAAAATGCAAGCAGCTAAACTATGTATATAAAAGAGACGGGAAAAGATAAGATTAATGAGTTAGATATTGAATAGTAAAATTGAAAATAGTATAAACATCAAGTCACATTTAGCCTTAAATGTCCTTTTTGAAGTGTGTGTATACAGACAGGTAAAATCAAAATCCGTAGTAACATTATACACTTGCAAAAAGTGTGTCGCCTTCAATTTATCATGAAAAATTACAATAAATGAGAGAATATTTAGTGCTGGATAGATGATCTTCACACAATTTTTCACAATATTTAATTGACCAGTTTTTTCTATCAAAGTTTCATGCTGCAATCGATATATCTCGACCTGCTGTACAGTTGCATACACACATACACATACCACTTGAGATTACGTAAACATTTTCCACAAATAAAACGCATACTTATTTCATTTCTTAGACGGAATGCATATACTGTCGAATCGAAACAAATTTATGCATTTTTACGTATATTTGCTTAAGTTAGAAGTATTATTTTATTCCTTCACGATCCCAGTGGATCATAGGGCTTCAAACTAGGGCTTTGAAGTTTAGGTAGCAGTGGTGTTTCTTTTACGGGGTGGCGTTGCTAACCCCATGCCCAACCTTACCTCTTTACCGATCTTGTTACCGGCTTAGCGAGGTAAAGGAGTGTGCGTCGACCGGGGGATCGGAACTCAGACCACATGCGTGGTTGGCGAGCATTCTACCGCTAAGCCACCGGCGCTCCTAAGTTGCACGTAATCACGATGAACAAAAGTATTCGTCTATTTAGATACCAGGTAGTTAAGTTAAATTTCATTGTTTTTGCTTGAAACTTTAAGGTGATATGACAACCGAATTGTGTCTGAAATATAAAACTCAGAATTATAAAATATTCTTAGATTTACAAATTAACACTGATATCAAAGGTAACGGTTAGTAGTCGGACAGCAACATTGAAATTGCTTGATTTCTCTACCTTTCCTAGTTCAGTCTTACCTATCAGTGAAATCAGAAAACCTAGCTTAGCAGCTAACAGGATGGATGTAGAACTGAGACATAAATATCACTTATTCTGTCTGTCTGTTTTTGACATAGAACTTTGCACAAATGTGCGGCAGTTCAAGTCGCCACACTCCATGTAGCACACTAAGCAAGAGAAGAAATGCATAATAGAGACAGTAAACAGAGGTGTGAGACAAAGGAATAGTAATAACGAAGAACAAAACAGTTTCATTGGAAATCATAAGTCACAATGAGTGGATGAATCTGCGCCATTGAGAATGACTTTGAGCCATGTCACCAATTGTTTCCAACAATTGGTTTTTACCGTCGCGAGGATCCCAACCAGTCAGGAAGTCTACACCTTCCTACGTGTCTTAGACTAACTGTTTTAGATTTCATTGACTGGTGCCATGTTTTGGTTTGATCGCCACTAGCTCTTTTCAAGCCTGACCCTATATCAGCTAACGCTGCTCGTCGAGGAAGGCGATTGCTAGGTATACGTAACACATGTCCTAACCATCTCAGTCGATGTAGCTTCACAGCCTCATCGATTGATTTCCCCTGCTTACCTAGCACTCGACGCCTAACCTCAATATTGCTACCACGGATTTCATCTGATTGTCATGTGAATAAGTGATATTTATTCACATGACAATCAGATGAAATCCGCGCTAGCTAGAGCGAAATTAAGACTGGGATAGCAGTTAAGTCTTATAGATCATTAGGAAAGAATAATTAATACTCTAAATACCTCTAGTTCGAATACTGTTGAGATCCGAGTCTTTATATTTAATTTTCACTAATGACGACTACATAATCTGTATGAAATTAGTAGTGGAGAGGACAAGAATTTCAATTGAATGGCAGAGTACAATGACATAAGCACCAAAGTGACAAAACGACTCAAGTGCAATGTTCATCCAAATGCAACAATTTCGAAATATTATTAAGATAACTGCTGTCGAGTGACTACGAAAACTAAACAAAATGACTATGCAACGACTGTCAAATTAGGCACATTGAACAAAATTTTGTCTAAAAAACACATGCATTAAGTGCAAGCAACTAAAAGTTCATTAGAAACGATTGCAGTAGAAGAAACCACATTTCTCTATTACTGCGACAGCTATTCGTTTCAGTAGAAATATGCTGAAAAGGTACTGAATCTTATTAAGGACTGGTTTAACTTCCTTTTCGACTCGCTGGAATGACAAATGTTTACACACTGAGAATTCTGCCTCAAGAAATTGAACTGAACATTCAGGTTAGCATTTAGACACGAAAGTTTCTGGTCACAAGAATCCACTGGGAGTGTTTTCTTTTGTGACTGAGTTTTCCAAGTAGAATATTAGATAGAAAAATCCACGAGTTTAGTTTGCCACATCATATAGCATAAAAAGGTAACCGAAAAAAATCCAAAGGAAATACAATGAGAGAACAAGTGGAGAATAATGGAATCTTTTTTATTGATCTAGGGAGTTAATAAGGGGTGGATGAGTGTGCGCCATTGAAAACAACTTTAAGCCATATAAATAACAATTCCCAGACAATGGTGATTGATACCTCGAGGTCCAGGTAGTTTACAAATTCCTATGTCGTTCAGTTCAACTATCAAAGAATTCACGGATTCAATCCAGGTTTCAATCTGTTCATCTTTTACACTTTTCCAACCTAATCTCATTTTGGTTAACATTTCTCGACATGCGTGGCGCTTGCCCCCACCAGTGTAGCTTCATAGCCTCTTTGACAGACTTACTTGCCCTCCTAACCAAACACTACGCCCAAACCTCGATGTTACACGCCATATAATACCACTTGACATGAGAGAGAGAGAAGATTTAAACGTTTGTGATCAAAAACAGGAAGCCTATTCAAGTTTGTCTCGTTCAACGGTTACATTTCAAAGCCATAAAGAACAATAGAGAGAACCGTTGTCTAGTACACACATCCTTTTATCAATAGCCGTCTGTCTGTCTATCTATTTTCGACATAGAACTTTGTACCGATGTGCAGCAGTTCAAGTCGCCATACTCCCTCCTTGTAGCACACAAACCAACAGAAGAAAGTACAAGAAATGCAAAAAAGAGACAGTAGTCAGGGATATGAGACAAAAAGAATAGTAGTAACGAAGGACAATATAGTTTCATTGGAAATTATAAGTCACGAGGAAGGGATGTATGTGCGCTAGCCACTGAGAACGATTTTGAGCCATATCACCAATTGGTTCCAATAGCGAGATACCACGCATACGCCAAAAGCGATGTAAGTTTGCACATACTAAATTTTTCTTTCCATAACACACTAAAGATAACTTCCCAGATAATTTATACAGAAAGTGTCGCAAATAATAGGCGCAAAGTTAGCAGTAAACACCTAAAACAAATTAGTTTGCTGTCGATTTATTTCAAGAAATAAGTGAGGATTGAAATTTAAAAGGATCTTAGATATGTAATCGATACACTGAAGAGAAGTGAACCAGCACGTTGACTACAGCTAATTGTCTTTAATTTTACAAATTTCCTTGTGAAGCTCAGGTCAGAGAATCGACAGAAATGCCGAGGTAACTTTGTTTAAAACACAGAAATTTGTTAATGAAACAGTCTCGGTTCAGCAAGACGGTAAAGATTAGGCCGTGTAGGTATCAAAAATGATCTTTACGCAGGGATTTGTAAAATGTCCGAGGATGTATATTAGTCTGGATACATTCCTTTAAAAAATCTCGTCGTGCAGAGTGTTTAACAATCCTACACCTCAATTTCACTACATCATATAGTGTATTGATAGTGCTTTCAATTCTTGAAGAAGAGTCTCAGTTCAGTTGATTGAAAATGAAAACTATATTTAATACGGGCTTACCGATTCAAAGCTATTATTCCACAGTTTCCTCAACAATCTACTTCACGTTTTCAAAAAAATCCAGGATAAATATAGAATAAAAAGTCAAAAAATCTCGTTGGACAGCTATAGTGATCATGTGAAATGGACAGTGAAGCGTCACATATTCACATGACAGCTGATGATTTGAAGTAGAATTATCGACTAGTTACTACAACTGTCTCTCCTCGAAACTCAAGGGGTACAGCGAAGGAATAATGGATCAGAGGATTGCCAGTTAGAGTATTATACTGTTTAACAAGGTTTTAAGTTCACTTTTAAACACCAACCGTTTTAGATGGGATTATATATATGTATATATCTTTCGATCATGAGATATTACTGAATCCTCTATGAGAAGATAACCAAGAAGACTCTTTCATAAGAATATAGGTTAACAATAGTTGACATGAATTTCCGCTGAATTGGTTTAGTTTGGCATTTTTTTTCGATTGCACACTAGTCAGTAACTAGTGTAATGTGTCTATAGTCCTATCTTCGTGGTAGACTGAATTCTATCAGTCAAGCTTGCAATGTGACAGAATTTAGTCTGTACCGAAGATAGGACTAGACACATTACACATTACATTGCCTCCAACCCTCTAATACCGAAAGTTTGGCATTTCTTTATAAACTGTACACACTACTGAGAAGTGAAATCACTTGCCACTAATAATAACTAACTTATCAGTGTATGTGTATGCGTTGCAACAATTAATGCTGAATTTAGTTAGGCTAGAGAATTTTTCTACAGTCCTTTTTTAACTTTAAGGCTTTTTGGATGAACTTGAAATCAAGTTGTGTTTAAGTAGCGAGCGCTAAGACATACATACATACATACATACATACATACATACATACACTAATTCACTAGATGGATCAATATCACTCACCACTTACTGTATGATGAAAAAAAGACAAAAACGTATTTATAATGCTCATAGTTACACTTAAATAATCATGTCTTTGAAGAAGGTGAGCGAACTAATCGATGATCTGTAAAAAGCTACTTATCTATCAAGAAATAGAAGATACTAAATTCAGAAAACAATTAATATTTCAGAAGTTAATGTGATACAGGAATTTGCGAAAAAAATAATAATAATAAGAGAAATATGTAGAACAGTGAATTGATAGTTATCAAATATAATAGGTCATGTGAATTTCTAATAGTTTTTCATAGTTATGTCAATATTCCGTTAAGTTCATTTTGAACTTTGAGGTATACACTAACTAGTTTCTATTTTGTATTACCACGCTTAATTGCACTTGAAGAAGATGATATTTTTAATGGTGAATGAAGTGAATTTTCCATATTTTTTTATTATAGCTTGATTCCACACAGTATTTTCGGTACAAGTATAGAATTTTCAGCATGTGAAATCGGTAGCCCAAATTTTGCATGCCGATCAATTGATATCAGGAGTGCGTCGGTAGGAGATCGAACCCCGGATCATTTGCACGATCGGCGAGAGTCCTAGCCGCTGTACCACCGACGCACTTTACTTAATAGAGAACACAGTATTATTATGTGGGTTATGTTTCGAGCACACTTCTTTTGTCTATGATTAGAGTTTAAACTAACAGCTTGCAAGTATTGCTACAAACACACACACACACACACTCACTTTTCCAAAGAGAATCAGTCAAGGTGTTTGTTAACAGATTAATGGAATATAAAAAGCTACAATTATAAAAGCACTCACTATATAGCGAATTGTTATAGTCAATGGAAAACGAGCGAAAACATTATAGGCTGGACTTCGGGTATTATTATTGTTTCCTTTAGTTCCTAAAGGAACATAGGGCTTCAGCTGCACGTCTCCATTGCGTTCAGTCCTCTGCCAACGTTCTCACCTGGCTCCACGTCTCCCCACATGCTTTCACCTCCTCTTCACATGATCTCCTCCATGCCACCCTTTGACGACCAACTCGCCGCTTCTTGTTCGGGTTCCACTCTGGGGCCTGTCCTGTGATGTTACTTGATGGTTTTCTCAGAGTCTGGCCAGTACACCTCCATTTCTTCCTGCTTATTTGTTGCACAGTCGATTCCTGGTTGGTTCGCTCCCAGAGATCGCTGTTGCTGATCTTCCCCGGCCATCTGATTTTGAGTATTGAAGGATTTCCAGCCTATCATGTGGAACCCGAATGGGAAGTCATGAGTTGAGCGTCCCTGAATGTGACATGGAGAAGACCATGTGAGGAGTTAATGAAAACTTGTCACCAATTGTGTAGGAAGTTGAAAATGATAACAGAGAATTAAACACGGTGGAAATTTGCCGTCAAAGATCCATTTTCCACTCGGGACTTTAGCCGTTATAATGTATGCTTTCGAGTTCTACATAAGAGGCTGGCGTATGATGTTACTTGAGTGACTCATCAGCGTATGTTCGACCCACCTACATTCCCTTGTGTATAATTCCTGGCTGGGCAATAGGTTCTTGACTGGATCGCTGCACTTAGTGCTTGGTTATCTTTCCCAGTCGGTCATCTGATCTTCTCAGTCAAGACAGCAAAGGCGGCTGTTAATGAAAGTCTGCAGCAGCCTGTTGGATGTGCTTTTGGTGACGCACGGGCTGAGTTTCTGAACCACATAAAAGCGTCCCCTTGACTCTGATTTCGGAGTAATAAACTCATGTCTTAGTGACGAAATCTCAGCACGGATACAAAAGGCTCACGTGGCATTTGTCAACCTACTTTATCTCTGAAGTAGACATGCTATTTGGCTATCGGTTAAAAGACGTATGTACTGCACACCAGTTTGTTTCGTTCTTCCTTATGGTTGTGATACACGCCCATAGAAACAAGGAAAACTTGATGAGGCTGGCTGTCTTTGATCACAGATGTTTGAACTCTATCTCCCGTGTTAAGTGATATTATACGAGTAGAACTGAAGTTATGCGTAGGGTGTTGGGTGAGGAGGACAACTTAGTCGATAAGGTTTTGAAACCATATTGATGGAGGTAGTTAGGACGTGTGTTATGCATGTCGAGGCAGCGCTAACATATAGGGTTGAGTTAGAAAAGAGTTAGAGATGGTTAAACCGAGGCCTAGAATCAATCCATAAAGTCTTCGTTTGATGATTTGATCCACGTAGGGAGGTGTGTAGAATACGTGGCTGGGATCGTCAAGGCGCTGGGAACCAATGGCTTAAATCTGCTAGTGATATGACCGGAAAGAGTTCTCAATGCTAGTCAGATCCATTTAGTCCTCAGGTTTTTCCGTGTTACTATTCTTCTTCCCGTAATATTCTGCTCCGAATAGATTTTATTGAGTTTTTTTCTTTTTTCTTCCTTTGTGCGCAACACAAACTCCTACACTTTTGTACAAAGTCCTACATTGAAACTCAGTCAGTCCGCCCTGGTTGGCTTTGACATTCTCACTTGTGCCTCTTGTAGCTGGTACGATGGTTCCTAGGTTGGTAAGTGAAAGAGACGACTTCTTTCAGATTCCTCCTAATAATAGTAACCGGTGTCTATTATAGTTAATTGAGTATCTTCATCACATCGGAATTCCCCAAGTGAACCTAAAGATGTGTCTTCTCTGCCTTTTCCGCCGCCTTGTTGGTTTTTGCCTCTAAATCTTAAAGTTTGATACATGAAATACATATTGTCCACGAAATCCGGATTTTCTAATGTTTTCTCATCAGTCCAACATCTGTATGACTTCTCATTCCTTATAGCCTATTGCATGATTCAGTCAACCACAATCACAGGGTTTCTTTTGTGAATTACCTGGCAGGTAGCATCATCATATAACTACAGAATGAGGTTTATAAATGTTTGCGGCACTGCACTCTGCAGTGTTGAAAGCAGTTGGCAAATAACTTTTTCATAGCCTTTTCACAGTCGATAAACTTGACGGAAAAAGTTGGCTGTCATTTTAGTACCAGTTCGATGATGATGTCTAGTGTTCCAATTCTATACACAAATGGTTGGTTTTTCTTGGATCTAATATTTTTTCCAGGTGAAGACTTCCATCCAAGGTATCTTTCCTGCAGGATGAATTGGCTTAATATTTTGCACAGGGTGGACTGGGGCGTAATGCTGATCCAATTCTAGCATAGGGTTCAGTCGCTTTTCTTCGGTACCCTGAAAAAGTACAGTTTCTTCCAAGCGGCAGGTACATTGTCTTCCTTCCACACTATCAGTAGCACGTCTGTTGAGTTGGTTACCAGTGTAACAGTCCTTTAAAGTAGTCACGTTTTTCGTCCATTTGATAATAAGATTTCCTTCACTGTCCTTATCTTCATTGATCTCTTCTCGGATAACAGCTGTGCTGACATCGGTTAGAGAACCACTGGAAAACCTGGGAGTCCTAGTCTGGCACTTTTCTGCAGTACGCAGACACCGAGAGTTCTCGAAAACAGGACTTTCTGGTTACAAGGTGAGCTCGTAAACCGTTAAGCCACTGGGACTGATCCAATGACTGGCACCAGTCAATGAAATCCATAACAGTTGGTCTAAGCCACGTAGGAAGGTGTAGACTTCCAGGCTGGGGTCCTCGGGACGGTAAAATTCTATGGTTGGAAACAATTGGCGACATGGCTCAAAATCGTTCTCAGTGGCGCAGATGCATCCACTCCTTGTAACTTATGATCTCCAATGAAACTGTTTTGTTTTTCTTTATTACTCCTTTGTCTCACACCTCTGCTCACTGTCTCTATTATGCTTTTCTTGTACTTTCTTCTCTTGCTTCGCGTGCTACACGGAATGTGGCGACTTGAACTTCCGCACATTTGTGCAAAGTTCTATGTCGAAAACAGACAGACAGACAGACAATGACTGGTGCATGAATTCCACCTTTTGCGAATTCACGATATAAATTGACCATTAACTAATGTCTTCGCGAGTATTTGTCCTCACACCCGGAGGAGAGTAAAGAGAGATTCAAAAGACAGAAATTAAATGGAAATGTGAGGCAAAAAGAATAGCAATATGCAAGAAGAATAGATTTTTTCTAACCTCATACTATGTTGGCGAATCCCCTCTGAGAGCATATGCCCGAACGGTGCGCATTCCAGTCTCTAGCTAGCAATACACCGTCTATTTGACGCGAGAGGTTGGAAAGCTCACCCATAAGATAGTACAACCTATTTTTAATTGCATCCTATCTGCCATCTCTCAGTGCATGTGTATACAAAACAAGAAGACAACGCTTCTCTGGTCACTCAGTGCTTGCTCTAGTGTAAACGTCTACTTTTATATCACATAACCGACTGTTTAATGGAGATCAAGTCGAGTAATATATAATTCAGCTGCAACGCTTATTGGGACACTGACAACACCTGAAACGGATGCCAGTGCCACAGGGTCCAAGGTATGTATGATTCACACTGTTCTAACTTGAAAATGGAGAAGATATTCGTGGCACTTCACTTCTTGTATACGGGTCTCTGTAATGCGGCATACATGAATAGTAAGGCTCTCCAGGGTTTCAGACAAGACCTCATTGTCTTCCGATTTGCATGAATGTGAGAATGTTGCAGACACCTTACTCGAACGTGACATGTGGTTTCAGAATAGACATGTTAGAAACAGTAGAGCTTGCAAAAGTTAAAGACACTGAAAATCTAAATCAAGTGGACACCTTAATTAAACCCTAATTTCATGCTATCACAACAGTTAGTCAGTCAACAGAAACTGAAAGTAGGACATGTTTGAAACACTGACTTTTTCATTCACCTAAAAACGCTGATTACTGACAAGTGAAATATTGCATCCTACAATGCTGTCAGAACTTCTTATGCGGTCAACGTTTCGTCGCCTGTGTAAATGCTAAGATACTTCTTGTACAAACAAACCAAAGCAAGCCTTGTAGACTTGAAATCCTATTAGCAAGACAGTGGAGAGCACAAAAAAAGAAAATTCATATAACTGGGAAGGATAAATACAAATATATCTCGACTATTTCTTTTTTCTTATGCTACACTGTGTACTTGATGATTTGAAGTCGAATCCTACAGATACTTTACGTGGAATTCGGAAATCCATCAATTTCAATAATGCCTACTCTCATATGAGTTATTCAAGAAATGCTACAAGCAATATGAAGTATATATGAATGTCAGTTTATACTTTGACAATTGGTTAAACTATCAAAGATAGTAATAAAAATATTATTCTACATTGTCTGTTTTCTAAGTAGCAGTAATTTTCTATAAACTCGTAAAAACAATTGTCGCTTTAGCTGGATTTTCTCCTAAGCTTTTGTCAGCACAACAGTACAATCGATGCCATCTGCTGGGTCTATCATCTTTTATTATGCGATACAGTTATCCTAATAAATCAGAAATGCATACACACTTTCGGTATGATATGAAATATACCCATCTAAAAAAAAAACAGTATAATATACAGAAATGTTAGTACTGCCTAATAAAACACTGTCTGCCTCCAAAGCCTCAGGATGGTCGGAGGTGGGTGCCTTGCGCTGAGGGTTGGCCACCCCTCCGTACACCTCTTGAAATGCTCTCATATGACCGGGCATCTTATATAGCCTCTCCTGAGGAAGTCCTACTCACTGCCTTCACGTGGCGGAGGTGTTTTTCACCGAAGTAAGAGGGCAAAAGTGGATGCCCGGCGCTCTTCACCGGGTTGACTGTCCATTGGATGACAGTCTAGGGGAGATGGCTAAACCCTGATTCCAAACCTCCAACGACTGGCGTATGAAGCTCACCAGAGCTCACCGGCAGACGTATGGACAAAGGGCTTATTGGATGTCCTGGATGTCTGGCCCCATTCAAAAAGGCGTATGAACCGGACTCCGGTCACCGGTTGCCAATGGATAGTGGACTCCCTACTCCACTCCTACTGCCTTGTAGGTCACACTTGGTTGTGTAAAGGCTAGAGCTGCACTCTCAAACAAAAAACCGAGCGATTCTGGGGACATCACTCGTACCTAATTCCCATGAAACTTCATGAACTCTCTACAACATCAACCAAATTCCGGTACTGGTCCAACAACGTCGCCTTCGGTGGTTTGGCCATGTTCTGCGCCGACCAGATGACGATCTGTTCAAATCAGTTCTAAATCCCTCACCATTTCCATCTTGGCGATGTCGCAGGGGTGGACAGCTGAAAACATGGCTTGGTACAGTCAAGGCTGATATGGAGTCCCTGGGCTGGGGCTACAAACCGTCTACGGACTCCGCTGTCGCAAAACCTTGCATTAGATCGCCGCGCCTGGACAGCGATGATTCGAGATGTTCATGAGGCCGACTCATCCTCCCGTAGGAGATAGCCGAAGTAAAGTAAAGTAAGTAAAGTTTTCAACGTAGAACTTTGCACCGATGTGCAGCAGTTCAAGTCGCCATACTCCCTCCTTGTAGCACACAAACCAACAGAAGAAAGTACAAGAAATGCAAAAAAGAGACAGTAGTCGGGGATATGAGACAAAACGAATAGTAATAACGAAGAACAATATGGTTTCATTGGAAATTATAAGTCACAAGGAGTGGATGCATGTGCGCTAGCCACTGAGAACGATTTTGAGCCATATCACCGATTGTCTCCACCTATTGGTTTCCACCATCCCGAGGACCCCAACTAGTGAGGAAATCTACACCTCCTTACGTGACCGGCTCAAACTAACTGTTGTGGATTTCATTGACTGGTTCACTGTTTTGGTTTGACCACTATTAGCTCTTTCCCAACCTGATCAATCTTATGTCAGCTAACTAGCATTGCCCGTCGGTCGAGGAAGACGGTGACTAGGCATACGTCAGTCGATGTAGCTTCACTGCCTCGTCGATTGATTTCCCATCCCTCATTACTTAGCACTCGACTGATGCCTAATCTCAATATTGCTCACCCTGAATAAAACACAATAACTAAAAAGTACATTTATTCTGAAGAGCATCTTTCTAAAAATGCAACCAACTGCTTACCAGCGATCCGACTGAGATAGATCCCGTGTAAATATATCCATCAGTTTTAGTTTAGGATAATTTTCAACAAAATCTCTTGGATAAATTATTGGTTGATCTAAGATAGCAGCAATCAAAGCGAATAAATGTGTAATATAAGCAAAGCATATAGGAGATGTGAAAAAATCTGCTCCATAGTCTATGCTAGGATGGTGAACAGGATGACTGTTCATCATCGCTGATAAATCTGAACCATCCAGTAGGGTTGATGAATTGTCATCCGATAAATTACTCTCATGCATTCCCAGGGCCTGAAATAAAGACGGTAATAAAGAAATGATAAATATTATGAATAACAAAGCATGATAAGTTGAGTGATAAAACAATATTATACAGATACGGAAACAGTGATTGACCTTTACAGCAACATTATCATATTGTATGAAGTAAATTCAAATAAAAAACATTATGACATTTCTGGTCTGTTGAAAGCCATGGAGCATGATACAATATGAATTGATCGATTGCCAAACAAACTCCTAATTTTTATACGTTATTTCAGTTTCCTATAAGGCAAGGTTGTCTACTATCGCCAATGATTTTTCTGATTGCAGTGGTTTGGATAATGCGACAGACAACGGGCAATGAGGAAACAGGCATAAAATGCACTCACACAAAAAACTTGGAGGATCTGGACTTCGCCGATGATATATGTCTGATTTCCCAAGTGGAAAGCAACAAGTTGGAGACAAAAGAAGCATCAAAGATAGGACTACAGGTGAACATAGAGAAAACGGAGGTGATGAAGATTTCTGGCCAACAGCAACAACAACAACAACAGACGACAATCAGCCAGCATAAATGGGAGGAACCTGGAAGAAACAACCTCCTTTACCTACCTACCTACCTAGGAAGCATCGCTTCAACTACAGGCGGATGGAACTGACGAGGATATCAAAGCCAGAATCGGGAAAGCAAGACAAGCTTTCATTATTCTCAAGTCTGTGTGGAGGTCAACAGCACTCACCATCAAAAATAACATCCGGATTTTCAACTCCAATGTTAAGTCCGTGCTACTATACGGATCAGAGACTTGGCGCGTGATAAAGAGCATCTCAAACAAACTACAGACCTTCATTAACAGTTGTCTTCGCTCAATACTGAAGATCAGATGGCCAGGGAAGATCAGCAACAGCGATCTCTGGGAGCGAACCAACCAGGAACCGATTGTGCAACAAATAAGCAGGGAGAAATGGAGGTGGATTGGCTTAACTCTGAGAAGACAAATCATCAAGGGACATCACAAGACAGGCCATAGAGAGGAACCCGAACGGGAAGCGGCGAGTTGGTCGTCAAAGGGTGGCATGGAGGAGATCATGTGAAGAGGAGGTGAAAGCATGTGGGGAGACGTGGAGACAGGTGAGAACGTTGGCAGAGAACCAAACGCAATGGAGACGTGCAGCTGAAGCCCTATGTTCTTCTAGGAACTAAAGGAAACAATAATAATAATTTCAGTTTCAATCGCCCTTTTATATACAAACATGAAAGTTTTGACCTTTCTGAACAGTAGTTAAAAATAATGATTAAGAAAATATCTCACAATGCATAATTGAAAAAACAAATGATGTTATTTATTCAGTAAAATTCATCCTTAGTTTTCTTCAGCCTAGTTGTGTTGAAACATACATTGCGTTATTATTGTCTTACATCCATGAATAGCAGTTAACATGTGTTTTTTTCATCTAATCTCTGTGCATCATTCCAAAACGCCACCCCAAGGTGATCTCACTACTCACATGAGGTGTTACATAAATAGACCTTGTTGGACATAGGCCGTTCTCTTATATCCTTTATTCCCGGTGACTATGCTCAAAAGTTACACATTGGGATAAGGTATATAATTACAGATGTTACTAGTTCCAAAAGTAGCTCATCAGTTCTTCTTAACCGTGTTTAAAGATTTAAAAAGGCCCTCAATTCACTAGTGTTGATATAGCCTTCAGGATGACAGAAACAATCGATTATCATTGAGTGATTATTTCAGCACTTTTCTAAGTAATGGGGGATTTTACGACAAAACATGAAAATAAGCCAAAAAAAATATGTCCCTTAAAAGTTTTGCGAGTTAACAGCTTTAACACTAATCAGATGAAATAAATAATTTAAAAAATATGAAGGTTGGTCAGTGATGTAGGTTAAATTTTGTCGTTACTTATGGCCAACAAAAGAAGTAAAATAAAGGACTAAAGTAATTACCAGGTAATCATCACAGAGAATCTACGAATGCATGCTTTCTCTTTCAGAAAATAAGCATATCTTAATAGGGTCCACCGTGTCAAGAGCATATAGATGCTGCTCATCAACAGCACTAATTGAAGCTGGGCGCTACAATATTATGAAGTAACAAAGTTTTAAAATTCACTTGTCATTGAAATCTGGTCTAAATGGCTGAATGATGAACGAGCTTCGTCTCACAACCCGAGGGTGCTGAATTCGATCTCCGATGGGGTTGTCGGTGAGTACTGATTAAGAGTCCCTGACTTATTAGCTTGTTCATTAGATGTATCACACACAGAGTGAAACAGTATTATTTACTAAATGACGTTTCCAATAAAATTTATTGTTCATAATTATATCAATTATAATCACTTCGAAATTTGAGTTTTATAGTTTTCTTTGTTCTCTCCTATTTGTAGTAGAATTTTCCATATATCTGCGGCAGGTGTTGAATCATTCCTATTACACGTGTTAGTTTGCAGTTGATTCGACAAACAAAGTTTCTTTTATCAATCTCTTTCGCCCCAACCGTGTTACATTAGATTTTGAAGCTATCATTTCATCCCATCCTATTGTATGGTTGTGTGTAATTGCATGTAGTGTCATAGCTGAACTACTCTCTGGTTTTTGTTCATCTTATTTGGGTCAACTAATCTAGATTTCGCTAGGTCTTTATGTTCGGCTAGTCTGACTGCCCCTGTTCTACTAGTTTGACCTGACGATCATTTCAGGGTTTTAGATAAGCTAAATTGTTTTGTTCTAACAGTTCCACAGGATCCTATAACCCGACAAAGCTTGTTTCTAATTGAGCTTGTGGTTGGTTTGAATGCCAGCCACTTTTATTCCTGTCTTGTTAAGAATTCTGCGTAGGGCTTCTGAGGTTCCTTCCTTGTATGGAATTACTACTGATGACTTAGATTCCTTATTGTTAGTGTTGTCATTATCTTGCGCATGTTTGACATGGATGTTTTCATTAATATTACTACTATTATTACTATTATCATCAGCATCATCTTCATTATTATTATTATTATCACTGCTATCATTATTTATTTTTATTTTTACATTTCCCTGACTTAGACGAGGCAGCTATCTAGCACTCCCTGGTTTTGAATGACCTCTAGCTGATGTTTTTCGTGACGAAACCTACATTGAAATTGATCTCTTCAACATTCTATAGTCGAAACATATCTTTATTGAAAGTTGATATATACGAGACAATATTTCAGTAATTTGCCTGAGAAAGAACCTCAATCACATCATAAACGGGAAATCGATGAAGTTAATGCATACTCATAAATACCACGTTATGAAAAATATTATCAGTGTTTTCTTTCTAATACCACAGACGTTTAAATTAACAGTAATGATGAGACTATAAGGACAGCACACTACATATTCTATAAGCGTTGAAGTTGACATCATTAGAAAATTAGTCGAGTGATCAATCGTATAGTGAGAACGAATCTGAATCCAGTATTGTTCACAGGTTACAACATTTATAAACCTCGTTAAACAGCTATTTGATGATGATGTTGCATGCCAAACAATTCACAACAAAAAACTCATCGAAACGTTTGGAGTGGGACGAGAATGTCTGTAGTTAGTGGTGACCTTCGTATTTGTGGTGGACTGGATCATGCAGGAGACCGTGGAGAGTGTAAGATAGGCATACATTGGATTAACAAAAAGACCTCAGAAGGGCTGGGTTTCGCAGATGACTTATGTATCATGCTTCACAAACTTGAAGACTTAAAAGCGAAGACAGGAATTCAGGTAAATGTAGAGAAGATAGAGATGATGAAGATACCCAATGACTGCGACAACCACCAATCACCATCAATCAATAGTGAAAATCTGAAGCAAGTTGTTTCTTTCATTTACCAAGCCGGGCAGAATCATTTTAACTACAGCCAGCAAGGATGAGGATATTAAAGCCAGGATCGTATCGAGAAAACAACACAAGAGTTCATTACTCCGAAAACAGTGTGTACAGCATTCATTGCAATCAACAAGTTTCGAATTCGTCAGTGCTTCGATATGGTTCAGATACGGTGGTACTCCTGTCACCGAAAGCTTTTCCACTAGACCGTTGCACACTTCCATCAACAGTTATCTCAATGATGAAGATCAAATAGCCTACAGAGAAAACATACGCAAAAAAGAACCCTGGTAGTGCAACGAACCAGACGAGAACCTGTTGCCCAACCGATAAATATGCAGAAGGAACTAGATATGGATTGAACATAAGCTGAGGAGGCACTGAAGTGACATTAGATGCCAGCCTTTCAAGTATAACCCAAATGAAAAACAACAAGTTCGGCATCTGAGGTTGACATGGAGGTCGTGCAAAAAGAGAGGTCGAAAGCTTTTCGGCGGTCATGGAGTCAGCTGAAGGCGATAGCAGAGAAGTAAATGCGGCGGAGATGTACCGCTGTAGCCATACGTTCTATTCTGAGTGCAAGCAACGAATAACAGTAATAATAGCATCGAGAGTTTGCGTAGGCTTCAATGTTTTCATGTAGAAATTTGTATTGTCTACTAGGCAGTGGCTAGGAAAAGACTTTCAACACATAGATCTTATCAACCTACCTCTACTTTGTAAGAGAATCCTTTCATTATCTGTAGTTATTTCACGCAAAAATCAATCAGTAATAACAGTAAATAGCTAAGGGATGATAACACTAGAACTCACTTCTTGATGATTAGCATTGAATACTGGATTTAACAGATCACTGACGAATAGACTGTACACTTCATTTAATAAATGAAGTATGCGAACAAACAACGCACACTGTATTTTATTCAGCTCTTTGCTTTCAAAAAATAAAAAAGATGAAACTTGGTAAAATGCAATAACTTTGATAAATGATAAGCTTATAAGCAATCACACTGACCACTGAATATATTAACTAACTAATAAAACACTAGAAAGATAAGAAACGAAGTGATTCCATTTTCTTACTACTGCACTCAGCTGGGAATTCATACTGTGGTGAGTGCTGCTGATACGATTTACCAGTAGTATATAAAGAGACGTTCATCGGCACAAAAACACCAAATAGCAACGACATACATTTGATGTCAGCGAAGGCGAATGATACAGTGTTGTGCAGATATATGCGAGACGCGAAAGCAACACAAAAGAAAAACAATATGAAAGCCAGAAGTATCACAACATGTAGATCTGTGCAAATTGTAGGGTGAAGATAAGGTGTGTACATAATTTGGTTATACATAGAGATACCAATTTCCAAATAAGCATTTCTTTCCCAAGTCTTTTGTCTTTTAGCATTTCAATATCATTGTTGTATTGCTATAATAGCATGATCTGTTTTTGTGACTTCAACACACTCTAACGATGCTACCGATGAGACATCTGTCACACACAACTACAACAACTGAATATTTATAAATAAAACATGATCTTAATTGGTGATTAACATCTCGATAACGATGGTTAGCTGAGTACACGGCACCCTATAGTACTTAGTAATATTACTGTATAACGTGTAACTGTGAAACGTGTAACCACTAAGAGCACACAATTTCTAAATTAGATAGATATGGCCTTTAGTCACAGTCATGATAATAGTCTAAAGGTTGATCATAAAGTTGTATATAGTCAGTATGAAGCATTCTTTGAAATTATGACATTTCGAGACTTCTGTTGCCGTGAGACACTGTAATACGACTGAAGTGAAACAAAGCATGACGGCGAACTAAACTCTACTGTGATCAACAGAATACAGGAAACTGATGATGAAATCCTCCAACCAATCGAACAAACTGCCTACAAAATCAATACTTGATATCAAAAAAATTAAGATGATGTGGCCATATGCTAATAGCCATGGTCTTAGTGTAGTCATTTTGTCTTTTTTCCAGACTCTGAAGGTCTTATAACAATTTTACTCTCGTTTGTTTTCGGTTTTGAATTGTCTACACACAACCTAATTATCAAGCAAAGAGGATTTCGATTCCTGTTTTATGACAAGCAGAAAGATCAGTCAGTCGGTGGGCCAGTGGTAGAATACTCATGCACGTAGTCCGGGTTCAACTCCCATCCACTCCACTCCTAAATATAGTCTAGTCAGTAGTAATCATGGAAAAATGAGGAGGTTAGGCGCGTGAGGCTAGTAACCCTTTCTCCTCCACAGAAAAACACGATCGCTGTTGAAAATTCGAAACTCAAGCTTGTTTCACGTGGAACGCGAAGGAATAAAAACATTACAGAAACAGAGATCTGTGCTTCACCAGGGTAAACTTGATACACATTCATAATACAATCCAAGTTGTTATTATGCGTGTATAATCGTAAAACTAAATGTTTAATAAATTAATAACCACCATGATGACAGTTTGTTGATAAAGCGAAGTATGTTGGCCTTTAAACGGTGTGTCACAGAAATTTAGTGCAACGTAATCAACAATATTAGTTTGAATGTGGTCAGTAACAAAGTTCATATTCCGATTTTATTCTATCTGTTTTATCAATCAGTTTGGTGCATCTGGGAATGGACTCTTTTCAAAATTCAATTACGCTTATGAATTTGTTTCACTACAAGCACTCAAACCTATTGCTAGTTAAGTATCGACTAAAATGATGTGTGTATGTGTGTACATTAAAGGATATGTTTTCAAACACAATTATAAACCTGACATAAAAATGGATGGTAATTCCAAGCTTGTAAATTATCATAGATTGAGAAAAATTTGAATAGTAGAGAAATCGCACAAGAGATCATTGTCAGCAATATTAATAATGGTAAAACTTACTAACCAACCTTCAGAGATTGATGCAAAACTTCTAGTCGATTAGAAATTACTGTTCTGCTTTCACTTAAGTTCAATAACTCTTGCTCTGTTTAAAAATAAGACGAAGAATAAATTCTTCTTCTTAGAGAAGTATTACGTGAAATTATGACAGAATAAGAAATAAGTCATGCCTATGAATAGAATTTGGTGTATAACCCTACTATGAGGTAAAATTAATTATATCCTTAAATTAATTTTGAAGTTCTTCAGAGAAATTAAATTAATGCACCAAGATTATGTAGAGTGCAACGAAAGCTTTCAATAATTTCAAATGATTTCCCTGAAGAAACTCAAAATTACAGAAATGTGACATCACATCAGCGATGTGTGTACATGGGTATCTGAATTTAGAGGAAATTTATGCTGGGAAAACAGGAGAATGGCGTCGCTTGCAGTACTTAGCTGATTGGTATGTGAGAGACAAAACAGATTGAAGACTCGTGAACCTTTAAAACAATTATGTGTTTTAGCCTTGATATCTCACGCGTACTTCCTTTCTAAAGGATTTTGCCTAGAAGTGTACTGACAGGTCAGTAGTCAAATCGTTTAGTTCAGTGAGCACAACCACATCAAATTAATAATAATAATAAGTAATTTATATTTTAAGGTCGTTATTTCATGTGTAGCGAAGCCTCAGTTAGATTGGAATACCAGGAATATCTTCATCATTGAAGGGGTAGGGTTTCAAAATTTGTACGTCGCGAAGGCCAAATCAGTAAAGACAGCTTTTGACATGAATCTCCAATAAAAACAGATCTCAATTGCATGATTTGTGTGTAACCTTGAATAACTCTGAAGCAAAGAATTTCTATTCACACATATATACTACTTTACTTATTGCAAGTAGCTAGACAGTAATTTATAGAAATAAAAGTATCTAGAAGAGTTGGTCTGTAGGGATTTGATTTGTTTCAAGTTTGACCACGGATCCATATCAGTTACAGAACCATTTAAAGCAGGAAGTAATGAACAGCTGTTTCGTCCTAGTCTATAAGTCATCATAGGTACACACGAAACAGCTTTCCATTAATCTCTAAAGTTCAGTGGTTCTCAAACTGATGTCAATCCGTGGTCAAACTTGAAATAAAAATATCTTCCATATTAGATGAGTTTATTTGATATAACGTATAGCGATGCAATATTAAGAACTGAATGACGTTTCGAGCACAATTTACTGCTTGTAATCATTTCAATGTATTCACACTACGTGATATACTATGGCCTCACTTCAATTTCCAATGTACCCGGGATAAGTGTTTGGTATTGATTCAATGGACGAAAATTCGTTGATTAACCTTTCTCTCTACTTAATTGTATTACTTTTTAATACTTCTAGTCTGTTCTGCTATACTGTGTGATGACTTACAAGTGAATGCTTTGCAAGCGTATAATGTTCATTAACACTGATATATGAGAAGAAATCGAAAATGAACTTGCTACAACAAGAAACAGCAGCTTTAAAAAGTTTGAGAGGCGACAAGAATAGAGTAATTGCCCAATCTGACTAGTTGATTCAACAGTAATTATGGAATGACAGGATAACAGTAACAAAGTCAGTGAATATATATTCAAAAACGTCTATATGAGGAGATTAAGAAACCGGTTGACACAGTTATAAGTTCAAAAAATATACAGCTGAGTTAGTAGGTTGAATGAATTCGTTTCAAACTGATTCAAAGTTGTTTGACTTAATGCCTAAAAATAATAATAATTCTAGCAGAATGTATGGTTTTTAAAAGTTATTGTGATACGCGAATAGGCCTACAGTTGACTCTAAGAACATCCCGACATATGAACCATCTGAATACTTGCCATCAGCATTAGGTTTCATTAGAGACTGGTCAGATTCTAGGTTGGGTAACTCATGCAAAATGAGATGAAAGCTAGAAGTTTTGACGTAAGAAGTTTACATACTAATATTTCCATTTAGGCAGGTCGGAAAGCAAACGAAGCAAAGCAGAGGGACCTTATGGAATGACTCCAGTGGCGTTTAAGGACAGTGGAGACAGTTTACTGTTTACGTTAACTAAGGTACTAGGCAGGGTCTGGGAATCAGAGAAAGTCCCGTGAGGTTGGTGTAAGTCATTGATTATCGCCATATACAAGAAGGGAGACGTCTCCCTATGATAATCACAGGGGGATTAGCTTGACCAATACGGTATCTAAAGTTCTAGGCTCAATAATAGTGCGTAGAGTAAGTGCTGTCCGGGGGGGGGGACAAACACGAGACAACCAGGCAGGCTTTAGACCAGGAAGACGGTGTATTGATCATATCGTCACTCTTCGACAGATTGTGGAACATAGGCATATTTACCGGTGTCCAATAATCGTCATATTTCTTGACCTAAAGGCGGCATTCGACTTTGTCGACCGATAGGTACTATGGCGATGTTTGGCCATGAAGACAACGCCGAGAAGACACGTCGCACTGATCATGACACTCTACTCGAACTCGTGCAACCAGATAAGGGCTTATGGCGAGTTATCGTCTGAATCGGTGACACCCCTGCTGTCTGTCGCGGATGCCTGTCGTCCCCATTTCTGTTTAATTTCATCATAGATGTACTAATGGAAATAACCCTAACTGACTTCAGCGACTCAGGAATTGACTTGTTACCACCAGGGAATAATCTCATATGCATACGATTGGCTCCTGTTGTCAAATGTAAGGTGATACTACAAGACTGGAATACAATGACTACACCTAACTTAAAGATAGTAAGTGACATGGTAGAGCGTGTTGACCACTTCACTTATTTGGTAAGTTGCATCAGCCAACGTCAGCGAGTGGATCGCTGACGAAATCTCAGCACGGATACAGAAGGCTAGTTTGGCATACACCTGCCAACTGACGCCATCTCTGGAGTAGACGTATTATCCGGCCAGCTGACGACCGAAGGACGTGTGTACCGCTCAGTAGTTCGCTCTGCCCTCCTTAATGGCTGTGAGATATGGCTATTGAAAGTGGAAGATACGAAAAGGCCAGCTAGTTGTCTTTAATCATATATGCTTGCGTTCTATCTCCCATGTTAAGTGGTACAGTGAGGCGAGCAATACTGAGGTTAGGCTTCGGTCGAGTGCTAGGTAGATGGGAGGTGAAATCAATCAACGATGGTTAGGGCATGTGTTACGCATGCATGCTTAGCCATCGATTGCCTCCCTCGACAATGGTCAACGTTAGCTGACATAGGATGGTTTAGCTTGGAAAAGAGTTAACTAGTGGTGGTCATAACAAAACACGGCATAAGCCAATGAAATCCACAACGGTTAAAGCCAGCCACGTAGGAAGGTGTAGACTTCCTGGTTGGGGTCCTCGGGACGGTAAAAACCAATGGCTGCAAACAATTGGTGATATGGCTAAAAATCGTTCTCAATGGCGCAGATGCATTCACTCTTTGTGATTTATAATATCCAATTAAATTCTGTTGTCCTCCCATATCACTAGTCTTTTTACCTCATATTTCTGTTTATTATCTCTTTTTTGAACCTATCTTCACTCTTTTCTCGCTTTTTATGCTGCATGGAGTGTGACAACTTGAACTGCTGCAAATATGTGCAAGGTTCTACGTTGAAACCAGTCAGTCAGAAATGAATATGTGACGGATGGAATTCACGATTCTATATATATATATATATATATAAATTAGTCGCTACTACTTTTGGTAAAGCGAAGTACGTTATAAAGTTGGGTTGTAAAGCAACTACAACCAAAAAGATTAAAACAATGAGTCCTAGGAGCCTAGTAGTACAATGCTGCGTTAAGACGAATATGGGGTTAATATCCAGTTTACAATGAGAGCTTAACCGTAATCCAAAACAAGGACTCTTTAAAAGTAACCTATTTAAATTCTTTAAAAACTGTAAGGTTGCTAACCAATAGGAATAACAACAGTAGTTATCTTATTACCAAAAGTTCATAAGAATCCATTGCGCGATTTCCAACTGCTAAGCAGGAATACCATACTAGGCGTAAAACTTCACGTTTAGGGAATGACACAATACCATCTAAAGAGTCACATTACATTATCTGCCCAGCATAAATGTTCAGTCAAGTCAGACTACTCAAATCACTTGAGCTGATATAAATGTATTTAAAGCACTACATTAAAGAAAAAATGAGTAATTCACAAAATAAATAATAACATGATATTTTTAGGAATTAATGTGCACAGCGAAGAAAAAGATTTACCTAAAGAGAATCTTTTACTTTTCAGAGCTTCTATCTTATTGCCTGTTAGCAACATCAAACATCTTGTCAATTCTATTCGTTTCTTGACTAGACCAATCGCCACAGCCATTTTTTCAGCAGCAACGCCCTTTACATTGAGGAAAATTGGCAAAAAGCTGTATTTGAAAGAATTAACATTTTATACTAAAAAACCACTCAGAAAACAAACTTGCTAAAGGTAACCAATTTAAACAAATGAAGCTGGAGGGTTTGTATCATCTGAACACCTAGCACGAATTGAAGCTCATTCTAGACGCCTGTTACAGTTCCAATTATATGTATATATATACGGTCTACCGAAAATACACAAAGCTGGCCACCCACTCCACCCTATCTTGGATATGTCTGGGTCGCCCTATCATCCAGTAGCTGGGTGGTTAGCTGAAATCCTCGAACCTGTCAGGGGACAACTATCTAATCATTCCCTTCGGAACACATTCCAATTTGTTGAATGTATACAGGATATAAATGTGTCGAATATACCTATGTTGTCTTTGGATGTAGAATCCCTATTTACGCATGTTCCACTGACAGAAACCATATGTTTTACATGCAAATATATTCAAGACAGCAAACTGAATATAGGGATACCCACTACAGACCTGAAAGAACTACTTTTGAGATGAACATTGAATGTACAGTTTACTTTCAACTAAAAAATCTACAGAGAGAAGGATGGTATTTCAATGGGTTCTCCTTTGGGTCCTCTCCTTGCAGACTGTTTTATGTCCAGTCTAGAAAATGGTCAGCTGAAGCCTATAATCCAAAGCTTTCAAATGTGTAAAAGGTATGTAGATGACACATTTATTATTTGTAATAGTGATTGTAACTTCAATAATATATTAAATGTATTTAATGGTTGCCATCCTGCGATAAAATTCACACTCGAAATGGAGAACGAGTCTAGCATTCATTTCCTCGATGTGAACTTATCAAGGAGGACCGATGGAACTCTGAAGAGATCGATTTATCGTAAGCTATCATGGAATGGTCAACTGACAAATTTCTACAGCTCGGTACCCACTGGTCAAAAACGAGACCTGGTTTGGTCGCTTGCCACTCGTATTCGGCGCATATGTAGCCCTGATACTGTGGAAGATGAGTTATACCTTTTGAGGAAAATCCTAATAGAAAATGGATTTCCACCACGTTTAATAGATAAGAATATACATTCAAATCCTATAAAACGTGACTTATCAACCGTACCCAAGAAAATACTTTACATGGGCTTGGAATTCAAAGGGGAATTAGCTTCCGATATCATGAAACGAAGGATATCACAGTCCCTGAAAAGAACATTCCCTGCTACATCTCTGAGAATAGCCTTTACTAGTAGACCATTACTGTTCAATGCCCTGAAGGACAAGATCCCGCTGCTGACCAACTTTGTGTGTGTTTATCAATTTACCTGCTCGTGTGGAGCTAGGTATATCGGTCGTTCGACTCGAATTATGTCCAAGAGGGTGCAACAACACTATCCTGCACGGTTACAAAAAGGTGGAAGTGGAGCAATAAGAAGCGCGATCACTGAACATCTAGTCGATAATGATCACCCTATCTCTATAGCCTCCGCCTTTAAAGTCATCTACAAGGCAAAGAGTAATTTACCCAAAACCATACGTACCCGACTCATCTGTATTGCTGAAGCTTTGGCTATCGAAACAGAAAAGCCAGATCTCTGTGTACAGAAAAAGTTCGTTCAACCCCTCCAACTTTCATGGTCTTAATCCCTCTATGCTAAAGTATGGTAATTCCCAATCATATTTTAGTTCTACCAATTTTTCATTTCTTCATTTTGTCTATTCAATTTGTGTACTCTTCCTTATTACGTCAGTTATTACTATTACTACTCTCACTTTGAAATGTCACCGGTATTATTTCACTTGTTCCACTTGTCATTCTAAGTCAATTCTTTTTTACAACGATAAATTCTATGCTATTAAATTTCACACAATATTACGTAACGTTTTTATTTTATTCGATTTGTCTACTAATCCTATAATTGCACACCCTTTTTCAAGTTCTATCCATCCTATGAATTATCCTATATTTGACATTAATTTGCTTTACCACTTGACATTTAACTGTGATTATAATCACAAACATTTTAGTTTTAATTGCATTTCATATTATTGTTATTTTATGCATTCTCACCTACGATTCAATTCCCTCACCGGATGTAACTTCTTAAAAACCATATATATATATATATATATATATACGATTGTACAGCTTGATGATAAATTCGTTGAAAAGACTCCTTGCTGAATCACTTGTTTTGATTATATATATAAGACTGGGAATTATATTGCGCATCAATAATTATAGTAATTCCGTGACGAAATACTCCGTCACACAATTCGTAAGCATAAAAACGACATGGCGAGTGGTCCGGAAAAATGCAGTCAATATTTTCAGTAGGTCTGAACAGACGCCTGTTTTGTTCAGCAAATGTTACCGAGGAACACGTTTTCCACGCTCTGGACAGTGAAGAACAGGTTAGTTTAAAGCAGGCGAGATGAGATTCGAGTAATTTGAATTTTTAAAGGGCAACCTGCTCGCTATATAGTGATACAGCACAAGTAGGCTGATTGTCATGCAAAACGACACAACAAAATGACCATAGAAGCAGACGGGAAGTGTTAACTGATTCATTTAAATCATTCATTCTTTCGTATACTTAATTTTTAGTAGAATGCCAATTACCGTACACATGCCTCCCATATAAGATTCACCAATCAACTGATTACAATCTTCTTGATTAATACAGTGCTAACTGACTATCACTTAATTAGGTTTATGTGGGCAAGGGTGTGATTTTAAGGTCCTTGCAGAGCACTATCGTACGATTTTAAGTTATATGAATCGCTTAAGACTTACCTGGCTGATCAAACTGTGAAGAGATGACTTCAAAACATTGGCTAGACCTTGCATATATTTAATACGTTTCAGCTGAACCTTCAAAGCCTCTTTGTTGACTAAAAATCTATTAAGAATTAGAATAAAAAATTTCATACTACTTCTGCAGTGAAGATAAGTTGTAAGATGGTTTGAGAACATGGCGTGAAGTGCTTTTGGGCCACTAAAAAGTAATAATTAATTACATTATGGTAATACCATTTGAGTACTTATTATGTTTGGCGAGAAATACTCACGAGGAGAATATATATGACTGCCCATTTGAAAATAAACCTGATCCTTTGACTGCGGTAGGCACATATTTTCCCGCATCTACACACTGTTTAAAGGGTCTGAAACTTACTTCTGAATTTGCGAGAACGAGGCCAGAGAAATGCACCAAAATCTCAAACAAAAGTGAATTGCTTTCCTTATGCACAAGAAAGAAAGTGAATAAAACAGCTAAAGCATAAACTGGTTGAGAAATTCAAACCTTTAGATGATGAGAACTGTTTAGGAAGACTGTGTACTTCAATAGATTCCCATTCGGGATTCTGAAAGATATACCGATTACCAATGTTTAAAATCAAATTACTTCAATATTAGTGGCAACTTCGCTGACATAGTAGTCTGAATTTCTATAACTTAAAATGTTAACTTACAGCCAATATTATCTTGATTCACAGAACTTAAGGCGAAAGTCACCCCCACAGCCGATTCGAATTCATCATTGAAAGTGTCAAAGTTTCTTCCATAAACAGCTTGAAGATGTCTCAATCGCAACTAAATACTATCACAGAAACACACAAAACTTACAATGAGGGAGGACATTACAATGCATATTAATATCGCAAAGCGCACAGTATATTGTATCAATACTACAATTCGACGATAAATCTGTTTGTAATTATCTGGAGATGTGAGTTTATTAAGTTGTATGACTGTGGTAGAGTACGCCAGCAGGATAACCTTTTAAGATAACACCAAAATAACACGAATTTATGAAGTGGCAAACACGTAAACTTACTCACCTGCGTAATAAAACAAGTGACGAGTTTTGTAATACACAAAGAATAAAGTGGAAAAAATACGGCTTCGAAATATACATTTACCTGACTCAACTCATAAGTGGCAACACACGTGACGCTCCAACTGAATTGTCGCTTAGTTCAATGGTATGTGACAAACATGTATTATCGTATCAACACTGTGGTAATCATTCCTACTCTGTGAGGAGCTTTCTTTGGTCCCTAACGAGCTTTGATGCAGTAAATTTAACCAATCACCATCAGTATCCTTGTAAATATAATTTACGCTCAAGTATATGTTTATTTTTAAGAAGATCGAATCATTCCTTAAGATAGGTATACTGTCCGATAGGGTATATATTGCGTCGTTAGAAAATGCCCTATAATTGTGCGCAAGTGGCCATCAGAGAGAGCGGGAGTTTAGAAAGAAGCTAGGGTGATTAAGACCAAGAAAAAATTACCCCTAGGCAAGAAACATATGAATATGTAGTGTAGATATGTAGAGATGAGTCCTAATGCAAACATTTCTAAGTCCAATGTTCATTTCTCAAGTTCAGTGATGCTCTAAGGCCACTTCTGTATGAAATGTATCAAATGAAACGTTTCTGAATCCGGAAAAATCAGTCATCCTACAAAGTTTTCTAGTCTGGCCTAGCCGAATTCAGAATTCACCGTTTTACAAAGCACTCAAAAAACAAGGAACTAACGAATTCCATGATACAGGGCAGGCAGCAAGCAGGATAAGATTATTTCTGAAGTGAAACAATAGTTTTGTGTCTCCAAATCAGTTATCCACTTTAGTCAGTTTATACTAAAACAAAGAGGTTGTTAATCACCCTTAGCAGTCCTACGTGACTTCGTAGAGTCACTAAATGCTTCTTAAACCAAATCTGCTAACAGCAAGAGAATTTGAGAGTGTGATAGCTGCTGCTAAAGCATCCAAGATAATTAGACTTCAAAGTTAAGTAATATTAGGTTATTGATAATTTGATTATACGTAATACACGATAAGAATATATATTGTGATTCAAACTGAAAAAAAATTTCAGACGGCAAAGTTGATTCAGAAAAATAAGTTAAATATCAAGGACTACACTGAGAGGTTCACGAACCCTAAAATCAGTAGGTATAAAGGAAACTTTAAAATCGATGATAAAATACGGAGTGAAGGAATATGATAATCGACTGAGTTGGTGTGTCGGTTGGGTGAAGGCAATCAGTCACAAGTCTGGTGGGACTATTCTGTGCGATTATGTAGACAAATTAGTGATTGACTGGAGGTTAGCGTTTAACCATGTTCTGAATTGTGTGTGTGATAAGTTTGAGGAATTAGTTGTTGCTTTGTTGTCAACTCGCGACCCACCAGTGTCAGATGAAAAATTGGAGATGATAAAGAGCCATATTAACGTGTTTTACGGCTACGGGATTTCTAACGTACATGAGGATATTCGAACTGGGCCTCAACCGAGGTCCCAATGGAACCTCTCGAAGTCATTATCGTGGTCAGAGAAGCCGCTTGGAGCGCTAATGAATTTACGTAATAACTTGTATTCTTTGACTTTTATTTCAGCTCAAGATGCCTCGACAAGTGGACAACATAAAAGAGTTCCTGCACATGACACAGAGGGCGGACGCCAAATGTAAGTTACTCAAAAGTGATGATAATTGTAACTTATGCAGCTGTTAAAATCAAAGAGAATAAGGACAACGTCAAATTCAAAATTCGATGCAGCCGATTTTTATACACCCTCGTTGTAGTTGAAAAGGAAAAAGTTGGAAAGATTAAACGTTCACTACCCCCAAGTAATTATAATTGATTATTAGTTAATCCTGAATTTCCGTTTAGATCTCACTGTCAAAGAACTGTAATGTGCTGTTAACAAATAAATTCTTTGAGAACGGAGTTGGTCTCATGCTTTCCTGATGATGAGGTGTCTAGTGTGAGGATGGAGAAAGCTAGAATCAGGGGGGCGTGATCTGTGAGTGCATGCGAGGCTGGGTTACAAACCCCACACCAAATGAGGTTTTAGTTGTTAACATTGACGACTAAGAAGTCGATACGACTAGAGACTGCACAGTCAAGGAATAAACGAGGTATGAAGACTAGAGTGAGGCAACGCAATATCGATTTGCAAAAATGTTTGTGCTTCTGTGCCACTGCGAATAGATTTTTGAGGATCCATTTGTGTCACTAAAGGTCTTGTAGTTTGTCTATGCATTCCAACTAGACGATCTGGATTGATTCAGGTTATTCGTTGCGTCTGGTATCCAAGAAACACGGCTTAGTCCCATAGCACAAGAACGTGGACATAGGATAAACTGTGCCCGAAACGTACTCAGTTTACACGTCGGCATGTGTAAACTGTACCAACAGGTCGCTTCGAAAATCGAGTAAACATATGCGATGAGAAATAAGTCTCAGAACAGCTTAGACAGGCGACTCAGAAGCAGCCGTTATCAGTTCAATTGGATCGTCGTTGAATTCGGTCGACTAAACGTGTAGGGGGTTTATCGTGCTCGGAATGGATTTGTCTGAGAAGTGATTGGAGCGTGAGTTGTGTGTTGGGCTATTGTATGGTCACTAAGACTGTGACTGATATTGTGTGAGTAGTGGTTTTTTTTCGATGAGATATGTTGTGTCTAGGCGTGTGTCGCATTTCAGTGTTAGGAAAGGGTTGTCTGTGCGGACTAACTAGACGATAGACTTTTGTCATGTGAGGGATTGATTTACGTGTTAGTCTGAGATGGGATAATGTGAGCGAATTTCGTGTTGTGAGGATTTATAAGTAGTGTGTTGGCTTGTAGTGTGATCTGGAGAGTGAGGGTGTGTGGGACTAAGTGTCTTGATGGATGAGGGTCAGGGAGGTTATTTGTGCGTGTGTGGAGTGTGAGAGTTCAGTGGGTTATTTCGGTGGGTGCTGATTTTCTCTCTCGCATAGTCTTTGTGTGACTCGGAGAGTGTAAGTGGACGGGATGTGGTTATCCCGGATACCTGTTACAAGTCGAGTGATTGATCTGACGACTTGTGGTGGTGGTTCGCTGGTGTTTCAGCTAGTCAGTCGGGGAGATTCTCTTGGTCTTTTTTGAATGTGATTACTAGTCAGTGGTGATAATGGCTGTATGAGGAGAAAAGGTGAAGGCGTGTGACTAGGTGAGCAGCGCTTGATTTTGGTTGTCGTTTGAGCCTGGCTTTTTCCAGTCGACAAGTAAATGATGTCAAATTTTCCGAAATACTTGTGGTGAGGTGGTGACAAATTTGGTGCATTTGTGTGGTAAGTCAGTGATATATTGGTGACATTATTTTGATTTGCCTAGACTGTTGACACTGAATTCCCGGAGTTGACTTTGTGTGCTGACGAGGAGTTTTGTGTGACTGTGGCTGAAAATGGAGCTATGAAGAGGTTAGTTTTCTATCAGGAGAAATTGTAGTTTTTATTGTTTTTGTCTTATTGAGTATGTGCTACGTGATGAGTGTATGACACCTCTTATGAGCTAGTGATTCGTGTTTCACACTGACTTCTTGTCTAAATTGGTTTTTCTGCCTGTTTTTGTTTCAGACGTCACCAGTGCACACTCTGGGTAAGCATGGATATTCGAAATGCCATTTATGATGAACTGATTGCGTGTCATATGAAGTTTGATTGATATGTACTATTAGTCTGATAGGAATTCCCACTGTTTTGTGTTGTTAGTAGTTTAGCTACATTTCAATGCTATGGTCAGAACGACAAGTCTTGTTGCTAAATATTTATTGAGTTTTGTTTTGCATTGTTTCCTAGTTGGGTTGGAACATGTTATTTTGGAGTTGTTGTTCTCGTGACGCTGAGGATGTATGTGGACGGATGGGGCTTTCCGTTTGGCGCCTTGTAAGTTGGAATGGTTCCTACGAGTTGATAGTGCCACTCCATTCTGTCAGTCTGTGTGGAGGAGGAGTATAAAGGAGGAAAAAGTATGATGATGCTTGTGATAAACAATGTTTAGTCAGACTATGTATAAAGCAATGTGAAATATAGATATTATTTGGAACGAAAGCAGTTTTAAATTGTTGTTGTTGTTGTTGTTTATGGGGCTAATAGTCGAGGCTATCCATGTTAGTGTTGACTTTGTGACAGTTTAGTTTGCCTATATGTGAATAAAGATTGTAGGGTGTAAGAGACAGTAAGGTGAAGGGTATAGAAACAGCCGTCGTCAGTTCAATTGGATCGTCGTTGAATTCGGTCGACTAAACGTGTAGGGGGTTTACCGTGTTGGGAAGCAATTTGACCTCTCCCGCCGGGGATGAATTATGTTTTTCTAATTTTGAGATATAGGGCACAATGCAGCGGTTTTTACGTGGTGCTGAGACTTTATGTGAGTACAATTTGTTTGACTTAAATATACACACTGATTATCACCATCATGGTATTCTCCCAGTAAATGAAGCCGGAAAATAAGTGAATTGTTGACAACCATGAAAGAGGTGACTAGTTTACAGAATTCATGGAGATATATGCATGTAACGAGAAAGGGCAAGAGTCAGACTACAGATCGTCGTTGGGGAAATCAACACGTATTTATATATATTTCATGTACATTATTATAGCTTATTCAAGGAGACAAACACAGTCTTCTGATTGGTTGTTTCTTACGGAAAGTTGACTTTGCATCTCTTTGTGACTGTCTCTTGAATGCCACATAATCTATACGCCAAGTCTGCTGTGGTTGGTTGTTGGATCAGTCTTGTTCATATTTTCTCAACACCAGTATTTGCGACATGCCAATTGACGTAAAATGCTGTCTACCATTTTTGGCTAGCCTGCCCTCACCACATGCCCGTCGTGCAGGTGTACACGTGCATGAGAATCATGAGACACCGAATGACATACATATTATATAAACCAAAGTTGAAGAAGCTGAGACGAATCAGAGGCTGACAAGCGCAAGATGATGAGCCAAAACTAGGTGAATGGTGAGCGAACACGCGGGACGAATGAGGTTCTATAGAAGCAGCTTAGAGTGAAAAAAGTCAAGATCTGAAAAATGATGATCGACAGTTGTGTGGAGAGATTACTGGAAAGAAAAGCGATAAGCACGAGCTCAGACTTCCAACAAGTGTCCGCCAATCGGTAGTGACAAATGCAATTATCCGAGGGAGACTATCAAGTTTGTTAACGTTGGAGAGATTTCCAGGCAAGTTGAAGTGAATCAGGTAATAACATGGCGGTTAAGGAATTTAACCGAAAGCCGTGGAAGGGAGAGCAACTAAGATAGTTTTTCATCGACACTCCATATAAGTTTTAAATCACGGACTCCAGTGAACACACTTAACAGGCCGTTTGTTTGGCACTGTGTCTTTGTTTCAACAAGGTCAAAGCACACTTTTGACCGCGAGCTGCGTGAGTTGTTGCACGTTTGTTTTGGGTGTAGAGTTTTCGGTTGGTACCATATTATGAGTGATGACAAGCGAATAGTGCCTTGGATTGACGCCAATGAATTTAGTAATGTCGCCAGACATGTATCATCAATGGAGGTCTGTGAATTGGATATGGCTCGTAAGGCTATAGAAGTATGGTTGTGTCGAATGCCGGCGTCAAAAATACCTAGATCCATAGTTTGTACTTATGAACTTCTGAATGGCTACCTTGAGCGTTCAAGTCAAAGTATGGCTTTAGCTCTTATGAGGTTCGTATCGTTAGTGTCCAGTGAGTCTCAAGATCGTGAGAGACCAAGTTTTGCACTCCCAATTTTGTCACTTGCACGCAAGGCCGGCCTACCAAGCTGGTTGGCTGATCTCCGCAATGACGTAGCACATGGAACAATGCCATCAACTGATGTATTAGAGAGTGCGTTTTGGTGGTCTTTGAGGTATTTAGGGGATTTCTGGATGTTGAATGTGAAGTACCATGAAGAGAGAATGATCGAGTTGGGAAATATGTTGAAGAGTTACAGCTCAATGATCTGCAGCTATTTGGAGAGATTGTTGCAGGGGGAGGAGATAGCTATGCAATCAGACCTCATAGAAGCCTTCACTAGTCGATTGTCTCCGTTGTGTTTACTGTATGTCACTGATCACGTATGTTACCATGGATGTGATTTGCTAGCAAGTGGGTGTGCATTGGGCGATATTGTCGAAATCCAAGCCAAGAATTTAAAACCTCTGCTCAGTTTCCTCCAGTCCTACAAACTTCTCAATGAGCTGGTGATGCAATTTATATTGGGTCTTGAAGATGATGACTCCTCGTTCATGGACATTCGATTGAGTTGGTGTGTCGGTTGGGTGAAGGCAATCAGTCACAAGTCTGGTGGGACTATTCTGTGCGATTATGTAGACAAATTAGTGATTGACTGGAGGTTAGCGTTTAACCATGTTCTGAATTGTGTGTGTGATAAGTTTGAGGAATTAGTTGTTGCTTTGTTGTCAACTCGCGACCCACCAGTGTCAGATGAAAAATTGGAGATGATAAAGAGCCATATTAACGTGTTTTACGGCTACGGGATTTCTAACGTACATGAGGATATTCGAACTGGGCCTCAACCGAGGTCCCAATGGAACCTCTCGAAGTCATTATCGTGGTCAGAGAAGCCGCTTGGAGCGCTAATGAATTTACGTAATAACTTGTATTCTTTGACTTTTATTTCAGCTCAAGATGCCTCGACAAGTGGACAACATAAAAGAGTTCCTGCACATGACACAGAGGGCGGACGCCAAATGTAAGTTACTCAAAAGTGATGATAATTGTAACTTATGCAGCTGTTAAAATCAAAGAGAATAAGGACAACGTCAAATTCAAAATTCGATGCAGCCGATTTTTATACACCCTCGTCGTAGTTGAAAAGGAAAAAGTTGGAAAGATTAAACGTTCACTACCCCCAAGTAATTATAATTGATTATTAGTTAATCCTGAATTTCCGTTTAGATCTCACTGTCAAAGAACTGTAATGTGCTGTTAACAAATAAATTCTTTGAGAACGGAGTTGGTCTCATGCTTTCCTGATGATGAGGTGTCTAGTGTGAGGATGGAGAAAGCTAGAATCAGGGGGGCGTGATCTGTGAGTGCATGCGAGGCTGGGTTACAAACCCCACACCAAATGAGGTTTTAGTTGTTAACATTGACGACTAAGAAGTCGATACGACTAGAGACTGCACAGTCAAGGAATAAACGAGGTATGAAGACTAGAGTGAGGCAACGCAATATCGATTTGCAAAAATGTTTGTGCTTCTGTGCCACTGCGAATAGATTTTTGAGGATCCATTTGTGTCACTAAAGGTCTTGTAGTTTGTCTATGCATTCCAACTAGACGATCTGGATTGATTCAGGTTATTCGTTGCGTCTGGTATCCAAGAAACACGGCTTAGTCCCATAGCACAAGAACACGGACATAGGATAAATTGTGCCCGAAACGTACTCAGTTTACACGTCAAAATAATTTATCCTATGTCCGCGTTGTTGTGCTATGGGACTAAGCCGTGTTTCTTGGATACCAGACGCAACGAATAACCTGAATCAATCAAGATCGTCTAGGTCGCTTCGAAAATCGAGTAAACATATGCGATGAGAAATAAGTCTCAGAACAGCTTAGACAGGCGACTCAGAAGCAGCCGTTATCAGTTCAATTGGATCGTCGTTGAATTCGGTCGACTAAACGTGTAGGGGGTTTATCGTGCTCGGAATGGATTTGTCTGAGAAGTGATTGGAGCGTGAGTTGTGTGTTGGGCTATTGTATGGTCACTAAGACTGTGACTGATATTGTGTGAGTAGTGGTTTTTTTTCGATGAGATATGTTGTGTCTAGGCGTGTGTCGCATTTCAGTGTTAGGAAAGGGTTGTCTGTGCGGACTAACTAGACGATAGACTTTTGTCATGTGAGGGATTGATTTACGTGTTAGTCTGAGATGGGATAATGTGAGCGAATTTCGTGTTGTGAGGATTTATAAGTAGTGTGTTGGCTTGTAGTGTGATCTGGAGAGTGAGGGTGTGTGGGACTAAGTGTCTTGATGGATGAGGGTCAGGGAGGTTATTTGTGCGTGTGTGGAGTGTGAGAGTTCAGTGGGTTATTTCGGTGGGTGCTGATTTTCTCTCTCGCATAGTCTTTGTGTGACTCGGAGAGTGTAAGTGGACGGGATGTGGTTATCCCGGATACCTGTTACAAGTCGAGTGATTGATCTGACGACTTGTGGTGGTGGTTCGCTGGTGTTTCAGCTAGTCAGTCGGGGAGATTCTCTTGGTCTTTTTTGAATGTGATTACTAGTCAGTGGTGATAATGGCTGTATGAGGAGAAAAGGTGAAGGCGTGTGACTAGGTGAGCAGCGCTTGATTTTGGTTGTCGTTTGAGCCTGGCTTTTTCCAGTCGACAAGTAAATGATGTCAAATTTTCCGAAATACTTGTGGTGAGGTGGTGACAAATTTGGTGCATTTGTGTGGTAAGTCAGTGATATATTGGTGACATTATTTTGATTTGCCTAGACTGTTGACACTGAATTCCCGGAGTTGACTTTGTGTGCTGACGAGGAGTTTTGTGTGACTGTGGCTGAAAATGGAGCTATGAAGAGGTTAGTTTTCTATCAGGAGAAATTGTAGTTTTTATTGTTTTTGTCTTATTGAGTATGTGCTACGTGATGAGTGTATGACACCTCTTATGAGCTAGTGATTCGTGTTTCACACTGACTTCTTGTCTAAATTGGTTTTTCTGCCTGTTTTTGTTTCAGACGTCACCAGTGCACACTCTGGGTAAGCATGGATATTCGAAATGCCATTTATGATGAACTGATTGCGTGTCATATGAAGTTTGATTGATATGTACTATTAGTCTGATAGGAATTCCCACTGTTTTGTGTTGTTAGTAGTTTAGCTACATTTCAATGCTATGGTCAGAACGACAAGTCTTGTTGCTAAATATTTATTGAGTTTTGTTTTGCATTGTTTCCTAGTTGGGTTGGAACATGTTATTTTGGAGTTGTTGTTCTCGTGACGCTGAGGGTGTATGTGGACGGATGGGGCTTTCCGTTTGGCGCCTTGTAAGTTGGAATGGTTCCTACGAGTTGATAGTGCCACTCCATTCTGTCAGTCTGTGTGGAGGAGGAGTATAAAGGAGGAAAAAGTATGATGATGCTTGTGATAAACAATGTTTAGTCAGACTATGTATAAAGCAATGTGAAATATAGATATTATTTGGAACGAAAGCAGTTTTAAATTGTTGTTGTTGTTGTTGTTTATGGGGCTAATAGTCGAGGCTATCCATGTTAGTGTTGACTTTGTGACAGTTTAGTTTGCCTATATGTGAATAAAGATTGTAGGGTGTAAGAGACAGTGAGGTGAAGGGTATAGAAACAGCCGTCGTCAGTTCAATTGGATCGTCGTTGAATTCGGTCGACTAAACGTGTAGGGGGTTTATCGTGCTCGGAATGGATTTGTCTGAGAAGTGATTGGAGCGTGAGTTGTGTGTTGGGCTATTGTATGGTCACTAAGACTGTGACTGATATTGTGTGAGTAGTGGTTTTTTTTCCGATGAGATATGTTGTGTCTAGGCGTGTGTCGCATTTCAGTGTTAGGAAAGGGTTGTCTGTGCGGACTAACTAGACGATAGACTTTTGTCATGTGAGGGATTGATTTACGTGTTAGTCTGAGATGGGATAATGTGAGCGAATTTCGTGTTGTGAGGATTTATAAGTAGTGTGTTGGCTTGTAGTGTGATCTGGAGAGTGAGGGTGTGTGGGCCTAAGTGTCTTGATGGATGAGGGTCAGGGAGGTTATTTGTGCGTGTGTGGAGTGTGAGAGTTCAGTGGGTTATTTCGGTGGGTGCTGATTTTCTCTCTCGCATAGTCTTTGTGTGACTCGGAGAGTGTAAGTGGACGGGATGTGGTTATCCCGGATACCTGTTACAAGTCGAGTGATTGATCTGACGACTTGTGGTGGTGGTTCGCTGGTGTTTCAGCTAGTCAGTCGGGGAGATTCTCTTGGTCTTTTTTGAATGTGATTACTAGTCAGTGGTGATAATGGCTGTATGAGGAGAAAAGGTGAAGGCGTGTGACTAGGTGAGCAGCGCTTGATTTTGGTTGTCGTTTGAGCCTGGCTTTTTCCAGTCGACAAGTAAATGATGTCAAATTTTCCGAAATACTTGTGGTGAGGTGGTGACAAATTTGGTGCATTTGTGTGGTAAGTCAGTGATATATTGGTGACATTATTTTGATTTGCCTAGACTGTTGACACTGAATTCCTGGAGTTGACTTTGTGTGCTGACGAGGAGTTTTGTGTGACTGTGGCTGAAAATGGAGCTATGAAGAGGTTAGTTTTCTATCAGGAGAAATTGTAGTTTTTATTGTTTTTGTCTTATTGAGTATGTGCTACGTGATGAGTGTATGACACCTCTTATGAGCTAGTGATTCGTGTTTCACACTGACTTCTTGTCTAAATTGGTTTTTCTGCCTGTTTTTGTTTCAGACGTCACCAGTGCACACTCTGGGTAAGCATGGATATTCGAAATGCCATTTATGATGAACTGATTGCGTGTCATATGAAGTTTGATTGATATGTACTATTAGTCTGATAGGAATTCCCACTGTTTTGTGTTGTTAGTAGTTTAGCTACATTTCAATGCTATGGTCAGAACGACAAGTCTTGTTGCTAAATATTTATTGAGTTTTGTTTTGCATTGTTTCCTAGTTGGGTTGGAACATGTTATTTTGGAGTTGTTGTTCTCGTGACGCTGAGGGTGTATGTGGACGGATGGGGCTTTCCGTTTGGCGCCTTGTAAGTTGGAATGGTTCCTACGAGTTGATAGTGCCACTCCATTCTGTCAGTCTGTGTGGAGGAGGAGTATAAAGGAGGAAAAAGTATGATGATGCTTGTGATAAACAATGTTTAGTCAGACTATGTATAAAGCAATGTGAAATATAGATATTATTTGGAACGAAAGCAGTTTTAAATTGTTGTTGTTGTTGTTGTTTATGGGGCTAATAGTCGAGGCTATCCATGTTAGTGTTGACTTTGTGACAGTTTAGTTTGCCTATATGTGAATAAAGATTGTAGGGTGTAAGAGACAGTAAGGTGAAGGGTATAGAAACAGCCGTCGTCAGTTCAATTGGATCGTCGTTGAATTCGGTCGACTAAACGTGTAGGGGGTTTATCGTGCTCGGAATGGATTTGTCTGAGAAGTGATTGGAGCGTGAGTTGTGTGTTGGGCTATTGTATGGTCACTAAGACTGTGACTGATATTGTGTGAGTAGTGGTTTTTTTTCCGATGAGATATGTTGTGTCTAGGCGTGTGTCGCATTTCAGTGTTAGGAAAGGGTTGTCTGTGCGGACTAACTAGACGATAGACTTTTGTCATGTGAGGGATTGATTTACGTGTTAGTCTGAGATGGGATAATGTGAGCGAATTTCGTGTTGTGAGGATTTATAAGTAGTGTGTTGGCTTGTAGTGTGATCTGGAGAGTGAGGGTGTGTGGGACTAAGTGTCTTGATGGATGAGGGTCAGGGAGGTTATTTGTGCGTGTGTGGAGTGTGAGAGTTCAGTGGGTTATTTCGGTGGGTGCTGATTTTCTCTCTCGCATAGTCTTTGTGTGACTCGGAGAGTGTAAGTGGACGGGATGTGGTTATCCCGGATACCTGTTACAAGTCGAGTGATTGATCTGACGACTTGTGGTGGTGGTTCGCTGGTGTTTCAGCTAGTCAGTCGGGGAGATTCTCTTGGTCTTTTTTGAATGTGATTACTAGTCAGTGGTGATAATGGCTGTATGAGGAGAAAAGGTGAAGGCGTGTGACTAGATGAGCAGCGCTTGATTTTGGTTGTCGTTTGAGCCTGGCTTTTTCCAGTCGACAAGTAAATGATGTCAAATTTTCCGAAATACTTGTGGTGAGGTGGTGACAAATTTGGTGCATTTGTGTGGTAAGTCAGTGATATATTGGTGACATTATTTTGATTTGCCTAGACTGTTGACACTGAATTCCCGGAGTTGACTTTGTGTGCTGACGAGGAGTTTTGTGTGACTGTGGCTGAAAATGGAGCTATGAAGAGGTTAGTTTTCTATCAGGAGAAATTGTAGTTTTTATTGTTTTTGTCTTATTGAGTATGTGCTACGTGATGAGTGTATGACACCTCTTATGAGCTAGTGATTCGTGTTTCACACTGACTTCTTGTCTAAATTGGTTTTTCTGCCTGTTTTTGTTTCAGACGTCACCAGTGCACACTCTGGGTAAGCATGGATATTCGAAATGCCATTTATGATGAACTGATTGCGTGTCATATGAAGTTTGATTGATATGTACTATTAGTCTGATAGGAATTCCCACTGTTTTGTGTTGTTAGTAGTTTAGCTACATTTCAATGCTATGGTCAGAACGACAAGTCTTGTTGCTAAATATTTATTGAGTTTTGTTTTGCATTGTTTCCTAGTTGGGTTGGAACATGTTATTTTGGAGTTGTTGTTCTCGTGACGCTGAGGGTGTATGTGGACGGATGGGGCTTTCCGTTTGGCGCCTTGTAAGTTGGAATGGTTCCTACGAGTTGATAGTGCCACTCCATTCTGTCAGTCTGTGTGGAGGAGGAGTATAAAGGAGGAAAAAGTATGATGATGCTTGTGATAAACAATGTTTAGTCAGACTATGTATAAAGCAATGTGAAATATAGATATTATTTGGAACGAAAGCAGTTTTAAATTGTTGTTGTTGTTGTTGTTTATGGGGCTAATAGTCGAGGCTATCCATGTTAGTGTTGACTTTGTGACAGTTTAGTTTGCCTATATGTGAATAAAGATTGTAGGGTGTAAGAGACAGTAAGGTGAAGGGTATAGAAACAGCCGTCGTCAGTTCAATTGGATCGTCGTTGAATTCGGTCGACTAAACGTGTAGGGGGTTTATCGTGCTCGGAATGGATTTGTCTGAGAAGTGATTGGAGCGTGAGTTGTGTGTTGGGCTATTGTATGGTCACTAAGACTGTGACTGATATTGTGTGAGTAGTGGTTTTTTTTCGATGAGATATGTTGTGTCTAGGCGTGTGTCGCATTTCAGTGTTAGGAAAGGGTTGTCTGTGCGGACTAACTAGACGATAGACTTTTGTCATGTGAGGGATTGATTTACGTGTTAGTCTGAGATGGGATAATGTGAGCGAATTTCGTGTTGTGAGGATTTATAAGTAGTGTGTTGGCTTGTAGTGTGATCTGGAGAGTGAGGGTGTGTGGGACTAAGTGTCTTGATGGATGAGGGTCAGGGAGGTTATTTGTGCGTGTGTGGAGTGTGAGAGTTCAGTGGGTTATTTCGGTGGGTGCTGATTTTCTCTCTCGCATAGTCTTTGTGTGACTCGGAGAGTGTAAGTGGACGGGATGTGGTTATCCCGGATACCTGTTACAAGTCGAGTGATTGATCTGACGACTTGTGGTGGTGGTTCGCTGGTGTTTCAGCTAGTCAGTCGGGGAGATTCTCTTGGTCTTTTTTGAATGTGATTACTAGTCAGTGGTGATAATGGCTGTATGAGGAGAAAAGGTGAAGGCGTGTGACTAGATGAGCAGCGCTTGATTTTGGTTGTCGTTTGAGCCTGGCTTTTTCCAGTCGACAAGTAAATGATGTCAAATTTTCCGAAATACTTGTGGTGAGGTGGTGACAAATTTGGTGCATTTGTGTGGTAAGTCAGTGATATATTGGTGACATTATTTTGATTTGCCTAGACTGTTGACACTGAATTCCCGGAGTTGACTTTGTGTGCTGACGAGGAGTTTTGTGTGACTGTGGCTGAAAATGGAGCTATGAAGAGGTTAGTTTTCTATCAGGAGAAATTGTAGTTTTTATTGTTTTTGTCTTATTGAGTATGTGCTACGTGATGAGTGTATGACACCTCTTATGAGCTAGTGATTCGTGTTTCACACTGACTTCTTGTCTAAATTGGTTTTTCTGCCTGTTTTTGTTTCAGACGTCACCAGTGCACACTCTGGGTAAGCATGGATATTCGAAATGCCATTTATGATGAACTGATTGCGTGTCATATGAAGTTTGATTGATATGTACTATTAGTCTGATAGGAATTCCCACTGTTTTGTGTTGTTAGTAGTTTAGCTACATTTCAATGCTATGGTCAGAACGACAAGTCTTGTTGCTAAATATTTATTGAGTTTTGTTTTGCATTGTTTCCTAGTTGGGTTGGAACATGTTATTTTGGAGTTGTTGTTCTCGTGACGCTGAGGGTGTATGTGGACGGATGGGGCTTTCCGTTTGGCGCCTTGTAAGTTGGAATGGTTCCTACGAGTTGATAGTGCCACTCCATTCTGTCAGTCTGTGTGGAGGAGGAGTATAAAGGAGGAAAAAGTATGATGATGCTTGTGATAAACAATGTTTAGTCAGACTATGTATAAAGCAATGTGAAATATAGATATTATTTGGAACGAAAGCAGTTTTAAATTGTTGTTGTTGTTGTTGTTTATGGGGCTAATAGTCGAGGCTATCCATGTTAGTGTTGACTTTGTGACAGTTTAGTTTGCCTATATGTGAATAAAGATTGTAGGGTGTAAGAGACAGTAAGGTGAAGGGTATAGAAACAGCCGTCGTCAGTTCAATTGGATCGTCGTTGAATTCGGTCGACTAAACGTGTAGGGGGTTTATCGTGCTCGGAATGGATTTGTCTGAGAAGTGATTGGAGCGTGAGTTGTGTGTTGGGCTATTGTATGGTCACTAAGACTGTGACTGATATTGTGTGAGTAGTGGTTTTTTTTCCGATGAGATATGTTGTGTCTAGGCGTGTGTCGCATTTCAGTGTTAGGAAAGGGTTGTCTGTGCGGACTAACTAGACGATAGACTTTTGTCATGTGAGGGATTGATTTACGTGTTAGTCTGAGATGGGATAATGTGAGCGAATTTCGTGTTGTGAGGATTTATAAGTAGTGTGTTGGCTTGTAGTATGATCTGGAGAGTGAGGGTGTGTGGGACTAAGTGTCTTGATGGATGAGGGTCAGGGAGGTTATTTGTGCGTGTGTGGAGTGTGAGAGTTCAGTGGGTTATTTCGGTGGGTGCTGATTTTCTCTCTCGCATAGTCTTTGTGTGACTCGGAGAGTGTAAGTGGACGGGATGTGGTTATCCCGGATACCTGTTACAAGTCGAGTGATTGATCTGACGACTTGTGGTGGTGGTTCGCTGGTGTTTCAGCTAGTCAGTCGGGGAGATTCTCTTGGTCTTTTTTGAATGTGATTACTAGTCAGTGGTGATAATGGCTGTATGAGGAGAAAAGGTGAAGGCGTGTGACTAGATGAGCAGCGCTTGATTTTGGTTGTCGTTTGAGCCTGGCTTTTTCCAGTCGACAAGTAAATGATGTCAAATTTTCCGAAATACTTGTGGTGAGGTGGTGACAAATTTGGTGCATTTGTGTGGTAAGTCAGTGATATATTGGTGACATTATTTTGATTTGCCTAGACTGTTGACACTGAATTCCCGGAGTTGACTTTGTGTGCTGACGAGGAGTTTTGTGTGACTGTGGCTGAAAATGGAGCTATGAAGAGGTTAGTTTTCTATCAGGAGAAATTGTAGTTTTTATTGTTTTTGTCTTATTGAGTATGTGCTACGTGATGAGTGTATGACACCTCTTATGAGCTAGTGATTCGTGTTTCACACTGACTTCTTGTCTAAATTGGTTTTTCTGCCTGTTTTTGTTTCAGACGTCACCAGTGCACACTCTGGGTAAGCATGGATATTCGAAATGCCATTTATGATGAACTGATTGCGTGTCATATGAAGTTTGATTGATATGTACTATTAGTCTGATAGGAATTCCCACTGTTTTGTGTTGTTAGTAGTTTAGCTACATTTCAATGCTATGGTCAGAACGACAAGTCTTGTTGCTAAATATTTATTGAGTTTTGTTTTGCATTGTTTCCTAGTTGGGTTGGAACATGTTATTTTGGAGTTGTTGTTCTCGTGACGCTGAGGGTGTATGTGGACGGATGGGGCTTTCCGTTTGGCGCCTTGTAAGTTGGAATGGTTCCTACGAGTTGATAGTGCCACTCCATTCTGTCAGTCTGTGTGGAGGAGGAGTATAAAGGAGGAAAAAGTATGATGATGCTTGTGATAAACAATGTTTAGTCAGACTATGTATAAAGCAATGTGAAATATAGATATTATTTGGAACGAAAGCAGTTTTAAATTGTTGTTGTTGTTGTTGTTTATGGGGCTAATAGTCGAGGCTATCCATGTTAGTGTTGACTTTGTGACAGTTTAGTTTGCCTATATGTGAATAAAGATTGTAGGGTGTAAGAGACAGTAAGGTGAAGGGTATAGAAACAGCCGTCGTCAGTTCAATTGGATCGTCGTTGAATTCGGTCGACTAAACGTGTAGGGGGTTTATCGTGCTCGGAATGGATTTGTCTGAGAAGTGATTGGAGCGTGAGTTGTGTGTTGGGCTATTGTATGGTCACTAAGACTGTGACTGATATTGTGTGAGTAGTGGTTTTTTTTCGATGAGATATGTTGTGTCTAGGCGTGTGTCGCATTTCAGTGTTAGGAAAGGGTTGTCTGTGCGGACTAACTAGACGATAGACTTTTGTCATGTGAGGGATTGATTTACGTGTTAGTCTGAGATGGGATAATGTGAGCGAATTTCGTGTTGTGAGGATTTATAAGTAGTGTGTTGGCTTGTAGTATGATCTGGAGAGTGAGGGTGTGTGGGACTAAGTGTCTTGATGGATGAGGGTCAGGGAGGTTATTTGTGCGTGTGTGGAGTGTGAGAGTTCAGTGGGTTATTTCGGTGGGTGCTGATTTTCTCTCTCGCATAGTCTTTGTGTGACTCGGAGAGTGTAAGTGGACGGGATGTGGTTATCCCGGATACCTGTTACAAGTCGAGTGATTGATCTGACGACTTGTGGTGGTGGTTCGCTGGTGTTTCAGCTAGTCAGTCGGGGAGATTCTCTTGGTCTTTTTTGAATGTGATTACTAGTCAGTGGTGATAATGGCTGTATGAGGAGAAAAGGTGAAGGCGTGTGACTAGATGAGCAGCGCTTGATTTTGGTTGTCGTTTGAGCCTGGCTTTTTCCAGTCGACAAGTAAATGATGTCAAATTTTCCGAAATACTTGTGGTGAGGTGGTGACAAATTTGGTGCATTTGTGTGGTAAGTCAGTGATATATTGGTGACATTATTTTGATTTGCCTAGACTGTTGACACTGAATTCCCGGAGTTGACTTTGTGTGCTGACGAGGAGTTTTGTGTGACTGTGGCTGAAAATGGAGCTATGAAGAGGTTAGTTTTCTATCAGGAGAAATTGTAGTTTTTATTGTTTTTGTCTTATTGAGTATGTGCTACGTGATGAGTGTATGACACCTCTTATGAGCTAGTGATTCGTGTTTCACACTGACTTCTTGTCTAAATTGGTTTTTCTGCCTGTTTTTGTTTCAGACGTCACCAGTGCACACTCTGGGTAAGCATGGATATTCGAAATGCCATTTATGATGAACTGATTGCGTGTCATATGAAGTTTGATTGATATGTACTATTAGTCTGATAGGAATTCCCACTGTTTTGTGTTGTTAGTAGTTTAGCTACATTTCAATGCTATGGTCAGAACGACAAGTCTTGTTGCTAAATATTTATTGAGTTTTGTTTTGCATTGTTTCCTAGTTGGGTTGGAACATGTTATTTTGGAGTTGTTGTTCTCGTGACGCTGAGGGTGTATGTGGACGGATGGGGCTTTCCGTTTGGCGCCTTGTAAGTTGGAATGGTTCCTACGAGTTGATAGTGCCACTCCATTCTGTCAGTCTGTGTGGAGGAGGAGTATAAAGGAGGAAAAAGTATGATGATGCTTGTGATAAACAATGTTTAGTCAGACTATGTATAAAGCAATGTGAAATATAGATATTATTTGGAACGAAAGCAGTTTTAAATTGTTGTTGTTGTTGTTGTTTATGGGGCTAATAGTCAAGGCTATCCATGTTAGTGTTGACTTTGTGACAGTTTAGTTTGCCTATATGTGAATAAAGATTGTAGGGTGTAAGAGACAGTAAGGTGAAGGGTATAGAAACAGCCGTTGTCAGTTCAATTGGATCGTCGTTGAATTCGGTCGACTAAACGTGTAGGGGGTTTATCGTGCTCGGAATGGATTTGTCTGAGAAGTGATTGGAGCGTGAGTTGTGTGTTGGGCTATTGTATGGTCACTAAGACTGTGACTGATATTGTGTGAGTAGTGGTTTTTTTTCCGATGAGATATGTTGTGTCTAGGCGTGTGTCGCATTTCAGTGTTAGGAAAGGGTTGTCTGTACGGACTAACTAGACGATAGACTTTTGTCATGTGAGGGATTGATTTACGTGTTAGTCTGAGATGGGATAATGTGAGCGAATTTCGTGTTGTGAGGATTTATAAGTAGTGTGTTGGCTTGTAGTATGATCTGGAGAGTGAGGGTGTGTGGGACTAAGTGTCTTGATGGATGAGGGTCAGGGAGGTTATTTGTGCGTGTGTGGAGTGTGAGAGTTCAGTGGGTTATTTCGGTGGGTGCTGATTTTCTCTCTCGCATAGTCTTTGTGTGACTCGGAGAGTGTAAGTGGACGGGATGTGGTTATCCCGGATACCTGTTAGAAGTCGAGTGATTGATCTGACGACTTGTGGTGGTGGTTCTCTGGTGTTTCAGCTAGTCAGTCGGGGAGATTCTCTTGGTCTTTTTTGAATGTGATTACTAGTCAGTGGTGATAATGGCTGTATGAGGAGAAAAGGTGAAGGCGTGTGACTAGATGAGCAGCGCTTGATTTTGGTTGTCGTTTGAGCCTGGCTTTTTCCAGTCGACAAGTAAATGATGTCAAATTTTCCGAAATACTTGTGGTGAGGTGGTGACAAATTTGGTGCATTTGTGTGGTAAGTCAGTGATATATTGGTGACATTATTTTGATTTGCCTAGACTGTTGACACTGAATTCCCGGAGTTGACTTTGTGTGCTGACGAGGAGTTTTGTGTGACTGTGGCTGAAAATGGAGCTATGAAGAGGTTAGTTTTCTATCAGGAGAAATTGTAGTTTTTATTGTTTTTGTCTTATTGAGTATGTGCTACGTGATGAGTGTATGACACCTCTTATGAGCTAGTGATTCGTGTTTCACACTGACTTCTTGTCTAAATTGGTTTTTCTGCCTGTTTTTGTTTCAGACGTCACCAGTGCACACTCTGGGTAAGCATGGATATTCGAAATGCCATTTATGATGAACTGATTGCGTGTCATATGAAGTTTGATTGATATGTACTATTAGTCTGATAGGAATTCCCACTGTTTTGTGTTGTTAGTAGTTTAGCTACATTTCAATGCTATGGTCAGAACGACAAGTCTTGTTGCTAAATATTTATTGAGTTTTGTTTTGCATTGTTTCCTAGTTGGGTTGGAACATGTTATTTTGGAGTTGTTGTTCTCGTGACTCTGAGGGTGTATGTGGACGGATGGGGCTTTCCGTTTGGCGCCTTGTAAGTTGGAATGGTTCCTACGAGTTGATAGTGCCACTCCATTCTGTCAGTCTGTGTGGAGGAGGAGTATAAAGGAGGAAAAAGTATGATGATGCTTGTGATAAACAATGTTTAGTCAGACTATGTATAAAGCAATGTGAAATATAGATATTATTTGGAACGAAAGCAGTTTTAAATTATTGTTGTTGTTGTTGTTTATGGGGCTAATAGTCAAGGCTATCCATGTTAGTGTTGACTTTGTGACAGTTTAGTTTGCCTATATGTGAATAAAGATTGTAGGGTGTAAGAGACAGTAAGGTGAAGGGTATAGAAACAGCCGTTGTCAGTTCAATTGGATCGTCGTTGAATTCGGTCGACTAAACGTGTAGGGGGTTTATCGTGCTCGGAATGGATTTGTCTGAGAAGTGATTGGAGCGTGAGTTGTGTGTTGGGCTATTGTATGGTCACTAAGACTGTGACTGATATTGTGTGAGTAGTGGTTTTTTTTCGATGAGATATGTTGTGTCTAGGCGTGTGTCGCATTTCAGTGTTAGGAAAGGGTTGTCTGTACGGACTAACTAGACGATAGACTTTTGTCATGTGAGGGATTGATTTACGTGTTAGTCTGAGATGGGATAATGTGAGCGAATTTCGTGTTGTGAGGATTTATAAGTAGTGTGTTGGCTTGTAGTATGATCTGGAGAGTGAGGGTGTGTGGGACTAAGTGTCTTGATGGATGAGGGTCAGGGAGGTTATTTGTGCGTGTGTGGAGTGTGAGAGTTCAGTGGGTTATTTCGGTGGGTGCTGATTTTCTCTCTCGCATAGTCTTTGTGTGACTCGGAGAGTGTAAGTGGACGGGATGTGGTTATCCCGGATACCTGTTAGAAGTCGAGTGATTGATCTGACGACTTGTGGTGGTGGTTCGCTGGTGTTTCAGCTAGTCAGTCGGGGAGATTCTCTTGGTCTTTTTTGAATGTGATTACTAGTCAGTGGTGATAATGGCTGTATGAGGAGAAAAGGTGAAGGCGTGTGACTAGGTGAGCAGCGCTTGATTTTGGTTGTCGTTTGAGCCTGGCTTTTTCCAGTCGACAAGTAAATGATGTCAAATTTTCCGAAATACTTGTGGTGAGGTGGTGACAAATTTGGTGCATTTGTGTGGTAAGTCAGTGATATATTGGTGACATTATTTTGATTTGCCTAGACTGTTGACACTGAATTCCCGGAGTTGACTTTGTGTGCTGACGAGGAGTTTTGTGTGACTGTGGCTGAAAATGGAGCTATGAAGAGGTTAGTTTTCTATCAGGAGAAATTGTAGTTTTTATTGTTTTTGTCTTATTGAGTATGTGCTACGTGATGAGTGTATGACACTGATATGTATGCACATATATATATTTATGTGTGTGTGTGCATGTTGGTCTCTCTTTCTGTTTGCTCGGTTAGTCTGTGACCGCTTCACTTGTATGGACTTGTCTCCTTTAATAATGTGTATTCTCCTTATATTATATTATATATAATATGGGTTTTTGTTGACAGTCCGTTGCTTGGTGACATATATCCATATATGTTTGTTGGCATGTCTGCTATATTCGCTATGTATAATTGGATCGACACTCCATTATAATTAGCCATTCATGTTAAGACTGTCTAATGATTTTTCCCACGCTTGTCTGAATTATTTATATATATTCGCATTCACAATTTGTGTGAACTACTTTACTTTACAACTACTTTACTTGCTTACCACTTCGGTGTGAGACCATTTATTTTCGTCTCCTTGTGTTTGGACAATAGAAGTATCATCGCAAACCTAGTGGTCTTCTGATTTCCGCCTTCTCGCGTCAGGACTATTAGTTTCTCGACCAGTCCATAACAATAACTTAGCGACGAGTACATAACAATTTGGCGACGGGGAAACTAACATAACAATTTGGCGACGGGGAAAACTACTATTAACCACACAGCAGCAGCAACATAACAATTTACTATGGATCCTATTAAATTGGAATTATTGTTTGAACGACAAATGAAATTAATGGAAATGTTCGTCAACCAACAGACTGGTCCAGCTCCACCTTCAAGCAATCCCAATCATACCATGCTACCATCTGTCGACGGAATTGTGAACAGCATTTCACAGTTCAATTATGACCCAGAGGCTAATGTCACTTTTGACACATGGTATCAACGTTATGAGGATTTATTCACTGTTGATCTCGCCTCACAAGACGATGCCTGGAAGGTGCGAGTTTTGCTACGTAAATTGGGTCCGGCAGAATATGAACGGTACTGCAACCTAATTTTACCACAGAAACCACGTGACAATTGTTTCGATGATACAATAAAGTTGCTGCGTGAACATTTCGGAGACCACTCCTCATTATTCAGTATACGTTATCGTTGCCTCAAGCTGGCAATGAATGAAAATGATGATTTTCTTACTCACGTTGGCACAGTCAACCGAGAATGTGAGAGATTTCGACTCAGGTCCTTAACAGATGATCAGTTCAAAGCCTTGATTCTCATATGCAGTCTCCAATCTCCTCGTTTCACAGATATCCGAACTCGACTGCTCAATCAGCTAGAACAAAATCCCAAGTTAACATTACATGACATAGCTGATGAATATCAACGGCTGATTAATCTGCAGAAAGACACACACTTGGTCGAATCAACACCTCCGAGAAGCTCTGATATTCGTGCATTACGCAAGAGCAAAAATCTCTCATCATCTACTCCTGACCCACCTACTTCTCTAATGTTCCGCGGAAATCTAAACATACTCGTCCAACTTCACAAAATACTGCAAAGAAGACCCCACCATCACCATGCTGGCATTGTGGCGCGTGGCACTTTGTAAAGTCTTGCCCATACAAAAATCATCGTTGCAGCAAGTGCAAAATCATCGGTCATAAAAATGGTTTTTGTCAGCCACGCAACCCAGATATCATAATCCAGCAAAAGCTCAACAAAATGTCGGTCCTAAATCTCCAAAAAGATCACTGAGTCTACGTGCAACCTGTCAAGTCACAACACCAGCTATGCGGAAATATATTGACCTTCAGATGAATGGTCATGATACTCGTCTGCAGCTAGATACTGCCTCTGATATTACTGTTATATCAGAGAAACTTTGGAATTATATTGGCAGACCACCTATCACCAATACTTCCCAGTCTCTTCTCAGCGCCTGTGGTGGGCGGCTCAAACTAATTGGTGAACTCAAATGTTCTGTTTCCTTCCGCAATACCAAATTCACAGGAATTTGTTACGTCACGAAGAATGATTTAAATGTTTTGGGACTTGATTGGTTCGATCGTTTGCATCTGGCTGATGTCCCACTAAATTCTCTACGCAATACAGTGAAGAAGCATAAAATGCTAGACAATTCCGGACGGAGCCGAAGCCGCAAACCCAACAATCAGACGAAACGACAGGCGTCAACAACAAGCCCAAAGGTCCCAGATAAACCCCCAGGTAAACATCCTACTAATCATTCATCTTCTCAAAAGGGGAGGTGATATGTATCCACATATATATATTTATGTGTGTGTGTGCATGTTGGTCTCTCTTTCTGTTTGCTCGGTTAGTCTGTGACCACTTCACTTGTATGGACTTGTCTCCTTTAATAATGTGTATTCTCCTTATATTATATTATATATAATATGAGTGTTTGTTGACAGTCCGTTGCTTGGTGACATATATCCATATATGTTTGTTGGCATGTCTGCTATATTCGCTATGTATAATTGGATCGACACTCCATTATAATTAGCCATTCATGTTAAGACTGTCTAATGATTTTTCCCACGCTTGTCTGAATTATTTATATATATTCGCATTCACAATTTGTGTGAACTACTTTACTTTACAACTACTTTACTTGCTTACCACTTTGGTGTGAGACCATTTATTTTCGTCTCCTTGTGTTTGGACAATAGAAGTATCATCGCAAACCTAGTGGTCTTCTGATTTCCGCCTTCTCGCGTCAGGACTATTAGTTTCTCGACCAGTCCATAACAATAATTTAGCGACGAGTACATAACAATTTGGCGACGGGGAAAACTACATAACAATTTGGCGACGGGGAAAACTACTATTAACCACACAGCAGCAGCAACATAACAATTTACTATGGATCCTATTAAATTGGAATTATTGTTTGAACGACAAATGAAATTAATGGAAATGTTCGTCAACCAACAGACTGGTCCAGCTCCACCTTCAAGCAATCCCAATCATACCATGCTACCATCTGTCGACGGAATTGTGAACAGCATTTCACAGTTCAATTATGACCCAGAGGCTAATGTCACTTTTGACACATGGTATCAACGTTATGAGGATTTATTCACTGTTGATCTCGCCTCACAAGACGATGCCTGGAAGGTGCGAGTTTTGCTACGTAAATTGGGTCCGGCAGAATATGAACGGTACTGCAACCTAATTTTACCACAGAAACCACGTGACAATTGTTTCGATGATACAATAAAGTTGCTGCGTGAACATTTCGGAGACCACTCCTCATTATTCAGTATACGTTATCGTTGCCTCAAGCTGGCAATGAATGAAAATGATGATTTTCTTACTCACGTTGGCACAGTCAACCGAGAATGTGAGAGATTTCGACTCAGGTCCTTAACAGATGATCAGTTCAAAGCCTTGATTCTCATATGCAGTCTCCAATCTCCTCGTTTCACAGATATCCGAACTCGACTGCTCAATCAGCTAGAACAAAATCCCAAGTTAACATTACATGACATAGCTGATGAATATCAACGGCTGATTAATCTGCAGAAAGACACACACTTGGTCGAATCAACACCTCCGAGAAGCTCTGATATTCGTGCATTACGCAAGAGCAAAAATCTCTCATCATCTACTCCTGACCCACCTACTTCTCTAATGTTCCGCGGAAATCTAAACATACTCGTCCAACTTCACAAAATACTGCAAAGAAGACCCCACCATCACCATGCTGGCATTGTGGCGCGTGGCACTTTGTAAAGTCTTGCCCATACAAAAATCATCGTTGCAGCAAGTGCAAAATCATCGGTCATAAAAATGGTTTTTGTCAGCCACGCAACCCAGATATCATAATCCAGCAAAAGCTCAACAAAATGTCGGTCCTAAATCTCCAAAAAGATCACTGAGTCTACGTGCAACCTGTCAAGTCACAACACCAGCTATGCGGAAATATATTGACCTTCAGATGAATGGTCATGATACTCGTCTGCAGCTAGATACTGCCTCTGATATTACTGTTATATCAGAGAAACTTTGGAATTATATTGGCAGACCACCTATCACCAATACTTCCCAGTCTCTTCTCAGCGCCTGTGGTGGGCGGCTCAAACTAATTGGTGAACTCAAATGTTCTGTTTCCTTCCGCAATACCAAATTCACAGGAATTTGTTACGTCACGAAGAATGATTTAAATGTTTTGGGACTTGATTGGTTCGATCGTTTGCATCTGGCTGATGTCCCACTAAATTCTCTACGCAATACAGTGAAGAAGCATAAAATGCTAGACAATTCCGGACGGAGCCGAAGCCGCAAACCCAACAATCAGACGAAACGACAGGCGTCAACAACAAGCCCAAAGGTCCCAGATAAACCCCCAGGTAAACATCCTACTAATCATTCATCTTCTCAAAAGGGGAGGTGATATGTATCCACATATATATATTTATGTGTGTGTGTGCATGTTGGTCTCTCTTTCTGTTTGCTCGGTTAGTCTGTGACCACTTCACTTGTATGGACTTGTCTCCTTTAATAATGTGTATTCTCCTTATATTATATTATATATAATATGAGTGTTTGTTGACAGTCCGTTGCTTGGTGACATATATCCATATATGTTTGTTGGCATGTCTGCTATATTCGCTATGTATAATTGGATCGACACTCCATTATAATTAGCCATTCATGTTAAGACTGTCTAATGATTTTTCCCACGCTTGTCTGAATTATTTATATATATTCGCATTCACAATTTGTGTGAACTACTTTACTTTACAACTACTTTACTTGCTTACCACTTTGGTGTGAGACCATTTATTTTCGTCTCCTTGTGTTTGGACAATAGAAGTATCATCGCAAACCTAGTGGTCTTCTGATTTCCGCCTTCTCGCGTCAGGACTATTAGTTTCTCGACCAGTCCATAACAATAATTTAGCGACGAGTACATAACAATTTGGCGACGGGGAAAACTAATAACAATTTGGCGACGGGGAAAACTACTATTAACCACACAGCAGCAGCAACATAACAATTTACTATGGATCCTATTAAATTGGAATTATTGTTTGAACGACAAATGAAATTAATGGAAATGTTCGTCAACCAACAGACTGGTCCAGCTCCACCTTCAAGCAATCCCAATCATACCATGCTACCATCTGTCGACGGAATTGTGAACAGCATTTCACAGTTCAATTATGACCCAGAGGCTAATGTCACTTTTGACACATGGTATCAACGTTATGAGGATTTATTCACTGTTGATCTCGCCTCACAAGACGATGCCTGGAAGGTGCGAGTTTTGCTACGTAAATTGGGTCCGGCAGAATATGAACGGTACTGCAACCTAATTTTACCACAGAAACCACGTGACAATTGTTTCGATGATACAATAAAGTTGCTGCGTGAACATTTCGGAGACCACTCCTCATTATTCAGTATACGTTATCGTTGCCTCAAGCTGGCAATGAATGAAAATGATGATTTTCTTACTCACGTTGGCACAGTCAACCGAGAATGTGAGAGATTTCGACTCAGGTCCTTAACAGATGATCAGTTCAAAGCCTTGATTCTCATATGCAGTCTCCAATCTCCTCGTTTCACAGATATCCGAACTCGACTGCTCAATCAGCTAGAACAAAATCCCAAGTTAACATTACATGACATAGCTGATGAATATCAACGGCTGATTAATCTGCAGAAAGACACACACTTGGTCGAATCAACACCTCCGAGAAGCTCTGATATTCGTGCATTACGCAAGAGCAAAAATCTCTCATCATCTACTCCTGACCCACCTACTTCTCTAATGTTCCGCGGAAATCTACACATACTCGTCCAACTTCACAAAATACTGCAAAGAAGACCCCACCATCACCATGCTGGCATTGTGGCGCGTGGCACTTTGTAAAGTCTTGCCCATACAAAAATCATCGTTGCAGCAAGTGCAAAATCATCGGTCATAAAAATGGTTTTTGTCAGCCACGCAACCCAGATATCATAATCCAGCAAAAGCTCAACAAAATGTCGGTCCTAAATCTCCAAAAAGATCACTGAGTCTACGTGCAACCTGTCAAGTCACAACACCAGCTATGCGGAAATATATTGACCTTCAGATGAATGGTCATGATACTCGTCTGCAGCTAGATACTGCCTCTGATATTACTGTTATATCAGAGAAACTTTGGAATTATATTGGCAGACCACCTATCACCAATACTTCCCAGTCTCTTCTCAGCGCCTGTGGTGGGCGGCTCAAACTAATTGGTGAACTCAAATGTTCTGTTTCCTTCCGCAATACCAAATTCACAGGAATTTGTTACGTCACGAAGAATGATTTAAATGTTTTGGGACTTGATTGGTTCGATCGTTTGCATCTGGCTGATGTCCCACTAAATTCTCTACGCAATACAGTGAAGAAGCATAAAATGCTAGACAATTCCGGACGGAGCCGAAGCCGCAAACCCAACAATCAGACGAAACGACAGGCGTCAACAACAAGCCCAAAGGTCCCAGATAAACCCCCAGGTAAACATCCTACTAATCATTCATCTTCTCAAAAGGGGAGGTGATATGTATCCACATATATATATTTATGTGTGTGTGTGCATGTTGGTCTCTCTTTCTGTTTGCTCGGTTAGTCTGTGACCACTTCACTTGTATGGACTTGTCTCCTTTAATAATGTGTATTCTCCTTATATTATATTATATATAATATGAGTGTTTGTTGACAGTCCGTTGCTTGGTGACATATATCCATATATGTTTGTTGGCATGTCTGCTATATTCGCTATGTATAATTGGATCGACACTCCATTATAATTAGCCATTCATGTTAAGACTGTCTAATGATTTTTCCCACGCTTGTCTGAATTATTTATATATATTCGCATTCACAATTTGTGTGAACTACTTTACTTTACAACTACTTTACTTGCTTACCACTTTGGTGTGAGACCATTTATTTTCGTCTCCTTGTGTTTGGACAATAGAAGTATCATCGCAAACCTAGTGGTCTTCTGATTTCCGCCTTCTCGCGTCAGGACTATTAGTTTCTCGACCAGTCCATAACAATAACTTAGCGACGAGTACATAACAATTTGGCGACGGGGAAAACTATAACAAAACAATTTGGCGACGGGGAAAATAGTACATAACAGACAGCTCTTATGAGCTAGTGATTCGTGTTTCACACTGACTTCTTGTCTAAATTGGTTTTTCTGCCTGTTTTTGTTTCAGACGTCACCAGTGCACACTCTGGGTAAGCATGGATATTCGAAATGGCATTTATGATGAACTGATTGCGTGTCATATGAAGTTTGATTGATATGTACTATTAGTCTGATAGGAATTCCCACTGTTTTGTGTTGTTAGTAGTTTAGCTACATTTCAATGCTATGGTCAGAACGACAAGTCTTGTTGCTAAATATTTATTGAGTTTTGTTTTGCATTGTTTCCTAGTTGGGTTGGAACATGTTATTTTGGAGTTGTTGTTCTCGTGACGCTGAGGGTGTATGTGGACGGATGGGGCTTTCCGTTTGGCGCCTTGTAAGTTGGAATGGTTCCTACGAGTTGATAGTGCCACTCCATTCTGTCAGTCTGTGTGGAGGAGGAGTATAAAGGAGGAAAAAGTATGATGATGCTTGTGATAAACAATGTTTAGTCAGACTATGTATAAAGCAATGTGAAATATAGATATTATTTGGAACGAAAGCAGTTTTAAATTGTTGTTGTTGTTTATGGGGCTAATAGTCGAGGCTATCCATGTTAGTGTTGACTTTGTGACAGTTTAGTTTGCCTATATGTGAATAAAGATTGTAGGGTGTAAGAGACAGTAAGGTGAAGGGTATAGAAACAGCCGTTGTCAGTTCAATTGGATCGTCGTTGAATTCGGTCGACTAAACGTGTAGGGGGTTTATCGTGCTCGGAATGGATTTGTCTGAGAAGTGATTGGAGCGTGAGTTGTGTGTTGGGTTATTGTATGGTCACTAAGACTGTGACTGATATTGTGTGAGTAGTGGTTTTTTTTCGATGAGATATGTTGTGTCTAGGCGTGTGTCGCATTTCAGTGTTAGGAAAGGGTTGTCTGTGCGGACTAACTAGACGATAGACTTTTGTCATGTGAGGGATTGATTTACGTGTTAGTCTGAGATGGGATAATGTGAGCGAATTTCGTGTTGTGAGGATTTATAAGTAGTGTGTTGGCTTGTAGTATGATCTGGAGAGTGAGGGTGTGTGGGACTAAGTGTCTTGATGGATGAGGGTCAGGGAGGTTATTTGTGCGTGTGTGGAGTGTGAGAGTTCAGTGGGTTATTTCGGTGGGTGCTGATTTTCTCTCTCGCATAGTCTTTGTGTGACTCGGAGAGTGTAAGTGGACGGGATGTGGTTATCCCGGATACCTGTTAGAAGTCGAGTGATTGATCTGACGACTTGTGGTGGTGGTTCTCTGGTGTTTCAGCTAGTCAGTCGGGGAGATTCTCTTGGTCTTTTTTGAATGTGATTACTAGTCAGTGGTGATAATGGCTGTATGAGGAGAAAAGGTGAAGGCGTGTGACTAGGTGAGCAGCGCTTGATTTTGGTTGTCGTTTGAGCCTGGCTTTTTCCAGTCGACAAGTAAATGATGTCAAATTTTCCGAAATACTTGTGGTGAGGTGGTGACAAATTTGGTGCATTTGTGTGGTAAGTCAGTGATATATTGGTGACATTATTTTGATTTGCCTAGACTGTTGACACTGAATTCCCGGAGTTGACTTTGTGTGCTGACGAGGAGTTTTGTGTGACTGTGGCTGAAAATGGAGCTATGAAGAGGTTAGTTTTCTATCAGGAGAAATTGTAGTTTTTATTGTTTTTGTCTTATTGAGTATGTGCTACGTGATGAGTGTATGACACCTCTTATGAGCTAGTGATTCGTGTTTCACACTGACTTCTTGTCTAAATTGGTTTTTCTGCCTGTTTTTGTTTCAGACGTCACCAGTGCACACTCTGGGTAAGCATGGATATTCGAAATGCCATTTATGATGAACTGATTGCGTGTCATATGAAGTTTGATTGATATGTACTATTAGTCTGATAGGAATTCCCACTGTTTTGTGTTGTTAGTAGTTTAGCTACATTTCAATGCTATGGTCAGAACGACAAGTCTTGTTGCTAAATATTTATTGAGTTTTGTTTTGCATTGTTTCCTAGTTGAGTTGGAACATGTTATTTTGGAGTTGTTGTTCTCGTGACGCTGAGGGTGTATGTGGACGGATGGGGCTTTCCGTTTGGCGCCTTGTAAGTTGGAATGGTTCCTACGAGTTGATAGTGCCACTCCATTCTGTCAGTCTGTGTGGAGGAGGAGCATAAAGGAGGAAAAAGTATGATGATGCTTGTGATAAACAATGTTTAGTCGGACTATGTATAAAGCAATGTGAAATATAGATATTATTTGGAACGAAAGCAGTTTTAAATTGTTGTTGTTGTTGTTTATGGGGCTAATAGTCGAGGCTATCCATGTTAGTGTTGACTTTGTGACAGTTTAGTTTGCCTATATGTGAATAAAGATTGTAGGGTGTAAGAGACAGTAAGGTGAAGGGTATAGAAACAGCCGTTGTCAGTTCAATTGGATCGTCGTTGAATTCGGTCGACTAAACGTGTAGGGGGTTTATCGTGCTCGGAATGGATTTGTCTGAGAAGTGATTGGAGCGTGAGTTGTGTGTTGGGTTATTGTATGGTCACTAAGACTGTGACTGATATTGTGTGAGTAGTGGTTTTTTTTCGATGAGATATGTTGTGTCTAGGCGTGTGTCGCATTTCAGTGTTAGGAAAGGGTTGTCTGTGCGGACTAACTAGACGATAGACTTTTGTCATGTGAGGGATTGATTTACGTGTTAGTCTGAGATGGGATAATGTGAGCGAATTTCGTGTTGTGAGGATTTATAAGTAGTGTGTTGGCTTGTAGTATGATCTGGAGAGTGAGGGTGTGTGGGACTAAGTGTCTTGATGGATGAGGGTCAGGGAGGTTATTTGTGCGTGTGTGGAGTGTGAGAGTTCAGTGGGTTATTTCGGTGGGTGCTGATTTTCTCTCTCGCATAGTCTTTGTGTGACTCGGAGAGTGTAAGTGGACGGGATGTGGTTATCCCGGATACCTGTTAGAAGTCGAGTGATTGATCTGACGACTTGTGGTGGTGGTTCGCTGGTGTTTCAGCTAGTCAGTCGGGGAGATTCTCTTGGTCTTTTTTGAATGTGATTACTAGTCAGTGGTGATAATGGCTGTATGAGGAGAAAAGGTGAAGGCGTGTGACTAGGTGAGCAGCGCTTGATTTTGGTTGTCGTTTGAGCCTGGCTTTTTCCAGTCGACAAGTAAATGATGTCAAATTTTCCGAAATACTTGTGGTGAGGTGGTGACAAATTTGGTGCATTTGTGTGGTAAGTCAGTGATATATTGGTGACATTATTTTGATTTGCCTAGACTGTTGACACTGAATTCCCGGAGTTGACTTTGTGTGCTGACGAGGAGTTTTGTGTGACTGTGGCTGAAAATGGAGCTATGAAGAGGTTAGTTTTCTATCAGGAGAAATTGTAGTTTTTATTGTTTTTGTCTTATTGAGTATGTGCTACGTGATGAGTGTATGACACCTCTTATGAGCTAGTGATTCGTGTTTCACACTGACTTCTTGTCTAAATTGGTTTTTCTGCCTGTTTTTGTTTCAGACGTCACCAGTGCACACTCTGGGTAAGCATGGATATTCGAAATGCCATTTATGATGAACTGATTGCGTGTCATATGAAGTTTGATTGATATGTACTATTAGTCTGATAGGAATTCCCACTGTTTTGTGTTGTTAGTAGTTTAGCTACATTTCAATGCTATGGTCAGAACGACAAGTCTTGTTGCTAAATATTTATTGAGTTTTGTTTTGCATTGTTTCCTAGTTGAGTTGGAACATGTTATTTTGGAGTTGTTGTTCTCGTGACGCTGAGGGTGTATGTGGACGGATGGGGCTTTCCGTTTGGCGCCTTGTAAGTTGGAATGGTTCCTACGAGTTGATAGTGCCACTCCATTCTGTCAGTCTGTGTGGAGGAGGAGCATAAAGGAGGAAAAAGTATGATGATGCTTGTGATAAACAATGTTTAGTCGGACTATGTATAAAGCAATGTGAAATATAGATATTATTTGGAACGAAAGCAGTTTTAAATTGTTGTTGTTGTTGTTTATGGGGCTAATAGTCGAGGCTATCCATGTTAGTGTTGACTTTGTGACAGTTTAGTTTGCCTATATGTGAATAAAGATTGTAGGGTGTAAGAGACAGTAAGGTGAAGGGTATAGAAACAGCCGTCGTCAGGTCAATTGGATCGTCGTTGAATTCGGTTGACTAAACGTGTAGGGGGTTTATCGCGCTCGGAATGGATTTGTCTGAGAAGTGATTGGAGTGTGAGTTGTGTGTTGGGCTATTGTATGGTCACTAAGACTGTGACTGATATTGTGTGAGTAGTGGTTTTTTTTCGATGAGATATGTTGTGTCTAGGCGTGTGTCGCATTTCAGTGTTAGGAAAGGGTTGTCTGTGCGGACTAACTAGACGATAGACTTTTGTCATGTGAGGGATTGATTTACGTGTTAGTCTGAGATGGGATAATGTGAGCGAATTTCGTGTTGTGAGGATTTATAAGTAGTGTGTTGGCTTGTAGTATGATCTGGAGAGTGAGGGTGTGTGGGACTAAGTGTCTTGATGGATGAGGGTCAGGGAGGTTATTTGTGCGTGTGTGGAGTGTGAGAGTTCAGTGGGTTATTTCGGTGGGTGCTGATTTTCTCTCTCGCATAGTCTTTGTGTGACTCGGAGAGTGTAAGTGGACGGGATGTGGTTATCCCGGATACCTGTTAGAAGTCGAGTGATTGATCTGACGACTTGTGGTGGTGGTTCGCTGGTGTTTCAGCTAGTCAGTCGGGGAGATTCTCTTGGTCTTTTTTGAATGTGATTACTAGTCAGTGGTGATAATGGCTGTATGAGGAGAAAAGGTGAAGGCGTGTGACTAGGTGAGCAGCGCTTGATTTTGGTTGTCGTTTGAGCCTGGCTTTTTCCAGTCGACAAGTAAATGATGTCAAATTTTCCGAAATACTTGTGGTGAGGTGGTGACAAATTTGGTGCATTTGTGTGGTAAGTCAGTGATATATTGGTGACATTATTTTGATTTGCCTAGACTGTTGACACTGAATTCCCGGAGTTGACTTTGTGTGCTGACGAGGAGTTTTGTGTGACTGTGGCTGAAAATGGAGCTATGAAGAGGTTAGTTTTCTATCAGGAGAAATTGTAGTTTTTATTGTTTTTGTCTTATTGAGTATGTGCTACGTGATGAGTGTATGACACCTCTTATGAGCTAGTGATTCGTGTTTCACACTGACTTCTTGTCTAAATTGGTTTTTCTGCCTGTTTTTGTTTCAGACGTCACCAGTGCACACTCTGGGTAAGCATGGATATTCGAAATGCCATTTATGATGAACTGATTGCGTGTCATATGAAGTTTGATTGATATGTACTATTAGTCTGATAGGAATTCCCACTGTTTTGTGTTGTTAGTAGTTTAGCTACATTTCAATGCTATGGTCAGAACGACAAGTCTTGTTGCTAAATATTTATTGAGTTTTGTTTTGCATTGTTTCCTAGTTGAGTTGGAACATGTTATTTTGGAGTTGTTGTTCTCGTGACGCTGAGGGTGTATGTGGACGGATGGGGCTTTCCGTTTGGCGCCTTGTAAGTTGGAATGGTTCCTACGAGTTGATAGTGCCACTCCATTCTGTCAGTCTGTGTGGAGGAGGAGTATAAAGGAGGAAAAAGTATGATGATGCTTGTGATAAACAATGTTTAGTCGGACTATGTATAAAGCAATGTGAAATATAGATATTATTTGGAACGAAAGCAGTTTTAAATTGTTGTTGTTGTTGTTTATGGGGCTAATAGTCGAGGCTATCCATGTTAGTGTTGACTTTGTGACAGTTTAGTTTGCCTATATGTGAATAAAGATTGTAGGGTGTAAGAGACAGTAAGGTGAAGGGTATAGAAACAGCCGTCGTCAGGTCAATTGGATCGTCGTTGAATTCGGTCGACTAAACGTGTAGGGGTTTATCGTGCTCGGAATGGATTTGTCTGAGAAGTGATTGGAGTGTGAGTTGTGTGTTGGGCTATTGTATGGTCACTAAGACTGTGACTGATATTGTGTGAGTAGTGGTTTTTTTTTCGATGAGATATGTTGTGTCTAGGCGTGTGTCGCATTTCAGTGTTAGGAAAGGGTTGTCTGTGCGGACTAACTAGACGATAGACTTTTGTCATGTGAGCGATTGATTTACGTGTTAGTCTGGGATGGGATAATATTTTCTATCTTTTTTTGCTGAGGAGTTTTTATTGAATTTTTTTTCTCTGGTTTTTTTCTTGTTTGCTTTCTTTTGCATGTATCCTTTCTTTTTCCTGTGTTTTTATTTCAGTATTTTTTTTTGATATGTTATTTTCTCAATGCTTGTTTTTGTATTCTGTCGTCTGTGTTGTTTGTGTGTTGTAAATGCTATGGGTTTTTTTTCTGCTTTGTTAACTGACCGGAATATCGCGTTTTTTCTGCCCTGAAGATATATATATATATATATCGCTCTTTTGTTTCTTTTCAGAAAGGTTTGAGTTCATTGTTGTAAGAGGAATTCCGTTGTAACTCCTTTGTTATTTTAGCCTTCCCACGGTTTCCTTGTTTTCTGGGTGTTCTTATTTTATATGTATGTGTCTCTTCTTAGCGAAAATTCCATTTTTAAACGTGTAATTTTATTTTAAGTTCTTCCTCCTTCCTAATTTCTAGTTGCATTTTCTATGATGTTGTACCCTTCAAACTGTGAAAATATATCTCACAATTCGTTTCTTTGATTGCTCCACTTAAGTGTAGCAATGTGATGGAACTGTTAGAATTTCCCATGACTGTCTATCTTTTGGTAGTAGTTTGTTTTGGATTTATTATGTGATGGTTTTAGTTCCTTTGTTCGTACATCATTCGTCTTAAAAATATTACGTTAACGTGTTTTAATCTCTCTTATCAGAAATATAAGTAAGCATTTGTTAATTCTGTTGATAGTTTTTTTCTTTTCTAGCTATATTTAGAGGTATGAGCGACTTGTGTTAGTTATATTGTGTAGGTAAACATTGTCTCCGTAATGGTAGTTTTTGCATTCGTATACACTCATTATTAGGATGAAATTATTGTCTCACCTGTATGAGTAGCCTAGCTTTTATTGGTTTCCCGTAGGAATTGGGTTTGAAGGTAATCGTCAATGTTGAGTCGATTCCAGCGCTCGTGTTCTTAATACTTTTTGTTGGCGGTAATTCTCCCTGCATTGGCTCCACTGTATATTCGGTTTGATTTTCTGGATATAAACGTGCGATGAATTTCATTGGCTCACTAAAATTCAAAATATATTTATTGTTAAGTAAGCAACATGTAGTCTAGCTTTTGAGGATTATACGCATATATCCAGTTATCTGTGTGTGGGAAATTCGAAGAAAACAGGGTTAACAATGAAATGCGATTTCAATAATTAATAGCGTATTAGTCTTAGCTTGGGTGTAGTCTAATCGGTGAAAATTAGTTGAAATTGAGGGAACTGGAGTAAATTGTTTTGATTACAATCAAATGAAGTAACCATCTTGAAACGAGGTTGTCCATTATCCACGATGCATCAGAATCTATGGAGAGTAAAAAGTAGGATCAACCTGAAGTTTATCTTGGATATTATGTGTTGCGTGTCTCATGAAGTCAAAAATTTTCAAGAGAAAACGAACTGGTTGGCATCAGTGACAACGCAGACAGGAATTCAAGTGAACATAGAGAACATAGTCATGATGATTATACCCTACTTACAAGAACAGGCACCATCAATGTGATAAATCTGAAGGAACTTCTTTCTTCCACTCACCTGGATAGGCAACATTGTTTCAATTACAGACGGCACGAACCAGGAAGCACAGGCCATCGAGGATCAAAAAAGTAAGACGACCGCAGAAATTTCGACCTCAAGATTTGAATTTTCTACACTTAAGTCAGTGCTTCTATATTTATTAGAGACCTTAGTGCAGTCATCACGAAAAGCGTTTCCAACAGACTTCCTACAGTTGATGCCCTCTTTCGACATTGAAGATGAAATAATCGGCCGAAAAGAAGGAATGAACTGGAAACTGTCTTAGCTAACTAACTAATTCATGAAATGTTCAATAAATATGTTGCGGATAGTGGATATGGACTGGACATACTGCAGGCAGGTAGGTCTGTGTGTAACCGGAACGGGAAGTTACAATGTCTGAGTCTGATGATTACATGGCCTTGTAGGCGTTCGTGGAGCCAGTTAAGAAAGAAATTAGAGAACAGAGTGGAATGATGGTGAATAAGATTAATACAATTTCTATAAATGGGATTAGCGCGTAATTTTCTCTCCTATGAAGTTTTTAAACTAGTTTTTCATGGTGTTGGACTTGAAAAGTTGCGTATTAGGCAGTAAAAGTACCATACATTAGACTACTTCCCACTCACTCACCTACGTCTTAAATGAGCACGAGACTTACATGCAAGGCATAAATCCTGCTGACCGACTATTAACATCTTACATTGAAACAGGATCCATTGTTGTATTATCAAGCTTATTAAATGTAATGCTGTTTTGTTATCAAGCTTGGAAAAAATGATATTGTAGTATTTATACTGAATCAGTGTTATTTCATCTTAAAAATTTACTTACTTGGTTTGGCTACTTAACGCCAACTGAACTTTAACTGAACGCCCGATTCCATTGTGTGGAAAATAAATTACGTCATCTACTGGTGGATCATTTGACCTAAATAGCAATCCGAATCTCCATATTGCACCAAGACACGATCGTACCATTAAATCTGCACTGCATCTACAGTTAACAAGAATTGATACACCTTTTATGAATTTATTAAGTTCAAGTTTATTAAAATGATAAATTATAGTTAAAATTGTAGCGTCGGTGGCACAGTGGTTAGGACGCTCGCTGACCATGCAATGGTCGGGGGTTCGATTCCCGGGCGATGCACTCCAACCCGCTAAGCTAGAAATAATGCTGGTAAAGAGGAAAGCTTGGGCATGAGGCTAGCAACCCCATCCTGTAACATAAACACTGCTACAAAAACTTCAAGCCACTGGCTTACAGCCCTATGTTCCACTGGGAACGTGAAGGAAAGAAAAAAAAGTTAAAATTGTACTTGTCATAATTGTTTCTAGTTTCTTAGTAAAAACTTCATTATTGTGATTTAAAACAGTGTTAATACATTCGAAGTGTACTTTGAATCGAATAGAAAACAATGACGCTTTCACCTAAACAATGAAGTTATTTCTGGGCAATCTAACTGGGTTTATCGACAGTATTGAGTGCTAGTATTTGCGTATCCATAATGATGTCATTCCAGGTGTTTCATAATATTTAGGTCGTACTGATTATTTCTCATCAATTACACTTGTGTTGTTTATTCTAATAACAGTTTACCTTCGTCCAATTGTTTGTGTTCTATAGTAAATGATATGCTAAGCTCAACTTTGTTATGTCCGATTATCAAAATCCTACGTGTGTGACAGCTGGTTATTTATTGTACGGTGAGTTTTATTACTTAGGATGGTATACTGTTCATAGAAGAGAAAGGTTTCCTCCTCAGTATTGACTAGTAAAAAATGAATTAAGCAAATGAGGTGATACGTCAAAGCCTTATTTACTAAATTATATACATGCTTCAGAGGAAGTTTCAGTTTTAGAGTTAAAGCACTATGACTGCGTCAGTGGCACAGTGGTTAGGATTCTCTGAGTTCTATTCTTACAAAATAAGCATTAAATTGTTTGGTCATGAAAGTTTTACAATGTGGAAAGGGAGTGCAATTGGGCAAGGAAGAAAATTCAAAGCAAAATATAGGATAGTGAAAACTGAGGTTACACGGTTGTTTCATAAAAGCAATGGAAGATTAGTGTATCCCCATATAAGCTATAAATCATTTGAAATGTGAATATCACTTTCTTGTCCAAAAATGAGTATTATTCACTAACATTAAACTTTTGTTTCGCCAACTTACTTGAATGAGATTGCTGGAGAGAATATCATGCCAAGATTAATTTCAGTTATTTCTGAATCATCATGTTTTTTGACACCAATTAATTTTATATTTAATGATCTCATTAAAGCTTTGTCTAGCTCAACTAATTGAGCTAAATATTCATCTACTTTCTTTACAATCGGCTTCATTGTCCATTCTAAACTACCCACTTGAATTTGATCCCATAAAGTTGTTGAATGATGATTGGATAGTGGATCAGTTATCATTGTCGGTGTGGTTTGACTAAACATTTGTTCATTCAGCTTAACTATTTCTTCTTGTGAAGTAACCGAATAAACTTCAATATCTTTCAGTTGATCACGAAATGATAAACTTGGATCCAACATTTGTGCTAGTGAATTCAATAATCTTAAAGTGATTATAAAATATGACTTTGAGCGTACAGTTCCACTGATAACAAGTGGTTTTATCAGCGAGTTCTTGTAATTATAACTATATGGTGAAATGAATTCATGCGTATCTCTTGATGGATAAGTAAGTGATTTCATTTCAGGAATACCCTAAGAAAGAGTTGATGGAAGAAAAGATTGTGGTGAAAGCGTTTTTCATCACAAGAAATCAGAAATACATATTTCATTTGTGATTACTTATAGAAACTCTGTCTGTCTGTCTGTTTTCCACATAGAACTTTGCACAAATGTGCGGCAGTTCAAGTCGCCACACTCCCTCCTTGTAGCACACAAAGCAAGAGAAGAAATGCATAATAGAGACAGTAAGCAGAGGTGTGAGACAAACAAAAGAGTATTAACGAAGAACAAAACAGTTTTATTGGAAATCATAAGTCACAAGGAGTGGATGCATCTGCGCTAGCTAGTGAGAGCGATTTTGAGCCATGTCACCAATTGTTTCCAACCATTGATTTTTACCGTCCCGAGGACCCCAAACTGGAAGTCTACACCTTCCTACGTGGCTTAGACTAACTGTTATGGATTTCACTGACTGGTGCCAAGTTTTTGTTTGACCGCCGCTAGCTTTTTTCCAGCCTGACCCTATATCCGCCAACGCTGCTCGTCGAGGAAGGCGATGACTAGGCATACGTAACACATGTTCTAACCATCTCAGTCTTTGTAACTTCACAACTTCGTCGATTGATTTCCCGGCCTTACCTATCACTCGACGCCTAACCTCAGTATTGGTCACCTTATTATACCACTTCACACGAGAGATAGAACGCAGGCACCTATGATCAAAGACAGTTAATCTTTTCATGTCTTCCACTCTCAATGGCCAGGTCTCACTCTCAGCCATAAAGGAGGACGGAGCGGACTGCTGAGCAGTACACTTGCCCTTTGGTCAATAGTCGAATATCTCGTCTACGCCAGAGACGGCGTAAACTGGCAAATGCGGAACGAGCTCCTGTATTTGTGCTGAGATTTCGTCAGAGATCAGCCCGTTGGGGCTGATGGTACTTCCCAAATAAGTGAAGCGGTCAACGTGCTCTACCACTTCACTCCCTATTTTTAAACTAGGCGTCGATGTAGTCCAGTCCTGTAACATCACCTTGCATTTGGCGGGAGCGAATCGCATACCAAACATTCGTAGATTGCGGCTCAAGGTGTTTAGAAGACTCTGCATTTTGTCAGCGTCTTCGCCTAGTAGGACTATATCGTCTGCATATTCTAAGTCAACGAGATTATTCCCTGGTAGCAAGTCAATCCCTGAGTCGCTGAAGTCACTTAGGGTTAAGTCCATTAGTAAATCTATGATGAAATTGAATAGAAAAGGAGATAATGGGCATCCCTGACGGACACCACTGGTCGTCATCAGTTCAGACGACAACTCGCCGTAACTCTAATTTTACTTCAGTAATTTTGTCAGGAAAATATGACCACTAATGTCATACCCTATTGAAAATTATTGAACCTGTTACGCAATTATGTATTGTGTGATATCATTATTATGAATTATTCCCGACCTGTTTACTATAACTCACCCATTTGGTATTAAATCACTTGCAAATGTTTTCTTGCGTACTTTTACGCAATATTCTGCGTATATATATATATATATATATATATATGAGTAAATAATACTATATTGTTGCTCATTTACGAAAGAATTCTCGAACGTTTTTGAGATACTTATGATAAATTCGATCACGAAGTCATATCAGGAGGTACTGGCCTCTTCAGTAATATGCGAAGTTAGTTGTATGAATGTTGACGAAAATGCGACGGACAAGATCTCTGGCCAAATAGTGAAAGCTAGGGTGGCATGGGCTAACTTGAACCACCTCGTCGCGACGTTAGCCTGGCTGTCAAAGGTCAGGTTTACAATGCTATGATGAGCGCATTCTTGCTCTACGCTTGAGAAATCTGGCCTGTTCGCGCTGAGTTTGCTCAGTGACTTTGGGTATCCGATCATCGCTGTCTCCGTAGAATTGCTTTTATTTGATGCCATAATCGTGAGAGTAATTTTTAAGTCCAGTAGCGTGTGATTAGTACGGTATCTTCATCTGGAAACACCCATTTCAGTGGCTTCGGCATGTGCTAAGAATGTCATTCCAGAGATTTCCCTACTGGTCTGTGTTTGCTGGTCCTGGAACTGAATAGACAAAGGGGAGAGGTGGTGAGCCTATAACTCGTAACTTCATGAGATGAAAGATATTTGTGCTAGGTCGCATAAGTTGGTACACCACGACTCTGTTTGAGGACCGAGAGCTTGTTTGAATCAGTCGCTCGGGACGTTATCCGATATCGCCCGGGATCAGAATCAGTGAGGAATATCCTACAATTTCCTTTTTTCCTCCCTTTCTTAAAGTACCATTAAGTGGTGAACATGGAATGATCTTGAAAAATATGCTTTCTTTCTGTATGGTTGACTTCTTTTATGCATTCTGTGCCTATTCTCTTTATTTTGTTGTGTGGTGCATCTCTTGTTGTCTATTCTGTACCGAGTTTGTGTTTTAAGTAAAATAATCAGGTGGAAAAGTCCCAAGATGAGTATAGGTATGTTTGCAATATCTTCACGGAAAATATTATTGAACATCATATCTGCAATGTATAGAGGGAATTCGTTGTTTACCGAGCCACTCATCTGACATAACATGTTGGATATTTTAGTCCAATTTTGACCATGGTAGGAATAGAGCCTGAAGGTGTTTGTGTGAATACAAAGTCCCGATTGAGTCGATCTTATTGCAGCAGCTTCAGCTATATGTACGAGACATAGGCGAACGATGTATGCATGAAGTGAGATAAGATTAAATGGTTCATCTTTTAGTTTACAGATGAATATTGGACGGCTACTGAAGGACTGGAACAGTAGAAAGTCCTTATCGCTCTGGTTCGACTTTCGGAAAAAATCGCCGTAGAAGTATGTCCTTTGAATTGTAAACTCGGAAATGAGGGCTTCTCTGAATATCCATTTTCGCGTAGGATATCGCGGACGATCTGGAGTACTTTCTGTACACAATCTTTGAAGCGAATTGATCTCCTTCTAAATGCTAAGCATATATTCAAAACACTCATTGTTTTATCGGTACGAAGATTAGGAATTGTGCATAATGAGTTTTTGCCTCTAGCTTCGTAAATACTGTTTTTTAATGGATACGTCTCTCCTCGTTAGTGAGACGTCGATAAAGTGAAAAGTGCTATCGTATTTTCCTTCCTTTGGCGAAATGAACCTCTGCGTTAGCGCTATTGAAGTGACCCAAAATCAAATCACTAACTGGATCTTCATCGTGTACTACAAAAGTGTCATACATACAATGACTGTACGGTTTTGTATTCGCTATTTCATTTTTCAACGGACCATTTTCTAGTTTTCCTAGAAGCATGTTCTCAAATGTATGGTCTAGCAGGGATCCCATGGGTATTTTCTCAACCCGTCTGTATGTTTCATTATTAGGCAGCAACTCAACATTCGTTGTACATTTAGGTGGAACGATTTGTTGAGAATCGGTGTTTTTTCGGGTTTATAGAGTTAATCCACACAGTCTCACACTGTGCTGATCAAAATTTGAGTGAAGTCGCTTTTTTTTGACGCTTAATATTAACAAAATTGGTAAGATAACTGTAATGTGTATGAAAGGTTCAAAATTATTTGAGCAAAATGGTCTGATATTGAAGATTTCATCGGAATAACTGTGTACATTGTCAAACAAATAAAGTTTTATATGTAGATTAATAATTTTCAAATTGATAGGAGCTAGGTGGTTTTGGAACTTTATCTAAACAGTGACAGTCTTGTACTCCAATCCCCTTGCGGTCTTGGTATGCAGTTAGAAGTCTGAAACTGGAATGAAGTGTTGGCTCAGTGTTCTGCAACTTTCTACTCTTGTAAAAACTGATATTCATTTTAAAATCAAAAGCATTTATTTTCATTCAATAACAGTAAATGAGAAAATGCCATATATTGTACTACTTGTTATAAGCTAAATTTGATATAATGATGAATACAGGTTTGCAAACTCACTTTTATTGGAACTAACCATCGGATAGGCGAAATCGAAGTGGCAGTTTTATTTAAATCATGTGCAGCAGAGTTTGCTTTATACATTCTGACTGTACATAGGGCTTCATGTTCTCGCATTTCAAGTGGAGCAAATGATATCGGTATTTCAAATACTTTTTTGCTTGTTAAAAGTATATTTCTGTTAGATAATAAATAATAAATAAATCATAAGGTACTGTCAGTATATTCAATGATAGATTACTAATTTACTCATATTTACGTACAACTGAAAAATAATTTCAAATTCATTGTCATCATAAAAACGATTGTAAGCTAGGAAATATATGTCTCAAATTTGTTTGGTAGTCACTGATATTTCCATTTTAAATCTTAGGTGTTCCATTATCAGCAATTCATACGTATAGATTCGATAAGTATGTTAATTGCCTATATGACTGACAAATGTAGGTGGAAAAGGACAGCCATTATTATATTGGTTAGTCAAGAGATGTGGCTGTCTTATGAACGTTCACATTTTCAGCTGACTTATAATGCACCTCACCTTGGGTTCCGTTTGTAACACGTTCATGGCACTCGTTTCTTTGATATCACTTTCAACTGGTTCCTCAAGCTTCCTTTTCATATGCACTCCTTCATCTTATTCGTGGACTCTTTGTTTGTCTCCTGCCATTCCGGTTTTGCTCATCGACTTGTTGTGTAGTAATAGCAGAAGACACGACAAGGAAGAAAAGGTATGTTTTGGTTTAATTCAAACGACATGAAATAGGATGCTCAAACATATATGCAGCACTGAACTATGAGAATAATACTCTGACTCTAGCTACAAGTAGAATGATCAAATAAATATATAGTATTCTGTTGCTAGTGCAGTATTGAAATGTGGGAATATGTGAGAATTATATTCAGTTGGAGCACATTGTCTGTATCACACCATTACAGTGTAATGTCACTTGAGTGTCTCTTCAGTTTACATTCAAACTGTTTCATTCTGAATTTGTTACGTAACTGGTTTTTTTGCTGGCGTACTTCCACAGATTTTTCCTGTTTGCTACCATTCTTCGTTGGTGGTCGTATCTTCAGTGTCGAATGAAGGAAACTATTGGTGTAATGGAAACGGTTTTGATGATGAGAGCACCAGTTCCTTACACCGTATAGATGTTCTGGTTTAATATTGATGTGGGGAATTCGGATTTTTTTCTTTCCATTAACTGCTACAGATCTCTACACTCATTTCGCAATAATAAACGGCCGTCTTGATTTTCTAATCCGATCATGATCAGCTATGACATCCCCATCCGTGCCTCCCTAATTTGGGATGATTCCGCGTAAGTAAGCGAAAGAAATGACTCCTTTCAGACTTCTCTTTTTCATTGTGACTGCTATTGTTGATTGAGTATCTCCGTCACTTCTGTTACTTCTACTCCCACCAGAAATCTTATTTTCGCTTCCTTCTCTGTCAGCCTGTTAGCTTTAGCTGTAAATTTCTAAGATTGTTCAGCACGAGTCATAAAACATCTGCGAAATCTAGGTACTCTAGGATCTTTTTGTTGGTCTATAGTACGTCCATCGTTTCACTCCCCACTCATGTTGTGTTGCATGATCCAGTCCACCACAAATAAGAAGACCATCATTGATAGTGGGGAAGCGTTGTCTTCCCCCTACATTCACGCCAATGACTTCACTGGGGTTTGTGTTGTGAATTATTCGGCATACGTCACAAGGTATCTAATGAACTTTCGTAGGAATGATAAAAAGTAGAAGAATCCGTAAAATTATTCATAAAAGTCTGTGGACAACTAATCTTAACATCTAATGGATCCTAACCAGGCAATCTGTGCGTTTCCACATGCCTCACGCCAAAAGTTGGAAACTGTTTGAATTGGAATGAGGATATTTAAGTCTATTTCAATCGAGTACTATTTCAACCAACACGATTGGTCAAGAATAATAGGAGCTTAGCATGAAGAACACTTCATGGAAATGATTCACTACTGGTCTAGAATTTAAGTTTCCTTCAGCTAAGCACACAGAGTTAATTAGTCATGTTGACTGCTACCGTTAACTAATGAGTTTGTTCGTTACTTGAAGACCTCAGTCGTTTCATGAAAGCTTTCTATAGTTGCAGTGTCATTGAAGTATCTAAATATGCAATAATAAAACAGAGTACAAAGAATTAGTGCTACAGGCATTTGATCATTATCGCCTTTACATCTTTGGTTGTTTACTGCCTAAGCTTAGTCTAAATAATATGAAAAGTAGATATAAACGTAAATAATAGAATGAGGGTGAGAAGACTGCCATAGATCTGTTGCTATGATTGACACAAACGTATCCAAGACTTATCTTCATTTTGCTCTAATAATCAAACATGTCATCACTTTTTCAGTCATATACTTAGCTACAGCTGATGATGATACTTGGTGCTGCTTTTCCTCACTGAATTTGTTCTTCAGGCCTTGTGGAAGCTTACTATAATTTAAGTTAGCACACAGTCATATCACTTATGTTGCTGACATCAGTTTATCTTATATCTAGTCTTCTGTGAAGGCTATCGTGGCAAGCTGCTAAAGAGTGATTTACAATAACTTTAAAATAATTATTTCCTGTTTATTCTCAAATACTGACTTAAAAAACTATTCCTTAAATTGAATGTCAGCATATTTGGCTACAAATACTAATTTCTGATACATATTAACACTCAACTTCAACCGGAAGTGTTCACTGATGTTTTCTGGATTATCAGAATATTTAAAAATATTGGAATGCTTGTTTTTGAATCCTCTTTCCATGATAGTTTCACGTGTAACATATCGGATACTCTTAGTAGAACTAGAGCAATTTATACTGATTAACACTATGGCTTTGAAGCCTATCCTAGCGTCGGTGGCACAGTCGTTAGGACTCTTGCCGACCATGCACATTGTCCGAGGTTCGATCCTCTGCTGACACACCCTCGATATGTATGGTCGGCCTGCCAAATTTGGGCTACCGATATCCATGCTGAAGATTCCATACATGTACCAAAAATAAAGTGTAGAATCAAGCTGTAATCAAAAATAGATATAATTAAATATCCTATTGATATAAACGTAACTATACAAAGGTGGCTATCTCAAGCGTCGCATATTTGATTGATTAAATGTCAGCATTATTATAGGTGGGTGTTTTCTTACTAGCTATCTCAATTACTTGGACAAATTAGCAGGCGTTCACTGCTATGCGATAAAAAGTAAGATGCAGTAAAGAAGGATATCTATGAGTGTGATCAAACAACTTTTGAATGAGGTGCCCTTTGAAATGAATTAAGTGATTCTATTAGATATACGTGTCTGAGTTGTACACTTCCTTTACATTAACTCCCCATAACAGCTATATAAATGACATACACTAGGGATTTAAATGTTTTACTTACTTTTTTTGTTTCACTAAAAGTTGGAAAGCTGAATAGACATTTCCGTTGATCGGTTTAGAAGCAGCCTTGATAAAGGATTTATCATGATCATGATCATCATCGCAGTTACATTCATTTGCTTCGACTAAATTTTCCTTGATATTATCCTTACTATCATCATCATTACTATTAGGTGGGACATTGTTGAATTTCTTTTTAAGGATAGCATTATGTGTATCCTCTAACTGTTTGAATAAACCACAGAGAGTAGATTCACTTAAGTGTATGTCTAACAAAACGTCATATTTGAATGGATTTGTAATTGGTACTACTAGTGTTGTCGCTGAACCGATCAGAACTGATACATTGATTGGATCTCTTGGTTCGGGCATCAGTCCCTTGCCGCATAACGTGAAACACCATTCTGTTAACTAGAATTTATGATGAAAAAAAGTAATAATAATTTAAACATAAGAAATTCGTACATAGTGGAAATAGTTTTTTTTCTCAAGAAAACGCACTTTACATCCGATCTGGTGAACAACATTAAAATAATAGTCGACTTACTGACTTGCAAACGTAAAATTTGTCACAAATGTGCAGCAGTTCAAGATACTACATTTCTGAAAAACCGGCGAATAGAAATGTTAGTAGAACTACAAGCAGTGATCCCCAAGCGGGAAAAATTACATGAAGCTTCTTCCCTTGGACCTCCTGGTGACTAGACTTTAACAAAGGTTCTTCAGACACATGAAATGTGTGTTCAGGATATGAATTCCTCTTACTTCGTTCAAGACTTTGTAAATATCATTGGAGGTGTATACAAGTTCCTTGGTTTGACTTCTGTATTTGCAAAATTTCTCTACACCCCTTTCAGGTGTATCGAACGCTATTCTCATTTAGTTGCTTCTTTCTTGTGTGATATGTATCTTAAAATATCCCAGTCATTCATGAAATTACAAGAGTTAGCTTGCCCCAGTTTTATACTAGACCCACTGTACATCTATCATATACAATTGGTGACATGGCTCAGAATCGTTCTCAATAGCGCAGATGCATCCACTCTTTGTGACTTATGATTTCCGATGAAACCGTTTTTTTTTCTTCGTTACTACTATTCCTTTGTCTCACACCTCTGTTTACTGTCTCTCATATGCATTTCTTATACTCTCTTCTCTTGCTTTGTGTGCTACAAGGAGGGAGTGTGGCGACTTGAACTGCCGCACATTTGTGCAAAGTTCTATGTCGAAAACAGACAGACAGTTCACAGTTACTGATTTTTGACTATAAATGCCGCAGAAGCACTCTTTTTAATGAGTGAAACTGAGACTACTGTAGTACTAACCTCATTGCAGTATGTGCTGCTTGATTTAAACTGCTTTCAATAATAAGTAGTCAAGACAGCAGTAACGATAATGGGTTTTTAGTGCTGAGTTATGTTTTGTATTAGTTACACTTACTCAACTAGCAATTTGTTTATTTGTGTCTGTTTTGTTACAAAAAAACTAAAGTTACCATGACACATGTGGTTTATTTAAAAAGAGAATAAATGAAATACCACAAGGCGCTGACACATATATATATATATATATATATTTGACTTCCAGAAAGAATTTGTTGAGAGCGTCGATGACTAATCAAACAGTATGAATGAGAATGTTGAAGCCAGGATCGGAGAAGAAAGACAGACCTTCATTACCTTGAAATCAATGTGAAGAACTACTGCACTCAGAGCAAAGAACAAAGTGTGAATTTTCAACACTAGAGACATGTCAGTGATTCTTTTTAGGACAGACATAAAGAATAGCCAACATGGAGTACAAACGCACCAGTTACCTTGAAGGCATAAACTTCGTTGGATTACAGAACCAGCAGTGGATTCTACATAAAAGCCGATAATTTACGCGGAAAAATAATAATGAAACACACTAGAGACAATATTTTGCACTGATGTAACTAAATAATACTCCCCACATACACTGAAGGTTATTAGTTTTCAAGTTTCATAGCTATCAAAACGGTTTCATGTACATGGACAGCGAAAGACTCTCCTTCCACTTACTTATTTACTAAATACAGATAGAAATAATAATAAAATACTCTAGTAATTACCTTAACCGTTACCCTAACCATATACTTAACCCAGCTCTAACGTGCTATCAACCCACTGTCCAAAGAGTATTTAAAAACGAGGCCAGGATGAAATTTACATATCAGTTCGTGCAAAGAGTTTATACTAGTGCTATTATAAAAATCGGTTCTATAATCGAACGAATGGTATGCATTCGAGGTCACTGGCACGTTCGCACTCCGGGGTTTTTGTTCAATAGGTTGGCCCTATATGGTTCGAAGAGTTGACATCTGCATCAGCGAAAGGATTTCCAAGACTTCCATTAACAGCTACCTTCGCCGAGGATCAGGAGGCTTGCCGGAAAGGGTAAACAACAAGGAACTCTAACAGACAACGAAGTTACCAAGAACCTATTACCCAGCTAATATGTAGAAGAAAATGAAGGTGGTTCGGATACATGTTTAGGAGACTGATGAGTGACTTCATATGACAGGCCTTTGAGTAGAAGCAGGGTGGGAAACGAAGGGATGGTTGATGCGGTGGATATCATCTGATGAAGAAATGAGAGCTTATAGGCAATAGTAGAGCAGGGAACGGAGTCGAATAGCAATGTGCTGCTGAAACCTTATGTAAAACTTCGACCCCAAAGAAATAATGGTATAATGACCGACTAAGGACTAAACAAAAAAGCATCATTTAACTAAGTCAACTAGATTAAATAGATTATTTAAATAGACGAATGATGTCTTTGTTACATGAACTTACCTTCTCTGAGTAAAATACTATTGAACCTTGATGTTCCGTTTCGCCAATATCACATGGTGTAAATTTCAATCCTAGAGACAACATACTCTTTGGCTTCAATTTAATTGTTCCATTCACTGCACTTGAAATACTTCTATTAGTCAATGACAATTGTGATGAATAGTTTAAATCTTCACTAAAGTGTAATAAGTCATCATTTGGATATTGGCATATTGTTGACATTTGTATACGTGATTCATTTTTATTATCAGTTTCTAATAGATATGGTGATGTTATATTCGCTAATTGTTTTGCTGATGTAGCTAACTGGAGTTTGAAAACATCTGTATTAGTGATTTTCGGTTTTAAGATGTACATTTCATCAGTTGGATTATTTAAAACTATTTTAGTTATTTTGGAGCTGAAAATGAGAATGTGAATAAAGAAACAAGAGAAAAACTTACAAGGGAAATTGTTTTAATCTATTAATTCATTTAAAGAAATTGATTGAGTAATAATAATAATAATTCAACCGCTCCTGTGGAGCCAGTTATATTGGCTGTTGCTTAAAGAACTTTGTTTCTCAGGCTTGGGAACGTCTAACAGTGTGGTTCAATAAAGGTGCAGTAAAAACTATCAACAGTTCAATACTAACTAAGAACAGACAGCTCAGTCAAGAGACTGTATTGTACGATTCCACATATATATATATATATATAATCATTTTTCGTGTGCACATTCGATTTAACAAACATAACGAAAATAAAGTGGTTTGAAACATTGTATAGATCAACAAATTATCTGGAAACTGAAGAATGATGGAATTGTAAGTAGGTTGAAGATTAGTAGTTATAGAGGGAGTTTTAAAGAATGAAAATAAACATCGAGAAAAATCGGGTTTTAATGAGACAGTAAAGAAACAAGTATCGATATTAGATCACCTGGTGCAAATAGGTCATAAAAACAGCGTCGAGTAGTCTTTCTCTATCGTCTATCGCGTATCGAATAATTTATCAAAGGCTTGTAGGTATCGATCACTCGAAACAGGAAAGGTCATTGCAATTTGCCTAAAACATCTGTAAGTCTGTTTGCGATAGGAACAGTTCTAGCGACTATTACTACCTTCGTCTTCTGTGAAATCTACTACTTCATAAATCCAGTATTAATTTCATTAATTTATCTGATATTTATTTTAGTGTTATATTTATGCATATTATCGCATACTCTTGGTGGCTACAATGCAATCTCAATTGATAGAATTCACCTGGTACCAACCCAAAGACTAGACGCACGATACTGGTTACTGTCTAGTGACCAATCAATAATTACATCTCTGATTGCAGTACTAGGTGACGGGATTAAATTTCAGAATGGAAATAAGTTTCTTCAAGATTCCAGATGCGCACTGCTGACGAGTGTCAACAAGCATGAAAGCTATGTAAAAGGCTTTTTATCTATCAGCTCCAACCATCTAACAACAATTCAGAACACAACATGATGGCGAGTCACGTAACATATTGACCATAGTACAAACTTGACTGATGGAATTCGGTCTTTATTAGACGGAGGATTAGACGCATCAAAGAACCGCAATCTACTGATTTTATTGATTTGATCTTATTCGAAAATTTATAGTATAAGTAATGGTAATTTTTCAGCTGTAATAGATATATAATTGTGGAACCTGGTGCACAAGACATCGGAAAGAGTATTGCTTTATTCCCTAATCAGTCTTCTGAAATTTACTGCGATACACTTTATCACATCATCGTCATCATCATCATCATCAGCAGTAAAGTACAGTTTTCATGGCTGATTCTGTGTTGATTCTCCTCTTTTTGTGAGGTGTTAACTAATTTTTCCTGGGTGTATAAAATTAACTAACAACAGATGAAAACACCAACAAAATAAAATTTTAACAAATGCTTCAAGTGTTTATTTAAAGTGGAATTGTTTACCTTCCTAATTCAGCTTCTATAATTGGTACATTGACAATTTCTGGTTTTACTGCTTTCAGTAGGAGTTCAATCCAAAATTCACCACAATCATTATTATGAAAAATGACTCTAAATGAAGATAGATTATCAAGGAAACAAGATTTAAGCTAAGACAGAATAGATTTATTTTGAGTAATCTAAGGTACCGAATACAATCTACTGTATGTAAGAATATCTTGTAAAGAAAAATACAGTGTAGTGATTATTTAACGCAAACAAAATATGATAAGTGTATAAACAAAGTTTATCCTACGACTGAATAAATAGAGCATGCTAAAGACTATCGTATTGAGTCAGTTCCAACCCGTGTTCATTATTATGTTACTAATTGAGGGACACAAAAGTGGAACATACAGCTTCAAGCTTTGGACTTTCAACAGCAACGGTACTGTTTTCAGGGGATGGCGTTGCTAGTCAGACTTACTAGCTGCTATTAAACTAGGCAACGTTTACGACTGTGTAGGCCGGGAATCGAAGTCTGGGACCATATGCATGGCTGACAAACTTCCCAGCACCCAAATTAACAGGGTTACAGATTCTCTGTAACACTGATAATCAGTTTGGATGCAATTGCAGAAAATGTCAGGAAAAATTTCATAAGGATTCATGCTCGTGGCGCTAAATATAAAAATTCAGTCACATCATATATTTAGCGTCCGTGTTGCATGAAGGAAGAAATGTCGGAAAAGAGCTTTAAAACCTCTTTTATAATTTGTTAACTAACAGCAACTTATAATCAACATTACTGTTACATATATCATTCTCCTAATAACTCTGAGGTTTTGCACTTCTAACAGTCTTACTATTTTATTTATTCATTCATTTTTCAAAGGAGAAGAGACATGAATTCCTTGAAGGTTTGAGATACGCGTTGATGGTGAGTGACAGCTAGCACGACGCCTAGGTCGAAGGCTTCCTATCGACTTTCTCTCACCATTTAATACCAGCTATTCGCAGTGCACCGTGATGATGAGCCACCTAGTGGGAAGGTGGCCATATTCCGAACTTGGCTGGTAGGATTCACTTCGCACCAAAGATAGGATCAAACACACTACACTAGTTACTGGCTAGTGTCCAATCAAAAAGGGAGATAAACGTCTACACTATGTACAAACCCTAACAGTTCCTTTCTGTCTGAGAAGTTATTGTTTGGATCATAGTGATTATCCCTAATAGTCATTTGCATGAGGATGTATTTGGGATACTATTTCGATTTGTGTCGAAAACTGTACATATTGAAACTCAAGCTGTTACAGTTATGACACTATTAAAACATCCTGGGAAGATGTGAGTTGCAAGTATTTACCATCATATGTTTACAAAAATGAATTTAATGCATAAAAAGTGATGGGAAAACGAGATGATCAACCTAGAAGTTCTTACAGAAGTTTATTTATTCAAGTGAAGGTACTTTACAACAGTGGAAAATAAGACGTCCGTAATATCCGTAAACAAATAAGAGTGAAATCGGAGCAATAAGTGTCAAACTAAAGACAGAGGAGAAGAATAGAATTTGAGCAGCTTAACTGAAGGTTTATAAAGTCCCTATTGTAGTTCATCAATGATATCAAAAAGCAGCTTGTACCAACAGCCATGGCACAGATCAACATTCATTCACGGGCTTCATGGTTTAAAGATAATATTTATTGTGGCCACACTGAGACTTCCATTTTAGTATTTCTTCCAGTTGTCATCGAAAATCAAAACTGAGAGAAATTCGGCACGCACTGAACATATCCAAAATACCCTAGATAATGTTTACCTACAACTTCATTTTTGCCCCATCTTCTTTGCCTTAAACTCTGTATTATATTGGTTTAGTGAAATAAAACATTTTATTTACACTAGGAAGCCTTTTTTATTTCCTTGAGTTTTGAGTGGAATATAGGATTTCGCGCTTGTAAAGTAGCAGTAGTGTCATTTGTTTTTGTTGGGTGGGGTTGCTGACCTTACGCCTAACTGATATGTATCCACATGATGTGTGTTTTGTTTTTGACAGTCTATTATATTTTGCTATGTGTATATGGATCGATATTTCATTATAACTGACAATATACTTTTGTCTGTCCACTAACTAAATAAACATGTATGACCTTGTTATCACATGACATTACAACCAATCATGGTAAGATGATTGTCTTATTGGTTCATGTGTATTAGCCATTCTCATATATACTTTTGTACTGGACTTGTTCCCACGTTTTTCGTACACTAGTACCATTTCGCTCACACTCTTGTGTGACATTTATTTTCCTTGTCTGGAAAATACAAGTATCATCGTAAACCTGGTGGTCTTTTGATTTCCCTGTATCCGCGTCACGACTATTAACTACTCGACGAATACATCACATAAGTGGTGACGGGGAAAACTCTAATAACTCACTCAGCAGCAGTACATAACACTAACATTCCCTCTTTTCAAGCCCTCCTACTAGCCAGGGCGTGCGCTTGCCGGGGATGGAACTTGGACCATATAAGTGGTTGACGACCTTTTTACTACTGAATCAAAGATGTTACACTGGAAAGTAGTCCATGAAAAATAGTTGTGGCACCTTCCTTAATATAAAAACTTAATAAACGTACAGTAATCGATGACCGTTTCCAGTGAATTTATTGAAAGAGATAAACAAAATGTCAGACTCTATTGCGGTAGTTTGCAACTGCATCCAAATTGATTATCAGTGCTACAGAGAATCTGTAACCCTGTTAATGTGAAATTAAATAATGAAGGTTAGATAAAAAGAGTAAATGAACAAATTAACAGACAAAATACTGAACTCACGCTGCACTACTGACTCCAACAATTGATGGGGTATATTCCAGCATATAAACTGATGAAATCACTGAAGAATTATTCTCAGGTTGTAAAGAATGTGTTTTTGAACCACTTAAACACTTATCATCAAGAACTACGTCGAACTCAACAACTCGACCATCTGTGAACCAGTCAGATTGTATTGTAAATGGTAATTCTATGGTTTTACAACTTAAGCATGGGCAAACAATTTCAACTTGTTTTATAGGCGGACCTATAAACAGAAAATATAGGACGTATTAGGATGATTAAAATAAAACGGAATTAGGTGTATTAGATGCTTCATGCTCGAAGAAAAATTAAACACCCCAATTGTTTAAGCTAGTCACCTTCTACAGTGACACCTATGTAAATTAATCGACACACTGATGCAGTCAATATGCGACGTTTAATTTATTGTGGCATATAAGATAGTTTATAATCTACACCGCACATCTTGTTCAGCTTAACTTATTCATAAAATTTGAATAAGGCATTAAGAAGACAAATTTCGCGAGATGATATCATTTCGTAGTTTCTTTACAACCGCTTTACAACTAACATGGTTAACAATGATAAAATAAAGTTCATGAAAATTACTCAGTTAAATAAAAACAAAAGTACATACTAATGACCAATCATATTAAGATAGGTCATGCAGTCCAGGGTAGGCGAAGATTGAAGTCTATTGATTTTTGTACACACAGTTTAGGCTGTATGTGATTAATCCAAAGTGCTTCCATCACCTTCAATAACCTTGAATTAGAGTTATGTGAAATAATTGTGAAACAGTCATTAATATTGATTTTGTGACCAGACATTAATAAGTGTTTTGCAATGGATGATGCTGGATTTCTATTAAGATTAATCGCGTTAGGATTTTCGATATGATTTACTAGCCATTTTGGAACATGTTCTTTTCGACGACATTGGAACATTCTGTTAGTTCTACCTATATAGGTGTCACCGCAGCTGCAGGTGAACTTGTAGATACAGTTTGAAGTAGAGTCCACAGAATTTCGTCCTTTAATCGTAGGTACAGGGATCGAAAATGTTCGGCAAGTGAGAAAAAGAGATGCGGCGTAGAATGTGCGTTTGATGGCTGACCGAAGTCTTTGAGCTGTCAACTGCATAATCTGGTCGCCCTTGAATGGTAGATTAATAAAGATGGCTTTCTTTGGTACAGAAGCTGTCTTTTCAAGATGTGGTCTATCCTTACCGTGACAATTGATGAAGTTTTCTGGATAACCATTGGCTAGTAAAACTGAATGTATATGTCGAAGCTCATCCATCAATGTGTCACTCGTACATATTTTTCGAGCCCTTGAGAACAAACATTTCACCAGGGAACGTTTATACTGGATAGGAACAAAACTGGTAAAATGAAGATATTGTCCACTCCACGTCTGTTTACGAAAAATAGAGCGCTGAATCGTTCCATCATTTCTCCTAGTCATAGTAATATCCAGGAAACCGAGTTTGTTATTGGATTCTAGTTCGGAGGTCACTCGAATATTTGGATGGATATGATTAAATAGGGTGATAAAGTTTTCAATAGATTTGCTATTATTACTAATAATAAGAGTATCATCTACATAACGTTTGTACAGCATAAATTCTCCAAGCATACCTTGCATTTGTTTCTCTAATTTCGACATAAATATATCTGCTAACAGGGGCCCCAGAGGGCTACCCATTGCAACACCGTCGATTTGTTTGTATGCTTTTCCTTGGAATGTGAATCTAATATTTTCTGTACACATTAAGATGATGTCTTTGATGTACGTTACAGGAATAGGTAAGTTTATCCCGTTGCTTGTGATGTAGTCGCAAATGAAATCAACAGTTTCATGAAGGGGAACATTGGTGAATAAAGATTCTATGTCAATTGAACACATAACCTTTTCCTTAATGTTCAAGGTGTCTAGCATTTCTGTAAGATCAAATGAACTTTTTATAGAATGATTTGATAATGAGTCTCTTACAGGCGTAAGGACCTCTGTTATAAAAGACTGATTGACGAATCGCTGTAGAAGTCTGTACGAATGTTACGCATGTTTCTTTAACTTGGAGAAAATTAATTATTAATTATTATCAATTGATGATGTCCATCATCAATTTCAAAAGACTGATTATTGAACAAAGAATGTTGTTTTTTTGACAGCTTGAAATTCACACGTGAAGAAAAATCTCATCGAGGGGAATTATCTTCTCATATTTCCTTCTCACAAGAAAACCAGATGGTAGTATAAACAAACTGGTAGTAAACAAACTCTGATTGTATTTGTCTGTTCGACTGCTCCTGTGAAGCAACGTATATTGGCCGTCGTTGTAGGAATCTAATTTTCCCTAGTCAGCAACACATACCAGTGTGTTTAAATAAAGGCGCTGTTAAGACCGTTAAAAGTCCTGCAGTGAACCATTTTGACCAAGCAAGCCACAAAGACAGCATTGAATAGTCTTCCTCTGTCATCTATCGGGAATCGAATAGATTATCAAAGGCCTCTAGATGCCAAACATTCGAAGCAGGACAGGCGATTGGAATTTACCTAACACAACAGTTGATCTGTTTGCGATAGGAACAGTTCTAGCAACTATTACTACCTTCGTTTTCTGTGAAATCTACAACTTCATAAATCCTGTATTAGTTTCATTAATCTATCTGATATTTAGTTTATTGTTATACTTTTCGGCGATTTCATTCTCAAAAGCTGTACAATCACATTTATATAGATTAGTTTACATGGTTACAATTATTATTTGTTTAATTTCACATAGTAACGACTTGATATGAGAGTTTGAAGGTAGGAATATAGATTACAAGGGGCTTAGAGACAAGATTGCATAGGATTAGAAAACAGTTACAACGTATGCAAAATTAATATTTGATAACTGGAGAAATAATTTTAAAGGCGAATAAAAGGTGACAATTATTTTCAACTTGATATGATTTACAAGAGGCTTAGAAACGCAGGGATAGAACGAGTTACAGGTGTAAACAAAATGAGCATGGAAACAAATTGAAATCAAAATTTTCAACTTGAAATGTAAGTTAGGAGGTGTGAATACAGATTGCAAGAGCCTTAGAAACACAAAAATTGCACATGATTAGAATAGAATTGTAAAATGGTTATTCTAAACGGATTACAAGTGTGATCAGGAGGAGCATGGAAACAAACTTAAAAATAACTGCTTTTATAACTGAAAAAATTATGTGAATCGAATGAAGACTGAGGGACTAAGGATCAGACACACAGCGAACGAAAAAATTCTCAAAAAGAAAAGAGACAACGAGAAAAGAAGAAAAAAAGGGAAGCAAAGGGAACATATCAAACTAGGTCCATGGTATTTGTAGAGGTTGGACTAATTTCTTTTGAACACACGGCTCCGGCTTCCCGATGCATATTGCAAGGGCTTCTGCAGTACAAAGAAGTCGGAAGCATACTGCTTTGGGTAGATTTCTGTTGACTTTGTAAATCACTTTGAAAGAATCAGTTGAAATGTTGTGGGAGATATTGATCAGATGTTCAATAATGGCACTTCTGATTGAACCGGTGCCTCCTCTTTGCAGCCACGCTGGGTAACGTTCTCTAGCACGTTTTGAAAAGACGCCCACACAACGACCTATGTACCTAGCTCCACACGAGCAGGTGAACTGGTATATGCACATTGAATTGGTCTTATGCTATAGTTTGTCCTTCCCGTTGTTTCGAAGTACTGGACGACTAGAGAATGTCACTCTTAGTGTTGCTACAGGGAAGGTCTTCTTTACAGAGCTGAATATTCTCCTCTTCAGGATATCGGCTATCAAATCTCCTCTGAAATTCAGATTCCGATACAGCGTTTTCTTTGGCGCTGAATCACATTCTTCTCTTCTAGGTTTCATGTTCTTTTAGACAAAACGTGTTGGGTAGCCATTTTGAGCCAGGATATTTTTGAGGAATAGGAGCTCCTCTTCCATGCAGTCGCTGCTGCAGATTTTTCTAATGAGATGAATTAGTGCGCTGACGAGAGCTCGTTTTCGGCTCAAAGGTATCAAACTATAGAAGTGCGTTAGTTGGCCGTTCCATGTCGGTTTTCTGTGGATGGACCTCTTCAAGGTTCCATTATCTTGTCTATAAGCCCCTTGTAATCTATATTTGTACCTTCAAACTTTCATATCAAGTTGAAAATTATTATCGCTCTCGTTACGATGTGGAATTAAACAAATAATAATTGTATCCATGTAAGCTAATCTATTTAAATGTGATTGTACAGCTTTTGAGAATGAAATCGCCGAAAAGATATCTTTGCTGAACTTCGTGTTCTATTCTTTCTAATGTCCATATGGGTGTTTTCCACGATGTTGTTATACTATCAATTATACATAATTTTGAACTATAATCTATTAAATTTATTGATTTGATGACATTTAAAACGATGTTGTCAATATCAGTAATTCTTTAATTATTATGGACATAAATGTAGAACCTAATGACGAAGACATCGAAAAGAATATGCCGTATTCATTGATCAGTATTTTGAAATTAATAATCTATACACCATTAAGTTTCTTTTCAGTTAGATGAATTAAGTAAGAATCTTGGTGCAAAAAATTAAGTACTGAATAAACAGACGAAACCCACAACACAAACTCTATGAATATATAATTAAAGGAACATTCTCAAATAATTAACCAAATTGTTAGCTATACCTGGTTTAATATTAATTTCTATTTCATACCAGATACGATAGACTTGATTACCAGTTTCTTCAGTTTCATTTAGCTTATGTGATGTTTCATTGAAATGATTCATTGATGTTCTGTTTGTTGACATATGTTCATCATTGTTTTCATTATCATCATCGCTGTCTTGACTATGTGGGAAAAGGGAAGAGTAAAACCCAGTGAAAGCTGAACTCCCATTTGTCATTGTTTTACAAGGGTTATTCTTCATTTGTAACTGTTCTTTTTGTATTTAAAAAGACTGAATGAAGTCAAAATTTGTTTAGAGATGGTCACTTCCTACGTATACTTTGATATAATCTATTGTCATATTGTCCGGTAAGACAGCAGATAAACAGAAATGCTATAATTACTAGTTATAAGTGAATGAAGTGTGACAACGGCAATTAATTAGACTGAAGAGTAATGCCCTATAGTTTAGTGCATGATTACCACGTTAGTAAAAGGATGTGCACAGAAACTATATGGTGGATGAAGTAACAAGTTCCAAATATAGGAGAAACTCTAGCAATCAATGAACTCATATTAACTCAAATGAATCATAAATACTGGTTGGTATATTTATCAAATAAACTTGAATGTTTTAGTTTTAGGTTTGCGCTTCTTCTATTCACACCTAATATCTGGTTTACTTTATTTCACAAATGGAATGAAAATAATCTGTGAACAAATTTATCAGTATACGAGTGTAAGTAAACGCTTATTTTGGTATAGTGTCTAATTAGCTGATTTATTGATTATTTCCTTTAATTCCTAGAGGAACATGGGGCTTCAGCCACGCGTCTCCATTGCCTTCGGTTCTCTGCCAAAGTCTTCACCCCTCTCCAATTCTGCCCACACACTTTCATCTCCTCCTCACATCACCTCCTCCAAGTCACCCTCACACTGACGACCAACTCGCCGCTTCCCTTTCGGGTTCCACTCGAGCGATGGCTTGTCTAGTGATGTCACTTGATGGTTTCCTCAGCGTATGGTCAGCCAATCCATTTCCATTTCTTCCTGCCTATTTGTTTCACAATCGGTTCCTCTTAGGTTGGTTCGCTCCCAGAGATCCCTTTTGTGATCTTTCTGGCCCGCCATCTGATCTTGAGTGGTATTGAGCGAAGACAACTGTTAATGAAGGTCTGTAGTGTTTGACATGCTCTTTATGACGCGCAGTGCAAGTCTCTGATCCGTACAGTGAGTAGCACTGACTTTACATTGGAGTTGAAAATCCGGATCTTATTTTTGATTCTGAGTGCTGTCGACCTCCACACAGACTTAAGAGTAATGAAAGCTTGTCTTGCTTTTTCGTCCGCCTGTAGTTGAAACGATGCTTCCCAGGTGGGTAGGTGAAGGAGGTTGTTTCTCTCAGCTTCCTCCCATTTATGTTGGCTGATTATTGTCTGTTGTTGTTGTTGCTGTTGGTGTTGGCCAGGAATCTTCACCACCTACCTCTGTTTTATCTATGTTCACCTGTAGTCCTATCTTCTCTGGATGCATCTTCTGCCAACTTATTGCTTTTCACTTGCATATCTTTCAGTTTGTGGGAAATCAGACATATATCATCGCGGGCGAAGTCCAGATCCTCCAAGTCTCTTTTTGTGTGAGTTCATTTTATGCCTGTTTCCTCATTGCCCGTTGTCTGTCGCATTATCCAATCTACTGAAATCAGGAAGATCATTGGCGATAGTAGACAGCCTTGCCTCACTCCCGTCCTCACTTCGAAGGCTTCCGTAGGTTTCCCGTTGTGGATTACTTGGCATGCGGCATTGTCGCATAACTGTTGGATGAGGTGTGTAATTGTTGATGGGACCCCGTAGTAGCGAAGTAGTTGCCAAATCACCTCTCGATCGACGCTGTCGAAGGCCTTTTGAAAGTTGATGAAGTTGAAATAGATTAATGGTGTCATATGAAAATATTTTAAGAGTTAGCAGAAAAGATCTGTCAACTTTTCAGGTATTTTCCTGAAGATGATTTCTTAGCATTGTGTGATTCAGTCATCACTTGAACAACCACAAAGGGTAGGCATAATGTATTCCTTGGAAGATATGGGTTAGTTTACTTGTTTTTGAATCTCTGTGGAATGAAAGGGCTAGAAAATGTGAATAGTAAATGTTATCAAAGCACTTGCCAGCATTATCTTATCTAAACATTCTAACTTAGGCTAAGTATACGGTTAGGAATAAGCAAATTGACTGTGGTCGGTTGAAGGAATATCGTCACTTCAGTAGTCATTCAGATACACTTAAGGGATAGGGTGTAAGTTTCGCTGATGAATGCCATTATTAGCCTGGTAAGATTTTGAAAGCTGTCAAGCTAAATCATTTTTTAGTTTCCAGTTCAGTGGTGACATAGCCTAATGCTCAAAGTAATTAGTAGGCAAATCAAAGGGAGGGGCTATGCATATCAGCACTGAGGTTACTGTAGTTGTCTACACTAAGCTCACACATCGATCCTAGTTTTAACAGCTGAAGCATCTGTAAAACATGTCATTGATTATTTCAACCAACGTCAACAATTATTTGACTTCCATGCAGTGAGGATGATTTATCGCCTGAGACAAATTTATGTAGGTAAATATGTATTTACACTGAAAAAAGACTTACTTATTAGTCTGATTATCTGCCAAAAAAACTAGAACACCCTGATAACATCCACGTTTTGATGCAGAAACCTGAAATTTGCAATCATCAGTACGACCCGACATAACTTCAATACGATTGATTTTAGACTTCTGATTATTTGGTATCCATTCAATAAGACCTTTGGGTAGATTTGTTTGCAATTGAAAACTTTGTTTCACTGAAGTTGAATTTGGCACTTTAACTGTGAATGTTTGTAAATGAGTTTGTTTTGTAATTTTGCAAATACCATCGCTTATATCACAGGGATTTATGGTAAACTCGAGATTTATTTTACCCAGTGACATTGGTTTTAAAACATTACCATTTAGATGATATTCTAGCTGACTACCATCACTTATGTTCTGGAGGACAAGTTTAGTCTGGTAAAAAAAGAAAAAAAACACGTAGTAGAATGAACTGTCTCACAAATAAAAGAGAAGATTTGCAGTTAAGGATGAGGATGAAGACTGTTTAATATCCTCTAAGGTTTCCTAACCGATTGTGGATGGTTCTTCATCAAGTCTGGTGGTACCTTCAGAACTAACATGGCTGATTTCCCAATAAAGATATTTTTGCAGATATGCTGAAGACTAAAAATGAAATGCCAACGACTAACGTTCTGCACAGTTATCTTAATTAGCAGACTATAGTTGTAAAATAAACAGATAGGATACAACAGAACGGTAGTTGACTGAAATGTGTGAGTGAGGATTCCAAAAATCCGAAAGTATTGTTGAGAATGGTTATACGACATGTCACCAGCAGTCTCCAAATATTAATTTTTAACATTCTGCGAACTTTACCCAGTCAAAGCATACCTGACTATATTATTGAGATTAACAGTCGTAAACTCCATAGATTTGTGGTTTGTTTCAGCTTAATTACCTTCAACTCTTCGGAACAAATACTATTCCAGTCAGCATTGTTTGGGAAAGAAGTAGGCAGATGAACATGCTTGAGATATGTTATGAAAGTGCATCGATCGACTTCCCCTCCTCACCTAACACTTCACTGTTATCCTCATTACTACTGACCATGTTTTCAGAACTTGAAACCGGATTTTCCATCCATTACCCACTGTGTACTGAATGTGAGGTAGCTTTTCTGACATTTTTGTGGGAGGTGATCATCTGTGGAGTTCAGTAGGTGGAATACAATGGTAGATAGTCATTAATGACACTGGTTGGCATCGATAACATACCCTAAACTGATAGAATTGAGAATTCTTGTGACATTTCATTTGAAGTTATTGATCGAATGATTACGTGTTTACGGTGTAACCCGACAGTTCTAAGCTTCATTCTTAGTGGAGTCTTTGGTGTAGAGTGAAGAAGAGTAACAAACTAGGATAAAGCACCCATCTAATGCCTGTTCATTTTTAACGTTTTCATATCTGAGTTCGGTTTATGACAAAATCTAACTCTAAACCGATCAAGTCTATACAAAATTAACTTCTTAACTTTAAATGCATCGAAATGAATGCTGATTCATTCAGGCAAGCAAAAGGGAAAACTTCTATGCATCCCATGTATTGTAGAATACACATGAACGTTTTAATCTACTAACTCTCACGATATGACAGAAAATAATGATAATGATGTGCGTCGGTGGCACAGTGGTTAAGACTCTCGCCGACCATGCACATGGTCCGAGGTTCGATCCCCTGCCGACGCACACCTGATATCTATGGTCGACCTGCGAAATTTGGGTTACCGATATCCACGCTGAAAATTCCATAGACGTACCAAAAATACAGTATTGAATCAAGCTGTAATCAAAAATAAAATAAAATAAAATTAAAAAATAAAAAATAATAATTACATTTCATATGAGTGAATAAGCATTACCACGATTAGTATTAGAAGTCATTGAAAGTAGGAGTGATGAAAAGGTACAAGTAAATATAGAAGAATGGGAATCAGAAGGGGATAAAATGGGCTGAGCTATTTTTATGTTTCTTATTCAGAAGTAGAATTTCGGACTGTCTATGAAACCATCAGATATCATAATATAAAAAGATTGAAGGAGATGAACAGTTTTGAATAAAGTTTTAGTTATTCAGAACGATATGCTATTCAAGAAAATATCTCAGTTTGAAACGATATAAATATGATAATATGTAAAGATAAAAGTAATTTATATCTTACATGACTTTCTGCTTCCCTCCTTGGCAGATATGTTATAGAATATTGAATAGTTGTGTTTGATGGTATACTAACAGTAGACGGCCCAGTGAACCACACTGGATAGCCTGTAAACTTTGCGACCAATTCCCAATCGTAGGCTGTTCTATTCACAATGGGCAATGGTTGAGTGATTGGATGATTTAATGGAGAAGTGAATGTTAAGACAATTTTTTCATTGTCAGGTAAGGCTACACATTCAATACGATAAAGGCGTATATCATCTGGACCTTGTAAAACCAGTTTGGCTGAAGTTAATCCGGGTTTATCCGCCTTTATTTGCAGCGTAAGGGGAAACGTTGAATCGGAGTCTATAATTTCGAAAACAGTCAAACAATTATTACTTATTATCTACAGTTAAAATACGACATTTACAGATAATCAAATTCTCTTGTGTTGATTAGATATAATTTAGAAGTAGTGTTTCAGTGTTCATCGGTATACTAAAACACATAGAGCCAAATAAACAGCTGTCTAAGATGATATTAATCTTCCTTTAAAGATAATACGCATTTATAACATTGTAATTGTTGGCGGTTAAACAACTGCATTGAAGTTGTGTCACTGAACATTTTAACCTTGCCCACTGTCTACCTTTTTTGTTGTTTTGAGTTGTTAGCGTTTATTTATACTACTATTGGTCTCTGTAATCTCAGTCTTCTTGTTATTCCAGGAAAATAATCATAGTACAAGTAATACTTTAAATACTACGAACATCTATGTTTACAAGTGTGATGCATGAAGATGCATCCAGTTCGCCTATAGTCTTAGTGAATTTCGAAATAGGTATTCCTATGTGACATAGAGATGAACTCAGAAATTCCTCTGTCACCTACACAATTATCTTTTACCCATTATTAGATGCCTATTAGTGAAATTTCCTAGAGTTTTAAGGTGATTTCGTAACCGAAAAAGATAATACAATCGACCCTGAAGTCATATACTCAGCAGGGATAATGGTTAGTGGTGGAGCAGCATCATGAATTGACGAGGATTAAAATTGTTGACCCACTGAAATTAGTGTCTAAATGATAGTCTGTTCTCCAGCGAACCTTACATTCTTTGTTTTGATTCCGAGTCAAGTTTTGACCTGCAAGCAAGGATAGGGCAACTGTCTAACATAGCTAGAATTTTTCAGTATCTTTTGACTAGATGAAACTTGTAATTCGACAGAGGCCAATAGGAACGCTAATAAAGTGAATTTTCACACTTGATACTGTTAATGAAATGCAATTTCTGTATTGGCTTACCTGAATCTAATTGTGTTGGTACTTGTATTTTTGATGGAACACGTATCATACTTGAGTCGACTTCAACACTATACATCAGGTGACGAGAAACATGTAATCTTTTCTAAATGTATAAAGTAGATTAGATTGGTTATACAGTGTTATAAAGAAGTGGATTGAATCACATATTTCTTCTATAGATGAAAAAAAAGCAGTCAATTATTATTACCATCAATTTTGATGAATTCCAAAGCTTATTCATAGAAATTACAGAAGTAGAAGCAAAATATTTTGAAGTGTTTGCTAGTGAAAGCTGTGCGTCGGTGGCACAGCGGTTAGGAATCCCGCCGACCATACACATGGTCCGTGGTTCGAGCCCCCGCTGACGCACACCTGATATCTATGGTCGGCCTGCAAAATTTGGGCTCCCGATATCACATGCTGAAAATTCCATACTTGTACCAAAAATACAGTGTGGACTCAAGCTGCAATCAAAACAAAACCTCCAAATGTTACAGTCACCGAAAGGCTTTCAGTATAGCTTCTCTGTTAGCATAAGTTTGTAGTCAAGATAGCGGTATGTTTTATACAAACCTTCTCTTTCGTAAATTTGAACAAAACAAGAAGTCGTGGGATGTTGTGACCAGTAGGGTGCAGCGCGTCGGGTTTGAGGACAAATACTCGCCGAAGACATTGGCCAGCGGTCGCGCTATATCGTGAATTGGCAGAAGTTAGAATACACGGGCTGGCCATTGGATCGGGTCCCAGTGGCTTAATGGTCAATGAGCTCGCTAGTCTTGTAACCAGAAGGTCCTGGGTTCAAATCCCGGTGAGCGCGTACTGATGAAGAGTCCCAAACTAGGACGAAACAGCTGTCCAGTACTCCCAGGTTTTCCAATGGTCCTCTAACTAATGTCAGCTCGTGATGAAATCCTGAAACCAACCAAATCCCAACAAACCAACACTTAAATACAAGAATATAAGTTTAGCAGAAGAATGTGAGTTTATTCCGTATTATTTTGCCGACTCTTCTTATGCTAAAAGTTAGTTACAGGGAAGAAACCATATGTAACATTAGTCAGAATAGTGCAGTAGGACCTGTGGTATGATTCTAGGGGTGTTTAAGGGTAGAGTCAAAGAATAATTGACAAGACTGACTAAAGCATCAGCTAGTATGTAAGAATTCGATATAATCACACCTATATGGCTTTAACAGTTTATAAAAAAGGAAACAAATCTTTCTGTTATTATGGCAAAAAGCATCATAATATAAGATTCGAAGTTCTGTATTCCTGCAAAGACTATGCGTTGTGTTCGAGAGAAACAAACCCAATGAAAAGGAGGCCATTATAGGTTAAGTCGAGGATGTAATAATTATATCGTCACTATATGACTGTTTCTGAACTTAGGCATATTTTGAGAATTTCAAAAATTGTCACATATTTTGACCCAAAGACTGATCTTGAATTCTTCTGCCAAGTGGTGCATTAGTCAAGGCATTCTGCTCAGATCGATAAAGTCGTGTAAGTGTCTAGGGAGAATTGTCATGTGAAGTGGCGACAATCAGCAGTTTCCGACACGAATACCCATTCAGTGCAAGAGTGGCAACGTATTCCATTTTCTTTATCTAAGTATTCTACATGACATGAATGGCGTAACTACAAGGTACATTCATATAAATGAGAAGTGAAGCCTATTTTACTTGCATTTCGAAAGCATCTACTCTATAAGTTACAATAAGAGTTTGATGAGGACATTATCGAAATCCATCAAAACACTTTGTTCAGATAAGAAAACCTGTAAACAATGGTACGATTCCTGTGTGATCATTGATATCCTCAGAAATTCATAGACAAGTAAAGAATGTCCAGTGTGAAAAGACTAAAGTATAGCATAGTGCAGAAAAATATGACCTTTCTAGGACTTTCCTTAAGAGATGATGACACTTCTAATAGAAAAAAAGTACAGATTAGATACCATTCTGAAAAGAACTTAGCTAACTGTGAAGCTAAACCGTTTGTATCAAACGAATTGTTCTTTTCGACAATCAAAGGTGATCAAACTTCTGTTTTATATCAACACCAGTAGTATCTACGAATTTATATGTACGTAAATTGAAGGAACAGACAGAAGTCATTTAAGTGGCATTTTGAGCAAACTGAAAAGATTTAAAACAATTAGTTCCTTTTATAAGTTTGGATAGAGTTATTAGAAGACGGAGATTATCTGAAAAATGTGATGTATTTGCGCTATACATTTCGAACAATCTCATCACACATTTACTTGTCAAGTCAGTATATATATTACGCAGCCCAGCTTGTAATTGTCGAAAAAGCCAAAACTATGCTCCACTGCAAACCTTAAAAGTGCACAAGTCATTATGTCACATCCCACACTATTTACCAGTTTTCGTATGTGTGTGTGTGTGTGGACACACATACATAGGGAGGAGTAACGGCGCTTTGCACGTGAGGGTGGAAGAGCATATCCCAAAATGGCTAGAAAAACAAATGAATTGTGAAAAACCAATAGATACAGGTGTCAGGCTACCAACTTCGTCTATAGCTAAACACCTAATCGAGATGAACCATAAGAGTGATGTTAACTCAGCCTTTAATGTCATCTATAAAAACGGTCCAGGGTGCTTACTGAAATACGCTGAGGCTATAGCTATTTATAAACTTAAGCCCCCCTGTGTATTCAAAAACAGTTTATCATTATTCTTAACCTACCTTGGTAATCCTTATTTGATTGGATTACAAAACGTTGTGTTAATCATTATTAAATCTTTTTTGTCACTTTGTTAAACTTAACGTTTTTCATATATATATATATATATATATATATATATATATATATATATATATATATATATTGACTTGACAAGTAAATGTGTGATCAGATTGTTCGAAATGTATAGCGCAAATACATCACATTTTTCAGATAATCTCCTTCTTCTAATAACACTATCCAAATTGAAAGGAACCTGAAGATTACGGTTACACATTTATAAAACAGTGCAAGTGTAATTCACTCGGCAGTTATTGGACATCATGTAGACAACATGAAGTCATTCAAAGTGATCAACAGGTAACCAAAACCTGCCTGAGACAATGGCCATCCTTATTTCTCTCTGTGTAACTAGCAATTTCATAGTGGGGTTAAAGGACCGGCTATCTGGTAATAAAAATCAGTCATGTTAAAAGACTTTAACATATTGCTTAGCTACGAAAAATGAATATTTAATGATATCACTTTTAGCACTGTCAATTTAGTGTTCAATACCAAAAGAATCCTATTGCTCAGTAATGTAACTAAACCAATAAACTGAATAACCATACTTGCAGCATAATTTACTCAATATAAAATATCTTATTCAGCATGATGAACGAGATTGATTTAATCCCCACTGAACAGTATCTAGTGACTGAGTTATACATCTAGTCTAGGCCTTCAAAAATCAAGTGTAACTTGAATATTTCATAAGTAATATATTGGTATGTAGATTGAGAATAATATCTGTTCTAATTGACGAATACTTTGTTAAGTAATCATGTCAATTTTTTGCATAAATGCTTACCTGAGATTTTGAATTTTTACCAAATGAATTTTCTTCATAATTAAGTAGTGTTAACTCTTTGTTAGCCAATTCCAATAGTTCATCTGATTCAAGTGTATTAGCTAACTCACGCCGTTTAACTTCAGCTGGTGAAAGTCGAATACGTATAGCATTTAACAGTGCCATTCGACGTGATTCATTCTTTACTGGTAACCATAAGGTTTCTTTTATTTCACATCCTATTGGACACCTTAGATAAATAACATTTGGATCACCCGAACGTCCGAAAGCTTGAAATAAAAGTGGGATATTATTCATTGAGTAGCCAATTTTATGAAGCATAACAATCAAAAATAATAATAATAAACAAACTTATAATAGGTGCAATAACTATCAGTTCAAAGCCAAATGCCAGTGAGTGCTTTCTGATTAGAAAAGACTATAATCGCTAAAACAGTTCGTAATTCAAACTAGTAAATTTCAAGTAGAACAACTGTAGATGCCTGCGTAACACAGTTTATGTGTAGCTCTACTTCATGATTGTATTTATAAGCATTTTTCTTTCGCTAAGTCTTTCTTGTGTATTTTACCATTCTACTATGGTGGTCATTCGACAGCGGAATACCTTAAATCAACTGATTTGATTATGGACTTGTAGTTCACAACTTGATTTGAATAAAAAGGAGAAAAGTTGATTCGGTGGTTGGTATGGATGTGACACGAAATTAAATGCTTCGCAGAATGTCCTGTTTTACTCATAGTTCTGTTCTCGGGGAAGCATAAGGGGTGATTCCGATGGAAATGATCCAGATCCTTCTGTGAGTAATGTCTTCTACTAGCTACAAAATTATTTACTTTACTTTTAGTTAACTGTGACTTTTGGTTACTTATGTTACATGAATGGGATCCGTGCGCAGAAATTCGAGATTGTTCAGAGGAAGTCATGGAGGTCAGTGAATTGAAAGAACCAGTCAGCATAGGTACTAGCATTGCTAAGTAACGGTATAAATTACCGCGCCTAATATCTGCATATAAACCCTGACACAAGGCAAAAAATGGTAGGGAAATAAGGAAGGGACTACTATTAGACTAAAGAGAAAAAGGCAAAGCAAATAAAGAAATACTATGTCACACTCAAGGTGGCTATAAAGTAAGAGAAATTCTAAGCTTCGTCACTACGAGATTCCGTCAGACCCCATATACATGGCAATGTGCCTCATATAAAGGACAGTTCTTGCTTGATTTGACTGGATTGTCCATCTTACACAGAACTCTATGCCTAGCGTGTGCAGTGATCACGTGATGCTGACAGAAAAGAGCAAAGCTGCGGTCAATTCTTCCAACTTCAAATATCATTTTTCACAGCTAAACAGTATGCAAGAAATCTGCAAGCATATTTAGTTTATGTGAATGCACTCGGACATTTAACTTCCTGAATTCAAAAGAAGTAACAGTTCAATCTCTGAAGTAGCAGTTTACATTCGAGAAGTTAGAAGCACACCAAAAATATTTCTAGACTGTGAGTTTCGGTGCTAAGGGCAAAGCATATTGTCAGTGGCATTACTTAACACAACCGTGTCATCTGAATTACTCTTAGTCAACTGCAGTATTGGGTGTTGCTAAAGGAAACATGTAGAAAGATTACAATTGGTATATCCAATTCATTTGAAAATGTTCGGAATGTCTAAACGAATGCCAATAAACGGAAGCACTCAATGCAATAACTGATAATAGACTATCAGTGTTTGATCACAAATCCTTCAGACAGATATGCTTGCGAGGTATCTGTTTCACTGGGAGAATTTCACAAAAATCTCTTAACAGATGAAATTAAGAAATACAGATTGCATCTGACCACTGATTACCTCCGATTTATTGTTTCTTAGCATTATTCCATGAACCTTAGAAAAACGTTTCTTGGAAAACAAAGTGCACTGTAACTTATGAGTAAATTAGTGGCTGAAGTCATTTGCACGCTTAGGGAAATTCTCAAAAGCTGTAAATCAAGTTGAAGTATAAAACCTCACATCACCTATGATTACCGGGAAATTTACAGTCAGCCAGTTGTATAAAATAATACTAATAGAAAAAGTAAAGTCTATACTTACACGCTGCTGCAACTGCAGACTTAATACGATATCCTCTTTCATTTTCCTTTAAAGATTTCTGATTATTCGCTCCATCAAATGAATCAGAAAATGGTAGAACACTTGGTTGTGGTAATTGAGCAATTCCTTTTAAAAGTACAACAAATTCACCAATCATTTCATTCGACAATAGTAAACAACATTCTCGTGTGCCCCATCCTAGAGGCAAATAGACGATGGATAATTCATCTATACCTTGTCTACAACTTTCGAATATTTGCAGTTGTTGCTGTTTACTGTCTACATCATTGGAGATTTTAGTGGTATGTAGATTTGTACTGCTGTTATTAGCATTTCCGTGTAGTTCGATACTGAATTCACGGCAGTGAAACGATTGATATTGTGTCCTTTGATAGTATTCTAATTAGAAGGAAATTCATAATAATAATAATAATTATTATTATTATTCCCCAACAGTACACAGTGAGAAGGCGGGTTAATAGAAAAAAGGGAATAGTCGAATTTAACAGTTTCATTTTACTGAATTATTTATCATATAACTAAATAAAATTCAGTTACTTCCTTCTCGACCCAATAGGTATTTTTGGCCTTTACTGACCTTTCAAAACCAACTCTGTGGACATATTCTGTGGGCTTTCTTTCTGTCACTTAATCATTATTCCACAGTTTAGAGTTTATTTAAATGTAAAGCCTGTCATTTAATTTATAGAGTGAATGTTCCTGTTGAAGTGATTTTACATGACATCATAGCAACTAAACTTGCAATCATAATACGTTATTCCACACAAATTTTCTAAATAAGAAATATTTGAGTTCGAAAACTTGTTTTTAGCAAACTCCTGCCTAAGTTTTGCAGTTGCAAACACATAAATGTTATCATCCGATGGTTAGCAAAGTTGAATCAAACACGATATATGGAATTAAATGCAGTCAGACTAACAGATACAACTGTTGATGGTTAGTGTTGATTATCATATACATTCGCCGAAAATCGTTGGTCTGTTGGTATATGTAGACACTTTCTGAAGAGAAATTTTTCTATGGTATAGAAAGAGGACGGTAAGAATGACTGGATTAATTAGTTGGGAGTTATTGCTCCCTTATTGTGATCATATATAAAAATTGACATTCTGGTAGTTCAAAGCAAGCTGAGCGATGGAACTTGGTTCCAGAACTTTTGTTCTGTTCTTTTATATGTTTTTAGAAGTTTGACAACTTGAGCTGATCCATGTTACTGCGAAGCTCTACTTTGAATTTTCGGAGGGTGTATCTTTGAATGAAATGTTGAATCCATCCTAAATGATCCTTATAGCTTGAATTGCACGAAAGACGTATTCGTGTACTATTAAATATATTATCAAGTACACTACATATTACGGAAGAAGCTTCATCCTTGTAGTCTAGCCGTATTGATTACTAAGGCTGAAGTTTCTACCAAGTGTAACTGGACAGTCAGATGCACCACTTTATACATACAACCAAGTAAACTATTTTATATATATATATATGAATTGTTCTAGTCTTACAAATTGAACTGTTGCTCATCGACAAGACTCGTGTTCAAGTTTTTCCGTCACATCAGGTATACAGAAAGTAGTCAAGGAATGATTGTCTTACTGCGTTGATGAGTTACTTAATGAGTTCTTAAAGAGTTACTTACTGAAATTCCTCATCGAGCTCGAATCTCAGCTCAACATAGAGGACGAATTATCACTGTTTAAAAGCTCATTTATTTCTTTTTCCAGGCCACAATGATGTACATTACGGCGACCTAATGACATACTCCTCTGAGTATTGATTTTTCGATTTCGATTTACAGCTTGATTCCACACTGTATTTTCAGTACAAGTATGGAATTTTCAGCATGGATATCGGTAGCCCGAATTTTGCAGGCCGACCATAGATATCAGATGTGCATCGGTGCGGGCTCGAACCCCGGACCATATGCATGGTCGGCGAGAGTCCTAACCACTGTGCCACCGACGCACGTACAATCTACCTAACTGACTTCTCAAAAGCAATCAAATATGGATGCACAAAAGTTTAGTAATGTCGATACTTTATCTTAAATCAGCCTTGTTAGCATTCGTCTAATTGAAGAAGCTTTATGTACTTGTGTCGCTTTAAATATGTATTGATCAGATCAACTTTGTCTGAAGTCAGATATTTAAACGTTCACTTGAAATCATAGATGGAATGTCCTTTTATTGATGACTTCCCTTTACAATTTATAACTACACTATACATGGTTCAATATGTCACATTACTGCTTCTATTGTAATTTTGTCAACTTCGTGACTGGCCACCGACGGTTAATTTCTAGGCTTTTATCGCTTTAAACATCCCATTAGTGTTAAAAACAAATTGTGAACGACATCGAGTAGATGGTCATTCAGGCGTCACTCTTATAGTAGCTTTTTGTTTTCTATGTTCACACTGGAGAAATGTGAGTCAATCATAAGTGAATTTCAAATTACCGGTGAATTTCTTTGTATTTTTTTCTTCTCAGTTATAATCTCTTCATCAGTGATGAACAGGCTAACAGGGATTATGATATTCTGTTTAATTTACTCTTATCTTCCTGTAACTATAATTAAACTCTGAGTCATAGTAAATAGGGGAAAAGAAAATCCAGACATCAGAATTGACTTGCTAATATATATTCAAAAGCATATTTATGCTTTACTATGCATGAAACTATAAATCAATTCGTGGTAAAATCATCTTCAACTGTGAGCTCACATCGGCGGAAATACAGCTTCATTTGGGGAGACTACATGGAGCAAACAATGAGTAAACCAGCTAGCGAAAGTCACAATCAAAAAGGAAATAATGACTGTGCCTAAAAGTAAAACTTTCAAATGGTCAACGTATGTTTATCAATCCATGAATAAGTAACCAATGAACAGAAAACAGTATGTAAGCACGAAACGAGACCAACCATAGTTCATTTCCGAACAGATACAGAAGCTATCAGTCTGAAGTTGGGTGGAGTGGTGTCAGAGGCAAGTTGTATAAAGGACTCAGTACCACTTAACATTTTCCTTAAATGAAATGGCTTTTAATTCCTTCATTAACTATCCTTTGTTTTCAATTTTACCTATCGCTAGCAAGTAGTATGGGTTCACATATTCTTTTCTGATACTCCTTAATCGAAAATGTTGTTTGCTATTGAAGTTTATCTCGCATAATGTATTAATATTCTATTTATTCTATAATAATCACCTTCGTATAGTCAAACTGTATCTTCTGTACGTAATTTAGGGATATCCCTCCCTCTAGTGGATATACTTTATTCAAATGACTTTATTCTTTGTCGGGACATTCGCGCGCTGTTTATTCTGACAGTGGATTGTCCTTGACTGTGCATCTGATGTCATTCAGGCATAGAAACCTACAGTTTGAGGTATGTACACCACATTCATTATCTCATGTATAATATAATACCGTACTTTAGGCAAATCCTGCATGTTTACTTTTGTAATTCGTTTCATCATTTTCAGGATCCAGGACTCAAATCGCTTGGTTTCTGATGAATACGAAGTATTTCTTAGGGTTTTCGGTGCAAATTTGGAAAAGGTGAGTTGTTATGGATTCTGACCCACACAGAGAGATCACGAGGAAATGCTTTTTTCTTTTCTAAATGATTATGGATCAGTATGAAAACCTTTTCGTGATCACTACAAATGGACTGACTTTGTGGCTTTCATCCTAAAATATTATTATTTAGTTCATTGATAAGTGACATTTTCTTAGTAATGTAACAAAATCTTACCTTTCATAATCTCTGGAGGTAACTGACTGTTATCCGATGATTCGTCAAATGAACTTCTTTCAGTTACAGTATACGATTCACTGGTTAGAATATTTCTTGAATTCGACTCGTTTTTGTTTGTATTTAAACCACGAACTTGACATATTGCATTAAATAGATCAGTATGACTTTCAATTACTGTGATTTGAAAGATACCACCTGTTTTGTATGGATTTATAACAGGTAATTTAAATTCTGTCATTTGATAACATGGTGATCTGACAACTTTAGCCTGCTGGAAAAGAATAAAAGTGTTTCAGTATCATGTGTACAGTTGAGCTGTTTGGTTAAACTGAATTCTATACATCTGAAGTAGTTTGAATATATTTATTTCATTCTTGCTAACATGCATTGACTAGATAAGCGAATAACAACGGAAAGCATCTTAACGATTTTGACGGCAAATAACTTATACGAACTAACAAAAAGCAATGATGAATGAGGAGAATAATGAATGCGATCACAGTAAATATTTTAAATTTGAGGTTCAAATGAATGTCCATTCGGTAGTTAAAAGCTAATATGTCTATCGTACAAACTTTAGTCAGTCACTGTCATCCATGAACAAGTTAGTTTCGGCAGCCATCTTTAATTTCATTAATATTTCGTGATACAATGTATACGGAACTGCGGTCACATAATATTGTAAAAGCTATACATTTTCATTTGACAATATAGCACATGTTTGAGATTTTAAACTGGATACGTGTACTTAAAACACACATAAACACTCAGCAAAATGAGACAGTAGATACTGTTGAAAGAAATGCTATCGAAAGCATTCAGTGAAGTACAAGATCAGTGGAAATCACCTTTTTAAAGTCGTCTGAATAGGACTGATTTTACACTCTTAGTTTCTAATGTTTTATTCCTGCAGTACTACCTTGGAGGTAATACTGAAAAGTTGTGTACATGTAAACTCATATTGAAGAAGCTATCAGAATACAACAATATTTATAACTCTAATCTCACTCATTTGTCAATGAGTCATTGCCAAGTATGCTTCATCTGTCGTACCAGTCTTTAGCAATATGCGAAACAAGCATTCAACATTTGCCCAAATTGTAGGTACACATAATCATAATACATACATACATCATACATTCCATTTACTGATTACTTATAAGTATAACCTACATAGAAGTGGTTTCCATAGTTTCTTTGCTCATAAACATTAATCCGAGTGAAGTAATACCTTGTAGGGGTAAACCCTGGTCATTATAAATATCAGATAAGGAAATGTACTTGGAAATGGATGCCTTTCCCCTTAATGAAAATTAGACATGATTACATCATTTACGATGCATTGAATTAAATATTTCATACCATGTAAGAATACCTATGTTGAAGGAACCGTAAGCCTTTCTACTCTTAATGAATATGAATAACACAAACCACCATAAATTAATAATCTGACTGAAAAGTATGTTTTGTCAATAATGTAGTAATTTTTATTTTATTTTATATTTTTGATTACACCTTGATTCCACACTGTATTTTTGGTACAAGTATAGATTTTCACCATATGATATTGGCAGCTCAAATTTTGCAGGCCGACCATAGATATGAGGTGTGCGTCGGCAGGGGATCGAACCCCGAACCATATGGATGGTCGGCGAGATTCCTAACCATTGTGCCATCGACGCACAGACAGCTGTCTGCTAGCCAAAACTGGCAGACAAGAATTTACGTCAATGTTTACTTCCCAAATCTTGGTTATGAGAATAACAAAAACAAAGACTTTTCGTGGGCGGTTGCGATTCGCAGATATATGGTCTGACCTTCAAAGAAATGGCCACAAATAGATGACAGATCAACTTTCAGGGAGAAAACAACCAATCAGAAGACCCTGTTTCTCTGCTAGTAATAACGAACAATAATGTACATAAAAATATATAAATATCTCTTGATTTCCTCAATAAATGATTTTTTACCTGTCCGTTGTCTTCCATCGTTACAGTAATAGCTTTAGCTGAACAAAGTGACGTATTCATGTATTGAAACTTAAATAGTAACTTAAAGTTCTGCTGTTTATCAAGTTATTTGTTGAACATTTAAAGCTTTGGTAATCTTTCTAACCCTTTAAATTCATACACTCATCGTTAATAAATGGAGTTAAGCTACAAGAGTGGATAAGATAAAGGAGTTAGTCATTAGTATAGAAATCAGCATTTCCAGCTGGTTAACCGTTCAAGTGTAATGCCATGCTAAAAGGCGCAAAATCCACAATAATTTCATGTCTCCGATTTTCATGAACACATTACACCATTATAAACAGATGCGGATCAAAACTTAGTGCTTTGATTCTCATTCAGCGAACAACTCAAAGACGTAGTCATATTAAGTTAGAAGTCACTGTTAATTTCAACGAGTTCACTTGTAGGACATAGGATTTGTCATAATGTAACAGATTTTAATTTCAGAAGGAATATAGTTACCCTCAAAGTTCAAAATATCTGTTGTAAATGAGTTTTGATAGGCAGAGGACAGATATTAATCAATATTATGACATTCTGATAGTATATTTATAAATTGTATCAAATTTTCATTTATTTTGGGCCAGTGAGCTGTCAGGAACTAGAATAGGTGTCATAGGACGAGGTAAGAACGACTTTGTAGCAGTTTTCCTGTTGAAACAATATGCAGAATAATACTGCAAACTTAAGTACACTGAAAAGTTATTTCATAGAAATCAAGTTACCACTCAGTCGACAGGTTGGAAGTGGTTGATTCACGTTTTACATCTAAATTTGTAATGAAACGCATATTGAGGACTCTAACCCACCTAGTGGTTATTTAACTTTATTTATCTTGTCACCTAAAGGTTCTTCAAAGACAGATGTACTAAGCAAAAAAAGATTTCAAACCATAAATTTAAATGTGATCGCTTACCAACGCTTCTAGTCCACCTACAGTTCCTGATAGAATAAACGACAAGTTTTTGCCGTGACATCCATTCTGGCGTTGAGAGACGGCTAAAAATATCGCCTCTGTTGCTTTAAGGAACCGAGATCTGAGGTAAGTACATAAAATGAAACACCAATTATTCTTCTAATGTTTGGAAGGCGATATAAACTCTTAAATGGAAGCATTAGAGGACGAAAAAAGATGGAAGACCACTTCTTAATTATCTTGTTATATTAATATTTGCAATTTGTGTTTCACAGTTATAGAATTCTAGTAAAACCAATACAGGAAAACAATGAACGTTGGAGTAAACAGACATCTGAGGGAAACATCCGCTGCTGAAAGTTAGCATTTATTTACCACTCATCACTTACTTTAAAGCCAGGGTCAGTCAGTATTCTCATAGGGTCATTCATAGAAACACTGCGAAACGTCTAGTATTACTGTGTAATATATTGATCCACTGTGAGAGAGTTATCAAACTGTAGACTCAAAAGCTGGAACAAACGTCTATTTAACAGGGCTTGTGATTGAGATGACAAACTGAAAGTGGGCATATCATAGCCGTCTTATTTTTTCGAAGGGGATCAACACCATAGAGGATGCAGGAGTTTATTGTGGACTCCGGTGGAGGTTTATTGGGCGCTCTATTGGGGATATTTTAAAATAGAAATTCTCCAGTAATTTGTAGCATTTCAAGATGACAGGACATGTTAGTTCTCATCTCCACCCACGTTTTACTGATAAAAACTTCTATTTTTAGGATAACTCACAAACTATTTGGGTTCATAAATCATTACAAACTGACACTTAGTGAGTTCTGATAACTTTGTTTCTGTACAAGATTTGGGATTCAGTTTAGTCATCTTCAGTACATAGTGAGTAGTTTTGCGGCGTTTCGGAGATTGGCATATAGCTTGATCTTTTCTTCTTGAGTGGCCGAATGTTGTCAGTTCTGCATTATGATCTGTAATCAGTGAAGTGTTTTGTGATAGCGCCTTTGTGGTCACTGAGCTACTGTTAGCAGGGCTTTTGTCGTTTGTACATAATCCATGCTGAATGTTAAAGATACTTCTTTTGGAATAATTCCCAAAATTAGTCTCTATAGTTTTTTAACCTTTGAAATGCTTTGAATAATGACTAATTTCTTCCTGGGTTCACCTTGTCCCTGTGTTTTTATTACAGTCAGTGTTCTATTGGGCGATTTTAGAGTTTGATTCTTCATCTGATAAAAGGACTGTCATTTTTATTAGTGTTCAGTAATTTCGAAATCTCTCTTTGTGCACCAGGGGAGCTTATGCTTCTCCGGGACATTAATTAAATTAGGAAGCAAGCCTGTCAGTCTTAATTGTCATGGGTTTATGGATGGTGTGTGTGTATATACATATTAGTTAGTTCTTCACTTGAATGTTGTGCTTTCAGGAACCCTTCGGTGAAGTTAGAAATAGCATGCTTTTAGACTACGAAAGTTCTCTAGTTGAAGTTGCGGATGTGTTGATTTATTATTATGACGCTTAACTGACGTTTTATGTTTGTATGTGTATTAACAAAAAGGTTGACCCTATTGTACTGTATAATAATTGACATACTCTTTGTCGTTGCTTTTTTGAAGTTTTTCTAAAGTAAAATATCCTCTGACTTGCATTTAAATTGTAATCATGGGTTCTTAAAGAGTGCCTCATGATATCCATCATTTTAGGAGGCTATTCAAATATTTGAGGTCACTGAGTGCGAACTTTAGTTTACTTGGAAGTTTATGTATTTGAATGTCTTTGGAAACATTTAAGGCAGTTTCTAGGATTTTATACACTACTTTGTTCACTAAAATGCATCATCGAGGTGAATTAGAGTCCCAAGCTTCTGTTTAAATGTTGGAATTTAATCTGCAGATGTCGGTGAATGCTATATATGGCAATCTCGGGAAGTTGAGTGGTAGATTTCAGGTTTTCTTGATTGTCTATAGAATTGCTGATTTTCATTATTTATATTGTAACGACAGAAGACAAAGGTCAGGCAACATCGTTTATTGAGAAATTCAACAGATATTTATAGATTTCTCTGTACATTATTATTCGTTATCTTAGCATAGAAGCAACGTCTTCTGATTGGTTTTTTCTTACTGAAGGTTATTCTGTACTGCTTGTGAAAGCTTCTTAGAAAGTTAAGCTATATATCTTCGAATCGTATTTACACACATTAAATCTGCTGTAATTGGTTGTTGAGTTCCTCAAGGTTAAGCTTTGTTGTTGTTTTTTCTCATGCCCCCAATTCGGGACGTAACACTGATGTAAATTGCTGTCTATGATTTTCGGCCTCCACCTAGCTCTCACCACAACATGTGTCACTTCATAATAGTGCTGTTTGTGATTGTTTCTTTCAATGTTTTCTGAATGGATCATAAGTCCTTCCGATGTGAATGTTTTTTTTCAAATGTTGGCTTGCAGAAACTTGATTGGCTACAGGTTTGGTCACGAGCTGAAATCAGCAACAGACCCACTGGAAAACCACAGGGTACTGGACGTCTCTTCTGTCCCATTTTAGGATTCATCATTAATCTTCAAGTATTGGATTTGTAGGGATTTTGTTTGATTAATGGTGAAATCCTCCATGCAGCCATCATTAATCACCCACCAGGGTTTGAACTCAGGACCTTTTAGTTGAATAATCTAGCAACTTGCTTTGTGATCAAGCGTGAATCTTCACTGTTGAATTTTAGCTCACAGGCTCTTTATATTCGGTGCTTTAATTATTTCTGTTTTGCTCCCTTCATTGTTTAGGGTTATTCGCTCACGCCTTGAGCATAGCTATTTTTCGAAACAAAATTATTCTTATGCTTCCTTTAAATATAACAATATAGAAATATTGTCTCTGCATTTCAAATAAATTAAAATTAAAATATAGACGAGTGTGGTTAATATTTGAGTAACTGTATTTTACTCATCTCAAGGCAAACTACCACAATCAGCGGTTACGGGCTAGTACCATTCATAATATTTGTTAAGAGAGAAAAGAGGGTTATGTCAGCTTACTTGTATTCAAGCGATAATTGTACTTTTCCCTTTGATGGTACAGTAATTTTCATCTCTTTCATATTATTATACACTTGACCATTATTACTATTATTATTTGTAATATTGTCATTTATTGAATTTGGACACTTTTTTACTTTATTGTTTTCACGTTTTGTTGACTTGTTTAAATTTCCACTAGATGTACAATTAAAATCAGTTGCATTTGGACCAATTATGATACAACTGTAAGTCAAGAAATGTGAGCTGGTATTTGTGATTACTAACTGACGTTTGGCAGAAGAATTTAAAAGACCTATAGACGAAAATAAACAGAAGAAAAAAGGAAATAAGTTTTCGTAAATACAGAAAAGAACTGTGATGATATGATATAATGTGAATAGCCTCAAAACATTTTCAATGATTTGAGACACGAATAATTTCATCTGATGCACTTTCAACTGAATTTATAGGTCTAAGTTATATCATATCAAGCGTTCACTTCTCTGTGGGTAAATGTAATCAATCACAATATAAGAGCAGAGGTTTAGTTAAATACAGAACAGGATTTCAGTGAAATAATATCCACTCCAGCGGAAATGCTGATACACTGCAATAAATTCATTAATGAGTGACCATACTATAAAACTGAATAGCTTGGCTTTGATAAACTCATGTTGCTAGTTGGAAAGAAAGAAACACAGATCATGGATACAAGTCAACGCCAGTTGTTCGGAAGCAAAGTCAGGTAAGGAACTGTAGAAACATGAAGAGAAAGTTTGAAAGTTGTGTCAATGCTTTGTCTTTATTGTGAGCAATGAATTAATTTCAAAATATCTTCAGTAAACTAAACTGTTCCAGCGCGCGTTGTATCAAATAAACCGAGTAAAATGAAAATATATTCTATTACAATGCTAAGTGTTACTTTTCAGCATTTAAAAAACGTCGGCGCCTTTAATGGTTATACATTCTCTGAATAACTCAATTATTCAACTAGCTGCGGGAATTCTAGTAGATCTAGTGTGAACTAGGGTAATTAAGAATGTAAACCAATTTTGAATGCATTCATATGCTTACACACACTAGACAACTCTTAAAATCCTTAGCAGTTTAGACACAGAAGACTTAAAACACTTTTGCTGGGATAAAATATTCCTACAGAACGCTTTTTTCTTTTGACATGCTCGACTTCGCCTCTGAATGAAACTACTTCACTGTGGATATAAAGATAAAACTTGGGCAGTGTGGTAGAGCATAACTTCAATATGGATGAAAATTTATATTTGATAAAATCACACAGTGGTGCACAGTACTATTAAGTGATGACGTTCTGAGCATAAATTATTGCTCATAATCATATCAAGCTACTCACACAACTTTCTTACTTCATTTATATACATGAGTAAAATTGATTAGACATTTGAATAAAGTCAATATAAGATGAAAGACACTCGGAAATAATATTAGTGTTATCAATACAATACAATAAGATGATTTTATAGTAAAATAAATAACTTGTTAGAATGTTATAATGTGAATTGAATACATTTTAACATTATTTATTATCCTCTGATTTGACTGGCAATAATATCTTCCATATCTCTGGTATTTGCACTGAGTCAGTTCTGTTGTATGTGTTAGGTGTAGAGTCAGTGAACGAGGATTCAGTAATCAATCTCCCTTTCCACAAGTGAAGTAGTAGATAAAAGCTGTGATCCTTTGTACGTGAAATTGATCAGAAGAACATATTAAGAAGCAGTGGAATGTACTTATGTTATGTACTCGTCGAGTAGTGAATAGTCGTGACGCGGAAAGAGGGAAATCAGAAGACCACCAGGTTTACGATGATACTTGTATTTTCCAGACAAGGAAAATAAATGTCACACTAGTGTGTGAGTGAAATGGTACGAATGTACGAAACAGTGTGTGCGTAAAAAAATGAACAAGAATGATAAGCAAGAGTATGTATGAAAATGGCTAATACACATGAACCAATAAGATAACGTCTTACCATGATTGGTTGTAATGTCATGTGATATCAAGGTCATACATTGCTTATTTAGTTAATGGACGGACAAAAGCATATTGTCAGTTATAATGAAATATCGATCCATATACACATAGCAAAATATAATGGACTGTCAAAAACAAAACACACACCATGTGGATACATATCAACTTAGAAGCTAAGAGAATACATGAAATTAATAATAAATTCCAGTTAATATCTGTTTGTATTCACCTACCTGTAAGTTGTATTGTTTGTTTCGGTAAATAGTCAGGCAGTTGACAGAATAGGTGTAAGCATAGTAGTGACATTGCACAAGGATGTGGACTTGTTATGTCGGATGGATATAAATCGTATTCAAAACGAATTGTTCTCAATGCCTGAACTAAAATGATTGCATTGTGAAAGCACTTTTCATTTGATGTTGGTTGAGTATATATTTTAGACAAGAAATTTGGAATCTAAATACATCAGGGGGAAAAACGTTTGTATCATAATAGCATAATGGTAGAATAAAGGCCAGTTTGTTTAATTTTCAACAAATTTAGCACAGATAGGATATAACTTGTAAATATGAATTTCCCCTATAGAGAGATACCTATCAAACAACTCTTTCATTTTACAACGTCACCTTTTAAAGGGACCTAAACATCTTTTAGAATAGAAAAACGAATTGGAGTCTTCATTTAGGAATATTGTACACGAAAACAACCGACTGAAAGTATGTTTACTAGTTTTCTGATAGTACTCCATTTGCTGCTGATGTGATACACTTTCTAGGTTGGCTTTATGGATAGATGGATACAAGAACACAGAAAACTCCGTTAGCTATAACGCTGGCAATCACTTACTAATTGTAGCTTCAGTTGCAATGTCTGACAAATCAAAGTAGGAACTAGAAAATCAGCATATTTCAAGCATTCTCCTTACAAATGTTTGAGTTTAAGACTTTTTCAAGTAACAACTAAATAACTGTGGTTCAAGATATCGTTGCAAGCAGCTATGACCCGTATTATGACCAAAGCTCTTCTGAATTCATATAAAAAAGCTGAAACAGACACTACACTGATTTATCATGAAGACATTTCACTTGTGACTTACCTTGAAGCTGGAAATGGTTTAAAAAGTTAACAGCTAAACAATGTATTTACTGTCTCTGAAGTTTTATGTGAGTATCGTACTAATCTATGGGATTCCTTAATACTAGTGTGGTGATAGCAGGCTGATAGCCAATTGGTAGACATTAATTTACGTCAGTGTCTGTGTCACTAATATTGGCCGTGAGAAAATATGAACATAACTGATTCAACAACCAACCACAGCAGACTTAACGTGGGCAAATACGATTCGCAGATATATAGCTTAACTTTCTGAGTAACCAGTCACAAGCAGTACAGAATAACCTTGAGCAAGAAACAACCAACCAGGAGACTGTGTTTGTCTGCTTGAATAAGCTATAATAATGTACATGAAATATGTATAATACGTGCTGATTTCCTTAATAAACGATCTGTTACCTGGCCCTTGTCTTCTATTGTTACACTAGCAATAAACATCCTTCTATAATATCTCAGCGAACTGAAGGCGAACTGTTATTTGAGATGTATGTGATGACTAACAGTGGTATTGAAGACGTGAGCTCCGTGCTACTCGAGAGTCACCAGCTAGTTTGGCATGTATGTGTGACTGAGTTTCGACTAACTCTTGGACCTATCGCACATCACCTTGTAACAACAGAAGACAAGGGCCAGGCAACAGATCGTTTATTAAGGAAATCAACATGTATTTATATATTTTCATTTACATTATTATTATAGCTTATTCAATCAAGCAAACAAACACAGTCTTCTGATTGTTTGCTTCTCACAGAAAGTTGACCTTGCATCTCTTTGTGACTATCTCTTGAATGTCAGGTCATCTATATGTTAACTGTATCTGCCTACGCAAAGTATGCTGTGTTTGGTTGTTGAATCAGTCTTGTTCATATTTTTTTGCGACATAAACACTGACGTAAATTAATGTCTACAAATTTGGATAGCAGCCTCCTCTCACCACAACCTTTGTTGCTGACGGGTTTTACACTAGGAAATTAGCCAGGACGACAATCGCTTTTAAAGTGGGTGTCGGCTGTCATTTATTGGCACTTCGAATTTCACATTGTTTGTTGGAATGTCGACTCCTAGGACAGATGCATTATTGATGTACTCTGTTTTCAACTATGATGCCGTCTGACAGATTGTACTGGCATTTATAGTTGAATTAAGAGGTAAATTCTGCACTAAGGGCTAACTACAACTTGTACGCAGAATCACCTGCAAAGAAGAAGGATTGTATCATCAAAATATGCAGAACTGAGGCAAGCAGCAGAGAGACGGTAATAGCAGTAGTGTTTATATATTCATCAAGTAAACCCGAACATAAATCATCAGCAGAATTACAAATGATCGTTGTCTGCTGAATGGGAACAGCCAATAGGATTAGAAATAATAAATGAGGCCATTACGTTCATCTGCATACTGAATTGGAAACTAAATAAAATAACAAACCCATATAACCTCTTGTTTTACCAACAGGTCAAATATGTGAATGCAAAAATATTTGTAAATCAACACAGGTATATAAATCTCAAGGGGTTTATTCGACGGTGGCTGGCGGTGAAATGTCAGATTCAGAAATTTATCAGTCAGATGTGTCGTTATTCTAATATGATGGTGTTCCTATTGAGATTCACAATCAGTAATCAACACTTCAAAAGTTGTACTGGCAACCGTTAGCTTGTCGAATCAGGTTTGTTTTATTCCTTTAGGTTACCAGTAGAACATAGGGCTTCAGACTAGAGCTTAGAAGTCTCGATAGCATTGGTGTTTTATTGTTATGGGATGGAGTTGCTAGTCTCACTCACAACTTTCTCTCTTTAAAGGTTTTATCACCGGCTTAGCGAGGTGTATGTCGGCCGGAAACTGAACTCTGGACCACAAGCGTTAACCACAGGTGAGTCCTATCAAATTCGAAGGGTTCAAATAGTCATGCCAATAAACAGTCATCGTAAATGGCAGCTTAAAACAAATAGCACACCTAAATAAAGGAAGATTTAGTAAATTCATGAAATTTCGATGGAACTCTTCAGAGTGGTCATTCTGGATCTACCATGGAAATATGTCTCACTCTTACCACTATTGATTATTTTTATCCTATATTTTATTCTACCTCTTATTATTATTCTGAATTTATTTAAAACTAACCTTTATCTCTACTATTATCCAGACTCGTTTTAGTATTATTATTGTTGCTACTACTATTATTGTCGGTACTATTCAACCTGCAATTCTTGATATCTTCGAGTTATTTTCCTGATATCTGATTGCTTATTTAAGTAATGTAACTAAGCAGTAATGTATTATTACCTTAATTTTTTTTCCTTCACGTTCCCCAGTGGGACATAGTGCTTCAAGCTAGTGGCTTGAAGTTTCTGTAGCAGTGTTTTTTTATTTCACAGGATAAGGTTGCTAGCCTCATGCCCAACCTTTCCTCTTTACCAGGATTATTTCTGGCTTAGCGAGGTAAAGGAGTTCGTCGGCTGGGGATCGAAACTCGGACCATTTGCATGGTCGGCGAGCGTCCTAACCGCTATGACACCAACGCACATTACCTTAACTTTATCTATCATATTCCCTTCCTCTTATCTATCTGAACACAAACTGAAAAACATCCACACGTGTCGTTTCTCATGATTAATCCAATGCAGTTTATTTGCTTGGTAGCCGTATATCTCCCAGCCTAATTCTAATGATATTTATATATACATATGTCCATGTAATTAGAGTGTTCAACTGAAGAGTTCCACCAAAATCTGATGAATTCATTAAATCCTTAACCACATCAAAAAGATTTGGGCTTGTTTTAAATGCGCATTGGGAAATAAATGTTTCAAAGGAAGGAAATTGTAGCCAATAGGCCTGGTAGAATTCTTCTTTACAACTGTGTTTAATCCTGTGTAATTCTGATTAGACAATTTTAATAGCACTCGCTTAATGATCGATTACATGTTTTTGTTAATGTAGTAAGTCATTTAACTCACTCATATTCTTGAGGCTCGACATACGGTACGAGGAGATTAGCGCTAATAATCTGCTGTGGTCTGTGAACCGGAAAAAAATTCTTCTGTTATTTAAGTGTTCGTCACAGTTATCATATGATTAAATTGATAAGCCTAGAATAATCTTAAGCAATAATCATGACAGTAATTGTAAAAAAGAAACATTTACTCACAAGGCTAGGAATGTATGCCCCAATCGTAGAGGCTAATACAATACCATCACGTAAATCATTATCAAAGTTAGTAACAATGAGACGATCCATAAATATTGATTTATTATCCGGCCATATTTGACATGCATACTGATGATAACAGTAGTTTAACCATGTCAACAAAATACGCTCACATGAAGAATAACAACTATCGATTTGTAGATCAGTTGAATTTATTAACTTAGAAATTTGTTTACGATCGGTTTTCTCTAGTGAGTCTACTGCATGTTCCAAGATTTGTTTAGTCTCATAGTTTGATTCATTTGGTTGTGAATAAGACAGTGGTGATGTGGAGGACGATATAGCAGATGGAGACGCTTCATTCGATTTATTTTTTAATAGTTCTTTAGGCGGTAGGTAAGCTGAATCTAGTGAATTGATATCGATTCGATTAAACAGGAGACACTAAACAAGTAAAGAAGGAGAAATTATATCTATAATCACTTGTATTAAGTACCAATTAAAAAACAAAAACAAATTAATAAACATGAATTCAGTTTTTATTATAAGTCAACAACAGACTGACAACAATTACTTCACAACTGAGAGATTCCCATACACCTCTTATCGACATAATCATACAGTAAATATTGATAAACAATTAAGGAATGATTATAAGTTTCCAGACCGTAGATGTTATGAACATCCTGAAATAATTGGAGCGCCTTTTTACTTGATGATGAAGCTAATGAATTACGTCAGAAGGTTAGATGTATCCTGTCGAATTAAAAGCAGATCATCCCAAATTTGTCGAAAAACGAACGTCATCTATTACAAACACTAAGATCAGACAAATCTCTTGTTACAACTAAAGCTGACAAAGACAATGTCACTGTGTTTCTTAATAAGGATGACTATTACAAGACAGCTTTGAAACATATCGAAGCAGGCCCATACGCACTAGTACCAATAAACAAAATGTCTAGTACCATGAACAAAGTAAAAGCACAAGTATATAATTTTTTTTAGAGAATTGAAATCAAAATTAGGAAATTCAGTTTAGTTTTCAATAGCTCCCAAAACAGACAAGGCCAAGAGGTTTTATTGAAGGCCAAAAAAAACAAAATAAATGTTCCTCTAAGACCAATAATTGATTTCACCAATTCAGTGACATACACTTTATCAAAACACATATCACAAGTACTGAAACCACTTCAATACAGTATTCCTTCAAACATTAAAAATATTGAAGAGTTTAAAAGGAAAGTAGTGAACATAACTATTGAAGAAGTCAAAATTATGGCAAGTTCTGATGTGGTTTCTCTATTTAGTACTATTCCTATATGTGATTTACTGGATATAATGAAATATGAACTTGAAAACAATCAGGAAGTATTAGCTAAATCTTCATTAGCAATAGAAAAATTTATGAAATGCTTATTACTTTGTTTAGAATCTACATATTTTACCTTTAAAGACAAACTATACTGTCAGACAAACAGAGTTGCAATGGTTTCACCAGCATCTCCAATTGTAGCAAACTTATATATGAAAGCCTTAGAAAAGAAAGCATTGACAAGTCTTAGATGTCATCCTAGAATATGATACAGATATGTAGATGAAAAACTTATCATCGCGAAGAAAACTGAAAAAGAAAACTTTCTAACATAGATTAACTTAACCTCAGAATATATAGAGTCTACCAATAAAGTAGAATCGCCAGAGAGAACTCTAAACTTTCTTGATTGTCTTGTAAAAAGACAAACTGAGGAGAAACTGAAGTTTACAATATACAGAAAACCAACACATCCTAACAAGTATTTAAATTTCCAATCAGGTCATCCAGTAGGAGTGAAAGTTTCTGTAGCTTTAAATCTCGTTAACAGAGCCAGAAACATTATAAGAGCTAATAATATGGAGAACGAGATATCCAATGTAAAACAGATTTTGATTGGAAATGGTTATCCGGAAAAGCTACTAAATAATATTATCAGAAAGAAGGAGCACAAGGGAGAACAGAAAATTGAAAAATCTTGGCTATCGACGATAGCCATTTCATATCGAAAGGACACACCTGAACAACTTCAAAGACTATTTGCTTCATATAATTTTAAAGTCTATTTCAAGCCCTCGGATTCTCTGGAGTGTCAAGGATATGGTTCCCAAAATGTCAAAAAGTAATTGTGTCTATAGGATAAAGTGTTCAGAATGTGAAGAAGTAGACAGGTGAAGGTCAGAGTAAATGAACATAGACTATGCACGAAACATCCACCTAGAAATGACGTAGAATTATAAAGTCTAGAGAAAAGATCGGTTATAGCAACGCATGCGATAGAAAGCGGACATAAGATTGATTTCGACAATGTCGAAATTCTTGGAAGAGGATTTCATTCACATAAAAAAGGTTGATCGCTGAAGCCTTGCACATTTTAACTACATCAAACGCAGTAAATAGGAAAGAAGGGATAGACTTATCACCTGTATGGCAAGCTCTAATGAAGCAAGACAGATGAAAAAACAGCAAAAACCTCCATGGCCTTTAAAAGTATGTATTATCATATTTATCACATGCGAACTGACGTGTTTTCCATATGACAAATTACATACACTCACACACACTCATACAGAAAGAAATATACACAATAACAATTTGACATTAGTCATCACAAACATATGATGACTGCTTGCATATTTCTATTGGTAAAAATGTCTATCGACAAGTGACTTTCAAATAAACTGATTATAATAAAGGTTTTTGTATTTCCCAATGAATGAAAAACGAAACGATATTGTTTTTACTGACATTTCGCTATTTAATGCTAATAGCTTTATCAAAGCATTATTAAAGCCTCAAGCGTTTTCAAATAAACTGACTTAAATTTGTGTAGAAAGTTTTTGGCTATATATTTTGATGATTGATAAGATCCGAATAATTCTGATGAAGAAGCTGGGGCTTACACAGTGAAACGTTCAGAAAAATCTTGTTTTGATTTTTTCTTAAACACATTGGGATTATTTTAAATAATTTATAATTAAGGAATGATATTATTGAAATGTGAACGGTTAATCATCACTATTTCGGATCGAAAAGGACGAAACTGAGAGACTGTTCAGCGATAACACTAGATAACGAATTGACGAAGGTGGGAAGAATTCATTGCTAAGCCTCGGGTTTCTGAGTATGACGCCGAAAGGATTTTCACACTGTTAATACTAAGAAGAGAAAGCTATGGGAAATCAACTGTTTAGTTCTTCCTAGATTTCATGAATATCTGCCTGGTGATAAATCCTGTCGAAAAGCACTTGATCCATCGAAAACTTGCTAATGTAAACTGGTCAATAATTGTGTTATTTCCAAAACCTTTCTACACTAGGTGAAAATACACAAATGACGAGGTTCTCTTAGGTGTAAACGCTGAGTAAATTGGGTTTTTTGAGAGCTCTGAGTACATTTTGTAAGCACTCTGCTCCTGTTGGATTCAAGGTGAGGATACAAGACTTGTTCTTCCCACTTTCAAGATTAGATAGTAGCTTTTTGGAATATTTTTATTTCTTAACCTAATTCTCATCAAATGGAAGCCATACTGCAGAGTAGTTACTGTGATGTGTAACCTTATGGTTACATATGTGCTGTTAGATAAGAAATGCATGTCTACAAATGACCTAGTGAAAGTTTATCCTTAAAGGTTTGTGTTACATTAATTTGACAGTAAGTTGGACAACACTATCATCAAAATATGTGGTTATTACCTTCCTAAACATAATGGGAATCCTTGTATACCATTCAGCCACCGGGACCCGATTCAATGGCCCATGATTTATAACACCTATCAGTTCGTGATTTCCAATGATTTTCTAGCTGATATCAATCTGGGAGTACTGGACAGTTGTTCCGTCCTAGTTCGGGACTCTTCAAAAGTACGCACCCACCGGTATCCGAACCCAGGACCTTCTGGTTACAAGGCAAGCTCGTATACCATTAAGCCACTGGGACCTGATCCAATGGCTAGCCCATGAATTCTAACTTCTGCCAATTCACGACATAGCGCGACTCCTAGCCAATGTCTTTGGCGAGTATTTGTCCTCACACCCGACCAGCTGCACCCCACTGGTCACAACTTCTCACTAGAACCCCAGGTAACTACCTAGCTGAATAGGGCTAGTCGCTAGTGAGCATCTCATTGATATTCAAGTGTTGGTTTGTAGGGATTTGATTGGTTACAGGAATTCATTATGAGCTGTGTAGTACTCTCTGGTTTTCAGTGGATCTATAAGTTATGTCAGTAGTCATATCAGCTCGTAATCTAACTTGAAAGGAAACTTTTACAATGAATATAGTGCATTAGGATTGACACACCTTGTCTCTGTGTTCCACGTGTCAGCAAAATCAACACTAATATTTTCAAAGATTGACTATACTTACCTTAATTATCTGTAGCATTAAATCTGTCCATGCTCTTTCGGATATAATTAAAAACTGTTCTACATTTGATTCTTTCAGTGGGCACAAATTAATCTTTAGAGAATCTCCATGATGGTCATTTTGCTTGTTAACAGTCTCAGCTGTTTGATTTGATTCAGAATACGTTGTTGGTGTAGTTCCGAAATTCTGACTGAATGAAACATGTAATATGCGTGCAGATTCTGTTAGACCTGGACAACCATATTTATGCCATAGGTGATAATCATTCGGGTCCATTAAATGTTCCGGTAAAACATGTGGTAAACAACTACCTTGACTATTATAAAATGGAAAATCATCAGTTAAAGGGAAGTTTAAAGTGCAAAATCATAGAAATAATCAATAGACTTTTGATATTATAGGTAAACTAACCAACAGCGCTCTACTTATATTTCGCACTGTTTAGTACCTGTAAGTTAGGCATACTTGCTACCACGGCGTAACTCATGAGATTCAAACATTCAGTTCTCTCGATAGTAATATGTCTCAGTGCCTGTTAACACATAATGGTTATCAAATGTAGGTTTAGGCGACTGTCAGTCAAATATGTGATTTGGTCACCGAGTCAAGTGAAATTATTCATCGATTGATGGGAACAGATTGATAATATTATTCTCTTGGCAGGTAGGTAACTCAGCTACCATTTTCAATCCTCTGTAAGAACAAATATGCAGGTAAAAACTATTTGTAAAGCACGTTGTGATCGTTCCTATGTTTTTGCTTGTTTTTAAGTCTCGCTTTGTGTCTAAAGTACATGTCACATTAGTCTAACTATTTGTTAGCGCCCAAATAGTAATCAAACGTCCATCGTCATGGAAAAATAAATAAAGGTAATAATGGGTAGGAAGGAATATGTGATTATTGATTGGGATTTTACACTTCAAATCAATATAAACCAGTAACAAAATCAAGTCTTCGTATGTCAGTAAAAAGAAACTTCAAGAATAAATGTGAGAAACGCGTGTTAAGCAGATCAAGTATTTGAACACACCGAAAACAACGTAATACATGTGCCGTACGAAACCTAAGTCCAAGGATTTCTGCTGATTGTCTCAAACCATCTAATATGAACAAGACACAGTACACCGTGTTGGCGAGCCACTTAGCGGCATGGTGGCTACATTGCAAACTTGACTAATAGAATGCAGTCTGCACCAAAGATAGGACTAGACGCATTACACTAGTTGCTGACTAGTGTACAGCTGGAAAAAATATCCAATACAGTCCTACAGGAGGTTAATCGCTAGATCGAATAGCTCATTGGTAACTTCTCTGAGTGACGCGGGTCCGAATCTCAGGACAAACATAGATTCCTTAAAGGTTGCAGATACGCCTTGCTGACGAGTGCCAACTAGCACGAAACCTATGTCGAAGGCTTCCTGTCGGTTGTTTTCAACCACCTAATACCAGAAATGTACAGTGTTTATATTGTAACTAGCAGTACTTAATGTTAGGTCTTTAGATGCAAAAACACTATTTAGTTGCTTAGCTAATTAAATAACTAAATAGACTAACCTTCGTGCAAATGTTAATAAAGCAGAACAATAGAAATAAACAGTTGACAGTGCCTCATAAGGATTATTTATTGATAAATTAATTGAAGGCAATAAACCAGGGGGTTGTTTATCACCACAAAGATGCTGTAAACAGTTGTACAGTGGATTGAGACTACGTGAAACGAATTCATTCGAAGTTTTATCATTTCCATGGCTATTGTTATTGTTGTTTTTTTTGAGTTTTGAACTTCGACTTGATTCACTTATCATTAGGTTTGACTGTGATTTAATGTAAGACTTTTGTTTCTCACCCATAACTGATAGATCAGCGACTGTAGCTGACAGTGATATACAACTGAAAAGCAAAATAACAAACATTAGACAAGGCAGACTACGGAAATACTGAGATTTTGAGGAATGAAGGTAATCATGTAGTGAATACTGACAAAATTAATAATTAAATATGTTAACTGTAACTCTCGTAGCTATACAAATGTATATATATATGTATGTATAAATGTTGAAAACCATTATTTTCCTAGTAGAAGTTAATAATTCCTGAATACCCTAGTTTATTCAAATTCCTGTCATTGTTGTACATTGATCCAGATTTAAGTGATTACCATTAAAACGTCTAAATACATCTATCATACTTCCATGGGACGTAAAGAAAATTATGGATTAATATTTTCCTTCATTATTCCCTTGGGCTTTAGCAGCCAATCTCCATTTATTGTTCTTTTTAATCCTTTATGTCTTTCTCCACGACTGCCCACAGGCTTTCACCTTCTCATACCCTATGCTCCATGTCAGCCACAAGTGCCTAACTCATCGTTTCTTATTCACGTTCCACTCAGAGGCTCGCGATATCACTTAACGGTCACCCTAGTGTGTATCTGACCCATCTCCATTTCCTGAGGCATATTTGTTGAGCAATGGGTTATCGGTTTGTTCCCAGAAGTCCCTAATACTAATCCTCTCTGATATCTTATGTTGATTATTAAACCATGGAAGGCAGCTGCTAAAAACGTCTGCAGTCTGTTGGAATGACGTCATGTGACGCCTGCACCAAGTCTCTGAACAATATAGATGCACTGCTTCGGCTTTACTCTTGGAGATCCTGGTAGTGTTTCTTATGCTGAGTGCTTCAGGTTTCCAAACTGATTTCAGAGTGATGTGGATCCGCCTTGCTTTTCCAATCCTGCCTGTGACATCCTCATCTGTGCCAACTGCCTGTAGTTGAGACGATTTTGCTTAGATGAGTCAAAGGAGCGAGTTCCCTTAAATTTCTCCCGTCGATGGTGATAGATGCTTGTTGTTGTTGGTTGTTATTGTTGTTTATCACCTCTGCCCCCCTGTGTTCAGTTGAGGTCCGTTTTTTGCCTGTAAGTCTTCTAGTTTGTGTGACGATGAACATGAGTCATCTGCAACGTTCAAATCTTCTAGACTCCTCTTGTCAGTCCAGCGTATTCTTGTCTCCTCGCTCCCCTCGGTCTACCGAGTGATTTTGTCCACCACAACTAGGAATATCATCGGTGATAGTAAGAAGCCTTGTGTTACTCTTGTATTCATTTTAAAGGTTTTGCTGAATTTTTCATTTTGAATTACTTGAAATGTGGTATTGTTATACAGCTATTGAATGAGGCTGATAAGGATTCAGGGCACTCGATAGTGTCGGATCCGTTTCTGAATTGCTTTGCGGCAAACACTATCGAAGGCACTTTCAAAGTCGATGAAGTTGAGGTAGAGGCTTAACTGCCATTCTATGCTGTCTGTCCTAAATCATGTATGCCTAAATCACAATAGTTTGAAAAGTGTATCCACCTTACTAACTTAAAATCTTTGCTTGCATTGAAAAGATGGGCTATTCTAGAGAATAGAGAGAGGTAAGCTCAAGAGATAATATTCACCGTAGTTGTATTTCATATGAATAAGTCATCTAGTGCAATTAAAGACACCATTTCTCATTCCTTCATGAAGTCTCAATTTCGAGGTTACAGATGCTATATTATTATTATTCCCTTTACGTCTGGGATTCAGACCATTTTCACATCACTCCTCCGTTCCTATTACCCTCAATTCAAATCTTTTATAATCCGTTAAAGTTTAGAAAAATATGTATCACAAGCTGATGTATAACCTAATTAATACAAATGCGGTGCACAAAAACGTTACACATTTCAGGGAAATCACAGCTTCTTGTTATGTTATCTAAATTTACAAATGTAAACTTGTGTGTAAACCTACTTATTCCTCAGATTACTGTGAGTTCACATTGTTTGGTTCCTGAAATTTTTTATTTGATTATTTGCTAATTCTGCTGCAATTACTCCTCTTATTTTCGTTTTACACTTAATATTTATTTACTTATTTATTTGTGTATCATCTCTAATTTTACTTACTACCTCATTCGAATAACTCGTTCTGAAGAATGAAATATATATCTAACTTAACATATACACCATTATTCATTATCTGGTCATGACAGTAGGTCATAATTCCAAACCAGTGAGGCTTATAAAAATAACAGAACTGATCTACATTATCAATATGTGAATCTGATTACTTTCTAAAATCTTCTGGAAATTTTAATGAATGGCGTCCATTTGGAAATCCATGCACACTTAACCAACGCTGTAAGTATTCTGTTGCAGCATGATCAATCAACTGCCAATCCGGTAAAAATGTACTTGATCCATATATATTTGTCATTGTTGTACCCATAGTAGAGGGTGATGGTCTGCAAGTTTAAACGTGGTGAAAAAAAAGATACACAGTGTTATGCAATTAAATAAAACAAGGTAAATACATGAAGGAACGTATACATAATTGTGTGACTGAAGCCGCCTGGCACAGAACACCAGTGCTAACTAGCTAGATTGAGATAATTTAGACACGAGATGGCAGTATGGCTGGTTGAAGATAAAACTAATCAGTGATGTGGACTGACAGAATGCGGAGATCTGAGTGATCTATATTTCTTAAAAATCCAAGCTACCTAGTTGGATGGACGATTCCAGTGTAAACCACTGAACTAGGTATGCAGTCGGGTAGATCACAAAATGAGGTCAGAGCACTTTTTCGGATGAATTACGGGGAAAATTTATCTAAATCGTTTATTTTACAAGTACTATCAATAAAAAAGGGTTTTGCAAAAAGAAAATTTATCATTATTATTATTTTAAAACCAAACTTTATGAATTATGCTCGCAATAAGTTTTCATTCGTGGTAATACCCAAGTGAAAGAAGCAGATTAAGAATGGTTATGACCGCATTCTCAGCAGTAAATCTGTTTTATTGGTGGCGTTAGAGTGGTTCACTTAAAAGTTTAATACGTTGTTATACGAACACATGGAGTTCACATCTAATTTAATTGTAAGTGAACATGTACTCTACAATAATTAAGGTATGAAAAACTACTTAAAAGAATCCTTCCCTTCGTTTAGATCATTCGACGTAATTTTCAATGCATGAGTTTTCTCAAATAACGCGAGCAGTTAAAAAATAGTGAAAATGGAAGATTAGTGAGTAACAAGTTAGAGGTTAGTGAAAATTATTGCATAGATGTATATCATTGCGATGGATGAGTACTTTGTTGTCAGAAGTCTGAAATTGTTACTCTTCCATCACAAATTAAAGTTATTTAATTGAATTTCAGATTTTCCCGTCGATTGATTGGACCGAAATGCTCAGTCTCAGGTTGACATGTCGGCTTTTTGTGCAGATGCTTCGGCTATGTCTGGGTATATAATTAGAAGTTAATTGTTGGATGGCGACTAGTAGTGGAATCCAGGATACGCACTTAGCACAAGAACCCCAAATGTCAGCCTGAGACCGAGCACTTCCATGTAATCAATCGAGGGGAAAATTTAAAATTGAGTTCAATAATTAATATGACCCGTTGCAAAAGAAGTGGCTGTTGTGGCCCAAATGGCCTAGTGCATAACGCTTTGGCATTTGAAACTATGGCCACTGGGTTCGAGCCTCGGTGGGAACATCATCACTCACTCGGAATGCAGGCACATTCAGCTGACGACTCCCAAATAGGACGAAATGCGAATCCTGGATTCCACTGTTAGTCACTACCCTCCAATTAAATTCTCAGTCAAAATTGCCTAGATTTCTAAGGCCTACTTTATAAGCTTCATGAGTTTTATACTTGGTCTCACCAAAATCTAAGATTCTTCCATTTTCAGAGGTCTGAAGTCGCACTACTAAGTGTTAATTTTAGAGAAGTTAACTATTAAAGTATCTACATAAAACAGTAAATATTTTGGTATCTTATGTTTCTGAAATGTAAAGGAAATAAAGTTTATTTTCTTGTTGTAACAAAATGTACTTGAATGGTATGTTAGAAATGAGTTTCATTAAACCTTTGGAAACCGTTGTGAATCAAAGTATTACACTTTTATTCTAAAAAAAATAAATCAATGCCTCACCAAATGATTAATTTCATACGATAAAGATAGCTGGTTCGTCATTTCTTGGTCTGATAAGAAAATAATCACATACGTCTGAACCAATACTTGGAAATTAATCTAGTGTTCACTAGCGAACAGCTTAAGAACGAAGTTGCCTGGATTTCTAATGGGGTCCACCAAGTTTAGTGTATGGATAGAAACTCATTGATGACATAAAATACATTTTTCTCTTATTCATAAAGCATTCGAGAATTTCTGTCCTTAATTTATCTCAAGAGACTGTAAGCGTTCTTCTAACATGTGAACTGTACACTGGACTAGTTGCGAAAACGACGAATATTTCGATAGATATATCAAGAAGTCTATTACTGAATATGATTACCAGCGTTTAACATCATATCCTAAACGTGTTCACCAATCTTCATCAAATTGTTTTGTTTTTGTTGTACCTATCTACGTCGGTCTGTAATTGTATCATCACAGTTAGGTTCTCTTAGTGTGTATGCGCCTGACCTTAAACACTTCTGTGCTAAATCATACGTTAAATGTTGGTCACTCAGTCAGTTATTAGGAATACTGGAAACAGAAACTAGTGAAATTTCATGGTGTAATAATGTTGTATAGTTACCTTCTGTGATCAGTGTCATTTAAGTTGTCTAAATGAGTTTCAAGCAAAAGGGGGCCTATAATAAAAACAACAAAAAACATCTGAATAAGTTTGTAGTTTGAAAAATATAATGTATATATATTCATTTCATTTGTAGTAATTACACTATCTGTCTCAGCAGTACTCTGGAGTTGCCATTATTAGCTACATATTACATAAACAGTAAGTATGGAGTGCGTATGAGAACAATTATAGGAAGCAACATGACTGAGGTCATTACATCTGAACAAGTGATCATTTACAACTGAACTAAATGCTTTATTTAGATTCACATTCTTAAGACTTCATCTTCAATTAAGCAAGTTGTTACAGTGAAGTAAAACCACTTTTCCCAATCAGGAGTAAACTTTTTTATGTCTGATTTATTCACTAGCCACATTTCGCAAAGTTAGTGTTTATACATGAATCTGTTTCTATAAAATTATAAAGGATTTGAACAGATCCATGTATGAGTACATCAAATAAACGTTTTCCTAGGAACTGGACCACCATTAATTGACATCAGTGTTCAATAGAATCCATTTTCGATGTTCTAAAAAAAAATGAAAATAGGGATCCAGTGGAGAGAAAATTTGTTCTAAGTTCTACAATAAAATATACCCTATTTTTCTGTCTGTGAAATAAATGTTATTCATTATAGGCAATAGGCTTACTGTTTGAGATATTATACGTTTTACAGTTGAGGTTTGAATAACCTAAACCACACATAGATTTTTGATCAAATTTCTGTTGCATATTATTGTCTACATTGGAACTTTGATCTGAAAATGTATCCTCTGTATCTAGATATTCTTTCTGTGTAAGTTTTAACTCATTAAATAAGTGGTATAGTGCTAAAATATTGAAATTCTGACTGTATTTAATCTTTTTCAGCTTGCTAACAATTACTGCAGAATTCTAAAGACAGAAAATGAAGAAAACACAAGTCATCAAAATGAACATTTAGTATGAAATACATACATGATTTATAGTCTATTTTGAAATAGAGAAACTCAACACTATTTTGTGGAACTAAATATGCAAAATGCTGATCGTGTGGTGGTGGCTGTTTGACTACAAGTTTTGTTTGTAATCAACTCACTGAAGGTAGAGTGTAGTTACCAGGCTAAATGAAAAGGAACTTTTGTGCATTATAACCTAGAATTGAGAAGTCATTTAACAAGAAGTAGAAACCTGGTTCGAGTTGGTGGTAGTTGTGTTTGTCTATAAACTCGAGGAAATCAATGCTCATTCTAACGTTCCGACTTATTGACACGATTAATGTCCTTATTAATAAGTTGTTCAGGTGAACTGAAAAGAAAGTAAGGATCTTTAGTGATTTATGATTTTCGTCAAACTATCTGATACATTTTCATTATGATGTGAGCCAGTTCATTGAAAACTTTTTGTCAGGTAATACAGAAAACTATCAGCAGTCATCTGTAACTAGTATCAGTTGAAAATCAGTTTTTTTGCTGTAACTGCATACAAGTAATTAACTCATCAGAATGTAAGCAAATAGGTTCATTTAGCTCATTGTCGACAATAAAGTATATCTTTTCTCACAAATGCAATGAAATAACCTTATAAAATGACTTTATGCTTGTTTTCTCAATGTTGAATTCGATATTTTCATGAATTCTGTTTCCTGAATAATGGTGTACTGCAAACTTAGTTTCTTCACAGTAATTGGTTTTCGAATATGTATCTCTTACCAATAAAAAGAACTTAATTCTTACGAATTGGTTATTTCCAATTAATTAACTGTTCTTAATATTTCCTTGAGTTCTACATAGAACATAAGGCTTCAGTAGTAAATCTTCATTTCATCTTGTTTTCTGCCAATCTCTCTAGCTGGCTCCATCACTGCTAGTATTCTCTCATCTTCTCCTCGCCACACGGTCTCCTCCATGTTACCCTCAAATTTATGCACAGCTCGTCATTTCCCATTAGGGTTCCACCCGAGGTTAAGTCCGGTGCACGATGTCACTCAGTGGAAAATTTGTTCAATTGAAGTCCTGTCATCCCTGCCAGCCTCTTCTGCCAACTTGTTGGTTTTTACTTATAGACCTTCAAGTCTGTGATATTAGACATAATAATGATTTTAGTTATTTTATCGTGTGTATATGATTATAACTGTAGTATCTAATGCATGATAAATGGTCTATTTACATTCAACAATAGTAAGAGTGTCTTCATTCTGAACGGTACATACTTTATGGCGTATTTTATCCGTTCTTTGTAGAGGACCTGCAGGTTGAAAAGCCACCGACAGTGTATCATTTGACGGAATTTCGTTCTATCTGAAACACCCGACGATTAAGCATTTTCAAAACACAGTGGTATAATGAAGGGTACTCGGAAATGCACGTAAATAAAGACTGTTCTTGAAAGAAGTCATTGATTTATTAAAGTTAAGTGAAATTGAGTAAATTTGAGGCATTATGCACCGAGGGAAATTAGGTGGCCGAATAATTTTAACAGGTCAGTTGTTCAGATGAGATATTTAACAGATGCCCAGCCTACTACTTATATGTTAGTTGGCGATTGAATGGAACTATGTGCGGTGCAGCACTAATTTTTTGGATTGAACACAGGATGAGAGCATAATTTGCGTATTTACTATGCAAATATATGTTCGTAAGGTCAGAATTTGGTGAACGAAGACGACAATTTAAGGATTGTAATGAAATCGGCTTTAGTGAAATCACGTAACTTATTATTTATTTAGTGTGATAGTGACTGAATCCGAAATTAAACTTACCTCTCTGCACGAAGAGAATCTGTGCTGTTTTGCAACTGAACTGAGAAGTGATTTCCACATTACCTATTAGCTACACTTACACACAGGATCACACAAGAAAAAGAGAGATTGAGATAGTAATGCTCTTCTTTTAGTTACTAAATTTCAGACAGCTCATCAGACTGACAGCAGTGGTAGTAGCATTGTATATTAACCCATAATTAGTTTATATGTACTTCAGACAAAAACAGACATACAATATTAACAAAAGTGCAATTACACATCGTCAGTTAAATAAGAACAACTAATAAGATTAGAATAATAAATTTCGCCATCACGTTTACCTTCATACTGGATCAAAAACCTAGTGACAAACTCACATGATACATTGTCTAGCGAACACATTAAATTAGTTGATGTGTGGACATCTACAAATAGGCACAGCCATTGGTCTTAAGTTACCAGTCTGACTATCGGCTGATGAAAGCACCTACTCCACCTAGTAAGCGCGTCTTGTTTTCACTTCAGTCCACAAAGTATCACTAATATTTATTGATTTACTAATAGTAGCGTTGAAAAAAGGGATTCTCTCGAGATGATTGTATCTCACTTTTATCAGTTAACTATTCCATTGTGATATTGAGTGTGTTTCAAAGAGTTTTCAGTGGTTAGGTTTATTTGCCCATGCTACTTCAAATACACGGAACAAAGTGTTGTGAAACAAAAGTTGCTATATTCAGGTTCTAGTAATAGTAGCGTGAAGAGCAGAATGGAACTCGAGATGCGCGATTCCTCGTTCTAGCAATGTGATTAAGGGAATTCGTCTATATTTTGATCACTTTTACGTCAGTTAAAAGTCCAAAATCAGTGGGATTTTGGTGTAAATTTTGCTGTCCCTACTCTGAAACGTTAATTATTCTGAAAAGTAGTTAATACTTTTGAGTTGCTGATAACCGATTATTAATTTCACTCAACAGGAATAAGCGATGATAAATGCCTGCTAGTACCGTCTCAGCAGAATGGATTAAAATCTTCAATTTAAAAGTGATAAAAGATTTTACGTTGGAATTATAAATTTCTTTAAAAATTTTACCTGAGGATAATTAAGTCGGAATTCATTTGGTCGACGCGTTACATAATCAAACCAACTGATAAGTGAATTGTCTGCAGCAGCACTGACAGGTAAAGCAGCTGAGCAAATATACGATGAGTAGGCATTTCTTTTTGAGGAATAGGATGTTCCGTCTACATCAGTGTTAACGTTACTGGCGATAATAACTAAACACAATGGTCTAGGATTTGGTGCTAAAACAAGTCCATTTATCTTAGAATTGAAAATTAGCAGTAAATTTAAACTTCCAGTATTACAGGTAGACAAAGCATTATCTGGTTTGATAACTAAAATAAAAGTAAATGATCATTTAGCGAAACAAACAAAATAGACTATTTATTATTATAAAATATGTTAGAGGTATTACAAGTTTGAATAAAATCTAACTGGAGATACTGTTATTTGTCTACTAGACAAGGAATAAACTGTTTTTACTAAAAGAGTGTTAGACTAGATGTGAATAAAGATCAACTATCCACTATGTAAGCTTGTAACGATAAGAGCCAGGCAATAGATTGGTTATTGAGGAAATCAACGGATATTTATAGATTTTTATGTACATTATTATTCGTTATCTTAGCATAGAAGCAACGTCTTCTGATTGGTTGTTTTCTTGCTGAAGGTTATTCTGTACTGCTTGTGTCCGTTTCTTAGAAAGTTAATCCAAATATCTGCGATTCGTATTTTCTCACGCTAAGTCTGCTGTGATTCGTTGTTGAGTTCCTCAAGGTTAAGCTTTGTTCTTGTTATTTTTTCATGACCTCTATTTGGGACGTAGACATTGACATAAATTGTTGTTTACAATTTTAGCTTGCAGACAACTCTCACCACAAGCTTATAAGCTAAAGACTTGACTCATGAAACACGAATTCTTCTTCCTTTGTTCTAGATGATCTAGGTGCTTAACCATATTTATGTAATAAATAAGGCTTTAGTTCGTAAACTCTACTTCAACTTTTCTTCAAACGATTTCTGAGATTACCTATGCATTCTATTTATCAAATAATACTACCAATGATTGGTTATTTATACATTGATTTTCACCTGAGCTGAACATCCCTCTGGGTTTAATGTTTACAAATGGCATATAGCCTCATTTAATTGCAGAAACATAAAAGTAACCCATACTCTGGGATAAAGTAACTCGGTAAGAGAGGAGTAGAGATTGCCAAATGAATGATATACTCAGTAGAAATTATTTAAAACTTGTTTCCGTGAACCAAAAGATCCTGCTTCTCCCAAAACAAAGAAATAGGATAATCTGAATTGCACTAGCAATAGTTGTGGTGATACTTTTGGTATGGTTAGTAGGAGTTACCTGCGTTTTAGACGGCAGTGTATAGATAACGTTTCCAATCTTCAGTATGTCTAAAAGGCTATAAGACTTATTGTTTAATAGAAACGTTTAGTTACTTAATACCCTACCATCACTGTTAGGCACTTCTTTTTATTAGCCGAAAAACTAAACAGATATTTCGGCATAAAATATATTAATCTGACCAACAGCAAAATCGTCTAATTGTACTTCAGAGTAGTAGTGTGTGTATAAATACCACAGAGCTAAAAGTCAGCGGTTATAGAATACAAATTTGAACACTGTCGAGAAACTTGTGAATATTTAGCTGAGCATAAACCTAAAGTATCCAGATGTTAGCGTCAGTGGTACTCGCCAACCACTCACTCAGTCTGTCGTCAGATCCCCAGCCGACGTACTCGTATACCTCTTACCCCGTAGGAAGACCAGTATAGTAGGAAAGTTGAGCATGTGGCTAGCAACTCCCCACCCCCGTAAAATAAACTACTACAACTAAAACGTCAAAGCTGAAGCTTGAAGCCGCATGTTCCTCTCGCAACGCAAAGGAATAAGAAAAACTCTAGAAGTCACTTGTAGGTAGAAAAGGAGTATGCTGCTTCTGCAAGCCTAAAAGAAATAGGAAGTGTGGATAAATTCAGAACACTGCTGAAAATGTAGTAGACAACTTCAACAGCCCTATTTTCACACTGACCACTGTTCATTTAATTCAGACATTTGTAAAAAGCCACTTAGAATTATGTATCTTTTACTTTAGAAATGCTAGCTAGCGGATAAGGGAGTTACTAAGATGTGACATATATATACATATATAGTTGGTTAGTGTGACGCATCAAATGGTAAGATATGGGCTTACTTTGTCCTTCAGGATATTCGACGGTAAACGGACACTGGATGTTTGCTTCACAAATCGGTGACTGAACTTCACATGCTGGTAAAAAATTCCAAAATCCTGTTATTTTAGTAGGTTTGTTTAACTGATATGAAGTCAGTGAGACTGGCACTCTTACATTTACTCCAGTAGGAACTGGTGGCAGTAATATTCTTTCTGGTTCAAATTTAATTTCCATTTTTTTCAACTCAATAATAATTTGAAGTGTTTGATAATGTGTATGATTAGATTTGGGACTTCGTTCACATTCAAAACTTTCGAGAAATGTTAGCCAAAGTGGCAAATTCAATTTGAAACATCCTGCTTGAACTAAAAAGTGAAATTAACTAATTAGTTAGTCGAAGAACATACAGGTAACGTAAAAAATACATGCAAAGGGATTTTCAAAAAAATCAACCAATGGCTTCCATAATTTAATAGCTTAAAGATTAATTCTAAGGCATTTAAATTAGCGTATTATAAGTTTGGTAGAAAAGCAGTTTAACACATACGTACATGCTGATGAAATATGTTTTCCGATATATCCTAATGTTTTGAACTTTTTATTGCCTGCACTAGACAAGCCCTCGAGTGGAACCCGAAAGGGAAGCGGCGAGTTGGTCGTCAGTGCAAGGGTGACTTGGAGGAGGTCATGTGAAGAGGAGATGAAAGTGTGTGGGCAGACTTGGAGCTGGGTGAAAAGGTTGGCAGAAAACCGGAGGCAATGGAGACGCGCAGCTGAAGCCCTATGTTCCTCTAGGAATTAAAGGATATAATAATAATATTATAATATTTGATATTCTGAGGAAATCCTACGATGAGACAGAGAAACACTCTAGTACTGTCTGTTCTAAGGGTGATACCAGTTCATGATGAAAGTTATTGTGAAGTCGGTAACTACTTTTAAACATGATTTTTTCGTTATCTGACAGTACAGTTCGACGATCACTATTTGCTGAAATATACAAAGCATTCCAAAAGATTTTTATTCGGTACAGGTTCATAAGTAACTAAGCTTAGAATAGATTTTCTCACATTCTCATTAAAAGCTCTAATATGAGATGTCAGTCACTGCACAGGTAAGGACAGTAGGTCTCATTTCATCTCAGCAAGAATGTTTAGACTCAAACCTTAACGTTAAGAGGGCGAAAATAAATGACTTTTCCTGACAAAATGGGATAACTGAAAAAAGATGCCAATTGGAAATTTCAAAAGACTGATTACTGAGCAAAGAGTATTCTTTTCGATAACTTCTTCATCAGGTTCTACAGTTATATATCCACAATAATGAAAAAATTGTTGTCAGTGTTGTCAATAACAGTAATAGTAAGGAGTCCCAAACTAGGACGAAACAGCTGTCCAGTACTCTCAGGTTTTGCAATGGTTCTGTAACCAATGCCAGCTCATGATGAAATCCTCTGACCAATCAAACAAATACCTACAAACCAATACTTGAATATTTAATTGGTGGATGGTGACTAGCAGTGGAACCCAGGATGTGCATTTCGTCCTATTTTGGACTCTTCATCTAGATTTACCTGCATTTCTCAGTGAGTGACGATGTTCCCACCGAGGCTCGAACCCAGTGCCCATAGTTTCGGACGCCAAAGCATTATCCACTAGACGACTTGGGCGACGAGAGCCACCTCTTGTGCAACGGGTCATATTAATTTAATTTTAGATTTTCCCGTCGACTGACTACATGGAAGTGCTCGGTATCAGACTGACATATCGGCTTCTTGTGCTTTTTGAATAATTGTAAGGATTAGTTTTGTTTTTACAAGTCGATCGAGGATTCATATCAGTTAGAGAACCATTGAAAAACACGAACTGGTAGATGTTATAAATTATGGGCCATTGAGTCGGGTCCCAGTGACTGAATGGTATACGTGCTTGCCTTGTAACCGGAAGGTCCAGGGTTCAAACCCTGACGGCAGGTGCGTACTGCCAATGATTCTCAAAATAGGATGAAACAGCTGCCCAGTACTCCTTGGTTTTCAATGGCTGTCTAACTGATATCAGTCCGTGATCAACTCGTAAAAATAACAATAATATTCTTTGTTCAGTAATCAATCTTTTGAAAAAAAGACACAACTTAATGCTCATTACAGCACTTGCATTGGAAATACAATTCAGGGCGCTCGACAAACATATTTCGTTTGTCTTCAAAATTAAAAGCCTTGGAATGTGACATGAATCAAGAATAACATGAATGAAATTCATCGTAGAGTTGCATGTCTACTGATGAATCCAATATAAAAATAGAGGCTAGTCACCTCAGTCCAGCAAAATATATGCAAGTAGCTAAAGAAAAAAAACACACAAACCTGTCGAACTAGATGTGTTTCTTGAGATCCAAAATTCCACCGGTCTAAGCACCGATGCTTGTCATTATGCACCATGAGTTGATGCATGCATGATCAACTAATAAGTTTATAACAGAATTAGACACCGCATTAGACAGCACCATTATTTCTGGCCAACGCACTCCTTTACCTCGCTGTGGCAGAAATAATGCTGGCAAAGAGGAAGGGTTTGGCCTGAGGCTAGCAACCTCATCCTTTAAAATAAACACTGCTGCAGAAGCTTCAGGCCACTAGCTTGAAGCCGTATGTTCCACTGGGGAACGTGAAGGGAACATATATATATATATATATATATATATATACGACGACCAACAAGCATAAAGTAAATAATACTAAAAAAGGATTTAAGATTCAATCGCAAATTAGAAAAAATTGCTTACTTGGACAAAGTTGAATTTCAAGTTGCACATTTTTATCATTACAACCCATGAAATCACCATTGATATACCCATCTAAATCAGGCAGTAACTCTGTACCATTGATATCGCGTATTGTTAGTTTGCCATAACCATAACGTTTATTGAAACGCTGAATTTCATAGACAGCTAAATGCCACTTCATTGGCACATTAATAATTGATTTGATACTTAAATGCTGAAAAGGACAGTAGAAGGTTTTAATTATCATATTCTTTGTAAAAATGTAAAAGTGTGAATACTATTACTAATCTTATAATGATCTAGTTTTTTTATTTGAGAAGCCTGCAAAAAAATTCATCCACTAACTGATTTGCAAACCAGTTGAACACGACTCGCGTAAATTGAAGATGATACTTCCAACAGGAAACTATACGGATCTATCTCACCTCGTTTCAGTGTAACACTAACTGACTGTTAGGAAGATATTTTTCGCAAGAATAGTTGTATGTATCATAATTACGAATAAGCTGAGGCTAATCGTCTCCCACTTGTTGCTGTTTAGGAGCTTAGTGATAATACGACTTGATTTCTCACAGATAGACTTTGTAGTTCAGTACACATATTGGACAAATGATGATTACCAGATGTTTGGTTTGATGGATTGTATAATTAGCTCAGTTATTGTTTAGTTTCAATCATAATCACTGTTTGCCAAATAAAACTGTTCAGTTTGTAACATACACAGCGCATAAGAAAACCAACTGAGTAAAAATTGCTGTGAAATGAGTATTTATAATTATCACATAGGTAACATGCAATGACATAAACGACTAATAAAACACTATTTGGATTCTATTTGAAGAATTGTAAAATAGTAAACGGATCTCGACTTAGGAGCTATCGATGTAATTACTCTTCAACAGGAATATATCTGTGATTCTTAGGTATTGGATTGTAGGGCCTTTGCTTGATTGGTTGGAGGATTTCATCATGAGCTGATATCGGTTAGAGAACCGTTGGAGAAACAGGGAGTACTGGACAGCTGTTTCATCCCAGTTTGGAACTTTTCGTCAGTTACTCACTGAAGAAGTGGTCGCGCTATATCGTGAATTGGCAGAAGTTAGAATTCACGGGCCACTGGATCGGTCCCAGTCTGTCATCTCACACTGTAACCAGAAAGCCCTAAATCCGAACTCTGGAAGTGGGTGCGCACGGTGAAGAGTCCCAAACTAGGACGAAACATCTGCCCAGTACTCCCTGGTTCTCCAATGGCTCTCTAATTGACGTCAGCTCGTGATGAAATCCTCCAATCAAACTTATGTCACAGATTGTTCACTTCTGAAGGTTTACTACTAAATCACTTACTTCATGAATTCTTTCCCATGCAGATAGATCAATTCTAGGGATATCTCAGTGAATTGGAACCAGTTTAACTTTCCAATTATAATTTTTGATTGGAATGTAATCATCAAAAAGAGTGGTGAGATACTACTAATCCATACTCAGCTCAACATTAAACTGAATATTTCAAGGTACTTTTCAAACTACAGTGCTAGGAAGTGTTCTCACACATTCTGATCAACGTTCAACATTTTTGTATTTAGACATACGTATATATATATATATATATATATATATATATATATATAGACGAATGACATCGCACGCCAGGCCGTCAAGTGGAGTCCAAACGGCAAGCGACGAGTGGGTCATCCTAGGGTGACGTGGAGGAGATCGTGTGAGGACGAGATGAGAGAGTTTGGTCAATAGTGGACCCAGCTGAAGAGGACGGCAGAAAACAGAACAAAGTGGAGATGTGTTGTTGAAGCCCTATGTTCCACTTGGAACGCAAGGTAATAATAATGATGATAATAAATATAGACTAAAGTAAACATGATTTCATATTGACACTTTCAAATAGAAAATACAAAATGAAAAAAGGGTTTAAAATGACACTGAGCCACTTTTCTATCGATTTTGAAACTACTTTTAAAGAATGTCGTAGTCACACCTTTAACGTCTATTATGTTGTTCACTTATTTGGTTTTTATTAAAAGATTTCAAGATGAGAAAAACTCATTATCAAGTGACGTATTTTCAATTCTTGATTTTTATGCACATTTTGTGCAATATGTTAATAATTACTTGATAACTGTGAAGATAAGTAATTGAAACAAATGGTTGTAACCATGTCATAAACTGGTATTATTTAGAGAACCTAGGAAAATGAAAGGCGTGTCGACGTCCTAATGATTGTGTGGACTTTTGTAAAGCTACTAGTCCAAAGTTCATTCTCCGACAGGATTATGTTAGTTGATTTCTTGAAAGGCTCCAGACTGAGATGACTGAGTTTCCTTCCCTAAATCGATAAGTTACGTGTATTACATTAAGACTTCAAACTATTATAAAGTAGATGAACGTAAGTCATGGCTGTTGGTGGTGGAAAAAATATGAGAAAAGTAACCATTTTGACCGCAGACATCTGAGTTTAAATCATTGTTTGAGGTGTTATAATATCGTTACTGATAATCAAGTTAATTGTAGAGTGTTGTATATGGAAAAAATTATAGTCGATGAGGTTATGAAGCTCCATCGGCTGAGATAACAAGGACACATTTTACGCATACCTAGTCACCACCTTCATTGTCCATCAATGTTGGTCGGCATACGCTTAGGCTGGAAACCACTTGTAAGCGGTGATACCAACACATGGCAGCTTCCGATACAGTCTTTGACTCTTGGTTTGAGGAGCGTTGGAAGTGTAGAATTCCCACCTAAATTCCTCGGTGTGCTGAGAATCAATGGTTGGAGACTCTTCGTAACATGACTGTGATGTATTTATTCTTTGTTATCATCTGGGTTTTTAGAATACCGGTTATTGGTCAGATAACTATTATTTTCATTGCATTTCTTCTCTCTACCTTCATGTAAGTAAATCTCCACGTCAATAATTCAGTTCACTTAAGTTAAAAGTGAATTTTCCAGTATTTTCTACATGCACAAGGTTCTAAAATAATCATTATTTGTTATAATAGGCGGATGCACACTTCGAGACATTCACAACAAGACAGCTATATAGAATTTGGCAGGAGAGATTATTTTATGATCTCCAATTAAGAGTTTTTCAATAAGTCCTATCCGAAATGAGTTAATATTTGTCATTTGTATTTAGTAAATTCTTTGAATTTTAAAATACAGTCTTTTCAGAGCCTACATTACATTTTAATTTTGCGCATTTTACCAACTGAACAAGGTCCATATCTGAGTATTTGTAGACAACTATATAGATTTTTTTGATTTATATTCCGTTAAAACGAACACGATAGGAGTATATATATATGGTTTCATTTAAGGACATACTTGGTATAAAACATTTCCAGATTCTGAGGGTGTATCACCCAGAGTGCCGGTAAACTTCAGTGCTCCATTCTTAGGTTCAGTTGTTATCGGCCGTCTTAACCCTGTAGCTAAAACTCTTGGTTCCAATTCTTTAGAAGTTAGCTTTGAATTTGATTCATCTTCGTTAACGAGTTGTTCTTCATTAGAATTATTTACTTCTTCGAATTGCTGACTTAATAGTTTTGGACTGAGTTTATTAATAATAAGCGGAAGTGTAAAGTCATGAAGTGATACCTGTGTTGGAAAAAATCAAACAAATATTGGAGTTTAAATGGAAGGATAATCAATCGTGCAGTTTCCGCTGAAAAGTTTACAGTGAACGGCATTTAAAGAGCTGTAACAGGCATTTTGGTCAAATCACAAGAGAACGTAATTTTTAAAATGTAAAACCACATATTAAGAAAAAAAAAGTGGTAAGCCTGTCCTTATGTCAACAAATCTGTGTATTTTAATTAATGATTTCGTATCTACCAGTTTTTTTGTGAATAGTATACTACCAGCGAATAGTAGTCGGTAGTTACTTCACATCTTATTTGGATGCCAAGCTTAATTTTTTTTGATTAGTGTTATTTTTAGGAATCAATTGACAGAATTCCGTTTTCACGCAGCATATCAGTGTGTTTAGCCTCCAGGCTAAACTTCAATCTTCAGCTCCTGTCTAGTTATGGAATTTCGTTTTCTGACATACTACTCAAAGTTAAAGGTAAAACCCATTAACTGTGAGTTATATCTGACAATTGTGACAACTCGTAATAGCAACACTCACTACCTTTTACGATTCTGTTCTTCGAAAAGAACTTGATCATCTAGTCACCAGCCTAAGATTCTAAAGAATTTCAGGCCCACTTCACTATCTGCTAGCCATTGTTTGGTGCATTAGTATGTAGCAGGTGTTTTGAGCGCAAGAGTTATTGAATCAAATGTTAATCCTGTCAGTGAACAGAAATGGATAAATTAAAACCAATTTAAAAGCTTTCCAGTGATAGGTTTTTAATAATAAGTATGAAGGTAGGCAGGGAATTCTTACCGTTACTCCGGTTAAAAAGACTTTTTATGCAGCTAATATCATAATAACTAAGAATGTAAAGCCGATTTATCCATCTAAGCTCTTTGATCATGCGAAAAATGATGTCACATCCGACTGTATTTACCAATTTGAATGCACTTGTGGACACATACAGATAGGGAGGAGTCATTGATCTCTTCAAGTAAGGGCTTAAGAGCATATTCCTAAATGGCTTCAAAATCAGATGGAATCTCTAGAACCTTTCAATGTTGAGAACACGAGACCTAACTCCTCTATTACGAAACATAATATACAGACAGGACATAAAATTGATGTTTTCACATCTTTTAAACCTATCTATAAAGTGTGTTTGGGGTGAATCCTAAAGTTTGTGGAAACCCTAGCAATTAGAAAGTTCAGACCACCTTTATGCGCTCAAAAACAATTCGTCATCACTCTAAACCTTCTTTGGTAAACTTTGTTTCGATACTACAGCAGATGTACTATTACCTCTCTTATTTGGTTTAGTGATCTTCACGTATTATTTTGACCTTCAATATATCCTTTTAACTAAATTTATTTTCTCACCTCTTAACTCTTTATTAATTATATAAATATATATATATATATATATATATATATATATATATATCCCTATAACAAGTCCGTGTCTGATTAGATTTTTCGAAATGTGTTGCACAAATAAATGCATTACATTAATCAGACGAACTATGTCTTATTATTGCTTTGTCAAAATTTAAGTATATTTTGTTATTTTGATTCAAATTCAACTAAAGGAATAAAATAAGATTATATTTGAGCATAATCACTTACAACTTTTGGCTTATAAATTATACTCCCAATCCATTTAGCTTTAGGTGATATAAAAATCCGATATACCTCAGACGTTTTATCGTACTCCGAATAATTTTGAGAGTTCAGATTTGTAGTATCAACTACAGGCTGCTTTTCTGATTTATTAAATAGAGATGAACTACTTAATTGACTCTTTGTAGAAGCTACCCTTTCGTTCATGTTAATTTGTTCATCCATACATTCATCTGTTGTAAGAGATTTGTTATTGTCTAATATTTGAAATTCATTGTATTTGTCTAAACTGATCTCAATTAGTGCACGAGTGATACCATTATTAATTATACCAAATGGGAGCGATTTAACTGATCCTACTCTCACACCTAAAAGAAAACAAAATGAAACATTAATTCAGAAAAGATGTTGACGTCTTTATTTTGTAATGCTTATCAGCAGAATCTGCAATAGACTTCTGGTTCAGTTTATGGGTTGTCGTTTCGATTTACCTCAACCTCAGTAAATGATGCTGATTCCCACTAAGACTTATTCACAGAACCCATGATTGCAGACGATAATATTTTATCAACAAGACTGTTAAACGATAGGAGCCATCTATTGTACAAGTACTGTCAAGACACCTATTATTGAAGTCTGTACATTAGAAAATATCTGTTACTTCGATTCACCGAAATTAACAAGAGAAAAGTACAAGTGTACACAGTTAACAGGTAACGAATTCATTGTGTGATATTTCTTAAAGTTCAGTCAAACTGATGGGCTAATTTCTGTCGTCACATATTAATATTCATTAAACAGGTATCAAAATTCAAAGTGCACTAAACATCTGTCTGAAATGATCACCAGACAATCCATGTTTTTATTACCTCGCAACTATATAATTTCTACCAAATTTTCCACCAGGCTGTTTTTGAACAATGCTATTCAAGCACATAAATTAACTTAGGGCAACTTGTGGGAAAACTCAGTAAGGTAACCGGTATTCACAAGTCAGAATACCTAATTAGAAATTAAATTCCCCAATTTCAAAACTACGATAAATATTTTCGTATACGCCTTGTATTGTTCATCGCAGAATTCGTGGTTGAAAGGAATAAGATTGTTTAACGGTCCTACTGACTGCAAGGTGCTTGATCCGAATCATCTGATTGACCGGAGTTCAACTCTTCGTGTGATCAGTGATGAAATGGTATGTGGGTGATACAGCGGTAGGATGTTCGCCAACTATGCATGTGGTCCGGGATTCAATCCCCGGCCACTGACGCACTCTTTTACCTCGCTGAGTCAGGAATAAGATTGGTAAAGAGAGAAGGTTGGGCATGAGGCTAGCAACCCTATCTCGTAAAAATAAAACACCACCACTGCTATCGAAACTTTAAGCCTCTAGGTTGAAGCCCTGTGTTCCACTGGAAACGTGAAGGAATAAAATAATGAAAATAATACGTTTTGAGGGAGTTGCCATAACTTCTCAATTTTAATCTGTGAACGAGAGGATTTTGCGGTTTATCTTTCATTGTTTGGTGATTTAGTATTTGCATAAATTTATAATTATTATGATTTTTTCTATTCTTACATCTTGTTGTCTCGTTAATTACAGCTAAACATTACAACTAACAAGCTTCTATAGCTGGGTGCCCATTCAACAAAAGCGAAATTTAATTAAATCACTTGCTACCCGCATCCGACGCATCTGTAGTCCCGACGTTCTGGAAACAGAATTAGATATTCTGAGAGAAATATTCATCCAAAATGGATACCCAATAAGATTTATCGACAAAAATATGAAACCAACAATTCGGAAAAACGAAACTTTAACTGCGCCTAAAAAGAAAATCTACATGAATTTGGATTTCAAGGGAGATTTAGCAAGCGATATTCTCAAGAGAAGGATCACATCATCTCTGAGAAGAACGTTCTTTGCAGCAACGCTACGAATAGTGTTCTCCAGTCGCCCACTGATCTGCAGAAGCCTCAAGGACAAGATCCCGCATCTGGCCACTTCTATGTGCATATACCAGTTCACCTGCTGCTGTGGAGCCAGGTACATCGGTCGTTCGACGCGCATCCTGTCCAAGAGAATTCAAGAACATTATCCAGCATGGTTGCGAAAAGGCAATACTGGTGCAATAAGGAGTGCGATAATTGAACACCTGGTCAACACTGATCATTGCATTTCAACGAACGCCTCCTTCAAAGTAATCTACAGAGTCAAGAATAACATATCAAAGGCAATACGGTTTCGTCTCCTTTGCATCGCTGAAGCTCTGGCCATTCACATGGAAAAACCGGAGCTGTGCATACAAAAGAAGATTACTCAACCACTTCTACTCTCATGGTAACAATGTTTTGATTTGTTTTGAGCTTTTATTTTTATTTTGATGACTTAATTTTGTTTCTTTGCCTGTTCCTTAATTGCTTATAATTCTTGTATTCACTTAAATCTCTTACATAGTTCCGTATTATCTACTTTGTTTCTATGTGCATCCTGAGTAAAACTCACTCATCAAACTATTCATATTATTATTGCATAACTTCTTTTAACAACTGTTTGTGACAACTCATCACCTTTGTTACTACCCTAGCACTTAATGGTCTTGACTTATATTACCAACCTTTACCTGTTTAGTTAAAATAACCTTGAGCAACTATAATTCTTGTATCCACTTAGATCTCTTACATAGTTTCGTATTAAAGCTAAACATTAGTCATCCCCAAGACTTTTAATTCTTTTTAGTTAAAACCTACCTAGCATTTGAATGTCAGTCCATTTCGAATTAGTGACTACCATTAGAGTGGATTTGTCAAAGGTCTGGAGAATATTTGTCGACCACCGCAGCCCGCATAGTTGAGCTTAAGAACATTTAATCACTTATAAAGTCTGTTGAGATTTGTATTATGGTAAATTCCCGCGTTTCGGGAATCACAAATCACTCAGTAAGTAAGCGACAAAGTCTCTAGTACCAAGTCTTAATCCTCAGACTCGGTTTGCGTTAACCTTTCAGTGGTTTTCTTGTCGACACCTCTTTTTGATAAGATCTATCGTTGTCTTGCTTTTTCACATTGTGGCCTTAAACTTCATCGTTTTACTGTTCTAACTCTGTTTTGTCAGTTTCTTAGAACATCTTTAAATTTAAATTATTCTGCTATAAATCAGGTGTTTTACTACCTTCGATGCTAATCAGACTTTCTAAGTATTATAATGAAAATCTAATAACTTTAGCTGGTAAATACTGACGTATGATACTCCATTTCAAAAACATTTTGCATTTGTTAGGTCACGAACTCTATTGATATCTTTTATTTTGGTACATACTGAAATATGCAACTGTGGAATAACCTATTGTTTCCGATGAATTTCCAGGTCATTATTGTGGAAACCCATATCTTCAATTAGTTTCACTGGTCGTCTAATTACATTACATCATTTTTGGGTCCTAAGTACTTTAAAAACATTTGTGGAGAAGAGAAATTTTATCAAGTTTTAGGAAGAATGGACAATTGAGTAAACTGGCGTAATTTATGGGAACAATGAAATGTAAAAGAAGTAACTAAAATGGGCAATATTTCAAGAAAGGCAAAATCAAAATACATCTACTAGGCAAACTGTGCACTTTGTCATGCAGAATATGTGAATAAACAAAAACTATATTGGACTGATATCATGAAATTTAAACATTTGAACAACAGAACCATAACAGTATGCATTTTCTCATGCGTTTAAGCCATAAGAAGCTTTCAAAATGGAATATGATGTACGAAAGGGAGTTGGTATATTCAAAAGCAGATGCCGTGAAGAACTTAGCTTGGCGTCTAACTGAAACATCATCACAACCTAATAGGTGGAAAATTCTATATAATTTTCTGACTGTTATCATCCCCATAGTTGTGGAGTTTTTTGGGTGATGATATATTGTTGATTTTATTCTACCTACCTGTTTTTATTGGTCTTCTTCTTCCCTTTAATTTCCTTCTGTTCTGTATGGCTAAGTGATATTCAGGTGTTTCCTCCTACGGATTTTCAGAGTCGTTTGTGAATTTTCTCGATATTTCACTATATACTACTTATACTGATTTCACTAGCAAAAGCTGTAACCTTCTTAAATTTCAACTCTTGAGCTAATTTATTTGTTTTCGCAACGAATAACTGTCTTCCTCGAATTCATTAAATTCTGTCTAGCACTTTTTCAAAATAATCATCTCATTGCACAGAAAACATGACTTAAAAGTCTTCAAAAACACTAATCCTCTTCACTTTGTAAGTGTTTCCATACGTTGAGTGACAAAATACTAAACAACATTAAAATACTGAACTGCATCACTCTAATAAGTGCTGTTACCTTTAGTTTTGTTAGGACTTCACAACTTAGTTCACTGTAATGTACAGTGGTACATTTAAAAAAGAAAATCAAAACACGCAAGTAAACAGAACAAAACACAAAATATCCTACCACTTCTTTGTCATCAAATATGCATAAATATCCTCCTGACAAATATAAAATGTACAAATAGAATCACACTAGTAAAAAACATCTGAAATTGACTTTTTCTGTCTGATGCTGAACAATGTAATACTTATTTGTGAGTAGCCTTGATACAGACCTCTCGAATTTATAATGAAAAATCATTACCCGTGTAAGCTATCAAACTATGATTAAGAACTACGTCTTTACTTGTTTTCAGATTGTTTCTTGAAAACACATGATACATCTTTCTTAAATTTTATGAAATAACGCAGAGTACGTAATGATGAAAAGTTGTAACTTCATCACTTGTTTTACTTCGTATCCACTAGATGTGTAAGCATATAACTCACAATAGACTTTATTATTCCTTTTTCCAATCATATTTAACAATGTTAGATAAAGCGAATATGGGTTTGTTGAGTTATTCTGCATAAGAGCAGTTAAGTTTATAAAGGCACACTGAAGTGACCAGACTCATTAATTTATGCTTCACCTGTATTAGTCAGTTTTGCACATAGCACTATGATTAAGATGTCCTAAACCAATAGTTCTCTACACCTCCCTTGAATAGTAAGGTTGGATATTGACACTTCTTCCTTACTGTCTCCCAAAATGCTCTCATTATAGGAAATTTTACAAACCATTTGAGAAATAAGTTCCTAAATACTGACTTAATTACCTTCCTCACTTCACAAATTAATCTAGCTGAAAACATTAAAATAGGCTGGGTCAGATATCCGTTTTGTGAAAGCGGAAAGGATGATCTGATTAGTCTATGACTTATTATGAACAATGCTCGATTTATTCATAACATCTAGCCCTCTTACAATTGTGAGGCTTGATTAGAAATCACCGAAAATGTTATTTGTTTAAAATGTGTCGCCTAGTTATCATTATGTGAATACCGAAGTCATGAGAATGTCATTTAGACAATAAGGAAGGTAGCGATAAAACATTGGGCTACTAAAAAAAAATACAAACTCAAGGGTATAGGAGTAGTAGAAAGGTTAATATTCTAAGAACGGAAATAAAACATTTGGTAAAAAGCCGAATCATTTGAATAAAGCGTTCTGTGTAATACTGTATTTGCTCGTTCAAATACATTCGAATATATATATCTTTTCTTGATAGTTACATCAAATGTTTGGTGGTCCTCAGAAGTATGAACTTGAACGTATAGTTACCTATGTTAATGTTTATTGCCCCAGCCAGCTCTTAAATAATTCAATCACATAATCTCTTTTCAAAGGCAGTTTAACAAATAAACACTTGTGTTTGAAAGACTTCAGTGGCCGCTATTCTGTTTTCTTTGCATATTTTTAAGGATCTGCATGATATAAGTTGACATTCTATAGCATATTTTCTGTTTCGATTTTGTTTTATAGATACAGCGGAAATGTCATTCAGTTCCCATGAGTACAGCTCCGTTTGCTGCATCAGATGTTCTAAACTCCCCATTTCTAGATTTGGAATGAGCAACTCAGTTGAATGCAGTTCCGAATCGAGTATCCTGACACTGGTATCGCTGTTTTGAATGTATATGATCGTATTTTAATCTCTGAGTTATGTGCCACCTTTCCAAACCTGCATTTTATGCATTAGTAGTAGTAATAGTAGTTTCCTGTTTTATTCACCAGAATTAGGCTCATTTTGTTGACTACCGAGCATTTTCAGATCTCCTTGAAGTACGTGAAGTAATCTGTTTCTTTAAGTAGCCAGGGGTCAGCAGTAGTGTCAATAAAGCAAAAAAAATACTGTTTTCCTATAAATCACTGAAAAGCTTTATGATTATTCTCATGATAACCTAGTAAAATAATACTAAGAAATGATAGCATGCACTTACCACCGAACTCAAATGTGTTTGAAAGAAGTTCAATCTGTGGCTTGAGAACTGTACCACACAGAGACAAATCAATATTTTGACCATCGTATGTACTAAGTATCATGGTGGATTCGAATTTGCCTAAACCAAGTGGTAAACACGTGACCTTAATTAAGAAGAAAGTAAATTAAATTATAAATATAAGCCACAACACAATAAATAAAATAGATATTAACATGAGACTTTTGGAAAAAGTTACTTCTTCCGTAGAATAACATTTTTCTGGTGCTTTAGCAATGGAAGCACATGAACTGCGTTCCGACAATACATTATTTGATCTAAACTGTTCAAATTAATGGGAAGAGTTTGTAGGGTTTAAGAGGAAAATCAAAGAGTTAAAAAAATTGCTCCTATTGAATTACTTTTCGAATTAGTGAATGTGAAAGCGTATCTCTGATGTGTACTTTAGTACCATGGCAACCACGAAATGTTTGCATTAGTATATGACTAGTTAATGATATTATCATATATATATATATATATATATATATATATATATATATATAGTGATTGTTACCACCATCTTCACTCTAAAATATTCCATGTTAACTCTCCAATCACATTTCGTCAACATATCAGCCTTGGAGATTTACTCCTCAAATATTATTGAATTTGATCACCTAGGCACAAAAAGTGCTTAATAACAAAATAAATCTAATGCAATTTCTTCCACTGAATGCGAAAAAATATTCAGAGAAAAAAGTTATTAATAATTGTACACGTAAAATATTACCTTTAAAGTAATTTCACCACCAATGGGAATTTCGCCTTCTGTTGGACTAACTTGCATTTCAACTTTGGCAGGTAGAGCTCCTGACAACCTGTGCATATATAATGACATACCACCGTTAAGGTTGACTATGTTTTTAAAGTCTTTGTTAATGGTGAAAAGAATTGAATTTTGTCCTAAGTTAAATACAGTGATTTGACGTGTACACGGTAAGCCGTGTGCTATTGATCCAAGTGTTAATCGCGTGTAGAGAATGATAATTTACTGGGCAACAGTTTTGCTGTGCATAACAATTCAATTCTTTTATTACCTTCGGTTGTAGTAGAAGGTGTGCCCATTTCTTTCTCATCAACTCCTGGCATTTTTAATTGAAATCTACCTTCCATTGAAGTATTTCTCTGGCATGGATAGAAAACTATTTCACAATTCAAGGAAGAAAATGGTTCCACTATGCCTGTAAGACAAACAATAGTTAAATCCAGGTTCTGGCTATAAATTAGTAGATTAAAATTGTACTCATAAATGATGGAGCAAAAGTTTGTCAAAAAACATTATTTTCAGACATAAATTTTTAGACGGATAGATAAGTATATCTTCAGGGTGGTTGACAGTGAAGTAGACTGGTCCAGTTTACTATGCCTAATCACAATAACGCGGAGAAATTCCAGAGATAGATATTGCAGTAGACAAATATGACCTTGAGAGGACAAGAAATAATCAAGATCAGTGGAAGTTTCTAAAACTCTTAAAATGATGAAGACTGAATGATTCGGTTACAGGATTTCATCATGAGCTGACATTGGTTAGAGAACCATTGGAAAACCTGGGAGTACTGGATAGCAGTTTTGTCCTAGTTTGGGACCAATGAATACCAATGAGATGCTTACTAGCGACTAGCCCTATTCAGCTAGGTAGTTACCTGGGGTTCTAGTGAGAAGTTGTGACCAGTAGGGTGCAGCTGGTCGGGTGTGAGGACAAATACTCGCCGAAGACATTGGCTAGGAGTCGCGCTATGTCGTGAATTGGCAGAAGTTAGAATTCATGGGCTAGCCATTGGATCGGGTCCCAGTGGCTTAATGGTATACGAGCTCGCCTTGTAACCAGAAGGTCCTGGGTTCGAACCCCGGTGGGTGAGTACTCCTGTAGGGTCCCAAACTGGGACGAAACAACTGTCCAGGCCTCCCAGGTTTTCTAATAGTTATCTAACCAATGTCAGCTCATGATGAAATCCTGTAACCAATCAACCAAATCCTTACAAACCAATACTGAATGAATTCATGAAACAATTAGTGAATTTCACTTGAGTCTTTACTAGCTGACAGCCAGTCAATCCTGTGGACCCCAGTTGGTCAGTCCTCACCTCTACATCTCTCGAATTAGCTTCACTTACGGATGTTTCATCTCAGTCTGATCATATCTAAATTTTAACTGACTCAATATTATTGCACAGAATACTGTTCCTTGACTCTACCTGTGCATCGTAAATATCTCGATCACCTTAGTGAGTGAAAGGTCACTGTCTCACTGACTGGTCCGCCTGTCTATTGTAGTATTACTACCTAAAGGGAGGAATGCAGGAAAGACATGTGGTCAGAACCCAGTATTTTTTCAATAACTTCACAGTTGTTAATTTAAACGAAATTAATTTCTAATCTGTTCTCTCACTCTTTGATGCGTAGTTCGTTACCTCATGAGTATCGTCAAATAAATTAGGCCAACAAATATTGGAACAGCCGTCTGTATTCTTTTTGTTACTTTATCATCATTTAGTTCACTGAAGTTGGTACACACTGTGAAATCCCTGAAGCAACAGGGACTTCCAACAGCAGGTAGTTTGGTTTTTGTTAGTAGGCAAGCTTGTTATTTGGGTAACAGAACAGATTCCAAGATGACAGGTGATAATACACTAAATTTCTGTGTTGAAAGCTAAAGTGTGTGGTTTTCCTAATGCAGCTTTCAATGCAAAGCAGTTGATTTAACGACTGAATTATCGCGTAGTCGAAACCTCTTTAGAAACATATTAATCAGTAAATAACTTCTAAATTCTTGGTGGAAATTTCTGAAGTAGATTTGTGTTAAGCGAAATATTGCTGATGTTATGGATGAAAATTAAGAGTGGAACAAAAACCTGAATTACTGCATGATTCTCTTAGCTCAGTCATAAGAGTCCTTGAGACTCTAGGATGAAACCGCTGTCCAGTAATCTATGGTTTTCCGATGGTTGTCTAACTGACATCAGTATGTAACCAACTGAATCCCTGAAAACCGACCCTTTATACATAAAAGTTATCACATAAAACTGTTATTTATACTTTTGTATTTTTTTTTCTTTCACGTTCCCAGTGGAACATAGGGCTTCAAGCTAGTGGCTTGAAGTTTCTGTGGCAGTGTTTAATTTTTACAGGATGGGTTGCTAGCCTCATGCCCAACCTTCTCTCTTTACCAGCATTATCTCTGGCTTAGCGAGGTAAAGGAGTGCGTCAGTGGCCGGGGATCGAACCCCGGACCATGTGCATGGTCGGCGAGCATTCTACCGCTGTGCCACCGACGCACATACTTATGTATTAAACTAATACAACTTTAAGGGCAAAAGATTTGTCTTACCTAATTTCGGACGTATTGTAAATGGATTTTGAGTACCGGCTGACAGCCAGTGGAATTTCGCTGGAGCATGCAATGGATTGAATAGGGTAACATATCCACGCATTCCACTTATTCCTATAAGACCGCACGATGAATTAGCTGATGTTAATTCAACTGAAGATGGAGCTAGAGTTAATTCAACCGGTACAACTGTTGCGCATACAACTAAATTACTTTTATACTGATCATTCAATGAAAAATTCAAGTTGCTAAAATTATGTAAGGAAAAAAATGGTTAAAAGATGTTGAGTTGCATTTAAGAAAACACAACTTTTATATTGATATAGAAGCAAGATTATTCTAGAATTTGCCTGATTCATTCAGTCAAAATAAGAGTATGTTAGGACCGACGTGAGGAATCTAGAAGATCTGGATTTCGCGCGTGGATGATTTATGTTTGATGTCACTGTCACAAAATCGAAGACCTACAGGCGAAAACCGACAAACTGGTCGAAGAAGCAGTCGGTGAAGACAGGACTCCAGGTGAACATAGACAAGACTGAGGTTATGAAAATAACAACTCAACAACAACAACAACAGCAACATCCAGCGTCAATCACCATCAACGGGAGGGATTTGAAAGAGGTTACTTCTCTCACTCACTTATCTAGGGAGCATTGTCTCAACTACAGGCAGTCGTCGAAACGGATGAGGGTGTCAAATGGAGCGAGAATCGGGAAGGTGAGCGAGAAACACATTCATCAACGTGAAACCAATCTAGAAATCTTCGTCACTCAGCCAGAATCAACAACAAAACTCGGTTGGATTTTCAATACAAACGTCAAGTCAGTCACTCAGTTCTTCTATACGGATGAGAAACTTGGCGGGCGTGTCACGAAGAATATTTCCGACAGTCTGTTGCGGACATTTATCAACAAGTGACTTCGCTGGCTCTATACTGAAGATCAGATGGCCGGGCTGGAAAGAATCACCAACAAGAAACTATGGCTGGGAACAAACCAACAGGTAAGAACCAATCGCCAACCAACAAATATGCAGGAGAAAGTGGATTGGACACTCGTGGCTGAGGAGGCCGGGCCGCTGGGTGACTCCGCGCACGCGTCAGGCCATTGCTCGAGTGGAACCATGCCGAGAGGGAAGTGGTGAGTGGACGTCAGTGCAAGGGTGACATGGAGGAGATCGTGTGAAGAGGAGTTGAAAGAGTATGGACTAAGATGGACGCAGGTGAAAAGTACTGCAGAGAAGAAGACAGAAGCAAGTGGAGACGTGCAGTTGAATCCCTATGTTCCACTAGTAACCCAAGGGAACAGTAATAGTGAGATATACTGCTGACAATTAATAACGTAGATTTAATGAATTTCTCTGCTGATTCTTTAATCAGATAGATCATTTTACAACAGTCTTATTTAAGAAATACCAATTAAAACAACCTGTGTTTTTTACCATGAGGTTTTCCCGGTTTTCCATCAATCACTTGGTAAACTTCAACAACAAACAGAATGCACTATGGAGTTACGATTACCACTATTTCACTGGCAAGCAGTGTAGGTTAGTAATGGTAGTTTTAGTCAGCGTTTCCTCTCGTTTACGGTCCATTTCACTCCAGATTGAATTCCCCGCTACTGTGTGCTCACAGTTAGGAAAATTAGTGCACACAACTGTGAGTAACTAAACAGCCTTAAATTGTTTCTTTTTAACTATATATGCTTCTCATTATGGTTTCAAAGCCTTGGATTCGAACCCCAGGGGGTGCATACTACCAATGATTCCCGAACTAGGATGAAACAGCAGCTCTCCAGTACTCCCTGGTTTCCAGTGGTTTTCTAACTGATATGAATCCGTGATCACCTCGTAAAAACAAAACTAATCCTTACAAACCAACCATAGAAAAATGAATTAATTGTTCACTCGAATTATTTCAGTTTGACACAATGTCTAAATAAACTGATTAAATGTTTTGAGTTAAATAATTGTGAACAGATACACTGGACATAAATGTTCATTATTTTCTGGTTTCATGACCATCAAGTAATCTTAATAGTAAGACTTTATTTTATTTTGCAGTGTATGAATTATTAAGATGCACTGAAAACGACATTCTAGCATAGATGAAGAGCACCGTATCTGAAATTGTCAACCTCGGATAGTTATGAAGATAATCACAATTCGATGTGAAACTAGTTAACTGAAAGTTCTGGTTACAGCTTTTTACATAAATATTACCTTATATGATGAAAACAAAATTTGTTTTTTACCATTGAAAACTGCATAATTTTGATATTTTAATTTTAATTGGTACATCCAGTTTTGATCTTGGCTGTATAACGTAATATCTTATAGTGTTTGGTTTGAATTCAACTTGATTAGTGTCTAGTCTAAATGAAATACACTGATTCAATGGATTAGTAATTGTGATAAATTTCGTTGATTCTGTATTCGGACAAATATGTTCAAAGTCGACTTTTGTTGGATCTATGAGTAAAAAGAATAATAAGGAATAGTAAAATTAAAATAAATTCCCTACCGTCATCTGAAAAAAAAACAAATTTCGCCTGATCACTTATCTGAATTCTGTTGAATACAAGTGTCTGACTTCTATCTCTCCATGTTGTAGTCTGGTCTTGGTAGTATTCAGTTATTACAAACAATTATCACATGTGACTCATCAGCCTAACCGCTTGATTTTCAGAAATAGTGCACCGGATTCAAACATTACTATACCTACTTCTATCACATCAAAAATTGTTCTCAGCTTAGTGCTAGATATTTGAAATCCACGGAATGTTAATCGGACGTCTCGTCCGAGAACTGTAAACATTCTTTTAGGTTGTTGTATCATTCGCTTTACTTCTACCAGGATCAGTGACTCACTATTATCTACTATGTAAATTTAGATTTGTTGGAAGAAACGGAAAAATTGAGGAAAAGGCATATTTTCTGGTTTTCTTTATTTTTCTTAAAGAAGTTATTTTAAGATGACTTATTCCATTTGTATCTGTAAACGTTCTGGTTTTATTTTTAGCCACCTAGCTTGTCGTCATATGGTTTTCCGTTAGTTATAGCTTATGAATTCAAATCTTTCGGAAGCCAAGTTACCTGTTTTATTTTTAAGTGTAATGTTTCTAGGTAAGCATGTATAAATACACGCAAAAACACAAGATTTACTGTAATAAACTGTAGTATGTATTATGTTGGTAAACCATCCAGACATTTGGGATTACGAGTGAACGAGAAATCGGACACATCCTAATGTTTTTGAATAGCTAGATAAACCTCCTTATACTATCGGCTGTTTACAATTGTCGTAAAGAAAATTCCTATCTTCTTTTACATACAAGATGCGTGAATAAAATGCAACTCATCCAAAGCAGAACTCAGTTGCGTGTAAAAACAGATTAAAATATATTGGAGATAATGGTCACGTGAAAGCGAAAAGCTTCAACAGCACATCGTTACTATAATTGGTTCTCTAACATCACTTTCAACTCGCTGCGCGACTGCCTACAAAGTTTCATTCCTTCTTCACACAATCTTTTCCTTGTCACTTTCCTTCGCCTACCAGCTGGGTTCCACTCGAGAGCCTAGAGTATGATGTCATCCAATGGTCTTCTGAGCTGATTTTCAATCCAACTTCAATTCCTTATGCCGTCACACTTACTTGGTCCTTACAGTTTTCAGCTGGCTATCTGATCTTCAGTATGGAGCGAAGACAGCTTTGGCGTGCACTCCAGGTCCCTGAACCGTGTAAAAGCGTTTGTATGACATTATTTTTAAAATTCAGATTTGGGATGAATGCGGCTGATCTCTAAACATATCTCAGCATAATGGATATATGTCTATCTTCCCCAGTTAGCTCCTGATTGTCCTCTACATTTTCGTCAGTGCCCCTGTATTTCAGATGTTGTTGTCTAGATAAGCAAAACAAGTGACTTCCTTCAGATATTCCCCCTTGTCAGTGATTCTTGCTTGTTGTTGGTTGGGTATCCCCATCACCTCCGTCTTCTCTATGTTCACTTGAAGTCCTGTCTTTGCTACCCCTTTTAACAACTTGTCGGTTTCCACTTGTGAGTCTTAGAGTCTGTGAAATATAAACCATCCATGAAATATAAATCTCCTGTGACCTGTTTTCGGTCCACTGTATGCTCGTCTTCCTACTCCTCACAGTCTTACACATGATCTGACCCATCAAAATTAATAAGATTACCAATGAAAGTAGATGGGTTCGTCTTGCTCCTGTCTTTACTCCAGACGCTTCTGCGAGCCTTCTGTTGTAAAACTGCTTGACACATTGCTAGCAACTGAGATTTATAAACGTTAGCTCCACTGCACTCCGCACCATTGTATCAGTTACTGAGTAAGGATATCGAAGGTCTTTTCAATACTGAATTCTGTGTTAAATCAAGTTTTAAAAGAAAACACAATATAAACAGATGGTTGTGATTTCTCGTTTTGTTATTCTGGAAGAATTACAACTTACGTATAGATATCTCATCAATATCCTTAACTGTTAACATCCAGTTGCACTCTTCATTTGCTGTGCTTTTCGCGACCGGTTTAAGAGGTAACGCTTTTACTGCCCTCTTCTTTTAATAAGAAATAAGAAAACAACTTTTATAAATAAAAAATTAGTGATTGCATGTTATCATTGTGAATGAACAGTACGCATAAAAATGGATTCCATTAAAGCTTTCCAGGTACTAAAATTTGTTTGAGATTACTTTGTTTTCAGTTTTGCTTCATCACAACATTTGTATGATATTCACTTAAAACGTTTTTAAGGGATTTGAATCAATATCACTAGAGTTTTTACTACTTTAAAACTTATTACTGTCTCACCGACCCCGGAGTGGACATCAGTATTTTTTATTATTACTTTTTTATTCTTTTACGTTCCCAGTAGAACACAGGGCTGCAAGCTAGCTGCTATAAGTTTCAGTAGCAGTGGTGTTTATTTTTACGGGATAGGGTTGCTAGCCTCATGCCCAACCTTCCTTCCCTTCCAGTCTTATTCCTGATTTAGCAAGGTAAAGGAGTGCATCAATGGCCAGGAATCGAACTCCGAATCATATGTGTGGTTGGCGAGCATTCTACCGCTGTGCCATCGACGCAGATACCGGTACACCACTATTAAATAGGTGTAGATTATATTTCTATTGTACTTATTAAAGGCCATGATTTGATAGAACAAGCATAGTTGAGGCTAAGTACAATTACTTTCCGATAACTCTGAATCACAGCTGTCCAACATTTTTGTGAATTATCAGAAATTTTCAGTTAATAGGTAACTGGAATCCAACTTGATAGTTTAATATCAAAATGGCCTACGAAAGAGTTCATTATCTCATGTTCTATCCTTAAGATGCGTGTATTCGAACATGTATTCGATGAGTCAAGCAAATGGAAGTCGAAAGTTTTGAAGTTAGTAGCATGGATACTTTTCTTAAGAATATAATGCATTACAATAAATATGTTTCATACAGACAGAACACACTTTTTTTAAAGAAATATTTATACCTTTTTCTTGGTGTTCTTTGTTGTGCTTTCGGTAATTTTCTCGTCATTTATTGGCTGCAGTTTGCCTCCTTTATAAATCGCTAGAAATAATTAGAGATAAATAACAATTTGTAAAGATCTGTAGTCAATGACAGGCTGGGAATATACACCTAACACTTTCCTCCCACATCACTTTTAACTATTTTAGTAGCTTACATTACCAGGATCCAGGAAAAATATGTGTTGTAAGTATAACCATTTATGAGATTTCCACTCATCCAGCTTTGTGTTTATGAACTATAAATTTTCATGATTCATTGTATCTTTTATCAAACACAGGTGTATTATATGTGAGTCAAATTCTCAACTTGCAAGTAATTTTCTATACGCAGTTTGCACAATTCCAGTTCAGATTTTGCCGAAGTTTACTTTGGAAACCAATATTAATCAGACCTGTCAATCAGGAAGGCAAGCATAAATGCATAGTTCTACATATTACTGATTGATTGATGTGAATAATTGCGTTAGCATAATAGCACCGCGCATTTACACATTCTGTCTTGAGCACCGTGTATGATCTGAAGCAGATCACACATTGTGATTTGAATAATTTCAATTTCCGAAGGAAACTCTGGCGAAATTTCACCGCGGATAATGTAAGTTACAAATAGGGAATTCAATTCAGATGGCTGAAACTGCCAGCTAGATTCATAGCCATTTGAGGTAATTCTACCCATTACTAGTTTACGTGAGTGGCACCCAACTACTTATATCAATCGGTTAGTAGCGTATGACACCATGCATATTTTATGCACTTCGGTTGATAATTGTAATGAATCACAAACGGAATGACCGTTTTGAGTAGTATATATATATATACTTGTCAATCCAAAAAATGATAAATTTCAGTATAGCTAGCGAGAAGGAGATGAAGACCAAAACGAGCTGCATTCGGTTTCAACTAATTTATCGAAGCAACCAGATTGACCCCACATTAGCTTTCTAGCTATTCGTAACTGTTCATATTACTTGTTGCAGATTTGTCTTCAACAGGCTATTGAAGCCATTGTTGACGGCACCATATCCTTATGTCGTCAGAAATAAGTATTCTTTTATCTTTTATGTCGAAGTGAGAGAGAAGATGTCTGCATCTCATGACGCAAATTTTCTGACAGATATTTCTTCTGGAGTAGAAAGTTTTACTAACGAAACTTTTAGTGATATTCTAATCATAATTTAATTGAATTTGATGGAGATAATGGTCCTTTAAGAGTACTACTACAGATTTCTTTCATCTAACTTTGTTTTAGTCGCCTCCGTTAGCCATTGTGATCAGACAACTAACTGGGGTCCGAATATTTTATTCGCTTATGTGAATCAGCCGTTATAAACTGTAACTGATAGAGTATAACCTCTTCGTTGGATGCTTGTATCTTCAACAGCTGCGGCCCTTTTCACTATCAAGATGATAACGGAATTGTCTTTTCTGGTTATTGATTAATAAAAGCCTGAACTTGGGCTTTTTCTATCATGGTGGCGAATTCCTTCATTCTCAAAGATTTTCGCTAATCTGAATACTACAGTACTTGGAGATCATCTTCTCTCGTAATTCACGGTCTTAAAATCAAGTAAATCTCCCCCCTCCCGAGACCAAACTACTTAGTCACCTACTTTATGGATACATTTATGTGCTTATATTTTGACTGCCTCTTTTGTTGTATCAGGCATATACTCTTATTTTTATTGGTATGAATTTCATTGGTTCACATATGGTACCGATATGATTCTAAGCATACCTTTTAGTGTTTTTAAAACTCTAGAGTCTAAATGATGAAATTCCTGAATCTACATCATGATGCATAAGTACATAGATAGAAGCTTGACTTCGGAGAGATCCACCGATGCTAAAAAGCTTTTTGTGCATAGAAATATTTCATAGACCTTGGAGTAGACACTGCGGTATTACACTTTCGAGTTGGAAAACAACTGTACACTCGATCCTATGAATTCCTTTCTCTTTAATGGCAGCTTCTGCTACCTAAATCAACATTATCATTAACTTCTATCTTAATTGCCTCTATGATCGATTACTATGATAAAAATTAACTTGTAACGTAAATACTTACCTTGTTTAAATTCTTCAAAGTCTTCTATTCCCAGTCTTGGTGATAATTTATCTAACTCCATTAAAACAACACCATCATTAGGTGGTTCATTCCATCTCATCAATTTTCGATCTTCTTGAATGCGTTTTATCAGTTGAGCATGATCTCGATAAACTTCAGAATAAGTTAACTGTCTTTTCGATATGTTATGCATTTCTTCTTCGTTCCATTCATAATATGGATCTGTGTATGTATACCTTGCCAAACGGCAAAACAAAGTTCTGCAAAGAGAAAATAATTAACTGTTAGTTTGTTAAATAATAGTGAAATTTAAACTAGGTGAACTTATCAAGTCAGGTTAGTTCAGAGCGTACAGTCTACAGGGAAATTCCACAGTGAAAGTGATAACAATATGTGTAAATGAAAATCTGCGTCCTTATATGATGACTTTTGTTCACATTTCAAAGGTTATATAATATTTGAACTGTTCATAATTGACTTCGCATATTTCTAATAGGCTTTTAGTATGAGTTACATAGGTATGTTAATATATGTGTAAACATTGGGCACCGTGGTAATAAGTAATTCCATATTTGTTTGTTTATTAAATATATCACACAGTGAAACAGTATCATTTACTGGATAACACAGTTTCTAACAAAATTTATTGTTCATAATCATATCAATTGTAATCACACGACTTGAAAACTTGAGTTTTATAGTTTTGTTTGTCTTCTCATATTTGTCGTCTTTGGGGTAGTAGAATTTTCCAGATATCTGGGACAGGCGTTGAATCATTCCTATTACACGTATTTACAGTTGATTCGACAAACAAAGCTTCCTGTATCAATCTCTCCCTCCACCCTGTTACATCAGATTTTAAAACTGTCATCCTATACCATTCTATTGTGTGGTTGTGTGTGACTGCATGTAGTGCTATAGCTGAACTATTCTCTAAATTTCTTATCTTATTTGGGTCAATCAATCAAATTTTGCTAGGTTTTTGTGTTCGGCTAGTCTGATTGCCTCTGTTCTACTAGTGTGACCTATGTATTTGACCTGGCAATCATTCCAGCAGGGTATTAGATAAACTAAATTGTTTTGTTTTAAAGGTTCCACAGGCAGGATCCTTTAACCGACAAAGCTTGTTTCTAATTGAGTTTGTGGTTGGTTTGAATGGCAACCACTTTTATTCCTGCCTTGTTAAGAATTCTGCGTAAGGTTTCCGAGGTTCCTTCCTTGTATGAAATTACTACTGATGACTTAGATTCCTTATTGTTGATGTTGTCTTGCGTGTATTTGGCATGCATGTCGTCATTAATATTATTATTATCACTATCACTACTATCATTATTTATTTTATTTTTACACTTCCCTACATACTTTCTGACTAATTTATCAGGGTAATTATTAAGTTTCAAAGTTTCTCCTATATGCTTCACTTCCTGTCTTAGATTTTCCTTGATGCTACTCAGTTTTTGTGTTCTATTATTTAAACACTTCACCAATTCTATTTTCACTGACATAGGATGGGATGATCGGAAGTTCAAATATCTGTTTGAATGTATGGGTTTCCGGTAAACACTAGTGTTTAACTTCTCATCTTCTTTCCTTTTTACGCTACAATCTAACATGGGAAGCTCCTCTTCCTGCATCTGTTTAATTTCTGTACCCTATTTCCATATGGTTCTTATTCACAAAACTCTGCGAAATCGAATGCATTCATTAAAATTCAGAATATTATTTCTATCAGTCAAACACATGCATATTCAAAGATATCTAAAATGAACTCATATCAATTCGTGGTGTATATCTACTTAAAATTAGTCACACATCCAAAAATGAATAATAAATTGAGGGTGTATAAAAATGTTTAGAATTTCGAATAATAAAATTAGAAAAATGTTTGCCAGGTATATCATAAATGTCTACTAACTACACTACCATTCGTAATTCAGACAGTCTTCTTGAGAATTCAAGGATTGGTTTGCAGTGACGAGTCATGTGAGTGAACGAACGATGTGTAACTGTTTCTCTGTAACTAAGGAAGGTGTTCACTCAGGTATTCTGAATAATAGTAAAAGTGATTAGATATTATTCATTCACACACCAAGTTATTTTGTTCTAATGAGAAAAATTTTCAGGAATATCATAATTTAAGTAATTAATTCAAGAAAATTCTTTTAAGGTTAAAGCATGAATGAACTTTAAACTGCTTACTTGAATTCATCTTGCTTGTTAGTTGGTCTAACACTGGCGTATCTGTCATTTGGAAAGGCAATTTTTGTTGATAATTTAGCTAGTGTCTCAAATCTGGACACATGAGATTGTAAGCCTTTCAAACTTTTCATACTCATGAGACTGATAATTGCCGCCCGTGGGCATTCATAATTCGATCCAAATGTGACACGATCTGTGTTCCTTCCAACTTCATGAGCCCATTTAGGAACGATACCTGTAAGCAAGAGTATAGGTATTCATATATTTTGAACAAATACAAAATGCTTAATTCATCCTACTTTGACATGAGTCCTGAAGTATTTAAGCCTGGCGTGTATAATTCTTTAAAAGTCAAAGTACATTATTAAAGTGACCATGGAATAATACTATAAGAATATGCTACATATTATTTTGATGAGGACGCTTTCTACTGAATTTTTAGGTTTATTTAGAACTTACGCTTTGTGGTAAAGAGTGATTTCTTACTAGACATATTGATCTGGTGTATTACACGGTAAGATATTATTGTTACATCATTGTTCCCTTGGGTTACTAGTGGAACATAGGGATTCAACTGCACGTCTCCACTTGCTTCTGTCTTCTTCTCTGCAGTACTTTTCACCTGCGTCCATCTTAGTCCATACTCTTTCAACTCCTCTTCACACGATCTCCTCCATATCACCCTTGCACTGACGTCCCACTCACCACTTCCCTCTCGGCATGGTTCCACTCGAGCAATGGCCTGACGCGCGCGCGAAGTCACCCAGCGGCCCGGCCTCCTCAGCCACGAGTGTCCAATCCACTTTCTCCTGCATATTTGTTGGTTGGCGATTGGTTCTTACCTGTTGGTTTGTTCCCAGCCATAGTTTCTTGTTGGTGATTCTTTCCAGCCCGGCCATCTGATCTTCAGTATAGAGCCAGCGAAGTCACTTGTTGATAAATGTCCGCAACAGACTGTCGGAAATATTCTTTGTGACACGCCCGCCAAGTTTCTTATCCGTATAGAAGAACTGAGTGACTGACTTGACGTTTGTATTGAAAATCCAACCGAGTTTTGTTGTTGATTCTGGCTGAGTGACGAAGATTTCTAGATTGGTTTCACGTTGATGAATGATGTGTTTCTCGCCTTCCCGATTCTCGCTCCATTTGACACCCTCATCCGTTTCGACGACTGCCTGTAGTTGAGACAATGCTCCCTATATAAGTGAGTGAATGAGGTAACCTCTTTCAAATCCCTCCCGTTGATGGTGATTGACGCTGGATGTTGCTGTTGTTGTTGAGTTGTTATTTTCATAACCTCAGTCTTGTCTATGTTCACCTGGAGTCCTGTCTTCACCGACTGCTTCTTCGACCAGTTTGTCGGTTTTCGCCTGTAGGTCTTCGATTTTGTGTGACATCAAACATAAATCATCCACGCGCGAAATCTAGGTCTTCTAGGTTCTTCACATCGTTCCAGGATATTCCTCTCTGCTCGTCTCGCACTGTCTGACGCATAATCTAGTCCACCACAATTAGCAGTATCATTGGTGATAATAATCCAGCACCCTTGTCTGACTTCTGTGTTTACTCCAAACGCCTCGCTGAGTCTTCCGTTGTGGATCACTTGACATGTGCCGTTGTCGTACAGCTGTTGAATAAGGTTGATGAATATTTGGACGCTGCACGCCGTAGTACTCGAGTAATTTCCCAATTACTTCTCGGTCAACGCTGTCAAAGGCCTTCTCAAAGTCTATAAAGTTGAGGTAGAGGTTTGATTGCTATTCCATGATTTGCTCGTTGATGATGTGTAGAGTTGCAATTCGGTCAATACATGATTTGCCTTTCCTGAACCCAGCTTGTTCTGGTCGGAGTTCTGCATCCAGTGCGTCCCTTATCCTCTCCAGGATGATGCGACTCAGAATTGTACTTGGTGTCGACAGGAGCATGATTCCTCGCCAGTTCTTGCAGAGTGGGGCCTAAGTCTCCCTTCTTTGGTAGTTTCACGTGGTAACCTTTCCTCCAGCCAGTAGAAACCTTTCCCTCCTTCCAGACCTTTTGCAATAATGGAGTCAGCATGTCTGCTGTCGGCTCTGGGTCCACTTTTAGTGCTTCAGGGGGTATTCCATCTGACAACGACATGTTCATGAACAATATACTGTGTCCGAAACATCTCCCAGTTATTAATACTGTATCACCATGTGTTATTTCAAATGAACTTGTCTAATATGGAAGTATATTCTTCCAGTGTCTAAATGCTTCTATATTAATGCTACTTAATCTAATTCGGAGGACAGTGAATATTACAAAAGCAAAATAGATCTATGCGATATCTAGTGACGACTAATTTAACTTAAGGCATAAAATATTATCCATTATGCATGACTAAAGCCATTGGAATTGATCAGAGAAAACCAAAGCCTGCTCTGACAGTGACAGCTGACTTAATCGCTACCACAATTCATGGGGTCTCTAATACTGTTTGTTTTTACTATAGTTGAGGTTGACATCATTAGCTGGCTCACTGATAATCTTAGCAAATTAGGTAGTTTCGTCCTAATCAGAAGTTACGATAGCATTCGTTGTGTTGGAGACTATTTATTGCAGTATTAAGCACACCTATACTCGCAGACATAATACAACTAAATGAAACTGGACTTTGTGTGTATTTGGAAGGCATATCTACACTAGGAGTTCCATATTTATAAAATCTTGGTTTAATCAGAAAGAAAACTGTCAAATCGAGAGAATGCTTGTGTCTTTATATTTGTAACCAGAAGGTCTTGATTTCGAACTCCGGTGGGTGCTGAAGAGTCCAGAACTAAAACGAAACAGCTGTCCAGTAATCCTAGGTTTTCAAATGGTTCTCTAACTGATGTCAGATCATGGTGAAATCCTCCATCCAATCAAACAAAATCCTTACAAAACCAATACTTGAAAATTGTGGTATTGTAGTTTTTAGGCAGATATTTTTTTCTTCTTTTTGGATGCCATGACATTTTTCGAAAACAATCACTCTAAAAGGAAGTGTTCCGGAGACGGTGATAATTCAGTGTGCAGTAGAATTGAATAAAACATGATCTACAGTTACTGAAGCTAATTACAAAACAACTGAATACAGTATGAAACATACTCTTGCATGTGGTTTATTTTAAATATTCTAATATTTAATCGACTAATAATTAAAGTAAACCGATTACCTGGATTGAATTTTACTTCCTGTGGTATTGTTATAGTTGGTGAATATCCATGAAAAATTAACTTGCTCTGATAAATAACAGTTGGATTCTCATCATTTGACTTGCTAAGAATATGAATATATTGAACTGTATGAAATTCACCTTTGTTAATTAGAAGAAAAATAAAATTATTCTAGCCTAATTTGTAGAAATATTTTGTAGACGAAAAGTGGAGAAATAATGATCATTGGATTAAAAAGTATGAAGACTATGTATAACGCAAATGAAATCTTATAAAAAAGAAAATACTGTACAGTAAATGCTTCTGTAGATTTAGGAAGCACTTTTTAGTTTTCATATAAACACCCTGTTTAAAAATGAAGACTTATATGCAAATGGTGATCAACATTTGTAGCTTAGAATGCAAATGTTTAGGCTGAAATATTATCGGAGTCAGCATTTCTGAGAATAGGACTTTTAATTAAAAAATAATAATAATCTGCCTCCAACTTATATTTTAAAGAGTGATTACGATGCCAGCTAAAGCTTTACTTTTTCTTCAGATCTTTACGCATAAGTGAAAGCTAGTCAAACAGGATGAAACACTTCATAAAGCTATCATAATTTGAATGTTTTGAAAGATTAATCAGACAGTAAGTACACAGGATTTAAAAAATTAGAAAGAAAGATACAGATACATTCAAATGCAGAGCATGATGCATGAATACATTATTCCGCTACCATAAGTGTTATTTAACATCGCTGAATGATATTCAACATTACTTAAACAATATCAAGTACACAAGAACCAATGTACTCTTTTGTTGGATAATGCAGTCATTCCCCCTTCCCCTCTAAAAATCTTATACTTACCGTAGATAATCTATCTGTTTATTATTGTTGGATTGTTCGTCAATTGAGCGTCATTTTTACCTACTACATAAGCAGTTAATAAGTTAAATAGTAGTCTCCTTTCTCATCTTGTTCCCAGTCTCAGGCTTTGATACATACGTCGAAAAGTGTTCAACACTGCCTTCACAGTTCAGTCTCAGTTCACTAGCCAATAGAAAAATCTAAATTTCTGTTTTTTCTGCATCTTATGTGCATTGATTTCTCTAAGCCCTTTCAGTAGCGCTGCATTTTAATCTTATTTGTTGTGTATCCTTCAGTAGGCAGCATAATGCAACGACTGACACCACAATTTTGAAAGCAGAGAAGTAATGTGGGTCGTATTCGACTGCTCATATCAGTCATTCCGTAGCATATGCTTGCTTTGTGGAGTACAATTTATGGTATCAGGCAGGTCACGTAGTATAGTATGAATAATTTTGGTCTCCATAGGGAACTGTGGTGAAACTTTTACTTTGAATTGTGTCAAGTGTAAATTGCAAATTCTCTTCAGTTTATCACCAGTTCGCCAAAGTAACCAGCCGGAATTTCGGTCGTTTGAACTGATTTGGCTCTTTGATCTGAGCCAAACCCTATGCAACTCTGATTACGTTGGTTCTAAGCGAGTGAAACGACTGTCTGGTGTTCCTATCACTTCAATTCGCCTAGCAAGTACTACTGGTTGATTTTAGCTGGTATCCCAGTAAGATAATTAGCTTACAGAAAATTGGAATTAAGTAAACAGATTCGTTTTCTATAAGCTAATGAGCGACATAACAAAGACCTTAATCACATTCATAACTGTCATTATCATTACACAACCGATTATGCTAAAATACACTTTCAGTTCATTTCTATCCCAGATTTTACCTGTTTATACCTATATGCTTTTAACTAAGAAAACACTTGGTGTAAAAAAGAGGTTTTTGAATTTGGTAATCAAGTAAATCAGATCACTATGCCATTTCTTCGAGAAGAGTTTAAGCAAATAAGTATGTTAAAATTCGATTTCCCCTGAAATGCTATTCAAAACGTATACGCACACCTTATTGTTCTTAGCACAGCGTTAAACTGTTAAACATCAAATATTCCAGGGCTCAACGTTTGCAACTAATAAGATCAAAAGGGACGCAGACGCAATGTTTGGTCTTGTCGGAAAATAAACAGAAGTCCTATCGTTAAATCATGAACTAGAAGACCACTCAAATCCAAGCTAGTGGACTGTTGTTGCTACTATGAAAGAGAGTGTTGCAAATGAAGCAATATTTTAGCAAGACAGATGCACACAATATTATTAACACGAAAGCCATAAGTGGTTGGATAGAAGTTTTCATTGACGAATAGCTTTACTCTACTACTAGTTCGTAGGACTCTGGCTGATCACAAAGAAGATTTCGTTATGAGAAGACATCCGATTTTAATGATTTCATAAATGGTGACGAAATATACCATTAAATACTCTCCATTCCAAGCTATTTATTTCTCAATCCTTCCATCTGATTACTTTTACGCTGTCTGCTTCTCTGTCTTGTTTTCTTGTGGTTTCTTTGCATTTATTTCCAGTTCAAAATTTGTTTTATTTTGTTTATATACTTTATTTATGTAAACTGATATTTTACAGTAGTGAATTTCTTCCAGTAACTTTTTGTGTGCTGTAAGAAGCACTAGACAACCCCTATTTTTTGGGAAACTCATATTCCGTTCAGTCAGTGTCGCAAAAGGTGAGACTTTATTTATTTACCTTGCCGTTTGCAAGGTTTATCAGCAAGTTAACATGCAAATCACAGGGAGAGTGGCAAATATACTGATAAATAAAATACAATTAGATTGATTTTCACAAACGCTTTTTACTGCTAATTATAATAAAACATGAAGAATACTTCCTTAGGGACGAAATAATGTGTTTTTGTGACGGATCCAATCATGTATTGGCATCATTTATGATAAGAGTAAAAGTGAAAAAAACATCTGTTTTCTCAGCCTGTGGTGTGGTTTTGAATGATTCTGTAGCCGGTGTCAGATTGTGACGATAGTGTCCCCAAAATCAATCAATCCCTAACAAACATACCATGTTGGAATCATTTTTGAATGATTTTTAAGATGTCAAGTTGTCATTGTAAAACATTATGAGTTCCAAGATTGCCTGTGTAACATGGATGCCTTTAACTCGAGTCAAACGTTCGCTACTCCTAAAATATTACTTCATTGGGTTATTTAGACTAATAGAGATCTTGTTTTGATAATGACTGAATACCTTCCAATGACATATAAATCCTCATATACAGTACTAAAAGAAAAATAGTCAAACAAAAAGACCCAGATTAGGAATGCTGAACAAATTTAAAAAATCTGATCATCAAGGTGTTCACTGACTTACCAAATTGTTTTGGACTGAAGCATACAGTAATTGAGCAGCTGTTCAGTGGAGAAATTACTCCTTTGTCCGGCTTCACAGTGAAATGAGCGATCCGAGGTATTTGAAAATGTATTGGTAGATGTTTACTTTGGTTTGATAACTTTAAATAAGCACATCGTTTAAAACCAGTTAAACAGGCAGGAAAGTGTATGCTTAACTGATTTTCATACATTTGTCTAATTTTAATCCCTTCATTATTGGCTTTCTCATTCAGTTTAGTATCCTCTTGATTTTCTGGATCAAGAGGTTGATTATTAGGTGAAATTAATAACTGAACCGGTATTAAGCATCCCGTTAGAATGATCTCTAAGTTATCATTTTTTTCATCCAGAGTAAATGATGATCGTGCAGAGCTCTGAGATTCTAAAAAATATAAGTAGTTTATAAATTACTATCAACCTCAATTCCATGATGTATAGGTCTTTAGTAGGAAGAGATGTTTTTGATCTATAAAATTTCATGGGCCCGTAATATCTCAAACAGCCAATATTAGTAAATTACAGATGCAGAAAGAAACAGAAGTTTTCAGTTATTTGTTCACTGACAGAAGAGAAGACACTTGAGGAGATTTGGTTGGAATATAGATATTTTAACTTACACTTATGAAAAAAGCAGGTTGATGACAATGGGCCTCTAGAGAGAACTTTGATAAAGGCTAAACATTAAGTTACTTGAAATTTATACGACCTCCAAAAAGAGACAGTACGAATTAGGTGGATGATCTTGATAGACAATTATACGTCTGTCTCTTTCAGTTGTGATGAAACTGAAAAAATACAACCTTGACAACTTGCCTACTGGATAGCGGACCAGCACTTTTCAATGTTTTGCACAAATTAGAACCAGCTTATGAAATAAATTTTGTCATAGTAAAGCCTAATAATGACACTCAAAGCTAGGTTTAAACTTCCCATTAAAACAACTTATTCGGACTTTAATGGCGCATTTTTGTTTCTTTTCTGACGTTAGAGGTCATTTATTAAGGCAGTGTATTGTGTCTTCTGTTGTTTGAGCCCACTGACATGGTGTAACTGCATATTTTAGAAAGCTAATGTCCCGCCAGAAATTCAAGCTTACTCAATAGAGGGTCTTTTTCGGTAACTTCAGAACTAATGCATTTATTTTATGGTTGGTTCTCCATTTTATTGATTCCTACATACGAATTATACCCCGCTTGATTGTCAGTGGATCTAGTAAGTTTTTGTAGTTGGCAAAATCTTTAGTGAGTTTACCGTCAAGACAGTTACATAATGCCACCTGAAATGCTTAACTAGTCAGTTGAGTTTGAAAAGCTCCAGTCACCTTTATCAAGTGACCCGAAAACAGATTTCCATCTGATAGCAGCAGTTTCTTCTAGCGGAATGGACCAAAAGTCTGTATGACTTCATTCTGGTGTTGCAAGTTTATCATATCGTCATGAAAAACCACTTTAAAAGTGCGCAATAAACTTTGAGGACCAGAAACGCAAATCAAAGTACTGAGCAGAAGTTAACTGCTTTCTTACCCTCTTTATTAGAGCAATCTCCAGCTCCCAAATCTACTTTACGTATACGTAGATATACAGAAAATGGTTTAATTGGTGGGGATTCATTCAAGCTAATAAATCCTTGTTTTGATTTCTTCCATCTAGGAGCAAGGGATATAGAAACAGGCAGCTTTTCAAATGGTTTCAGTTCTCCGTGATCAGGATTTATGCTAAAATATTCACTTATCTGGACTGGCGAGCTGCTTCTTGCACTTTTTGATACATTGTCTCTGCCAATGCTGCTTTTCAACTTCTGCGTATAAAATAAATGCACGAAAACAGTTAAATGGATAAAATTGTAGTTGGCAGTTAACAAGTGCGTCCGTTTTCCAGGTTTTTCTTATCCTAGACGGTAATTAAAAATTAGTGAAAATCACCGATGCAATACAGATTTATGTGCTTAAAATAAGTCTAATCTATTGAAGAATTAATTTGAATCATTTTGCGGAGTTGAATTCTCACAAAAAGTTTATTCGGTATATACAAAATACAGTTCCAGGAGCAGTCTTCCAGGTGTTTCATTAATCTAGTGAATAATAATGAGAAAGTAGGTCAGCATTTCTCTTATCAGTGTGATAACCGACTATTTATAATGAAACATGTGTAAAGGTTTGCTATTCGTGAACAAGAATTCCACAACTTAAATATTACCTTATCTCAATGTAAAACTACAATCAAATGAGTGCTTTACATGTCACATTTCGGTTGAGAATATTTCATTTACAAGTCTACATGGAAGCATTTGAGAAATCTAAAATACAGTAAAATACCAAGTTTTAATGAAGGAAATCCAATATAAGTGCCACTATTTTCTGAACATAAAAATCAACTGAGTGTCGTAGAACGCCCACGATTTTAAGAAATGGATATTTGCGTTTATTCATTATGAACCGTCTCCCCTTCCTCACTAATGATTATTGGTTGGTATAAAACAGTCAACAGTGATCACATCAAAGCACGGCATCCGCCTCGCTATGGTTCTGAGTCATACAGAGAGGTGTGAAATTACTGGCTAGGGACCTCGATTCGCTAAAGATCGGTGGCTACAGATTATTGGTGGTACATGTAAAAATAGTAGCTAAAAGCGCACTTAATTTCACTCTTTTCGATATCCTGAATCCATTAAATTCTTGTTTTTCTCCATATCGTTATTTTTCCTGTTATATATTTCTATATTCTACAAATTCTTTAAAATTCTGTTTTCTTGAGTATATCTGTTTTACGAAGTATGAAAACTTGTTTGGTTTCAAACTTTCAGATCTTGCAATTAAGTCAGGTAATACATCAAGAACTATTTTAGAAACGTAATTAACTGGTGGCAAAAATAGATAAACCTGTTTAAATACTCACAGAATCATTTTTATTGCAAAAGCTAGCAAAAAATGATGTGTTTTTGGGGGAATAGTTTGTCAAATTCCATTTGCAATAAACATTGCTGTTGTAATAAAGGTAACCGTAATTCCAGTGGTTTATCAAAGCTCCACCTGCATTTTTACCCAATACTTTAATCATATTCCAGGTGATCTTACTTTTATCGCCTTCACTGGTTTGACGATTTGTCATTTTAAATTCCGGTTTTATCACTTTACCAATGATCTCGATAGATAAAACCTCACTTCCGTCCACTTGAATCCTACATTAGAAGCAGTTAGTATAAATTAATAAGGCATACCTGACAACTTCAACGAAGTCACAAATATCCCTAGGGATAAATGTTACCTGTGAAAAAGATGTTATATTCAAAGCAAAAGTAAGTAACTTTTAGATTAACATGAGAATTTGGTTCAACTATCCCAGATCGGGGTACTATATCAATAGATGAACTAGATATGCTAAGTATTCTAAATTTCCCATGTCTAGAACCCTTGTTTTCAATGAAAAGCGTTTTCGTTATCACTCTGTTTTCCTGAACCAGTACTCCGAGATTCAGAGAACGTGGGATATCCCATACAGGAATGGGAGTAAATCTATGACGTTAATTAATTGGCTTCTAACAGAAAACTAACATTTGAATAGGGACTTTATGCGGATTCCCATCGATGGTTAAAACTATGGATTCAGTGGATTCCTTTGCTTCTGAGACCTTTAAAAATACAGTACAAGTATGACAAATTCCAGGCGCCAATATTATATCCGTTTGACCATCTGTTATTTCGATTTTCTAAGCATCTCAAACAAAAAGAAAATATCATTACTTCAGTTAATGGTGGGTAAAAGCGTACAGTCTTTTTTGAAGAACAAACGTTTTGAATTGTCAGTGGGGTTGTATATTGTGAATCGTTTTGAATATCACGAAACACTATTTCGCATGGCTTTATTCTGATTCCCAAAATGTCGACAAAAGGCGTTTTACATGGAATCATCTTCAAAACATTTAGAGTTCTTTTCGAAATTTTTCAAGGTTGTACCCAAGGTGCTAAATTCTATTCCAAAATTAAAACACTCAATATCCAAAATCGTTTTTACTGGCTAAGATGAATCAATTTGATTTCTTCGTGCTCGCTTCTTGATTTTAAGGTAAAGTTTCCTAGTCTTCAGCAAGCTTCTGCGTAATTCATCCCGCCACTCGACTGTTGTAGCCCTGTTTCACTCCAAAAGGAGTAGTACTGGGATTAAATATATGTTGTTTGTAGTATGCGATGTGTTAAGACTTTGTTACTACTGTGAATGGAGTTGATACTTTCGCCAGTCATTCCTCCAGTATCGTAGTCAAAAAGAAAGAGATAATAACTATAATAATAACAGATATATTTAGTGTAGGTTATTCAGACTAAAAGACAGAAAAACAAATAAAGTAAACGTAAAAACAGACAGCAAATAAAATTTGAAGCTGGAATGTATATATACGTACATAATATCGCTAATAATAATAATTGTAAGCATAGTAGCTGTAGTAGACAGGAGAGTAAGACGGAGAGGATGTAAAGAAATAGAACGACGAATTCAGTTGTCTACCCAGGAATTGTGTATGGGATTTTAAGGGGATAGGCCATTTGGACACAGTCCTTGTGGGGCTGTATGACCGTACAGCCTAAAGTGTCCACAAACGGCGCCATAGCTACATCTTCCGATAAGGAATTCTGAAGACGCCGAACCCGTAGCGGGAGCGCACCCGCCTCCTTGCCCTCTGGTGAGCTGCCCTTCTGAGGTTTCCACGAGGAAGCCTATAACTACTCAATGGCAGAACACCCTCGTTTGGATGATTTTAGTCATCTGTTATCTTCTAGGCTGTAATCAAATCCCCCATAGCCGACTGTTACTAAGTGTAAATGGGCCTGATTTCATAAGCATTTTATCATACAGTTTATTTCGGACACCAACCACTCCTTTTGTCGTCCATGTTTGGAATCTTTTCAAGAGTTTTGCGTCTCTTCTAAGCAGTGGTGGTGCAATGACATTGTTCACTTCAAGACGTAGCCTTACGAATGTCTTGTACAGCCCTAGAAATAGCTCAGGAGTGAGTGCAACAGACTTTTCATGTGTATGACTACATATGCCCTCACTACGTCCCCCGTGTAGTTTACGTTTGTGTCCCTTTTTCCGTTAGAGCTTGACCTAAGTCACACTCCGACGTTGTTCAGGAGCTGTCGTTGCACATAGCATAACTTGCATTCTTCACTACTTTGCACTTTTTCAGGTTTAAAATCAAGTTTCCGATTCCAGGTTATTAAAGTTAATAGGTTTGATGCGTCTGACAAAACTTTTTAGTTGCCCAGCAATGAAAATGCAGTCTTTCAATAAAATAATAGATGATGAGGCGATATGCCCCAGGGGGGAGAATCCCATGGGTGCATAATTCAAGTTGTTATTTAGACTTAGATCTAATAATATTTTGAAAAGCTTCCGAGCTTCTGCACTACAGTCTACTGCAGTCTTCGGGCCATGATTTAGATCCACACCTAAATCTTCACGCACTGTGACCATAAGTAGATTAAAGCCACTTGTTAAATAGATCATCATGTTGTCATGGATGATGTGAATAACCACACTCTTTCAAGAGACTATTGCTAATGTGGATCACGAAGCCAAGACGAGAACTCACTGGAGATTATAATGTTCAACCTAAATCAAGGAAAATATAACGGACAATCAGTTGTAAAGAAACGAAAGAGTGACTGTTGAATCGTGCTATCAAAACTGCTTCAATGTTATCCTTATTTAAATGAGTCCATAGTCGGCCACGAATATTATGTCTTACCCCCATATGGATTATCAACATAAATTTCGAGGGTTGGATCTCTTCTGGAGCCATCAGTGTCGATGGTTCAGCAACAAAATACTCGCCAAAAAATATGTGGTCGTCATTAGATTCCGGTTAACGTATTCTAAAACCCTGCTTAGATGATAGTTAACCTGGTGAAAAGGATAGGATGGTCTGGCAGCCCCACCCCACCAAAATTACAACTGCTGCAGAGATTTCAAAGATGTAACTTGAAGCCCTATGTTCCACTCGTAACATACTAGAATAAAATGTAATACATATATATAAGGCGTTAATTTAAGCGATTCAAGGGACAGTCGGGACACCGGATTAGTGTCGCCTAGTTCAAGCAGTGAATCACTTGTTCCATTATATCTGAGGTCTTTCAGGATAGGTGACCACACGTTAAACACGAATGATACATCTAGTTGAACACAACAGAAAAATGAGAACACAACCTACCAAGAAACGTGCCCTACTACCTTGCCGGACATATACTGATTTGGGCTAGTTTATTGGCTGTTTGTAAACCCAAAAATGAGGGATGTCAAGGTAATTGAAGATTGAACGATCAATTCATGGTTGTTTGCTCAAAACCAACTCTCCCAATTTTCGCGCAGGCATCAATACACCAGTCATCGTCTCATCGGTCGCTGTTCAGAAAGAAGTCAGGACAAGGCCGTCAGAAGTAATATTGTGATTTATTATTGTAATATTTGTTCATAGACCTTAGTTTTAAAGCTTAATTTTAAAGTTAGCTATATGTTGGTGTTACAATGAAGAATTCTCAAGTGGTTAATCGGTGTTTTGGTTTTTCGTCCGTTATTACTAAGCGTTTCTGAGAAGCTTTGAGGGACAGCGTGAGGCCCAGCGTAGCAAGAGCTGGGCATTAACGGTTTATGAGACGTGACTGACAGTTTCTGATGGCAGAAACAGATTTGGCGGATTCAGACAGTTGGTGAAAGTTTGGATAGTCACCGTTCATCTTTCCTGGTGCCGGTCAAGTCCTCTTTGAACAAGCAATATCTGGAACGTTTTTGGAATTGGGTCAAGTTCAACAATGCCTGGGTCAAAGAAGGGACAGAGTGTCTTGGATGCAAACACGAAAGTAAGTCATGGTGACTTGTCTGTTAATTGTAACGATGTGTCTGATGTTAAGCATGACATGGTTGATGTTACTGTTTCGCCGTTCAGGGATAATAGGAACATCAAACTCCCTAAATTTGAACCACGGTGTTTTGATGGAAACCCGGCTGATTATTTACAATTTGTAAAAGAGTTTGAGATCATGTTGAGTGGTTTTTTATTAAATGATGAAATGAAGTTAATGTATTTGATGAGATGTTGCACTGGTGTTGCTGCAAGAGCTATACAGTGCAGTAAGTTTATGAAGCCAAAAGAGGGTTACTACGAGGCTATGAGCATATTACGTCAAAGGTTTGGAAGACCTTCGATGATTGTAGAGAAATTATTCGAGGCTGTTAAGGGTAATGGTGGTCAATTACAGGATGACCCCCAGGCACTTACTGAGTTTATGGATAATCTGTTGATTTACAAGAATGCATTGGTTTCGATGAATTGCATGAGTGACCTCAACTCGAGTTTATACTAGAAGTAATAGCAAGACGCCTACCTACTCGACTGTAAAGGAAGTGGGTGAAGATAAGCTCCCGTATGGAGGATGAGGGTATCGAGCCAAAATTTGATGATATCCTGAAGCTGGTAAATAATAGTGTCAATCAATCCATGAGCAAGTTTGCCAGTATATTGAATCTCACCCCTAGAATAGAGCAGTCTGAGGGCAAAATGCAATCATTGATGACGAAAGGGCCTAAGAGAGGTGGCTATCGAGAAGGCTCTATGGTGTCTAGTAATGCACATAGACCTAAAGAATGTAACAGGTTTCGTGGTACATCCTCAACAGATAAGTTACAAGATGCAAGACAAGCACGGTTGTGTTTTACACGTTTGCAAGAGGTGCATACAATGGTGAACTGTGAACCAGTAAGGAAGTTCAGTGATAAGCTAAATGTAAACCCCAGGTCTGACTCCGAATTGTGTGACGATAACGGTGCGGTCAAGAAGTCTGTAGTTGCAACTGGTAAGCCATTGTTGAATAGAGTGTCACAGAATAGATTTACTTCTTCAGAGTGCAGTTCTTACTCCACAAGTTTACAGGGTATTACTAGTCAGAGTGAAGGTATAAAACCTTTAATGATTCGTGAGGAGGAACCAAAATTGTCTACTGCTGTTAACAAAGAGTTTGAAAATGATGAACTTGACGGTAAAGTGAATATTCATGAAATGATCATGATAGTGCAGATTTGTCTTTGGTTGATTATGTTGAGATGAATGGAATTCCTACTACTGCTGATTTGAACAAAGGTTCTGTACTACTTGAACGTGAAGTAGAATTGAACGCAGATGCAGTTCCAGAAGGTGTGCATACTTGTGAGACAGTCAGTGTAATTGATCAGCGTGAAGCCCACCTATCATCAGATGATAGTGCTAAACCGGAGCTAATAATAAGAGATAGAATTGATAGTAATCTTGCAGTTAGACAACTTTCTGAAAGCCTAACAACAACAGATTCTGATCCACCGCTAATTTCATCAACTGGTATCAATCAGTCGTCGTTGGTGTTGTCATCCACAATGAAACAGACGCTCATCAACTCAAGTATCTTGTGCAATGACTATGATAGTATTGGTGCGTTTGAAAAGACGAAAGATATTGCTCAGTTTAGTGAGGATAAGCCAAGTGTAAACGGTAGAGTAATTGTTAAATTGACTTGCACGAATAAAGGCATTTCTAGTTTCAAGTTACTAATTGAATGCTATTATCTTTGGTGTAAATTACTCTGTTTCTACACTTGGTTGACCAGATATGTCGTGTGTTTGTTCGTCATCTATATTCTACGATACAATGACATGGGCGTGTTGCCGTTCAGATTTGAGGATATAGCTCATAGAAGGAAGTTAGCAAATGAACTCTGCGACGATTTTCCAACCTAGGGCGTCAACCTGAGAAGGAATGTAGGCGTACTGCTGTAAGTCCTACAGTTCTTCAAGGGTAGTTCATCAAGGCAGAATCCACCACATTTGATGTGTTGATTGTACATTTGTTTGTGTTAAATAATTGTGTGAGTTCCAATTATTGTGATTGTTGGTTAATCTTGTTTGTGTCCGTACATTCCACGACTTACAATCGTCAACCTGTGAAGGATTGTAGGCGTACTGGTGTAAGTCCTGCAATTCTTCAAAGGAATTCCACCAAGACATGATCGGCTAGGTTGTTTGTACTATTTGTATATACGTGTGGTGTGTCATATCAATTGGTGTTTTTTGGATTCATTGTGTTTACTTGTTGTTTTCGTATCTTGTTGTTATTGCGTAATTTTGTTAAAATTTTCGTCGTGATTACTTCTGAAATTGTTTCGAGTCTTCTACATCCATGAATGAATTGATTGATGTTAAGGACAGCAGATGGGTCGTATACGCCGGGGAGGCTAGGCTATTGCTGAGAAATAAATGCATACGGAGATAATCGTTAGCTGCGGTCCGACACGCCGGGTAGAAAGAGTGTAAACGACTGAGGCTCGCATACGTCACCGTTACTAGAACTGAGGCAGAATGAGTGACAAGCGATTCCAGTGGTAATTGGTAGTGAGTAGATAAGAGGATGTGCGAAGAGTATCGTGAGGTGCTGGTATGGTCACGTTGAATTCTGCAAGAGTCATTCTAGCAAGTGGCGATTGTGTTGCAAGATGTCAAGAGGAGGTCTCTGTCTGGAGGCGCAGGTCGTCAGCGATATGTGAGATTGTGCTGTGGGTATGCTTGTGGTGTGTTGGCTTTTCTGTTTGTTTTCCATTTCATCTCTGTCCGTGTGACGCAGGTTCTCGCAGTGGCATCCAAGTCAACGTGTATTGGTCGTGAAGAAAAAAAGGGATGGATCCCTTTTTTGCCGGGGAGTGTCAATGGAGTTGAAGATTGAACGATCAATTCATGGTTGTTTGCTCAAAATCAACTTCCCCAATTTTTTCGCGGGGCACCAATACAACAGTCATCGTCTCATCGGTCGCTGTTCAGAAAGAAGTCAGGAGACAACCGTCAAAAACCCTGGTAAAAACATTATTTTTATATGTTGGTGTAACAATAAAGAATTCTCGAATAGCCAATCGGTCTTCTGGTTTTTCGTCCGTTATTACTAAGCGTTTCTGAAAAACTGCAAGGAACAACGTGGGCCCGAGCGTAGCAAGAGCTGCGCATTAACGGTTTATGAGACGTGACTGACAATGTAAATTCCACTGGTATTACATCTTCAGCTGAACAATTTCAACAATGTACTGCATCGAAATGGACATAATCATCGAAGAATTAAGTAGCTTGTTCCATTCATCACAAGATTTTTCCAACGCGTCACAAACGATTACATCTGTCATGAATGAAACTAAAAAGGCTTAAGCATCTCTGAACAGACATCTAACTTATATCTGTGAGGGTTTCCTCTAACATAAGCCTGGATCTTATAGAGTAACTGCTATAACATAAGCTATTGCCTGTAGTCAGTTAACAACCTGAAAATCGAAAAGTCACTAGCAGATTATAATAACTTACATTCCATATAAACGGTGTTTACAAGAAAAACATGCTTTTTTTACACGTATGATCAGTTATGTTGAAAATTACAGTCGTGAATTATCGCAAATTAAAAAACCAAATTTGTAAGGCTCCCAAACAAACTAGAGGTCATTTTATATTTAAATTCTTCAAGTGCATGTCTTTCTTCTTACTAATGCTTCTGGGATAGCTAGATGCTTTCACATATTAGTACGAACATAATACCTTTCTTATAAGCTATAGAAGCCTGGGACTCATCAAATAAATCCCGTTTTCACAGATGCTAAAGCTTATAACGCCTTCATAGACGTGAACACGACAACCCGTACTGTGCACGAAAATGCATTGCCATAGCCTTTATACTTACCCGCAGTGCCAAATTGGCAGCACTCAAAGAGTCAAAGAATAATCAGATGAATGAATTATCACAGAAGAGATCTGCTTCTGAGAATAATGAAATCAGCAATCTAAAGTCAACAGCAGTCGATAAAGCAAAGTGGGTTACCAATTTCTCAACACATGCTCTAAGTCCATAAAAAATTAGTGTATTACGGAAGGGACTAAATTTCAGTAAGGGAGTAGACAGGCCGAAACCTGAGGATGTCATCCCTAAAATAGAAATACCACTAAGTGGGATAGACAAAATGACAGCTAGTAAAAGTGCGCATATAATGCTCACTGACATTAAAATGGCGAAAAGGCAAACCCAACCCGACGAAACCAGATATAGAAGGCCTGAAACACTTTAAGAATAAGGTGGGCATAGTAGTCACTAAATCAGACAAAGGAAATGTCACAGTTTAATTGGACGCGTCAGACTATTTGGAGAGGGTGAATGCTCACACGCAAACAGGGCCATATAACGACATTAGGAAGTCAGTAGACACCGTTACGAATGAGGTTAGTTAGTGCCCAGGTTTACACGTATATGAACTGTGTTACATTTGCTGCACTTTTATCAGAAAAGGTTTCTTGATGGTGATACTCACGCAATACGATGGATCAAAAGATGCAGCAATTTGAAAAAGTTCACATATACTGTTGAATTTTCATAAAATCATACCAGTTTATTTCGGCGTATATTCTGAAACACCTAAATACCCATCGGATAGAAGTGGCGACACTCCAAAAGTGGGATAAGCCGCAAAATCACCTGAGGTTATCTTGGAATAGACGTAGTCACTTAAAACGCCTGACGGTGTGACAGAATATTATGATCTGAATCTTAAATAATTATGTCGTTTTAATGGATATTTTTGACGTCGGTGGCATAGCGGTTAGGATGCCCGTCTAGCATCTGGCTTGGAGCTCTGTGTTCCACTGGGAACGTGAAGGACTAAAAAATGGATATGTTTATTTGCGTAGGCATAATAACTGTGACGCAAGACGTTGCGGAAGTATCGTCGAGATTGTAGCGTGGTCAACTGACTAGATAGCCGAATTCATTCAAAAGCCCGCAGTCAATATGACCAGCTGCCTTATTCATGCCTTGAAAATGGTTCTGAATTTTCATTTGCTCGTGCTGCCTGACAATTACTGACATAGTCTCTAAAAATGGTGGAAAATGTGCATGTATGTGCTCAGAGTATAGTTGGCTTATTGCCTTGCTTCGAATACAGTCCGTTAGGTTTGTACTTTTCTTTTGTCCCTTAGGACTTATGTTTTGCTCTCTGAGGAGCAAATTACTGCTAAGCGACCTTCTAGTGTTTCTGCACCATACAGCACATCCTGTAAATTACGCAGTCACTCATGAAGCAGTTAGTGATTGTGGAATGCGAAACGACGATGCCATCAGTGAAACAGGGACCACACCTTCCTCAGTTCGCATTTTCTGTTGAGCTTCATTGAATGAAGGGTGCTTTTGCGCATGTTTGGTTGGGATTACTGAGTTCACTTGTCCATCAATAGTAATAAACAGCATTCATAATTATAGTTAGTAGTTTTTAGGTCTGTTGTTAGTGCAGTCGGAAACGGTATTAAATGCACTCAGTATTCAGAGCATACGTCGTTCATCAAACATAAAACTTATGTATCAAAATACTTCTTTTTTCTAATGTTAGTAGTTACAACATCCATCGCGATAAGATTTTTGTTATTTTAAAAAAGTTGAATTGCATTATGGGCGTGGTATGAATGCAGCACTTGTGTAATTCGAGTTCCGTGTATTATAGAAGAGAAACTACCATGCTTCAGTTTCCTAACTATGGCTAAGGAGAGTGCTATGAAACCAGCTAGTGGTTCATAGGAAATAATTTGTATAAGTCACAAAGAAATCTCGGTTTCTATAACCCCTTTATTTTGTCATAATTTTAATAAATAATGACACGGTGCTTATCTTGTACCATAAAGAAAGCGGACTGCACGGAACAAGACAGCTAGAAATGACTGCAAAGATAGGCAGCTATATCTTTCCAGAAAAGAAAACTATCACTCTGGCTTTCCGACGACGAGGAATTTTGTTTCAAGTCCACATTCCACTTTTTTGTAACCGAGCTCACAGTGATTCCACACCTATGTTCGTTTCAAGTAAACATAAAGAATGCAAAATTTGGGCCTACCTATATCAGAAATATAAGTGTCTGTTTCTTCATTGAAGCATCTGCTGACAACATTTTATTTGGCTCCCTGGAGGCTATTGAGGGTGATCCCTGAGTCCATGACCTCATAATTACCGGTTTTTCTTAAAAACTGCCTCCTAACAGACTCCGTAATGCCTGTATAACTTTTCAACGTTTGTTTCGGTTGCAGTTATTTTCACATCACATGTTGCCACTTATCTGTTGTTTCTGCTGTACCTAGAACATTGATTTTTCCATGAATTACACCTTTACCTTTAACATCGTAGTCCTGCGTAAAGTGCTTCAAAAGCAACGGATCAATAGCGAGCTTAAATCGAGGAGGTAGCAGTCTAACATGGTAGTGTATTCCGTCAGCAACTAATAAGTGACTGCTGACTAGGAATTCATGATGCAAATATATTGTACCTGAAGCTATATTGTTTGTGAAAACGTAAGGTTAGAGGTATTCACGTGTATGCAGACTCCTATATTGAAGTAATCAGGAAGATTATTATCCCCTTGTAGACAATCTACGATTTGATATTATATCATACTTGATCGTGCCTGTAAAAATGGCATGCATTTTCATGTAAATTTATATGTTTATGTGAGAATATACATTATTATTATCAGCAGCGCGAATTCCTTCATGCTTCTGGTATACTGAAATCAGCCATCACTATTTCGCCGTTAGGAAGAGACCGGATATAATATGAAAGATGTTACAATACTTGATTGAAAACTGCAAGAATGGTTATCCAACTCAACGTAACCGAAGACACTCAAGGTCTCCTCCGCTAAACATTCAGCTTCTACGAACCCGGTGTCAGAAACACCAGGGAACTCCTGAATTGCAAAAGGACCAGTTGCATCCACTGGAAAGCGTTGCAGCGTGACACAGAATAATCATGTCCTAAAGCAATCTAAGTTTATCTACCTACGAAAACAAGACGAGATCAAAATATCTCTTCATACCTCAGTAACACCACAGGAGGGCAACACTGAAAATAACAACCATTGTCGTCCAAGTGTCTTAACAGGATCTGAGGAAAAATACGACAGCAGGCGGAAATCAGCAGAGTAGCTCCAACAATAATTTGTCAGCTACTGGCCAACACAGAGTCGACCAGTCCATAACACGATGAGGTGGCGAAAGTCAATGTCAGTTGCCTGCATATCAATGTAAGAGGACTGAGCGGTAAAATGGCTGAACTCAGAAATTTCTAATCACACTTACCCCTAAGGATAATAATCTTGATTCCAACGTGGCTAACCCGCACAGTCGCGGACAATGAAACCGGTATAAGTGATATTCTGCAAGAAGAGTGGAAATCTTGCTTTCTGCGGTGACTCTCTGCGGTTCGGACTGACCATTAGACATGTCTGGAACTCAGGAACCATTGCAGCATAAGAGTCAAGAATAACAGAAGGCAATTTTAGACAGATTCGGCTAGAAAATTCCTGGTGGGCCTCAGAAGTCAACAACGGTTCGTGGCTAAGGAAAACCTATTAACCATGGGGAAAGAGCCTCAGAATATCCATATGTTAAATGCCTCACTAGTTTGGAAATGGCTGAACACTCATTCCGGTCGTTGATGAATGATACATTAGCACTGTGTGTATTACCGACTAAATCCACAAGGACTGCACTGCCAATTTAAGGGTAGAAAATCCGACGTGTATGCTTCAAATACATCGAGCTATGGTGCTAGGGTATTTGCAGAAACTCAACCCTAGAAAGTCATCAAGTTGTGATTACGTTCGACCATCTGTTCCAAACAGTTTTCTGATGCCGTCTGTAAGCATTTAAGTGACCTTTTTCGATATAGGAAACCAATTGGTTAGGCTGCTTAAACTACCTCGAGCTTGCCTCCATTTGATTTTGACTGGAAAAAGTGCTCATGATTCTCATGTGGCTATCTATTCTACTAAACCCTAGGCTTTAGCTACACTACCTGCAGGCACTCCCGACCCACCTAACCTGGTATCCAAACTATCCTTAACACTGTTTCAACTGCTGGAGCGCGAATCTAACACTTATGACTGCTAAAAGGTGTGTTGTTTAACGATGATTCAAAGAGTCTTGAGGCACAAAATTACACCACAAAGAAGCTGCCATTCCATTTTCCCTTGAAAATCAAATTGTCCACCATGTGTTTCAGTCCGCGCAAATAAACACATTGATCATCAAAAGTTCGACTGATTTGATGAACTCCTTTGCCTCTTTACACCAACACTCCATGGAAACTGCCAAAGCAGTAGGAGAGAGCCATTCTTCCACCGATATTCAAACATGGGGATTGGAAAAGTGCTATGACTTATAGACCAGCAATATATATTTATTCCGATATAGGAACACACCAATTGCACAGGCATGGAAAAGTGTTATTTAAGTCACATCAATTTGGTTCGTGGTGAATTTATATGGTTGCTGTTCTTCATGACTTTCGATTTCGGGAACAGTCTGGTAATTATCCAATTAATGGGGCACATTAGGAAACACAGGAATATTGTCTTCGTAATAACAAAACAGTCCGAGTATGTGCTGGGTGGATCAACATTACCTGCGAAAAATAAAGCTCGAAGGCGATTCTCCTATATATTTTTGCTGTGCACAACATCGAATCCTTTTCCCGATTTATAGTCAGAAAAATATCACTTACTCTCTTTACTCGCAGGGGAGTCTAGAAAAGTCTGTAGATGGGCGGTGAAAATGGTGACGGTTCTGCTGAGCAGACAATATGGCGAGGGGCTGAAGAAATCAGATCGTTTAACAATTAACTGCCACCGGCGTAGGAGTGATTCGACTACTAGCCACGGGATCACAAATGACCAGAACCACCCAAATATTGTTATTCCACAATTATCTGAGCATGAACTTCCTCGTTATACATAAAGGATAGCGCATCAGACAGCAAAAACTCTAATCAGCTCTCACTTCTTTTCACTTCAAGTCTACTGCCCCACTAACTCCTGACCAGCCGATGTTGGTACTGATGGGTGTGTGGATTAATTTATGTAGAGGCGGAAGAATCATACATCGACACAAGAACTAAATCCAAACGGCTTGTCCGATAAAACACACACGATTAATGGATATACACCCAAACTCTTTCATTTACTATTGGCCATTCTCCCGCGGCCTACTCTTCTGACTGATCTACATATTCATTCACCAATATTGTTATATATACATTAATTTAAAAAACCATCACCTGTCCATTCGTTATTTTTCTATTCTTAGAGTCCACGTTATCTATACTAATTAGGTACTATAATTGTCTCTATTTCAGACAGCATCAGACGACTAGGTGGTGAAGGAACTAACTTTACTCATCGTAGTGATTTCATTGTGATGGAATCAAAGCTACGATACTCTGGTGGCGGGATGAAGATTACAGATAACCAGAAAACTTCACAACCGAGAATAGAGGGTAGAGAAGCCAGTCTGGTTTGTATTAGCCCCCAAAAGTTATGCTGCATATTGGATTGTGGTCAGCTGACAGATCTCCAAAGTGTCAGCTAGCCTCTGATAACTCCTACTCTTAACCACACTGAGCTAATGGGTTAAGAGATATGTGGGCAATCGATGTGTTTTGCGCATACGAATCAATCAGTGTTAAGAAGTGTTCATAAACCCCAGATAGGATGATTATTTGTTTGTTACTCTCCTCATTGGCTATCCATGTCCAATATGTTCTGCCATTGAGAAAATGCAGGTAAGAGCGGTGATATCTTTTAGCACTCAAGTATCAGAGAAATGAATATAAGTGTCTTAAATCTTTTATTCTTATCAAAAACTAAAGAAAGGAATGAGTGAGAAAAGTAAGCTCCTAAAATAAAAGTAAATAAATACACTTGCATGAACAAACTTATTGGATGTTGAAAAGCGTTTAACCGTATCATGTGATTCTTTTCCGTAAACCCGTTGCTAGGCCTTGGATATGATTTCGAGGTGAATCAAAATGTCAGTTTTTCTTAGCACAAAACTGAATGATTTTACGGGGTCAATAATAAAACTTGAGTGGCATCCCCGGCTTTCCCTCTTGGCGGTAGCATTACAAACACAAAAGGAATCTGGTGAGATAGCCGTTTCAAGTCTGCAAGTAAACATTTTAAACTTATATCACAATTAACTAGAGCTTGAAATATAAAGATACTAGTATAATAAGAGCGCATGGGCCTACATGTATTTCCTGGCACCCTTTGGATTGTATATTGGTTGTTGGTTGGGATAATGGTTGTGTGACTGCCTGCCTTCTTTCGGAAAACAACACGTTTGATATAAGTTTTAAACTGGAAGCGACTATAACGTCCTTGGTTTGGTCTCCTGATGGTCGATTTCTTCTGGTGACGGACACAAATGGGGCAGTCTGTATATTTCTTTACGTTAAAAGAAATAACTTTGGACAGAAACCTATCAGGGTCTCCAACATTAACTCGAGCATCTCATATGCTATACCACTGTCTACTTTAAATCATAGGAGAGATGAGTCATTTAGGTATGTGAAGTCAATTTTAACAAAGTATTAAAAATTTGAACATCATTTCCAGTTTAGACGATAAGTTTACCGAACCACTTCATTCTAAAGTTTCACCTAAATTGAGTACTCATTTCGGATTTTATTTAGTTGGATCTGATGATGGTAATTCCTCAATTGAATTCAATTTTTAAAGATTTACAGGTCGTATAACGTGCGTCAAGTACGATAATTTGGACGTAAATGAAACGTCAGCCTGTACGATGAATAATCTGGTTTGCTGTGAGGGTTGTATTCTAAGAATACTCTATCACGAGATCAAAAGGACTCTTCTAATAATTACTGATAAAGGACTGCTATACCACTATCATGTCAAGTTCAGTTCCGAACTGTCAGTGAAGGAAGTAGCAAAGGTTGGTGAATGCTAATTATTGGGACAATTGTGTTTAACTACAAAGCGTTTCGGTACCATTTCTTGTAATTTTCTGTTTACTCATTTTGGCGTGGAATATTTCACGTTTATATATATATATAACAATGGTCTTTAAAAGTGTATCGAATTCACTCCAATTCGGCACCAGTATAACAACTCTGTTACATACGGGGTTGGGACATAATGTCTTTTAACCACTCAAAACTCAACATGAAAATAATTCAGGACTATCACGTAAGGTTTTTCATAGATGTTTGTATCTCAGCATAAGATCCATGATACTGATAAAAATCAAATAAATGTATAACCAGATGTAAGCATTGGCGGATACATGCTTCATTTATAGGTGTGATAGTTTATTATAATAGCTGAGGTAATTGAATTTTTATCAGTGGTTACTTTTAAGGGGAGTGGCTTCTAATGATTGCATGTGAAATTTTCTCACTGCGTTGCGCAGCCTCTTCGTGATTTACTTGGATGGCATATGAATTATTAGTCATTTTGAAGCAGAATAATTCTCCTTGAAAGTATAGGGCTTTATCAACTGGTGGAATTTTACGCACACAAAGGCAACCATTAGTATTTTACTATACGATTTTTTCTAGTTAGGTTTTCTTCAAATTAACTTTGCGTTACTGCTTTCATTTTAAAGTTAACGACTAAACGTTAAATTTTTGCGATGTATTCATACTTTACATCTCTGAAGCAGATGTTTATTCTTTGGCTTGTTCTTCGATTTTTGAAGGTTTTTGATGATAGAAATCTAATTAGTTTTTTCTACTTATCGGTTTCTAATATTACCGACTTTTCTTGGATAATTTTGCCTACCTTGCGTAGGAAGACGCTATCCTACAATAAAAAGTTCTAATTAATATTATTGTTCATGTTATGAACAATGTTTTACGACCACAGACTATTCTCAGAGTTTTCAGTCTCCAGTATTTTTAGTTTTCACTCTCCGTCTATAGTTTGCTAGATACTGCTGTAAATTAGTCCCAATTTATCAAGTACTTCACATGTTCTGTGATCTCTATCTGCCCTACGACATTACTCATTGATAACAATTCATAGTTGTCGCAAAAAGCAGTCTCATCGACCCTGGTAAAGGCGAAATATTGAACCACCTATTAATAACAACCTTTACTGTAAGACTTCTAGGGTAAAAGGACACTAAAAGATTACAACCGTTTGGTCATTATCTTTGCAACATTGTTCATGTGTAAGAAAACCACAGGGTTAAGGAGTCAGAATCTTCAGTTAGTTAGTTCATTTGATTCATATAGTACTGACTGACTGTTAGAGATGTCCCAGAAGTGATGGCAAACAGATAGCAATACGGACGACATATTCTGACCTTTTCGTCGAAAGTGTGAATGTTTTCATTGGAGCTGATCTATTATTTCTCTGTTCAATAAACATTTTTAGTAGCTTACTTGGTACTGTTGTATTTAGGTCTGGTTTATTTTTCTCTGCCAATGAGAAGTGTTGAAACTTATAAGTATATATACCTAGATAAGTTTTATTGCGTTGATGTTTCAGTAAGTTCAGATACAGTTTTATTGCCATTGAGAATTAATGTATTATAAGGTGTTCTAGATGTCTTTTATCACTGAGCAAATGTCGCATCTTTAATGTTTTAGATGAAACTGTCTTCAGGATTGTGCCATCAACCTTCCATTACTTGGGCAGGTGAAGCTACTCTTGCTATGGGCTTGGGAGAAACTGTTGTCAGACTTTGGGATATTGAGAGGTCTGATAATTATACCCTAACTCCGAACGTATCTCATCTTGAGAAATCAAAGAAGAGTGTAAAGGTTCTACAAGTAGCCTACTCAGAGACCTATCGTAAGTTAACTGCTTTAATACTCATGTGCTATCACAGCTTGTATAACAGTTCATAATAAATGCCTAGAGGTAAACCTGAACATAAATTCCCGACATACCCACTTACTTAACATTTTTTCCCACAGAGCTAAGAGTTTATACATATGTTTTGTCCCCCACTTTAATAAATTACTTTCTATTTCAGGTGAAGTAAAAAGATTAGTGTGTTTCACTGCTTTCTGCAATGTACAGCTTAAGTAATTTAGTTACGAATGATAAATTTTCTCTCAAAACAGTGATTCTTTTGGGTCATAAATTTGTTTCTAAGAATTTTTATTCATTTGAGTTTATGAAATACTACGTTTAATGTGAACACAGAAATGGTAATTTGAAAACTATTTCAGAATCTTAATGTAAAATGCTATTCTGGTAAATATTATACAAGTAACGTTTTTGTCTTGATATCTCCCATCAACATAAGTTTCCATTATTCTTGTATTTATTCAAGGAGTCCTAGCTGCAGGTTTGAGTAATGGCATGGTTGCATTTTGGCAGTATGGCACAGAATTAAATTCACACGACGACCTATTTCACCTACTACAGTCTGATTCAAACTTGACTCAAAGTTGTGACAATCGACAGGATATCTCCACACTATACAACTGCGCAAATAATGTAATTGAAAAGGCACCGGAGGCAAACTGGCATCCTCAGCCCAGTGCCATTTTGACAAGTCAACAGAATGGCGAATTCGCCTCATTACCACTTGATCCGAACCAAAATATATCTTTGCTCACGTGGGGTGAGAGAGAGAAAAAGTTGGCCATTGCTCTTTTACCTCATCATTCAAATGAAAAAACAACTTACAGTCATAGTACGTATTAAACTCATGTATATGCATTCTGCTTATGCCGCAACTATTAATTGACTCCTATTTTTTATCTAAGCGTTTAAAATCAATTGACAAGTTAGGGACGCCTCATCTTTAAATGGTATTCAATCTGCTTTTAACCATGTCAGAAATTTTTGTTATTTTGTAAACAGTTATTATCATAAAACTCCATGACATAACCATCGACCATTTGAAGATTTTTATGCTTCACTCCATTTTAGGCTTTAGTGGCTCTGCTATAACTGGGTAGGCATAAATGTCTTAGCAGTCCTCAGTAGTGCATGAATTATTGGCTGATTATTATTGGCAAGACTAACATCAAAGATATTTTTACTGAGTTGAAATTTAAGTCTTATGGATACGAAATCGCTTCTGTTCTTCTATGCGAACCACCTTAAACAATTTTATTGGCTGAGCTGAAACCGAATTTAGTTTTTAGATTTGTGTTGGTATATGTATCTTATCGCCAGCTTTGGACCTCCGCAGTGTAATTCGGGATGTGCAACTTTCGCCGTCTATCTGTTCTAATCACTCTCTACAGAGAGAAGAAGCAGCATAGCAAGCTTGTTGGTCATCTGAAGGAAACGCCTTACTGCTCATACACCCCAATTTGACAAAAGTACAACTTTATCCTCACACTCCCAAGATAGTGCTAATCATTGGAATATTAACCTGAATTTCAGCTAATGAGTTTTTGTTGTGAACCCTGCACCATAACTGGGTAGTATCATAAACTAAATGCAAAAATATGTCACAAAATACTTATTATTATTGTTTCTTTTAATTCCTAGAGGAACGTAGGACTTCAGCCACACGTCCCTATTGCACTCGCTTCACCGCCAACGTTTTCACCTGGCTCCACGTCAGCCCACATGCTTTCATCTCCTCTTCACATAACCTCCTCCATGTCACTCTTGCACTGACGACCAACTCGCCGCTTCCCGTAAACGCTTTTCCTCATGCTCCGTCTCTGAACTGGTTTGAAGCCCTTATTTGACTAAAAATTCGAATTTGTTCCTCATGTTAAGTCCTGTAGAGCACTCTGACTTCAGGGTAATGAACTCTTATCTCGCTTTCCTTATCTGATCCTGGCTGATTTTGACATCTTCTTCCGTGCCACTAGTAGTTGCTACCCGAGTAAGTAAAGCAGATGACTTCTTTTAGAATTCTCATGTTGATGGTGATTGGCATCTGTAGTTATTCAGTCCGGAAAGAAGGGAAAGTTGACCATTGGGCAAGTGATTCCACTCCGCAGGAAACAACTTCATAGCTACTGAAATTTCAAATCACAGAAAACATAAACTTTACTCTACTGGAATCTGGTAGATTACTCATTTCGAGGGTGGAATAGGCTGGCAGGTGAAAGCCTTCAGAAAACCAGTTGGTCGACGTATTTTTCCCTTCTTATTCAGTTGAAGTATATGTATACATACGATTTTTTGCATAAGTAATAGTGATAGGTATTCTCAATCTTCAAGTCAAAGAAACCTAAATGTAGGGACAGCCTACTTTATACTTATAAAACACTTAGGAGTTTAGAGTCTCTGAAATAAAGTCGCTAAATTTGTCAATACTTGTGCAGATATTATTCAATTTCATTTACTGATAAATGCATACTATTCAGGTAGATATCTTTTAAAATGTCTGTTTAATATTTGTAGGCATACAAGTCAAGTCTTCTGTACATATTCTACAAAGACAATCTTTATGCACCCATTTCTATGGAAGTGGATGTGTTGTTGTTCAAACAGGTTCACAGTCATTCTCAATGCTTACTTCAATACCCGATTCAGTGACGCCAGCGTCACCAATGAATGTATCGAATAATTTACCGTCTATACTTGACAATACTGATATTAATAAAGGAAGTACTAGTACAACTAAAGTCGCTAATCTTAATAATCTTCCAGCTTCTTTTATAACTACTTCAATACCAATAATGGTAGACAAAAGTAAGAAACAAAATTCAAAATTTTTAATTGATCAAAAGAAAGTTACACTATATGAACATGAAGCACAGGTTGAAGATCAAATTAAGGCTATATTCTGTACACAGGTATGTTTAAATGTAAAGAATTTTACAATGTGTTTATGGTTGCTTTCGAAAAGTCAACAGTTTCTGGAGCCCCTTAGAGTGTGTTTATAATCCAAAACAATCTGTTCAAACTATATACTTAAATGTCACTTTAGTTAATGGTAAAAACCTTGATTATATTAGATATAGGCTAAATCATGGGTCGAGAACCATGATACTTGCATTTGTTACTACCGAGAAGATTTTATGCTTTAATGTGTGATATTGTATCTATTCTTTTTTTCCTTCACGTTCCCAGTGGAACACAGGGCTTCAATTTAGTGGCTTGAAGTTTCTGTAGCAGTGTTGCTAGCCTCATGCCCAACCTTTACTCTTTACCAGCATTATTCTAGGGATCGAACCCCGAGCCATGTGCATAGTCGGTGACCGTCCTAACCGCTGTGCCACCAACGCACTGTATCTATTCTCGCAATGACCAATCTCTCTGTTGAGTCAAGTGTAGGTTGTTATGCAGGATGGTTGTCTTCGGAAAAGAACTGAGTTAGTTGAGCTTTCAAAAAAGCTTGATAAAATGAGTTTTACACATACATGAACTAAATAAGTGTTTATAATTTCAAGTTTTGTGCAATCTGATCCCAAGGAATATTACATAATCAATGCGGTGCTTACTTGGTTTCACCATGTTATTGTTGCTGCAGTTAATTTACTAAATAAATCTATTTGGAAAATCACTAGTTGATTTACCTCAGAGTAGTGTTCGTCACAGACCTGTAGAGTTTGGAAACCACTGGATAACGCATTCAGTAGCTTGATGCTCTTCAACGGAGTAAAACCAAGATTCAGTGTAAAAACAATCTGAAAACTGTCAGTTTGTTCTTTCAGCTCTCTTAGCCGGTAGTGAGGCTGGTAAAAAAGGAAGGTAAAACGTGAGACCATTAACTCTAACACACAGAAACTAAGCACCAGAGCTAATGAAGCTTGGAGCGGTATGTTTCATTCCGAACGCGAAGGAATATAAAAAGCTGCTCAGTGTTTGTTTTCTTCTAGGCTCGTATTCATTATTGATTTTTTACGATTAGTGTTTTGCCGCTAATATTTAAATAAGAAAAAATTATTATTTGCGTAACTGTCGAAAATAAAACAACCGAGGATTCTGACATTCTTTTTTGAATAGTTATAACTATTTGTCTATACTTAGCTTTTCTGACCATCTGTTATTCAATTTTATTGACTCTCTCTTACCCTTAATGCTGTGACGGTGCTATATAAGACTGAATAGGTAAATGTATGTTTGATTTTTCATTCAAGGAACATGTTGCATACTGGAATGGTCATCGTATATCTGTTTTCAAACATTCCACAGGAAATTGTATTACTCATTTGAGTAAGTCTGAAATAAGCATGACTTTTTATTAGTCTTTGAAACTTAATAAAGTTATCATTTAAATCAAGTGTATAAGTATATTGAATTTCTATGTCTTTTTTCGTTCACAACACAAATTTATTTTATACCACGTGTTTTTGCAGAAAAGCTGAAGTTGTAGTAGGACTGAGATTAATTTTAATGTTGAACTGCATCATATTGTGTATTTCATCAAAAGTAGACAGTCGTCTCCTGTCTACTGGTTTTATTATAATCCGTACGGACAGGTATACTCAACAGTTAGATTTCACACAACATAATCATTTGATACAAACTGGTGCCTGTTTAAAATAACTCACCATAAAATTTCAATTTATCACTTTCTAGTTTAGAGAAGTAGGGAAAAACATTCGAATGTAAACTGAGAACTTGTTCTAATACCGGTGATCAATCTTCAAGATTTATCAACTGGTCGGATAATAATATTTCACTATATATTAAGGCCAACTGAAGAAATATCAAACACAAAAAGGCACAAAGAGGTAACTGCTGTTTCCAAGTGTAAAATATCTGAAAATACAACCATTAGTTCTTTCAGCATGAAATTTTCAGTTGAAACCATGTTGTCACTTGGGTCATAGTAAAAATCAATTACAGTCCACTTGAAGCAATGGATACTTCCGACAGACTAACAGGATTCTCTTATAGGAAAAAGATACTATATACGAGTTTTCTAAACTTTCGGTTGATATTATTCAAGTTCCCGTAAAGTGTACCACTGGCTAAAGTGTTTACTGAATGATAATATGCCTTCATTGAAGACATGCGAATATTCATGTTCTAAATCTCAAACGAATTCACGATCTACTCCACGAAAGACCTGGTAGTTGAAGTTTCAATTCTATATGAATTGACTGTGTAAACTTTTGTAGAGGTTTAAACCTACATGAAACAGTTACTGCTAAATATTATTTTATATTCACAATCTCTGGAGATATTTTTCAACTGTCTTGTTGTTGCTAACTTAAAAAATCAAAATTTTCCTCTATAAACACTTCCGATGCATGCATGATTGATAACCTCGTACATGAAATGCAGACTGACAGATGCCAAAAGTTTTGATATGCTTTAGGAAGTATGCATGACTGGCAACCTAAACAGTTTTTACGAGTTTGACCTGGTTTCGAACCCTGGTAGTGTGGGTGTATACTGCCGATGATCCCCAAACTAGGAAGACGAAAAAGGCTGTCCAGTACTCCCGCCTGGTTTTCAATGCTTCTCTAATTGATATTAATCTGTGGTCAAAACTCGTAAAAACGCATCTAATCCGTACAAACCAACTCTTGAAAATCTAAATAGTATTTAACCTGTTTGTCTTATTCATTCAAAGAGTTTATTTCGATAATTCTCTTAAATATTTCTAACAGAACTGTTTACAAACAGTTGTGTTTGTTTTTATTTGATTATTAGTTAATGTAAGGTAATCATTATTCTGTTTGTCACTAATTTCAACTTGCAGTTAGTTTTGCGTGTGAATTCAGATTTGTTGGTATGCATCAGCAAAATATTTTTACAGTTGAACCATATAAACTACAGGTTCGTAATTTGGAGGTGAGTTTCTCAATCTTCACTAGAGTGTATTTTTCATAAATATGGTATTATATATGTATTGTACTTTTTATGTAAAAACTGATATAAGATGTATTCGACCTATTTGATTGTTGATAGGATGTTATCCTCCTGTCAGTTCATTGACTTTTGTTTGTTTGTTATTTTTGAACAGTCGCCTTCCGAATTATTAGTTTGTCTGTCTCCGCTAATTGTCTTGACCTGGATTCTTGTGGCAGATTCACTCAGTAGACCTTATCATATAAGTATCTCGACTGATTGTGATATTTTCATCCTGAAAAATAGTGTTGAACTGCCCATTACAAAATAACATCTACTTTGTCACATTTACCAAGTGGTTCTTCGCTAACGCGTCCTTACTAATATAAAATTAAAGAAAGCAACTTTATGAGATTAACTTGTCGGGTCTTTCTACACTTAATTAATTATACTGACTGATTATGTTGAGAGATTTCGACAGTAGTTCAGTGTCAAGATCATTGTCTGTCTTCAACGTAGAACTTTGCACCGACGCGCAGCGGTTCAAGTCACCACATTCTATCTAGCACACAAAGTAAGAGAAGAAAGTAGGAGAAAAGCAAAATAGAAACAGTAGACAGGGATATTAGACAAAAGGAAAATTGTATTAAGTGTTTGCTATTCATTCAAAGTTATGTGTAGAGTATGGTTCTAAATACTATCATATTTGGGACAAAGTAATTAGTGTCTCAACATTTTTAATGGAGATGGTACTCACAGTCACATCAAATGGAAAGAATTATAAATAATAAACTATTCTCATCTCCAGTAAACAATCATTTCTGTATGCTGTACTGAATGGAGTAATTTCTTATAAAACTGTTAGAATTATAATTGGTTTTATTGCACTCTACTACTACTACTACTACTACTACTACTACTACTACTACTACTACTACTACTACTACTACTACTACTACTACTACTACTACTACTACTAAAAAGTGAATCATTTTAAAGAGATTTTCATAATCGACACCTTGATTCACCATAAATATCTGTTTACATAGTTTATGGCCTTTTCAAACCTAGAAAATTGATACCAGCTTTCTGTGAGGCTAATTACTTAATGTTAAGCTCTTAAGCTTATCTCAGAATTATGTAAAACAACTTTTCCATCTTGTTCTGTTTTATTTCCTTAGGGTTGTGTTAGACAGTTGATTAATTTCACAGAAACAGAAGGCAGTATAACTCTGACGTCTCAGTGTGCTAATTACATGGCATGCCTAACAGATCAGAATAAAATACGAGTGTTAGATCTAAGTAGAAGGTAAACTAAAACTTTTGACATTGATTTTTCCTTTTAAAAGTTTCAGTATTAATGCTGTTTTATCATATTAAAACTTATTTTATTCTATCATACAGAATTTCAAGCCATTTTTGACAATATATTGAAATTTTCGCGATTTAATGGCGTTGATGATTAAATTTAAGGAGAGATTTGCAGATGTGGCGTACTTCGAAAGCACCAGTGTACTGATTAATGGTGTTTATTCAGGTTTAACTTTAATAGTCGATAAGTCTGCGTTGCTGTCATGCGTATGAGGGAAAGACAAATAAATATCTTTTAGACCACACATCAGATTTTATCTAGGTTTTATTGTGTTCAATTCTAGTCGTACTTTGAAAAGAAAAGTGAAACATTGTCTATTGTAATATTATGGAAAGTTGCATAAAACTAAATGCTCCTAATTGATTGAGATGAGTAATTGTTTACCATTTACATCAACTAGTAGTGGTTGCCAGCCATGTTAAAATGACAGCAGTTTCACTTATTCGGGGCTGAGCTCATCAGGGTTGCACCCGGTTTGACCCAGTTCAGAGATCTGAGTCAGTTTAAACCACCAGATTTCTGACTGGCTACTTAGGCACATTATGATCTAAATAATTTCGGTCTGCAAATGGAACTGTGGCGAAATTTCACCTCGAACTGTGTGAACTGCAAGTTGGTTAGCAAATTGTTAATTTGATTTATTGAAAGCTGCCTTAATTCAGTAAACTGACCCAAGTTTTCATTTAAAATCTAGCCATAATGCGATTACGTAAACTTTCTAAAAATGTTGTGTTAATGTGACAAATATTCAAGATAACTGTTTAATTCTACTACTGACTACGTATCAGTGCATAGGAGAGAAAGAGATACTGTCATTTTCATATATCATTACGAAGGGAAAATATAAGCAGTGCATGCAAGTCTTCTCTCAATTAAGTGACTGTTTCTGAAACAATTAATACGTGACATGCTTTAGTTAATTAGAGAACAATAATATGTTATTCGAGGTGAAGATAGTCTGAACACGCCATTCTGAACTACATCATGCAAATATACCCTTCATATCCTCTTATTAATTTAAAAATCATTGTATTTCCATTCACGGATTTCCTTTGTAATGATTCGAAGTGTGGCTTTATAAATTTCAAGCTAAGATTTATATCATCCTTTCTGTGTTTATACATAGACTTGCTGTTAATTACTTACAAAACCTAATCAGTCGTTATTTTAGAAAACTGATGTCTAGAAAGTAATCCTTATGGGGAGCCAGGCATCATCATTTTCGATCAAGTATCCAAATTTCCCCAGGAAACTTCAACCAGATTTACTTAATTTGTAAATCCCACTTAACTGCTCACTTCACCGTCATATGTTCATTTCTGTTTCCTGGTGATTGGAAAACGAAATAACAGCTCTCCATTTAATGCCACCAATATCACCAACCTAGAAGACCTGGATTTCGCGCGTGGATGATTTGTGTTTGATGTCACACAAAATCGAAGACCTACAAGCGAAAACCGACAAACTGGTCGAAGAAGCAGCCGGCGAAGACAGGACTCTATGTGAACATAGAAAAGATGGAGGTTATGAAAATAACCAACCAACAACAACAACAGCAGAAATATCCAGCGTCAATCACCATCAACGGAAGGGATTTGAAAGAGGTTACTTCATTCACTCACTTATCTAGGGAGCATTGTCTCAACTACAGGAAGTCGGAACGGACGAGGATGTCAAATCGAGAATCGGGAGGGCAAGCGAGAAACACATTCATCAACGTGAAACCAATCTGGAAGGAAATCTTCGTCACTCAGCCAGAATCAACAACAAAATTCGGTCGGATTTTCAATACAAACGTCAAGTCAGTCAGTCAGTTCTTCTATACGGATAAGAAACTTGGCGGGCGGGTCACAAAGAATATTTCCAACAGCCTGTTGCAGACCTTCATCAACCACTAACTGTCTTCGCTGTATACTGAAGATCAGATGGCCAGGCTGGAAAGAATCACAAACAAGAAATTATGGGAACAAAGATAACAAAACAAGAACCAATCGCCAACCAACAAATATGCAGGAGAAAGTGGAGTTGGATCGGACACTCGCTGAGGAGACCGCTGGGTGAAATCGCGCGTCAGGCCATTGCTCTAGTGCAACCAGGCCGAAAGGGAAGTGGCGAGTGGGACGTCAGTGCAAGGGTGACATGGAGGAGATCGTGTGGGGAGGAGTTGAAACAGTATGGACTAAGATGGATGCAGGTGAAAAGTACTGCAGAGAAGAAGATAGAAGCAAGTGGAGACGTGCAGTTGAAGCCCTATGTTTCACTAGGAACCCAAGGTAGCAATAATAATTACAAAAATGGATTTTACAAAATCTTGGCTTATAAATGGATCAAAATTCTTCTGTACGAAGTAATTCTGCTTTGTCACTTGGATTTATGGATAATGACAACAGGCGTATTCAGATTGTTAGGATTGGTAAGTGTGTAAATTGTTGAAACGACAGGTATTTATGTGATGAAAGTTCTTATCTCTGAAAATGATAAACTGAAGAAGCAGGTTGCTGAATTCAGATTAAATTTTGTTGTAACTCCACATTCCGCTTTGGGAAACTCAGATTCGATTTTATCTCAAGTGCCTCTGCTATGAGACGTTTTTTATAATTTAAATTTTTTCAAGCTTTGATTTACAGGGATCAGTCACAGGATTTCATCGTGAGTTGACATCGTCTGGCCAACCATTGGAAAACCTGGGAGTACTGGATAGCTCGGGACTCTTCAGTAATACGCATGCACACAAGGGTACTCATTGGTTTCTCAAGTGACAGTTTATCTTCACAATATCCTTCAGTTTAATTAGTTGCGTTTACCATCTACCTATAAATAAGTGAATAACTTCTCATTCTGACTGTGTACAATATTTTTCTAAAACTTATTTTTCATAATTTATTTATCTTTTACTGTAGAGAAGTCAAGTCTACAGATACATCAAAATCCCTAACAAAGTTATTTTTGTGCGAAATATTAAATCAGATATCACAGAATTCAACTACATCTTCATTATACTCTACAAAAACGTTTCAAAAAAACTTGTCATTACTACAGAATCCAAACGATGCTATTATGAGTGAATTGAACATATCTTGGATTTCAATCAATAAGTCTGGTGGCACATTAGCGTTTACAGTGGAGATTCTACGAGATGGAATATTATGCAATTTATTATGGCCATGCTTAGATGTAGCAGACCAGTCATCAGATACTCTGATCGAATCAGAGTCAAATAAAATGAATGAACAGTGTTATAAAGAGAAATCTAGAAGTACTAAAAACGAGGAGGAGGAGGAGGATGTGTTAAAACAATGGATTCCAGATCCAAACATTTTTATCTATCATTTAGATGTAGATAAATTGAAGTGTTTCAATTTCTTTGAAGCAATTTCGAATTCACTCAGTGCAATTCCTGGAACAAGTAAGTATTGTTATTGTATGTTTCGTGTGTGCATGGGATATTTGCAGTATTTTTCATAGATTTTGTACAGAAAACAGATGATTTCATTCCACTAACTGAATTATGTTACCTGTGCTTACTTCATTTTGATAAAAGATTGAAGATGCAGTTCAGTAGTAGTGTTGTATGTACACTGATGACGAGTGTTACTCCAGAAGACAGAAATCGTCATCCGATGTTTATTGTTGTGTATATGTACACAAGTGGAATACAGTATAGGCACCAGCACGTGTGTTACACAGAAGAATCAAACGATAGTAACGACAAATAAACAAAATGAGATAGTTGGGGATAAACGGAATAAAATCCGTCGGGCATTCAAAGCAGCCTTCATTACTGTCCTAATATTTTCGAATTAGGAATCTGCGTTATGCTCACCGCTGATTCCTACTTTAAAGCCTATTTAAGAACCTGAGTAGTGCGTCAGTGGCACAGCGGTTAGGACGCCCGCCGACCATGCACATGGTCCGGGGTTCCATCCCCGGCCACTGACGCACTCCTTTACTTCGCTAGTCCAGAAATAATTCTGGTAAAGAGGAAAGGTTGGGCATGAGGCTAGCAACTCCATCCTGTAAAATTAAACACTGCTACAGAAACTTCAAGCCACTAGCTTGAAGCCCTATGTTCTACTGGGGAACGTAAAGGAAAAAAAAGAAGCTGAGTAGCACAATTCCTCAGACTCAATGTAGAGAGTTAATGTGAACCAAAAGATTCTAACTCAATGCTGTTTTTCTTTATACTACAATAAATTCTAACCAGAACTCGCACAACCACAAGAACACTTGAGTTTATCAAATGATCTTAATGATTCATATATGAGCGTAAAAGCATCTGTTTATTAAAAATAGTACACAAACCAGTGTGACATTATGAATGGTTTTCAGCTAAATCACTTGGAGTCTTCAGTCACCTATTGTTGTCTTATGAACGCCAACACTACATCATGGAATTTCAAACAGTATTTTCTGAACTTATGACTTTGTATCTTCTATTAGTTTGATTGCTCTTTGTTTGTTTCCAGCGAAATTCATTCCTGATGAATATAACCAGTCATGTAACTTTTCCATTACAGCTGATAAAGTTTCTCAGTTTTGACAAATTTAATTAACTATTAATATACATGTGACTGTTATTTGGTTGGTATTGGCTAGTAATGCAATGCAGGATGCATTCTGGCATTTGAAACCTTTGGTGTTGTGTTGAAATCTGTATACAGACTCATCGCTCAATGGAAATTTAGGTGCAATCATCTGATAAGCCCTAAATAGACCGAAATACCGATCCTACTTTCCGCTACTGGACACCACCGATCATGTTGTTGTCAGAATTTTAGTAATAGAAGCCAATAAAATCAGTTAATTTTTTTAATGCTTGACGTTCCTAGTGGAACATAGGGCTTCAAGCTAGAGGGTTGAAGTTTCTGTAGTAGTATTGATTTTTACAGGATATGGTTACTAGCCTCATGCCCAACTATTCCTCTTTACCAGCTTTTATTACTGGCTTAGCGAGATAAAGGAGTGCGTCGGCTGAGGATCGAATCTCTGTCCATGTGCATGGCTGGCGAGCATCCTAACCGCTGTGCCACCGACGCACAAAATCATTTAGTTGTAAACCCAAAAATAATTCCACTAATTATTTTCAATCCTTCTAAAATGCCATGTTATGCATACAGCTGAAGTAAAATCCCCGGTCTCTTTTTAGTTGTTTTATTCGCAATAATCAGCTTTTACTTGCACGGAGCAGGTTGCATTTATGCTGATTGAAATCTATCTGTGATGTCTTCGCAACAGCATAGATGGCCATAGTTTTCATTGACTAATAAATTTTTCAATTTCCATATTGTGACTTGACTGAGTATCAACTCTCTGAAATTTACTTACTTTCCTAGGTTAGTAAGGTGTTTGGAAAATAAGAATCAGTAGGCATTAGTAATAATAATGATTTAAATGAAAACTGCCTAATGAAGTTAAGGCTGGCGCTTTCTGTTAACCATGTATATATATATCAAAATAAATGATTTATCCACAATTCTCTTCTGAAAGCGAAAATTTCCGTTCTACTAACGACCTTCAAAATTAAGTGTTACCAAGCTTGCCAAACGAGACTATAAATCCACCCATGATTTCTTTTTTCCACATACTGATTCTTGTCCAAATACCAGTATGAAGTGAGTTATTGGGAGTTCAAGCGTCTCATTACTTTATCAAGATTTTCTCGTTTCATTTAAACAAGCTATTTTGACTTATTTATAATTCTGAGTATATATTTGATTAAATGCTTTCAAATGATTTTTTCGACTACATTTTTCCACTTTAGTAAGTGTCAGTGAAAGTGATCTGCATCCTACGAGTTTAGATTTGATTCGATTGAACAGTACAAATCTTATCCAAGGTAGATGGCCAAAACACCACTATTGGGATCAGTTTGAATCACGCCTATTGGTTGTTGAAGCTTCACCAATCCCTGATGATCATCCAATCATTACATCCAGGCTGAACGCAGTTGACAAAATGAATAAACAGTGTGGTGATGTTATTTATACAACAGAAAATGATACTGATCAGTATACTTACGCCGGAAGTCGATCATCTAGCAAAGTGGCATCTATCACTCCAGAAATCGCTTCTAAAGGTCAATACGAAGTATGTTTAACTTTATAATAATTTTATATTATATCTTGAACATCCAGAATGTTGCTGATATTGTTCTCCTTACGTTGTGCATACCGGAATTATAACCAAAATGAGAAATGAATTACGACTAATCCGATACTTGTTTGCCGGTATGTAAAGTCTTATCACTAATTAGGTTTTGACTTCAATTCGCTAATCATATAATATATCTGAAGTTCATGTAGTAGCAAGATAGATTATGCTGGTCAAACTCGTAAAATCATCTCCAGCTGTGTTTACAAGACTATAAATTAAATATCTAGTCTTCATATCCAAAAATCCGTTATTATATTAAAAATAATGCTGTTATAGTCCCCTTGGGTTCCAAGTGGAATATAGGGCTTCTTCAGCATCGCTTCTCTACTTTGTCCTATTCTCTGAGATCCTCTTGAGCTTGCCCTACGATTGCCCACAGTCTCTCAGCTACTCCTTCCTGTCATTTTCGGATACCCAGTTCGCCGTCCCCATTAGAGCTCCACTCCAGGGCATAGGGTGCGATCTCATTTGACAGTCTCCTCAGTGTGTGTCCTATACATCTCCACTTTCTTTGGGATATTTGTTGGGCAATATGTTCTTGGTTATTCCATTCCCAGAGTTTCTTGATGTTAATTCTTTCCGGCCATTTGATTTTGTATATGGAGCGAAGACAGCTGTTGATAAAAGTGCAACCTGTTAGTAATGATTTACTGTAAAAGATAGAGCCTGCACCAATGAGACACAAACAATCAGTTTTTAGTTAACATGTAACAACAGAAGACAAGGCCCAGGCAACAGATCGTATATTAAGGAAATCAACACGTATTTATATATTTCATGTACATTATTATGGCTTATTCAAGCAAACATACACAGTCTTCTGATTGGTTGTTTCTCACAGAAAGTTAACCTTGCATCTCTTTGTGACTGTTTCTTGAATGTCAGATCATCTATCTTCTAATTGTATCCGCCTACGCAAAGCCTGCTGTGTTGGTTGTTAAATCATTGTTTGTTCATATTTTCTCACGACCAATATTGGGGACATAAACATGGATGTAAATGAATGTCTATCAATTTGGCTAGCAGCCTGCTCTCACCACAAATATACTTGACTACAGGGTGTACTGAGAACGCTGACCATGCAATATTTGCTTTTCAAAATCCTGATAGCGTATCTGTTGACTGTCACAAATGGTTATAAAGAAGATATGTTGGATGTTGAAAGATACCTCCAGTATATATATATATATATATATGCATGTGTTACATGGACCCCTCAGTTAGTATTACGCGCTGTTTTCTCGCATTTGCTTACCTTTTTATTTACATTTCCTAGACTCGTAAAATGTCGTCACATACATATCGACAATGATTTGAGCTAAAAATTGAGATGTCCACTCAGCCATTACTGCCACCTTTGGATTTCTTAATTCCAAACACCTGTGTGATATCACTGCGATATCGTATCCCTTATTGTTTATTTTGTTGTAACTTTTGTAAAATCAGGTTATTTGCGGTTAGTGAGTGCTTGTGGAGTAAAATGACTTCGCTTCATATTGTAAACTTCTAATAATCTACCTGTTTTGGATTTATGATGTTAAACATGATAAATAGAATAAACTGTCTGTTTTCCTCTGAGTTTTGATATTTGATGACAAAAATTTCATCATCATGGTTGTAAACACCATCAGCACCACTTTTATTGAGAAGTGAAGCGAATTCACAAGTTACATGAATATTTAATTAGTGTTTCACAGCTTCTTTAGTTTCTTGTTTTTGTTAGTAGGACAGCAAATTTTGTGTCACACTGAGGCATTCAACTCTGAATTCTGTTGATTAGTACCAAAAAATGTCATTTTTCATCTTTAAAACTTACTGTTTAAAGATGTTTTAGGACTGAAAGTAAACGGTACTTTGTCAAGTTATTCAAAAGACATAGGATTATAAGTCAACTGGTATTCGGACACATTTATCCTAATGTGTTTGAATAGCCTAGCAAAATGTCATCTACCTTCAGTCGTGTTTTTGTTATCATTCACTGGAGTATTGACCTGTCGTATGTTTCCTTCTGAAGCAAGTTACATATTGAGTCTTTTTGTATTTGTGTGTTGCCTACAGTTTCATCTAAAGGCTGGCCTTTTAAAAATGCTCCTACTTGTTACAAAATACAATTCTCCCTGTCGGAGTTATATTTGTGATTATCTACACGCACAATGGCCAATAATGAAACAACTTAGAACATGAAACAATCATCCTCCTTATTCTCATTTAATCCAATATCCAACATCGTTTTTACGAGCTAGTTTAAACCAATTTGATTTCTTTGTGCTCGCTTCTTGATTGTAAGGTATAGATTCCTGATCTTCGGTAAACTTCTGCGTAGCTTGTCCCGCCACTCGACTGTCGTAGCTTTGGTTGACTCCAAAGGGAGTAGTGCTGGGATTAATTATATGTGGTTTGTAGTATGAGGTATGTTAAAACTGTTACTACTGTGATTGGAGTTGATCCTTTCGCCAGTTAGTCCTTCGGTATCGTCGACAAGAGAAAAGAGATAGTAATAATAATAATAGATATAATTAGTGAAATTATTCAGACTAAGAGACAGAAACGGAAATAGGAAACGTAACAACAGTCAGCTCATTAAGTTTGAAGAATAATATATATATATACGGTAATAATAATAATAATAGTAATAGTAATTATAATATTAATAAGTTGTCAGGAGAGTAAGACGGGAGAGAATGTAAAGAAGTAAAACGACGAGTTTAATTGTCTACCCCTGAATTGTGTATGCGATTTTAAGGAGATAGGCCATTTGGATGCAGTCCTTGTGTCGCTGCATGGTTGTCCAGCCTTCGCTTAAAGGCGTCCAAAGACGGTGCCATAGCTACATCTGCCGGTAAGGAATTCCAGGGACGGCAAACCCGCAGTGAAGAAAAGTGGGAGCGCACCCGGGTCCTTGCCCTCTGGTGAGCTATCCTTCTGGGATTTCCACGTGGAAGCCTATACCTACTCAATGGCAGAACACCTTTGTTTGGGTGATTCTGGTCATTTGTTATTTTGTAGGCAGTAATCAAATCCCCCCTAAGCCGACGGTAGCTAAGTGTGAACAGGCCTAATTTCTTCAGCCTTTCATCATATGGTTTGTTTCGGAGACCAACCACTCCTTTTGTTGCCCATCGTTGGACTCTTTCCAATAGGTTGGCGTCTCTTCTCAGCATTGGGGGTGCAATAATATTATGCACCTCAAGGTGTGGCCTGACGTATGTTTTGTACCACCTAAGAAAGAGCTCAGGAGTGAGTGCACCTAACTGTCTATGCGTAAAGTGTATGACAGCATATGCCCTCGCTACATCTTCTGTGTAATTTACGCTTGTGTCCATTTTTTCCGTTAGAACTAGACCTAAGTCGCATTCCGACGTTGTGCAGGACAAGCTTTCATTGCACAGGGTGTAACTTACATTCTGCAGTCTACAGGTGCGCAACTTCACTACTTTGCACTTTTTCAAGTTGACAGTCATGCCACTGGCCACCGCCCAGTCTTCCAGTGTATATTTTATAACGTTAAGTTTTTGTATTGCTTTTCCCATGTCTACTAACGCGCACATGCATACACACATAAGGCAGATTATTATTCATAGGTGTCAACTGATTTCCTCTTCATTATTTTGATATAGCGGTGTTCTTTCAGCTGGATGGTTTAGTTGTGAAGCTTTCACCTTTCTTCAAGACAACACATCTTCAGCACAAACTTCAATATGAAGTGCACTTGTTCAAATTCTTCATTGATGATATCATACTATCTCCTGGCAGCCTTTGTCTTAAGTGCTTGTTAATTTGCATTATTATTATTTCTCTTTAGTAATCGAGTTTCTTTCAATTTTCGTTTTAGCAATCGAAAGTTCTCACATCAATAGTTTCATTATTTGTCAGCCCAGAACAAAACAACATCATAGTTCAAGGATCATTTTTAATGTCAGTTCTGCACAGCGCTTTGATTGGTGTTGAAGTACCGTTGATCTACTTTTCCGTCCGTGTATGTTTATCATTATCATTTGAAATATTAAGTTGATATTCAATGACATAAATAATATAATTCTTGATGAAATGAACCATTCAAAGATATGGTCAGCGAAATATAATACGTCACTGGATGTTCACCCAGCCCAGCTTTCTTTCATTTGATTTGGCCATGTAGCATCATTATTGAATGAGAAATCAGTCACAAAACCTAATTAATCAAGCCTCGATTGGTTATGTATTTTTCTTTTTTGTGTGTGTTATATTATATCATCGCTAGACAATTCCTTGATGGCAGGATCAAAACTGTCATCCGAACTACATAACATATAGTTAGAAAATATAAAGATAACTACAGATTATTACGGGAAATATTCAGCTTCAACATTAAAACAGAAATTATTATTAAGGATGCTTTATTGTAAGGGTGAATCATCTATAACTGCATGTGGAAAGAAAGTTGATTATATTTATGCACAGCTATAACTGCTCAAACACAAATGTGTTGCACAATCTTTGACTTCTCAGATTGATTTGCTGACTAATTTGTAAAATCAAAGTAATTTTCATCCCATAGGATTAAAGGATCGTTTCTTCCTAGTCTTAGTGTCCTTAACCATGCTCCCTTGTGAGATTGTATACACAACCACGCTTTGAAATCTGATGACTCATTATTTCTAATCTCTATCGATTTAGATTTCGATACGACTCACTATTATCTGAAAGTGTGGAAATATCACAAAGTATTCGCCCTAATAGTTCCTGTAAATACTCCATGTGTTACAGTGATAATTTGACGCACGTTCAAATTAACAGAAGGCATGAAGTGAGACGCTGATTTTCTGAGCAAAGTAAAGTAGGCTCAAGCATTTCGGCCACTGTGTTAAACTTTTTCCCACGGTAGTTCTATTCTGTTTATTTATAAAATGTAAATATACATTGAGCTCTGCTTTCAAGAATTAATTACTTAGACGTCTTAACAGAATATTATTTTAACCGTAATCGACTTCTAACGCTGACATCCTATTAGTTAACAGTCTTTCTAACCGAAATATACGCAAGTACAGTACAGTGGAAGTCAATTTTAGGAAATACAAAGCAATGAAATTAATGATATAATCTCTCAAAATATATCAACGGATTTTCATTCTGTGCCAATGAGTAAATATATTTAATTCAGTGAGATTACAATTTCTTCTGGACTCAGTCGTATTATGTTTGACTAGTGGCATAACGATTTAAATACTCCTCTAATTAACTGTTATTTCATTATCTTAATGCAGTCTTTATCTTCATGCAAAAGGTATTATTATATCATGGAAACTGATTGGGATTATTTAAATTTCAGTGTGATTTAGTTTATCGTGTCCTTAATGAACAACACCAACGACGTTTAGAAATGTTAGCAGCATCTGGTCGGCGTGTAATCAGTGAGATAGACAGTACTTCAAGACGACTTTCAACAACGGTGAGCACTGGCATCAACGGTCTTGATTCTAGTGTAAATACATCATCCACTGATGATGATAAAGGACAACATCAAGTGACATCTGATGTACTCAGTGAAGGTCAAATAACATCCAATAATAGAATCCATTATGTTAATAGACGTGTCATGCAAAATTTTGTTGGCCTTGAAGATGCTGATGAAAAAACACGTGAAGCTATGCTCAATTTTAGTTACTACTTAGCAATTGGCGAAATGGACTCAGCATTTCGAGCCATGAAGTTGATTAAAAGTCCAACTGTTTGGCAGGTATGTCAGTAACATATTTCCTTTTGGTTGTAATAAAAACTACCTGCTAACTGGTATCTACTTTAGTCTTCTTTAGAAATACAAGTCTGTGGCATCAGTGTTAACGAACTCATAATGATATAACTGCTTACAGACATGCTCTGGATACATAAATTATCAGATAAACTGATCCATCTAGTATGTCATCAGTCTTCATTCAGATGACTAAATTTTTTTTCCTTCACGTTCCCAGTGGAACATAGGGCTTCAAGCTAGTGGCTTGAAGTTTCTCTAGCAGTATTTAATTTTACAGGATGTGGTTGCTAGCCTCATGCCCAACCTTTCTTCTTCACCAGCTTTACTTTTAGCTGAGTGAGGTAAAGGAGTGCGCCGGCCAGGTATCGAATCCAGGACCATGTGCATGGTCGGCGGGCGTCTTAACCGCTATACCACCGACGACTAAATTTACCCCTAATTTTTTCACTTCTCATGTTCTGAGTTAAAGCGTAGAGTTTCAAGCTGTAGCTCCGAAATTTTAGTAGCGTGGTGTCGTTTTTAATGGAGTAAAGGTACTGGCATCCACCTCAACTTCCCCTCATTTCTGGGCTTACCACCAGCTGGGCGAAGTTTAGGAATGCATCAGCCCGGAAACGAATGTGGATCTCCCGTGTGACCGACGAGCACTACTAAGTAGTTTACTAACACTAATATACCAATGCTGGCAAATAGGAAAGGTTGGGCATAGAGCTAGCAACCCCAGTGGGAACGAGAGGGAAGAAAAATATACCAATAAGCTAAGATAAATCACTTATATGAAAGTGATTTCACCATATACGGAAAACTGCTTTCAAATGTGACTGAAATTCGAACAGTTCAGCATTACTGTCGTTCATCTAGCCCTTTTGACGTGAAAGATTAGAAATTTGATCTTTTCTGGGTTTGAAACCTGGTGGGCGTGCTTTACCAATGAGTACCAAACTAAGGCATTACAGCTGTCCAACTGATATCAGCCCGTATTTCAGACCTGAAACACATCAAATACCTATGAAGTAACTCTTGATAATATAATATAAGTATTCCAATTATGATAATTATAGGACACTATTTAAGCGAATCAGTATTTTTGGTAAATTCTCATCAGGCTTTACGTTCACATAAAAAAACATTAGTCTTTTTTCTCTTTTACGTCCCCAATGGAACATAGGGCTTCAGGCTAGAGGCTTGAAGTTTCGGCAGTAGTGGTATTTATTTTTACGGGATAGGGTTGGTAGCCTCATACCCAACCTTCCCTCTTTACCAGTCTAATTACTGACTCGGCGAGGTAAAGCAGCGCGTCGGCTGGAAATTGAAATATGAACCACCTGCGTGATTGACGAGCATTCTTACACTGTGCCACCGACGCACAGCGACTAGATAATATAATAATAATAAATTGTTAAACCAAGATTAAAGTGTACAACTACACCACACCGGTAAATTGATAATGCAGTTAGCAGTACAAATAAAAGTAAAGTGATAAGACAATATTTACGGTTATCCGGTGTCACCGGGAGTGACAGCTGTTCTAAGTAGGGAGTGAATGCCAAAGGAGGGAGAGAAATTGAACAAACTTTTTCCGAACACAGAGAGTGGGTTGAAAAACTATTATGGCAATTGCCTCAGCTATGCTTAGCGACTGAAGGCTTACCAACCTACGAAGTTGAGGTGGCACCTTGTACAGAATTGTAAAAGCTGAATTTTTATCAATCTTTTGTTCCGAATCCACTTCGTGTGCCAGTACGAAACTTATGACTGACTCTACGGCTCCTTTACCTAACCAGGTTGAACAATGCTCTATATGGCGACGGTGGGCTTGCCCAGTCGTTTTACATACGTAACTGTACATTTGTTTGCTAGGTGACAATAGTTATTTTCCTCTCTACCACTCCTACTCTGCACTCACCGTTGCCTAGATTATAAAAACACTTGAATGAATTTATCCTTGTTATTATTATAATGATGATGATCACCTCGCTTGATATTCAATAATTCGCATTGTTGAACTCTGATCTTATTTTACTAACCACAGTATTTCAAATGTCTATGACTAGTGTTTGATTATGTAAACGTAAAGCCTGATGAGAATTTACCAAAAATACCTATTTCCTAAAATCGTTTTCTTAATATGTTTTCCTTCGTAAGTAGCATAAATAACAATCATAATAAGCAGAACGTCGACAACTAATATCTTTCCATCTCAAAGTTAGTTAACAAATTCACTCAAATTTTACAGACTGGAACACAATACAAAATAATCACATGTCCGTTTATAGGCTTTAAAATTATTCTCACTTCTTCACTTTCTACACATAAGTATTGCTTCTAAAATCACAAAGAACGTCTAATATCAGAAGCACTTCACATCAAATGGAATCCAAATTGTCTGAATAGGATTGATGATGGTTACAACATCGCCGCCTCCCCATGAAATGACAAAATCAACACGAATGTGATAAGCAATTCCACTATGTAAACACACGCTGCTTTTATGATTTTACACACTTATCAAATCCCACAATCTACACCTGGTTCTGTTACCTTTACCAATTGGACAAATTGACAAAGTAAAAATTAGCTCATGCTAAAGAATGATGATTAAGTTGTTATATATAAGCTGAGATTTTGTAAATTCTGGTTTAGTAATACTTTGATAGGGCTATTAGCATCAAATAGCTGAACGTCAGTCAAAGGAAAATACAAAAAACCTTTATTATAATGAATATCATATACCCAATTCCCAAATTTGTATAAACTCATAAATGTTAACTTGGTTTTGACTTATATAATTGTTTCTAAAACACTACTTTACAGAATATGGCAAGAATGTGTGTCACAACTTGTCGACTTGATGTTGCCCGTGTATGTTTAGGCAAGATCAGTAATCCAATGGCATCTAAAATGATACGTGAATCTCGATTTAGAGAACTAGAAATAGAGGCCCAAGCTGGAGAACTGGCTTTGCAACTTGGTATGCCTGTAAGTTTTGTATCCAGTTACATAAGCATACATCAAATGAAATGTTAATTCATATTTTTCTTTTCTAGCATCATTTACCATCGTAAATTAGCTACATTGTTGACTTCTGCACTTGAATTAACTTCAGTAAGTGCGACTATAACGGATTTTTTTAAAAGTATATGGTGAAAATTCTACTTAGACTAAAATATCCTCTTCGACAAAGCTAGATTCTACCAGTTTTATTTGCAATTTTTGTGAATGGTTGAAATCTAAGGATTAAATTATCTTTTTTGCAGTAATGACGACTGAAAAATATTTTTATCCTCTGAAATCAACTCTGTCTGTAAAAAATTTAATCTGAACAGTGTCTCTTCCAAAGGAAGGGAATCAACGAAATTTTATCCCCATTATAACAGATTGCATATGATAGAAAAGATTTGTAACTCAGGTGGATGATTTGGAATTGATAGTGTTCTCTGAGCTCCTTGGTTTAATTGCGGAGCTTTCATCGTCTTTCTGGACGACATCTTCAGCGCAGTATTTAGGATAAAGTGAAATGATTTAAATTTCTTCATGAGTCTCCCGGTAACCATCTTCAGATATTTATTGACCGTTTTCTATTGATTGGGATTTTAAACTTTCTGATCACCTGATTTACTTCTTATTAGTTGGTATATTTCATCTATATCAACGTGTTTATTAATTGCGTTTTCATTTGAGTACCAGGCTTCTAGGAATTCTCTGGCACATTTGGTGTTTCCTCTGTTTAAGATTTTGACATTATCCCAATCAAATTGATGTCCATGATCGTCTGAATGTATTGATACTAAAGAATTTATATCATGTCTTTTCACGGCTGATTTGTGTTCCTGGATTCTTATTCGAAGGGGACGCCCACTTTGGCCGATGTAATGTTTGCTACAGTTCACACAATTTATTTTGTAAATGGTGTTAATTTTGTCTCCCTTTTCTATCGGATCTTTTGGTTTGCATAAGATAGAATTAAGCGATTCAGCTGGTTTGTGTGCTACATCTATATCAAACGGTTTCATTATTCTAGCCGTTATTTCAGAGATGTTTCTGATATATGGTAGGATGAATTGCTTTTTGGTCTTTGGTGATGGTTCTTTGTTGGTGCTTTCATTCGAACCAAAAAGCAATTCATCCTACCATATATCAGAAACATCTCTGAAATAACGGCTAGAATAATGAAACCGTTTGATATAGATGTAGCACACAAACCAGCTGAATCGCTTAATTCTATCTTATGCAAACCAAAAGATCCGATAGAAAAGGGAGACAAAATTAACACCATTTACAAAATAAATTGTGTGAACTGTAGCAAACATTACATCGGCCAAAGTGGGCGTCCCCTTCGAATAAGAATCCAGGAACACAAATCAGCCGTGAAAAGACATGATATAAATTCTTTAGTATCAATACATTCAGACGATCATGGACATCAATTTGATTGGGATAATGTCAAAATCTTAAACAGAGGAAACACCAAATGTGCCAGAGAATTCCTAGAAGCCTGGTACTCAAATGAAAACGCAATTAATAAACACGTTGATATAGATGAAATATACCAACTAATAAGAAGTAAATCAGGTGATCAGAAAGTTTAAAATCCCAATCAATAGAAAACGGTCAATAAATATCTGAAGATGGTTACCGGGAGACTCATGAAGAAATTTAAATCATTTCACTTTATCCTAAATACTGCGCTGAAGATGTCGTCCAGAAAGACGATGAAAGCTCCGCAATTAAACCAAGGAGCTCAGAGAACACTATCAATTCCAGATTGCATATGAATTAATAAGACTTCTCATCTGTCCATGCTGAAGTGGGTACAAAGGATCTTGAAATAAGGACTTATTGCCCAAGCCAATCACCTGCACCTACACAATCAAGAAAATAGTGAGGTTTCAAATTCATAATAATCACTTTGTATTTTGGTATCCAATCTATACATTACCAAATTTACTACTAGTGTGTTTATTTGGCATATAAGCTGGATGGAGTTTACCGGTCGCATAGTTTCCGAAATGAGCGTATTACTATCACAGAAAATATGCTTTTGTTTTACTTGGTAATATGATTACCCAGCAACTAGAAATATATCTTCGATAGATTCACCTCACCGCAAATCCCCTTAAGCCCATTTCCCAGTCTCTTAGATTTGATCTTCTGTCTCCTACAAGACATCGGGTAAATATAATAAAACATAGGAGATTGGGGGCATTTACAGCAGCTTCTTTATATATATATATAATGGCTACCTAGCATCAAGATACAAGTTCTCATTGAATTCTTACTACGAAATGAAAAGCACTCCCCATAACAGACAAAGAGAACAGTGAAATAAGTAACTACAGAGCAACAAAGTAAAAGCACCACCTTTACATTATTCATTTACTATATGAGAAAAAACCTCACGTTTCCTGTTAACACACTACTTATCGTGAAGACTACGCTTCTTACAATAACATTTTTAGATCTTAATAAACCAAATGAGGAGTTTGATTAATTTACTATTTCGGGCAATTTTTTAGGATGAAGCTGAACGATTATTTATCCAGTGTAATCGATGGGATTTGGTAATCCGTCTGCATCAGTCACTTGGCAATTGGAATAAAGCAATTACAACAGCTGAGCAGCATCATCGTATGTCATTACGTGGTATTCACTATTCTTATGCTAAAGAATTGGAGTCTACGGGTCAAATCAAACAAGCTATTGAGCAGTAAGACTGTTTGCAACTTTTGCTTACTTAGTATAAGTGCTATTAAGAAGTGTTTATTATATTAAAACGCAAACGTTTTGATTTCCAAATTAATGGGCTTTCGATACAGCACTGAAATTTGTTTAGTGTACAGATATTCAACTTTTAGCTGATTGTTTTCTGTCAGCTGGTGATTGTATTATTCACAATTGAGTCATTAGATTAAACTCTTCGTCAAACACCGAAGTTTGTAGCAGAACACAAAATATCACTAAGCTCTTTATGTAATTGGTTAACAGCTGAATTAGTTGGTTACATTTGTATTATTACAGCAGACGCATCTGTCAAGTGTGCTTTACAAAGATGGTTGCTACAGTGTGAGGGTAGATGTCTGGAGAGTCCAATAGAGGAATTTGTTTATTATTAACTCGATACACAGTTATAGGCATGATGCATCCATCACGTATTTTAGAAGCACAATGCGCACACATTTTCGGTATTGTGGTAATTGTCTTCCTTTCATTTTCTCCATGTTGTTTCACAAGTTTCGTTCCTTAGATCCATCTGTGCTATTCGATATTCTTTCGAATCATATACATATTCATATTTGAATATATGTACTGTTTATAAGTCTTATCAGTAGCACGCGTCACAACAGTGCAGTTATTTTTCGTTCACGTTCCCCAGTGGAACATAGGGCTTCAAGCTAGTGGCTTGAAGTTTCTGTAGCAGTGTTTATTTTAGAGGATGGGGTTGCTAGCCTCATGCCCAGTTTACCCGTTGTTTATTGATTTCGAGATTTAATAATAATTAATAATTTGACCCTTAACCGGAAATTATTCTGGAACTTCCCCATCCATTTGACATAAATACACGAATGTACAGCCTAGATGATGACTTCGTCGAAAAGAAAATTTTCTGCGCTGCAACTGTCTTCTTAATAACTCCTATGACCCAATGTGTATATTCCGTAATAATAATAAGCTTTATTCCAAAACAGTATTTGCGAATACAGAATGGAATTCTCAGCATTTTACTACAGTATTGCATCCAGTTAGTACATTATCAATAAGAAAATCCTACATAGATTAAGGAAATCTCAGTTCATTATGACAACAACTTATTAGCATGTCGGCAAAGCCAAAATTGAACAGTGTTTGAAGGTGTTAGAAATCTCGTCAGATACTAGCTTGCTAGGTTACTAGCTTACTAGTTTTCTCGCCGGTCCCAAGCCCGGGTAAAGAGGGAGGGTTGGGGCGTGGTGCTAGCAACTCCACCCCTGTAAAACAACCAAATCGCTACAGAAACTTCAACGAATAAATATATTAAAAATTCTAAAAACATAAGCAATAGCCTTACTTTTCGCTGGAATCGGGGAAGTGAAATGACGCAGGCTGGTGAAAGCCTTCGGGAAGCCAGTCAGCCGATGTGCCTTCTTTCGATGAAAGCAAAAGTAAGGATGGGTACCTGGAATGTTCGTACAATGTACGAAACTGGAAAGGCTGCCCAGATAGCCGCTGAAATGAGAAGGTACAGAATAGAAGTGTTGGGAATCTGCGAGAGCAGATGGAACGGAACTGGAAGGTGCCAACTACCTACTGGAGAGACAGTAATCTATTCCGGCCACCTAGAGGACAACCATGAGCACACCGAGGGAGTGGCCATCATGATGTCACCAACAGCAACCAAAGCTCTCATGCAGTGGGAACCAATCTCCTCCAGGATAATGACAGCCAGGTTCAACTCAAAAGGAAGGAAAGTTACAGTCATTCAATGCTATGCGCCTACAAACGTCTCAGAACAAGAGAAGAAGGAGGCGTTCTACAGACAACTACAAGCAATAATGGACAACGTCCCAAATGGCGATATCAAAATCCTGATGGGCGACATGAATGCGAAGCTGGGAGGAGACAACACAGGAAGAGAACTCACCATGGGTCGTGAGGCCCTCGGTGAAATGAACGACAATGGTGAACTCTTCTCAGACTTCTGCGCCTTCAATGATTTGGTGATTGGTGGTAGTGTGTTCAAACACAAGGATATACACAAGACGACATGGATTTCACCAGATGGAAACACCAAGAACCAAATAGACTTCATCTCAATTTCAAGAAAGTGGAGACGGAGCCTACTGGACACAAGGTCAAGGAGAGGAGCAGATGTGGGTTCAGACCACTATCTAGTACAAGGGACTTTCAAGGTGAAACTAAAAGCCTCGAGGATAGCTGGGGATAGGCCACAATGCAAGTTCAACACTCAATTACTGAAGGACACAACCACAAAAGACACCTTCACTGCAACTGTCAGAGCAAAGCAGGAAACACTACGCGACATCACTGAAGAATCATGCGTGGAAGAACATTGGAAGTCTCTGAAGGCGATTCTCAACGAAACGTGTTCAACGGTTCTAGGAAGAAAGAAGAGACAAGACAAGGAATGGCTCTCAACGGACACTTGGAAATTAATAGAAGAGAGGAGAATGGTGAAAGAGAAAATGATTCAATGCAAGGACGGACAGGAGAAGGAGACGATGAGCTCAACTTACAAAGCATTGGACAAAGAAGTGAAGAAAGTGCTAGGAAGGACAAAAGACGATTCTACGACAATCTAGCTACTGAAGCTGAAAAGGCAGCAGGCAAAAGGGACCTGAGGACACTATATCAGATAACCAAATCTCTATCCGGGAAGAGATCAACACAAGCGAAACCTATAAAAGACAGCCAAGGGAACCCAATTACCAAGGAAGAAAAACAGATTAAACAATGGGCGGATCACTTCAAAGGACTCTTGAACCGACCATCACCTGCAACCCGTCCAGAAATACCAACAACAGCGCACACACAACTGCAAGTTGACACCAATCCTCCAACGAGAGCTGAAGTCTTGAATGCAATCAAGCTTCTGAAAGCTGGAAAAGCAGCCGGACCAGATGGAATACCCCCTGAAGCACTGAAAGCAGACCCAGAGACGACAGCAGACATGCTGACTCCATTATTGCAAAAGGTCTGGAAGGAGGGAAAGGTGCCTACTGACTGGAGGAAAGGTTACCTCGTGAAACTACCAAAGAAGGGCGACTTACGCTCACTCTGCAAGAACTGGCGAGGAATCATGCTCCTATCGACGCCAAGTAAAATCCTGAGTCGCATCATCCTGGAGAGATTAAAGGACGCACTGGAGACAGAACTCCGACCAGAACAAGCTGGATTCAGGAAAGGCAAATCATGTACTGACCAAATTGCAACTCTACGCATCATCATCACAGAACAAAGCATGGAATGGCAATCAAACCTCTACCTCAACTTTATAGACTTTGAGAAGGCCTTCGACAGCGTTGATCGTGAAGTAATTTGGAAATTACTCGAGTACTATGGCGTACCCCAAATATTCATCAACCTTATTCAACAGCTGTACGACAACGGCACCTGCCAAGTGATCCACAACGGAAAACTCAGCGAGGCGTTTGGAGTAAACACAGGAGTCAGACAAGGGTGCTTATTATCACCAATGATATTCCTAATTGTGGTGACTGACTGGATTATGCGTCAGACAGTGGGAAACGAGAAGACAGGAATATCCTGGACCGACGTGAAGAACCTAGAAGACCTGGATTTCGCGCGTGGATGATTTATGTTTGATGTCACACACAATCGAAGACTTACAAGCGAAAACCGACAAACTGGTCGAAGAAGCAGCCGGCGAAGACAGGACTCCAGGTGAACATAGACAAGACGGAGGTTATGAAAATAACCAACCAACAACAACAACAGCATCCAACGTCAATCACCATCAACGGGAGGGATTTGAAAGAGGTTACTTCATTCACTCACTTATCTAGGGAGCATTGTCTCAACTACAGGAGGAACGGACGAGGATGTCAAATCGAGCGAGAATCGGGAAGGCGAGAAACACATTCATCAACCTGAAATCAATCTGGAAATCTTCGTCACTCAGCATCAGCAACAAAATTCGGATTTTCAATACAAACGTAAAGTCAGTTCTTCTATACGGATCAGAAACTTGGCGGGGGTCACAAAGAATATTTCCAACAGCCTGTTGCAGACCTTTATCAACAACTGTCTTCGCTGTATACTGAAGATCAGATGGCCGGAAAGAATCACCAACAAGAAATTATGGGAACAAACAAAACAAGAACCAATCGCCCAACAAATATGCAGGAGAAAGTGGAGTTGGATCGGACACTCGCTGAGGAGACCGCTGGGTGACATCGCGCGCCAAGCCCTCGAGTGGAACCCGAAAGGGAAGCGGCGAGTGGGACGTCCAAGGGTGACATGGAGGAGATCGTGTGAAGAGGAGTTGAAAGAATATGGATTAACATGGATGCAAGCGAAAAGTATAGCAGAAGACAGAAGAAAATGGGGACGTGCAGTTGAAGCCGTATGTTTCACTAGGAACCCAAGGGAGCAATAATAATAATGGTGTTAGAAAAGTAGATGCTTGCATATTTACTGGCGTAAGTAGAAGAAAGAAACAAAGCAGCACATAACGTAAAAAAGAGAGAGAAAACGAAAAGAAAGAAAGAAAACGTTCTACTGACTATTTAGTAAGTTGTAAGTATCACGCTTAATGCTTTCTTTATCGCACAGAACACGAGCTAAGTGAGTTTTTGTACTTACTAGTGCGAGCATATAGTTTTCTATATAGGCTTCTGGCCTGCCTGCCTGATGAGATACAAGGGGAGAGTTGTGAATGAAGAGGTTGGTGGTGTGAGTTAGATAAAATAGATTCAGCCCATTTTTCACATGAGTCCAAGTGCCTGTCGACCAGAATATTAACAAGCTGGTTAAGTGACACGTAGCTTACCCTGCTGACAACCTTTAGCATCCTGCGTAATAAGGTATAGTCTTTCTTCAAGTGACTTTGTCAGATTTTTCTGTCTTCTTTTAATTCTCCTCGTTAATTCTAATGTCATTCCTTGTTTTACCTTTTTTCTTTATGTTGTGATAAATTTTGATGACTCTATCCGTCTTGCTACTTCTCTATATTATTTGTGGTTATAAATTCTATACGTATTTTTTTTTATTTACAGCTTGATTCCACACTGTATGTATTAATTCTAATGGCATAATATTTCTGCATGAATATTAGTATATTCTTCTTCTTCTGAATATTAGTAATCACTGTGAAAAAATGACTGCATAAAATTATACAGAAGTATATACGATGAGTAATTTATTAGTTAAAATACTACACTTGGTTAGACACTAGTTAGTTAACAGTGTAATGTGTCTAGTCCTATCTTTGGTGCAGACTGAATTCTATCAGTCAAGTTTGCAATATGGCCACTATTCTAGGTGACTTACCATCACGATGCACTGTGAGTTGTTGCTATTAGATAGTTGGAGGCAGTCGGAAGAGGGCCTTTGACCTAGGTTTCATGCTACTTGGCACTCATCAGCAAGGTGTATCTGCAACCTTTAAGGAACTCATATCCCTTCTGAGATTCGAACCTGCGTCGTCCAGTGTTGCAGTCAGAGACGTTACCATTGAGCTATTCGGACTCGCGATTGATCTCCTGTAGGATTGTATTGGATACTTTTGATTGGACACTTGCCAACTGGCACGGAACCTATGTCAAGTGAGGCTTCCTGCCGATTACCTCCAACCATCTAATAATAAACTACTACACTTTCTACCAATTTATTTTGAGACTGATGCTCTCTTCTACCTATTTTAGCAGCAATGAGCGGCTGGTGTAGAAGAAAGCACCGTAACAATTAGGGGAACTGATAGTTCAGGGAATTAAGCGATGGAAAAGATTTGGAGTTTAAACGGATGCTTTTAGTGTTACTGAAGTTTTATAATCAGTTTATGAAGTGTCAACTGTGACAATGTCAAAATCAAATAAATAAAAAAAACTTATGCTGAGTTAGTTACTGAGTGATATTACTTGTTAGTGATGTATTTACTTATTTATTTATTCTTTGATAAATCTGCACTTCATCATATCGTTATTATCACGTTAATTCTGAACATATTTTAAACCAAGTGCGGTTGTATCTTATAATGATAGCAAAGTATTGATGTTTCGTATCCATTACCTAACTGTTATCTTTTACTTCATGTTTTCCTTTATCTTCCAGTTATATTAAGTCAGAAACATATCGTTTTGAGGTGCCTAGAATGCTGAAAAGTAATCCAGAATTACTGGAATCATTTGTAACAAGTCAAACAGATCAGTAAGTATAAAAATTGTTTTAAATAAAATAGCTTTCTTTATTTTATCTCTTTACTTATTTTTTTATTTTTGATTTACAGCTTGATTCCACTCTGTATTTTTGGTACAAGTATGGAATTTTCAGCGTGGATATCGGTAGCCCAAATTTTGCAGGCCGACCATAGATTTCAGGTGTGCGTCGGCGAGGGCTCGAACCTCAAACCATGTGCATGGTTGGCGAGAGTCCTAACCACTGTGCCACCGACGCACAGTTCCTAGTGGAACATAAGTTTTAAAAATAGTGGTTTTTTGTCACTTTTGATTATTTTTATTTTCTTGGTGCACCAGCAGTTCAGCGGTAGGACGCTCTTCAACCATCCACATGGTCCGGATTTCACTCCCTAGCAGACGCTTATCCAGTGAACAGGGGCTAGCAAACACCTCGCAACAATGAAAATAATAATAAAAAATAAAATAAATAATAATAAAAATACAAACCAATACTTGAATATCAATGAGATGCTCACTGGTGACTGGCCCTATTCAGGTAGTTAGTTACCTCGGGTTCCAGTGGGAAGTCGTGACCAGTTGGCTGCAGCAGGTCGGGTGTGGGGACAAATACTCGCCGAAGACATAGGCTAGCGGTTGCGCTATGTCGTGAATTGGCAGAGGTTAGAATTCATGGGCCATTGAATCGGGTCCCAGTGGCTTAACGGTATACGAGCTCGTCTTGTAACCAGAAAGTCCTGGGTTCGAACCCCGGTGGGTACGTACTGCTGAAGAGTCCCGAACTAGGACGGAACAACTGTCCAGTACTCCCAGGTTTTCCAATGGTTCTCTAACCAATGTCAGCTCATAATGAAATCGTATAAACAATCAGCCAAATCCCTACAAACCAGTATTTGAAAAAATAAATAAGTTAACTGAATTTATATATATATATATATATATGTATACTGTTATGTACTCGTCGCCAATATGTTATGGGGTCGTTCTCGATATTATGGTGTGACTGAGTGTAAATATACACTAATGAAATATAACGGACGATAACATACAGACTGGTACTGCTGAATACTTAATTTGTCCTGATGCGAAGAGGCAAATCAGAAGACCAGCACGTTCACGACGATACGTTTATTCTCCAACAAGGAAAATTAACTGTCACACAAGAGTGTGAGCGGAAAAGTCCTAAAGAGTACGAAAGGTGTGAAAGTGTGTATCATCTGTACAATACAAGAGTATATATGAAAATAACTAACATACATGAACCCTTAAGACATACAGTAGTTTTTTTCCCACCATTGGATTCTGATTGGTTGTAATATCATGTGACAAAAGGTCATACATTGTGCGTCGGTGGTTCAGTGGTTAGGACTCTCGCCGACCATATACATGGTCCGGGGTTCGAGCTCACACCGACGCACACCTGATATCTATGGTCGGCCTGCGAAATTTCGGGCTACCGATATCCATTCTGAAAATTACATACTTGTACCATAAATACGGTGTGGAATCAAGCTGTAATCAAAAATAAAAAAAAATAATATAGATAATGGACACACAAAATATATTTTGAGTTATAATGGAACAACGATCAATATACATTTATCAAACCGTCAAAACAAAGCAGACATGTGACTACGTGTCATATAAATATACATTTTAGGGAAAGAATAATAAAAGTCCTCATTTAGGCATATAAAAGACAAATGGATTGACTGTTCTTGTGGATCTACTTATATTGGGTGTAAAGTTTGGCAGGGTCATAGTTGTATTTCGAGACATCATCCTGCGTGGTTAAGCAAGGAACAAACAAGATAAATTCCTAGCTCTGTTTTAGCATACCATATAGATAGTGAGCATAAATCTCATACTAATAAACTGCTTGTATTCCCACCAATTTTGGTTTAGCTTTACGCGTTTGTTTTCCACATACAACTGAAGCCATCGGAATCTACCTGAAGAAACCAGATCCGTGTTTTCAGAAGAAGTTCCTTCCTGTAGCCAATTTCTTTACCTTACGAGAATTTGAAAGAATGTTAATATTTGGAAGCGTTAGGTTAGCAGTGTAATTTCTCCGTCAATTTGTTTATTTCATAAAGCTAACAATGAAATATCGCCACTAGCTATTGTCAGTTTTAAAATCATCAACGTATTCTGAAGGGTGCTAACGTGAATGATTTATGAATGATTATCTACAAGGTTTCCAATGTTTCTTCCCCATCTAATAAAACTACCATAATATCAAATTTCACAAAACAGGAGGACATTACTACTGAACAGTCACCCACTACGATTCATTCAAAAATGTAATAAGATCTATGAGAAGAATAGGAGTCTGCGTAGACTCATTTCGCTTTATAATTATGAATAAATCGTTGTTCTCGCTTTACGAAAAATAACAATCGCAATGTAAACTATGTCTGTACAATATTAAGCAATTTAAATCGACAATATTACTGTTTTATAGAGGATGAACATTGGAACCCCTGCGTAGAATTTTCATTAAAGCTAGAATTAGCGTAGAATATAAACAAACCAATAACTCGGAGATAAATTCTATTGGTTTCAGTATCCAAGTGACCCAATTAAGTATCCAAATATCACATCATGAATATGAAGTTAATTACGTAGATCAAACTAATAAATAGATCTGTGTCAGTTATGTTAACGGGCTGCAGGAATTTAGCTAGATATGGAATGAAAACTTCAAACATCCTAGACAAAGCGATGCGGAAAAGGCGTGGGCATTGCTATGCATACACTTGCATGTTGTCACTCAATAGTGTGGTAGAAGCTCTAAGGCGTAATGTAGGTAGTTTGTATCTTTGCTCATCAAGTTAACACTGGATACATGTAGTAGGAATGATACAGAACCTATCCTGAATATATGGTCGTCTGCACTAACAGGAGGGAGAGTGGAAGGAACTATATAGACCCAGCTAAGAAGCTATACGAAGGTTTTCACATGATAGTGATCCGCAGGAATTGTTCTTGAAATATCATCCAGTTTTTAATACTGTATCATCGTATGTCACTTCAGAAGAACTAATCTAATGCGAAATTATATTCTGCCAGTGCCTAAACACTACTCTTACACTAAGAATTCAGCGTTTGGATTGCAGCTCGAACTTTGCGAAATCCGATAAAATCTCAAAATTTTGAAGTATCAGGATAATAGGAATCCTGCTTGACGATAAATCGATAGCACTCAGTCGTTGTATTAGATAACAAATACATTAATACTGTATCATTTTCTGGATGTTTCAAGCCCAATTTATCTGTCTTATTCATTCATAAATTGAGACTTGGTTGCAATGTTTAAATTACTCCTTGTTCTTTGACCACATTGACAGTCACATATTCTGTATTGCTAAAATACATGTTTTCAACCACTCTTATCGGCTGGATAAAAGCAGTTTATTTTGTTTTATGACTCTTCTTTAGCTCCTAGCAGCCTAAAAAGTGACATAAACTGTTACATATGTGGACACAAAATACACTCCAAAATTATTTCAACTGATAAAGTATTTAATAGTTCATAGCATGGTAATGCAACAAGAGGTATGAATTCAAGGATACCTTTATACATAAACTGGCCAGCAATTTATTCATCACAGTTTTTTTTTTCATTCGACTAACACCGGAATATGGTCAAAACGCCATTTAGCAAAGTGAATGTGTTATTTCAAACGAAGCGAAAATAACGGTTTCTTCAGAATATGATGATAGCATCGTTTATTTTGTTGACTTTGCATCAGCAGCATGCACCCTAAAAAATTATCAATTTTAACGTAGCTGTAAATGTGAAATGGTACTAGTTGACAAGGGAGTCTAAACTTAATAAATAGTTTTGTATAGTTGGTTTGTAAGGATTAGTTTTGTTTTTACGAGTTGATCATGGATTGATATCAGTTAGAGAGCTACTGAAAACCAGGGAGTACTGGACAGCTGTTTCATCCTGGTTAGGGAATCATCGTCAGTATACACCCACTGGGACTCGAACCCAGGACCTTCTGGCTACAAAGTAAGCTCGTATACCATTCAACCACTGGGACCCGATTCAATGGCTCATGAATTCTAACTTCTACCAGTTCGTAATTTAGTGCGACACTTATATAACTTGCATACAGAAGGTTCAAGTTTAGACGAAAAACAAATGCTTGGGTAGAACAGCAAAGAAGTATACACAGTCAGAACTAACAATAAGAAGGCTATCTGTCGACATTTGATTGGACCAAAAGGCATGTTGTCTCGCAAACGGAAACCAACTTACCTGCAGAAAAGGTTCTGGATAGTGAGGTGTTTAATCCTTCTTTCGCTATTCACTATCCAAATTAACATCTTTAAAATCTAGCTGAATGAAGATAGGCTTCTTTTCCACTGTGATTTGTTTTGCATTTGAACACTTCCTAATGAATTTTTAAGGGTAATCGTTGTTTTTCAGCATCTTTTGGAAAGTCAAAAATTCTTCCTGTAGTTTCTATGTAGAGCATTTTCTCCCAGGTCTGTAAAACAGCGTTTTGACTGATGGTACTCTTTAGCTATTGGACAAAAACTATTGGAATTTAAGTATTGTCCATTCTATGTAAACTTTCTTTGAATTGATCTCTGGTAATTGTCATCTTCCAGACGTTACACGGCGATGTGAAGGAAATGAAATTTCCAGCCATTTTATATGTTCCATAGTAAGGTAAGTACTTGCATGTGCGTCACTGAACAGTTCAGTAGTTAGGACGCAAAACTTTCACTGTTGTGTACTGCAAATGTTTAATCAATTACAAGCTTCAACTTTGTTATCTCATGGTCAGATATGGAAATATCTGTTAATACAGGCCTTAGCGGACTGTTATACAACTGGAACTATACACTGATGACACACATTGTTAGTAAGCATTTAAGTTCCGGCAGTGGGAGAGGGAGAAGATCAGAATGCTGACAGATTATATCTATAGTTTTATCAACTGGGATCCTATTAAACAGGAAGCTGACATCAAATGACGCCATGAACTTATTGAAAACGTTCATGTGATTCAGGTTTTCGGCGAAATGAATCTTTCACGGTATGCAAAGCTAGCAATTGACAAATAGATTCCAAATTTTGTGCAAGTCAATGAGAAGTATTATGCTGAGGCGTTTGCCTACATATATGGCCTACTGAAAATCCACAGATAACATATTCCATTGAGACCTATACCTTTATGATCAACTCGTCTCAGAACGAAGTTAATCATTGGCTTACAGACAATTTGCAACTAATTTGTCAACCACTAGCTATGTGCACCATGAAAAGTTCATTCCGTTTAGTCGGGGTATGATGGTAGTTCACCATAACCACAAGGGCAAATGATGACCACTTAAAATTTACGTATTTATTAAGGGTTATCAGATATATGGCACAACGATCGATGTGTGGCAACCAAGAGAAAAGCTGTGGTGAGAAAAAGGAAAGCGTTAACCTGCCCTGTGCATAACTATAGTATGAAACTGTGAATATAAAAAAAGAATAGCCCCTGTTTGTTTTATAACATAAAATTACCCATTTTTCCCGGCCCTTCATCCATCCCAGTATATTTTAATCTCTTATTTAGAAGCATTAAACGATGGTGGGCCCAGACGCTAGAGGCACAAGGAAGACTAGAAGAAGCTAAAAGGTACTACTTTGAATCGAAAGATTATTTATCACTTGTACGCGTACTATGCTGCCTTGGTCAGGAATCTGAAGCTGAAGCAATATGTAATGAAACTGGTGACGCTGGGGCCTGTCATCATTTAGCGCGGCACCTAGAACCAAAAGGTGGCATTGATCAAGCCATTCGTTTATTCACAAGAGCAAAGGCCTATTCAAGTGCCATACGTTTATGTAAGGTAGGAAATAAAATCTAAGAAGTATATCATACTATTTTTAGGCGATTTATCTTAATAGTATTAATTGAAATTGTAACTAAAAGTCATTAACGGCCCACAAACAAATGATATCTTGGCTAAACATTCTAAAAAGAAATATGTGGGAATTTTCTGAGCCATGAATGTTTTCCTTCGTCAGAATATACTTATAGATTTTAAAACTGACGATATATCATGTAACGACTAAACCAGCCGATAAGCGCCAGAGAAGAAACGCTGAAAAATTCACATAAATAACGGAAAACTTATTGTCATCACACAGAGTTCTATAAAAAATCAAACCGTAAGGCAGAAAAAAATTACCTAATCCAAGCGTGAACAATTCCAAAAAAACTTAATAAAATGACAACATCAAGACACATAAACAAACAGAAACCAGCACATCACAAGCAAACCCCAAAAATTAAACAAAACTCAAGACAAAGAAAACCAAAGACAAGCAGCACATAAATCTCAAATGAAGATATCGAGAAAACAAAAAATTCTGCAATAAATCGAGAAAACCAGCACAAAAATACATACCAAAAAAACGACACCATGAGCGTAACCTAACCAATAAAAAAACACAGAAAGCTCGTTAGACATTTGACAATATGGTGTCGTCTTCAGTGACGTTGAGATATCTGACTAGCCGTCAACGGGCGTTTGTACTGCACACTGCAGAGCTGTTCACTCTATCCTAGCCTACGGTTGTGTGACGTGACCGGTGAAAGTAGGAGATCATATGTCTTCGACTGTACTTGTCTTCCCTCAATTGCTCACATTGGATAGAGCCAAATAACAAGTAGTGTTGAAGTTGAACGTGCACAGTTGGATAATGTAATGCAGGCAATTGAGTCGATGAGGTTGTCAAGCTTCATCGATTGAGGTGGCTAGGACGAGTGTTTCGCATGCAGTGCCACCGTCTTCCTCGATGAGTAATATCGACTGGAGTAGGATCAGTTTGGAATAGAGTTGAGAGTGGTGAGAGGGAGACATGACATCAGTCGATGAAGTCATTGATTGTTGGTCTGAGCTGTGTATAGCGAGGTGTAGTCTGCCTGGTTTACGTGTTCAGGATACTAAGAATCGATGGTTGTCTAGTCTTGATGACTTGTCTCCAGATCGCTGACTATGGCTCACAGCTACTCACTCCTTATTGTCGAAATTCTCGACATCTTGATTACCTCCTGACTAGACTATTCTTTCTTCCACACACATCTTTGCCCACTGTAGTGTCATAACATTTCTCTCCTCTCACTGAATAATGTGTGCTTTCTCGAGGTGTTCCAAGCTGAACTGACACATGTGTGTGCAAAGTTTCACGTTGGTTCGTCAACGAGTGAGTAAGTGAGATGGCAAGTCATTCAGTGAACCAGTGACTGGGAGGATGCGTCAGTTCTTGGATGTGGGTGGCTGCCACTGAATGAACGTAGGAGACAGGCGGGTTGTGAAACCCTTACATTGGCTAGCTTATGGATGAGAATGTCAGGTGTGTATGTGACGAGGAGTTGACTAAGGATTTATTTGAGCGTCAGACTGATACCCGTCCTGAACAAGCCTGACAAAATATCCAGTGTCCTGTAGAAACAGTGTTGAGGATGCTTGATAGCTTTGAGTGAAAGGTCATTAAAAAATCAGAGGATGCAGGTGGCTGATCATTCGAGTTTATAAGATAGGCAACTAATCTTTTTGTGATGTGAGCACAGGCGTCAGATCAACTTGACTGATATAGTATTTAAGCTTCTGTCGTTCATAGTCATATGAAGACTAAGTGTAGCTCGGTGGAAACAACCCAAGAGGAGCAGTCAGGTTTCAGGCCTAGACGCGAGAGTGCATTGATTGACCAAATCTGCATCCAGCCTTCGACAGGCTCTGGAACACAGACATACTTACAGGCGACCGATACTTGGAATACTCGTCAACCTGAAGGCCAATCGAAGAGTGTTGTGATAATGACGTATCACAAAGACCATATGGTCTTTCTAGATGAAAGACGCTGACGAAGTTCATAGTCTTGTGAATGCATTGAGTATTAGTCTGAGCATGTTCAGCACACACTTCACTCCTATCGAATGTGTAAGACGGTGATACAGGACTGGTCTTCATTGACTCCTGGTTTAATGATTCCGAGTGGAGTGGAGTGGAGTGGTTGTATGCGTTGACCACTTTACTTATTTAAGAAGTTGCATCAGGCCTAATGGGCTATGGGCTAACAAAATCTCAGCACGCACGCACACACACAGAAGGCTCGTTAGACATTTGACAATATGGTGTCGTCTTCAGTGACGTTGAGATATCTGACTAGCCGTCAACGGGCTTTTGTACTGCACACTGCAGAGCTGTTCACTCTATCCTAGCCTACGGTTGTGTGACGTGACCGGTGAAAGTAGGAGATCATATGTCTTCGACTGTACTTGTCTTCCCTCAATTGCTCACATTGGATAGAGCCAAATAACAAGTAGTGTTGAAGTTGAACGTGCACAGTTGGATAATGTAATGCAGGCAATTGAGTCGATGAGGTTGTCAAGCTTCATCGATTGAGGTGGCTAGGACGAGTGTTTCGCATGCAGTGCCACCGTCTTCCTCGATGAGTAATGTCGACTGGAGTAGGATCAGTTTGGAATAGAGTTGAGAGTGGTGAGAGGGAGACATGACATCAGTCGATGAAGTCATTGATTGTTGGTCTGAGCTGTGTATAGCGAGGTGTAGTCTGCCTGGTTTACGTGTTCAGGATACTAAGAATCGATGGTTGTCTAGTCTTGATGACTTGTCTCCAGATCGCTGACTATGGCTCACAGCTACTCACTCCTTATTGTCGAAATTCTCGACATCTTGATTACCTCCTGACTAGACTATTCTTTCTTCCACACACATCTTTGCCCACTGTAGTGTCATAACATTTCTCTCCTCTCACTGAATAATGTGTGCTTTCTCGAGGTGTTCCAAGCTGAACTGACACATGTGCGTGCAAAGTTTCACGTTGGTTCGTCAACGAGTGAGTAAGTGAGATGGCAAGTCATTCAGTGAACCAGTGACTGGGAGGATGCGTCAGTTCTTGGATGTGGGTGGCTGCCACTGAATGAACGTAGGAGACAGGCGGGTTGTGAAACCCTTACATTGGCTAGCTTATGGATGAGAATGTCAGGTGTGTATGTGACGAGGAGTTGACTAAGGATTTATTTGAGCGTCAGACTGATACCCGTCCTGAACAAGCCTGACAAAATATCCAGTGTCCTGTAGAAACAGTGTTGAGGATGCTTGATAGCTTTGAGTGAAAGGTCATTAAAAAATCAGAGGATGCAGGTGGCTGATCATTCGAGTTTATAAGATAGGCAACTAATCTTTTTGTGATGTGAGCACAGGCGTCAGATCAACTTGACTGATATAGTATTTAAGCTTCTGTCGTTCATAGTCATATGAAGACTAAGTGTAGCTCGGTGGAAACAACCCAAGAGGAGCAGTCAGGTTTCAGGCCTAGACGCGAGAGTGCATTGATTGACCAAATCTGCATCCAGCCTTCGACAGGCTCTGGAACACAGACATACTTACAGGCGACCGATACTTGGAATACTCGTCAACCTGAAGGCCAATCGAAGAGTGTTGTGATAATGACGTATCACAAAGACCATATGGTCTTTCTAGATGAAAGACGCTGACGAAGTTCATAGTCTTGTGAATGCATTGAGTATTAGTCTGAGCATGTTCAGCACACACTTCACTCCTATCGAATGTGTAAGACGGTGATACAGGACTGGTCTTCATTGACTCCTGGTTTAATGATTCCGAGTGGAGTGGAGTGGTTTGTATGCGTTGACCACTTTACTTATTTAAGAAGTTGCATCAGGCCTAATGGGCTATGGGCTAACAAAATCTCAGCACGCACGCACACACACAGAAGGCTCGTTAGACATTTGACAATATGGTGTCGTCTTCAGTGACGTTGAGATATCTGACTAGCCGTCAACGGGCTTTTGTACTGCACACTGCAGAGCTGTTCACTCTATCCTAGCCTACGGTTGTGTGACGTGACCGGTGAAAGTAGGAGATCATATGTCTTCGACTGTACTTGTCTTCCCTCAATTGCTCACATTGGATAGAGCCAAATAACAAGTAGTGTTGAAGTTGAACGTGCACAGTTGGATAATGTAATGCAGGCAATTGAGTCGATGAGGTTGTCAAGCTTCATCGATTGAGGTGGCTAGGACGAGTGTTTCGCATGCAGTGCCACCGTCTTCCTCGATGAGTAATGTCGACTGGAGTAGGATCAGTTTGGAATAGAGTTGAGAGTGGTGAGAGGGAGACATGACATCAGTCGATGAAGTCATTGATTGTTGGTCTGAGCTGTGTATAGCGAGGTGTAGTCTGCCTGGTTTACGTGTTCAGGATACTAAGAATCGATGGTTGTCTAGTCTTGATGACTTGTCTCCAGATCGCTGACTATGGCTCACAGCTACTCACTCCTTATTGTCGAAATTCTCGACATCTTGATTACCTCCTGACTAGACTATTCTTTCTTCCACACACATCTTTGCCCACTGTAGTGTCATAACATTTCTCTCCTCTCACTGAATAATGTGTGCTTTCTCGAGGTGTTCCAAGCTGAACTGACACATGTGCGTGCAAAGTTTCACGTTGGTTCGTCAACGAGTGAGTAAGTGAGATGGCAAGTCATTCAGTGAACCAGTGACTGGGAGGATGCGTCAGTTCTTGGATGTGGGTGGCTGCCACTGAATGAACGTAGGAGACAGGCGGGTTGTGAAACCCTTACATTGGCTAGCTTATGGATGAGAATGTCAGGTGTGTATGTGACGAGGAGTTGACTAAGGATTTATTTGAGCGTCAGACTGATACCCGTCCTGAACAAGCCTGACAAAATATCCAGTGTCCTGTAGAAACAGTGTTGAGGATGCTTGATAGCTTTGAGTGAAAGGTCATTAAAAAATCAGAGGATGCAGGTGGCTGATCATTCGAGTTTATAAGATAGGCAACTAATCTTTTTGTGATGTGAGCACAGGCGTCAGATCAACTTGACTGATATAGTATTTAAGCTTCTGTCGTTCATAGTCATATGAAGACTAAGTGTAGCTCGGTGGAAACAACCCAAGAGGAGCAGTCAGGTTTCAGGCCTAGACGCGAGAGTGCATTGATTGACCAAATCTGCATCCAGCCTTCGACAGGCTCTGGAACACAGACATACTTACAGGAGACCGATACTTGGAATACTCGTCAACCTGAAGGCCAATCGAAGAGTGTTGTGATAATGACGTATCACAAAGACCATATGGTCTTTCTAGATGAAAGACGCTGACGAAGTTCATAGTCTTGTGAATGCATTGAGTATTAGTCTGAGCATGTTCAGCACACACTTCACTCCTATCGAATGTGTAAGACGGTGATACAGGACTGGTCTTCATTGACTCCTGGTTTAATGATTCCGAGTGGAGTGGAGTGGTTGTATGCGTTGACCACTTTACTTATTTAAGAAGTTGCATCAGGCCTAATGGGCTATGGGCTAACAAAATCTCAGCACGCACGCACACACACAGAAGGCTCGTTAGACATTTGACAATATGGTGTCGTCTTCAGTGACGTTGAGATATCTGACTAGCCGTCAACGGGCTTTTGTACTGCACACTGCAGAGCTGTTCACTCTATCCTAGCCTACGGTTGTGTGACGTGACCGGTGAAAGTAGGAGATCATATGTCTTCGACTGTACTGGTCTTCCCTCAATTGCTCACATTGGATAGAGCCAAATAACAAGTAGTGTTGAAGTTGAACGTGCACAGTTGGATAATGTAATGCAGGCAATTGAGTCGATGAGGTTGTCAAGCTTCATCGATTGAGGTGGCTAGGACGAGTGTTTCGCATGCAGTGCCACCGTCTTCCTCGATGAGTAATGTCGACTGGAGTAGGATCAGTTTGGAATAGAGTTGAGAGTGGTGAGAGGGAGACATGACATCAATCGATGAAGTCATTGATTGTTGGTCTGAGCTGTGTATAGCGAGGTGTAGTCTGTCTGGTTTACGTGTTCAGGATACTAAGAATCGATGGTTGTCTAGTCTTGATGACTTGTCTCCAGATCGCTGACTATGGCTCACAGCTACTCACTCCTTATTGTCGAAATTCTCGACATCTTGATTACCTCCTGACTAGACTATTCTTTCTTCCACACACATCTTTGCCCACTGTAGTGTCATAACATTTCTCTCCTCTCACTGAATAATGTGTGCTTTCTCGAGGTGTTCCAAGCTGAACTGACACATGTGTGTGCAAAGTTTCACGTTGGTTCGTCAACGAGTGAGTAAGTGAGATGGCAAGTCATTCAGTGAACCAGTGACTGGGAGGATGCGTCAGTTCTTGGATGTGGGTGGCTGCCACTGAATGAACGTAGGAGACAGGCGGGTTGTGAAACCCTTACATTGGCTAGCTTATGGATGAGAATGTCAGGTGTGTATGTGACGAGGAGTTGACTAAGGATTTATTTGAGCGTCAGACTGATACCCGTCCTGAACAAGCCTGACAAAATATCCAGTGTCCTGTAGAAACAGTGTTGAGGATGCTTGATAGCTTTGAGTGAAAGGTCATTAAAAAATCAGAGGATGCAGGTGGCTGATCATTCGAGTTTATAAGATAGGCAACTAATCTTTTTGTGATGTGAGCACAGGCGTCAGATCAACTTGACTGATATAGTATTTAAGCTTCTGTCGTTCATAGTCATATGAAGACTAAGTGTAGCTCGGTGGAAACAACCCAAGAGGAGCAGTCAGGTTTCAGGCCTAGACGCGAGAGTGCATTGATTGACCAAATCTGCATCCAGCCTTCGACAGGCTCTGGAACACAGACATACTTACAGGCGACCGATACTTGGAATACTCGTCAACCTGAAGGCCAATCGAAGAGTGTTGTGATAATGACGTATCACAAAGACCATATGGTCTTTCTAGATGAAAGACGCTGACGAAGTTCATAGTCTTGTGAATGCATTGAGTATTAGTCTGAGCATGTTCAGCACACACTTCACTCCTATCGAATGTGTAAGACGGTGATACAGGACTGGTCTTCATTGACTCCTGGTTTAATGATTCCGAGTGGAGTGGAGTGGTTGTATGCGTTGACCACTTTACTTATTTAAGAAGTTGCATCAGGCCTAATGGGCTATGGGCTAACAAAATCTCAGCACGCACGCACACACACAGAAGGCTCGTTAGACATTTGACAATATGGTGTCGTCTTCAGTGACGTTGAGATATCTGACTAGCCGTCAACGGGCGTTTGTACTGCACACTGCAGAGCTGTTCACTCTATCCTAGCCTACGGTTGTGTGACGTGACCGGTGAAAGTAGGAGATCATATGTCTTCGACTGTACTTGTCTTCCCTCAATTGCTCACATTGGATAGAGCCAAATAACAAGTAGTGTTGAAGTTGAACGTGCACAGTTGGATAATGTAATGCAGGCAATTGAGTCGATGAGGTTGTCAAGCTTCATCGATTGAGGTGGCTAGGACGAGTGTTTCGCATGCAGTGCCACCGTCTTCCTCGATGAGTAATGTCGACTGGAGTAGGATCAGTTTGGAATAGAGTTGAGAGTGGTGAGAGGGAGACATGACATCAATCGATGAAGTCATTGATTGTTGGTCTGAGCTGTGTATAGCGAGGTGTAGTCTGCCTGGTTTACGTGTTCAGGATACTAAGAATCGATGGTTGTCTAGTCTTGATGACTTGTCTCCAGATCGCTGACTATGGCTCACAGCTACTCACTCCTTATTGTCGAAATTCTCGACATCTTGATTACCTCCTGACTAGACTATTCTTTCTTCCACACACATCTTTGCCCACTGTAGTGTCATAACATTTCTCTCCTCTCACTGAATAATGTGTGCTTTCTCGAGGTGTTCCAAGCTGAACTGACACATGTGTGTGCAAAGTTTCACGTTGGTTCGTCAACGAGTGAGTAAGTGAGATGGCAAGTCATTCAGTGAACCAGTGACTGGGAGGATGCGTCAGTTCTTGGATGTGGGTGGCTGCCACTGAATGAACGTAGGAGACAGGCGGGTTGTGAAACCCTTACATTGGCTAGCTTATGGATGAGAATGTCAGGTGTGTATGTGACGAGGAGTTGACTAAGGATTTATTTGAGCGTCAGACTGATACCCGTCCTGAACAAGCCTGACAAAATATCCAGTGTCCTGTAGAAACAGTGTTGAGGATGCTTGATAGCTTTGAGTGAAAGGTCATTAAAAAATCAGAGGATGCAGGTGGCTGATCATTCGAGTTTATAAGATAGGCAACTAATCTTTTTGTGATGTGAGCACAGGCGTCAGATCAACTTGACTGATATAGTATTTAAGCTTCTGTCGTTCATAGTCATATGAAGACTAAGTGTAGCTCGGTGGAAACAACCCAAGAGGAGCAGTCAGGTTTCAGGCCTAGACGCGAGAGTGCATTGATTGACCAAATCTGCATCCAGCCTTCGACAGGCTCTGGAACACAGACATACTTACAGGCGACCGATACTTGGAATACTCGTCAACCTGAAGGCCAATCGAAGAGTGTTGTGATAATGACGTATCACAAAGACCATATGGTCTTTCTAGATGAAAGACGCTGACGAAGTTCATAGTCTTGTGAATGCATTGAGTATTAGTCTGAGCATGTTCAGCACACACTTCACTCCTATCGAATGTGTAAGACGGTGATACAGGACTGGTCTTCATTGACTCCTGGTTTAATGATTCCGAGTGGAGTGGAGTGGTTGTATGCGTTGACCACTTTACTTATTTAAGAAGTTGCATCAGGCCTAATGGGCTATGGGCTAACAAAATCTCAGCACGCACGCACACACACAGAAGGCTCGTTAGACATTTGACAATATGGTGTCGTCTTCAGTGACGTTGAGATATCTGACTAGCCGTCAACGGGCGTTTGTACTGCACACTGCAGAGCTGTTCACTCTATCCTAGCCTACGGTTGTGTGACGTGACCGGTGAAAGTAGGAGATCATATGTCTTCGACTGTACTTGTCTTCCCTCAATTGCTCACATTGGATAGAGCCAAATAACAAGTAGTGTTGAAGTTGAACGTGCACAGTTGGATAATGTAATGCAGGCAATTGAGTCGATGAGGTTGTCAAGCTTCATCGATTGAGGTGGCTAGGACGAGTGTTTCGCATGCAGTGCCACCGTCTTCCTCGATGAGTAATGTCGACTGGAGTAGGATCAGTTTGGAATAGAGTTGAGAGTGGTGAGAGGGAGACATGACATCAATCGATGAAGTCATTGATTGTTGGTCTGAGCTGTGTATAGCGAGGTGTAGTCTGCCTGGTTTACGTGTTCAGGATACTAAGAATCGATGGTTGTCTAGTCTTGATGACTTGTCTCCAGATCGCTGACTATGGCTCACAGCTACTCACTCCTTATTGTCGAAATTCTCGACATCTTGATTACCTCCTGACTAGACTATTCTTTCTTCCACACACATCTTTGCCCACTGTAGTGTCATAACATTTCTCTCCTCTCACTGAATAATGTGTGCTTTCTCGAGGTGTTCCAAGCTGAACTGACACATGTGTGTGCAAAGTTTCACGTTGGTTCGTCAACGAGTGAGTAAGTGAGATGGCAAGTCATTCAGTGAACCAGTGACTGGGAGGATGCGTCAGTTCTTGGATGTGGGTGGCTGCCACTGAATGAACGTAGGAGACAGGCGGGTTGTGAAACCCTTACATTGGCTAGCTTATGGATGAGAATGTCAGGTGTGTATGTGACGAGGAGTTGACTAAGGATTTATTTGAGCGTCAGACTGATACCCGTCCTGAACAAGCCTGACAAAATATCCAGTGTCCTGTAGAAACAGTGTTGAGGATGCTTGATAGCTTTGAGTGAAAGGTCATTAAAAAATCAGAGGATGCAGGTGGCTGATCATTCGAGTTTATAAGATAGGCAACTAATCTTTTTGTGATGTGAGCACAGGCGTCAGATCAACTTGACTGATATAGTATTTAAGCTTCTGTCGTTCATAGTCATATGAAGACTAAGTGTAGCTCGGTGGAAACAACCCAAGAGGAGCAGTCAGGTTTCAGGCCTAGACGCGAGAGTGCATTGATTGACCAAATCTGCATCCAGCCTTCGACAGGCTCTGGAACACAGACATACTTACAGGCGACCGATACTTGGAATACTCGTCAACCTGAAGGCCAATCGAAGAGTGTTGTGATAATGACGTATCACAAAGACCATATGGTCTTTCTAGATGAAAGACGCTGACGAAGTTCATAGTCTTGTGAATGCATTGAGTATTAGTCTGAGCATGTTCAGCACACACTTCACTCCTATCGAATGTGTAAGACGGTGATACAGGACTGGTCTTCATTGACTCCTGGTTTAATGATTCCGAGTGGAGTGGAGTGGTTGTATGCGTTGACCACTTTACTTATTTAAGAAGTTGCATCAGGCCTAATGGGCTATGGGCTAACAAAATCTCAGCACGCATGCACACACACAGAAGGCTCGTTAGACATTTGACAATATGGTGTCGTCTTCAGTGACGTTGAGATATCTGACTAGCCGTCAACGGGCGTTTGTACTGCACACTGCAGAGCTGTTCACTCTATCCTAGCCTACGGTTGTGTGACGTGACCGGTGAAAGTAGGAGATCATATGTCTTCGACTGTACTTGTCTTCCCTCAATTGCTCACATTGGATAGAGCCAAATAACAAGTAGTGTTGAAGTTGAACGTGCACAGTTGGATAATGTAATGCAGGCAATTGAGTCGATGAGGTTGTCAAGCTTCATCGATTGAGGTGGCTAGGACGAGTGTTTCGCATGCAGTGCCACCGTCTTCCTCGATGAGTAATGTCGACTGGAGTAGGATCAGTTTGGAATAGAGTTGAGAGTGGTGAGAGGGAGACATGACATCAATCGATGAAGTCATTGATTGTTGGTCTGAGCTGTGTATAGCGAGGTGTAGTCTGCCTGGTTTACGTGTTCAGGATACTAAGAATCGATGGTTGTCTAGTCTTGATGACTTGTCTCCAGATCGCTGACTATGGCTCACAGCTACTCACTCCTTATTGTCGAAATTCTCGACATCTTGATTACCTCCTGACTAGACTATTCTTTCTTCCACACACATCTTTGCCCACTGTAGTGTCATAACATTTCTCTCCTCTCACTGAATAATGTGTGCTTTCTCGAGGTGTTCCAAGCTGAACTGACACATGTGTGTGCAAAGTTTCACGTTGGTTCGTCAACGAGTGAGTAAGTGAGATGGCAAGTCATTCAGTGAACCAGTGACTGGGAGGATGCGTCAGTTCTTGGATGTGGGTGGCTGCCACTGAATGAACGTAGGAGACAGGCGGGTTGTGAAACCCTTACATTGGCTAGCTTATGGATGAGAATGTCAGGTGTGTATGTGACGAGGAGTTGACTAAGGATTTATTTGAGCGTCAGACTGATACCCGTCCTGAACAAGCCTGACAAAATATCCAGTGTCCTGTAGAAACAGTGTTGAGGATGCTTGATAGCTTTGAGTGAAAGGTCATTAAAAAATCAGAGGATGCAGGTGGCTGATCATTCGAGTTTATAAGATAGGCAACTAATCTTTTTGTGATGTGAGCACAGGCGTCAGATCAACTTGACTGATATAGTATTTAAGCTTCTGTCGTTCATAGTCATATGAAGACTAAGTGTAGCTCGGTGGAAACAACCCAAGAGGAGCAGTCAGGTTTCAGGCCTAGACGCGAGAGTGCATTGATTGACCAAATCTGCATCCAGCCTTCGACAGGCTCTGGAACACAGACATACTTACAGGCGACCGATACTTGGAATACTCGTCAACCTGAAGGCCAATCGAAGAGTGTTGTGATAATGACGTATCACAAAGACCATATGGTCTTTCTAGATGAAAGACGCTGACGAAGTTCATAGTCTTGTGAATGCATTGAGTATTAGTCTGAGCATGTTCAGCACACACTTCACTCCTATCGAATGTGTAAGACGGTGATACAGGACTGGTCTTCATTGACTCCTGGTTTAATGATTCCGAGTGGAGTGGAGTGGTTGTATGCGTTGACCACTTTACTTATTTAAGAAGTTGCATCAGGCCTAATGGGCTATGGGCTAACAAAATCTCAGCACGCACGCACACACACAGAAGGCTCGTTAGACATTTGACAATATGGTGTCGTCTTCAGTGACGTTGAGATATCTGACTAGCCGTCAACGGGCGTTTGTACTGCACACTGCAGAGCTGTTCACTCTATCCTAGCCTACGGTTGTGTGACGTGACCGGTGAAAGTAGGAGATCATATGTCTTCGACTGTACTTGTCTTCCCTCAATTGCTCACATTGGATAGAGCCAAATAACAAGTAGTGTTGAAGTTGAACGTGCACAGTTGGATAATGTAATGCAGGCAATTGAGTCGATGAGGTTGTCAAGCTTCATCGATTGAGGTGGCTAGGACGAGTGTTTCGCATGCAGTGCCACCGTCTTCCTCGATGAGTAATGTCGACTGGAGTAGGATCAGTTTGGAATAGAGTTGAGAGTGGTGAGAGGGAGACATGACATCAATCGATGAAGTCATTGATTGTTGGTCTGAGCTGTGTATAGCGAGGTGTAGTCTGCCTGGTTTACGTGTTCAGGATACTAAGAATCGATGGTTGTCTAGTCTTGATGACTTGTCTCCAGATCGCTGACTATGGCTCACAGCTACTCACTCCTTATTGTCGAAATTCTCGACATCTTGATTACCTCCTGACTAGACTATTCTTTCTTCCACACACATCTTTGCCCACTGTAGTGTCATAACATTTCTCTCCTCTCACTGAATAATGTGTGCTTTCTCGAGGTGTTCCAAGCTGAACTGACACATGTGTGTGCAAAGTTTCACGTTGGTTCGTCAACGAGTGAGTAAGTGAGATGGCAAGTCATTCAGTGAACCAGTGACTGGGAGGATGCGTCAGTTCTTGGATGTGGGTGGCTGCCACTGAATGAACGTAGGAGACAGGCGGGTTGTGAAACCCTTACATTGGCTAGCTTATGGATGAGAATGTCAGGTGTGTATGTGACGAGGAGTTGACTAAGGATTTATTTGAGCGTCAGACTGATACCCGTCCTGAACAAGCCTGACAAAATATCCAGTGTCCTGTAGAAACAGTGTTGAGGATGCTTGATAGCTTTGAGTGAAAGGTCATTAAAAAATCAGAGGATGCAGGTGGCTGATCATTCGAGTTTATAAGATAGGCAACTAATCTTTTTGTGATGTGAGCACAGGCGTCAGATCAACTTGACTGATATAGTATTTAAGCTTCTGTCGTTCATAGTCATATGAAGACTAAGTGTAGCTCGGTGGAAACAACCCAAGAGGAGCAGTCAGGTTTCAGGCCTAGACGCGAGAGTGCATTGATTGACCAAATCTGCATCCAGCCTTCGACAGGCTCTGGAACACAGACATACTTACAGGCGACCGATACTTGGAATACTCGTCAACCTGAAGGCCAATCGAAGAGTGTTGTGATAATGACGTATCACAAAGACCATATGGTCTTTCTAGATGAAAGACGCTGACGAAGTTCATAGTCTTGTGAATGCATTGAGTATTAGTCTGAGCATGTTCAGCACACACTTCACTCCTATCGAATGTGTAAGACGGTGATACAGGACTGGTCTTCATTGACTCCTGGTTTAATGATTCCGAGTGGAGTGGAGTGGTTGTATGCGTTGACCACTTTACTTATTTAAGAAGTTGCATCAGGCCTAATGGGCTATGGGCTAACAAAATCTCAGCACGCACGCACACACACAGAAGGCTCGTTAGACATTTGACAATATGGTGTCGTCTTCAGTGACGTTGAGATATCTGACTAGCCGTCAACGGGCGTTTGTACTGCACACTGCAGAGCTGTTCACTCTATCCTAGCCTACGGTTGTGTGACGTGACCGGTGAAAGTAGGAGATCATATGTCTTCGACTGTACTTGTCTTCCCTCAATTGCTCACATTGGATAGAGCCAAATAACAAGTAGTGTTGAAGTTGAACGTGCACAGTTGGATAATGTAATGCAGGCAATTGAGTCGATGAGGTTGTCAAGCTTCATCGATTGAGGTGGCTAGGACGAGTGTTTCGCATGCAGTGCCACCGTCTTCCTCGATGAGTAATGTCGACTGGAGTAGGATCAGTTTGGAATAGAGTTGAGAGTGGTGAGAGGGAGACATGACATCAATCGATGAAGTCATTGATTGTTGGTCTGAGCTGTGTATAGCGAGGTGTAGTCTGCCTGGTTTACGTGTTCAGGATACTAAGAATCGATGGTTGTCTAGTCTTGATGACTTGTCTCCAGATCGCTGACTATGGCTCACAGCTACTCACTCCTTATTGTCGAAATTCTCGACATCTTGATTACCTCCTGACTAGACTATTCTTTCTTCCACACACATCTTTGCCCACTGTAGTGTCATAACATTTCTCTCCTCTCACTGAATAATGTGTGCTTTCTCGAGGTGTTCCAAGCTGAACTGACACATGTGTGTGCAAAGTTTCACGTTGGTTCGTCAACGAGTGAGTAAGTGAGATGGCAAGTCATTCAGTGAACCAGTGACTGGGAGGATGCGTCAGTTCTTGGATGTGGGTGGCTGCCACTGAATGAACGTAGGAGACAGGCGGGTTGTGAAACCCTTACATTGGCTAGCTTATGGATGAGAATGTCAGGTGTGTATGTGACGAGGAGTTGACTAAGGATTTATTTGAGCGTCAGACTGATACCCGTCCTGAACAAGCCTGACAAAATATCCAGTGTCCTGTAGAAACAGTGTTGAGGATGCTTGATAGCTTTGAGTGAAAGGTCATTAAAAAATCAGAGGATGCAGGTGGCTGATCATTCGAGTTTATAAGATAGGCAACTAATCTTTTTGTGATGTGAGCACAGGCGTCAGATCAACTTGACTGATATAGTATTTAAGCTTCTGTCGTTCATAGTCATATGAAGACTAAGTGTAGCTCGGTGGAAACAACCCAAGAGGAGCAGTCAGGTTTCAGGCCTAGACGCGAGAGTGCATTGATTGACCAAATCTGCATCCAGCCTTCGACAGGCTCTGGAACACAGACATACTTACAGGCGACCGATACTTGGAATACTCGTCAACCTGAAGGCCAATCGAAGAGTGTTGTGATAATGACGTATCACAAAGACCATATGGTCTTTCTAGATGAAAGACGCTGACGAAGTTCATAGTCTTGTGAATGCATTGAGTATTAGTCTGAGCATGTTCAGCACACACTTCACTCCTATCGAATGTGTAAGACGGTGATACAGGACTGGTCTTCATTGACTCCTGGTTTAATGATTCCGAGTGGAGTGGAGTGGTTGTATGCGTTGACCACTTTACTTATTTAAGAAGTTGCATCAGGCCTAATGGGCTATGGGCTAACAAAATCTCAGCACGCACGCACACACACAGAAGGCTCGTTAGACATTTGACAATATGGTGTCGTCTTCAGTGACGTTGAGATATCTGACTAGCCGTCAACGGGCGTTTGTACTGCACACTGCAGAGCTGTTCACTCTATCCTAGCCTACGGTTGTGTGACGTGACCGGTGAAAGTAGGAGATCATATGTCTTCGACTGTACTTGTCTTCCCTCAATTGCTCACATTGGATAGAGCCAAATAACAAGTAGTGTTGAAGTTGAACGTGCACAGTTGGATAATGTAATGCAGGCAATTGAGTCGATGAGGTTGTCAAGCTTCATCGATTGAGGTGGCTAGGACGAGTGTTTCGCATGCAGTGCCACCGTCTTCCTCGATGAGTAATGTCGACTGGAGTAGGATCAGTTTGGAATAGAGTTGAGAGTGGTGAGAGGGAGACATGACATCAATCGATGAAGTCATTGATTGTTGGTCTGAGCTGTGTATAGCGAGGTGTAGTCTGCCTGGTTTACGTGTTCAGGATACTAAGAATCGATGGTTGTCTAGTCTTGATGACTTGTCTCCAGATCGCTGACTATGGCTCACAGCTACTCACTCCTTATTGTCGAAATTCTCGACATCTTGATTACCTCCTGACTAGACTATTCTTTCTTCCACACACATCTTTGCCCACTGTAGTGTCATAACATTTCTCTCCTCTCACTGAATAATGTGTGCTTTCTCGAGGTGTTCCAAGCTGAACTGACACATGTGTGTGCAAAGTTTCACGTTGGTTCGTCAACGAGTGAGTAAGTGAGATGGCAAGTCATTCAGTGAACCAGTGACTGGGAGGATGCGTCAGTTCTTGGATGTGGGTGGCTGCCACTGAATGAACGTAGGAGACAGGCGGGTTGTGAAACCCTTACATTGGCTAGCTTATGGATGAGAATGTCAGGTGTGTATGTGACGAGGAGTTGACTAAGGATTTATTTGAGCGTCAGACTGATACCCGTCCTGAACAAGCCTGACAAAATATCCAGTGTCCTGTAGAAACAGTGTTGAGGATGCTTGATAGCTTTGAGTGAAAGGTCATTAAAAAATCAGAGGATGCAGGTGGCTGATCATTCGAGTTTATAAGATAGGCAACTAATCTTTTTGTGATGTGAGCACAGGCGTCAGATCAACTTGACTGATATAGTATTTATGCTTCTGTCGTTCATAGTCATATGAAGACTAAGTGTAGCTCGGTGGAAACAACCCAAGAGGAGCAGTCAGGTTTCAGGCCTAGACGCGAGAGTGCATTGATTGACCAAATCTGCATCCAGCCTTCGACAGGCTCTGGAACACAGACATACTTACAGGCGACCGATACTTGGAATACTCGTCAACCTGAAGGCCAATCGAAGAGTGTTGTGATAATGACGTATCACAAAGACCATATGTTCTCTCTAGTTTTGACTCTGCTTCGCACTTTATTGCTTCTTCGCTTTTCGGGCTTTAATTTCTTTCTTTTTTTTATGTTTTAATAAATTTTTTTATCTTCTCCCTCTACTATGCTATTTCGCTTTATGAATTTTATCTTTTCATTGTTATTATTGATTTTTGGTTGCTGTTTTTTTGTGGCTGTATTTTTTATTGTGTCTCGGAATATTCGCAGGCAGTTAAATCGTGATATTTTTGATTCTTTTAATGTATGAGCTGGAAACTCGTCTATATTTTCAGGATAAATTCATCATTCGGATTCATTTTTGGTGGTATCCATGTCTTTTTTGTATTAATGATTATTCCAGTGTGATCCGAATAGGGATTCCGTTCTGCTTTATGGATCGTAGGCGTGTGGCTTCACATAGGGTATTTCAAACTATCTTCTCACTTTCATCTTCAGCTATCTCCGCTCAGTTATTAAAATCAGATGTCCAGTAAATGTCATAAACATGAATCTCTTGTTGCGAAGCAAGCAGGTACCGATTGTCCAGCAAATATGCAGGAGGAATTTGAAGTGGTTCGGCCATACTCTTAGAAAACAAACAACCGACGTCACTCGACTGGCTGTCGAGTGGAACCTGAACGGGTGGCAGTGAATTGGTCGACAGTGCTAGGTTAACATGGAGGTGGTCATGTTCAGAGGAGATGAAAGCCCATGGGCTAACGTGGAGCCAAGGTAAGGACGTTGGCAGAGAACTAAACGCAATGGAAATGTGCGGCTGAAGCCCTATGCTTCTGTAGCGGTAAATAATTCCCCAAAATTATTGACCACAGCAATCACGCATTGGATGCTGACCACCACTGTTTAAGTCGACTTGTTTAGCTTTAATATCCGTCAACCTCTAAACTTCTCTAGCAACTAAAGGAAACAATAGTAATAATGGGTTTTGAGCACTAGCGGCGAACCGGCACAATAAAACGCATCAGTATATTTCCGCACCAATGCGAATTCGTGTATAAATGTTTTTCTTCAGAGTTGCATGGCAGAGTAACTTTTTTTAAATATTCTGATGCCTTTCTTTTCAGTTATGCTCAGTATCTTGAACTGAATGTCTAATTGGTTTCATAATTCAACTACTATTTTATGTTTATTTATAGGAACACAACCGTAATGATCATTTGTTTAGTTTGGCTCAACTTGGTAGACCAGACGATATGTTGGAATCCGCAAAACATTTAGAAAAATATCCTAATTATGCTGGTAAAGCAGTTTTGCTATATCATAAAGCCGGTAAAATTAATCGAGCTGTTGAACTGGCATTCAGCACACGCCAATTTTCTGCCTTGCAAAGTGTAGCTGGTTCTCTGGATGAAAGAATTGATCCAACAATGTTAAAACAATGTTCAGAATTCTTTATTCAGAATAATCAGTTTGATCGGGCTGTGGAAGTACTTGCAGCGGGGAAACAGGTAATTCTTTTATTGTATCTTATTTTAAATTACTTATAGTTGGCATTGTTATTTTGTAATTTCATAATGTTCCACTGGACTTTTTTTACTGGCTGCTAACGAGAGTGTAGCATGCAAAATTAGGGCTGGTTAAATATTTCATGACTAGCACCAGCTTTGATGTCCGTGAAATATTGGGTTAACCATCGACAGCTATCTATACGCCACAGTTATTCACTCCATCCTTTCTGACATTCTTTGAATTTCAAAAAGATTATGTTGCAGAGATTAATATCAATTTTACTATTTGCAATATGAAAGGCTGACGAGAAATTTGTGTAATCCAGTGAAGCTATGCTAAGTTGCCTAGTTGATGCTAGTCGTGAGGGTTTCATTATCGCTCTATGTACAAGCATTAGCACCAAACAGTCTACACCTCTGTATGTATCTTGAAACTGCTTGCTGAAAGGCTTAATTCATTGATGTTACGTTATCGTCTGACCACTAATCTGTTCATATCTTCCACCTGTACCGACTGTACCTCATAGCTGTAAAGTGGAATGGAGCCTATTGCTGCAGAGTACACACATACTTTGATGAGTGTCCACAACAAAGATAATATTAGAAATAGAAAGGCACTTAGATGTATTCATCGTCAACAGAATATTGAACACTCCACTACCCAAAACTAGCCTTGCAGACACAATAATTCTCATGTTTTTCCATGTTATTATTCTCTCTCATGTACATTCCTGCTCATTAAAGCACCGTTGCGTGCCTCATGGACGGTGGCAACTTGAGCTGAGTAACTTCTGTGCAAATTCTTATGCTTGAATCAGTTAGGGTCGATAAGTACCTGTCATACGTTAACTCTAATTGTGTTTACATGTGTACGTATTGGCAGTTACATTCGGAAAACTAGGACGAGTAAATTTCACGGATATGTACAAAAACGTCTGTCTTAAAGGGGCAAAGGGTTTCAATCGCGACATGAATTAGACACCTTGAAATCTCTTTAGATGATCAATAAATAAAATAACTGAATTTCCCTCCAATTTGCTGAAGGCATATCTTTCAAATGAATGAAACCGCGTTTATGTTCAGAAGGAAGCGGTCATCAGTTTTTATTTGTTCTGCAAACTCAATCTCTTGATTCCTTCTCCTATTAGATCACACAATCTTTCAGTTCACTTTTTCCCTTTTGATTTATTTTAAAAAAACTGCTTTTTACTATTCTGTTTCTGACTTGAACACCACATTATTACGTAGCTTAGTAATAATAATAATAATAATTGCTTTGTTCCAAAAACAGTACTCATAATACAGCAAGGAATTTTCAGCATTCAGTACAATATTGCATCTAATTTACCCAAAAACGACAAAAAAAAAATTAAAAATACACAATACATAATAGTAATAAAACGATTGTTGTAGCAGGTGCGTAGCAAAATACTGTGTGCCATACGGAGAAAAATATGTATAAAGTACAAAATTGTAGTAATAATAGTAATACCAACTAATATAAAATAGCAGAGTAACGATTTAAACGATAGAAAGTGTAATACCATAAAATACAGAAAGATGAACGATAAAAGGGTCGATTCACTGTGCTAATTACATAGTAACTTGCAAGTTTCACGTCTAACAGAGTCTTCGTCACATAAAGTACGCGCTAAATAGGGTATTGTAGAATTTCTATACTTAGTAGTACGAGCATATATCTTTTTATATTGACTTCTCGTCCTACCTGATGAGATACAAGGGGACAGGTGTGAATAAAGGGGGTGCAGAGGGTCTGACATTATAGCCTTTGCCCATTTCGTACAGGAATTTATATGCCTCTCGACTATAGTATTAGCGAGCTCATGCAGTGGCAGACCACAAGCTCTACTCACAGCATTTAATACTCTTCGTAATATGATATAATCTTTTTTGAGCAGCCCAGGAAAGATTAATGGAGAGCAGTAGAGTACAATAGGTAGAATACAGGAGTTTAAAAATTGCAAAACTAAAGGTTGGTTGATACCTGATTGTCTTAACTTTTTAATGTAGAAGGTAAGACGAAACATTTTCTTAGAGATAGATAAGATATGGGATGACCATGAGAGGTCAGAGGAAAAAACTAGTCCAAGGTATTTAATACTTGATTTGGTTTCAATTTCCGTGCCATCTATGCTACAGGGATCATGAGAGTTAACTAGTTCAAGTAAGTCACGTCGATGCTTGAAAGTAAAGTCAAGCACCTGACATTTGGAAGGATTTAACATAAGACCATTTGACTTGGACCAGTTGTTACTTAACGCCATCTTATCCGTTTCCAGTGTTTTTCATATAACGCATTTTTCAAAGTATCTAAACCTATTGAATAATTAGCTTGAATTGCATGTGTGTACGGCACATAACTGTAACTCTTAAGCCCATTATTAATCACTCTATGTATATGTGGCTGATGAAGAACCAATGAAATAAAGTGACATCACTTTTCTCTGCTCCGACTGTTGTTTCCGCCTTATCCAAATGCATCCATGTTCAAAATGTAATTGTTGACAATATAAACATTCTCAAGTATTGGTTTTGTACGGATTTTGTTTGATGATGATGATGAAATCCTCCAACCAATATAAACATTGTCGCAGGAACAAAGATTGATATCGAACCAATACACTAAGCTTCTAAGCCACCTAGTATTAATCAAAGGTTTATTAGTAAACTATTTACTTCAAACTATCATTGCTGAAATCACCCACTTGAGGCGAAATTGCATTTTAATAACATCAATCCCAATTTGTTGAATACATTCAAGTATCACTCTGAAACAGTAATCAGTTGAAAAAAAAGTTCATCACTGTTTATTTTTCAAACTTTTAGTTTATATTAAGAGCATAGGTGAGTCAAACATCTATTCAATTACTGCATATGAAAGCGTGACTCTTTGTTCTTATTTATTACCAGTAAAGTATTCCATCTGAACCAGATGAAATACCCCCTGAAGCACTAAAAGCGGACCCAGAGACGACAGCAGATATGCTGACTCCATTATTGCAAAAGGTCTGGAAGGAGGGAAAGGTGCCTACTGGCTGGAGGAAAGGTTATCTCATGAAACTACCAAAGAAGGGAGACTTAGGCCCCACTCTTCAAGAACTGGCGAGGAATCATGCTCCTGTCGACGCCAAGTAAAATTCTGAGTTGCGTCATCTTGAAGAGAATAAAAGACGCACTGGATACAGAACTCCGACCAGAACAAGCTGGATTCAGGAAAGTCAGGCAAATCATGTAC